>JAPDPM010000009.1:18295000-19690000 GCA_032173925.1 Heritiera fomes
TTATGCATTGATTTGGAGATTTGGGTACTCCAATAGAACTATGTAAGATTTGTGACCTATGATTGGGATACATTGTGATAAATGAGAATTCCCCATTTTTGGATTTAAGAATCTGTAAATTCAATTTTTGATGTTAATAGAAAAATTAAAATATATAAATAAATAAATAAATTTATTAGGGAACTAGAATATTTTGTGATCATAGTAGTTGATCCATAGATAAATTAGGGATTTAATAATTAGGAATTTAATTGGGTATTAAGGAATTCAAAATTTAAAGAAAGAAATATAAATGTGTATATATTTATATATATATATATATATACTATTATATATATATACAAATATATATGTACATATATAAACAATAAATATTATTTTGAATTAACGAATATATAAATATATATTAATAAATAATAAAATGGATAAATATATGTTTCAAGGATTATATATATAAAATATAAATTATATATAAATGTGTTTTTAATATATATTAGCTATATTGTAAGTATAAATTTTGAAAATATATAAAAACATATATATATATATATATATATGTATATATAATATATGTCAAGAATATATATACAAAAAATTGTTAATATAAAATATATATAGTGTTAACTAAATGTATTTATAATAATAATAATAATAATAATAATAATAATAATAATAATAATAATAATAATAATAATAATAATAATAATAATAATAATAATAATAATAATAATAATAATTGTAGACACCATTTTTGTCCGGGTCTTTTTCAAACATTATTAATTAATTAGTTTTTATATATTTTTTTATTATTGATTTTTATTTTTTTAATTTAGACTTAGAAATAAATTTTGGATTTTGATTTTTATTTTTATAAAATATAATAAAAAGAGAAGGAAATCGGAATTAATTTTGATAGGAAAGCAGAATTAAATGAGATTATTAAAGATTGAAAATTAAATTTTATGTAAAGGAAAATCAGAATTAAGATCCGATTCTTGAAATCTAAAAATTTCCAAAAAGATTGATTCTTGATTTTTTGTATTACCTAAAATAAAAAGGAACCTAGGTCTATTTAAATCATAACACAAGAAGTAAAGAAAACAAAAGACAAACAAACTGTTGTTGCACAAAACAACAATAAAGATATGCTGACATCAATGTTCGTACTCTGTCTTCACGTGTCTCCAAGAAGCTTCTGTAAAATAAGAAAAGTCAGAGAGACGCAAGGGTGGTTCCTTGCGTAGACACTTCGATGCTTAAGTCAGCAAAAAGTTCTTCAGTATTGGGAAGCGTAAAAGCTAGTAGTCAAAAATTAGAGAATAAGATTGTACCTGGGGCCTATTTATAAGCGAATATTCTAGGTTAATTACCTGAGGATAATTACATAATTTTGCAAAGAGTTTGTGTCCAGCTATAACACAAATTCCACGCACAACAGGAAAGGTAGAAGCTTGTTGCCGGCGAGAGAACCATACCGAGTGGCACGTTGTGGCGTCAGGGGTCTGTCGCTAGCGGGAGTCGGAGTTACGCCATGTGTTGTGTGATGACGACAGGCGATAGACAAGGGAGTCTATCGCCAGCGACAGGTGTCATGTTGCAACTGTGCCTTCTGTCACCGAAGGCCACGTGGCCCAATGAACCCTTGTCACGTGGTGATTCCTGATGCCTTTGGGCCTGGCCCAGTGTAGATAGACTTTATCATATCAATTGCTCTCCACTCTCTTGTTGGATTTCTCCAATCAAGAGAGTATAAATATGTGTTTTGGGCCTTAGCTCGTAGTGAATAGTGCTTCTTATTTTTGTGATTTCTTCTGGTATTTTCTGCAGGTGAAAAATCTTGGTTCTGTGGGAGACGTCATTAGGCACGATGTTTGGTATTCTCTGTCGCGGCTATATAAACGGTTGGGGCTTCACGTAGACGATCATGAGAAACCTCTGCGCTAGCACTCTGCCGCACACTATTTTACTCTTCCCCCGAAAGTACCTGTCGCCAAAGTCTTTCGCCCACACCAAGAGTCTTTCGCCTACCGTGGTAACAGTAAGTATCCACCTGTCGCCACATTTTATCACCTTTCGCGTTATTTTTAGGTCTTTCGCTAGTGCCTTAGTCTTTCGCTCTATCGCTATAGCCTGTCACCCATAAGTCTGTCGTCCGTAACGTTTGTCGCCCGTTAGGTCCGTCACCCGTCAGGTCTGTCGCTTGTTTTTGGTTTTCCCTCACCCATTTGCCATGTCTTCGCAACGTCCGGGTAAAACACTTAGAACGGGTGGTGTTGTGTGTTTTTTGACAAATGCTGACTTAGAGGATATCAGGACTCGTTTTCCTCTTCCCTCTGGTTATCGCTATAGACTTCCAGCTCAAGGGGAGGTTACACCCGACTTGGTTAGAAACGGTGTAGCCATTCATAAGGCTTCTTTATCCTTCGATTTTCGCTTCCCTCTTTCGGAGTTTGGCGAAGCGTTTCTTAGGTATAAGGATATTGTCCCGTGTCAACTCCATCCCATGCGTGGGCTCAGCTAGTGGTGTTTTCCATACTGTGTCGTAACTTGGATATTGTTCCAACAGTTCCTCTTTTAAGCGCCTTTTTCAGAGTTCGTGGGTTGAAAGGGTTAATAACGTTCTCTCTTCAAAGGTTAAAAGGTCGACGAGTTTCCTAACAATAAAATCTTCTTGGACCTTCCCAATAAACTGCGTGGCTTTGAGAGCGAGTGAGTCGTTGTTGAGATTCCAAGCGACCTGCGGATTCACACTAGATGGAATCATGATACCTCTGACCACTCACAATGCTCCTTAAGATTTAAAACAAAGATTTTAAGAGACTAATTTGGTGAGCCTATTCGGCGAATCTGTTCTACTGGGGAGCGTAATTTATTTTCTCTTCTAACCCCGGAGAACATTGTCGCAGCCGACTGAGGGGTAAGCAGGACCGTTCTTGGGGCTTCTGCTGCCCCATCTAACCTCCCTACTACTCCATGTGTATCTGATGCTGGTCCTAGCCAACCACCCTCGGTACTCGTAGCCAAAGCATCCACCCCCGTAGGCCGCCTTGTAGATGAATCCTCTTCGGACTCGGAGGGCGAGACCCATCGGGCCGCAGGTACTAGTGATTAATTAGAGGGGAACCCTGAGTGGGCTCGGGCGGACGCCTTTGGGAGTCCTTTCGTCGATTTTCCATTGGATTTAGTTTAGAGGACTTTGGTGGTTTTTTAGGTTTCTAATCCTTGTTTACTTCTTGTATGCGTGTGCGTGGCGTTTTACTTGGTCAGCTAATCCTTTCTTTTTATAGTGTGTAGGCATGAACTTCTAAGATTTAATACGTAGGAGGGATGCCAGTGTTGCTGCTCAAGCGGCTCCTTCTTCTCAATCGCAAGTTAGAGGCCCCTTATCTGGACCAGCTCGTGCTCTTACACCTCCTCCTCCTGCTACTTGTGGATCCAGCCATCCTACACAAGAGGCTGGGAGAAATAAACAAAAGAGGCCTCTTGTTCATGATCGTGGTTCAGACGATCGCGAGAGCTCCGAGTCCCAAAGGAGTGATTCAGCTCGTCAAGAAGGTGGCTCTCGTGTCGCTGAGGATAGGTCTGCTCCTCGCCAGTGTAGGCGCAAATATAGGAAGAGGTTGATTATTGAAGCCACAATGCCTACCTAAGGTAGCCGATCCTACTTTGAGGCGCTATCAAGTTGATAGCGGGGTCGTCGTAGGTGGAGAAGACTTCCAGACCTATCTCGGAGTGAATGACAATGACAGCATCGAGGATGCCGGGATAGCGTCTCGTCTGGCCTCGAGCACCATCCTTCCTCGTGACGAGGCGGGGCTTTTCACAAACCTTACAAAAGCGGAGGATAATTCTGACTATTTCGCTATGAAGGTGAGAGCTTTGTGCTTGTTTGGTAATTAAATTCTCCCTTTTTAAGCTCTTCCATCAAGTTTTTTGAGTTACGTCTGTTTTTTGTCTTGTCAGACGACTCAACAAATTGCGGCTGTCAATGCTCGACACAGGGCTTTCAAGGAGCAAGCTGATAAAGAAATTCGTGAGCTTCGAGAGCAAAGAATGGAGCTTTTGAACGAGGTTGTCCAGCTTCACCCCTATCCCAAAAGGATGGAGGAGTTGACTAAAAAGAACGTTGATCTCGTGCAGAGGCTCCGAGAAGACCAAGCGAAGGTGACTTTCCTTCAGGGGTATCAAGAAGCTTACAATAAGGCCGTCAATGATCGGGGAGATATGGAGAGATAGCGTGATGAGGTCATTGAGGAGCTGCAAAACGTACTGGACCTTCAAAAAGAGGTTCGAGCCGAGGCCGTCCGTGAATACCACTTGTCCCAGCATTGCTTTGACAAGAAAGCAGAGTTCGCGACGGGATTCATCAAGTACGGCTTCTATTTGGCTCGTGCTTGGTTGGAGAAGCATCGGCCTAGTGAGACTTTCCCTGAATTGCTCTTTACTGAGGAGGCCAAGTACTACGAAGCTCCTTTTTGGACCAAGTATGAGCCCAACTCGCAAGGTCTGGATGCCTATTTAGAGGAGGGAGCCGCAGATGACTTGGACAATCTTGAGGGTTCGTGGCCTCTTCGAGAGCCACGCAGTCGGCCTGAGTCTTCTGAAGTGCGTGATCGATCTGGGCCTTTGGTAGCGCTTGGCAGGCCTGAGTCTATCGAGACAGGCGATCAACCTAAGTCTATCGAGGCAGGTGATCAGTCTGAGTCTATCGAGGCATTGCTAGGGTTAGACGGCGATGAGTTCCAAGTTTTTGATTCTGTAGCCGTTGATCCCGTGCCAAACTCTGCGGCTGTGGTTGGGCCTTTAGGTGATGCTCCCTCTTCCGGGATGGCTTCTTCGGCTCCCCAGGATCCTGATTCTTCGACTGCTCAAGTTCCTGATCCTTAGGCTCCTCAAGACCCTAGTGCTGATGTATCGTCTTCTCAGCCAGCTAACTCGGTCTTTACCATAGATTAGGATTTTGTGTTTTTTTGTTTTGTTTGTTAATTCCGATGTACATATTCATTCTCAATGAAAAGTACCGTTTCATTCTGTAGCTCTTTCTTTTGCCTATGTGAATTCAGTAGAATATCTTGTATAACTGTTACATCACAAAACTCTAAAGAACAGCATTAAGGCGTTAGGAATATCGAATAATTCTATTTTTGCGGTGAAGTGATAGAAATATCGAATAATTCTATTTTTGCAGCATAAAGCGTACCTTTACACCATATTGGTCCCCAAGTTCTGCTTTGAGACAATGTTATTGTTTCTGTTCAAAGATGAACTTTTTCTCGAGCATTTGTGCCTATTTCGTGATTTTTTCGCTTAAGGACTTGTTAGATTTGACAAGCCAATCACAAAATATATAGATATTTTAAATCAATTACAGCACATATATATTGTAACGTACCTCGTAATATATTTACATTCTACCGTCTTGTATCTTTTGGCTTAGGGTCTTATTTTTGCCCGTCTCGCGCATTTTTCGGTTAGGGTCTTATTTGTGCCTGCTTAGGGTTTTACTTTGCCCGTTTCGCGTCTTCTCCTTGCTTAGGGTCTTATTTATGCCCGCTTAGGGTCTTACTTTGCCCGTTTCACGTCTTCTCCTCGCTTAGGGTCTTATTTATGCCCGCTTAAGGTCTTACTTTGCCTGTTTGCTTGAGGTCTTACTTTGCCCGTTTCGCATCTTCTTATCGCTTAGGGTCTTATTTATGCCCGCTTAGGGTTTTACTTTGCCCGGTTCGCGTCTTTTTCTCACTTAGGGTCTTATTTTGCCCGCTTAGGTCTTATTTTGCCCTTTTAGCGTCTTCTTCTTGCTTAGGGTCTTATTTTGCCCGCTTAGGGTCTTATTTTGCCCTGTTCACGTCTTCTTCTCGCTTAGGGTCTTATTTTGCCCGCTTAGCGTCTTCTTCTTGCTTAGGGTCTTATTTTGCCCTTTTAGCGTATTCTCATTTCAATTCCTGTTAACACATAATCTGTCTAACAAATTGCATTAGAGAATATAGAAAGCGAATAGCTGGTCTTTATTTAGGAGTCAGATAATCACAAAACGATAATATCTGTAAAGTAACAGAATAATAGATGGATAAATAAAGACAAGAAGCGTAAGCAGTGTACAATATTTTACTTCCAGTACAGCTTGAGATGGTTGGCATTCCAAGTCTTCGAGATCTTCTTTCCTTGCAAGGTTTCTAAGGTGCATGTGCTAGGTCCGATCATCTTTCTGATCCTGTAAGGTCTTTCGCAATTAGCCCGGAGTTTTCCATGAACTATGTGCGTTCGTAATTGTCGACTTTCTCAGTACCAGGTCTCCTTCTTGCAGTTAACTCGTGCATTGTAATAAGTGGCTATCCTCTGTTGGTAGGCAGCCAATCTCGTTTTTTCCATATCTCTCAGTTCATCAATCAGGTCTAGATTCTCCCTTTGTCCTTGAGAGTTAGGTTCTTCGATGTAAGGGACCAATCTACATGACTCAGCTCCAATTTCAACCGGGATGAGGGTTTCAGTGCCATACACCAAATTGAACAGTGTTTCTCCTGTCGACACCTTACTTGTCGTTCTGTAGGCCCATAGGACACTTTGGAGCTCATCTACCCATGCTCCCTTTGCCTTGTCCAGTATGTTCTTCAAACCGTGCAGTATAGTTCGGTTGCTCACCTCAGCTTGCTTGCTAGCTTGAGGGTAAGATACAAAGGAGATTCTTAACTGAATGCTTAGGCCTTTGCAGAATGTTCGGAATGCATCATAATCGAACTGTTTTCCATGATCGGCATTAAGCACACGAGGGATCCCACAACCGCAAATGACATCCCTCCAAACCATTGCTTCCACCTTTTTTTTAGAAATTGTAGCCAGAGGCTCTGCCTCTATCCACTTTGTGAAGTAGTTTGTGGCTACGAGCAAATATTTCCTTTGTTCCGTGTCCAGGGGAAAGGGTCCCAAGATGTCTAGCCTCTACTACGTGAATGGCGTTGGTTGAAGAGTGCTCTGTAGGGTCGAGACTGGCACGGTGGCTATAGGGGCGAACTTTTGGCATTTTTTGCACTTTTGCAGCTTGTCAGTGGCATCCTTCTTCAGTGTAGGCCAATAGAACCCCGCCCGCAATATTTTCGTGGCTAAGGCTCGAGCCCCTAAGTGTTCACCGCATATCCCCTCATGGACTTCAGCCAGGGTGTACTCAGCCTGTTGAGGCCCTAGACACTTCAACAAAGGCATAGTGAATCCCTGTTTGTAGAGTTCTCCGTTCACCACAGTAAATCTGGCACTTTGCAACTTTAGCCTTCGGGTCTCATCTTTGTCAGTTGGGAGTGTGCCCCCCCAATATGTAGTCTTTGATCGGACTTCTCCAATCACCTCCGATCTCGACATCGCAGAGATCTTCGTCTTCGATACTTGGCTTAGCGAGGGATTCCACTTTAACTGTACCACCTTTGATTCCCCTAGAAGAAGCCAATTTCGAAAGAGCATCTGCATGATTGTTCTCAGACCGATTTAACTGGGTCAATTGGAAGTTTTTGAATGATTGTGCCAATAATTGCACCGTCTGCAGATAAGGGACTAAAGATGGTTCTCGTGCTTCATATTCTCCCGAGAACTGATTGACCACCAATTGTGAATCGCTATGGGCCATTAAGTTGCTAACTTCTAGTTTCTCTGCCAGTTTCATCTCGGCTATTAGGGCCTCGTACTCAGCTATATTGTTCGAGCTCGGAAAATCGAAACGTAGGGAATACTCATGAGTTTCCCCTTCAGGTGAAGTCAGTACAATTCCAGCTCCACTACCATCCATGTTACGAGCCCCGTCAACAAATAACTTCCACCAGACTAATTATGTATCTACCTGGGTCTCCCGACCAGTGCATTCTACAATAAAATCAGCCAATTCCTGCCCTTTTATTGCTTGACGAGGTTGGAAGTGTATGTCATACTCACTTAATTCAATAGCCCATTTCGTCAAGCGTCCGGAGTGTTCTGGTTTTTGTAGTATCTGCCTTAAGGGCTGATCTGTCAAGACAGTCACTGAGTGAGCCTAGAAGTAAGGTCGTAACTTCCGAGTTGCCATTACCAAGGATAGAACTATTCTTTCGACTAGGGGGTATCTCGCCTCGGCATCTAGCAGGACTTTCCTTACATAATAAATCGAACAGTCTTTATCTCCTTCTTTCCTCAGTATGACTGCACTTACGGCCTTCTCTCCTACACCGAGATACATGAGGAGATGGTCTCCGTGCTGTGGTCGAGACAATAGTGGCAACTCTTTCAAGTAGTCTTTCAGCTGTTCGAAAGCATTATTGCACTCTTCTGTCCATTTGAAGTCTTTTCTCGCCCTTATCGCTTTGAAGAATGGCAGGCTTTTTTCAGTTGATTTGGACAAGAAGCGATTCAAAGCTGCTATCCTTCCCGTTTGTCTTTGAACTTCTCTAACAGTACTAGATGGCCTCATGTCCAGAATGGCTTGGACTTTCTCGGGATTAGCTTCTATCCCCCGATTAGTGATCTTGAATCCTAAGAATTTGCAAGACCTCACCCCGAATGAGCATTTATTGGGGTTCTACTTCATCTCATACTGCTACAACACATTAAATACCTTCGTCATCTTCTCGGCATGAGACTCTTCCTTTTAGCTTTTTATAATCATGTCATCAACATAAGCTTCCATGGTGTTGCCCAACAGGTATTTGAAAACCTTATTCACCATTTACTGGTAGGTTGCCCCCGCATTTTTCAAACCGAATGACATTACTCGATAGCAATATGTTCCACTATCAGTAATGAACAAGGTTTTCTCCTCATCTTCTGGATGCATCATGATTTGATGGTACCCTGAAAAAGCATCTAAGAAGCTAAGCAGTTCATATCCACAAGTTTCATCTACCATCTTGTCAATTCGAGGTAGTGGATATAAATCTTTAGGACAAGCCTTGTTCAAATCTGTGAAGTCTACGCACATCCTCCATTTTCTGTTGGCATTCTTCACCATCACAACATTAGCCAACCATTCTGGATAATTCACTTCTCTGATGAATCCTGCCTGTAATAACTTCGAGATTTCGTCATTTATAACATGCTGCCTCTCTGGAGCAAAATTTCTCTTCTTTTGCTTGATCAGTTTTGCCCTTAAGACTATGTTCAGCTGATGACAAGCAACTTCGGGGTTGATCCCAGGCATATCTGCTGGGGTCCATGTGAATACATCAACGTTTTCCTTCAAACATCAGACTATTTCCTCTTTTGCTCCCTCAGGCAACTGGCTCTGCACATACACCACCTTCTTTTTATCTTCTCCATCTAATTGAACTGCCTCCATCTCCTCATCAGGTTTTGGCTTAGGCGGTTCTTCGATTGTAAGGGTTTCCTTCCTTTGAATCCCCTTACACGTGGTGGACGCGATATTACACATCCTAGCCTTCCTTTGGTCTCCTCTCACTTGTCCGACACCATGGGGAGTTTGGAATTTCATTAACAGATAACAGGGATGTACCACCGCTCTCATATCATTCAACAATGGCCGCCTAAAGATCATGTTATACGCCACTGACGTTGACTTCACCACCATAAATAATACTTGACGAATGACACACTTCGGGCTTTCCCCCAATGTCACAGGTAGCTGAACTGCACCCTCCATCTTCACCTTTTCTCCTGAGAAGCCATACAGTGGTGTGGGCACTGGCTTCAGCCTATCATTCGAGATTTTCATTTTCTCAAAGCATCTCCAGTATATCCAATTCACCGAACTTCCATTATCAACCAGGATACGACTCATTGGATGCTTTGCTATCACTGCTGAAATCACCATTGGGTCATCATGAGGGATTATTACATCTCCTCTGTCAGTTGGCGTAAAAGTAATGGGCTTTTCATCATGCTTTTCCTCCATTACTAAGTTAATTTGATGAGCTTGTTGGGCGTAAGACTTCCGAGATGAGGAAGATGAACCAGCTAACGATTCAGCTCTGGATATCACATTAATAGCTGGCCCTGTGGGTTCATTATCTTCGTCTCTATTCCTTCTATATGTCCTCTTGTCATTCTCTCTCCTATCACCATCATTTCACCTTATAGTTCCCCTGTTTTCACCTCTTCGGTCTCTAAAGTTGTCTCTAAAGTAGTTTCCTCTGTTTTATGCAGGATAGGCGCTCCTGTCACTTCTCCACACAAATCGATTTATCTTTCCATCACGTGCTAGCTTCTCTAGCTGATTCATTAAATCCCTACATTTCTCCGTCAAATGCCCATGTGTTGAGTGGTAGTTACAGTAAGAGTCTGTGTCACAGCCTATAGTCCTGGATGTTTTCTTCGGGGGTTGTATAAGACCTGATCCCTCAATAGTTGCTAACACCGAAGCTCGAGATTTAGTAAGTGGGGTATAGGTGGTATATTTCGTTGTAGAGGTTTTGTCAAATCTCCTTGACTGACTAGAGGATATTTCAGGGACTTCTCTTCCTGGTTTCCTTCCCTCATTGGATTCTCCATTACCCACCATTTTCATCACTTCTTCCTGGGTGACATATTTATTTGCTTGGGAAAGCAGGTTTGAGATCGTGATTGGTTGGTCTAGCGACAGGGATTCTTGCAGTTTCTCAGACCTTCTTCCTTGTAACATGGCTGCCACAGCTATACCGACTTGTAGGTCTCGCACTTCTAGAGTAGCGTCTCTGAATCGATCGACATAGCTCTTCAACAACTCCTTAACTCCTTGCTTAAGAGTGAGCAATAGGTCGGTTCTTTCCTTCTTTGACTATTCACTGCAAACACCTTGAGAAACTCACTGCGTAGTTGGTCAAAAGAGACAATAGACCCCTCAGTCAGGTTATTAAACCACTTCATTGCATACCCGGACAGAGTTAGAGAAAAGGCCCTGCACATTATCTCATCTTCCCATCCATGTAGTAACATCAGCGCTTCATAGTTCTGCATATGATCATAGGGGTCTGTCTTTCCCGTATATGCGATCATCTGTGGCATTTTGAATTTTGGCTGTAGGAGTTTTTGCAGGATGGCTGTGCAAAATGGTACCCTTCTCCTTTGGCTCTCCTCTACGGACACTAATTTCTTCTTTTCAAGCACCTGTTCTATCATCTTCTTCATGTCCACTGGGGGAGTAAGTTGATTCCTGGCATGAGACGAATCGGGCAGGTCTTCTACTACTATTTCCTTACCCCTTCCTTGAGGTGCATTTGTTCGTGCCATTTGTGTACACCAAGTGGGCTCAAACTTTGACCCGGCTTCCCAAGCGCTTTGGTCATCACCACCGTTCTTTCCAGCACCTCCAATGCCTTGTTCTACGTTGGTACCAATAAAATTTAACAAGTCATGATGGTGGGCGGAAGACCCTGCCGCTCGGTCGACACCTTGTCGCTCGACACCAGGTACCTGTCGCCTGACATCAGGCATCTGTCACATGACCCCTGCCGCAGGTTCCAGATTTATCCCCTCGTCAGCCTCCCGCTGAGTACCACCGATAGGCCTTAGGCTCCCTTATCTTGCCGCCTCCTGGTGAACATTATCCTCCTTTATGAGGGGATCCTCTTGTAGCTGAGAGGGATCCGCCGCTGTCGCATCTTTCGGTTGCCTAAACGCATACGGCAGGGCCTCTCAACTCGTTTCTCCCACCCAATTCTACACGGCAGGCGACAGACTCAATGTCGGGAGGACTCCTTTGAACAGATCTACCATGGCTCTCAGCGCTTGGGAAGTTTCTTCACTCTGTCGCCTCAAAGCTTCGAATTCTGCCATCGACACAGTAATCCTTTCTTCCTCCCTGTTCACCTGGTTCCTCTGGCGAATCTGTTGTTCAGGGGAGCTCACAGAGTTTTCCTCACTGCCATTCCTCACATTCGTCGATCTTGTTCTCACCATCGTAGAAAATCTTGATTAGCTTTTTATATGCTTCCCATAGACGGCGCCAATTGTTGTTGCACAAAACAACAAAAAAGATATACTGACGTCGATGTTCATACTCTGTCTCCACGTGTCTCCAAGAAGCTTTTGTAAAATAAGAAAAGTCAAAGAGATGCAGGGGTGGTTCCATCAGAGTGATAGACACTCCGATGCTTAAGTTAGCAAAAAGTTCTTTAGTATTGGGAAACGTAAAAGCCAGTAGTCAAAAATTAGAGAATAAGATTGTACCTGAGGCCAATTTGTAGGCGAATATTCTAGGTTAATTACCTGAGGATAAGTATGTAATTTTGCTAAGAGTTTGTGTCTGAATATAACACAAATTCCACACACAACAGGAAAGGTAGAAGCCTGTCGCCGGCGAGAGACCCATACCGTGTGGCACGTTGTGGCGTCAGGGGTCTGTCGCTAGTGGGAGCCAGAGTTACGCCACGTGTTGTGTGATGACGACAGGCGATAGACGAGGGAGTCTATCGCCAGCAACTGGTGTCATATTGCAGCTGCACCTTCTGTTGCCGAAGGCCACGTGGCCTAATAAACCCTTGCCACGTGGTGATTCCTGATGCCTTTGGGCCTGGCCTAGTGTAGATAGACTTTTTCATATCACAAACAGACAAAAAACAAAAGGGAGCATCAAAAAAAAATTCTCCATCGCACCACCCATATTCATTAAACACCAAAACCGAATTGCCCTGAATCCCTTTGGCCCGCTTCTCACCGCCACTGCCCTATGTAGCACTGCACTTCACCACTTCTACTGCCCTTACATCAGGTCACTCCTTGCCCCGTTTCGCCGCCTGACTCCTGCTTGTTGTGCTATTGTCACCCCTGCTCTACTAGTTCATTATTATTCCTGCTCCTGTCGCAGTCGTTGGTCGCACACAAACCCTGCGTCTATCGTGAGTCATCATCATCGTGAACCTCATTGCACTGCCACAATTCTTTACACGTGTGCAGCAAAATTGAAGAGGTAAGTGCAATTTGCATTTATTATTTTATCTATTGTATATAGTTTTATATTATTTAGTTGCTAGGCTACTTCTAAATTAATTGACTAACTTAATAATTTAATGATAATTTGACTTAATGATATAACTAATTAATTTGATTTAATAATTTAATAGGTGGGTAATTTAATAATTTAATGAATTTAATAATGGCTTGGTTTAATAATTTAAAATTTCAAGTTAAGTATTAGCGTCAACTTGCATTTTGATTAATCAAAGGATATATAAATATAAATTTGTGAAATAATGATTTTGCATGATGTGTATATAATTTAATTTGTTCATATGGTAGTTAGTTTGGATCATTAAAATATTGATTTTGCATGTTAATTATTTGGATATTTTATTTGTAGTATTTAACTTAATTTGCATGGATATTGAGATGTATGATTAGAACACGATTTAGAATTTAGTAGAATCTTAGACAAATACGGCTTTTTTTAGGAAAATATGATAAGATAAATAAAATGATGAAAAATTATGAAATTAATTATTAAATAAAATTATGGATAATTAAAGTTCATGAATACAAGGTTAGGATAAATAATGATATGACTTAGTAAATAAAAGATTAAGTAATTATCAAAGATAAATATGAATTATACCGATGATGACATTTTGAGAAAGTCAATTGAGACATCTTAAAAATGTTTAGGTGAGATGATTCTTTCTTAAGTTGAGCCAAATTGATGGAATACTTTTGAAAGAATTTCAATAAATTGTAATTCATGTTTATTTATAATAAATGAAATATGAATAAAATTAGATAGATTAAACAAATAAATGACTTAGAATAAAATTTATAAGAAATAAAAAAAGATATAAATTATGCCAATGATGAAATTTGAAGAAAGTCAATTGGGACTCCTTGAAAATTTCTAGGTGGAAAGATTTCTTTTAAGCCGAGCCAAATTGATGGGACGCTTTTAAGAAAATTTTCAATAAACCATGATTAATATTTATTCTCTAAATAAATAAATAAATAAATAAATAAAACATATAGATAAGAATAAAATAAAATAAGACTTAGAAAATATAGGAATTAATATGGAGTCAATATTAGAGCCAAATTTAAAATATATATAATAAGAGTTTCATAAAATATTTTATTGATCTGACGATGGAATTCAAGAAAATCAATCGAGACTCCTTGAAAATCTTGAGGTGAGGGAGATTTTTAAGATTTGATCCAAATTGATGGAAAAATCTTAGAAATATTCCCAATATATATGCATATCGAAATTAATATAAATATAAGGCAAATTGTAAAGATAACCTAAAACTAGTTGGTACCATTTTAGGATAGGCGTGGTGGGGGTGCTAATCATTCCCTACATGTAATCGTACTCCCGAACTCTAGTATCTTTGAACGTAGACTAAGCCTTATCCTTAGTTTGAATAGGTGACCAATCACACCTAGGTAGAATGGTTGGTGGTGACTCCTGTAATTTTAGTGTCTAGCTATTAGGTTTTTCTAAACTTAATACGTTATGACAGTTTGACGACTCCACTGGAGAATTTAGAGAGTCAAGCCAATGATTGGTTTTAGGTTATTTTAGGTTTGCCTTATGTATGTTAATTTTGATAAAATAATAAGACATTAATAACTATATGTTTCTTCGACACACACTTCACACGCATGTGCATGCATTAGCCCTCTACTCGGGCTCTATCCTTTTAGGAGGAAGTAAAGTAACTATGCTCTCGTGAGGTAATACCCTCCGCAATGGCTAGCGAAATACTACCACTCAAATTGAACCTTTCCGTTTGTAACCTGTAATGGGTGAGGATTGGGTGCCTTACTAGTCTTGTGTGGATGACAGTGAGGAATAATTTGGGAACCTTTAGCCCTTTTATCGAAAGCCATGCATATAGTGAAATTAAGAAGACCAACTTTAAGATAGAGCTATATCAACCCATGCTATAGAAAATACCCATTACTTAGGACACATGTTTGATCAAATTTGTTGATTTTGATTTATACATGAGACACTAAGAGGGTACCATGAGTCCTTTACCAAAACATTCCCATGCATCACTCATCCATTATTGTTACATGGCAACTTTTTACCATGCCATTCCATTCATACACAAGTAGCATCATATCATTTTGTTCATCTTCATTCATTGTTTTTAAACAAAGCATTTTCAAACTTTTTCAAGCATCACCACACGAAAAATGATGATCTCTAATTGTGGTAATAAAGGTTCAAAGATAGCTTGACCAAAAGTCCATTCATATCACACTTGTTATCAAGCTAGGATCATGGAAGAAGAGCGAAGCATTCGCATGGAGAATATGAAAAAAGCTCAAGAGGACATAAGGGGGGCAATTGACCCAAATTATTAGGTTGTTGAAAAACTTGAGTAAGGGAAAGGGAGTAATAGAATAAGTTATAGTTCAAGAAAAGATTTGTCATATGGAGGTTTGGAGGGTTCTAGCCATGTGATTTTGAGGATTTATAAATTCTAGTTTTTGTTTTCTTTTATTTCATTAAGTAAACAATTTTCTAAAGTGCTTAAACCCACAAGCACGAAATAAATTTTATGTATGGGCTAACTTTTATTTAGTTTCTTTTCAATAAAGCGACTAGTGTGATGCACTGTCATTTTCTCTGTTCATTTGCCATTCCTCACATACTACCTTACCCTTTATTCACAAGTATCCAAATAATGAACATAATGATAATGATGTCAATAAATTTGGGATTCAATTTTGAAAGAACTACTATTGTTGATGAATTACTAGTCTGCCAATATTGCAAAGCAAGAGAATGAAGGAAAGGTTGTTCACCATCTGCACTTGATAGATGGAACAAGAAAGGTGAATATCTTACACAAGCTTCTAAAAGTTTGTCATTGTTCAATAAATGATTTTTAATGAGAGTATTTACATTTGAAATGATAAATGGTCTTCTTTCACTATCCTTCAAACATGAGTAAAGTTATCCTTTGATTACCCCTTTTGAGCCTATTATATTTTTGTAATATAACCCACCAAGGATCACCCTCCACATTGGGGGCAAGGAAGATGAAATAAAGAAATTTTGGGGGCAAAAATGAAAGTATTTATGATGAATCGAGGGGCAAAAAAAAGAAGGAAAAATAGCCCAATTTTGTGAAAAAAAAAGAAGAAAAGAAAAAAGGTTTAAATTCAAAAGAAAACCCCAAAAAAAAAAAGAAGAAGAAGAAGAAAGGGGCAAAATGCCTTAGTGTTTTACTTGTAAAAAAAAAATTGATCCCTTGGTTTATAAACCTTGAAACACATTTTGGACTTACTATATCCTTTTCTTTCATAAGCCCTCACCCGATCCTACATTATGTGCCTTTAAAAGCCTATTTTGATCAAATGTAAATCGTTAAATTGAAGAATCATGCATTGAATGAAGATATGCTTGTACAACGAGATAATGATCCTTTGATGTGAAGGCCATGAAATTTCGAAAATAAATAGTAACTATTCGGGAAAATTAATTTAGATATTAGGAAATCCAAAATTTAAAGAAATAAAAAGGTATATATTTATATAATTATAAAATTATATTATATAAATATATTTTAAATATTAAAGAAATAAAAATGTGAATAAAAATATAATTATATAAATAGATTATATAATATATTTTTACACGTTTTTAAATAAGTACATATATATATGAAATATATATATTATTTTAGATCAAAGTGCATATATATACATATATTTTAAGATAAAGCATATATATATATGTATATGTATATATATTAAATTTTAATAGTATATGATATATATATATATATATATATAAAATCTAATTATATATATAATAGAAAAAAAAAGAAACAGAAGGAGTCGAGAAACCCCGACTTCTTCTGGACTCAGAGGCCGACAGCAGCAATAATTGCCGCCGTCAGCAAGATAAAAGAGAGAAGAGGAGAGGGGGTGTCGCCGGTCGACGAGGAAGGGTGAAGGGCACCGGCGATGGCCCGAAATAGAAACGAAAAAGAAGCGAACCGAAGGAAACCGAAAGAGAAAAGGAGAAGAGGAAATCGACGGTGCCGGTCAGTCCAGGCACCGCCACCGCAACCCCGACCTCGGCGGAGGTGAGGGGAAGAAGAGGGAAGCCACCGGTGAGAATGAGGTGAAGGAGAAAAGAGGAGGAGAAAGGAGCCAAAAACCCACCACTAGATCCGCCACTGTCGTCGCTCGAGAAATGAAGGGCAGATCTGGCTTCGTGGCAACCTCGGCTAGCTGTGGAGTGGCTAAACCGTCGGAATGGGAGGCCGTCGGTGGTTGAACCGGCCTAAACTAGTCCGAACCGGTTCAGGCCAGAAAAAAAAAGAGAGAAAGAAAGAAAGGAGAAAGAAAAAGAAAAGAGAAAGAAGAAGAAGGAAGAAGAAAGAGAAGAAAAAGGAAAGAAAAAGAAATGGTAAGGAAAATTAAGGAAAATAAATTGATGATATTTATTGAATAATTTTATTGTTATATTAATATAAGTGCATTGATATTGAAATTGTAGCAAAACGGAAATGAGACGAATAGTGGAGTTCGGCAAGGCTCGAAAGTCAGAAAACGCGCTAAGCTTTGGTGAATAGGTAAAATACTTTTATAGAGCATTAGTAGCATGATATTATATGATTTGGAATTGTGATTTTTGATGTGATGCATATTGAAATGATTTTTAAATGCTAAGAGGACCTATAATTGGTGGTAGGGGTCTTAGTAAGAGATAAATAAATGGTGAGAATCAACGGCTGTGTGGTTAGAAACTGTATTTCCTTACAGGAGGTTTTGATAAAAATTAAGCCATTATGCTGCCAAAATTTATATGAAAATGGTTGATGAAAAAGGTTAAGTTTTCTCGTATATATGGAATTTTGGAAAGAATTATCGAAAGATAAGTCTTGAAAGGACTTTATTATGTTGCCAGAAAACTTGATTTTTGGAATAGTTGAGAAGGTAAATGATTGAGTATGATAACATGATGAGTCACATGATGTAAGCCTCATAGAATCGATAAATAGATTTATCTTAATAACACGAATTGATTCCCAAATCGAGATTGAGGTGGCATATCGATTAGTCGATTTATTGATAAAAGTAACGATGATTATGTGATATAGCTTGGAAGAGAATATCGAGATTGTAATATAGATGGTTGAACAATTGAACTGTGGAATTATTGACGCAGTGATGATTTTAGAATTAATTGATTTCGATTCTTGATGTTGGGGTGGTTTTTGAAATATGATAACACAGACATTGCGAGAGGACAATGTTGAGAGGATTTTATTATATTACATCGTATAGGCGGACCTACCTTTGTGGTAGAGTTCTTAGTATCAATAGTGTGGTATATGATGGATAGTTGTGATATCGAGTTATAACAAATGTATGACTTGTGCATACATAATCTTATTGAAATTGAGGTCGAATTACGATATGATCCAAACATCGATAGATTCAAATGAGTGTCAAACATGTGATTATATGATTTCGGTTAGAACTCTGGAATAGGTCTTGAATAATAAGATCGACAATTGTATAAATTTGATATTCTGATATAAAATGCCTTGGAACACTGTTTGCTAGTGGAAATTGGCCAAATCTCTTAAGTGGGTAAATTGCTAACCTAAGATTGATTTGATAATACCTTTATAGATAAATCTAGCATGGTATTATATTATACGGGTCATATGAAAATTGATCTGAAAACAGTGATTTGATTTGGTGATAGTGTATGAAATTGGGCATCAAGTCGGAATAATGAACGAGTGCCAATATGTTAAACCATAGATAGATTGATAGACGACTATTGATCTTGTGATTTTATATCCTCGATGTTGACTCTAGATTAGGTCCTGAGTGATGATATCGGTAATTGCATAATTTCAGTATCTTAATGGTTATATAGAAATATGACATTTAAATATTCAGAGATACTAAGAGGACTCATACTGACAGTGGTGGTCCTAGTATTGAATGATAAAATGTACAAGTGATTTTATAGTCGATAATTACTGCGAAATGATATTGAATATCGAGGAACCATAGTGAATATTGAAATTACCTATTAGGTATGGTCTGATTGAAATCAAAAGGATGGAATTGAGGAGTTTGGATTATAGTCAACACTATAATTAAATGATATATTTTACGAAAATGATTGAATCTGCATCGCATTTAAGCATGCCTTGTTACAACTTGAAACATTATAATAATGTTTATATGAATGCTGTAAAGTATTGATTAGTTTTGAAATAAAATTATATGGCAGATATATATATTTTATATATAAAACCTCTTACATAATGATAACATATGCTTTACATGATCTTTGACAAGAAAAGCTAAAGATTTAAATGTTTTATGAGACTGTAGGCACCCTAAAAGAATTAAATTCAATAAAGCATAGTGAAAACCACCTAATTGGAGCTTTTCTCATTAGGCAGAGATGCTTGTCTGACAATATTCGTGGACAGGTCTCAATCACGCCTAATCAGTGGGGCTGAGAGAGATGAGATCTATGGCTATAGATAGCGCCCTAGTTGGTTTCCAGGGGATGATGACATGATTTTCACTACTAGCTACAGCGATTTAAGTGTTTATTAATAGAGTGATAAGGACCTAGCCTAGTCTCTAACCGATATGATATGAAGTCTAGAGTATGATTTTATTGATATGAACTCTAAACTTGACATGATTTATACAGTACATGAGACATGTTTGAAATGAAATATATTTTGAAACAGTACATGTTTTAAAAGTATATGTGATATGATTTTAACAGTTATATGATTTATATATGATTTTGTGTCGAACTTGAAATGATATGCGGTCTAGAGTATAGATTGATTTGATATGAACTCTAGACCTGATATGACTTATAGTATACGAAAAATGTTTTAAAACCGCACATGTTTTAGACATGCTCTAAAAACAAATACATGAATTGAAATTGAACATGTTCTTATCATGCCTTAAAGGTAAATATGAAATGAATTGAAAAAATTCATATGTTGAGCATGTTTTAAAGTATATATGATATGATTTGAAATGATAGCGGTTTATACAGTAAAGTTGCATAAATTGCATATTAAACCCTGACATGATAATATGCTTTATACATGAGAATTCTATGAGGAATGTCATGACTCGGCATTAACGATAATTCATCTATATGATGTCATGATGATATGACATATGAACATAAGATTGATATGAAGAGAATTATGATCTTACACTATTGTGATCATAAGTTCCCACACGATAAGTGATATGAATTGATGTAATACAGGAGTATGATTGTTAAATGTAAAGTGACTCAAGAGGATATCTTAATTAAACATGATACACGATAAGATTGATGTGAGTATGGATTAATGGTATATGATATCCAAATGATACATTATGCATTGTTGTGCAATGCATTGTGGTATAAAAACAAGAAGATTGAAAGGTGATTAAGATGAATTATTCAGAAGTCTGAGTGATAGACAGATGACAGGAATTGTTGAAACATGAAGAATTTGTGAGGAGTATCATGACTCGGTGATAATGATATTTCATCTATATGATGTGATGATATGATATGATACATGAATATAGAATATGCACGAAAAGAATTATGACTTCGTACCATCGTGATCATGATCCTCTATATGGAAAGTGATATGAGATGTTATCGATAAAAAAGGTGAATCGTAATTGCAAACTTGCAGGTTTTAAGCATTGCGATTTAAGACAGTATAATTCTACTCTTGAATTTATATTAGTATCTTACTGACCTGTGGTTTTGCTCATCCCACTAAATTTTATCTCTTTCAGACAATTGAAGTTAAAATCTACCATGAGAGCTTTAAGTGGGTCTTCGGAGACGGTATACAGGTTTGGTGTTGGCCATTATCTTGTGAATCCACTTCGTTACTTTTGAGGTATACATTTTTGTAAATCTTTTGTTTACATGTACAGACTTTAATTATTACACAGTACGTATGTTGCTCAGTGAGTCGGGATGTAACTTAGAGATGTGATAAAGCATTGTATAGAGGATCAGTGAAATTAGAGTATTAACTACTCTGACACCGAATACAAACCTTAAAACGAAAAAAAAATTTAGTCCATAAAATTGTAGAATAAGAAAAGTATAAGTATTAAGTGAAAGTCGCGGTCTTCGGGTCATTACATTTGAAGGTTCGATGGAGATAAAAGAAGTAGATCAAGTTGAATGAAGAAACCCATGAGCTTTAGAAGATATCTTGGATCAAAATCAAGAATGCATATTAGGGGGCGTTAGTTTGGATTGAGCGCTGAGGGCTAAAATTTATCAAAGTCAATGAAGTTGAAAAAGGAAGCAAAATTAAAAAAAATTAAAAAAGAAAGAAGAAAAAAAAAGAAAAAGGAGGATTCAAATTGAAAACCCAAAAAAAGCAGTTTGAATCAAATGAAGGGACACCTAAGTTAAAATCGAAAAAGGCGGCTTAGGAAAATATCAACATCAAAAAGTTTTGATACGAGGGCAAGATTGGCAGACACTACATGAAAAAACATATCAATAAGAGTGGGCTTTTGGAAAAGAATTCTAGATTGACTTGATTGAAATTGTCATAATGTTTATTAAATGGATACTGAAAACCCTATTCGACACAAACAGTCCCATTGATTTTTCTTGATTTCATGTTCCTTTTCTAAGAATGAATACCTATATCTCTCATGACTATTTTAAAGTTATTCCATCCCTATAACAAATTGAGAAGAGGCATAAGTGCATTTCATTGTTGGAAGGAAAATAGATAAATGTTAGTAACCTTTTTTGGGTAAATTTTTGAAAAAATATCTTTTGAGAAATCTTGCATTACTAAGAGAGAGAAAGAAACAACAATAAAAAATGATGAAAATATAAATTTGAAAGCATGATGGCAAGTCTTCGAGCATAATTGGACCAAGACTCAATAGGAGATGGGATAAGAAGTGAAGATAGAAGTTTTAAATAAAAAGAATCCAACAAATTGAGTGGACTTGAGGAAAATGAGATGAGCTTGAGAATCTTGTTACCACAATGGAGATTGCATTTACATACATTCATGGAATAATTCACGGGGCATGACATTGACATGTGCATAACATTCATAGCATCCATGGTATTCATGGCATTCATTATATTCATGACATGCATGACGTTTCATTACTGCATTTTGACATTGAACTATTTGTTAAGACATTAGGATAAGAAGTTCCGAATGATGAAAATTTTGAAGAAAAGAGAAAGTGTAAGAATTCAATGTATAGGACGAAAATATAAGAGATGGTAATTTGAAAAAATGATGAGGTATGAGAAGATGATGAGAAAAATATTTTTTTGAAAAACCTTAGAAGAGAGCAAAGTCCAGTTTAGCTAGCACTTTAAAGGAGGACGAAGTCCAATATTGTTGGCATCAAAATGAAAGTTAAGCCCAGTTAAACCCATGTTAACTAGCATTCTGAAATGAAATTTTTATGTTCAAAGTTTCACTGCCTCTGTTGAGAGGAGCTCTTTATTTTTCGAAAAGTTTCACTGCCTCTGTTGAGAGGAGCTCTTTGTTTTTTAGAAGTTTCAAAGCCTCTGTTGAGAGGAGCTCTTTGTTTTCAAAGTCTCATTACCTCTGTTGAGAGGAGCTTTTTATTTTCAAAGTTTCAAAGCCTCTGTTGAGAGGAACTCTTTATTTCATGACCTCTAGAAAGAAGAAATTTCATGTTTGCATTCCTTAGTCTTATGATAGGAAAGACTAGGAATTTCACTTTGCGTTCCTTAATATTGTGATAGAAAAGTTTAGGAAAATTTATGTTTGCATTCTTTAGTCTTTTGATAGGAGAGACTAGGAATTTTATCTTGCATTCCTTTATCCTGTGATAGTTTCATGTCTGCATTCCTTAGTCTTATGATAGGAAAGACTAAGAAATTTCAGTTTGCATTCCTTAGTCGTATGATAGGAGAGACTAGGACATTTCATTTACATTCCTTAATCTTATAATAGAAAAGGTTAGAAAATTTCATTCCTTAGTCTTATGATAGGAGAAACTAGGAATTTCACTTTGCATTCCTTAATCTTATGATAGAAAGGATTAGGAAATCTCATTCTACATTTATTTCCTTAGTCTTATAATAGGAAAGACTAGGAAATTTCATTTTTTTTGCATTCCTTGGTCTTATGATAGGAGAGATTAGGAAAACTTCATCTTACATTCCTTAGTCTTATAATAGGAGAGACTAGGAATTTCACTTTGCATTCTTTAATCTTGCGATAGAAAAGATTAGGAAATCTCATTTTACTTTCATTTCCTTAGTCTTATGATAGGAAAGACTAGGAAAATTCATGTTTTGCATTCCTTAATCTTATGATTAGGAAATTTCATTCTTTAGTCTTATGATAGAAAGACTAGAAAATTCCATCTTGCATTCATTTCCTTAGTCTTATGATAGAAGAGGCTAGGAAACTTCATTTTGCATTCATTCCTCAATCTTTATAAGAGAAGAAGGTTAGGAAATTTCATTTGGCATTTATTCCTTAGGTGGCAAACGGGTGGGTTCGGGCAGGTTTGGTCCGGTTTTTTTGGGTTCGGGTTTTTTCGATTACAAGTTTTTTCAGTTACGAGTTTTTTCGGTTGCGAGTTTTCTATGTTTCGAGTTTTTTCGATTGTGGGTTTTCTCGGTTTCGGTCCGGTTTCGGGTTCGGTTTTAATCGTGCGGGCTTAGCGGGCTTAGTCAATTTATTTTAAAATTTATATTTTATAATTTTGAATGTAATAATTAATTTAATTTTATATAGTTAAATAAAAATATAATAGAAATGCTAAATTAAATTTAAAATTTAATAAACGGGAATTGTATTTTATATATATATATATATATTGAGAAATTTGGTTGGGATGATTTTGAAAACATTGGGAGTGGACCAATAAAGAATATAGTTATCTACAATCATAAAAGAGAACATATCATCTATAATTATTACATTATAATTAATTAATCAAAATTTAAAGTCACGTGAGATCTGTGAAGACCGAGAATTTTCTAAATAAATATAAGGTATCCGAAAAATTTAATTTGGACAAATTGAGATCCAAATTAAATAAGAATGAAATTGGAGAAAAATATATTTGGATATCAAGAAATCCAAATTTAATCCAAAATAAAAATATGTAATTTTATAAATTTATATAAGGTTATTATATAAATATATATTTTTCTATATATATATATATATATACACACATTCCTATATGAAATATATGTATAGTATTTGAAATTAAAGTATATATATATTTGATTTATACAAATTATGTGTATATATAAATATTAATATATATATAATTATATGAATATAATTAATATATATAATAATAAATATATTTTAATTAAAAAAAAAAAGGAAAGAGGCAGGAATCGGGCTATTCCCGATTCCCTACCTCGTTTCTCCTCTGTTAACAAACAGAGGAGAAAACTTAAAGGAAAGTAAAAGTGGCCGGTCGACAACCGGCGAGAGAAGAAAAGAGGAGAAGGTCGCCGACGAGCCGAAGAGAGGGAGAAAGGGCTTGCCGGCGACGGAAAAGAAAAAGAGAGGAAAGAAAAACAAAAGGGACGAAGCGAAACCGAAAGAGAACCGAAGGAAAGAGGAAAAGGAAAAGTGGCGGTGCCGCCGACCTGGCCACTGCCACACCACCCACGTCGACGGCGGAAGCTCAAGGAAGAGGTGAGGAGGGCCCGACGGTGAAGGAAATGGCGGAGGAAGGAGAAACGTGGAGGAGAAAAGACCCGAACCACCACCTCCAGATCCGCCACCGCCGGCGCCGCCGTTGGGGAAATGGAGGCTAGATTCGGAGTCGTTGCAACCTCGGCAAGCTGTTGGGTGGCCGAACCGCCGGAATGGGTGGCCGCCGGTGACCGAACCGGCCAGCAGAAGTGAACCGGCCAGAACCGGCCTGAACCGGTCCGAACCCGTTCAGGCCAGAAAAAAAAAAAACAGAACAGAAAAGAAAAAGGAAAGAAAAAGAAAAGAAAGAAGAAAAGAAAAGAAAAGGAGAAAGAAAAGAAGGAAGAAGAAGAAGAAGGAAAGGAAAAAGAAAGAGAAGAAAAAAAAATGTGGTAAGGAAAATATAGAAAATAAATTGATGGTATTTATTGAATAAATTATGGTTATATTGATGTAGTGCATTGATATTGAAATTGTAGTAAAGCGGAAATGCGACGAATGGTGGAGTTCGGCAATGCTCGAAAATCAGAAAGTGCGCCAAGCTTGGCGAATAGGTAAGATACTTTTATAAAGCATTAGTAGCTTTATATTGTATGTGGGAATTTCGATTTTTATATATGATGCATTCAATTAAATTGATTTGCTAAAAATGCTAAGAGGACCCACAACTGATGGTGGGGGTCTTAGTAAGAGGTAAAATTGGTGAGAATCAACGGCTGCAAGTATAAATTGTGTTTCCCTTGCAGTAGGTTAGGGAAAATTAAGCCGTTATGCTGCCGAAATTTTAGGAAAATAATTGAGGAAAAAGACGAAGTTTCTCACATAAATGGAATCTTGGAGATAATTATTGAAAATAAATATTGAAAGGATTTTATAGTATTATCGAAAGAGTTTGATATTGAAATCGATGAGAAGATAGATCGTTGGAAACGATAATGTGGTGAATTACATGGTTTAAAACCTTATAGAATCGATAAATCAAGTAATTTTAATATCACGAATGGTATCAAGTTGAGATTGAGGTGGAATTATTAATTAGACGGATCACGGATAAAAGTAATGATAATTATATGATGTAGCTTGGAAGAGAAGATCACAGTTGAAATTTCGATGGTCGAATGATTGGATTGTGAAGTTATTAACGGAGTAATGATTTCCAGAATTTACCGAGTCCGGTTTCATGATTTTGAAATAATTTCGAAAGTGATAATATGGACAAATTCGAGAGATTGAAATGGAGATTTAATTACGACACAATCCGATCAATTATGGATTCAAAGAAATGAGTGATAAATATGTGAAAAGATGATTGTGCTTATAACCTTAGAATAGATCTTGAATAATAAGATCGACAATTGCATGAGTTCGGATAAAATCATAAAGGCCACATGAAAATGGATTTGAGGATTTAGATACGATTTTGTGATAGTAAATGAAATTGAACCTCACATCGAAAATGATAAACATGTATCAATAGATCAAATCATAAATGGATTTGATGAGTGACTATCGATTTTGTGATTCTGTTATCCTCGATGTCGATTCTGGAACAGATATTGAAGGATGATATTATTATTTGCATAAATTCGGTAACTTGATGACTATTTTAGAAATTGATGTTTAAATGCTTATCAAAACTTAGAGGATTCACACTAATGATGCGATCCTAATATTGATAATGAAGTGTATAAATGATTATAATAGTCAATGACGATCAAGAAAGGGTATTGAATACCGAATGGTCTGAATACCAAGTGATTCGATTTCCAAATGAATTGAGTACTGAGCAAATTGAATACTGAATTAGATGAATAGTGAATGAATTGTATAGTGATTTATTGGTTGACAGAAAGAAAGTCTTGAAATCGAATAATTGATGGTGATAAAGTTAAATGAATCGCTTTAGCGTATTTGATGGAAACATTATCGAAGTTGCATACTGAAATGTTTTACAGCATCGCATTTAAGCATGCTTTCTTGCAACTTGAAACATTTTAATAATGTTTATATGAATACTGAAAAGTATTGATTTGTTTTGAAATGAAAGTATATGGTAGATATATATATTTTGATATATGAAATATCATTCAGAATTTTACCATATGCTTTACATGATATTGAAAATAAAGCTATAGATTTAAATGTTTTATGAGACTGTAGGCACCCTAAGAGAATTAAATTCAATAAAGCATAGTGGAAACCGCCTAATTGGAGCTTTGCTCATTAGGCAGATATGCTTGTCCGACAATAGTCGTGGACAGGTCTCAGTCACGCCTGATCAGTGGGGCTGAGAGAGATGAGGTCTATGGCCATAGATAGCGCCCTAGTTGGTTTCCAGGGGACGATGATATGATTCACTGCTAGCTACAGTGATTTAAGTCTTTATTGATAGAGATGGTAGGGATCTAGCCTAGTCTCTAATTGATATGATATGAAGTCTAGAGTATGATTTTTATTGATATGAACTCTTACTCTAGACTTGACATGATTTATACTGTACATGAAACAGATTTGAAATGAAATATGTTTTGAAACAGTACATGTTTTAAACATGTTTTAAAAGTCCATGAGATATGATTTCGACACTTATATGATTTATACGTAATTTTGTGTCGAACATGGCATGATATGCGGTCTAGAGTATAGTTTGATTTGATATGAACTCTAGACCTGATATGATTTACAGAATATGTTTTAAAAGTATATGATAAATGATTTCGACACTTACATGATTTATATAAGATTTTGTGTCGAATTTGAAATG
Source organism: Heritiera fomes (assembly GCA_032173925.1). Taxonomy (NCBI): domain Eukaryota; kingdom Viridiplantae; phylum Streptophyta; class Magnoliopsida; order Malvales; family Malvaceae; genus Heritiera; species Heritiera fomes. The sequence continues at coordinate 18,322,364 of JAPDPM010000009.1, forward strand.
ACATGCGGTTTAGAGTATAGACTGATTTGATATGAACTCTAAACCTGATATGATTTATAGTATATGAAAAATGTTTTAAAACCGCACATGTTTTAGACATGCTCCGAAAACGGATACATGAACTGAAAATGAACATGTTTCTATCATGTCTTAAAAGCAAATTTGAAATGAATTGAAAATTCATATGTTGAGCATGTCCTAAAGTATATATGATATGATTTGAAAAGATAGCGGTTTATACAGTGAAGTTACATAATTGCATATTAAACCTTGACATGATAATATGCTTCGTACACGAGTTTCATGATAAATGTCATGACTCGACATAAATGATATTTCATCTAGACGATGACATGATATGATACATGGACATATGATAGATATGAAGAGAATTGTGAACTTACACTGTGGTGATCATGATTTCTCTATAAGGAAAAGTGATATGAGATGATAAATTACAGGAGTACGATTATGAAATATACAGTGAATTGATATGGTGCTTCAATTGGACATGATGTACTCCGAGATAGAGGAAAATATAGACTAATAGTATATGACATTCAATTTGGATACGACAGATTGTTGTGCGATGCACTATAGTGTAAGGACAAGAAGACTGAAAAGTGATTATGATGATAATTTTAAAAGTATAAGTGATAGACAGATGACAAGAAATGAGATAATGATATGTTATCGATGAGAAAGGATTAACTGTGATTGCAAATTTGCAAGTTTTGAGCATTGCAGATTAAGACAGTGTAATCCTACTCTTGTATTTATATTAGTATCTTACTGAGCCGTGGTTTTGCTCACCCCACTAAATTTCATCTCTTTCAGATTATTGAAGTTAACATCTGCCATGTGAGCTGCTCAGTGGGCATCGGAGACTGTATATGGACTTGGTACTAGTCTTCTGAGGTATATGTTTCTTATAAATTACTTGTTTACATGTAAGACTTAAATTGAAGCACAGTACATATTCTGTTTAACAAGTTGGGATGTAACTAAGAATCGTTTCCGTGGTTGTTAAATATTTAAATGGAATAACTATAGGTCACCGAGATAGTATAGTAACTACACTGACACCGAATACAAACCTTAAAATGAAAAAGAAAAATTTAGTCCATAAATTTGTAGACTAAGAAAAGTATAAGAATCAAGTGAAAGTCGCGGTCTTCGGGTTGTGACAAGATCTATCAAAATAATACATAAAGTTCGCACTTGTAAATGATGGACCAGTACATAATTTTTAATTATAATTGATTAATTATCGTAAAATGAATTATAAGTAAAATACTCGAAAATGTAAAAGACATTGAAAAAGTTTTAAATCTTGCATTGCATTTGCAAGAAATGAAAGAACTTCTGCTATTGTAAACTTCTGCCTTGGAAGCATCTGGAATTTTGTACTAATTAATTTGTTTGTCCACAAACTCCAACCACTAAAAATCATCTTTGAATTGCTAACAACCTCTTGGCCTAGTGGTTAAAGATGAGTTATGGCATATTTTAAGTCTTGGGTTCAAATCTAAGCACCCCCATCCCCAGTTATTTAATGTTTCCCTTGTAATAAAAAAATCATCTTTGAATTCCGATTATAATTAAGACGATTATAGTTGACATTACATTATATTAGACTTAGTAATTTGTGTATATATATATTTTGTATTCGTATTGATCAAATATATTTGTATCGTATAAAATATAAAAATTATTGTATTAAAATTTATATTGATATACCAATACAATTTTTTTTCTAATTTTTATCAAAATTTGATCCAATGTCACGTTCATTTTTTTTAATTATCATATCTACACTGCATGACAGTATATTGAGATAAAGATATTTCAAAGTTTGCTTTTCAAGTTTTTTCACTTGATTCTCAAGGGAGGGAAAAAGCATATTCCCAAAGAATTTGAATTTTTTTTGGTAATGTGGGAAAAGCTTGTTTGGAGGGAATTGAAAAATGAAAATCAAACAGATCTCCTTTCACACGAAACTCTCATAAATAAAATATTATTATTCATTATTTTTAATTTCTTTTGTTGTTTTGACTAAATTTATATAAATATAAAATTTTACATTTTAATGTTTTTATTACTTGATAATTATTATTTATTTTTTTAATTTCCTGTGATATTCACATTTGTTATAAAATATATAGTTGTATATTAATAATTATATAAAAATTTATTTTTTAAGTGAGCCAAATCTATATAGTAAAACTAAAAGAAAGTGAAAATCCAAAAGTATTAGCTATACAAATAAATAACTAACAAATTATAAATAAATCACACTAAACAATTAAATATTTATATAAATAACTTTATACTCTTATCAATAATTTATTGGGTTATTGTGTTTTTTTTTGTCAATATTGGGCCATTAGAATTTAGATACTCTTAGTTCAATAATTTTTTTTACTTTGTTTAATTAGCTTTTTTAATAAAATTTTAAATTTTTAAGAATCTTTTTTTACATTTATTTTGTCTTTTAAATACCAATATAATTAGTAATTAAATTAAATTTAACCGTATAACTAGTTAACTAATTCTTCAATTATAATGTTGAATAAAATTATAGTATACATTAAAAAAAATTAATATTATGAATAACTGGTCAATTAATTATCTCAATTTTATACTTATTTTGTTTTTAGTTTGTACATAAATCATAATATAGCATTATTTTTATTAAATATAATCGTACTCAAATACATTAATTAATCAAATATCTCATTAAAAATTTAGAACATTAAATTAAACAAGTTATATACACCAATTGACATTATATTATAAATAATAACATTTGATATAATGATGTAAATGGGTAATACATAATCAGGTATCTGACACTACCCGACCCTATAATCGAGTAATTATAGGATTCGGATAGTGTTCTTATTACCCGTATCGGATTCGGGTAATACCCTTAAGGTATGCTATACCCGATTAACTTTTGATCAAGTAGTATCTAGTACTTGAATCCGTTCATCAATTATATGAAAGTAATCAAAATTATATGCTTGTACAAAGATTTGAACCATGGCTTTTTATATTTACTGTTATATGTTTAACCACGTGAGCTAGATTGAGAATTTGTTATATTTGTTGTAAATTTTATTTTAATTTTAACACAACTTGCAATTTAAAATTTAATGAAACATTGTTGGCCAAAAAAATAGTTTACTGAATAATAATAATAATAATAATAATAATAATAATAATAATAATAATAATAATAATAATAATAATAATAATAATAATAATTTATTCTTAAGATAATAAGATTTTAAAATTTTAGACATAAAGTACTAAAATTAAATTAATAGAAATTTCATAATATGTTAAGATACAATTCTTAAGATATTGATAATTTAACATATATGACATTTTATTATAATGTAAATCTTATATATATATATATATATATATATATATATGTATATATGGAGTATATTATGTTTATTATTTTATTTGCCACTCATTATAATAAATTAAAAAAAAAACTTTTTTGACTAAAAAAGTAGTTGAGAAAGTCAATATCTATTTAATCATCCAATATTATAATTATTAATTGATCAAGTTAAACTAAATTACATGAATACATCATAAGAGATTAAATGTTTGAAATTAAAAACAAGAGTATATTCTAAAAGTATGATAAGAAATTGGAATGAAAAGTGTCTGAAATTAAAACTTTAATATGCTATGAGAGATTGTTTAATTTATTCTATATTACATAGTAAGAGATTATTGATAAGATAAACATATTAATAATCTATTTTATATACTTATTGTAAATCTCTTATGAGAGATTAATTAAGAGATTATATAGTTAATTATATATCACATGATAAGATATTTTTTTTAAAGTTATAATAACATACAAATCATTACGATAAGGCGTTATTTGCCACAGCTTTCATTTTTTTTCGCTGTTCTCCGCATTCTTTCACTTTCTCCCGCCTTTTATTTTTTTGATCAGTTTTCTCCTGCCTTTTTCAATTCACTCTCAAATCTCTCATTTCCTTCTGTTTCTATTTAACTTAAATCTTTTATTTATTTTAATTTTAATTTTCATTTTTTTTCACGCCTGCTTTGTAGAAGACGTGTGGCGTGGAAGAGTGGGTTTTCATCCACTAACCCACCCACCGACAAGCTTCCTTAAGAAGCTTGTCTTGCTTTTCATTTTTTTTAATACATTATATCTTATATATTATAATATCTTACAATTATAATATTATATCTCTATATTATATAATGTATACAATATAATACTCTGTATAATATTATATCATTTCTTTTATTATAATATGTATTTTTTATAGTACAATATTATCCTTTGTATTACATTATATTATAATTTTTTATATTATAATCTAATTAATTATATTATATATATACACACACTATAATATATATTATAGTACATTATTTCTTTTATGACACACATATTTCTTTATTAATATTTCCTTAAGAACCCTTGTATATTTAATACAATAAGATTCTTAGTGTTTTAATCCATCAATTGAATAAATTACTCTCATGCAATTTATTAAGATGTTTTAATCCACCATTTTAAGTCCTTAGTTTCCTCCATTCCTCATAATTCTTATAAACTTGAAATCGAAAAATTATTATATTGTTTGTACATAATTCATCAATTCATCATTATTAAAATTACATAATTTATTCTTAAAAGATTATTATAATATAATATACAAATCATTATTATAAGATACCAAATTGGTTTATTCATGTATAAGATTATTATAATATAATAAATACTTAATTACCACTAGCTTGATTTTTTAATGTCTTTTGTTTTAAGGCTAAAAATAAAATTACACTATAATTTTCTCTTTTAATGATACCCAAGCTTATAAAAAAATTGTTTTTGTATTGTTTAATTTAATTACTTAACTTTTTCTAATCTTAAAAACTGAATTTTAATTTTAAGATTAGGTTTTTTTAATCTAAATTTAATATCTTTCTATACTTGAAACTTTAAGAAAATATAGTTTAAATTTAATTTTATTAAAAATATTTTTAATGTGTTGCACAAAATATCAAATTCAAAGTCTCAAACAAATATTGAAATTATATAATTTTTCATATATTTGATTTATTATTGTATTAAAATTAAAATTTTATTATAAAATAAAAATAATAAAATGTTAAAATGATTTTTATAATAAAATCAAATGTTAAATTAATAATATATTTATTATTATAAATGCAATAAGTATAATATTAAAGATTATTTGATATCATATATTATATCATATATTATGGTGTTTTAAATTAATTTAATTTAATTAAAAAGATTTAATATTTATTATGTTGGTAATATATAATTGATAAAATTGTATAATAAATAATAATTGTTTTCAAAATTTTAAACTTTTAAATTAAAAAAGTGTATCAATTATTTATTTATTTTTAAATAATAATTATATAATTATAATTCGGGTTTTCTTAGGTTATAAATTCGATTTTTTACGGGTTTTGAGTCGAATCGATCTCGGTTTCGGATCGAATCGGGGTCGGGTTATGTCGGGTTCGGGTTGTTTCGGGTTCGGGTTTTTTCGGTTATGGGCCTTTGACTTTTTTGGTCAATTTGGGTTGGTCTCGGTTCGGTCTCGGGCGGATTCGGGCAGGTTTTCGGGCTCGAGCCAGTTTTTACCACCTCTATTCCGTAGCCTTATGTGAGAGAAGGCTAGGAAATATCATATTTTACAAAAAATTCATTGATAGGTCTTGCATTCGGACAAAATGGTTGTCTATGTCTTTGCACCATTACTGTTTCACAGCAAAGTGCAAAGAGGGGCAACTGTAGACACCATTTTTGTCCGGGTCTTTTTCAAACATTTTTAATTAATTAGTTTTTATATAATTTTTTATTATTGATTTCTATTTTTATTTTTAATTTAGACTTAGAAATAAATTTTGGATTTTGATTTTGATTTTTATAAAATATAATAAAAAGGGAAGAAAATCGGAATTAATTTTGATAGGAAAGCAGAATTAAATGAGACTATTAAAGATTGAAAATTAAATTTTGTGGAAAGGAAAATCAAAATTAATATCGGATTTAAGATCCGATTCTTGAAATATAAAAACTTCCAAAAAGATTGATTCTTGATTTTTATGTATTACCTAAAATAAAAAGGAACCTAGGTCTATTTAAATCACAACACAAGAAGTAAAGAAAAAAAAAGACAAACAAACAAACAAAAAAAAACAAAAGGGAGCATCAATAAAAAAAAATCTCCATCGCACCACCCATATTCATTCAACACCAAAACCGAATTGCCCTGAATCCCTTTGGCCCGCTTCTCACCACCACTGCCCTGTGTAGCACTGCACTTCACCACCTCTACTGCCCTTACGTCAGGTCGCTCCCTGCCCCGTTTCGCCGCCCGACTCCTGCTTGTTGTGCTATTGTCACCCCTGCTCTACTGGTTCATCATTGTTCCTGCTCCTACCACAGTCGTTGGTCGCACACAAACCGTGCCTCTATCGTGAGTCATCATCATCATGAACCTCATTGCACTGCCACAATTCTTTACACGTGAGCAGCAAAATTGAAGAGGTAAGTGCAATTTGTATTTATTATTTTATCTATTGTATATAGTTTCATATTATTTAGTTGCTAGGCTACTTCTAAATTAATTAACTTAATAATTTAATGATAATTTGACTTAATGATATAACTAATTAATTTGATTTAATAATTTAATAGGTGGGTAATTTAATAATTTAATGAATTTAATAATGGCTTGGTTTAATAATTTAAAATTTCAAGTTAAGTATTGGCGTTAACTTGCATTTTGATTAATTAAAGGATATATAAATATAAATTTGTGAAATAATGATTTTGCATGATGTGTATATAATTTAATTTGTTCATATGGTACTTAGTTTGGATCATTAAAATATTGTTTTTGCATGTTAATTATTTGGATATTTTATTTGTAGTATTTAACTTAATTTGCATGGATATTGAGATGTATGATTAGAACAGGATTTAGAATTTAGTAGAATCTTAGACAAATACGGCTTTTTTTAGGAAAATATGATAAGATAAATAAAATGATGAAAAATGATGAAATTAATTATTAAATAAAATTATGGATAATAAAAGTTCATGAATACAAGGTTAGGATAAATAATGATATGCCTTAGTAAATAAAAGATTAAGTAATTATCAAAGATAAATATGAATTATACCGATGATGACATTTTGAGAAAGTCAATTGAGACATCTTAAAAATGTTTAGGTGAGATGATTCTTTCTTATGTTGAGCCAAATTGATGGAATACTTTTGAAAGAATTTCAATAAATTGTAATTCATGTTTATTTATAATAAATGAAATATGAATAAAATTAGATAGATATAAACAAATAAATAAACAAGTAAATGACTTAGAATAAAATTTTTAAAAAATAAAAAAATATGAATTATGCCAATGATGAAATTTCAAGAAAGTCAATCGGGACTCCTTGAAAATTCTAGGTGGAAAGATTTCTTTTAAGCCGAGCCAAATTGATGGGATGTTTTTAAGAAAATCTTCAATAAACCATGATTCATATTTATTCTCTAAATAAATAAAATAAATAAATAAAACATATAGATAAGAATAATGTAAAATAAGACTCAGAAAATATAGGAATTAATATGGAGTCAATATTAAAGCCAAATTTAAAATATATATAATCAGAGTTTCATAAACTATTTTATTGATCCGGCGATGGAATTCAAGAAAGTCAATCGAGACTCTTTGAAAATCTTGAGGTAAGGGAGATTTTTAAGATTTGAGCCAAATTGATGGAAAAATCTTAGAAATATTCCCAATATATAAGCATATCGAAATTAATATAAATATAAGGCAAATTGTAAAGATAACCTAAAACTAGTTGGTACCATTTTAGGATGGGCGTTGTGGGGGTGCTAATCATTCCCTACACGTAACCGTACTCCCGAACTCTAGTATCTTTGAACGTAGACCAAGCTTTATCCTTAATTTGAATAGATGACCAATCACACCTAGGTAGAATGGTTGGTGGCAACTCCCGTAATTTTAGTATCTAGCTATTAGGTTTTTTGAAACTTAATGCGTTATGACAATAATAATAATAATAATAATAATAATAATAATAATAATAATAAAGAAAAAAGGGAATCAGGATACCTCAACCTCGATTCCCTTTCCTTTTTCTCCTTTGTACAAAACAGAGGAGAAGCACACAAGGAGGGGTCGGCCGACGTCGTCGGCAAGAAGAAAGGAGCAAGAGTCACTGTCAAGAGGAAGAGAAACAGAATAGGGAATGGAGACAAGGTATATCGGAACGCAAAAAGAAAAGAAAAAATAGAAGAAAAGAAGAAAAAGGAAAAGAGAAAGGGGAGATTGGAGAGGAGGGAAAGACCGGCGGCAAGCAAGACAGAAGGACCATTGGCCAAGAAGGGGGAAGACATGCTACCAGTTGAACTGATTGGCAGCATATCTGGTTGAGGAAGTCTCGGTTGAGCCAAGGGGTGCCGGTGGCCAGAACAGGAAAAGAGAGGAAGGAGGGTCGTCATTGCTACTGTCACACATGGTTGAAACCTGTGACCGGCATGACCGAGCCATGTAGCGGTAGGGAAGGGCCAAGTAGCGGCAGGGAAGAAAAAAGAAAAAAAAAAGAAAGAAAAGAGAGCTGAACAAAAAATGGAGAAGAGAGAGAGTGATGCTGGTGCTACTATCACCGCCGTTGCTCTCCCTACTCCGGGTTGCCACCGAAAAGTCCAAATCTGGTGGCAGAGGTTGAACCAGTTCAGACCGGTTCAACAGAAAAAAGAAAGAAAGAAAGACAGAAGAAAAAATGGTAAGAAAATTTTTATAATTTTATTTTATTATTATTATATTGTTGAGTAATCTTGTAAAAATTCTAAATGTGGATATAGGTTTGAATTCGTAGAAATTATACAAGAGTGAATGGAGCTTGACTGAGTTTTAAATATCGAATTGCAAGTTTTGATACTAGGTAAGATATCTATATAAAATAGTCATAGATTTATACTGTATTAGCTTGATTGGTCTGAGGTTTAAAGATTGAAAATTTAAGGTTTTGAAGATGTTAGAAGTTATGAATAGGTGATGATGTTGATGTAAAGGATTGAGAATGGTAATGTGATAACTTACATGGTAGATATAATGTGATTGAGGTTTTAGAATGATTATGAATTGCTTATGATTTTGATTTGAATGAGGATTATGATTTGGATACTAGAATGGATTTAAAAAAAAATCAAGTGCTTTGGGAATATAAAACTATGTTTTCATGCAAAAGGGTTAAGATAGTTATAGCCATTATGCTATCAAAATTTTTTATAAAATCATAGAAAGGAAAAGTATAATTTAATTGTTTTGATACTTAATAGGTAATAAAATAAATTTATTATAGGAAGTGACAAAATAACAGATAGAAAAATATTTATCATAATTATAAAATGCAATTTTGAACATAATTTAGAATTTTGTGCAATGTGAAGTAAGAGAAATAAAGAGAGGTAAGTGGTGCTATCAGATTTTATACTGCATGGAAGTAGAGGTAAGGAACATGTATAGGAGTTGTAATACGGAATGTTTTACTTACAATTGGAAAATTATCGAAAACCAACTCGTTATCGTTCGCACCCAATTTTCTTAAACAGGAAATTAGAAATTTATTTAACATTCATACAAGTTTAAATATGATTTTATTAGTTCTAACCGAGTGGAAGAGCATGATGCAGTGATGTTAGATGAGGTGGCGATACCTAAGCGAGATCATTTTTTATATTTGGGATCGATAGTACAGATGAATGGAGAGATTGATGGTGATGTGACCTATAGGATCCAGGCTGGATGGAGTACGTGGAGAAGTGCTACAGTTGTGTTGTGCGATAAAGGAATTCCTATATGGTTGAAAGGCAAGTTTTATAGGACAGTTGTTAGACCAACATTGTTATATGGTAGTGAATGTTGGGCGACTAAGAGGCTACATACACAAAAGATGAGTGTAACAGAAATGCGAATGTTACAGTGGATATGTGGATATACTAGAAAGAATAGAATGAGGAATGATGATATTCGTAAGATGGTTAGAGTGGTACCTATCGAAGACAGGATATGTAAAAATCATTTACGTTGGCTTGGACACGTAAGACGTAGACCTGTAGATGCTCTAGTTAGGAGAATAGAGGCTATGGATGTTGAGAGAAGGGTTAAGACTAGAGGAAGACTAAAAAAGACTTGGAAGGAAGTAGTTTGGAAAGATATAGAGGTTTTAGAATTGGATGAGCAAATGGCCTTGGATAGAAATCTATGAAAGAGGAGAATATATATGGACGATCTAATGTGAATTCAGATATTGGTTCATATAGCCTACCCTAATCTCTTGGGATAAAGGCTCTGATGATGATGATGATAATGATGATGATGATGATCTCATTTAGAGGGATAAGGGAGAAATTAAAATTAATTCACCTTAAGTTTTATTAAATCAAAAAGGGAAAAATTGTTGACTTTGAAATACTAAGATTTTGATGTGACTTTGGAGAACTTAAGTGGGATACAATTTTAATTTTAAGCATGATGAGATTGATTGTTTGATAATTATATGATCATCCTTAATGTATATGGAAAGTCAAATATGTTTGATTTGATTCCAATTGAATGTATATCAATTCAATATGAATTTGAATAATGGCAGGACTAAAAAAATTTAATAACCACAATTTTTCTACATGTTAAATAATGCTAAATGAACCTTAGAGGGTGTTTGGAGGCCAAATTGTGACATTTTTGGGTTTTGGTGTAAGAATGCAGGCTTCTATACGGACAAGCCAATAGGCTCCACAAAGCACGCACTCACCTAGAAACCAAGTAAATACCTCAAAGTTATCATAAATGGTTTCGAGGAAGATATTTTAGTTCTTGTAGTAATGATTTAGGCCTATTTCGAGAATTAGACAATAAACCAATTCAATTTTTGGCTTCTGACAAAACTATATTTTTTCGATCACATCTCTTGATCAAAGTGTCAAAATGATAAACCGTAAAATTCTTATGAAAACTGACTCAAGAGTCCTTCAGCCATAAAAACCTCATAATTTAATTTTCAACGGATTAATACCATAAAATTCCGAAGTTGCACTAAGTGCAGTAAAATCCGTCGTTTGACACCTTTGTAAAGAATTGAGCATATCTCTTAGTAGAAAACTTCGATTAGGGCAATTCAAATTTTGATGAAAAGCTAACTCAATATTCTTTCCTACCATATAAGGCTCGTCTTTTAATTCAATGTGGATCAATGGAAAAAAAATTTTAAATCACATTATATGTAAGAAATTTTGACTGTGAGCAATCGATAAAGAAACAAACATAACTTTTGATTGGAAATTCCGATTTAAGTGATTCAAATTGCATTGAAAAACTAATTTAGAGACCTTTCTGATCATGTATGGCATGTCATTAGAATCCTAGTATATTAATACAGTAAATTGTTTAAAGTTGTCATTAAGTGAGTAATTAGAAAAATTAGTAAATTAATTAAAAGAGTGAAAAATCAAAGTTGGCTTATGAAAGACAAAAGGAAACATGAATCTCTCCCTTTCTCCTCTTGGAAACTCAATACCCACCCTTTCTCTTCTGTAAACCAAGACCCAAAGAAAAACCTTTTCCCCATTTCAGCAAAACACTTAAAAAGAATTAAAGAAAAAGAAGAAATTGAAGCTTAAAACCTATCTCCTTCAAGACGATTTCAGTCCTCTCTTCCTTTAATCATTTTGGCTTCGTAGTTTAGGAAGAATTAAGAATTGGATTTGGGGGAAAAGAAACCTAGGGTTTCGGTTACATCAAAATTGATGGGTAAGTAAGACTCTTTTGGGTTTAATCTCAGTGCATGAGTTATACTACACCAAGTCATGACTAACTGTGGTGTTAATTTGGAGCATTTCTAATGGGATTGCTACCTAGGGTTTCAACTAGATAAGGAACTCATTGGGTAAGTTGAATTTCTTCAATTTTAACATTTCATGTGTCAAATTTATGGAATTGATATTTGGTATAGCTTGAATTTCAGTGGACAGTAGGTAATTCCTTAAATTAGAGATTCAACAACTTCATGAAATTAGAGATTTTATTATTTAGACTTAATTTGTTATAAATTCTATAAATTAAAGTCAATGAGAGGTAATTTTGAAAATGTGAAGTGATAATGGGCAATTCTTAAGAAATTCTCTAATGTAAGTTTGCCTATTTCAAGAATTTGTGGCAATTGCTTTGGGTAAGTTTCGAATCATGAATTTGAGGCAAGTAAGACGTTTTGATGATTAAATTGTAGTGTGATTATTTAAAAAGGTCTAAAGAATTCATCTAGTGTAGATTAGATAATTTGGAAATTTTTAGCGAAGGCTCTTAAATTGAGCTTAAATTATATAAAAATGAGTTAAATTGATTTATTAACTGTTTGGTGATATTTTGGTGCAAATTTAGAGCATGAGTAATGCGATTGTTTTAGGGTTATGGCAATTACTAAAAATTTCCCTATTTCCATTAACTTCAAGCACTTAAGGATTCTAGTGCTTTTAATGGATGAAATTAACATACGCACTTAGTCTGAATTATTTAGAAACATGCATAAAACTACACGAAAATCAAACTGCACAAAAGTGGACCATGCCTTGCTTATGACACTTGCGCAAGTAAGGTCTTTGAAAAGGAAAATGATGGAAATTGGACTGCACACTTAGCTAGACGTTCTGGAAATAATGAAAACCATATGAATATGGTCTTGTTGCACTCAAATGACCCAAACTTGTATTTTGAGGTTGCTTGAACACATAACGTAACGTAGGCAGTCTCGAAACTATGTGATCCTTGTTATAAGCTATTTGAAATATGTTCTAGTAATTTGAGTGAGTTACAATATATTATGTAGAAGATCATCTAGATACGTGATTTTGGTGTGGATTTTTGGGCTAAGCTTGGAGGCATGCAGATAAGCTAGTTCGGAGTACAGTAAGTGACTTTTATATGCTGTAATTAGCTAGCTATAATTAGCTTCATATTGGCTGTGTGCAGTGTAATGCTAATGTGAATTGTGCCTTATGCATGTACACGCTAGCATACAGTTTAAACAATAAATGCCTAATGATTATTTTCTAAGTGTGAATGTCTGATATTCTATGGGAATTGACATTGCGAAGATTGATACTTTTGAAATATGTTTAAAATTTGAACTGCAAGAACCCTTAGGCAATCGGAGAAAAAGTGGTAAACAACCTTAAAATAGTCCATTTTGCATGATGCATAGTTTTGGATACTGTTTGAGAAATTTCTGCTTTTTGGAACTTGAATAGAATGTTTTAAATTGTGAAAGAACTTCATGCCCATTACATGTGCATACTCTGTTTTGAAGAGAAGCATTACTTTTGCTTTTATGTTTGAACCAAATCGCATATTTGAAATTTGAATTTGTTGGAAAGTTTGAGGTTTGAACTAATGGTGTTTGAAAACCTATACAAATTGTTTGACCATTTGGTGTAAATTAAACCATTTTGGCATGTTTGAAACTTTGGACCATTTGGTGCCTTGGTGCCTTATAGGTGTTAGAACTTTTGGAGATTGTATGTGTGATAACCGCGAATTTTCGAATTTTGATATTAATGATTCAGAAATGTAATCTTAATGTGAAAGATAAATTAAAGTAAATAAATAAAATTATTTACTAAAAGGGAAATAGTGTTGGAATTTCTCGAAATTGATGAAGTGATGAAGTTGAGGAAATTAATTTGGATAAATTAAAATCCAAATTAAATAAAAAATGAAAATGGAAAATTAATTAGATATTAAGAAAATCCAAAATGTAAGGAAAAAAATGCGAGTATCTATATATTTATATAATTTTATTATATAAATATATTTTAAAATATATTTTATATGTTTTTATAAATCCATATGTATATATATGAAATATGGTATATATTATAAAAAGGATATATACTATATTATATTAAATGAATACATGTGTACATTATAAAAATATATTTATGTATATATAAATAAATATATAAGTATATATATATATATATATGAAATATATATTGTTATTTCAAATAAAAGTATATAAATATATATATATGAGAAATATATATATATATATATATATATATTATTGCTCATTAAAGTATATGGATATATATATATATATAAATGGGATATATATATAAATATATATTTAATATCGAAAGTATATATATAATTATATATTATATATATTAAGTAAAAAAAATAGAAACAGGGAATCGGGTATCCCGATTCCCGTTTCTTCAACAGAAAAAGAAAACCGCCGTAGTCAGTGGTGAGAAAGAAAGAGAGAGAGAAGGGCATTGCCGGTGTAGGGAGGAAGGGAAGAAGCAACCGGCAACGGCTCGAAACAAAAAGGAAAGAGAAAGGGCCAAAACAGAAACGAAAAAGGAAGGAAACCGGAAGAGAAGAGAGGAGAAAGGAAACGACAGTGCCGGCCGGTTCAGGCACCGCCATCGCCACCGCCACCACCACCCGCACCACCGCTGAAGGGAGACCAAGAAGGAGACACCGGTGGTGAAGGAAAATGGCGGAGGAAGGAAGAAAAAGGGGAGGAAAGGACCAAGACCCACGTCGCCAGATCCGCTGTCGTGCTGCCGATCTGGGTTGAATGGAGACCAGCCAAAGCTTCGCCGTGATGTCCGCCAGCTGTAGGAAGGTCGAACCGCCGGAGAACCGGCCACCGGAGGAGAATCGACGGTAAGAGGGGCTAGACTGGTCTGAACCGGTCTGAATCGGTTTAGACCAGGAAAAAAAAGGAAGAAAAAAAAGAGAAAAGAAAAGAAAAGAAAAGAAAAGAAAAAGAAAAAAAGGAAGAAAGAAAAAGAGAAAAAGAAGAAAAAAAGGAAGAAGAAGAAGGAAAGTGAAAATTTCTGGAAATTCTCGGTAGGAATTTACGAGAAATTTATAATTATTAATTTATTTAAAAATTATGAAAAAATTCTAAATTTAAGAATTTGATTTCCAGAAATCATTCTCGATGATTGAGACGATGGAATCGGGAGAGGTGGACTACGGGCGCGACGTAGAGAGGAATTCGCCGACTCGGAACAGGTAAGGGATGCGTGTGTAAATTTGTAGGGATATTCGAATGCATGGTTTTCTGCTATGAATTTTATAAGATTTATTGGATATTGAATTGCCTTGAAATGTTACGAAATTGTGATTTTTGGCTGTTGAGACTGTGTTTGAAAGGCAGGGAGGCTAGGACTCTGGCAGTCGTTATGCTACCGAAGTTTACTAAAGATATTTCCAAAAAAAATATTATTAAATATTTTAGTGCATTATTGGTATTTTTCCTAGCCTCAAAAGTGATAAATTAATTATTTTTCATAAACGGTGAATTTACCGAAAAGTATTTATTAAATATTTATGATACCGATTTCGGTAAAGATTAAACTACCAAAAATTCATTTCACGTGTTTTATAGGGAAATGTGTGATTGGTGAAGTGAAATGGTGAATAGTAAATATTTTATAAATAATTTTCAGTATAATATTCACTAATTTATTATGATTTTCCTTTATGGATTAAATAAATGTTATCACATGTAATGATTTCCATAAAGGCTTTATCACTGTATAACTATTGTTTTGAGACTAAAATGCCTCTGCACGTGTTTTATAGTGAAAAATGTGTTGATGAAATTATTGTTAATTTTGGAAAATAAATATTTTTATTTTTCCATTAAGTATGAAAATATTGGAATTGATTTCCAATAACTTTGAATTTCAAGTTTTGGAAAGAAAGTATGGAAACATGTGTGTATGTGTTCTACGGTGAAAAAGAACAGTTATGAAATTTATTACTACTGTGTGATTATCTTATAAACTGTTTTTCACCGTACGAAATATTATGATTTATACCTTTATGGGTTTTTCGGAAAACATAATTGATCTTACTAAATTCCATAAAGGTAATGAGATTTTTTTATATACTGTTTTAAGACTGATAGGCTCCGTATCATGCTCACGTGTCACGTGTTTCATGTGTTACTCATGTGTGAAGCTGTTGACACTGATCTTGTCTTCAGTGTCTTGGTTGACACCTGATCAGTGTATGACCGAGGACACCTATAGACTATGGCCATAGATCTCATGTGTTTGTTATATTGTCCCTACAAGAATCTCACGTGTACCCTATTATTCTTTATGGGACTTATAGCATGATATCATTTGGGTGTTGTCTGGTCTCCATTATGATTTCACGTGTTATCATCGATTTTAGTGATATTTTTCAGAAAACTATGATGATTTTCTGAAGTAATTCATTTCTAAACTGTTATTAAAAATTGAACAGTTATTTTACTGTTATACGTGTATAAGTGATGATTTCAGTGGTGGAAACCTTGAGATTTTCAAGTATTAAATTAGTGGTTTGATAAAGTGTTACTCAAGTAGATAATATATTTATATGCAGTAAATTGAATTAAGTTTTATATTAAAAAAATAAATTTCTACTCCTTATAGTCGCTCTGGGTTTCTAGGACAAGACAGGTATTTCAAAATACCTTTCATGCTCTATCTGGATTTTCCAGCAGACTATAATATCCTTTCCTTTTTAGTGTACTTCCCATACAAATAAGAAATTAAGGATTTTACTCCATATAGTCTTCGTGATATCAAAATTTGCATACATTTCTCTTACTGAGCCGTGGTTTGCCCACTCCCATACTTTTAAACATTTCAGATTTTTATGACTGAGAGATCTGACATCCGAGCATCTCGGCTGCGCATCGGAGACAATGTGACAGCTCGATTGAAATATAAGGTACAATCATTTATTTTATGTATTTAGACTTATCTATAGTACTACTTTATTATAAATTAAGATAGGGGATGTAAATGATATTTCAATTTAATATGAAATAGTTTAAATGAAACGGAAAAGTAAAGTATCGCAGACAGCCCAACATATAAGATGTATAGAAAAATGTGTAAAAATGTGGTCACGGACTGTGACAGATTTAATGGTATCAGAGTAAGGTTGGCCCGATGTCTGTAGATACTTTTGGAAAGAAAATGTGTCGAAAAAGGTTAACATCTCCTGTAGTACTGTGTAATCTAAATACATAAAGAAAATAAATAATTGTAAATTGAGTTAAATGTTGTGAAGGGAGTGAGAATTATGAATTAAGAAATGCTAAAAGGGAAAAACGGCTCTGGAAGGTTACCTGAAATTGGTGATCTTATAATCTTAATAAAGATATGTTCGGTAAGGAACAAAAATGGACTCAATGAGGGCCCCACCAGTACTTTTCTGTCCGGATCGAATTGAGACCTTACAAGGATGATATAGGAGTGGAATGAGATATCATCAGTAAATAGATTTTAAGACTACCCGCCGATTGAATGTATTGTGAAAGAGAGAAATTTTTGGCAAAATGACCAAAATACCCCTACATTGAAAAATTTTCTTTAGAGTCATAATAAACCAATGTGAGTTAAAATTTATAGATTTAATAGAGTAATTGATAGTATAGGGATGCATTTCATGCAAAATGGTCCAGCTATGAATCCCATCAAGAGTTTTCTGTCTAAATCAGATAAAACCTTAAACGATGATATTAGTATGAGAAGAGATATCATCAATATACAGATAAAAAGATTATGGGTTTAAATGTATATTGAGGAGAAAGAAATAAATTTTGAAATGACGAAAACACCCCTATGTTGGACTATGTTTTAAATAGTGATAAATCAAGTCAATCTTGAATTCTATGGTAGTGATGAAGCGACTTATGATATAAGAAATGTAATATGAGTATAACGATTCCGATTATAAATTTCACCTACACTTAGAGTGCGGATATGACCCGAATGGTTATAGGAAAGTCGCAGGATGAGCGGCTCTATTATTGAATCTTAAGGGTCAGGGTTAAAAGTGTATTGATGGGATGTTGATTACGGGATTGTTGGATATGATGAAAAGTGAAATGATTACAGAAGATGAATGTGAAAGAGATCAGTATAGAGGATGAAATCCATAGCAGTACGGTTAATCCTGGTTCTATACATTCATACTATTTCTGAAGTATCAAACAAATATTATAGAACCAGAATATGTTGAAATATGTTTTACAGAATAATGTACATATGAAATTGAAGAATATGTATAAGAACAGTAAGTGATGATAATTGTCATAACGTCTAGGTCCGTGAACCTAACCGCTAGACTTTAAAATTCTAGGAGTCGCCACTAACCATTCAAACCTAAGGTGTGATTGGTCACCTACTCTTGTCTAAGGATAAGGCATGGTCTACGTTCAAAGAATCTAGAGTTCGGGAGTACGGTTACGTGTAGGGAAGGATTAGCACCCCCACGACGCCCATTCTAAAATGATACCACTTAGTTCTAAGTTTAGTCTAAATTTGCTTTTATGTTTGTATTAGTTTAGATAATTAAATATTGGGAAAGTTTCTAAGACTATTCCATCAATCTGGCTCAAATCTTAGAAACTCCCCTCACCTCAAGATGTTCAAGGATTACCAATCAACTTTCTTGAACTCCATCATCGGATTGATTGAGTATATTATGGAATTCTTATCTTTGAATATTTTTTAATCTTATTCTTCTTATTGTATTGTTTTAATTCTATTATTTTATATTTTTAAAAAATAAACATGACATATGGGTTATTGACAATTCTTCTTAAGTATCCCATCAATTTGGCTCAACCGAAGAAGAATCCTCTCACCTAGAAATTCCAAGGAGTACCAATTGACTTTCTTAGAATTTCATCATCGGCATATGTCACATTTACTTCTTTTATTATCATCCCATTACCTTATTATGGTATTATTTTATATTTCTTTATTCTCGATTCGTTATTTTAT
Source organism: Heritiera fomes (assembly GCA_032173925.1). NCBI lineage: Eukaryota > Viridiplantae > Streptophyta > Magnoliopsida > Malvales > Malvaceae > Heritiera > Heritiera fomes. The sequence continues at coordinate 18,341,317 of JAPDPM010000009.1, forward strand.
TTTATTTCATTATATCTTTAAAGTGAACATGAATTATGTTTTCTTGAAAATTCTCCTCAAGTATTCCATCAATCTGGCTCAACTCAAGAAGAATCCTGTCACCTAGAAAATCCAAGGAGTACCAATTGACTTTCTTGGAGTTTCATCCTCGGCATAATCCATATATATCCTTAGTAACTAATTTTATTATTTCCTTATTCAATCTTTATTCTATTTATTCTTATTTGCATTTTTTCTAAGTTAATTTATTTTATTATTTTATTTATCTAATATCTATCATACTAAACATACAAAATATAAAATATATTATACAAATTAAACTAAACAAATCATATCAACATACAAATTATTTATTCAATATGTATTAATCAAATATTATCAAAGTAATTAAATCATGCAACATTAGTATTTTAATATACAAATTATTAATCCGATATTAATTAACTATCAAACCCTCCTATTAAATTATTGACCAATTAATATAATAAAACAAAAACTTACCTGAGCAATAACCTCACCTCTTGTTGGCTTTTTTTCTTTTCCTTTATATTCCCTTTTCCACGTGTTCTCTTGTTATAGCTCTTCTTTAATATTTCCAAAGTGGTGTGCCTGAAGCATTTTCACAAAGCTTTCCTATTTTCTTGCAACAATCATCAAGAGCAACACAAACGGAGACTGTGCAAACATCCACGTGATGGGTCGGCAACCTGCAGTAGCTGTGCGGTGACTGGGCTCGCAACAGTGGTGCAAGAGGTAGGCAGAAAAATGAGCTGACAGAACAGCGGCGGCGGTGATCGAGTTGAGTGCTTGATTTCCCCCAGAGTCCCCTTTTTATAATAAAAAATTTATTTGAGTCCTAATACAACTCTACCTATTCTATTAATTATCTCCTATTTTTAACATTTTATCTATTTCTTATATTAATCCTAATATAACTCTATCAAATTTAATATTAATCCAAATAATTATCCTAAAAAATCTAATTATCCTATCCTAAAATTATTTTTATTTTTATTTCTTTTTATCTTTTCTCTTTTTTATTATTCCTAAATCTTATTTTAATTTTAATTTTTAAATTAATGCTAATTCTAAATCTAAAAATTCTAATTTAATTCTAGCCTAATTCTAAATTGTTAAATTAAAATACAATGTCACTCAACCCAATTAATTATTTATACAAATCAAGACCCCGGACAAAATAAGGTGTCTACAGCTGCCCCTCTTTGTGCATTTGCTGTGAAATAGTAATTGCACAAAGACATAGACACGTATTTTGTCTGACTTCTCCTTTTCTTTAATTTTTTTTTTCAAAAAGCTCCCTCTAAACAGAAAGGCAGTCAAACTTTAAAATCTTGTCTAAAAAGCTCCTCCTAAATAGTCAGGCAGTCAAACTTTAAAATCTTGTCCAAAAGCTCCTCCTAAACAGACAGGCAATCAAACTTTAAAAATCTTGTCCAAAAAGCTTCCCCTAAACATGCAGGCAGTCAAACTTTAAAATCTTGTCCAAAATGCTCCTCCTAAACAGGCAGGCAGTCAAACTTTAAAAATCTTGTCTAAAAGCTCCTCCTAAACAGGCAGACAGTCAAACTTTAAAATCTTGTCCAAAAAAAGCTGATTTTTTTTAAACAAAAAAAAATTTAGGAAACCACTCTAAAATTTTTCTTGTTAAAAAATTTGGAATCTTAGGAAACCCCTCTAAAATTTTTTTCTTCTCTTTTTTTGAAATTTTGGGAAATCCCTCCAAAGGTTTTTTTCTTGTCAAATTTTGAATTTTAGGAAACTCCTCTAAAACTCCTTTTCTTGTCAAAATATGAAATCTTGGGAAACCCCTCCAAGACTTCTTTTCTTGTCTAATTTTGAAATTTTAGGAAACCCCTCTAAAATTCCTTTCTTTGTCAAATTTTAAAATTTTGGGAAACCCATCCAAAAAAAAAATTTTTCTTGTCATATTTTGAATTTTAGGAAACTCCTCTAAAACTCCTTTTCTTGTCAAAATATGAAATCTTGGGAAACCCCTCCAAAATTCCTTTTCTTATTCAATTTTGAAATTTTGGGAAACCCCTCCAAAACTTCTTTTCCTTTCTAATTTTGAAATTTTAGGAAACCCCCTCTAAAATTCTTCTTGTCAAATTTTGAAATTTTGGGAAACTCCTCCAAAACTTTTTTTCTTGTCAAATTTTGAAATTTTAGGAAACCCCTTTAAAATTTCTTTTTCTTGTCCAAAATTTGAAATCTTGGGAAACTCCTCCAAGATTTCTATCTTGTCTAATTTTTGAAATTTTAGGAAACCCCCTCTAAAATTTCTTGTCTTGTTAAAATTTGAAATCTTGGAAAATTTATCTTATCCATGCAATTGCAACCTGTTCTATCCATGCAATGTCATTCATGTAAGCTATCTTATTCAAGCAATATCATTCATGCAATCTAGTCTATCCATGCAATGTTATTGATGCAATCAATTCTATCCATGTAATGCAGTCTGTTTTATCTATGGAATGTCATTCAAGCAATCTGTTTTATCTCTATAATGCAATCTACTCTATCCATGCAATGTTTTTTCGAAAAACATTTCAAGCTCAATTGTGGCAACAACAAGGTTATTCTGTATCAGTCCATCTCATGCATTCTTCTCTTTCATCTGTCCTCTTATCCTTATATTTCTTATTTCTTTCCTCATTTTCCTTCTTCCATTTTTTCTCTCCCAATGAAGCTCTTATCTTTGTGCCCTCTATATCTTATCTTATCCCTTATTTCTTCTCTTTACTTTCCTCTCTATCTGCTCATTCATTTGCTCATTAAAATCTCTACTGAGACCTCATCATTCATTCTTTCTTATTCATTGGTTTTTCTTGATTTCCAATTTCCATTCATCCACAAGTTTCCTTTTCTTTCATTTTCCTAAATAATATAGGAGTCTTTCACATGTTTTGCCAAGGAAACATTCATTACCATTCTAATTTCAAGATAAATGCAACACAATTTCTCAATCCCTCAAGGTAAGGATATAGCAAAGAAATGATAAGTGAAATGAAGAGAGTGGTATTATTCAACATTTGGACAGATTTAACAAGAAATTGCCAGGCTTAAAAGGAAAGTAGGCTTGAATGAAAAGTGAGAATTTTTAAGATTAAGTTTCAGGTAATAGTATCCAAATAACAAAAATTCAAATAATTTTGATCAATGAATACAAAATTCCCTTCAAAGGTCCACCTTATCTAATGTTGAGTTCATTAAAATATCCTCTTGCCCCTATATCATTGACATCCAGTTTTTCTAGTATCTAAGCTGCCTTTTCAGGTTTTCAACTTAGACGCACTCTATTGATCCAAACCGCCCTTTTTGGGTTTTCGATCTAAATCCTCCTTTCATTTTTTTCTCCTTTTTTTTCCTTTTTCTTTTTATTTTTTTTTTCGTGAAATTTCTTTTGTTTGTTCTTGATTCTAATACATGCCCCAACAGCAGATATTTCTTCGCCCAATTTAATGCTCTCATGGATTCAAGACAATTTTTGGAATCCCATTACTTCCATCTAGGCTAGATCTCTTTGTTTATCTTGATCTGCTTCTTCTAATTCCATCCAAAGGATCATCATCTCATAGTGTAAGTATGCCTTTATTCAACACATGATTCTTCAATGGGAGTACTCATATTTGATCAAAATGGACTTTTAAGGCACGTAACATAGGCTCAGGTGAGGGTTTATGAACGAAAGGATAAAATAGGCCCAAAATAAGTGTTTCAGGGTTTATCAAACCAAGAATCATTTTTCATGAATCATTTAGGCATTTTGACTTTTGCCCCATTCTAATTTGCTTTTTCTCCATTTTTATTCACATGTGACTAGGGTTTTCACTTTCTTAATTCAGACCCTCTTTCCTTCTTCATTCTCTTTTTCTTTTTTTTGTTCTTTTTTTTACAAAAGTGTTTTTTTGCCCCTTTTATATTTTTATTTTGCCCCACTGATCTTTCATCTTCTATTCTCTTTGCCCCCCAGTGTGGAGGGTGATTCTAGGTGGGTTATATAAAAAAGAAATATAATAGGCTCAAAAGGGGTAATTAATGGATAATTTTACTCGTGCTTGAAAGGTAGTGAAAGAAGGCCATTTCTCATCTCAATACAAGTACTCTTATTAAAGGTCATCTATTGAACAAAAATCAACTTATTGGAATTTCATGTAGAGATTCACCTTTACTCGTAACATTCAATAGTTGAAGATTTTAGACAAATATCTTCAATTCTCTTCTTGCTTGAACAATCTTGGCAAACTAAAAAATCCATTAAACCAACCAAAGCAGTCCTTTTCAGAATTTTATACTCATCGACATCATCATTATCATGTTCATTATTTGGATACTTTCAAGCTTGGTAACAATGTAAATCATGTAGGTATTGGTGTTTTGCTTAAAAGAACAAGGTAGAAATGAGGAATTGAGAAATATGCATCATACTAATCTTTTATTGAAAATGAAAACAAATGAAAGTTGGCCCAATACATAAAAGAATTCTCAGTGCCTTGTGGGCTTAGGCATTCCTATATTACCTAAGAAATTGAAACGTCCTAAGATGAATGAAATTAGAAACAAAGAAACAACCATTATCTTCAAATTAAGTGAATCAATCAATATCATCCACTTTCTTCCATAGCATTAACCGCTACCCTTTGTGTAATCTGGCAGAGGATTATCATTCATATTTGGGTTATTCTTTGCCCCAAAACTCAAAATTCCAGCATTAACAAGTGCTTGGACTTTCTTCTTCAAGCCCATACAATTCTCAATAGAGTGACCAACATTGTCATTATGATAAGCACACTTTGTGTTAGGATCATACCACTTTGGGTAGGGAGGCTTCAAGGGCTCTACATAAACAGGGGCAATAAGGTGACCCCTTACCAACTGTGGGAACAACTCTGTGTATGTCATTGGTCTAGGGTCTATGGTGATATTTCGGCTAGCTCGAGTATTCTTTTGGTCATTAGGTGAAAAAGTGGGGTCTTGTGAATGGGAAATGGGTTGGTAAGCATTCTGATGATAAGTTTGTGGGTGGGGTTGAGAATAAGTGTAATTCACTGAAGGTGAATAAGAGGTATATGAGCGACGTGAGTTATTGGAGATAGCTTATGCATCTTCTTCCTTCTTCTTTGAAAACCCATTCCTCTTGCTATCATTTATAGATGCTTCAATCTTACCACTCTTAAAGGCATTTTCAATAGCTTCGCCTGTCAGCACCATGTCTGCAAAATTCTTGGTCACACTACTAAGCATACGCTCATAGTAAGGAGCCTTGAGAGTATTCAAAAAGAACATAGTGACTTCCTTTTCAGTTAAAAGAGGTTGAACTTGTGATGCCATGTCCCTCCATCGTTCGGCATATTCCTTGAAGCTCTCATCTTTCTTCTTTTCCATACTTTGGAGAGACAAGCGATCAGGGGCTACATTAGACACATGTTTGTATTGAGCTATAAAAGCCCTTGCCAATTCCGACCAAGAGGAAACTTTGCTCCTTTCTAATTGGTTATACCACTTAGCAGCTGACCCAATCAAGCTATCTTGAAAAACATGAATCAATAGCTTGTCGTCCCATGCATATGCCGCCATCTTTCTACAGTACATGGTGAGATGATCTTTTGGGCACGATGTTCCATTGAATTTTTCAAATTTAGGCACTTTGAATTTTGGTGGAAGCACGACACCAGGTACCAAACACAACCTTTCAGCATCAACAGGTCCAAAATAGTCAACTCCTTCAACGGCACTTAGTCTTTCCTCTATCAAGCTCAGCTGAGCTTTAGTACCACTATATTCTTCTTTATGCTTCAACTTTTCTAACTCTGTGGGATCATCTAAATTTGGTACCTCCACTGGGTTTTAAACTTGCATCTGTAGAGGTGTTGGAGCTTTGACAGTACTTCTTTCAGGAACAAAAATAGGGTTGTCTCGCATGCTTTGTTGAGCTTCTTGGATAGACTCCTCTTGATTACCCATCTTCTCCTTTCCTTTAATCATGGCTTTTAGCAACTGGGTAATTTCACTCAATTGCCCCCTTATCTCTGCATTTTCCCTTTCCAACTTTTCTATCCTAATATTTTGATCCTCTTCCATTATGCGTGCTTGATACCTTGTATGATATCTATGGAGGACAGATCATCTAGTGGATGCAATTTTGATGCCTTGTGCCACAATTTAGTTGAAATTATTTTCAATGTGATGATATGTTTATGCACAAAAATGAATGCACATGGAATGCCCTTAGGTCTAGCAATCTCTCCTAACAATTAAAAGTGTGTTCATTCTCATGATAAGACAGGTGCAAACTTACATGAATGATATGTTATGTGATGCAAAATCAAGCACAACTATGCATGACTTAATGAAACAGACAAAATTTTTTTTTTACCTTTTTATTTTGAAGAATGGAAGAAAGAAAAACTATATTTTTTTAATTTTTTTTAAAAACAATGTACAAAAGAGGAAGTAAAACTTATTCCTTCATGTGTCCTATCTTAGGTTTGAGTCTACACTCCAATCTAATATGGTTCCACCCTAAGGCTAAGCCTTATGTTTCATTACATGCTGGGTTTGGATAATTCAAGGTCTAAAGGTTCCCAAATTGTTTCTCACTATCATCCACACAGGACTAATAAGGCACCCAATCCTCACCCATTATAGGTTACAAACGGAAAGGTTTAATCTGAGTGGGAGTATTTCGCTAGCCTATGTGGAGGTTATCACCTCACGAAAGCGTAGTTACTTTACTCCCTCCTAAAAAAGGAAGAGCCTGGGTTGAGGGCTTATGCAAATGCAAGTGTTGTGTGTGTTGAAGGAATGAATTAACATTTTATTATACATTTTCCAAATACTCCTAGGCAAACATAGACTAATCTTCAAACTAATCTTTGGCCTGACTCTCTAAAGTCCCCAGTGGAGTCGCCAATCTGTCATAACGTCTAGGTTTGTGAACCTAACCGCTAGACTTTAAAATTCTAGGAGTCACCACCAACCATTCAAACCTAAGGTGTGATTGGTCACCTACTCTTGTCTAAGGATAAGGCATGGTCTACGTTCAAAGAATCTAGGGTTTGGGAGTACGGTTACGTGTAGGAAAGGATTAACACCCCCACGACGCCCATTCTAAAATGGTACCACTTAGTTCTAAGTTTAGTCTAAATTTGCTTTTATGTTTGTATTAGTTTAGATAATTAAATATTGGGAAAGTTTCTAAGACTATTCCATCAATCTGGCTCAAATCTTAGAAACTCCCCTCACCTCAAGATGTTCAAGGAGTACCAATCGACTTTCTTGAACTCCATCGACGGATTGATTGAGTATATTATGGAATTCTTATCTTTGAATATTTTTTAATCTTATTCTTCTTATTGTATTGTTTTAATTCTATTATTTTATATTTTTAAAAATAAACATGACATATGGGTTATTGACAATTCTTCTGAAGTATCCCATCAATCTGGCTCAACCGAAGAAGAATCCTCTCACCTAGAAATTCCAAGGAGTACCAATTGACTTTCTTAGAATTTCATCATCGGCATATGTCACATTTACTTCTTTTATTATCATCCCATTACCTTATTATGGTATTATTTTATATTTCTTTATTCTCGATTCGTTATTTTATTTTATTTCATTATATCTTTAAAGTGAACATGAATTATGTTTTCTTGAAAATTCTCCTCAAGTATTCCATCAATCTGGCTCAACTCAAGAAGAATCCTGTCACCTAGAAAATCCAAGGAGTACCAATTGACTTTCTTGGAGTTTCATCCTCGGCATAATCCATATTCATCCTTAGTATATAATTTTATTATTTCCTTATTCAATCTTTATTCTATTTATTCTTATTTGCATTTTTTCTAAGTTAATTTATTTTATTATTTTATTTATCTAATATCTATCATACTAAACATACAAAATATAAAATATATCATACAAATTAAACTAAACAAATCATATCAACATACAAATTATTTATTCAATATGTATTAATCAAATATTATCAAAGTAATTAAATCATGCAACATTAGTATTTTAATATACAAATTATTAATCCGATATTAATTAACTATCAAACCCTCCTATTAAATTATTGACCAATTAATATAATAAAACAAAAACTTACCTGAGCAATAACCTCACCTCTTGTTGGCTTTTTTTCTTTTCCTTTATATTCCCTTTTCCACGTGTTCTCTTGTTATAGCTCTTCTTTAATATTTCCAAAGTGGCGTGCCTGAAGCATTTTCACAAAGCTTTCCTATTTTCTTGCAACAATCATCAAGAGCAACACAAACGGAGACTGTGCAAACATCCACGTGATGGGTCGGCAACCTGCAGTAGCTGTGCGGTGACTGGGCTCGCAACAGTGGTGCAAGAGGCAGGCAGAAAAATGAGCTGACAGAACAGCAGCGGCGGTGATCGAGTTGAGTGCTTGATTTCCCCCAAAGTCCCCTTTTTATAATAAAAAATTTATTTGAGTCCTAATACAACTCTACCTATTCTATTAATTATCTCCTATTTTTAACATTTTATCTATTTCTTATATTAATCCTAATATAACTCTATCAAATTTAATATTAATCCAAATAATTATCCTAAAAAATCTAATTATCCTATCCTAAAATTATTTTTATTTTTATTTCTTTTTATCTTTTCTCTTTTTTTATTATTTCTAAATCTTATTTTAATTTTAATTTTTAAATTAATGCTAATTCTAAATCTAAAAATTCTAATTTAATTCTAGCCTAATTCTAAATTGTTAAATTAAAATACAATGTCACTCAACCCAATTAATTATTTATACAAATCAAGACCCCGGACAAAATAAGGTGTCTAGTAAATGAAAATGATTTCAAAGTAAATTACAATAATAAATCGGTTAGCTGTGAAAAGTATTAGTTAAAATGTAATACTTGATATAACACATTAATTAAGATGATCGATATGCTGTGAAATATAAGTAAATAAATGAATCAAGGTAGAGTACGTGTTAAAAGGATTTGAATATTAAATGTCTCTGCCTTGAGGATGTACAGTGAAATGATAAGACATAGAGATGAAATGTCCAAAATGATAAGAGATGTGTGGTTAAAGAAAGTATCGGATGTGATTCCCGATAAATTTTCAGAGTAATATAGATTTGAGAGATCGGTTTAATATTGACTTGATTATGGATACAGAATCTATTTTTAAACTTATATCGGAAAACCTAGAAAGAGTCCGAAAGTTTAAGAAACAACTTTGAAAAAAAATGTGTGAATAATGAAATTCACTTGTAAAGGTGTGATTGATGAAAATACAGATAATGTAAATAGAGGATAATGAAGTTGTCTGTATAAGTGTAAATGAGAGAAACACAGATGACCTTGATACGTAGATGAATTAAAATGGTGTATTAAATTCTTACTATTTAATAAAGTTCTTGTGAAGAACAAATATTCATCTATATGAAAACGGACGCTTTAATGATTTAATCAGAGATATATGAGGGGTTCATAAGGCTAGTCTCTGTATAAACATCATCAAAGAAAAGTCGGAGATTGATGTTCATAAGATGATGATTAGAACTCGACATGAACTTTACGAGTGCCTATTGAGGTTTACAAGGTTAATGAAATTCCTTGTGAGGTATATAAGCCTAATGAATGAGGCATCCATATAAGGATAAGTGATGAGATATCGATATAAACTAAAACGTTAATGGAACATGAGCAGCTTTATTGTATGACCCTCTAGACTCTCGAAGACAGTGAATTACATGTTAAAGTTGGCAAATAGGAGATTTAGCTAGACTGCACTTCTTTCTAAGATATGATCTCGAATGACAGAATGATAATGAATCTGTCTATGATGAAGAGATAATGATTGAGATATGAAATGTACTGAGTCTAGCTAGATACTATTGTCAGTCTATAGAAGAGTTTATGGGACTAGCTGCTCTACAGATGTGATAAAATTAAAGAAGTTAAGTCGGTAAATGAATAAGTGTAAAGAAAAGATGGTATGCAAAATGTTAAAAGATTTTAATAGTAGAGTACCATACCACTTGAGAAAACCGACTGAAATGATGAGAGCGAAAGGATGAAAACGTAATAAGAAGATAAATTTTAGGATGAGTAGAGAACATGATTATGAAGCAGTTCCCAAATTAAGACTAAAAGTGATTTCACATTAGTTATCACATGATTATGTCTAGATGAAAAATTTAGCCAAACCTGAAAGATGAAATTAATTATACTCAAAGGAGTAAAATAGATGAATGATATATATGAATTACTGCCAGTCATGTAAATGAGAAAATTATATATATACCACCTCAAAATGATGGAAATAGTGGATTTATATAAAAAAAAAGGTGATTAAATTGATAATTATAGATTCAATGATGAATTTAAATAATGAGAAGATTAAATTATAATTTGATTATGCCATTATGGAATCTAAATTATCAAAAGAGTATAATTTCAGGTATATTCTAAAATTAAAGTGATATTGAATATACCATAAGAATAAAAGGTAATAAGAATGCTACATGAAAAGACGATATGGAGAGAAAATGATTTTCTCCTTATTCAATTATGGTAAAAGATGGTAAATAGTAAAGTCTGCAAATGAACTGCAGCATTTGTTAAAGTAAATGTGAAAAATGAGTATTGTGGATAATGAGGAACCCAAAAGAGATATGATGATATGGAAGTGATTACAGACTGATAGTCTAGATGGAATCACTCTTCCATAATAAATAACTTTTAGATTTTTTAGTGTCATAGTCGAAATATGATTATAAAATGGTGAGAAAGTATGTGAAGTTTCAGTGAGCATACATGTGATGGGAATCTCGGATTTGCTATATGCATATGGGAAATAGCAAAAGGCCTTGAGATTGCAAATTTATTGATAGCATCGCTCTGTACTGATGTAAATATCTAAGTGTGGTATGGAAAAGCTTGAAGATATGTTGAGAGAGCGGATGCACGAGATGTGAAAGCTATTGGGACAATTACATACTATTGATTTAAATCGGTAAATGATAGTTACCAAACTATATCGACTTGGCACTAATTGAGAAAATAGATGATGAATAGTATGGATGATGTATGGTACGAAAAGGAGTGGAAAGTGATAACTCCTAAATTAATAATAAATTTTAGGGAGTATAAATATATGATGAGAAATGATATATAATGGTATAAAAGGTGATTATGATGTTAAAGGTATGCTGGCAGTATTAGTCAAAAGATGATTGAAAGGCCAGAAATAAGGAGTATATAGAACAGTACCACCTTTAATTTAAGTTAAATTCGGAGGACCGAATTTCTTAAGGGGGAGAATGTGATAACCGCGAATTTTCGAATTTTGATATTAATGATTCGGAAATGTAATCTTAATGCGAAAGATAAATTAAAGTAAATAAATAAAATTATTTACTAAAAGGGAAATAGTATTGGAATTTCCCAAAATTGATGAAGTGATGATGTTGAGGAAATTAATTTGGATAAATTAAAATCCAAATTAAATAAGAAATGAAAATGAGAAATTAATTGGATATTAAGAAAATCCAAAATGTAAGAAATAAAAATGCGAGTATCTATATATTTATATTATTTTATTATATAAATATATTTTTAAATATATTTTATATGTTTTTATAAATACATATGTATATATATGAAATATGGTATATATTATAAAAAGGATATATATTATATTATATTAAATGAATACATGTGTATATTAAAAAAATATATTTATGTATATATAAATAAATATATAAGTATATATATATGAAATATATATATTATTATTTCAAATAAAAGTATATAAATATATATATACCGAGAGGGGGGGTGGATCAGTTTTTAACTAACCTTAAGCTCGTTTTGCGATTCTTCTAAATTGGAATATTTTGTGATCATAATAGTTGATCCATTGATAAATTAGTGATTTAATAATTAGGAATTTAATTTGGGTATTAAAGAAGATCAAAATTTAAAGAAATAAAAATGTGTATATATTTATATCTATATATATAAATATATTATTATATATATATACATATATATATAAATATGTACATAAATAAACAATAAATATTATTTTGAAGTAAAGAATAATATAAATATATATTAATAAATAATAAAATGGATAAATATATGTTTTAAGGATTATATATATAAAATATAAATTATATATAAATGTGTTTTTAATATATATATATATATATATATATATATTAGCTATATTGTAAGTATAAATTTTGAATATATATAAAAACATATATATGTATATATAATATATGTCAAGAATATATATATATATATACATAAAATTGTTAATATAAAATATATAGTGTTAACTAAATGTAATAATAATAATAATAATAATAATAATAATTTAAAAAAAGAAAGAAAAGAGGGAATCGGGATACCTCAACCTTGATTCCCTTTCCTTTTTCTCTTTTGTACAAAACAGGGGAGAAGCACACAAGGAGGGTCGGCCAACATCGTCGGTGAGAAGAAAGGAGAGAGAGTCACTGCTGGGAGGAAGGGAAATGGAATAGGGAACGGAAACAAGATAGATCGGAAGGCAAAAAGAAAAGAAAAAAAGAGAAAAGAAAAAAAGGAGAAGAGAAAGGGGCGATCACAGAGAAGGGAAAGACCGGCGATAAGTAAGATAGAAGGACCACTGGCCAAGAAAGGGGAAGACCTGCTGCCAGTTAAACCGATCGGCAGCAGATCTTGTCATGACCCGAAGGCCGCGACTTTCACTTAATACTTATACTTTTCTTAGTCTACAAATTTATGAACTAAATTTTTCTTTTTCTTTTTAAGGTTTGTATTCGGTGTCAGTGTAGTTACTACTCTAATTTCACTGATTCTCTATATAATAATGTACCACACTTCTAAGTTACATCCCGACTCATTGAACAAAATACGTACTGTGTATTAATTAAAGTCTGTACATGTAAACAAGAGATTTACAACAAATGTATACCTCAAAAGCAATGAAGTAGATTCGCAGGATAATGGCCAATGCCAAACCTGTATATCGTCTCCGAAGGCCCACTTAAAAGCTCTCATAGCAGATTGTAACTTCAATAATCTAGAAAGAGATAAAATTTAGTGGGGTGAGCAAAACCACGGCTCAGTAAGATACTAATATAAATGCAAGAGTAGGATTATATTGTCTTAAACTGCAATGCTTAAAACCTGCAAGTTTGCAGTTACCATTCACCTTTTTCATTGATAACATCTCATTATCTCAATTCTTGTCATCTGTCTATCACTCAGACTTCTAAATAAATCAATAATTATTTTCAATCTTCTTATCCTTATACCACGATGCATCGCACAACAATGCATTGTGTATCATGTTTAATTGGGATATCCTATCAAGTCATCGCACAACAATATGTCGTGTCCAATTTGAATATCATATACTATTAGTATATATTCTCATCAATCTCATAGTACATCATGTCCAATTGAGATATAGTATCAATCACTTTTCGTTTCATAACCATACTTCTGTATTCTATCATCTCATATCACTTTCCATATAGAGGATCATGATCACGGTGGTACGAAGTCATAATTCTCTTCGTGCATATTCTATGTTCATGTATCATATCATATCATAACATCATGTAGATGAAATATCGTTACCACCAAATCGTGATACTCCTCATATACTATTCATATTTTTGTACCATATAAGGTCATGACATATCTTATGCAAAAAGCATATTATTATGTCATGATTTAATAGGCAGCTTATGTAATTTCACTATATGAACCGCTATCATTTCAAATCATATCATATATACTTTAGAACATGCTCAACATATAAATTTTCAATTCATTTCATATTTACATATAAAACATGGTCAAAGCATGTACAATTTGCAAATCATATATTCACTTTTAGAGCATGTCTAAAACATGTGGGTTTCAAAATATTTTTTTCATATACTATAAAGTCATATCAGGTCTAGAGTTCATATCAGATAAAACTATACTCTAGACCACATATCATATCATGTTATGTTAAAACATGTCTTTTCATATCATTTCAAATCAAAACGTCCACATTTCTCTTTTCATATCATGTCAAATCAAAAAATGTCTGTTCATATCATTTCTCTGTTCATATCATGTGTAATCAAGTACAATATTGAAAACACATTTCATATACTATGAAATCATGTCAGTTTAGAGTTCATATCAATTTAAAAGCGTACTCTAAACCTCATTTCATATCGGTTGAGACTAAGCTAGATCCCTAATACTCTATCAATAAAGGCTTAAATCACTGTAGCTAGCAGTGAAATCATGTCATCGTCCCCTGGAAACCAACTAGGGCGCTATCTATGGCCATGACCTCATCTCTCTCAACCCCACTGATTAGGCGTGACTGAGACCTATCCACGACTATTGTCAGACAAGCATCTTTGCCTAATGAGCAAAGCTCCAATTATGCGGTTTTCACTATGCTTTATTGAATTTAACTCTCTTAAGGTGCCTACAGTCTCATAAAACATTTAAATCTTTAGCTTTTCTTGTTAAAATCATGTAAAGCATATGATAAAATTCTTTAAGAGGCTTCATATATAAAAATATGTATAAACCATATACTTTCTTTTTAAAACTAATCTATACTTTATAGCATTCATATAAATGTTATTATAACATCTGAAGTTGTAGCAAGTTATGCTTAAGAGCGATGTTATAAAACCATTTCACTATGTAACTTTGGTGATATTTTCAAATGTCAATATATGCAATATCTTCATCTAATACAGTGAAGCAATTTCATTTAAATTTATCACCATCGATCATTCGATTTCAAAACTTTCTTTCTGTCAAATTAGTGATTCAGTATTCAAATCAATTCACTATTCATTTCATTCAGTCTTCAAATTGTTCAGTACTCTAATTATTCAATAATCAGATCACTTGGTATTCAAACCATTTGGTATTCAATATCCTTTTTTGATAATTATCGACTATAACAACCATTTGTACATTTCATTATCAATACTAGGACCACATCATTAGTATGAATCCTTTTAGTATCTATAAGTATTTAAATACCAAGTTTCTATGTAGTCATCAAGTTATTGAAATTATGCAAATACCGATACCCTCATTCGATATCTATTCCAGAGTCGACATTTAGGATCACAGAACCACAAGATCAATAGTCACTTATCAAATCCATTTATGGTTTAACTTATTGCCACACTTTCAAAATTTTTGACTTGAGGTTCAATTTCTTTCACTATCATAAAATCAGATCATAATCCTCAATTCACTTTTCATATGGCCTATAGAACGTAATAGCATGCTAGAATTATCTATAAGACATCATTCTATTCAATTTTTTTGGTTGGCAATTTACTCACTTAAACAAATTTGCCAAATTCCACTATCAACAATATTTTAATCGTTTAAGTCACCTTGCGACTATCCATGTTATTGCAAAAATTTCAATTCACATCTATTAATATCGATATGTACAAGTACATTTTTATGTAGACGTGTATTCCATCAAATACATATAAAATCTCACAATCTACTTTCTTATTATCATCGTCTCAGTCATGCCACTAAGACAGACCATTCATCATGTCCTCTAACTTTCTCAAAGTCACTCAATTGTGAGAGAATATTTTTCGATACCCATTCTAAGATTATAACCGAATTATGTATAGTCTTATGTATGACACCCATTTATTTGAATTTATCAATTCTGAAATCATTTCTCGATTGATAATCTCACAATTCAGTCATTCGACCATCTAAATTACAAGTTCGATTTTCTCTCTTAAGTTATATCATATAATTATTGTAGTTTTATCAGTGATCCGCCTAATCAATATTCCACCTCAATCTTGGCTTGATAGACACTTTGTGATATTGAGATAACTTGATTTGTCGATTCTATAAGGCTTAAACCATATAATCCATCACGTTATCATGCTCAACGATCTATCTTCTTCTCGATTTCAATATCAACTTTTTCGGTAATACAATAAAGTCCTTTAAATGTTTATTTTCAATAATTATTTCCAAGATTCCATTTATGTGAGAAACTTAATCCTTTTTCCTCAAACACTTTCCTAAAATTTTGGTAGCATAACGACTTAATTTTTACTAAACCTCTTGCAAGGAAAACACAATTTATAATTACAGCCGTTGATTCTCACAATTTCTTTATCTCTTACTAAGACCCCCACCATCAGTTGTGGGTCGTCTTTGCCTTTTTAACATTAATTCATCAATGCATCATATAAAAAAAATCATAATTCCAAATCATACAATATAATGCTACTAATGCTTTATAAAAGTATCTTACCTATTCGCCAAAGCTTAGTGTGTTTCCGAGCTTAGCCGAACTCCACCACTAGCCTCATTTCCAAGCTGCCACAATTTAATAGACATATATTCACTTAGAAAGAAATTTAATAAATTCCATAATTTTTACAGAATATAGCAAAATCTTTAAATTCCTTACCATTCTTTTCTTTTCTTTCCTCCCTTTTCTTCTCTTTCTTCTTCCTTCTTTTTCTTTTTCTTTCTTTCTTTTTCTTCTTATTTTTCTGTTCTATTTTTTTTTTCTGGCCGAACCAGGTCAGGTCGGGTTGGACTAGGTTGGGTCGGGTCGGACCGGTTCAGTCGGTTTAGCTTTTGCTAGCCGGTTTGGCTACCCATTTCGGCTGTTCGGCCACTCCTCAGCACCCTGGGATCGTCACGAAGTCAGATCTGGTCTTCTCTTCCCGAGCGGTGGCGTCGACGGATCTGGACGATGGGTTTCGGCCTCTTTCTCTTCTCTTTTCTCCCTCCTTTCTCTTCCTCCTTCACCACCGGCCACCTCTTTTCCTTCCCCTTACCTTCGTCGGTGTCGGTGTTGGAATGGCGGTGCCCGGATCGACCGGCACTGCTGTTTTCCTTTTTCTCCTCTCTCTTTTTCTTTTCTGTTTTTCGTTCGCTTTTCTCCTTTCCTTTTCTTTCCTGTTGTCAGCCCTTCCTCTCTTGCCGGCGGCGGTTCTTTTCCCGATCTCTCTTTCCTTGGCATCGCCGGCATCGACTGGCATTTCTTTTCTTTCCAACTCCTTTGTGTAAAACAGAGGAAACAAAGAAAGGGGGGATCGGTTTAAACCTCTCGATTTCCCTCCTTTCTGTTTTTTTATAATTATTAAATCATTATATATATATATATCCAATATATAATAAACATATATATATTCTATATTATATATGTATTTATAAATTTTCATAATATAAATACAATTATATTCATACTCCCACAAAATACATATAATTGTATTTACCTATTTTTGTTATTTTATTTTTAAAGAATCGATTTCCTAAAATCAATCTCCAACCAATCTATTTAATCGTATACAAATATATTTTTGGTTGTATTAGTAGTCCTTAATTTAATCTACTTTGATATGCTCATTGTCATCCATGATTAAATTTCCATCACTTCAATTTATATTATCCCAATTTCTATTCAATAATATCTTAAGTTATCACATTTATTTATTTACCGAGTGCAAAATTTACAGTTATCACAGATCTGGTCGAGGAAGGCTCGATTGAGCCAAAGGGTGCCAGCGGCCAGAACAGGAAAAGAGAGGAAGAAAGGCCATCGTTGCTACTGTCGCACATGGTCAGAACCTGTGGCCGGCGTGACCAAACCACACAGCCACAGGGAAGAGCCAAGTACTGGCAGGGAAGAAAAAAGGAAAAAAAAGAAAGAAAAGAGAGTTGAACCAGAAATAGAGAAGAGAGAGAGTGTGATGCCGGCGCTACTATCACTACCGTCGCTCTCCTTAGTTCGGGCTGCCGCTGATGAGCCCAAATCTGGTGAGGTTGAACCGGTTCAGACCGGTTCAACAGAAAAACAAAAGAAAGAAAGACAGAACAAAAAAATGGTAAGAAAATTTTTATAATTTTATTTTATTATTATTATATTGTTGAGCAATCTTGTAAAAATTCTAAATGTGGATATGGGTTTGAATTCATAGAAATTATACAAGAGTGAATGGAGCTTGACCAATTTTAAAGATCGAATTGCAAGTTTTGACACTAGGTAAGATATCTATATAAAATAGTCGTAAATTTATACTGTGTTAACTTGATTGATTTGAGGTTTAAAGATTGAAAATTTAAAGTTTTGAAGATGTTATAAGTTATGAATAGGTGATGATGTTGATGTAAAGGATTGAGAATGGTAATGTGATAATTTACATGGTAGATATAATGTGATTGAGGTTTTAGGACGATTATGAATTGCTTATGATTTTGATTTTAATGAGGATTATGATTTAAAAACTGTAATGGATTTTAAAAAAATCAACTGCTTTGAGAATATAAAATTGTGTTTTCATGCAGGAGGGTTAGGATAGTTATAACTGTTATGCTGCCGAAAAGTTTTATAAAATCATAAAAAAGAAAAGTATAATTTAATTGTTTTGATACTTAATAGGAAATAAAATAAATTTATTGTAGGAAGTGACAAAATAACATATAGAAAGTAGTAGAATATTTATCATAATTATAAAATGCAATTTTGAATATAATTTAGAATTATTGTGCAATGTGAAGTACGAGAAATAAAGAGACGTAAATGGCACTATCGGATTTTATACTGCATGGAAGTAGAGGTAAGGAACATGTATAGGAGTTGCAATAGGAAATGTTTTAATTACAATTGGAAAATTATCAAAAATCAACTCGTTATTGTTCGCACCTAATTTTCTTAAACAAGAAATTAAAAATTTATTTTACATTCATACAAGTTTAAATATGATTTTATTTGCGTGAATATATTTCATTATTATTATTGAATTACATGGTTTTCATGAATTGATTTACATGAAATAATTTACATGAATTGATTTAAATGAAATGATTTACATGAGATGATTATATGAAATGTCTAAATTACATAAAATGAAATTCTATTATTTTATATGAAATGATTTACATTGATTGTTAATGAATTTTACCAGTGTCAAATAAATAAGTATAGTTTTACAAGATTTTGGATTGACTGAAGATAATTGCTATTTGAAATGATTTCTATTGTTAAATAAAATGATTTAAGAAAATGTTTTGAGATAGTCGTTCTTTAGTGGTCATGCATACTATTATATGACTGCGAGACCTGATCAGTCCGCAGGTTTACCGTTTATTGTACATGATTGTGGGATTATGGTTAAACCCACAGGTTTCCACAGTGAGCACCTGACCAGTGCAATCTGAGACTATTCGACGATGACCATTCGTTACTGTTTCATCCCCATAGGGATACTGTTATTGATCGTCCCTTCAGGGATACTATTATTGATCATGCATGATTCTATTAGATATGAATGTTTCCACTGAACTATATGTGAATGATTTGAATACCGATTTACTGATTTGATATAAAGAAAGAAATGCTTAAAAATCCAATGATTGACAGTATTGATTTTAAGTGAATTATTTTATTGTAATATATGAGAATACGGAAAGTATTGCTTTTGTAATATTTTGAAATGTTACTATTTTATTTACTAAAATTGTTTTATAGCATTGTCTAAATAAATTGTTTATACACTGACATTGATTTGAAATTGCATAGCATAAATTATCAAATGTTTATATTGATTAATGATTTGAAATGGCATCGCATAAACTACTAAATATTTTATACTAATTAATGATTTTATCATCAACTGCTTACACCCTATAGTGACATCTAGGGACCGGAACACGATAGGTAATTCAATGTACCTCCCATACTCTACTTGGTTACCTAACTGACTATAATATCCTTCCTATACTGTTCCTTAGTGTACCTTTAGGAAATAATTATTTTTAGGCATTTTAATATTATATTTAATATGCTTTTTTTGGTAATTAGTAAAATAAGTTATTTATAACGACCCGTTACCACATTTTTCACCTTATTTTACACAATTTATCCGGTTGGGCTGTCTGTAATACTTCACTTTATTTCTTATGTTAAACAATTTTATAAAATATTGTTTATATTACATACATCCCCTATCTTAATAAGCAAGTAGTACTGCATATATGTCTAAATACAGAAAATAAATGATCGTACCTCATATAAATCAGTCGATCTGTCATATTGTCCATTATGTGCAGCCGTAATCCACAACCATTGGATCTCACAATCATTAAAAACCTGAAATGTTTAAAATTAAGGGGTGAGCAAACCACGGCTCAGTAAGAGAGTTATATGTCACACTTGATATTCAGCTACCTATATGCTGAAAATATTTTTTTCATTTTATTTAAAATCTTCCTAGCTGGCTCTCTAGGCACACATGTAGGAAGGATACTATAGTCAGCTAGGGATCCAGATAGAGTAAGGCAGCTATTTTAAAATACCTTACTTGTTCCGGAACCTAGAAGCAACTGTAAAGAGTACTATATCGATTGTTTTCAAAACGATATAATTTTCTTTTTTCCACAGAGTAAACCACTTTTCTCTTTTCACTTCAGTATACTTTAAAACACATGGCAGTTCAGTAATAAAAACAGTGGTTTACTTCTCTTCTCTTCAGTACAGTAAAAACATGTGACAGTACAGTGATTTGTAAATATCCAATCATTGGATAATTACTTCTTCGATTATTTCTATCTTAGAAATAATTCTTATGTTATTCTTTTAGAATAAACATTTATTTCTCTTTTCAAATCAGTAACCGTATCGTACAATTCAGTAAAATAGTATATGCAGTATTCAGTAAAACTGTATCTCGATACGGTTCAGTCAGTAACAGTATACAGTAGCTACCAATTCAATAAATAGGATACGATAGCTTTCAGTTCAGTAAACAGTAAATGGTAGCTTTCAATTCAGTAAAACAGTAATCAGTGGCTACCATTTCAGTGTACAGTACAGTTCTGTAAACAGTGTTTTGATACGATTTTTCATCAGTAAACAGTAAACAGTACAGTAAGCAGTACATTACAGTAAACAAGATTCCATAAATCCTTTCAGTAAACATTAAACAGTAAACAGTAAGTGAGACTAGGCATCACCCTACAATCAAATCATGCTATATTGTCCCCTAGAGACACAGTAACAGTAATGAGATCTATGGCCATGATCTATAATATGTCCTCGGTGTACGCTTGCTAGGCGACAATCCGGGACGCTGATGACTAGCTGGTCAATCAGCCACGTGACAGTAACAATATAGTATGATGCATGAAGCTCGGGGCCTAAGTCTCAAAACAGTATAAAAACCGTACCTTAGCCTTTATGGATTTCAAACACAGTAAATTGAAATATTTCTCAAATATCCATAAGGCTCACATGTAATAAAATCATCACCTTTATGAAATTTAGAATTTAAATCACATTTCTCAAAATATTTCATAAAAGTATAAATCATATTTTTTATACGATAAAGACAGTTTGCAAAATCATCACTGAAAATATAGAAGGGCAAATCTATCCTTTTTCCACCGTAAAACATATATGCAGCTTTTTCATGCATTCAATCGAAAACATGGTTTTATAATTATCGAAATTCAAATAAATTATTTTTATAATTTATGAAAATAAAATATTTATTTTCTAACTTTAAATTACCATCACCATGTTTTCTTCTAACAACACGTGTAGAGACCTCTAGTCTCGAAATTATAGTTGTTCATCATTTCTTAACCTCTCTGGAATTTTCATTATTAATTATTTCCATAATTAAAACCATAAAGGTTTTATATGAAATCAAGTGAATACTTAAAAATATTTATAAAAATATTCACTTCAATCTCTTTTTCATTTTCATCTCATTTCACGTGAAATATCAACTACCGGGTGAATTTTCGGTGATTTCCTTTTCACCATTCTCGAAAACATGAATATTTTAAAATCAAATATCATTATATTCATGTTTTATGAAATTTACTTCATTTCTCGATTTTCGTATCTGAAAATCGTTTCACATGAAATCAAATCATTTATTATGGTTTTCGGTGATTTTCGATAAATTTCAGTAATTTTTTGAGAATTTTTCGACAGTATAATGACTGCCAATTTGGTTAGCCTCCTGCACGAAAAATACAGTTTATATTTCTTAACCAGTATTTCACCACAATTTAAAATCGATAAATCACCACACCATAAAACCGATAATTATAAATATCATTTATAAAATTAAATGCAATTTAAAAACATGGCCGAATATTCTTACATGCGGCACATGTCTCCCTTACCTGTTTCGGGTCGGCGACTGCCTCTTGAAGGTCGCGCCCGTATTCACCTCGCCCGATTCCATCGGCTCGGTCATCGAGGGAATTTTCTCGAAATTTAATTCTAAAATTTAGAATTTTTTCATAATTATTTAAATAAATAAATTATTTAAATAATTTAACATTTTTCGGGATTTCTTATCGATTCCCGTAATTCTCGGGATTTCCCGTAATTTTCGAATTCTCAAAAATTTTCCAAATTCTCGAAATTCCTTTTTGTCTTTCTCTTTCTTCTTTCTTTTTCTCTTTTCTTTTCTTTTCTTTTCTTTTTCTTTTTTCTTTTTCTTTTTCTTTCTTTCCAGCCAGACCGGTTACCCCCTCACCGCCGGTTTTCTCCGGTGGTCCATTCTCCGATGGTTCGGTGGCTCAGCAGCTGGCCGGCGTTGAGACGAACTTGCCGGTGGCCTCAGCTCGGTGGCACGGCAGCGGATCTACTCGGTTTACCTTCGGTTTCTTTCGCCTCTTCGCCAGCCCTCCTTCGCTGTTCTCTGCCTCTCCGGTGGCCTCCGACGTCTTCCTCTTCCTCCGACGATGCTTCGGTTGCAATGGCGGCGGCCAATTCAGTTGGTACCGCCGGTTCCCATTTTCCTTTTCTTCCCGATTTTTTGCCAGTTTCCTTCAATTTTTCCTTCCTTTCTTCCACCGCCGGTGGCTTCCTTCCTTTCCTCTTTGGCCAACGACGACGTCTCTCCTCTTCTCTCTTCCTAACCTAGTCGGCCGACGGTGGCCGGCTGCCTCGGGAGGCAGAATCGGGCCTCTCCTGATTCTTCCTCCGTTTTCCTTGTTTTTTGTTTTTTTTTATTTTACTTTCTATATTTAGTATATAATATACTATATACTGTAACACATAATTTATACATATAATATATACTATATATTATACATATATTATTTCATATATAATATAATACAATATATATTATATATAAAATATATATATTGTATATTACAAAATATATATCTAGTTTATATATATGTATATTTATATATTTTAAATTAAATAACTTTTATATATATTTTCAAACTTTAATATAAATTAATATTTACATTTCTTATATATGTATGTATATATTTATATATATACATAAAATGTTGTATCTATACATACGTATTATTTAAATTTGTAAAATAGTATAGACATATATATATATATATATATACCACTGTATATTACTATATACTACATACTATACAGTATTTAAATACGTATGTATTTATATAAAAATACATTTATATAATATAAAATTATATAAATATACTTCATTTTCTTTTCCTCATTTTCTCATTTAATTTGGATTTCCATTTATCCAAATTAAATCTCCTCTTTCCATTATTTTTCATAATTCCAATTTTATTTTCCTTCACTCGTATTTTTCGATTTATCACTTCCTCAATTCTCGGGATTTTCACCAATATCCCATTCTCACAATTTTATTTATTTATTTGCTTTAATATTAATTTCCAATAATTGAAAATTTTACGGTTATCACATTCTCCCCACCTAAAGAAATTCGATCCTCCGAATTTAACTTAAGTCCAAAGGTGGTACATTTCGTATACTTACGACTTCTGACTTCTAGGTCATCCTCCAAGTAATACTGTCAGTACACTTTCAACATCAAGAGTACTTTAGACCACTACATGCTGTCTTTCATCATATATATCTACACTCCCGTAAGTTCATTCATCAAATTGGGAGTCATTCATTTCATTCCTCTTTTCACAAAAGAGTCTATTCACATTATTTTCATATTACAGCTGATCTATGCTATTCATCATCCATTTTTCTCACTTAGTGCCAAGTCGATATAGTTTAAAACTATCAATTACACATGTCAGTCAGTTATATGTAATTGTCCCAGTAGCTTATACATTTCATGCATACGCTCTCTCAATATCATGAAGCGTTTACATCTCATGCTCATATATATATACACATCAGTATGGAGCGGTGCTATCAATACACTTGGGATCTCAAAGCCTTTTGCTATCTCTCATTAGCATATGGCAACTTAGAGACTCCCATCACATGTAAAGCTCACTGGAACTGTACATGCACATTCACACCGTTTAACACTTATACTTCGACTAAGGCACTAGAGAATCTAGAAGTCTGATAATGGAAAGTGATTCTATTTAGATATTCAATCTTTAATCACTTCCATATCATCATTTCTCTTTTGGACTCTTTATTGTCCACAATATTCATATTCACACATTTATTCTACCAAGGTTGCATCTCATATGCAAAATTTACTATAGATCATCTCTTACAGTCATAGATCATGAGACAATCATTTCTCTCTATATTTCTTTTCATGTAATTTGGTCATTCGATGATTGAATCCTCAATTATCTATTTAATCATCACATTATCTATATACTTCCACCATTTATCATTTCAAGGTGGTTATGTGTATGTATAACACTTTTCTACTTAGATACTGCCAGTAAACATATCGTTCCTCTTACTCCTTTGAGTACCATTACTTTCACTTGTCAAATTTGGCTTGATTTTACATCTAGCCGCTGTCATGTGATAACCAACCTGAAATTACTTTTAGTCTTTGTTTCGAGAACTACTCTATGTTCCCTACTTATCATTTCAGTCGGCTTTTTTTTTCAGGTGGTATGGTATTTTACTGTTAAATTTTTTTAACCTTTTGCATACCATCTTCTCTTCACACTTATTCATCTACCGACTTTAACTTCTTTAATTATATCTCATCTATAGAGTAGCTAATCCCATCACTCTTCTATGGACTGGAAGTGGTTTCTAGCTAGACTTATTATTTTCGTATCTCGATCATTATCTTTATTATAGACAGATTCACTGTCATTCTGTCATTCCGAGATTATACATCTCATAAAGAGATATTGTCTAGCCAAATCTCTTAGTTGCCAATCTTAGCACAATTCCACAGCCTTTAAGAGTTTAAGGATCATACCACAATGCTGCTCATGTTCCATTTATACTTTAGACTCTATCAGTATTTCATCAATTTACTCATGTAAGGATGCCTTATTCTTTAGGCTTATATACTTCACAAGGTAATTCATTAAGCTTGTAACCTCAATAGAAACTCGTAAAATTCACTCTGAGTTCTAATCATCATCTTATGGACACCAATATCCAATCTTTTATCTAAGGGCGCTTTATACTGAGGCTAGTCTTATTAACTCCTCACATATCTCTAATCAGATTAATAAAGCGTCTATTTTCATGTAGATGAATACTTGTTCTTCACCAGAACTTTATTAATGATAAGAAATTAATACATCCTTTTTAATTCATTTACATCTTAATATCATTTGTATTTCTCTCATTTACACTTATACAGACAATTTCATTATTCTCAATTTTTCATTATCTGTATTTTCGTCATTCAGACCTTTACACGTGAATTCCATTATCCAAACATTTTCCAGAATTATTTTCTTAAGCCTTTCAGATTCTTTCTATATTCTCCGATATAAGCTTGGAATTGGATTTCATATCATCAACCAAGTCAAGGTTAGCTCGATTTCTCCAATCTATACACTCTAAAAAATTTATCGGGAATCATATCCGATATTTTCTTTAATCACACATTTCTTATCATTTTGGACATTTCATCCTTGTGTCCTTTCATTTACACTGTGTATTCTCAAGGCAGAAACATTCGATATTCAAATCATTTGGATACATACTCTACCTTGATTTCATTACCTACTCATACTTTACAGCATTACGAATCTCATTCTAGTAAGCTGTATTGAGTACAACAGTTATCAACGCACTTTACAGCTAACCGATTCATTACAGTTATTCACTTTAAAATCATTTCCATTTGATGAATTCAGGCTTAATTCCCTTGAGTATATTATCCACGAGGTTTGAACCTTGGCACCATTACATACCTAGTTCCTTACACTCGTGTTACCATTGAGATAGTTGTAAGAGCCCTGCTCGTTCGTATCGATCATCGGTGAGCATCCCTTAGGCGATCCTTTCGCCCTGGGTTTACCCTTACTAGTGAATCGGTGATAACATAGTTCGCCCGCATCTCACAACACATGATCCACTATGGGTCGCTCGTCATTGGGTCGCCCGTCACAGTTCTGTCTCAAGCATCCTAAAGAACTTAGGTTAGCTGTCATCTTCTTTTTATCGCTTTACTGTTCTTATATATATTCACCAATTTACAGTACTCCATATAGTACATCAATTACAATGCATATCTCAAATGCTCCGGTTTTATAAATAAATATTCATTTAATACCTCAGAAACAATATAAATGTATAGAACCTATATCAATCGTACTACTATGGATTTCATCAATTTTGTTTTCTAATCACTTCCTCACTCAATTCCTATAATCATTTCACTTTTATAATATCCACATCCTGTAATAATTATCCGAGTTGATACACTCGTAATTTAGGCCCTTACAATCATTAACCGGGCCAATTATCTTGCGACATTCCACTACACTCTTATTGGATCGCATCATATAAGGCCCCGGCCCGTCCGCCGTCAGCCTTTACATATGTGTACTGTACTCTTTGAGAATGCCCAGCCCGTTCACTTGGTCACCTCTCAAGGTTTTATCATGAGGTCCAGCCCGTTCACTAGGTCACTCACAGTTGCGTCTGAAATCTAAGTGTCAGTGGAATAAGTAATAGGGATCGCTATATTCATATGACATCCTCTATGCCATTTATAACTCCATTACTATCAATGGATTCTAATTCAACTCGGTTTTTATCATTGTTCCGAACATCGCCCAACATAGGGGCATTTTCATCATTTTGACATTTATTTCTTTCTCTTCAGCATACGTTTGAATCAATAAACTAATCATCTATGTGCTGATAGTATCCTTTCTGATACTAATATCAGTCGTTAAGATCTTGTTCAATTTTGACAGACAAGTTCACTAAAATCCACAATTGGATTATTTTGCTTGTAATTCAGCTTAATATCATCAATTTCTCTATCAGATCAATCAATTCCAACCTCTGTTGGTTTATTTTAACTCCCTGTAAAATATTGGAGTCAGGGGTATTTTGGTCATTTTGGCCAAAAATTTTCTCTCTCTTCAAATTACCCTCAATCAGTGATCTTAAAGTCTATTTAATGATGATATTTCATTCCCCTCCTTTATACCATCACTTTCAGGTCTCAGTTCAGTTCGGACAAAAAGTACTAGTGGGGCCTTCACCGAGTCCTTTCGGTTCCTTACCGAATAGGCCTTCATTTAGATCATAAGAATCACCAATTTTTCGGTAATTTTTGAGCCTATTTTCTTCTTTAACATTCTCAATTTACACTTTCTCACTCCCTTTAAATTATTTTACTCAATTTACAATCATTTATTTTCTCTATGTACTCGGACGACAC
Source organism: Heritiera fomes (assembly GCA_032173925.1). Taxonomy (NCBI): domain Eukaryota; kingdom Viridiplantae; phylum Streptophyta; class Magnoliopsida; order Malvales; family Malvaceae; genus Heritiera; species Heritiera fomes. Next base: position 18,368,996 of record JAPDPM010000009.1, read on the forward strand.
AGTACTACCGGGGATGTTTAACACTTTTCCTGCCAAAAGTATCAACAGACATCAAGCCAATCCTGCTCTGATACCATTAAATCTGTAACGACCTGTTACCATATTTTCACCTTATTTTATACAATTTATCCGGTTGGGCTGTCTGTGATACTTCACTTTATTTCTTATGTTAAACAATTTCATAAAAAATTGTTTATATTACATACATCCCTTATCTTACTTAATAAGCAAGTAGTACTGCATACATGTCTAAATACAAAAAATAAATGATCGTACATCATATAAATCAGTCGATCTATCACATGTCCTTTATGTGCAGCCGTAATCCATAACCATTAGATCTCACAATCATTAAAAACCTGAAATGTTTAAAATTAAGGGGTGAGCAAACCACGGCTCAGTAAGAGAGTTATATATCACACTTGATATTCAGCTACCTATATGCTGAAAATATTTTTTTTCATTTTCTTTAAAATCTTCCTAGCTGGCTCTAGGCACACATGTAGGAAGGATACTACAGTCGGCTATGGATCCAGATAGAGTAAGGCAGGTATTTTAAAATACTTGACTTGTTCCGGAACCTAGAAGCAACTGTAGAAAGTACTATATCAATTGTTTTCAAAATGATATAATTTTCGTTTTCCATAAAGTAAACCATTTATCTCTTTTCACTTCAGTATACTTTAAAACACGTGCCAATTCAGTAATAAAAACGGTGGTTTACTTCTCTTCTCTTCAGTACAGTAAAAACATGTGACAGTATAGTGATTTGTACATATCCAATTATTGGATAATTACTTCTTCGATTATTTCTATCTTAGAAATAATTCTTATGTTATTCTTTTAGAATAAACATTTATTTCTCTTTTCAAATCAGTAACCGTATCGTACAGTTCAGTAAAATAGTATATACAGTATTCAGTAAAACGGTATCTCGATACGGTTCAGTCAGTAACAGTAAACAGTAGCTACCAATTCAGTAAATAGGATACAGTAGCTTTCAGTTCAGTAAAACAGTAATCAGTGGCTACCATTTCAGTGTACAGTACAGTTCTGTAAACAGTGTTTGGATATGATTTTTCATCAGTAAACAGTAAACAATACAGTAGTTCATTATAGTAAACAGTACAATACAATAAACAGGATTCTGCAAATCCTTTCAGTAAACAGTAAACAGTAAGTGAGACTAGGCATCACCCTACAATCAAATCATGCTATCTCGTCCCCTAGGGACACAGTAACAGTAATGAGATATATGGCCATGATCTATAATATGTCCTCAATGTACGCTTGCTAGGCGACAATCGGGGACGCTGATGACTAGCTGGTCAATCAGCCACGTGACAGTAACAGTATAGTATGATGCATGGAGCTCGGGGCCTAAGTCTCAAAACAGTATAAAAATCGTACCTTAGCCTTTATGGATTTCAAACACAGTAAATTGAAATATTTCTCAAATATCCATAAGGCTCACATGTAATAAAATCATCACCTTTATGAAATTTAGAATTTAAATCACATTTCTCAAAATATTTCATAAAGGTATAAATCATATCTTTTATACGATGAAGACAGTTTGCAAAATCATCACTGAAAATATAGAAAGGCAAATCTATCCTTTTTCCACCGTAAAACATATATGCATGCTTTTTCATGCATTTAGTCGAAAACATGGTTTTATAATTATCGAAATTCAAATAAATTATTTTTATAATTTATGAAAATAAAATATTTATTTTCTAACTTTAAATTCCCATCACCATGTTTTCTTCTAACAACACGTGTAGAGACCTCTAGTCTCGAAATCATAGTTGTTCATCATTTCTTAACCTTTATGGAATTTTCATAATTAATTATTTCCATAATTAAAACCATAAAGGTTTTATATGAAATCAAGTGAATACTTAAAAATATTTATAAAAATATTCACTTAAGTCTCTTTTTCATTTTCATCTCGTTTCACGTGAAATATCAACTACCGGGTGAATTTTCGATGATTTCCTTTTCATCATTTTCGAAAACATGAATATTTTAAAATCAAATATCACTATATTCATGTTTTATGAAATTTACTTGATTTCTCGATTTTCGTACCTGAAAATCGTTTCACATGAATCAAATCATTTATTATGGTTTTCGGTGATTTTCGATAAATTTCAATAATTTTTCGATAATTTTTCGGCAGTATAACGACTGTCGATTTGGCTAGCCTCCTGCACAAAAAATACAGCTTATATTTCTCAACCGGTATTTGACCAAAATTTAAAACCGATAAATCACCACACTATAAAATCGATAATTATAAATAGCATTTATAAAATTAAATGTAATTTAAAAACATGGCCGAATATCCTTACAGGTGGCACATGTCTCCCTTACCTGTTTTGAGTCGGCGATTGCCTCTCGAAGGTCGCGCCCGTGTTCACCTCGCCCGATTCCATCAGCTCGGTCATCGAGGGATTTTTTTGAATATTTAATTCTAAAATTTAGAATTTTTTCATAATTATTTAAATAAATAAATTATTTAAATAATTTAACATTTTTCGGGATTTCTTACCGATTCCTGTAATTTTCGGGATTTCCCGTAATTTTCGAATTCTCGAGAATTTTTCGAATTCCCGAAATGTAAGAATCTCGATTCTTTCAAAAAAACAATTAGGTACTCCACGTGTAATTGTAAATGCATATATGCAATAATGTAAATTATGGATTTCAAATATATGATTATGGTTCATAACTTTGAAATGAAGTCTTGGATAACAGAAGTTGAAAGTCACGTAAAACGTACACGCATGAGACAAACTAAACGCATGCAGCGTACATGCATGCGACGTGCATACATGCATGTATACGTATAAATATATGCAAAAAAAAAAAGAAAGGATAAGAAAAATAAATTAATGTACACACACACACATATATATATATATATATGAATATGGATATATCTATATAATTAAATGTTTGCATGTATAAATATAGGTAAATAAAAGACTAAAGAAAATATTTATATACATTATAATTATTTTATAAAAGGCTAAAATATAAACCTAGAGTATAGGTGTATATCTGTATATAGATATCTAGAAATATAAAGATATAAAGATATAAAAATATATATTGTAAAGTATATATATGAAAAGATTAATATATATATATATATATATATATATATATGAAAACCGGATTGGTGGGAAAAGTCCCATCAACCCAAGTCATGGCAGACCACTAGCATTTTTCTACTCCCTCTCTGTCATCTCGTCTCCATCTCCATCTTTCTTTTCCGTCTCTCCCCTTTTTTCCTTATTTCTCTCGGAACACCTCATCACAGTACACCATCGCATCTCCTCTCGGCCTCGTTTCAATAAGTAAGAAAGAGTGAAATTAGAAGAGATAAGGCTGGGCAAGAAAGAAGCCGAGATTGAAGTAGAGGCGAGGTCGAATCGAGCTGTTTACAAGGCAATGTAGGGGGTGTGTGGCACGCTTTTTGGCTGAGTTTGGGAGCTGTTTACAGCGGCTAAACAAAGGAGAGAGGAAGTAGGAGAAATAAGACGTGAAGAATAAGGGAAACTTGGCCAGATCTCTAGGCTGAGCTTGGGAGAAAATGAAAACTGAAAATAATGGAGTTTCAAGCTGGATTCGGGGACCATTTTAGAGTGTCTGAACAGGGCATTATTAGAGTGAGTTGGTTGCTGGAAGATGGGCAGCTAGGCAAGGGAGGATGAGCTGGTTGTGTAGAGGCTAAACCCTGACCTATAAGTGCTACCGTAGGTGGCTGTTCAGGCGATCTTTGAAGGCTAAAAGCAAGTTTGTTCAGGTTCAGTGTTGGAGGTAATAAAGAGCTGTCGTAAAGGGCTAAATGTGGCTGTTGTTGGGGCGGTCTTTAAGGCACCAGGAAGGGTTGTTTCCATGGGGGAACATTCGATGTTATGGTGGCTGTTTAGAGAAGGAAGAAGAGGGTCAAGACCGACGCTGGTTGAAGCAGGGGAAAACCACAGAAAAGCAGCTGTGTTTGTGGCCCTCGACAAGGCCTTTACTCTTAATAGCATTCTCAGGCTGGAAGTGCACAATCTAGTGGCTGTTAGGGTTGACTTCAGGAGATGGTGAGAATTGAACCGAAAAGGGGCTTTCAAGGTTGAACTGGAGCAAAAACAGCAATTATTTGGCACTGGTTCAGTGTCCAACGGAAGATTGGAAGTTGCTACAAAAATGTGCAAATTGTAGTGATTCTAGAGTGGTTTTGGTGCTGCATAACAATGGCTAAAATAGGGGTGTTAGAGCTAAAAAGAATAAGCTTTTTAAGGGCTGTTGAAAGCTGGACAGAGGAGCTAAAAGGGTGATTGGTTCAAGGCTGTGTAATGGTGTCGAGCTAAGTTGGAACTAAAGCTGAACAAGGGCTGATGCTCGGCTAGAGTTTTGGCTATAAAAACGTGACTGAAAAGAAAGAAATAGGGAGCTCTCGGTTGGTTCTCTTTAAGCATGATTGCTGGTTGGCTTTTTCAGGATAGTTGGGCCTTTTGAAAGGCTCTTGGCAAGGTTATTTTGGGGTTGTCCATGGTGACTGAAGTAGATAAGAAATAGAAGAAAAGGAAAGGAAAACCAATGAAAGAAGAAACAAAGAAACCAGGTAAAAATGATAGTACTTTGTCTATGCCTTGGTATAAACATTTGAAATAAAATTTTATAGTTGGCCTTGAATTTTTATAAGTACACAGAATTTTAATTAGATGATACTAAGTTGAATTTTAATGTTGAATGTGTAGCAAAATGAAAGGAGAACAAACACAGCCTAGCTATCCTTAGTATATGCTCACGCTAAGCTCCGATTCGGTAAGACATTTATATAATTTAACATTAGAATTATATTATATAGATATTATGTTGGAGCGTAAATTTACATAAGCGTATTGAAAACTTGAGCTAGACTTTATTAAGTCGAAATTCCTTGTGAATGTGTAGTGTGCTAAGAGGACGATGGACACAGTCTAACTGGGCACGGCCTAGCTAACCACGGGACAAGATCAAGCTAAACTCGCACTAGGTAAGACGTTTATATAAAGTAGAAGTAGGATTATCCTGTATAGGATTGAATCTTACAATAGAATGAATTGAATACCTAGAGATTGAATATAACGAAATGAAATGTAGGTATGATATTCGACTTGATAAAGTACCAAGGTGAGAGACATTGATCGGAAGTGAATCGATATGGTGTAGGTTCATAGATATTATGAGATGAAATGATAAACATTCATGCAATTCATGAGCATGTCATTTTATGGTCTTATTTCACTTCCTTGAATTTTATTGCCATCAAGCATGACTTATTACCATACATGAAAAAACTGAACTGATTTATTCTTATCATGTTTACAAGAATATTTTGGATGCTTGAATGGCTTTGAAAAGAATGAAATGATAGTTTTCACATATGTACGTATATACATGTAAATGATCTTCAGAAAAGCATTACGTACATTAAACTATTTTTATATGAAAGATTGAATTGCTTTATGAGACTATAGGCACCCTAAGAGAATTAAATTCAATAAAGCATAGTGGAAGCCGCCTAATTGGAGATTACTCATTAGGCATAGAAGCTTGTCCGACAATAGTCGTGGACAGGTCTCAGTCTTGCCTGATCAGTGGGACTGAGAGATATGAGGTCTATGGCCATAGATAGCGCCCTAGTGGTTTCCAGGGGACGATGATATGATTCTTCACTGCTAGCTACAGTGAACTAAGTCTTTATTGATAGAGAGATAGGGATCTAGCCTAGTCTCAAATGATATGAAATGAAGTTTAGAGTATGCCTTTAAAATGAAAATGAACTCTAAACTTGATATTGATTTACAGTATATGAAACACATTTTGATGCTATATGTGATATGAAATATACTTTCAAAATATATATGATATGAAATGTGCTTCAAAGAAATATATGCGATATGAAATGTATTTCAAAAAGTACATGTGATATGAAATGTGCTTCAAAAAGCATATGCGATATGAAATGTATTTCAAAAAAAATATATGTGATATGAAATATGTTTCAAAAAGCATACTTGACATGAAATGAAAAAGCTTGCATATTTCAAGCACATCATAAAAGAATACATGAAATGTATTGATATTGTACATGTCTTGAACTTGTTTAAAAGAATATGTATTACATGTTTTATGACTGTAACTACTTCGTTCATAATTACATGTCAAAGGTTATATCATGGTTTCATAACTTAGACATTTCATGACATGTTGAAGCATAGATGAACTGAATCTGAGAATACGACAGGTATATGATCGCATGATGAATAAGAGAATGACTGATAGTAAATTTTCCTCACATGACATCATGCATGGCATATAGAACAGTATAATTCTAACTCTGCACTTATATAAATGACTTACTGAGCCTTGCTCATTAAACGCTATTTAAATTTTTCAGATTGAGCCCGGAGTTGGGGGAGTATTTCGGAGCTTTCCGAATTAGTCCCAAGCCTAAAATATAGTCCTAACTCTCAAAGAAGACTTTTGTGAATATTTTGGGTATACATACTCTTCTTTTGCATTTAATATTGATTCAGGCTGTTTTTGATTCAGTACTTAGATGGGATGTAATCTAATATAGAGAATGGCATCTAGACTATAGTAATGGTGGAAGTATAGAATTGTTAATTTTGCATGAGTATGGATATGTAGATTGAATAGCATGAACAAGTGACCAAGTAGGAAAAGAATGTAAATCATAAGATGAAATGTCATGACATGGAAATGAACTTGGTCATAGGAATGCTAGAAATTAATCAACTGTTATTGTGGAAAGCATGAGCTGGAATTATTTGTAAATTTTTATGCAGGAAATTAACCTGGGTAAAGTGATAAAAATAGGCGAGGGAGTTAACGTCCCGAAACGAAATTCACTACATTGCACTTAGACAAAATAAGTGTAGGAAATCGAAAAATTTAGCCCTAATTTCTACGCATCCGTACAAGTAAGAGGTGCTGTCGCGGCCTTCAGGTCGTGACAGATTTATTGGTATCAGAGCCGAGATTGTCTAGTGCATGTCAGTGTAGATGAGTTAGAATGGTTTACATCCCATAGTACTGTAATTGCCTGATTGTTAAGTGTTCAGTAAGTGCAGAATACTGTTCTAAATGCATGTGTTTTTATATAGAAATTAAATGATAACAAAGTAAAGAAAACTACTAAGTGGTGGATGATTTGAGACCCCGATAAGTAACACAATAGCCTGTAAGGTATTGTGTTGTAAAAAAAAAAAGGGGGGGGGGGGACTCTTCAAACCTATCATTGGTAGAATTAAGATTGAATACGACATACTATATGCTATGAATCTTTTGTAAATGTTAGAGATTTGTAAGTTATATAGTGCAAGATAACAGATTGATGTGAAAGTTAAGATTGCGTGAAATAAGACACGCAAGACCATAATGTCTTGCTATTGATCTTGACCTAGTTTGATAGTTTCTAAAGTATAAGAGGATGAATGATCATAAGATATGAATTTACGAGATACCTCAAATTTGGCAAAGTTATTGATTATTGAACTTTGAAATTAAAAAGGGATTGTAATCCGAGAATTTTACATGAAATAGGTGATCTTATAATCTTAATGTTAGGTCTGTTCGGTAAGGCACTAAGAGGAACTCGGTGAGGGCCCCACCAGGACTTCTCTATCCAAATCGAACTAAGACCCTGAAATGATGATATTGGAATGAAAGGGGATATCATCAGTCAATAGAGTTTAAGATCACCTGTTTAAAAGGTATCTTGAAGAGACAGAAATAAACTGACAAATGACGAATATACCCTTATATTGAAATAATTCTCCCGAATCATAGATGAATAAATTGATTTGGAACTGATTGATGGTAATAAAGTAATAAATGGTGTAAAGAATGTATTTCAGGTATAATGGTCCCTACTATTAGCCCTACCTATACTCTGATGAGTAATGCGACCAGAGTGTATAATGTGGGAGGTCACGAGATAGTTGGCTTTGTTATGAATTTTTAGGACCTGAATTAAATGTGAAAAGATGAGGCATTTGGTTAGGGATTATTTGATATTATGAAAAGTAATACACTTACTAAGTGTGACTAAATAAGTGAATCGATGTGAAATATATGTTAAATGATTTGAAAGTTACATGTATGTGTTTCGAGGATACATAGTAGAATTGTAGAATGTAAATAACGAAACATTCAAGATGATATGAGGTTATGATTTAGAAGTTACTGGATGAATTTCTAAATAATTTTCGGAGTAATGTGGATTCGAGAGATTATTAACTCGATTCACAACATGGAACCTATTTATAAGCTCTTATTAGAGAACATAAAAGAGTCTAAAGAGCTTAAGACATTACTCCAGAGATTAATGAATAAAGAACCCATCTGTATTAGTGTAATTGGTGGAAACACAGATGATATGGTTCGAAAGAATAAGCATAGCTTTTGATTGTGTACCAAATTTCGAGTACTCAATAGTATTGTTATTGAGAATGAATAAGTTGTTGTTCAAGATTGATGTTTTACTTGATCCACTCAATAGTGTATGTAGAGTTTCAATATCAATCTTTGAACAAGATGTTATCGGATAAAAAGCTTACAGATAAGTGTTCATAAGGTGATGTTCAGAACTCGGTAAAACTCTTACGAGTCTTTTGTGGTACTAAAGAGATTTATAAAATATCTTGTGACGTTTGTGGATTTAATGAATGAAATATTTCAATCACGTACAGATAAATTATAATGGCATGAAACCGCAAGATGTGAATATGTATATTTATTTGAAGAATATAAGCAGCATCCTTGAATAATTCCACAAACTTCTGGAAACTAAGAATTTTGTTGTCAAGTTTGAATGAAATGATGTATGTGAGCACAATTTCTTAGAGTTGAAACACCGATTGACTACAGCACTAGTCCTCACCATTCCTAGTGGTTCCTGGGGAATTGCTGTATATAGTGACGCTTCACATCAAGGTCTGGGGTGCGTATTGATGCAAAATGGAAAAGTAGTGGCTTATGGTTCTAGACAGTTAAAGAACCATGAGAGGAATTACCCCACCCATGACTTAGAGTTAGCGGCAGTGGTGTTTGCACTAAAGATATGGCGTCATTAATTGTATGGAGAAAAGTTTTAGATTTACACAGATTACAAGAGTCTGAAGTGTCTTCTCACAAAAAGAATTGAACATGAGATAGAGACGGTGGATGGGGTTTCTTAAGGACTATGATTGTAAGATTCTCTACCATCCAGGTAAGGCTAATAAGGTTGCTGATGCACTGAGTAGAAAGAATATGGGCATGGTCAGCTACATGATGGTTAGAGAGTGGGAGTTGATAGAGCAGTTTTCAGAGTTGAATTTGAATCTAGAGCCTACAAGTGAATGTTTGATGGCTAGTTTGAGAATAGAGCCTAGTATCATAGAACAAATTAGGCCGGCTCAGAGTGAGGACCCAAAGTTGATTGAAGTTATTGATTTGATACGAAAGACTCAGGAATCAAAATACGAGATTAGCAGTGATGGTTTATTGAGGTTCAATGGGAGAATATGTGTTCCAAACAATGAAGCCTTGAAGAGACAAATCATGGAAGAGGCACTTAGTTCTAAGTACACAATGCATCTAGGTAATACGAAGCTGTATTAGAACTAACGCAAAGAGTACTGGTGGTCAGGTATGAAGAAAGACATAGCAACTTTTGTGTCTAAGTGCTTAGTGTGCCAACAAGTTAAGGTGGACCATCAGAAGCCGGCAGGGTTGCTCACTCCTTTGTTTGTGCCAACTTGGAAGTGGGAGCACGTGATCATGGATTTTTCATAGGACTTCCTAGGACCCGAAAAAAATCATGATGCGATTTGGGTGATTGTCGACAGATTGACTAAGTCGGCACACTTTTTGGCTATGAAAGCCATAGACTCACTCAGTGCCCTTGCAGATTTGTATGTCAGGGAGATCGTAAGATTACATGGAGTCCCTGTAAGCATAGTATCAGATAGAGATTCTCGGTTTACGTCTCGTTTCTGGGAACATTTCCAGGATGCTTTGGGAACTAAATTGAGTTTCAGCATCGCTTTCCATCCTCAAACCGATGGGCAATCCAAGAGAAATAACCCCACCTACTTTAGGATAACTTAGAGCAATTTGGAGGACCAAATTCTTTAAGGTGAGGAGAATGTAAGAATCTCGATTCTTTCAAAAAAACAATTAGGTACTCCACGTGTAATTGTAAATGCATATATGCAATAATGTAAATTATGGATTTCAAATATATGATTATGGTTCATAATTTTGAAATGAAGTCTTGGATAACAGAAGTTGAAAGTCACGTAAAACGTACACGCATGAGACAAACTAAACGCATGCAGCGTACATGCATGCGACGTGCATACATGCATGTATACGTATAAATATATGCAAAAAAAAAAAGAAAGGATAAGAAAAATAAATTAATGTACACACACACACACACATATATATATATATATATGAATATGGATATATCTATATAATTAAATGTTTGCATGTATAAATATAGGTAAATAAAAGACTAAAGAAAATATTTATATACATTATAATTATTTTATAAAAGGCTAAAATATAAACCTAGAGTATAGGTGTATATCTGTATATAGATATCTAGAAATATAAAGATATAAAGATATAAAAATATATATTGTAAAGTATATATATGAAAAGATTAATATATATATATATATATATATATGAAAACCGGATTGGTGGGAAAAGTCCCATCAACCCAAGTCATGGCAGAGCACTAGCATTTTTCTACTCCCTCTCTGTCATCTCGTCTCCATCTCCATCTTTCTTTTCCGTCTCTCCCCTTTTTTCCTTATTTCTCTCGGAACACCTCATCACAGTACACCATCGCATCTCCTCTCGGCCTCGTTTCAATAAGTAAGAAAGAGTGAAATTAGAAGAGATAAGGCTGGGCAAGAAAGAAGCCGAGATTGAAGTAGAGGCGAGGTCGAATCGAGCTGTTTACAAGGCAATGTAGGGGGTGTGTGGCACGCTTTTTGGCTGAGTTTGGGAGCTGTTTACAGCGGCTAAACAAAGGAGAGAGGAAGTAGGAGAAATAAGACGTGAAGAATAAGGGAAACTTGGCCAGATCTCTAGGCTGAGCTTGGGAGAAAATGAAAACTGAAAATAATGGAGTTTCAAGCTGGATTCGGGGACCATTTTAGAGTGTCTGAACAGGGCATTATTAGAGTGAGTTGGTTGCTGGAAGATGGGCAGCTAGGCAAGGGAGGATGAGCTGGTTGTGTAGAGGCTAAACCCTGACCTATAAGTGCTACCGTAGGTGGCTGTTCAGGCGATCTTTGAAGGCTAAAAGCAAGTTTGTTCAGGTTTAGTGTTGGAGGTAATAAAGAGCTGTCGTAAAGGGCTAAATGTGGCTGTTGTTGGGGCGGTCTTTAAGGCACCAGGAAGGGTTGTTTCCATGGGGGAACATTCGATGTTATGGTGGCTGTTTAGAGAAGGAAGAAGAGGGTCAAGACCGACGCTGGTTGAAGCAGGGGAAAACCACAGAAAAGCAGCTGTGTTTGTGGCCCTCGACAAGGCCTTTACTCTTAATAGCATTCTCAGGCTGGAAGTGCACAATCTAATGGCTGTTAGGGTTGACTTCAGGAGATGGTGAGAATTGAACCGAAAAGGGGCTTTCAAGGTTGAACTGGAGCAAAAACAGCAATTATTTGGCACTGGTTCAGTGTCCAACGGAAGATTGGAAGTTGCTACAAAAATGTGCAAATTGTAGTGATTCTAGAGTGGTTTTGGTGCTGCATAACAATGGCTAAAATAGGGGTGTTAGAGCTAAAAAGAATAAGCTTTTTAAGGGCTGTTGAAAGTTGGACAGAGGAGCTAAAAGGGTGATTGGTTCAAGGCTGTGTAATGGTGTCGAGCTAAGTTGGAACTAAAGCTGAACAAGGGCTGATGCTCGGCTAGAGTTTTGGCTATAAAAACGTGACTGAAAAGAAAGAAATAGGGAGCTCTCGGTTGGTTCTCTTTAAGCATGATTGCTGGTTGGCTTTTTCAGGATAGTTGGGCCTTTTGAAAGGCTCTTGGCAAGGTTATTTTGGGGTTGTCCATGGTGACTGAAGTAGATAAGAAATAGAAGAAAAGGAAAGGAAAACCAATGAAAGAAGAAACAAAGAAACCAGGTAAAAATGATAGTACTTTGTCTATGCCTTGGTATAAACATTTGAAATAAAATTTTATAGTTGGCCTTGAATTTTTATAAGTACACAGAATTTTAATTAGATGATACTAAGTTGAATTTTAATGTTGAATGTGTAGCAAAATGAAAGGAGAACAAACACAGCCTAGCTATCCTTAGTATATGCTCACGCTAAGCTCCGATTCGGTAAGACATTTATATAATTTAACATTAGAATTATATTATATAGATATTATGTTGGAGCGTAAATTTACATAAGCGTATTGAAAACTTGAGCTAGACTTTATTAAGTCGAAATTCCTTGTGAATGTGTAGTGTGCTAAGAGGACGATGGACACAGTCTAACTGGGCACGGCCTAGCTAACCACGGGACAAGATCAAGCTAAACTCGCACTAGGTAAGACGTTTATATAAAGTAGAAGTAGGATTATCCTGTATAGGATTGAATCTTACAATAGAATGAATTGAATACCTAGAGATTGAATATAACGAAATGAAATGTAGGTATGATATTCGACTTGATAAAGTACCAAGGTGAGAGACATTGATCGGAAGTGAATCGATATGGTGTAGGTTCATAGATATTATGAGATGAAATGATAAACATTCATGCAATTCATGAGCATGTCATTTTATGGTCTTATTTCACTTCCTTGAATTTTATTGCCATCAAGCATGACTTATTACCATACATGAAAAAACTGAACTGATTTATTCTTATCATGTTTACAAGAATATTTTGGATGCTTGAATGGCTTTGAAAAGAATGAAATGATAGTTTTCACATATGTACGTATATACATGTAAATGATCTTCAGAAAAGCATTACGTACATTAAACTATTTTTATATGAAAGATTGAATTGCTTTATGAGACTATAGGCACCCTAAGAGAATTAAATTCAATAAAGCATAGTGGAAGCCGCCTAATTGGAGATTACTCATTAGGCATAGAAGCTTGTCCGACAATAGTCGTGGACAGGTCTCAGTCTTGCCTGATCAGTGGGACTGAGAGATATGAGGTCTATGGCCATAGATAGCGCCCTAGTGGTTTCCAGGGGACGATGATATGATTCTTCACTGCTAGCTACAGTGAACTAAGTCTTTATTGATAGAGAGATAGGGATCTAGCCTAGTATCAAATGATATGAAATGAAGTTTAGAGTATGCCTTTAAAATGAAAATGAACTCTAAACTTGATATTGATTTACAGTATATGAAACACATTTTGATGCTATATGTGATATGAAATATACTTTCAAAATATATATGATATGAAATGTGCTTCAAAGAAATATATGCGATATGAAATGTATTTCAAAAAGTACATGTGATATGAAATGTGCTTCAAAAAGCATATGCGATATGAAATGTATTTCAAAAAAAATATATGTGATATGAAATATGTTTCAAAAAGCATACTTGACATGAAATGAAAAAAGCTTGCATATTTCAAGCACATCATAAAAGAATACATGAAATGTATTGATATTGTACATGTCTTGAACTTGTTTAAAAGAATATGTATTACATGTTTTATGACTGTAACTACTTCGTTCATAATTACATGTCAAAGGTTATATCATGGTTTCATAACTTAGACATTTCATGACATGTTGAAGCATAGATGAACTGAATCTGAGAATACGACAGGTATATGATCGCATGATGAATAAGAGAATGACTGATAGTAAATTTTCCTCACATGACATCATGCATGGCATATAGAACAGTATAATTCTAACTCTGCACTTATATAAATGACTTACTGAGCCTTGCTCATTAAACGCTATTTAAATTTTTCAGATTGAGCCCGGAGTTGGGGGAGTATTTCGGAGCTTTCCGAATTAGTCCCAAGCCTAAAATATAGTCCTAACTCTCAAAGAAGACTTTTGTGAATATTTTGGGTATACATACTCTTCTTTTGCATTTAATATTGATTCAGGCTGTTTTTGATTCAGTACTTAGATGGGATGTAATCTAATATAGAGAATGGCATCTAGACTATAGTAATGGTGGAAGTATAGAATTGTTAATTTTGCATGAGTATGGATATGTAGATTGAATAGCATGAACAAGTGACCAAGTAGGAAAAGAATGTAAATCATAAGATGAAATGTCATGACATGGAAATGAACTTGGTCATAGGAATGCTAGAAATTAATCAACTGTTATTGTGGAAAGCATGAGCTGGAATTATTTGTAAATTTTTATGCAGGAAATTAACCTGGGTAAAGTGATAAAAATAGGCGAGGGAGTTAACGTCCCGAAACGAAATTCACTACATTGCACTTAGACAAAATAAGTGTAGGAAATCGAAAAATTTAGCCCTAATTTCTACGCATCCGTACAAGTAAGAGGTGCTGTCGCGGCCTTCAGGTCGTGACACGAAATTCCTTTTTCTCTTTCTTCTTTATTTTTCTCTTTTCTTTTCTTTTTCTTTTTCTTTTACCTTTTTCCTTTTTCTTTTCTTTTTCCTTTTTCTTTTTCCTTTTCTTTCTTTCTAGTCGGACCGGTCACCCCCCTCACCGTCGGTTCTTCTTCGGTGGCCGGTTCTCTGGCGGTTCGGTGGCTCAGCAGCTGGCCGACGTTGAGACGAACTTGCCGGTGGCCTCAGCTCGACCTGGATCGACGGCACGGCGGCGGATCTACTCGGTTTACCTTCGGTTTCTTCCGCCTCTTCGCCAGCCCTCCTCCACTGTTCTCCGCCTCTCTGGTGGCCTCCCACGTCTTCCTCTTCCTCCGGTGAAGCTTCGGTTGCAATGGCGGCAGCCAATTCGGTCGGTACCGCCGGTTCCCATTTTCCTTTTCTTCTCGATTTTTTGCCGGTTTCCTTCGATTTTTCCTTCCTTTCTTCCTCCGCCGTTGGCTTCCTTCCTTTCCTCTTTGGCCGGCAACGATGTCTCTCCACTTCTCTCTTCCTCACCTAGCCGGCCAACGGTGGCCGACTACCTCGGGAGGCAGAATCAGGCCTCTCCCGATTCTTCCTCTGTTTTCCTTTTTTTGTTTTTTTTATTTTACTTTCTATATTTAGTATATAATATACCATATACTATAACATATATTTTATACATATATTATTTCATATATAATATAATACAATATATATTATATATAAAATATATATATTGTATATTACAAAATATATATCTAGTATATATATGTATATTTATATATTTTAAATTAAATAACTTTTATATATATTTTCAAACTTTAATGTAAATTAATATTTACATTTCTTATATATGTGTATATATATTTATATATACATAAAATGTTGTATCTATACATACGTATTATTTAAATTTGTAAAATAGTATACACACATATATATACCATTGTATATTACTATATACTATATACTATACAGTATTTAAATATGTATGTATTTATATAAAAATACATTTATATAATATAAAATTATATAAATATACTTCATTTTCTTTTTCTCATTTTCTCATTTAATTTAGATTTCCATTTATCCAAATTAAATCTCCTCTTTCCATTATTTTTCATAATTCCAATTTTATTTTCCTTCACTCGTATTTTTCGATTTATCACTTCCTCAATTCTCGGGATTTTTACCAATATCCCGTTCTCACAATGTTATTTATTTATTTGCTTTAATATTAATTTTCAATAATTGGAAAATTTACGGTTATTACATTATTTTTGCTTAACTGCATATAATACGTGCTTTTATATATGTTTCTTATTGGGCTTTCCCCAAAGCTCGCCCCCTTGCTCGCCATTCTAGATAGCTCATAAGTGCATGTGCCAACTGCTACGACAGGTTAGTTGAAGAAAGTTTCTTGAAGTTTAAGGTACCCAGTAGCCAGGTATATCTAAAAATGTTATATTTATATTCAGACCAATATATGCATAGCAGCTTTGAATAAATGTTGGGATGTAAATAGTGTAATGTTGATTTAAAGAAATGTACCTGAATTAGTGGGATGTAATTACATTGAATTAATATAAATAGAATTATAAATATTATGTTATATCTTTATTATGATTTCCTAATTATTAATTATGAATTAATAAATTTAATGTTAAAAAGATTTACTGGTAATGAGAATTGTAAATCGAACTTACATCGACAACGAATGCAAACCGACTGATATCGAATACTAACTGAGCAAGATGGTAATAAAATGAAAAAAGTTAGTTCGAAATTTTATAATTTCGGACGTTACATACATTCCGCGAGGATATGAGGACCGATTGTCTAATGACTTCGAATTTATAACGTTTTGATTACGAAAATTTCAACTTATTTTTTTTTCTTTCAATCAGTTTGTTAGGTTGTGCTTAGTGTCACAATTCATTGTAAAGCTAAATTTGTACTAGCAAAATCAATATTCATTTATTCAGTTGGTCCCAGTTCAAATATGTAACGACTACAAATTTTTTACATGTCAAAGAATGCAAAATGACCCTTAGAAGGTGTTTAGAGGCCAAATTATGACAATTTCGGGTTTTGGCGTAGGAACGTAGGTTTCCGTTCGTACAAGTCGACGGGTTCCACAGACGCATACACTCAGCCAAAAACCATATAAGTACTTTAAATTCATCATAAATGGTTTCGGGTTAGACAATTTGGTTCATGTGATTACAATTTGGGCCTAATCAGAGAATTTGACAATAAATAGAAAATTTCAGCTTTTGGCTCATGACCAATCTACATTGTTTTGATTATATCTCTTGATTGGAGTATCGAAACGATCAATCATAAAATTTTTATGAAAACTGACTTAAAGCTCATTCAACCATAAAAATTTTGTAATTTAATTCTGTGATAACTGTAAATTTTTCAATTATTGGATATAATAAATATTGAAAATAAATATTAAAGAAAATAGATAAGAGGAAATAAATAAATAAATAAAAGTAAATAAATAAAATTTATTTACGAGATGGGAATATCGTTGAAATTCCCGAAATTAAGGAAAGTGAGGAATTTAAAATTTAATAAGAGAATAAGAAAATAAATGAAATATATTTATATAATTATATATTGTTATATAAATGTATTTTTACACCAATACATATGTATTCAAAATATTATATAGTATATTTTAAAATACGTTGTTATATATAGAGAAATATATATATACAATTTCATAAATTCAAATAATACATATGTATATAAATATAATGTTTTATGTGTATATATAATTATGTAAATACATATAGAAGAAAAGTAAGTATGGTTTTATATTAAAGTTTATATGTATAAATATTTTATTATAGCATTTATATAATTTATATATATAAATGTTACTTAATTTTAAGTATATATATAAATATACACATATATACTAGACATGTATTTTGTAATGTACAATATGTATTTTGTATATAATATATATTGTATAATATTATGTATGAAATAATATATGTATAACATATAATATATATTATATGTATAAAATATATTGTATAATATATAGTATATAGTATACTAAAAAATAGAAATGAAACAAAAAAAAAGGGGGAGAAAACAAGCTGGGAATCGGGTTTCCCGATTCCCATCCCAGCTGGAACCATTGGCAACAGATGCCGTCGGTGAGAGAAGAAAAGAGAGAGGTAGGTACGAGAGGACCACCGGCGAGCAGAAAGGAGGAAGATGGACGCCGGCGATGGTCCAAAAAGGAGAAAAATTGGGACAGAAACGGAAAATCGGAAGAGAAGAGAAGAGAGGAGATCAGCGGTGCCGGCCGATCTGGGCATCACCACCGCCACCAACGCCACCGGCAAGGACCAACGAAGGAGAAGTAGGCCACCGGCGGTGAAGGAAACGACGGAGGAAGGAAGAAACAGAGGAGAAAGAGGCCGAAACCCACGGACCCAGATCCGGCGCCGCCGCTGGTGATGGGGTGAAACGAAGGCCAGATCTGGCATCCCCGCTACGTCGGCCAGCTGTGGGAGGTGCGAACCGGCGGAAAGGAGGACCGCTGGCTGCCGAACCGGCGGGATGAGGCACAAACCGGTCTGAACCGGTCCGGCCAGAGAAAGAAAAAAAAAGAAAAGAAAAAGAAAAGGAAAAAGAAAAGGAAAAGAGAAAGGAAAGAAAAGAGGAAAAAGAGGAAAAAAGGAGAATTTCGGGAATTCGAAAAATTCCCGGAAATTCGACAACTCGGGATTTTACAAAATTCAGTAAGAAATTTCTCGGAGATTTAATTTTAGAAAAAGTTAAATAAATTAAGAAAAATTCTAAAAATTAGAATTTTTATTTCCAGAAATTATTTTCAGCAATCGGGATAAGGAATCGGGAGAAATGGAGTACGGGCGCGATCGATAAGCGGAATTCGCCGACTCGGAAAAGGTAAGGGATCCATGTGCAGCACTGTAAGGATACTCAGTCTGCATAATTTAATTGAAATATTTTATGCAATTATTTTATGAAAATTATTATGATGCATGATTTGCTGAAAATAATTTGGGAAGAAGTACTGGCTGAAAGATTTTAAACTGTATTTTCCGTGTAAGAGGTTAGTAAATCGGCAGCCGTTATGCTGCCGAAAATTTTAGAAAAACTTTATAAAATCATATTAAATGATTTATTTCCGAATTTTGATAGTAAATCACGAGACATGAGGAAATTTCTAAATTTCATAAAATATAAATATAATGAGATGGAACTTTAGAATATTCATGTATTCGAGAATGGTGAAAATGAAATCACCGAAAATTCTCAAAATAGATAAATTACACGAATTACGAGACAAAAGATGAAGTGAAATATAGTGAATATTCTTATGAATATTTTTATCAGTATTCACTAAAGGATTACAACCCTTATGGTTTTAAATCATGGAATTATATAATTATATAAATTCCATAAAGGTGTATTTTATGATGAAAAATACGGTTTTGAGACTGGTTGGTATTCTTATCATGTTGATGCATGATATGTGACATGTTTAGTCCCGGTCGACACCTGATCCGTGATCCACCGAGGACAATATAGATTATGGTCATAGATTTGACCGGTTTAGTCCTTTACCCTCCGGGGTTTATAGTACGACAAGATTAACGTCTATCTTAGAATCCATAAATGATAGGTGACATGTTAAAAAGGGAAATATTTTACATGACATGGAATATGTCAAACGGAAAAGGCCAGACCGAGCAGAGACTCGATGATTGAACCGTGGGAGCCACCTCTAGAGTCCTTCGGGAACTAAGTGCTACACGTGTTCTGATGTTCCAGTACAGGCCATACCGAGCAGAGACTCGATGATTGAACCGTGGGAGCCACCTCTAGAGTCCTTCGGGAACTAAGTGCTACACGTGTTCTGATGTTTCAGTACAGGCCATACCGAGCAGAGACTCGATGATTGAACCGTGGGAGCCACCTCTAGAGTCCTTCGAGAACTAAGTGCTACACGTGTTCTAATGTTTCAGTACAGGCCATACCGAGCAGAGACTCGATGATTGAACCGTGGGAGCCACCTCTAGAGTCCTTCGAGAACTAAGTGCTACACGTGTTCTGATGTTTCAGTACAGGCCATACCGAGCAGAGACTCGATGATTGAACCGTGGGAGCCACCTCTAGAATCCTTCGGGAACTAAGTGCTACACGTGTTCTGATGTTTCAGTACAGGCCATACCGAGCAGAGACTCGATGATTGAACCGTGGGAGCCACCTCTAGAGTCCTTCGGGAACTAAGTGCTACACGTGTTCTGATGTTTCTGTACAGGCCATACTGAGTAGAGACTCGATGATTGAACAGTGGGAGCCACCTCTAGAGTCCTTCGGGAACTATGTGCTACACGTGTTCTGATGTTTTAGTACAGGCCAGACCGAGCAGAGACTCGATGATTGAACCGTGGGAGCCACCTCTAGAGTCCTTCGGGAACTAAGTGCTACACGTGTTCCGATGTTAGTATTAGAAATCGTAGGATATTGTGACGATAAGTAAGTGATTGTGATTCGTGAATTCGACAAATGTCAAAGGATGAAATAGATCTTGTGCATATGACATATGATGTGTGTGATATATCGGATGAGTAAGGCACTGTGGTGGTAAATCCCTGGTTAACAGAGATTCAGGCACTCCCGGTCCTTACAATGAGTTCGTTCTTTCACACTTAATCATACTGATAAAAAGAATGGTGCCTTAGGAATTTAAGAATAGAATGAAAGCATAAACAAGTTTGAGACGTCTGTATGTATATGAAAATAAGTTTTAAAGAAAAATGATAATGATTTAATTAATATTCTTTTTAAAGAATATATGAATATTAGTTATTGTAATTAAACTCTTGTATTTCGTAAAAGCATCATTTTGAAAAGAATACGAAAAGATTTTTGGGGTGAAAAGGAAAAGGATTTATTAAGTCAAAATGAAATGAAAATCTCTCTCTACAGTTGCTTCTAGATTCCGGAACAAGTATGGTTTTCTAAAATACCTACCTTACTCTAATCGGATCCCTAGCCGACTGTAGTATCCTTCCTACATGCGAGCCTAGAGCCCATAGGAAAAAAAAAGAAAAAGATTTTCAGCATATAGGGAGCTGAGTATCAAGTGAGTCATATAATTCTCTTACTGAGCCGTGGTTTTGCTCACCCCTTAATTTTCAACATTTCAGGTTTTGATGAATGTGAGTTTAGTGGATTGTGGATCCTGGCTGTACACGAAGGACAATGTGTCAGACCGACTGTTTATTGAGGTATGATCATTTATTCTCTGTATTTAGACATGTCAACAGTACTACTTATCTGATAAATTACGATAGGGGATGTGTATAATATAAACAATACTTTGTAAAAATTGTTTAATAGTCAGTACAAGTGAAGTATCACAGACAGCCCAACCGGTTAAGATGTGTATAAAAAGATGAAAAATGTGGTCACGGATCGTGACAGATTTAATGGTATCAGAGCAATGGTTGGCCTGATTTCTGTGGATACTTTGGAAAGAAAAGAGTTAAACATCCCTGGTAGTACTGTGTCGTCTGAATACATAGAGAAAATAAATGATTGTAAATGGGGTAAAATGAATTAAAGGGAGTGAGAAAGTATAAACTGAGAATGTTAAAGAAGAAAATAGGCTCAGAAATTTCCTAAAAATTGGTGATTCTTCTAATCTATATGAAGGTCTGTTCGGTAAGGAACAGAAATGGACTCGGTGAGGGCCCCACCAGTACTTTTATGTCTGAACCGAATTGAGACCTGAAAGTGATGGTATAAAATAGGGGAATAAAATATCATCATTAAATAGACTTTAAGATCACCGATTGAGGGTAATTTGAAGAGAGAGAAAATTTTTAGCCAAAAATGACCAAAATACCCCTACCCTAAAATTTTACTGGGAGTCAAAATAGATCACCAGAAGTTGGAATTGATCGATTTGACAGAGAAATTAATGATATAAAGTTGAATTACAAGCAAAATAATCCCATTGTGGACTTTAGTGAACTTCTCTGTCGAAAAATCGAATGAGATCTAAATTGCTGTTATAAGTATCAGAAAGGATACTATCAACATATAGATGATTAGTTCATTGATTTAAATGGATATTGAGGAGATAGAAATAAATGTCGAAATGACGAAATGTCCCTATATTAGGCGATGTTCGGAATAGTGTTAAAAATCGAGCTGAATTGGAATCCATTGATAGTAATGGAATTATTAATGGCATAGAAGATGTCATATGAATCTAACGATCCCTATTACTGATTCCACTAACACTTAAATTACGGACGCGAAAGAAAAACCCCGAGTGGACTGTGGGCCATAGGGGATAACAGCACGGTTGAGTGAGGCGGCCAGGGCCCCCCACGAGTGGACTTTGGGCCATAGTGGTAAATCCTGGGCTTCACAATAAAACGAGTACGGATGAGTGAAGTGGCTCGGTAAATCCCTGAAAGAAACGGTAAATCCGGGGCTTCACAATAAAACGGTATGATGCGATCCAAAGAGTGTAGTGGAATGTCATCAGATGTTTGACCCGGTTATTGATTGTAAGGGTCGAAAAATTAAGAGTGTATTGAATGGGATCGTTAAATACTATGAAAAGTGAAATGATTACAAGAATTGACTGATGAGGTGAAAAGTACAGATAATGAAATACATACTGGTGTGATTACTTATGGTTCTGTACGTTTTCATTACTTTGAGGTAGCAAACAGATAATCGTACATAGAACCGATGTATCTTGGAATATGTGCTACAGAATGAGGTACTGTGTGGAGTACTGTGAATTAGAGGATAAGTATAAGAACAGTCAAGTGATAGGAAGAAGATGACAGCTAACCTAAGTTCTTCAGGACCCTTGAGACAGAACTGTGATAGGCGACCCAACGGTGGGCGACCCGTAGTGGATCATGTGTTGTGAGATATAGACGAACTATCTCATCACCGACTCACCAGTAAGGGTAAACCTGAGGAGAAAGGATCGCCTAGGGAATGCTCGTCGATGGTCGATATGAACGAGTGAGGCTCTTATAAGTATCTCAATGGTAACCCGAGTGTAAGGAACTAGGTACGTAAGGGTGCCAAGGTTCAAACCTCATGGAGAATATACTCAAAGGAACGAAGCCTGAATTCAGTAAATGGAAACAGTTTTAGAGTGAATAACGGAATTGAAACGGGTAGCTGTGAAGTGTGTTTAGAACCATTGTATTTGATACAGCTTACTAGAATGAGATTCGTAACGCTGTAAAGCATGACTAGGTAATGAAATCAAGGTAGAATAGGTATCAAAATGAATTGGATATGGAATGTCTCTGCCTTGAAACTACACTGTGAAATGATGGGACACAATGATGAAGGTCCAAAATGATAAAAGAAGTGTGGTTAAAGAAACTGTCGGATGAGAATCTCGATAAATTCCAAAGTAATATAGATTGAGGAATCAGGTTAATGTTGACTCGATTGTGGATATGAAATTTATTCTTAAGCTTATATCGGAGAATATAGAAGAAATTCGACAAGCTTAAGAAAATGATTTTTGGAAAATATTACGGATGATGAAATTCGCATTTATCGATGTAAAGGATGGAAATACAAATGACATGATTTGAGGATGAATTAAATGATGTATTAAATTTTTATTATACACTAAAGTTCATATGAAGAACAAATAAATATCTATATGGAAGTGATGCCTTAAATATGATTTAATCGGAGATGTACAGGGAGCTTATAAGAGCAATCTTTGTAAAAGGCATCATCAGATGAAAAGTTAAAGAACGATGGTCACAAGATGATAAGAAAGGTACGATTAAAGAAAGTATCAAATTTGATTTCCGATAAAACTTCCAAAGTTATATAAATTAGAGGAATCGAGATAACATTGGTGCGATTTTGAATATGAAGTTAAATTCTAAGCTCATATCGGAAGATGTAGAAAGAATCTGGAAAGCTTAAGAAAATAACTCTAGAAAATGTTTGAATAATGAAATTCACGTGTAGAAGTCTGGATGACGAAAATACTGATAATGAAAAAATTGAGAATAAAGGAGTTATCTGTATAGGTGTAAATGAGAGAAATGCAAATGATGTTGAGTTGTAGACGAATCAAAAAGGATATATTAAATTTCTATCATTGATGAAGTTCTGGTGAAAAACAAGTATTAATCTAGGTGAAAATAGACGCTTTATTGATCTGATTAGAGATACGTGAGGAGTAAATAAGACTAGCTGCTGTATAAAGCATCCTTAGATAAAAGATTGAAGGTTGGTGTCCATAAGATGATGATTTGAACTCGAAGTGAATTTTACGAGTTCCTATTGAAGTTACAAGGGTAATGAGTTACCTTATGAAGTAGATAAGCCTAAAGAATGAGGCATCTTTACATGAGTAAATTGATGAAATATTGATAGAGTCTAAAGTATAAATGGAACATGAGCAGCATTGTGATATGATCCTTAAACTCTTAAAGGCTGTGGAATTATGCTAAGATTAGCAACTAAGAAATTTGGCTAGACAGTATCTCCTCTTGAGATATATGATCTCGAGACGACAGGATGACAGTGAACTTGTCTATGATATAAAGATAATGATTGAGATACGAAAGTAATGAGTCTAGCTAAATACTATTGTCAGCCTATAAAAGAGTGATGAGACTAGCTGCTCTATAGAGGAGATCTAATTAAAGAAATTAAAGTTGGTAGATGGATAGTGTAAATAATAGATGGTATGCGAGATTTTAAAAGATCTTAGCTGTATAGTATCATACTAATCGAGAAAACCGACATAAAGGATAAGAGTAAAAATATGAAAATTAAACTGAAAGTGGAATAAGGAAATAAATTACATGATGGGAAGGGAACATCAATATGAAACAGTTCCCGAAGTTAAGACTGAGGGTGATTTGTGTTGGTTATCACATCAAAAGGGAAGGCTTCGAACCTCGAACCTCTTGGTCTTGAACAGAGGACTTTTCTAATCAGGATACTCGTTTCATATATATATATATATACATATATATATATATATTTTAATTGGAGATTTAAAGACCATACTACATGAAGAGAAGATGATAGTCTCATGAATTATGATCGTAAGAGATGATCTATAGTAAAGTCGGCAAATGAGATGCAGCCTTGATGGAATAGGTGTGAAAATGAATATTGTGGACAATAAAGAGTCCAAAAGAGAAACGATGATATGGAAGTGATTAAATACTGATGATCTAAATAGAATCACTTTCCATTATCAGACATCTAGATCCTCTAGTGCCTTAGTCGCAGTATAAGTGTTAAACGGTGTGAATGTGTATGTACAATTCCAGTGAGCCTTACATGTGATGGGAGTCTCTGAGTTGCCATATGCTAATGAGAAATAGCAAAAGGCCTTGAGATCCCAAGTATATTGTTAGCGCCGCTCCATACTGATATATATTTATATATATGAGTGTGAGATGTAAACGCTCCATGATATTGAGAGAGCGTGTGCATGAGATGTGAAAGCTACTGGGACACTTACATATAATTGATTGACATGAGTACATAATAGTACTAAATTATATCGACTCGGCACTAAGTGAGAAGAATGGATGATGAACAGCATAGATCAGCTGTAATATTAAAATATTATGTATGGCTCTTATATGAAAAGAGTAAAAGTGAATAACTCTCGATTTAAGAGAATGAAATTTCATGAGCATGGACATATATGATGAAAGACAGCATGTAGTGGTCTAAGGTACTATTGATGATGAAAGTGTACTGGCAGTATTATTTGGAGGATAAACTAAAGGTCAGAAGCCATAAGTATATGGCATGTACCACCTTTGGACTTAAGTTAAATTCGAAGGACCGAATTTCTTAAGGTGGGGAGGATGTGATAACCGTAAATTTTTCAATTATTGGAAATAATAAATATTGAAAATAAATATTAAAGAAAATAGATAAGAGGAAATAAATAAATAAAAGTAAATAAATAAAATTTATTTATGAGATGAGAATATCGTTGAAATTCCTGAAATTAAGGAAAGTGAGGAATTTAAAATTTAATAAGAGAATAAGAAAATAAATGAAATATATTTATATAATTATATATTGTTATAGAAATGTATTTTTATACCAATACATATGTATTCAAAATATTATATAGTATATTTTAAAATACGTTGTTATATATATAGAAATATATATATATATATACTATTTCATAAATTCAAATAATACATATGTATATAAATATAATGTTTTATGTGTATATATAATTATGTAAATACATATAGAAGAAAAGTAAGTATGGTTTTATATTAAAGTTTATATGTATAAATATTTTATTATAGCATTTATATAATTTATATATATATATATATAAATGTTACTTAATTTTAAGTATATATATAAATATACACATATATACTAGACATGTATTTTGTAATGTACAATATGTATTTTGTATATAATATATATTGTATAATATTATGTATGAAATAATATATGTATAACATATAATATATATTATATGTATAAAATATATTGTATAATATATAGTATATAGTATACTAAAAAATAGAAATGAAACAAAAAAAAAGGGGGAGAAAACAAGCTGGGAATCGGGAAACCCGATTCCCATCCCAGTTGGAACCGGCGGCAACAGATGCCATCGGTGAGAGGAGAAAAGAGAGAGGTAGGTACGAGAGGACCACCGGCGAGCAGAAAGGAGGAAGATGGCCGCCGGCGATGGTCCAAAAAGGAGAAAAATTGGGACAGAAACGAAAAATCGGAAGAGAAGAGAAGAGAGGAGATCGGCGGTGCCGGCCGATCTGGGCATCGCCACCGCCACCAACGCCACCGGCAAGGACCAACGAAGGAGAAGTAGGCCACCGGCGGTGAAGGAAACGGTGGAGGAAGGAAGAAACGGAGGAGAAAGAGGCCGAAACCCACGGACCCAGATCCGGCGCCGTCGCCGGTGATGGGGTGAAACGGAGGCCAAATCTGGCATCCCCGCTACGTCGGCCAGCTGTGGGAGGCGCAAACCGGCGGAAAGGAGGACCGTCGGCTGCCGAACCGGCGGGATGAGGCACAAACATGTCTAGTATATATGTGTATATTTATATATATACTTAAATTTAAGTAACATTTATATATATATATATTGTATAATATTATGTATGAAATAATATATGTATAACATATAATATATATTATATGTATAAAATATATTGTATAATATATAGTATATAGTATACTAAAAAATAGAAATGAAACAAAAAAAAGGGGGAGAAAACAAGCTGGGAATCGGGAAACCCGATTCCCATCCCAGTTGGAACCGGCGGCAACAGATGCCGTCGGTGAGAGGAGAAAAGAGAGAGGTAGGTACGAGAGGACCACCGGCGAGCAGAAAGGAGGAAGATGGCCGTACTTTTCCTATAAAAGCATGGAGTATATAAAATTGGCACAATGTAGCGAATTGATACTATAATCGATTAGTTAACCAAGCAAAGTATGGGAGAATACTTTGGAGCACCTCACGTGTCTTGGCATCTAAATCCGACTATAGAGATTTCATTTGAAAATTAAATAGTTCAGTCAATGTGCATAATTCAGTAAACAGTAATTAACAACTTTTAATAGTAACTTCAGATATTCAAGTAAACAATATAAATCATTTCTCCGCAATTGTATAAAAATCATTTTCAGTAACAGTAATAAAACTTGGAAAGCATATTCAATAATTATAAAGGATTTTATATTCAAAAATCCATAGCATATATTTATTTTTCCTAGGAGTGCTAGGATGTCCGGGAATTTTCCACTCTAGATAAAATAGTGGAGACAAGGCATCACCTAATGGCCATAGTCTAAGGTCGTCTGTAGATGAACACGGGCTAGGTGTCACCTAAGGACACTGAATGATGGGGATCAAGATCACTCAGCTACAATAACAGTAACAATAAGGTGCATGTGCTCGTAAGCAGCTATGGGGCCAACAATCTCAAAACAGTATGTAAAATAGTTCATAGCAATTTACGGAGATGAATTCAATAATATGTATCTTTAGTAAGTCCATAAATGCATACTCTAAAAATATAAGCGGTTCAAAAATAAAAATTTATAAAATATTCATAATGTAATATCCAATTTTAAAAATATTCTATTTATCTGTAAATCAGTTATAAAAACATGCCAGTACCCTCACGTATGTAAAATTCGATAACATGAATTTTTAAATATTGTTTTTCAGTGTTTAGTGAAAATATGAAATTTCAATAAGTGAGATGAGATTAGCTTAATAATTCTTTCATTCCTAAAACTCAAGAATTTTAAAGGATAATTCCATAAAATTCATAGAAATTTCAGCAGTATAACGACTATTTCTAACATGGCCTTCTTGTAGTGAAAACACAATATATAAAACCAGCAACAGTTCCCATTTCAACACCAATTTCAACATTCCAAATTCAAAATAATGCACATTTTATTGAAACATGCACCATAGTATCCCTACATCTTCTACACTCATCCCTTACCTCTTAATTCGCTGTAGTTTTGCTCATCAGCACCAGTGTTAAATTATGACTTCCGAGCTGCAAAACACCGTACTAATACTATCAAGTCATCTCATTTCAATTACAATAAGAATTAATTACTCATAATTTATCCTATTTCTTACAGTATCTTCCATTTCAGTCTTTTTCACACAGTGTAACACTACAACTTCAATCAAATTAACTCCAATTTCAATTCTAATTTTACCTACAGTCTCCTATTAATTTGTACACTATTTTAGGGCCCAAAATGCATCAAAATTAGCAGGATTCTTCCTCCCCTTCCTTAGCCGAATTAAGCTTCCTTGGCATTCCACATCATTTTCTTCCATTTAAGCTAGAATTTTTACTCTATATTAATTATACAATTTTTCTACATTATTTTCTCACCAAATTTCAACATTTCCATACACCCATGATCTTGATCGAAACCCTAGGGAGGTGTTCTTCCTAGTTTTAAATTGATTCAACCTTAAATAATCATCTAAACATGCTAAACACTAAGTAGAAATCATGAAAACCATAAAAATCCAACATTTCCATACCTTTCCCTCTTGGCCGGATTCTTCAAGAACCTTTACCCCTCTATTTGGCTGATTTAGGTGATGATTTTGGTGTAGGAAGAGAGAGGAAATTAAGGAGAACAACTTTGGTGAAGGAAATTTTTGGTTTCGTTGAGTTTTTGGTATTTTTTTTTCTTACTTTCTCTCTCTTTACACAAGCTTGGCTATGGAGTTTTTTTTGGAGAAGTCTAGTTGCTGCTGAAATTGCTAGAGAAGAAGCTGGAAATTTCACTTAAAAAATGATATTTTATAGTGAAAATTACTATTTTGCCTTTATGTTTAAGTAATCTTCCAATTTTGCCATTTTTGGTTCAACTTCGGTTTAAACAATCAGTCTAATCTTCAAAATATTTTATTTCATCATGAAATATATCTATTTTACTTGCTTTAATTCCAGGTTAAGCTTTCATCAAAGTTTGACTAATAATTTTGGGTGAAATTACCAAAATACCCCTAATCGTAAAATCGCGTAAATTTATATTTTTACGCTGTTTTTATTCAATCAGTCCACATGGCCTAGAACCTTATTTTATGAGAAATTTTCTATCACTGATAGTGGGTCCAAGGTCAACTTGGTTTGACCGTTATTTACGAAAATTCTATGACCTATGGACATAAACATCATTTCTAATTTATTTGCATGCTTCTCAAAAATGCACAAATAAACTGGTTTAGGGTTCAAATTCTTACTGTCACGACCCGAAGGCCGTGATGGTGCCTCTTACTTGTACGGTTGCGTAGAAATTAGGGCTAATTTTTCGATTTCCTATATCTATTTTGTCTAAGTGCAATGTAGTGAATTTTGTTTCGGGACGTTAACTCCCTCGCCTATTTTTATCACTTTACCCAAGTTATTTTCCTGCATAAAAATTACAAGAAATATCCAGCTCATGCTTCCTATGATAGTAGTTGATTATATTCTTGCATTCCTATGACCAAGTTCATTTCCAATTCATGACATTGTATCTTACGGTTTACATTTTCTTGGTCACTTATTCATGCTATTCAATTCATATTCATGCCATTCAGCTCATATTCATACTCATGCAAAATCAACATTCCATACTTCATCATTGCTAGTCTAGATGCTATGCTCTATATCAGATTACATCCCATCTAAGTACTGAATCAAAAACAGCCTGAATTTGTAATAGATACAAAAGGCAAGTGTGTATACAAAATGTTCACAAAAAATTTCTCTTTGGAGAGTTGGGACTATATTTCAGGCACGAGACTATTCAGAAGGCTCCAAAATACTCCCCCAACTCCGTGCTCAATCTGAAAAATTTAAATAGCGTTTAATGAGCAAGGCACAGTAAGTCATTTACATAAGTGCAGAGTTAGAATTATACTCTTCTATATGCCATGCATGATGTCATGTGAGGAGGATTCATTATGGATCATTTTCTTATTCATCATGCAACCTTTACATGTTATACTTTTCAACTCAATCCATCTATGCTTCAACATGTCATGAGATGTCTATGTCTTGAAATCATTATATGATCTTGAACATGTAATCATGAATGAAGGGGTTACAATCATAAAACATATACTACATGTTCTTTTAAACAAGTTCAAGACATGTGAAATATCAATACATTTCATGTGTTCTTTTAAGACATGCTTGAAATATGCAAGCTTTTACATTTCATATCACATATACTTTTTGAAACACATTTCATATCACATATACTTTTTGAAGCATATTACATATCACATATACATTTGAAGTATATTTCATATCACATATACTTTGAAACACATTTCATATCACATATACTTTTTTTTGAAGCATATTTCATATCACATATACTTCGAAACACATTTCATATCACATATACTTTTTGAAGCATATTTTATATCACATATAGCATCAAAATGCTTTTCATATACTGTAAATCAATATCGAGTTTAGAGTTCATTTTCATTTTAAAGGCATACTCTAAACTTCATTTCATATCATTTGAGACTAGGCTAAATCCCTATCTCTCTATCAATAAAGACTTAGTTCACTGTAGCTAGTAGTGAAGAATCATATCATCATCCCCTGGAAACCACTAGGGCACTATCTATGGCCATAGACCTCATGTCTCTCAGCCCCACTGATCAGGCGAGACTAAGACCTGTCCACGACTATTGTCGGACAAGCATCTATGCCTAATGAGTAATCTCCAATTAGGCGGCTTCCACTATGCTTTATTGAATTTAATTCTCTTAGGGTGCCTATAGTCTCATAAAGCATTCAATCTTTCTTATGAAAATAGTTCAATGTACGTAATACTTTTCTGAAGATTATTTACATATATATATATATACGTACATATATGAAAACTATAATTTCATTCTTTTCAAAGCCATTTAAGCATCCAAGGTATTCTTGTAAACATGATGAGAATAAATCATTTCGAATTTCATGTACTGTAAGTATGGCATGCTTAATGGCAATAAAGTTCAAGGAAATGAAGTAAAAACTGTAAAATGGCATGCTCGTGCATTGCATAAATGCATTTCATTTCATCTCATGATGTCTATAAGCCTATACCATATCGAGTCACTTTCGGTCAATATTTCACCACTTTGGTACTTTATCATGTCGAATATCATACCTACACTTTCATTTCATTATATCCAATTTCTGTGTATTCAAATCATTCTATTGTAAGATTCAATCCTATACAGGATAGTCCTACTTATACGTTATATAAACGTCTTACCTAAGGCGAGGTCAGTTCGAGTGTGTTCGTGTCCAACTAGATCGTGTTCGTCGTTCTCTTGGCGCACTACACATTCACAAGGAATTTTGACTTAATAAAGTCTAGCTCAAGCTTTCTATACGCTTATGAAAAATTTAAATTCCAACATAATATCTATATATACATATATATATATGTATGTATATACTCTTAACACCGTATAATTCAAGTTTCTTAAATCACAATCTCTCATTTTTCCTACATCTTTATATATGTACTATACGTACATATATATATATATATATCTAATTCCATGTTTTTCAAGTATGGATATATATGTATATTTAACACTAGTGTAATATAAATCTTAATCCAATTCTTTCATCTTTTATATATGCATCTATATATATATATACAAGTACTACTATACCTTCACATTTATGTGTGTGTGTATATATATATATATATATATATATATATATATATATATATATACACATCTATTCCTTTCTCTTCTTGTTTCTTGTCTTGTCATCAAGTAGTATATATATACATAACACTAATACCATATACTTTCTAAAAATTTGATATATATATTTATATATGTACCATGCTTACATATATTTATCTAATTTCTTGTTTCCAAGCAAGCAATATGTATATGTATATATCTATATATATACATATATATTTTTGTTAGCTTTAAATTGCCATACATATTTTGAAATGACAAAAACTTAAGTGAGCTTTAATGTTTTAATTCATATTGTAAATTTGCCTTATCACACATGATTTTCTCAATACATTTTAAGTGATCATACCCAAACATTAAGACCATGATTTAATGATACATCCTTATTGGTCTTAATTCTTTATAAATGTTTTGAATATTTTAGAAAATCACTTAATGAATTTTTGGACAATGTTTTTATCAAAGAAAGTCATGAAAAACTCCCACAAAAGTGCCAATATGTTTTGGGTTGAATTAGGATCAAAGACCACATCATTTCTAACCCAAAAGTGCAGGAAAAACCCATTCTGGAGGAATGGGATCGATCCCCTAAGGAAAGGGATCGATCCCTTTTTGGCAGTGTGCCCCGGAAGGCCAAAATGAAGCATGGGATCGATCCCCTAAGGAAAGGGATCGATCCCTTTATGTCAGAAAGTCCCCAACGGCTATTTTCTGTGAGATACAACGGCTAGTTTCGGTTTTGGCTCCAACCAACGTCCACAAACCATCCAAGGGGCTATAAATAGAGGCTTAGAAGCTAAAGGAAGGAAGAGGAACAACCAAGCAACATCTTTCATCATCTTATTCATCTTCCTCAAGCCTCAAACAACAATCAAGAGCTCCAAGGTCTACATCATCTATCATTCTCATATTCTTTGTAGTGCTTAGCACAAATATTGTATAGGCTTCTCATTGAGCTTAATTTCTGTAATCACTTGCCTACCTAGAGGCTTATCTTTGATTACATTATTTGTATCTCATCAATCCTTGTAAAGGGGAGGTTTCTCTTAAGCCTAGAAAAGAGGGAGGTTTCTCTTTAGCCTTAGAAAAAGAGGGAGGTTACTCTTGATCCTAGAAAAGAGAGAGGTTTCTCTTGAGCCTTGAAAAGAGGGAGTGTAACAAATTCAAGGATAGTGAATTTGGGAAAATCCTTGGGAGCGTCTCAAGGTAGAGGACGTAGGCAAGGTTGCCGAACCTCTATAAATCACTTGTGTACATTTCTCTATCCTTTCTCTCTTTACTTTCTTGCAATTATATTTGTGTTTATTGCATTGAATTTATATTGTATAATTGCCTAGCTAAGAGAACTTAGAAAATATCAATATAGGCTAGAGAATTTAGAAGAACCGAAAAACGAACCTAAGGTTAGTGAAAAACCGATTCACCCCCCCTCTCGGTATAGCCTATAAGAGCCAACAATTGGTATCAGAGCTTGGGCTCGAGATTGAATTAGACTAACCTCTATCGAGCTAAACGATCTTAAATGGCTCACTTGAATATAGGCACACCCCTAGGAGAAGAGGGACACTCGTTAGTTAGACCTCCACTATTCAATGGTGAGAATTACTCTTATTGGAAAACTAGGATGATGTTATTTGTGCAATCTAATGACTATGAAGTGTGGAGAGTAATAGTTAATGGTCCTAGAATCCCAATAAAGAAAGTAGATGGAAAAGATGTCCCTAAGAGTGAGGATGAGTGGGACACCAATGATATGAGATTGGCACAATTGAATGCCAAGGCTATGCACACCCTCTTTTGTGCATTAGGTCCAAATGAATATAATAGAGTGTCCCTATGTGAAAATGCTAAACAAATATGGGACAAACTAGCCATCACACATGAAGGGACCAATCAAGTTAGAGAGACCAAAGTAGGAATGCTCACACATGATTATGAGCTTTTTAGAATGAAAGAAAATGAGTCCATGAGTGATATGTATACTAGATTTAATGACATAATCAATGGACTTAAGGCATTAGGCAAGACATATTCCAATGTAGAAATGGTGAAGAAAATCTTGAATAGCTTGCCACAATCATGGGAGGCAAAGGTAACCGTAATAGAAGAGTCTAAAGATCCAAATACCTTGTCTTTAGATGAACTTATGGGCTCCCTACTTACATATGAGATGAAATTGAAAAGAAATGAAGTGCCTTCAAAGAATGTAGGGATAGCACTTAAGTCTTCCACTCATGAGGTCATTGAAGATGATAGTGATGAGAGTGGAAATGAGGAAGAAAAAGAAATGGCAATGTTTGCCAAAAGATTTAATAGATTCATGAGAATGAAAGAAAAAGAAAATAATAGGAGACATCATAGAGGGGAGTCAAGTAGAAGAGAAAAGGACCCTTTAGTATGTTATGAGTGTAATGAACGGGGTCATACTAAGTTAGATTGCCCTTTACTTAGGAAGAAAGCATTTGTGGCTGCATGGAGTGATAGTGATAGCTCCGATGAGGAAAATGTAGAGGTAGCCTACTCATGCTTTATGGCTATTAGTGATGATGAGGCTAGTTGTAGTTCTAGTGAAAATAATGATTATACCTTTAGTGAACTACAAAATGCCTTTGATGATTTAGCAAATGAATTTCAATGCATGAACTCCAAATATAAGAAAATCATTGCTAAATTGAAAATAGAAAATGAAATGCTATTAAATGCCAAACTTGAATTTGAGAAGAAGATAGAAGAAGCAAATCTAGAAATAAATGAGTTGAATAAAAAGAATACAAATTTGCATAACTCATTTACTAGGTTTTATATGGGTCAACAAAAGCTAGATCATATGTTAGAGACCCAAAGAGCTTTCTTTGATAAAGATGGGTTAGGATATAATGAAATACATAAAGAAACTCATCTTAGGAATTTCTTAGTGAGCAAAAATACTATGCATGATCTATCTCTTACATGCTCACTATGCAATAGAATAGGACACTCTTCACAAGCATGCACATATAGAAAAACCACATTTAGAGGAAGAGTTGTTAGAAAAATGTGGGTGCCAAAGCATGCAATAAATAATGATGAATTATGCTTGAAATGGATCCCAAAAGGATCTAAAACTGTGAATACTAACTCTCTTGGACCCAAGAAAGTTTGGGTACCAAAGCATGCTTGAATTTGTGTGTTGTAGGAGTGTTAGAGCATGGAGATACAAGATACAATGAAGTTTGAATGCTCAACACATCCTCATGGAGTTTGCTTGTGCCAATGAGAAAAAGGAAAAAGCTTGAGGATCCATCTTTGACAAGATCACAACAATTTTTTTAAAGGATAGCTCAAGGTGGACTCAACAATTCAAGGCAAAGCATACTCAAGCAAAGGAGTTTTGTAAGATTAATTCTTTACTCCTTAAAACTTTTATTTGATTATTTGTGATTTGATGAGAAATTTGGTTGATGATTAATGATGCATTGTGAATAAGCAAAAGGCATGATGAATAATTGTTGAATGCTTGATGGACTATTCTTGATGAATGAAAAGCATGATTTGTGATTTTGAAATGATTTTTGATTTTCTGCATCTTGAGCAAGTTTGATATGTCTAGATAATATATTTAGTTGCTCAAAAGATGTCAAATATGCAAAATGCCTTGTCATGAGCCTTAATGAAGAATATGCATGTTGACAATCATAACATGTTGTTCACAAGTATGATGATTTGATGTTATATATGCTTAAAATCTGTGTGAACAAGTTTGTTTTGGCATATTTGTGGTTTCTAATGTCTTGGTTTTGTCAAAACAAGCATAACTCTTAAAATGACCCCCTTTGAGGCCAAAAATGCATTTTATTGTGTAAATTCTTCCAAAATTGCAAAATCTTTTGTAAAATGGTTTTTCATTCAGGTTCTTCATTCATACAAGTCCAAAATCATGTTTTACTAATGTTTGAACCTTTACTTGGATTTAAATAACTCAAAAACGAAGTTTTGGTACCTCAAAGGTTGGATTTTCTGTCAAAAATCTGCAGAAACAGTATGAGGGATCGATCCCTTTTCAAACAGGATCGATCCCCTTGAGCAGAACACAGAATTGGTGTATTCTGGAACTAAGGGATCGATCCCCCTCCAAAAGGGATCGATCCCCCCAGGCCAAAATGGCTATTCTGCATTTTTTTAACCGAATTTGAGAAGGATTTTTCACTTTCTTGATATCTTCTTTCTTCTCAACTTAAAATCTAGTATTTTAACTTCTTTTTGATGATCTTTAAACTATGAAAATTCATTTTTCATTGATATCATGCCTCAACTTCATCAATTAATATCATTTCCAACAAATGGTATCACTTTCAACAATCTATATAATTTTTCTTAAACTCACAAGTGCAAAATCAGTTTTCTCATTGAAAATGGTCATGAATTGCATAAATCTTGAAATAATCTTGAAACATACTTTCAATGAATGCTTAAACATAATTTTGAGATCTATTTCGATGATTTATGGATATATTTGAGAATTTGATGAACTTGTGCATAATGAGTGTTTTTCATATCTTTTGTTCATCTTAGTCAAGCATGCTTATAGGATTATGTCTCTTGGCGTGACTTATCAATTCCACACTAGGTTTCATGATAATTTTACATCTAGTGGATTGATTTCAAATATAAATTCAACAATTGGTAATAGTCATTGGCCTATAAATTGTGATGGTAAATGGATCCTAAATGTTCAAATGCATGAAACTTTATCATCCTTGTACTTAAAGAACTAAGGTCTTAATGACAACACCAACATTCAAAGATAAATGCAAACTTGAACAAATTTAATATCCATGCATTTATTATTTGAATATTTCCTTGCTCATAATTAGTTAAGGACTTGAATTAGAAAATGAGCATAGGATTTGTGTGCTTGAAACCATGGAAGAAAATATGTTTGCTTGAATTCCTTGATGTTTTGAATCTTCCATATGGTATCAATTTGTGAATATGAATATGGATTAATCTTTTATGATTGTGTACTAATGTTTAATTGATCCATATGCATATTTGATGATCTGTGTTGTGTTCTTGCATATTTAGAATGAGTATTTTCTTGACATGAACACACTACACATAGATATTGGATTCATGCAAAATGCCTAAGTTAACCATTAGTAACAATTGGTATTTAGATTGAAATAACAATTAGTATCATTGGAAACCATATTTTCAATAATTGGTAAGCCAAAACTAAATTACCAATTGGTTTGAGCTTTAAATTGACAATTCTTCTCATGCTCTTTAAGATTGAAATGACTAATAGAGAAGAATTCTCTTAGGATATTTTTGTATGAAACTCTTGTGTGCTAGAATTTGAAGTTAATTGCTATATGATTTAATTCTAGACACAATATTTCTTGAGAATGATTTATGAGCACATGCATATGATATGTTATATAATTTTAGCTCATAATCATGATGTATTACCATGCACCTTAGTCGGACCTTAGAGAACAATTGATATACTTAGGTGCTTGCTTAACTTCTTACCAATTGGAACCTTCTTGCAAAATTACTTATCAACAATTGGTATCCAAATTATTTATAAACAATTGGTATTGGATCATAAGTCATATTCATTGCATGAATATTTCATACTCTTTGAGAATATTGACTTATTTATTTGTGCTATAAGTCCCATGTACTAACATGTTTCTTGTTGGATGGAGCATTTTTATTTATTCTCACATAGCCATGATTTTAGGGGGAGCATATTTTTTATTATTTTTCCTTCTTTTTGCTATGACAAAAAGGGGGAGAGATAGAAAAAGGGAGAGATAGATATAGAGAGAGATATTAAGGGGGAGAAATAGTTTAAAAATTCATTTTCAAAACCCATGCTTATATTAAGGGGGAGCTTTATAAAATCCTGCTTTATTTGAGGGGGAGTATTTTATCAAAGAATTTTCAAAGCAAATTTACATTAAGTTTTGTCATATCAAAAAGGGGGAGATTGTTAGCTTTAAATTGCCATACATATTTTGAAATGACAAAAACTTAAGTGAGCTTTAATGTTTTAATTCATATTGTAAATTTGCCTTATCACACATGATTTTCTCAATACATTTTAAGTGATCATACCCAAACATTAAGACCATGATTTAATGATACATCCTTATTGGTCTTAATTCTTTATAAATGTTTTGAATATTTTAGAAAATCACTTAATGAATTTTTGGACAATGTTTTTATCAAAGAAAGTCATGAAAAACTCCCACAAAAGTGCCAATATGTTTTGGGTTGAATTAGGATCAAAGACCACATCATTTCTAACCCAAAAGTGCAGGAAAAACCCATTCTGGAGGAATGGGATCGATCCCCTAAGGAAAGGGATCGATCCCTTTTTGGCAGTGTGCCCCGGAAGGCCAAAATGAAGCATGGGATCGATCCCCTAAGGAAAGGGATCGATCCCTTTATGTCAGAAAGTCCCCAACGGCTATTTTCTGTGAGATACAACGGCTAGTTTCGGTTTTGGCTCCAACCAACGTCCACAAACCATCCAAGGGGCTATAAATAGAGGCTTAGAAGCTAAAGGAAGGAAGAGGAACAACCAAGCAACATCTTTCATCATCTTATTCATCTTCCTCAAGCCTCAAACAACAATCAAGAGCTCCAAGGTCTACATCATCTATCATTCTCATATTCTTTGTAGTGCTTAGCACAAATATTGTATAGGCTTCTCATTGAGCTTAATTTCTGTAATCACTTGCCTACCTAGAGGCTTATCTTTGATTACATTATTTGTATCTCATCAATCCTTGTAAAGGGGAGGTTTCTCTTAAGCCTAGAAAAGAGGGAGGTTTCTCTTTAGCCTTAGAAAAAGAGGGAGGTTACTCTTGATCCTAGAAAAGAGAGAGGTTTCTCTTGAGCCTTGAAAAGAGGGAGTGTAACAAATTCAAGGATAGTGAATTTGGGAAAATCCTTGGGAGCGTCTCAAGGTAGAGGACGTAGGCAAGGTTGCCGAACCTCTATAAATCACTTGTGTACATTTCTCTATCCTTTCTCTCTTTACTTTCTTGCAATTATATTTGTGTTTATTGCATTGAATTTATATTGTATAATTGCCTAGCTAAGAGAACTTAGAAAATATCAATATAGGCTAGAGAATTTAGAAGAACCGAAAAACGAACCTAAGGTTAGTGAAAAACCGATTCACCCCCCCCTCTCGGTATAGCCTATAAGAGCCAACAATTTTTAACAATAACATAATAATATTCTTAAATCTATTTTTTTCTCATTTCCATAAATATATATTTCTTTTCTTCAATTTACCTTTCCTTCTTTTTTATTTCTTTTCTTCTCCTTTTATTTCCTTTTATTTCTTTTCTATTCCTTTACCTTAGGAGATCTTGGCAGTTGGTGTGGAACATCCCCTCCTGCGGCAGCCTTGCATGGAGACCACCCACGGCAGCAGCCCTTGTTCCCACGTGAAACAGCCCCGTTTGTGTTTGTCTTCAACAACAATTTCAGCCAACAAGACCTCCTCTGTTCAGCCTTCTTAAACCCCAACCTAACTCTTAAAATTCATAGCCCCTTTCCTTCTTATTTTCAGACATGGAGTTGCACTATTCAACCCTCTTTTTGTGCCTGAACTAGCCCCCCTTCAGCTTCTGTTTTCTCTTCTCGACACACCCTTTCTATACTCCAAATGCCTCCCTCTTTTTGGCCCTTCCTTCAAGTTCGAGAATGGCACTGCTGATGAGTGTCGTCAGTCACCAAAAATAAAATTTCCTAACTCCACTATGTAGATAGCGAAGTAAGGGTCGAACCTACAGAGCCTGAATTTTTTAAGTTAATTATTAAATTATGATAGGATGATATTTTGGGAATTTTATATGTGCTAATATATTTGCTTTATTGATGTTTTATGCCTAAAAGAGCTTACTAATGTTTATTTTATGTTTTAGGTATTAAATATCAAAGTTGGAATAAAAAGAAGCTAAAAAGAGCAAAGTGCAGTATTTTCTGTCCAGGTTGAAAGATTGACGTTTTTGACCAATTTAACGACCTGATCTCAAGAAGTGGCCTTCATGAAAGTTGTAGATGACTTCTCAAGCTTTCCAGAATGCACAAGATCGCAAAAATCGGAGTTCATTTGGTGGGTCAAACGTCTGGACAAAATCAGTACGAAATTCTGGGCAGAAAAACGAGATTGAGAAGAAATTCCAACAAAGCAAGTTCAAGACCAGATTTTGTTGAGAGAAGATAATTTCTTAATTTTATTTTGTCTTAGATCTGTAATTAATTAATAAAAATAGGCCTTAGGAATTTTACTTAGAAAATAATTGTAAAAAGATGATGAGATAAAGGTAAGAGTTTGACTAGTCAAATTACTTGTTTCTCAAGTAAACTCTTATCTGAATCCCACATTGCTTAGGAAAGTCTTTTAAACTCTTCCTTAGGCCTATATAAAGAGCACAAGGCTCTCATAAACAGCATCCCTCTTATCCCTTTCTTCCCTCTTCTCTTTTAGTCTTGTAGGATTTTCTTTAGGGTTTTTAATAAAATTTTATTTTTTTCTTTATTTTTAATTAGTTGCTGATTTCTTTATTATTTTTAATTCTGATTTTGTTTTCTTTATTTAAATTAAAATTATTTGTGTGTTCTTGCTTGCTAGTTTGTAATCTTGATTAGTAATTCTGATTTTATATTATTAAAGATTGCTTCTTTGATTGTTTCTTGCATGATATTTGTAATCTTTATAATATTAAACTTGAATTTTATGATCTTGAATATGTCTAGTGAGTAGTTTTCTTATTCAGTTATGAGGTAAATTGATTATTCTTGGGAAAAGCATGTTGTGAGATTCTTGAACCTATAATATAATTGTTGATTAAATATCCAAGATTCTCTGAGCACATTATAATGATTGTTTGTTTGATTAGATAGGGTGCACACTATTTAGTTAAATTAAATAATCTACTGCCAGATTAAGAACATAAGTCCGTAATTGCTTGTGGAGTTAATCACTAGGGATGGAGGAGAATTAAGGTTTAGATTAAATGAACCGAGCTTATGTGTTTGTTATCTAATGTCAACCCATATCTTTCTTGTTGTTAATGCTGCTACAACTTATATCTAGAGAGCTTGTTCTAGGTAGGTTAAGTAGTTAGAGATTAGTTAAAGAGCTTGTTTTAACTAACGACTCAGTAAGGAAAGATGGTGTAACAGAGCTTGTTGTTATGCTACGGTTGACTATTTAATTGACAGTGATATTTTGTAATCAATGATCAACATCAAAATCCAAGAATGATTAATTGCCTCGTAACTGAAGCTTTTTGCTATTTGTTTTTTTTTATTTAATAATTCTTGTTTTCTTTATTTTGGAATAGTTTACAAAACCCCCAAACTTCTTCTTTCCCTAAACCCTAAGATTAGATTTTTAATTTAATAATTAACTTAAAAAAAATTCAGTCTTTGTGGGTTCGACCCTTGCTCCGCTATCTACATAGTAGAGTTAGGAAATTTTATTTTTGGTGACTGACGACACTTATCAAATTTTGGCGCCGTTGCCGGGGACTGAAATTTGTTTAGGTTAATTATTTTAATTTAAAGTCTAATTTTTTTTCTTTTCTTTTTCTTTTGTTTTTCAGGGATTGCTTGTCTGACAAGGATTCTAGTCACAAACTTCCAAAGATTAGGGACTATATAAAAGCAAAGCACAGTGGCACAAGCACTACAACATCCACCACCACTACCTCCCAAGACGAGAAGTGAGAGGACTCCATGGAGCAAGCTTATGAACCATACTATGATCATGACCCATACTATAATTATGAACCACACTACGATACCTACTATCAAGGATGGTGGGATCATTCTAATTTTAGTTATGGGAATCAATATGAGGTTTACAATATGCCATTCCAAGATACATACCAAGCTCCACCTCAAGACTCAGGTATGCCTCCACCTCAAGAATCAAGTATGTCTCTTGAAGATATTGTTAAGACTCTTGAGATTAAAACTTTACAATTGTCACAAGAGGCTGATGTTTATATTAAGAATATTGATCACCATGTGAGTCAAATATTGCATTCTTTGAGTAACATTGAAGCTATGACCTCTCAACCTGTGGAGAATCCAAGAGACAATGTTACTAACATCACCTTGAAAAGTGAAAGGGAAATTGATTCCAAGGAAAGTGCACACGAAGATGTCGATGACTTTATAGAAAGGAAGGATGAAACCGATTTCAATATTAAAGGTGGAGTTGTTGACATGCACAATGTAAAAGGGAGAGAGAATTTCGACAATTTTATAAAGCACTATGAGGATGTTGAAATCAAGGAATTCAAAGCTGAGGTAAGTGATAAACAAATTCCTTTTAATGCTTCTACTTACCCTTCTCCTTTTCCTGGTAGGTTTGTAAGAGCTACAAACGAAGAGCAAGACAAGGAAACCTTGAAGACATTTAGGAAAATGGAAGTCAATATTCCTCTCCTTGATGAAATTAATGATCAAGTGCCTTGTGATGCCAAGTTTTTAAGGGAACTATGCACTTCCAAGAAGAAATTAAAAGGTGATGAAAAGCAGGTTCTTAAAGATGAGCTAGAAATAGCCACAAGTAAAAATCTTGAGAATGAGGAACTCGAGAGACCGATAAAAAAGTTGAGATTTGGGATTGGATGATGGAAGGTGGAGCGGTCGAGCTAACGACATTAAACAAAAGCGCTACTTGGGAGGCAACCCAAGGATGTTAAACGAGGGAGTATTTCTTTCCTTACTTGTATTACCATTTAATTTTTGAGTTTTTTATTGTTCTTCTTTGCATGCTAGACTTACTTTGAGGACAAAGTAAGATTTAAGTGTGGGGGGGAATATTGGTTTATGAGTCTATAGAATTTTTTTTAGGAACTGGAATTTTTTTTTGAAAAAAAAGGTCAAATTTTTTAGAGTTTTAAAGATCATGATATGTTTTCTTTCTTTTAAGGATTGATTCTAAACTAAAACAAAGTTTTATAAGAAAGTGAAGAGTATTTTGATTGTTATTATTGTTGAAGTGAATACTTTCTAAAGAATTTATGTGAGTTCATGATTAAATATAATTGCTCATATGATATTGATAATGTGATTAGTTCATTGAAGTTGGTATAAGCCAAGGATAAATAGACAAGAACAAAAAAAAAACATAAAAAGAGAAGAAAAATAGAGGTTGAAAGCTTTAAATTCTACTCCAATGTTTTGAGTTACTCGATCTTGTTGATTAAATTCTTGAAGTGACTTAAAGTATGAGTATGCAAAGCACTCTAAAAGAGGGCTTATTTGTTGAGTAACCGGGTGTTGGTATCACCAATATTAACATTCGCGTAAAAAGGCAAGTAAGTACTTAGGGAAACCATTATTGAAACCTCAAAAGAAAAAAAAAAGAAAAAGAAGGAAGAGAAAATAGAAAAAAAAAGTTCTTGATCTATTGACTTTGTTTGTAGTAATGTAAATTGGATAATTGCAAAGTTGATATTATATGTTTCAATTGTATTGATTGTGAATTTTGCATGAATTTATTTAGAAGAATGCAAGAATATGAGAAGTAATGATTAGAATATGATTAACTTGATTATTTGACTCTTGTTGAAGTTATGAGTTAAGAATTGAAAGATTTGAAAATATGTTCATGATCTTAATCTTGTTTTGAGTCTTAATTTTTAATTTTTGAGTCTTATTTTGAATTTTTAGGATTGAGTCTTGAGTAAAAGATTTTGTGGGTATATCTTCTGAAAGCCCTCACGAGACACAACTCGTCCACTAGGGGTGACCTAGGGGTTTAAAGGCTTATTGCATAAGCTAAATGCAATCGTGATTCCTACGAAAGTGAGTTAGGTTTTAGGAAAAGGATTTTAAGATTAGGACTTTAGGATTTAGTTCTTTAGGAAGTTAGTTTAGGTTTGCTAGAGGACTAGCAAAAGCTAAGTGTGGGGGAATTTGATAGGATGATATTTTGGGAATTTTATATGTGCTAATATATTTGCTTTATTGATGTTTTATGCCTAAAAGAGCTTACTAATGTTTATTTTATGTTTTAGGTATTAAATATCAAAGTTGGAATAAAAAGAAGCTAAAAAGAGTAAAGTGCAGTATTTTCTGTCCAGGTTGAAAGATTGACGTTTTTGACCAATTTAACGACCTGATCTCAAGAAGTGGCCTTCATGAAAGTTGTAGATGACTTCTCAAGCTTTCCAGAATGCACAAGATCGCAAAAATCGGAGTTCATT
The DNA here is from genome assembly GCA_032173925.1 of Heritiera fomes. NCBI lineage: Eukaryota > Viridiplantae > Streptophyta > Magnoliopsida > Malvales > Malvaceae > Heritiera > Heritiera fomes. The sequence goes on from JAPDPM010000009.1 coordinate 18,413,151, forward strand.
TGGTGGGTCAAACGTCTGGACAAAATCAGTACGAAATTCTGGGCAGAAAAACGAGATTGAGAAGAAATTCCAACAAAGCAAGTTCAAGACCAGATTTTGTTGAGAGAAGATAATTTCTTAATTTTATTTTGTCTTAGATCTGTAATTAATTAATAAAAATAGGCCTTAGGAATTTTACTTAGAAAATAATTGTAAAAAGATGATGAGATAAAGGTAAGAGTTTGACTAGTCAAATTACTTGTTTCTCAAGTAAACTCTTATCTGAATCCCACATTGCTTAGGAAAGTCTTTTAAACTCTTCCTTAGGCCTATATAAAGAGCACAAGGCTCTCATAAACAGCATCCCTCTTATCCCTTTCTTCCCTCTTCTCTTTTAGTCTTGTAGGATTTTCTTTAGGGTTTTTAATAAAATTTTATTTTTTTCTTTATTTTTAATTAGTTGCTGATTTCTTTATTATTTTTAATTCTGATTTTGTTTTCTTTATTTAAATTAAAATTATTTGTGTGTTCTTGCTTGCTAGTTTGTAATCTTGATTAGTAATTCTGATTTTATATTATTAAAGATTGCTTCTTTGATTGTTTCTTGCATGATATTTGTAATCTTTATAATATTAAACTTGAATTTTATGATCTTGAATATGTCTAGTGAGTAGTTTTCTTATTCAGTTATGAGGTAAATTGATTATTCTTGGGAAAAGCATGTTGTGAGATTCTTGAACCTATAATATAATTGTTGATTAAATATCCAAGATTCTCTGAGCATATTATAATGATTGTTTGTTTGATTAGATAGGGTGCACACTATTTAGTTAAATTAAATAATCTACCGCCAGATTAAAAACATAAGTCCGTAATTGCTTGTGGAGTTAATCACTAGGGATGGAGGAGAATTAAGGTTTAGATTAAATGAACCGAGCTTATGTGTTTGTTATCTAATGTCAACCCATATCTTTCTTGTTGTTAATGCTGCTACAACTTATATCTAGAGAGCTTTTTCTAGGTAGGTTAAGTAGTTAGAGATTAGTTAAAAAGCTTGTTTTAACTAACGACTCAGTAAGGAAAGATGGTGTAACAGAGCTTGTTGTTATGCTACGGTTGACTATTTAATTGACAGTGATATTTTGTAATCAATGATCAACATCAAAATCCAAGAATGATTAATTGCCTCGTAACTGAAGCTTTTTGCTATTTGTTTTTTTTATTTAATAATTCTTGTTTTCTTTATTTTGGAATAGTTTACAAAACCCCCAAACTTCTTCTTTCCCTAAACCCTAAGATTAGATTTTTAATTTAATAATTAACTTAAAAAAAATTCAGTCTTTGTGGGTTCGACCCTTGCTCCGCTATCTACATAGTAGAGTTAGGAAATTTTATTTTTGGTGACTGACGACACTTATCAAATTAAAAATCTAATCTTAGGGTTTTGGGAAAGAAGAAGTTTGGGCTTTTGGAGACTATTCTAAAATAAAGAAAACAAGAATTATTAAGTATCAAAGACAAATAGCAAAAAGCTTCAGTTACGAGGCAATTAATCATTCTTAGATTTTGATGTTGATCATTGATTACAAAATATCACTGTCAATTAAATAGTCAACCGTAGCATAACAACAAGCTCTGTTACACCATCTTTCCTTACTAAGTCGTTAGTTAAAACAAGCTCTTTAACTAATCTCTAACTACTTAACCTACCTAGAACAAGCTCTCTAGATATAAGTTGTAGCAGCATTAACAACAAGAAAGATATGTGTTGACATTAGATAACAAACACATAAGCTCGGTTCATTTAATCTAAACCTTAATTCTCCTCCATCCCTAGTGATTAACTCCACAAGCAATTACGGACTTATGTTTTTAATCTGGCGGTAGATTATTTAATTTAACTAAATAGTGTGCACCCTATCTAATCAAACAAACAATCATTATAATGTGCTCAGAGAATCTTGGATATTTAATCAACAATTATATAATAGGTTCAAGAATCTCACAACATGCTTTTCCCAAGAATAATCAATTTACCTCATAACTGAAAAAGAAAACTACTCACTAGACATATTCAAGATCATAAAATTCAAGTTTAATATTATAAAGAAGACAATTATCAAGCAATAAACAATTAAACTATCAATCTTTAATAATATCAAACAAGAAATCTATAATCAAGATTATGATCTAATAAGATTCAAACAAAACAAGAAATCACAAAGTCTAAAGAAATAGCAAGAAAGAAATTGTTAAATAATAATAATAAAAAAATCAGCAACTAATTAAAAATAAAGAAAAATAAAATTTTTATTAAAAACCCTAAAGAAAATCCTACAAGACTAAAAGAGAGAAGAGGGAGGAGAGGGATTTGAAGGATTTGAGGGCTAAGAGGGATGTTGTTTATGAGAGCCTTGTGCTCTTTATATAGGCCTAAGGAAGAGTTTAAAAGACTTTCCTAAGCAATGTGGGATTCAGACAAGTGTTTACTTGGGAAACAAGTAATTTGACTAGTCAAACTCTTACCTTTATCTCATAATCTTTTTACAATTATTTTCTAAGTAAAATTCCTAAGGCCTATTCTTATTAATTAATTACAGATCCAAGACATAATAAAATTAAGAAATTATCTTCTCTCAACAAAATCTGATCTTGAACTTGCTTTGTTGGAATTTCTTCTCAATCTCGTTTTTCTGCCTAGAATTTCATACTGATTTTGTCCAGATGTGTGACCCACCAAATGAACTCCGATTTTTGCGATCTTGTGCATTCTGTAAATCTTGAGAAGTCCTCTAAAACTTTCATGAAGGTCACTTCTTGAGATCAGGTTGTTAAATTGGTCAAAAATGTCAATCTTTCAAGCTAGACAGAAAATACTGCACTTTGCTCCTTTTTATTCCAACTTTGATATTTAATACCTAAAACATAAAATAAACATTAGTAAGCTCTTTTAGGCATAAAACATCAATAAAGCAAATATATTAGCACATATAAAATTTCCAAAATATCATCCTATCAACTGCAGTGGCGTTTCCTCAACTCACCACAAACGTCATTTTTCTGCTGCAACCATCTCCTACATTGGTGCCGTCGGCTTCAGTTTTTTTTCTCTACACTCAGATTCGTTTCACAAGACACGAGGGATGAAGGAAAAACATGAGAAAGAAGGCTGAGCACTTTTGTGTGCTTTAGGTTTTCTCTTTTGTTTTATTTTATTATTATTTTAAGTGTAGATTGGCTGTTGGATTTTTTGGCAGAGCAATTCAGATTTTGGGTGGGATTTTTCCCACCCAATCTCATATACTATTCCCTTTTTTTTATAATCTATAATATATATATATATTCATTTCACTTTACTTTTGTTTTATTATATTATATGATTTATTTATTTATTCATGTGTTTCTTTATTATATATTTACACTTTGTGTTTTATTTATTCATTTCTTTGTATCTTATACACATATTCCATACATGTATATGTATACATGTCTCATATATATATTTTAATTTCATGCATGTACTTTGCAATGATGCATGTACATATACACACTTATTTGTGTATATATATATATATATATATATATCTATTTTACTTCCTTAATCTTATATATATACACACGTGTGTATATGTATATATATATTTCATTTTATTATTCGCATTTAATCTTGGATAATTGACGTCTATGAACATGTACTATAATCTTATACTTGAAATCTCATAAATACATTATCTCTTTGTGTCACTAAATTACATAAGAATACATACTTAGCTAGGAAAGTTTCGGTTCTCACATTCTCCCCACCTTAAGGATTTGGTCCTCCAAATTGCTACAAGTTATCCTAGGATAAGTGGGGGAACTTCTCTTCCATGAGACTCTCCAACTCCCAAGTAGCTTCTTCTAAGGAGTGATGTTGCCAAAGTACCTTTACCAAGGGAATTGTCTTGGACCGCAGCACTTTATCCTTTCGATCCAAAATCCGAAGCGGTCTCTCAACATAACTTAAGTCCTCTCTAATCTCCAAAGGTTCATAGTCAATCACTTGGGAGGGATCTGGATGGTATTTTCTGAGCATAGACACATGAAAGACGTTGTGCACACTCGATAGCTCTGGTGGTAGCGCTAATCGATATGCCACATCACCCATTCTGTCTAGTATCTCAAACGGACCAATGTACCGAGGACTCAACTTCCCTCTTTTACCAAACCTCATTATGCCTTTAGATGAAGAGATCTTCAAAAACACCTTATCTCCAACCTTAAACTCCAAGTGTCTCTTGCGATTATTGGCATAACTCTTTTGTCTACTTTGTGCCGTCTTCAATCGATCGCATATCAATCTAACACTTTCTGAAGCCCTTTCTACAAGTTCGGGAGCAAATATCTTCCTTTCACCCACTTCTTCCCAGCCTATCGGGGATCTACATCTATGTCCATACAACGCCTCATACGGTGCCATCCCAATGCTGGAGTGGAAACTATTGTTATACGCAATTCAGCCAGTGCCAAATGATCATCCCATGAACCCTGGAAATCTATGACACAAGCTCTCAACATATCCTCAAGGGTTTGAATTGTTCTCTCAGATTATCCATCAGTTTGAGGATGGAAAGCGGTGCTGAAACTCAATTTAGTTCCCAAAGCATCCTGGAATTGCTCCCAGAAACGAGAAGTAAACTAAGAGTCTCTATCTAACACTATGCTCATAGGGACTCCATGTAATCTTACGATCTCCCTGACATACAAATCTGCAAGTGCACTGAGTGAATCTGTGGCTTTCATAGCCAAAAAGTGTGCTGACTTAGTCAATCTGTCGATAATCACCCAAATGGCATCATGGTTTCTTTGGGTACTAGGAAGTCCCATGATAAAGTCCATGGTCACGTGCTCCCATTTCCAAGTTGGCACAAACAAAGGAGTGAGCAACCCTGCCGGCTTCTGATGCTCCACCTTAACTTGTTGGCACACTAAGCACTTAGACACAAAAGTTGCTATGTCTTTCTTCATACCTGACCACCAGTACACTTTGCGTAAGTTCTGATACATCTTCGTATTACCCGGATGCATCGTGTACTTAGAACTATGTGCCTCTTCCATAATCTGTCTCTTTAGGGCTTTATTGTTTGGAACACATATTCTCCCATTAAACCTCAATAAACCATCGTTGCTAATCTCATACTCTGATTTCTGACCCTTTCGTATCAAATCGATAACCTCAATCAATTTCGGGTTCTCACTCTGAGCCTGCCTAATTTGTTCCATGATGCTAGGCTCTATCCTCAAACTAGCCATAAAACATTCACCTGTAGGCTATAGATTCAAATTCATCTTCTAAAATTGCTCTATCAACTCCCATTCTCTACTATCATGTAGCTAACTATGCCCATACTCTTTCTACTCAATGCATCAGCCACCTTATTAGCCTTGCCTGGATGGTAGAGAATCTCACAATCATAGTCCTTAAGTAACTCCATCCACCTTCTTTGTCTCATGTTCAACTCTTTTTGTGAGAAGAGGTACTTCAGACTCTTGTGATCGGTGTAAATCTGGAACTTTTCTCCATACAAATAATAACGCCATATCTTTAGAGCAAACACCACGGCTGCTAGCTCTAGGTCATGGGTGGGGTAATTCCTCTCATGGTTCTTTAGCTATCTAGAACCATAAGCTACTACTTTTCCATTTTGCATCAACACGCACCCTAGACCTTGATGTGAAGCTTCACTATATACAGCAAATCCCCCAGAACCACTAGGAATGGTGAGGACTGGTGCTGTAGTCAATCGGTGTTTCAACTCTAAGAAGCTGTGCTCACATGCATCATTCCACTCAAACTTGACATCCTTGCGTGTGAGACGAGTCAAAGGTCCGGCTATCTTAGAAAAACCCTCAACAAATCTCCGATAATATCCCGCTAGCCCCAGAAAACTACGAATCTCGGTCACCGTCTTAGGCCTCTCCCAATTCATTACAGCCTCTATCTTTGCTGGATCTACTGCCACTCCATCCTTCGATACCACATGCCCCAGAAAACTACTCTGTTCCAGCCAAAATTCACATTTGCTGAGCTTCGCATAAAGTTCTTTCTCACGGAGGGTCTGAAGAACAATGCGAAGATGGTGTTCGTGCTCCTCCCGAGATCGGGAATACACCAAGATATCATCTATGAATACTATGACAAATTTGTCCAAGTAGGGCTTAAACATTTCATTCATCAAGCCCATGAAGGCTGCAGGGGCATTGGTCAATCCGAATGGCATGACCAAAAACTCATAATGGCCATATCTTGTCCTAAAGGCTGTTTTCTGTATATCCTCACCTCTAATCCTCAACTAATGATACCCAGATCTCAAATCAATCTTGAAAAATATCTGAGCACCCTTCAACTGGTGCAATAAATCATCAATCCTAGGCAGTGGATACTGGTGCAATAATCGTCACTTGATTCAACTGCCTATAATCGATACACAGTCTTAAACTGCCATCCTTCTTCTTAACAAACAATACCGGAGCCACCCAAGGTGAGACACTTGGTCTTACAAACCCCTTATCCAACAGCTCTTGCAACTGCTTCTTCAATTCCTCTAACTCGACCAAGGCCATTCGATATGGAGGCTTCGATATTGGTTGAGTGCCTGGGAGTAGCTCTATAGCGAACTCCGTCTCTCTTTCCGGAGGTAGCCCTAGTAGCTCATCCGGAAATACATTAGGGAAGTCTTTAACCATGTAGATGTCTGAGAATTCTGGATGGCTCTTATTGGCATCCTCGACAAAAGCGAGATAGCCTTCACAACAAAGATTCGTTTCGTGTTAGTACAATATTAAAAGAAAAAGCTTTTCATTTCATCTTATCAAAGTTTAGTACAAACTTTTCAGGTAGGGAGAAGATCACTACTTTCTTATAGCAGTCTAAACTAGCATGATGGTTAGCTAACCAATCCATGCCTAGTATTACATCAAAATCATACATGTTCAATAATATCAAGTCTGCTACTAAATGTTTATCTCCCACCTTCACTTTACATCCTTTACATATTAAGTCTGTCATTTGAGATTCTTTCAATGGTGTACTAACATGCAACAATTGGCCTAAGGGTTCAAGCTCTAACTCTAGCTTCCTAGCATATGCAGGTGATATGAATGAATGCATGGAGCCAGAATCAATAAGTACAAAAGCTTCTGAATCATTAATTAAGAGCTTAACCTTGATGACGGATCTGGAGGCATCAACAGTCTCTTGGTCCAAAGCAAACACTCGACCCTGTGCCACCGGTTTCTTACCCTTATCCATGGGCTTTTGCTTATACATGCTCCTCGTTATAGGTCGCCTCTCAAGAGCCTTGAGTGTGGGACAGTCCTTAAAGTGATGTCCAATCTTGCCACACTTGAAGCAAGCTCCTACGTCCATATAACATGGCCTAGTGCCATGATCCCTATCACACCTCGAACAAATCTGAGCTGTCTTAGGCTTAGAAGCCTGAGTATGAGGCACTCCATGCTTCGGCCTCTTATGCTGGGCCCTATTCTGTTTGGGCCTCCTAGTATCGGTCCTCTTACCCTTTCTTTTATTTATGCTATCATACTGGCTCTGTGTCTTTTCCAAGTCTCCCTCGAATCACTAGACTCAACCCAGTAATAAACTTCTTGGCCTTTCTGGCTTCATCATTCACTATATGCAGCTCATAGCGAGACAAAGTAGTGAACCGCGCCACATACTGGTCTACTGTCATGGAACCTTGAACCAAGCTGAGAAACTCTTCTTGTTTCTTTTCACGGGCACTCTCAGGGAAGTAATGACTGTTAAAGGCCTCGAGAAATGCCTCCCATGTAATGGTAGAGTTCCTGCTCTGTAACACGATCTTGGCTCCCATGTAATGCCTCCCATGTACGAGTGGAGTCTGTTGTTGATCTTGACTCTTAGCATTTTGTCGCTCTACCAAGGCCACTAACTCGGACACGATTTGCTTCAAGCGTGCGAACCGAGTGTTTGGACTTGGAGGTGGTAACGATGGAGGTGATTGAGCTTGCCTCGCACGTGAGGTTCATCCATGTCCCTGTCCTCTCCTCATATCTTTTTTTGTATTCAATATTACAACAATGCATTTAGAACAGTTTTCTGCACTTATTGAGCACTATTAAGCACTATACAATCAGGCAATATCAGTACTATGGGATGTAAACTATTCTAACTCTTCGACACTGACATACACTAGACAATCTCGGCTCTGATACCAATAAATCTGTCACAACTCGAAGGCCATGACGGTGCCTCTTACCTGTACGGATGCGTAGAAATTAGGGCTAATTTTTCGATTTCCTATATCTGTTTTGTCTAAGTGCAATATAGTGAATTTTGTTTCGGGACGTTAACTCCCTCGCCTATTTTTATCACTTTACCCAAGTTATTTTCCTGCATAAAAATTACAAGAAATATCCAGCTCATGCTTCCCAGAATAGCAGTTGATTATATTCTAACATTCCTATGACCAAGTTCATTTCTAATTCATGACATTGTATCTTACGGTTTACATTTTCTTACTTGGTCACTTATTCATGCTATTCAATTCATATTCATGCTATTCAGCTCATATTCATGCTCATGCAAAATCAACATTCCATACTTCATCATTGCTAGTCTAGATGCTATTCTCTATATCAGATTACATCCCATTTAAGTACTGAATCAAAAATAGCCTGAATTTGTAATGGATACAAAAGGAAAGTGTGTACACCAAATGTTCACAAAAAATTTCTCTTTGGAGAGTTGGGACTATATTTCAGGCTTGGGACTATTCGGAAGGCTCCGAAATACTCCCCCAACTCCGTGCTCAATCTGAAAAATTTAAATAGCGTTTAGTGAGCAAGGCTTAGTAAGTCATTTATATAAGTGCAGAGTTAGAATTATACTGTTCTATATGCCATGCATGAAGTCATGTGAGGAGGATTCATTATGGATCGTTTTCTTATTCATCATGCAACCTTTACATGTTATACTTTCCAACTCAATCCATCTATGCTTCAACATGACATGAGATGTCTAAGTCTTGAAATCATTATATGATCTTGAACATGTAATCATGAATGAAGGGGTTACAATCATAAAACATATACTACATGTTCTTTTAAACAAGTTCAAGACATGTGAAATATCAATACATTTTATGTGTTCTTTTAAGACATGCTTGAAATATGCAAGCTTTTACATTTCATGTCAAATATACTTTTTGAAGCATATTTCATATCACAAATACTTTTTGAAACACATTTCATATCACATGTACTTATTGAAGCATATTTCATATCACATATACCTTTGAAGTATATTTCATATCACATATACTTTTTGAAGCATATTTCATATCACATATAGCATCAAAATGCTTTTCATATACTGTAAATTAATATCGAGTTTAGAGTTCATTTGCATTTTAAAGGCATACTCTAAACTTCATTTCATATCATTTGAGACTAGTCTAAATCCCTATCTCTCTATCAATAAAGACTTAGTTCACTGTAGCTAGCAGTGAAGAATCATATCGTCGTCCCCTGGAAACCACTAGGGTGCTATCTATAGCCATAGACCTCATGTCTCTCAGCCTCAGTGATCAGGTGAGACTAAAACCTGTCCATGACTATTGTCGGACAAGCATCTATGCCTAATGAGTAATCTTCAATTAGGCGGCTTCCACTATGCTTTATTAAATTTAATTCTCTTAGGGTGCCTATAGTCTCATAAAGCATTCAATCTTTCTTATGAAAATAGTTCAATGTACGTAATACTTTTTTGAAGATCATTTACATATATATATACACGTACATATATGAAAACTATAATTTCATTCTTTTCAAAGCCATTTAAGCATCCAAGGTATTCTTGTAAACATGATGAGAATAAATCATTTCGAATTTCATGTACTGTAAGTATGGCATGCTTAATGGCAATAAAGTTCAAGGAAATGAAGTAAAAACTATAAAATGGCATGCTCGTGCATTGCATGAATGCATTTCATTTCATCTCATGATGTCTATGATTTTCATTTCATTATATCCAATTTCTATGTATTCAAATCATTCTATTATAAGATTCAATCCTATACAGGATAATTTTACTTCTACGTTATATAAACGTCTTACCTAAGGCGAGGTTAGTTCGAGCGTGTCCCGTGTCTAGCTAGATCGTATCCGTTGTCCTCTTGGTGCACTACACATTCACAAGAAATTTCGACTTAATAAAGTCTAGCTCAAGCTTTCTATACGCTTATGAAAAATTTAAATTCCAACATAATATCTGTATGTACATATATATGTATGTATATACTCTTAACACCGTATAATTCAAGTTTCTTAAATCACAATCTCTCATTTTTCCTACATCTTTATATATGTACTATACGTACATATATATATATATATATATATATCTAATTCCATGTTTTTCAAGTAAGGATATATATATGTATATTTAACACTAGTGTAATATAAATCTTAATCCAATTCTTTCATCTTTTATATACGCATATATATATATATATATATATATATATATTCAAGTACTACTATACCTTCACATTTATGTGTGTGTGTATATATATATATATATATATATATATATATATATATACACACATCTATTCCTTTCTCTTCTTGTTTCTTGTCTTGTCATCAAGTGGTATATATATACATAACACTAATACCATATACTTTCTAAAAATCTGATATATATTTATATATGTACCATGCTTACATATATTTATCTAATTTCTTGTTTCCAAGCAAGCAATATGTATATGTATATATCTATCTATATATATATACATATATATTTTTAACACTAACATAATAATATTCTTAAATCTATTTTTTTTCTCATTTCCATAAAAATATATATTTCTTTTCTTGAATTTACCTTTCCTTCCTTTTTATTTCTTTTCTTCTCCTTTTATTTCCTTTTATTTCATTTCTTTTTCCTTTTATTTCTCTTATTTTCCTTTTATTTCCTTTTATTTCTTTTCTATTCCTTTACCTTAGGAGATCTCGACAGTTGGTGTGGAACATCCCCTCCTACAACAGCCTTGCATGGAGACCACCCACGGAAGCAGCCCTTGTTCCCACGTGAAACAGCCCCATTTGTGTTTGTCTTCAACAAAAATTTTACCCAACAAGACCTCATCTGTTCAGCCTTCTTAAACCCCAACCTAACTCTTAAAATTCGTAGCCCCTTTCCTTCTTATTTTCAGACTTGGAGTTGCACTATTCAACCCTCCTTTTGTGCCTGAACCAACCCCCCTTCAGCTTCTGTTTTCTCTTTTCGACACACCTCTGCTATACTCCGAATGCCTCCCTCTTTTTGGCCCTTCCTTCAAGTTCGAGAATGGAACTGTAGTGGCATTTCCTCAACTTACCACAAACGTCATTTTTCTGCTGCAACCATCTCATCCATTGGTGCCGTCGGCTTCAGTTTTTTTTCTCTACACTCAAATTCGTTTCACAAGACACGAGGGATGAAGGAAAAATGTGAGAAAGAAGGCTGAGCACTTTTGTGTGCTTTAGGTTTTCTTTTCTTTCTCTTTTGTTTTATTTTATTATTATTTTAAGTGTAGATTAGCTGTTGGATTTGAGTGCTCTGCCTTGGGTGGCATTTTTCCCACCCAATCCCGTATACTATTCCCTTTTTTTTATATAATCTATAATATATATATTCATTTCACTTTACTTTTGTTTTATTATATTATATGATTTATTTATTTATTCATGTGTTTCTTTATTATATATTTACACTTTGTGTTTTATTTATTCATTTCTTTGTATCTTATACACATATTCCATACATGTATACGTATACATGTCTCATATATATATTTTAATTTCACTCATGTACTTTGCAATGATGCATGTACATATACACACTTATTTGTGTGTATATATATATATCTATTTTACTTCCTCGATCTTATATATATACACACGTGTGTATATGTATATATATATATATATATATATATATTTTTTTTTTCATTTTATTATTCGCATTTAATCTCGGATAATTGACTTCTATGAACATGTACTATAATCTTATACTTGAAATCTCATAAGTACATTATCTCTTTGTGTCACTAAATTACATAAGAATACATACGTAGCTAGGAATGTTTCGGTTCTCATACTTACCTTATCCATATTTAGCTCCAAATATTGTGTCCACCAAGTTTCACCTGCTTCGAATCACTGAAAGTCTTGTGGGGCCCACCATCCCTCTATTTGGCTGATTTAGGTGATGATTTTGGTGTAGGAAGAGAGAGGAAATTAAGGAGAACAACTTTGGTGAAGGAAATTTTTGGTTTCGTTGAGTTTTTGGTATTATTTTCTTGCTTTCTCTCTCTTCACACGAGCTTGGCTATGGAGTTTTTTTTTTGGAGAAGTCTGGTTGCTATTGAAATTTCTGGAGAAGAAGCTGGAAATTTCACTTAAAAAATGATATTTTATAGTGAAAATTACTATTTTGCCCTTATGTTTAAGTAATCTTCCAATTTTACCATTTTTTGTTCAACTTCGGTTTAAACAATCAGTCTAATCTTCAAAATATTTTATTTCATCATGAAATATATCTATTTAGCATGCTTTAACTCAAGATTGAGCTTTAATCAAAGTTCGACTGATAATTTGGGTGAAATTACCAAAATACCCCTAACTGTAAAATCACGTAAATTTTTATTTTTACGTAGATTTTATTCCATCAGTCCACATGACCTAGAACCTTATTTTATGAGAAATTTTTTATCACTGATAGTGGGCCCAAGGTCAACTTGGTTTGACCGTTATTTACGAAAATTCTATGACCTATGGACATAATCATCATTTTCTAATTTGTTTGCATACTTCTCAAAAATGCACTAACAAACTAGTTTAGGGTTCAAATTCTTACCTTATCCATATTTAGCTCCAAATATTGTGTCCACCAAGTTTCACCTGCTCCGAATCACTAAAAGTCTTGTAGGGCCCACCATCCGTTATCCTTTATTCTTGCAAGATACAGGTCATTTAGATAATTATATTATATCTATAAATGTGTATAGATGGTAGATATATGTCGTGTTTTGGTATCCAAAGCCACTATATGAAATTTGTTTGATTTAATTTAAATCACAAATTAATACAAATTCAATATCTTGCAAAACATAATATAAAACATCAGAAATTAAACAATTTCTCCATAAACATTTTAAACAATATTTATATCAATTCTCCAACAGATAGTTAAGTAAATAATTTCAGAAAACATATCATTCATATCGGAAAGCATATCATATGGATAAATCAAAATCAGAAATAAATATCAAATTGGGAGTGCTTATATCTAAGTTAACCAGGGATTTACCACCCCAGTATAATTTTAGTGGAGACTAGGCTACACCTAATAGACATATGCACTATAATAGAAGTATGGCCATAGTCAGGGGGCCACAGTGTGAGCACTAGCCAGGTGTCACCTGTAGGAGCTAGAAGACTGGGCTAAAGTCAACAGCAATCAAAAAAGAACGAAAATGCATGTACCCAAAGGTAGCTACGGAGTCAACAGTCTCTAAAATCATATAAAACAATTTAGAGTTGTTTACGGAGATATGTTCAGAAATCTATATCTTTAGTTAGTCCATAACTACTTAACATTGGAAATATAAGCAGTTTAAAACAAAAATTCATAAAATATTCACAAAGCAATATTTAGTTCTAAAAATATTCTATTTAACTGTAAATCAGTTATAAAAGCATATAAATACTTTCATTTATGCCAAATTCAATAATATGAATTTTTAAATATAGAATTTATGATTTAATGCATTTAAATCATACTTAAAGACTTAAATCTTCAACATTCTAAAATTCATTTCCTTTAATTTAAATATCATGCTAAATAATATTTTGGAGGAATTTAGGCTATTTTTGAGAATTTTGATAGCATAACGGTATATTTTTGCCTAACCTTCTAGCACGAAAACTAGTTTCAAAACCATAATTTCCAGTGTCCAAATTCAATCCAAAGCATCAAATCCAACTTCATCAAATCACAATTTAATCAAAATCATGCAACGAAATATCGCTACGCTGCGTACAAATATCCCTTACCATTTATTTTCTCAATATCCAATCCTCCAGCACCGGTAGAACCCTCGGGTTTAGAGGCTACAAATTTATTATTTCCACTCAATGAATTCACTATATTTCATCCAAAAGAATATTTAACTATTTAAATATCATGCATAGACTGTCAAAATTGTCTAAATACAGTCAAATTTCTATTGGTGAAAAATTCTAACTTTTGTTATATAGCTTTAATTTCAATTTCGTTCGCACCTAAATTTTCAAAATAATTTATACATTATTTTAACACCTAAATTACATTGAAGTGGACAAAATTTCAATCTCCCCTTCATTGGCCAAAATGCTTTCTTCCTTCCCTACAACTTATATTCTTCAAATTTAATTACCTTATTAATTCCTAATGAATTCTACTAATTTTCTATACCAAATCCATACGAATTTCACATGAATTAACATAAAATTCATACACTTCATGCCTTGGCTGAAACCTCCTTAATGGCCAATAAATTGAATTTCTTCAATTTAGCTTAATCTAAGCTTGTTTTCATGCTTACCATAATTTCTACTTAATTTCCCAAATTCAATTTTCATCAAAAAAACATTTAATATGTGGAGAGGTAGTGATGGCTGAAACCCTCATGTACACCTTTACATTTTCATGCATGAATTAAACTAAAAGAAGCATGGGAACAAACACATGGAAATTAATAAGAAAACCATAAAAAAATATAAGGTTCCCATAAATCTCACCTTGGCCAAATGCTATGGAAAAGCTTCGGATCTGATTTTGGTCACTATATGGAGAGATATTGGTACCAAGAGAAAGAGCACTGAAAAATAAACTGAGTTTGTTAAGGGATTTTTCGGTTTCAGATGATTTTTACAATGTTTTTGCAAGCTTTATTTTCTTCCCAAGCTCAAGTTAATGGAGGAAGAAGTTGAGATCTGTTCTCAGTAGAAAAAGTGACAAGAAGTTGTTGGAGAAGCTGATAAAAAATTTGATTTTATGGGCAAAATTACCATTTTGCCCTAATACTTAAAGGTTTCCATTTTTGCCCCTAAAGTTTGACATTGTTGAAAACAATCTGTCTAACCTCCAAAATATTTTATTTAACCATAATTCAACTCTATTTAGCTTGCTTTAATGTTTGGTGAAGCTTTTGTTGAAGTTCGGTTTCGATTTTGGTGAAACTACTAAAATACCCCTAACAATAAAATCACGTAAATTTCTGTTTTCACTTCTAGTTTCTTCCATCTGTCTTGATATTCTAAAACTTTATTTCATGAAGAATTATTTGGTATAAACCATAGGTCCAAAGTTCTCTTGATTTGACTGTTATTTCTGAAAATTCTGACGACATATAAACTAAATCGTTATTTTTTAATTTGTTGCACATTTTTTAAAATATGCAAAAATAATCAAGATTAGGTTGAGATTCATACCATAATATTTTTGGCCTTGAACATCGAATCCCTGAAGTTTCACCTTCCTTTGGACCTCCGGGAATCAGTAGGGCCCACTTAGTGTTTAATCGTAAAACCTAAGATAAAATCAAATATTTATTAATTATAATTCTTCCATAATTTTCAATTATATAAATATAATTAAATAGTACTCGAAAATTTGAGGACTCACAATGTATGAATATCACATACTATTTTGACAGGCATGTAAATTTGTTATGTATGAAAGTGAAATTATGGTGATTTGAATCAAAAGGTTGTGGTAGGGATGAATGATTAAGTGAATTTAGGTTGATGTTGAAAATCTTGGTTAATTGCTCTATTTTGGGTTAAGATTAAACTATTCAGTTTGAAAGTTGTACATTGAGATAAATTTTGAAATTTTTATAGTTGATAAACTTGTAAGTTAGCTTTAATTCAGTTTTGGAATCACCTAATTTGGAGTCCTGTAGCTAGAGTAATAATTTAAACAGTGTAGGGCACCTTGTCAAAAAAATGTGAATTTCAGGTCTAAGATTAAAACATTCAGTTTGGGGGTTTAGCATCTAGAAAAATTATAGAAAAATTATGATAGATAGCCTTATGAGTTTGATTAAGGCAATTTTGGAATTCTGGATTTGGAGTTATGTAGCTTAAAGATATGTACAAGTGAATGCAAGGCACTATGCCCAAAATGCATGAATTCCAATTCTAACTCTAAAAAATTTTAGAAAATGACACAGAATGAATTAGAGTTTGGCTTACATTTCTAGATAGGGAAATGAGTTAGTTTTCATCTAGTTTTGGAATTTCATTAATTGGATTTACCTACAATTATATAAGTTCATTTTTCTGCACATAGGTTAGTATGATACTTTGCCTGAAACTGCTGGAACATAGTGAAATTTTGGAAAATTACTGGTGTTTATCTAGGAAGAGTTAAATTATAAACTATAAATTTCTAGATAGGGAAATGAGTTAGTTTTCATCCAGTTTTGGAATTTCTGGGTTTGGAATTTTGTAGCTTAAGATATGTACAAATGAATGTAGGACACTCACTGCAGGGGACAGATTGCTTAGTGTTGAATTCAAAAATACATAGAAAATAGCCCAGATTGAGTTTGGCTGCAAAAGTTACATTTCTAGAAAGATAATTGAGTTATTATTATTATGGTTCTAAGTTTGCTTAAATTAGATATCCCTGTATTGAGAAATGTGATGGTTTGTGCACTAAGGTCAGATGACCATTTTGTTTGAATGTACTTGTACATAGGATAATTTTATGGAATTATTAGAAATAACTCAGAAGTGATAAAATTGTGAAATTTGCCTTTTTGAATAGGGAATTGAATTAGGTTTTACATGGTCTTGGACTTATAATTTTTGGATATTCCCAGAATTATTAAAGTAAAATTTACACTAAGGTCAGGAATTCACTCTGTCTAATGTGCCTGAATTGGATAGAAATTTGAAAAATCATAGAGAACAATGCAGATTGAATTAGAAAATGAGCCTTGCACTTCTGAATAGGTAATTGAGTTAAGAGTAATATAAAAATTATGGCTTGGCAATCAGATTCTGAAATCTTCACTTAAGGCTAGCAAAATACCATAAGGTCAGAAATTTCAAAATGCAGACATGGAACCAAGTAGATATTAATGGCCTTGAACAGGGAGAGTGACCTTAAGCCCTCGGCTTTGGTACTTAACCTTTAGTTTTGTTGATAAGTTTAATTGTCTAATGAATATCATGTTAGATTAATTGAGATATAATTCTAATGAGAATGCAATGTTCTATCATAGGTATTCGACTCCTCGAAAGTAGTGAGCACTCGGATCACAGAAAAGCTAATTGAGCCAGACTAACTCGATGTAAGGAGATTGGTAGGCTAGGACGGAATAGGACCTGTAAGCTAAGGAAGTATTGTAAGTAACTCCCAAGCAACTTTTCTTGCATTTGAACTATTTGATTAAGACTGGTGCTTCGGCACATATGGTCTACGTGCATGCATAGCTTTACTTGACGGATTTGTTTCGACTACGAACCGCATCTTGAACTATACTACGATTGAGGCTTACATATTGCATCATACTTTAAATGTTTTGATTTGATTTTGAAAATAATTTTAAAACAAACTTTAGCTTTGGTTTAGAAAAGCAAAGACTTACGACTAATTAAAGACGTAAGACTCATGTTATGATGTTGTTTTCAAGAAGTGATGAGTTTGATGAATGATTTGGAAAGCTGTTTGCTGACTGTTTTGAGAAGATGATTTTATAAAAATGATCGATAAGATGTTTTATGATGCCTTGGTAATGAGACCAAGAAAGCGTACCTTGAGATAGCTGATGGCATCTATAGTCACATAGAGCACTGTGTTTCGATGACTAGCTCTTGGGAATGATGGCTTGTCCTGTATATTACGTGGCAGGTCCCATTGTTACCTAATCAATGAATTGGGGGTTTATGCATAGGTGTGTCCCTTATTGGGATGATTGCTACAGTTAGCTATTATGGATCATATGATGTTAGCTCTAGTGTGCAATATAGGCGTAATGCCTCGCCTCACGACAAAAGTACGATGATGCTTATGATGACTAATGATGTCTTATGCTCATGTTCTATAAATTAAGCCATGTTTTATAATGACATTTATGACTACGACGATTGTTTATGAACATGTTTTGAGAACTAAGCATAAGCTTATGATTAATAAGTTCTCATATGTTATGTTTTAGCTAAACGATATTTAACAGCTAATGTTTTAAGGTGCATGTTTTCATGCTAAAATTTTGCTTATGATTTAGAACCTAAGCCCATGCTATGATTTGGTTTTATGACGGCCCTTCAGCATATGTTTTACGAAGCATGTTTTTATAAACCTTGTTGCTTATTATAATTACTTACTGAGTTTATGACTCACTCCCCTCTTCTTTCCCTCCCTTTCAAATTGAGATTTCTGTCATGCTATCTTTGTTGGAGAGCTCTTTCGAAATGCATCCTCACATACAGTTTTAGGTATATGGCCTATTAGCAGATTGCATATGTAACGTCCAGAATTATAAAATTTCGAACCAAATTTTTCCTTTTCACTTCTATCTTTCTTATTCAATTAATCGGTATCAGTTGGTTTACGTTTGGTGTTAATGTAATGTGAAATCCCCTAATTTCATGTAATTTTCTAATACTCGTGAAGAATTCCAGCTGAAATAATTAAATAAATGTAAAGTTCTGATGTATAAATGATGTATGGGACATATAAAGGAATAATAAAATTGATAGTCAAATTAGTCAAAGAATTTATTTTGATATCAGGAAAATAATTAGAGTAAGAGAAAAGAATTAATATCACAAAATTAAGTGTAATTAAATCCAAGTGTTATATGGAAGAAAGGAGACCAATTAAATGAATGGTCAAATAATGATGGTCAAAGAGTTAAAGAGCCAAAAGGTTAAGGGCTAAGAGGAAATGATTTAATTGGATGATAAAATAGATATCAGAATTTTTAGGTAGTTAAATGAGATGTGGCTGATATGAATGGAAGAAAAAGAAATTAAATGGTCAAAGAAGGGTCAAAAGCATAGTAAAAAAGGAAGCATGGCTGAGATGAGACGATTATGGGATAAGGATGGCATTAAATGAGATGGCATGAGTCACCATCTTTAGCCATCACCAATCGGCAGTAACACTCCCAGCCCTCTCTCTCTCGTTGCCTCTCCTTCATTCCAGAATTTCTTAAGTTTCCTTCATAGTTGCCTTGACAAACCATCATCTCCTTTCATCAAATCGCTAAGCTTATTTAACTAAAAATGCTCCTCATCACTAGTTTAATCTATATCTGAAGTTTGGTGGATTGAATCCAAGGAAGTGAAGAGATTTGAAATTCTGAAATTTTGATGAATAACAAAGGTAAGGATAGAAGTTGATTTTCTCAATTCTATCTATGGTTTGGAGTTAAATTGAGTTGGTAGAGTATAGTTATAAAGGCTTCTTAAAGGTTTGATTTATTATGAATTATGTAGCTTTAAGGAAGTGAAAGGCAAGAATTGGTGAAACCAAGGGATTTGCATATTCAAAGTGAATTGAGGTAAGGAATATATGTAACGGACTTAGGGTGACTATGTCCGCATGTTTTAAATGTTTTGGGATGAAACAAAAGCTGGTGTAAATGCAGGAAATGTAAAATTCACGGTTTTCACCCAGTTACGATTTGGCTCGGGGCAGCCGACTGCCTTAAATAGTAGCTGACTGCTCAGAGACAGTCGTGACGTAACTTTTTCCGAAACCGACTTAAAGCAGCCAACTGCCCTATATAGCAGTCGACTGCCATTTTTTCAGAAGCTTTCTGTTTGCAAACCAGTCGACCTCCAAAGAGCTAGTTGACTGCATTTTCTCGAAAAAGTTTCTGTTTGCGGACCAGTCGACTACCTTATTTGACCAGTCGACTGCCATAAGTATATTTGAAATTTTTAAATATTTTAAATGGAAAAAGAAAATAAATTTATAAAATTTATTTATGCTATAGCAGTCGACTACCCTAAAATAACAGTCAACTGCCCCTTTTGAAAATAATAACTTTATATTTATTTATATAAATGTATTTGTATTCTCATTAAAGTATATAAGAAGGTTTATTGAAAGGCAATGGTTTTCTAAGAAGTAGTTTTTCTATCTAATGTTTTGAGACTATGAACCACTTAATGATCATGCACTATTGATATGGATTGAAGGGACTCTGATCAAGTTCCTAAGATTATGTGTTATATGTATTTGGGCTGAGGAACCATAAGTCAAGCCTCGATCGCCACAGATGTCACCTGACTAGTGTTCACTGTGGTCTATAGACAATGGCCATGTGTCTCTTGTGTGTTTTGGCTTAGGGGAGGATCCCTGGCCCATGCGTGGGTACGCCACTTTATATGTGCATCCCTTACGGGATTTATTTGGTGCATGATTTTATTGGGTGTCAAATGTCTCCATAAGTATTTGAAGATTATTTGTGTATTCAATTTCAAGTGAATTGATACATAAGAAAGTATTTGAAGTATATGAATATATTTGAGTTATTTGAATATTTGCAAGTGATTTCGTAAGAAAGTATGTGAGAGTATTTAAAGTTATTTGAAATTGAAGTTAATTGTATTTGTAAATGTGATTTCAAGTGAATTAGAGGAAATAGAAAGTATTTGACTTATTTGATATTATGTGTATACGATATTTGAAGAAATTACATGATACATGTTTTATAATGATTTTACATGACATTATAGAGCCAAGAAGGAAAACTGCATATAGTGGCATAGTATGTTCTTTTACATTTATTTCTTACTAAGCGTAAACTCACCCCTTTACAATATTTTTCATACAGATTACCTGAAGTGAATTCCGCTCCAAATAGAGGAGCTTGCTTTTGAGACCTTATAGTGTACCTTCGAGATACGCTTCCCAATAACTATTGAAGGTATACTTATGTATTATGTGCTTCAGACTATTGTACAGTACAACATTACATTAATGCATATTAGGAAGTTTGGGGATATAGGATATATAAGTTATGTGAGATCCTAATGTATGTGACGCATGTGTATTTACATATAAGAAAATTTTGTTCATGCAAATTTGATATCGTGCTATAAGTAATAAAGCATGAAGTATAAGAAGAAAGAAAGGATGACATTGATAAACGAGTCTAGTTAAATGGCATGTGAAGTAAGAAGTTAGTTGATATTTGGGTAGTGACGAGGATGTCACACATTGGTATCAGAGCAGTTTAGACTGATGTTTGTTGGTGTAATTAGGCTAGAAATAGTAGATATCCCCAATGTACTGTACTTGTCTGAGCTCATATGCATAGTATAACTAGTTGAAGTTATGCTAAATAGCTCAATTTTGTGATTTTATCGACAGAATGAGCTGAGGTAGAGGGGGTATTGGTAAAGGAAGAGGAAGGGGTCATGTAGAACTGCCCCCAACACAGTCTTCTTCTCCATCTTCATCACATAGCCCGAACACTAAGCTAGCAAAAATGGAGAAGCATATGGAGAATATGGTCATTATGTTCACGCAATTTATGGCGAACTTCCCAAACATGGCCACTAGTGCACCAGTGGATACCCTAATAGTATAGGCCCCACCAGTACAGACAGAGTTACCCCCACAAGTCCCAACTATTGAAAGGCGGGATCTCACGACTTATTATAAAATGACCTTAATTAAGGAATTCAAGAAGTTAGATCCGCCTAAGTTTAAGGGGGATAAGGACACGTTGGCCGCAGGGAACTGGGTGAAGGCGATCACTAGATCCTTCGAGTATATGTCATGCTCTGAAAAGGAAAAGGTGGGTTTGGCTGCTTACTTGTTAGTGGATGATGCAGAGTATTGGTGGCAGTCAACTCGGGCCATTTTGGAGGCTCAACATGTTGAGGTCATGTGGGATAGATTGTTAGAGGCCTTCACTGAGCAGTACATCCCACACGCCGATCAGACTAGGTTGAAGACTGAGTTTCTGAACTTGACTCAGGAGACAATGTCAATTAATCAATATGAGTCGAAGTTCATTTCTTTAAGCGGATTCGACTTAGAGACCCTCAGGAGTGAAGGACATAAGATTTACAGATTTATAGAGGGACTGAAGTCTCCTATTAGATCTAAGTTGCATATTATGGATATCACTACTTATAATGAGACAGTCCGTAAGGCTCAGTTGTGGGAATAGGATTATGAGCTTCATCATGATGATTTCAGAACCAAAGGTAAAGGCAAAGCACCGATGAAACGGAAATCAGAGGGGAAAACCTCTAGTGATAGATATCCATCTAAGAGAGGAAGGCCATATGAAAGAGCCTCAATAGGTAAGCAAGTAAAGTATAAGAAAATGATGGTTATTTTAATTCAATGGTTATGTGGAAATATATTAAATTGGGAGTATTATGATGATTATGGTACAGAGACTCCAAGAGTTACGGGATCAAGATAAATGATGAAAGATCCCGACATCTAGATGGTAGTACCACTAGTTCACCTAAAAGTACAAGACAAAAGTGTGAGTGTTGCGGGAAATTTCATGTGTTACAAGCATGCTGCAAGATTACTGGGGCTTGTTATTGGTGTGGTAAACATGGACATATGATTAAGAATTGTCCTAAGATGAATCAAAGGGTGCCCGAGGAATCGGAAGAGACTACCCAATCCCAGCCTAAGGCCATAGCTGAAGAGAAGGGAAAGACACTTGTTAACTATGATGTAAATGTTGAAGATATATAATGTAAAGGTATATTGCATTATTTGACTTATTGTAAATGAAGTTAATAGAAAGTAAGTATGATTTTGTGAAGGATTTTAACTTATGTCGTGGACGTAGAAAAGAGAAGTCCTGAACTTAATGAAATACAATAATTGACAAGAAACGATAGTTGGAATTCTGAAGTACTTACTGGTATGAAGTTTTATGATGTATATAGTTATATGTGAAAGGAGTTTAAATGAGAATGATGATTGACTTTTATTAGTCGATTTTACTTAAATATTTTATTCTATGAAAGCATTACTCTGAAAAGAATATGAATTAATATGAAAGATAAGTTGTCTCAACAACGGTATTTATTCCCTATAGTCGTTTCTAGGTTTCGGAACAAGACAGGTATTTCAAAGTACCTTCCTTACTCCATCCGGATCCCTAGCCGACTATAGTATCCTTCCTAATTGATCCCTAGAGTACCATAGGGAAATGAGGATGTTCGTTCATTTGGAATATTTGACGTTAAAAAAAAATTTATAGATAGCCATTGTGAATAAATTATGGCTATAATTCTTATTTAGATAGAAGAGAAGTTTCGTTTGGAAATTGTTAGTGGTGAATATCGCTTATTATGGCATGAGATACAAGTTCAATTATCATATGAAAACTTAAAGGCATTATTTGTATGGTAAGAAATTTCATATTTGTACAGACCATAATTGTCTGAAGTACTAATTCTCTTAAAGAGAATTGAATATGAGACAGAAGGAATAGTTCAAGTTTCTAAAGGATTATGAAGGTGAGATTTTATATCATCTAGGGAAAGCCATTGTAATGGCACATGCTTTAAACCGAAAGCATGAAAGGAATAATGGTTTATATGATGATAAAGAGTATGAA
Source organism: Heritiera fomes (assembly GCA_032173925.1). Classification (NCBI taxonomy): domain Eukaryota; kingdom Viridiplantae; phylum Streptophyta; class Magnoliopsida; order Malvales; family Malvaceae; genus Heritiera; species Heritiera fomes. The sequence continues at coordinate 18,436,808 of JAPDPM010000009.1, forward strand.
TTACTTGAGTAAATCACAAGCCTTAAGCTAAATGTTTTTCCTTCAAGGTAAATTGGAAATGATGACTAGTATAATGATTAAGCCAGAATTGATGAATGGATTTACGAAGTCAGCTCACTTCCTAACTATGAAGTCTATGGACACACTTAGTGCTTTGGCAGAATTGTATGTAAAAGAAGTTGTTAAACTACCTGGAGTTCCAGTGAGCATTTCATTTGATAGAAATTCCAAGTTTACTTCTCATTTTGAGAACATTCAAAGAAGCCATGGGATCTCAACTAAACTTTAGCATAGCTTTTCATCCACAGACTGATGGTCAGTCCGAGCGCATTTTTCAGACACTCGAGGATATGTTGAAAGCTTGTGTCATGGATTTTAAAGGCTCATGAGACGGCCATCTGCCATTGCCTGAGTTTACTTGTGATAATAGCTATCATGCAAGTATCGAGATGACACTATATGAACTGTTCTATGATAGAAAGTGTCAATCTCCGATTAGGTGGGAAGAAGTGGACGAGCACGAATTATTAGCTCCAAATTTAGTCGAGCAAGTCTCTGAGGATGTTAAACTAATTTGTCAAAGATTTGAGACAGCTCAGAATTGACAAAAGAGTTATATAAATGTTCAACGGAGACCACTTGAATTTTTGGTTGGGGATTCAGTGTTTGTGAAAATTTCTCCATCCAAAGGAATTATGAGATTCGGTCAAAGAAGTAAGCTTAATCCTTATTACATTGGATCATTTGAGGTCTTGGACCAAGTGAGAGATGTTACCTATAGGTTGGCATTACCTCTAGAGCTATTAGAAGTACATAATGTTTTTAATGTATCTATGCTTTGAAAGTATAATCTAGATCCATCTCATGTCATTGAATATGAACCATTAGAGATTTGGGAAGGTATGAGCTATGTGGAGAAGCCGGTTCAGATTTTGGACAGACAATATAAGTTGTTGAGGTCTAAGGTGATTCATTTAGTTAAAGTTCCCTGGCAGTATCACATTATAGAAGAAACTACATAGAAGCTAGAGAGCTTAATGAAAGAGAAGTACCCGGAACTGTTTAATACATAACTTAATTTGAATTTGGAGGACCAAATTCTCTAAGGTGGGGAGAATGTGAAATCCCCTAATTTCATGTAATTTTCTAATACTCGTGAAGAATTCCACCTGAAATAATTAAATAAATGTAAAGTTCTGATGTATAAATGATGTATGGGACATATAAAGGAATAATGAAATTGATAGTCAAATTAGTCAAGGAATTTATTTTCATATCAGGAAAATAATTAGAGTATGAGAAAAGAATTAATATCAAAAAATTAAGTGTAATTAAATCCAAGTGTTATATGGAAGAAAAGAGACCAATTAAATGAATGGTCAAATAATGATGGTCAAAGAGTTAAAGAGCTAAAAGGTTAAGGGCTAAGAGGAAATGATTTAATTGGATGATAAAATAGATATCAGAATTTTTAGGTAGTTAAATGAGATGTGGCTGATATGAATGGAAGAAAAAGGAATTAAATGGTCAAAGAAGGGTCAAAAGCATAGTCAAAAAGGAAGCATGGCTGAGGTGAGATGATTATGGGATAAGGATGGCATTAAATGAGATGGCATGAGTCACCATCTTTAGCCATCACCAATCGGCAGTAACACTCCCAGCCCTCTCTCTCTCTCTCGTTGCCTCTCCTTCATTCCAGAATTTCTTAAGTTTCCTTCATAGTTGCCTTGACAAACCATCATCTCCTTTCATCAAATCGCTAAGCTTATTTAACTAAAAATGCTCCTCATCACTAGTTTAAGCTATATCTGAAGTTTGGTGGATTGAATCCAAGGAAGTGAAGAGATCTGAAATTCTGAAATTTTGATGAATAACAAAGGTAAGGATAGAAGTTGATTTTCTCAATTCTATCTATGGTTTGGAGTTAAGTTGAGTTGGTAGAGTATAGTTATAAAGGCTTCTTAAAGGTTTGATTTATTATGAATTATGCAGCTTTGAGGAAGTAAAAGGCAAGAATTGGTGAAACCAATGGATTTGCATATTCGAAGTGAATCGAGGTAAGGAATATATGTAACGGACGTAGGGTGACTATGTCCGCATGTTTTAAATGTTTTGGGATGAAACAAAAGCTGGTGTAAATGCAGGAAATGTAAAATTCACGGTTTTCACCCAGTTACGATTTGGCTCGGGGCAGCCGATTGCCTTAAATAGCAGCTGACTGCTCAGAGACAGTCGTGACGTAACTTTTTCCGAAACCGACTTAAAGCAGCCGACTGCCCTATATAGCAGTCGACTGCCATTTTTCCAGAAGCTTTCTGTTTGCAAACTAGTCGACCGCCAAAGAGCCAGTTGACTGCATTTTCTCGAAAAAGTTTCTGTTTGCGGACCAGTCGACTGCCCTATTTGACCAGTCGACCACCATAAGTATATTTGAAAGTTTTAAATATTTTAAATGGAAAAAGAAAATAAATTTATAAAATTTATTTATGCTATAGCAGTCGACTGCCCTAAAATAGCAGTCAACTGCCCCTTTGAAAATAATAATTTTATATTTATTTATATAAATGTATTTGAATTATCATTAAAGTATATAAGAAGGTTTATTGAAAGGCAATGGTTTTCTAAGAAGTAGTTTTTCTATCTAATGTTTTGAGACTATGAACCACTTAATGATCATGCACTATTGATATGGATTGAAGGGACTCTGATCAAGTTCCTAAGATTATGTGTTATATGTATTTGGGCTGAGGAACCATAAGTCAAGCCTCGGTCACCACAGATGTCACCTGACTAGTGTTCACTGTGGTCTATAGACAATGGCCATGTGTCTCTTATGTGTTTTGGCTTAGGGGAGGATCCCTGGCCCATGCGTGGGTACGCCACTTTATATGTGCATCCCGTACGGGATTTATTTGGTGCATGATTTTATTGGGTGTCAAATGTCTCCATAAGTATTTTAAGATTATTTGTGTATTCAATTTCAAGTGAATTGATACATATGAAAGTATTTGAAGTATATGAATATATTTGAGTTATTTGAATATTTGCAAGTGATTTCATAAGAAAGTATGTGAGAGTATTTGAAGTTATTTGAAATTGAAGTTAATTGTATTTGTAAATGTGATTTCAAGTGAATTAGAGGATATAGAAAGTATTTTACTTATTTGATATTATGTGTATACGATATTTGAAGAAATTACATGATACATGTTTTATAATGATTTTACATGACATTATAGAGCCAAGCAGGAAAACTGCATATAGTGGCATAGTACGTTCTTTTACATTTATTTCTTACTGAGCCTAAACTCACCCCTTTACAATATTTTTCATACAGATTACCTGAAGTGAATTCCGCTACAAATAGAGGAGCTTGCTTTTGAGACCTTATAGTGTACCTTCGAGATACGCTTCCCAATAACTATTGAAGGTATACTTATGTATTATGTGCTTCAGACTATTGTACAGTACAACATTACATTAATGTATATTAGGAAGTTTGGGGATATAGGATATGTAAGTTATGTGAGATCCTGATGTATGTGACGCATGTGTATTTACATATAAGGAAATTTTGTTCATGCAAAATTGATATCGTGCTATAAGTAATAAAGCATGAAGTATAAGAAGAAAGAAAGGATGACATTGATAAACGAGTCTAGTTAAATGGCATGTGAAGTAAGAAGTTAGTTGATATTTGGGTAGTGACGAGGATGTCACATGTAAGTTCAATATACAATTTTTGTTTTCAATTACATCTTTATAGTATTAAATAAATTAAGCCATAAATAATAATTAAGAAATCCGAATAAAATCGATTAAATAATATTTATAAATCTGTTTACAATAATTCAAAGTAATCTACGTCTCACTATTCATGTACTTTCCTAAATTTCTCAATTACAGTATTCACATTCCATCATAAATACATCTGCTATGCATTTATAAATCTGATTATAAAAATATAAAATTTTACTTATACCTAGACATTGAGTACTTTGAACTTCTAAGAATTTTCTTCAACTTGCATGTTACAGCGGTTGTTGTATACACTGATGGGCTATCTGGATGATGAGTAAAAGGGGTAAGCTTTGAGGAAAGCTCAACAAGAAACATATATAGAAGTTCGGATTATAAAAATAATTCAAATATGAATATTAAAATATTAAAAATCATTTTATGCAGTAATGCTTTATGTAAACAGTTTATATAAATCAATTCAATATACAGTGTAGTAAAGCGATTCATTTAAAATCATTAAATAAAACAAATGCATGAATATCAAGAAATCATATACTGTAAAACTTGTGTCACTTCTTTCATCACTTTTCAATTAAATCATGTACTATGCTCGTAAATCAAATCATTTAATAATTCAATTATCTGTCAAATATTACATATCGATAGAAAAATAATCAGTGAGAACCGTTTATATTGTACTGTACATGTAGAAATAATTATTTATTAATTAAATTTTGTTCTATTTCAAAAATTTTAAGTAAATAATGATGTGGGCCCCTCTTGAATTTTTGTACCCAGATGTATGTATGACTGAAGGAATAGTGTACGAAAGGTGTAATAATTATATTGTGGAAATTTTGAGACCTAAAATACCTTATTTTTATTATTTTGGGAAGTGTAGCGAACAAATTAGAAAATATTTTTGTAAATCATGCCCAAACTAAAATGAAACAAGACGAAGCAAAAATACCATGATATTCTACATGAAAAGGAGGTTAAGATAGTGTTCATGGATTTATCGAATCGATGGTTAAATCAAAAAATTTTGCTAGCGGTTTGTAAAGGGTAATTTGGTAATTTCAAGCAATCGGTGTGCCTCGAGTCGACGAAACCACTTTTATTCATCAAAATACATCTAATTTTCGAGTGCAATTACACAGTTTTTATGACTACGGAAGCTTAAGGGCAAAATTATCCAAAATTTACATAAGAATGGGCATTTTGGTAATTTGTCCCCCTCTAGAAGGATCTTTATAACTCAGCAAAAATTCTAGTTGGCCACTATTCACCTCCTTCTCCAAATGCTCCCACGCCATAGTTGAGGAAAAAGAAGAAAGAAAAGAAAACAAAGAAAAGCTATATGAAAATTACATTTTTTCACCAAAATCAAAACTAGAAAAATACTCTACTCACTCTCCTCTCTTCATCCATACCCATAGATCATCAAACAAGGAACAAAACAAGAAGAAAAGTGGAAGGAAGAGGTTTGGCCAAGGTGCCATTTCTTCACCCATTTTAGTTCTTTAAATTCTAAAGATGGATTTTGATGTTTTCAACTTTGCTAAGCATGAATCTAGTGATGGTTTAGCTTAAATCTCATTGAATCAAGCTCTATGGTTGTAACAGTCCAAATGTAGAGTAAATAACATATTTTTACACATATTTGACAGTTGGGCTGTTTGTGATGCCTTTGACACTTGAATAGTAATAGTAATAAATAGTAAATATTTATTCAATTAATAAATTTGAAATAAGAAAATTTTACAATATTACTTACACTTTACATCCCCTGTTTCTACTTTACAATTTAACTAGTACTGTACAATTTATCTGAAAGTATAGAGAAAGTACAAATACCTCTCAATCTGTCACAAGTAGTCTCAGTAACCAATTTTCAGTTGATCCTCTAATGTGTACCCCTTTTTAATCTCTTTTAATGTCTTGTGGAGTTTAGAAAATAAAGCGGTGAGAGAAACGTGCTCAGTAAAAGAATCGTATACAAGACTGATATAATAAAAACTATATGCTGAAAAACGGTGTTTTTTCTAATAGTTCACTAGGCACAGTAAATGGAAGGAAACTATAGTCGGCCAAGAAATCTAGATGGAGCATGGAAGGTATTTTGAAATAATTGTCTTGTCCCGAAAACCTAGAGCCACTATAAGGAGTAATCCATAAATTGTTGTCATAAAACAATTTAATGAAAATTTCAATAAATAAATAGTAAATAAAATCATTTAATTTCATCACTTCAATACACTTTAAAACACGTGACAGTGACAGTGGTAAAATAGTACAGTAAACAGTTGATAGTAAATCACGTTTTAGTAAATATTTGGCAATAAATCACAGTTCAGTAAACGATAGTGTTGTCTAGTAAACCATATAGGTTTGTGAAACAATAAAATGTTTATTTCAAAACATTATCAGTTCAGTAAATCACTTTAGTAACAGTTTGGTATAGTACACTTCGCAGTAATAGTAAACAGTTTAGTATTGATACAGTAACAATTTAGTAAATAGTGTATAAATAGTTTTAGTACAGTAATGTGACATCCCGTGACTACATTATTTCACATTTTTTCCAGACATTTTATATGCTTGGGCTGTCTATGAAGCGTTACTTCCATTTTTCCATATACAGTAACTATTTAACAAATTGTAATTTGTTTATCATTTATATCTCTTGTTTAATTTACAACACCGTAGTACTGTAAAATATGTCTGAACATATAAAGTAAATTATTATACCTCCGGGATATAAGCTCGCTACCTCGAGGCACTATATGCATAGCCAATAATCCCCGGATGCAAATCACGTTGTCACTGGTAGTGCTTTGTAGATGTTAGAATAAAAGGGTAAGCAAACCATGGCTCAGTAAGAGAATTGTATGCAAAACTAGATATCCCGAAATCTATATGCATTAAAATCTTTATTTTCCTATAGATCTCTAAGAATAGCTATAGGAAGGATACTATAGTCGACTAGGGATCCAAATGGAGTAAGGAAGGTATTTTGAGATACCCGTCTTGTCCCGGAACCTAGAAGCGACTATAGAAAATAAATATGGTTGTTGGGATAAATCCTTTTCCATATCATTTCATATCCTTTTCAAAATAATGCTTTTACAAAATAAAGCATTTAAATAAAATAAACTAATATTCATAAATTCCTTAAAAGAATATTAGTTTAATTAACTCATAATTCTCATTTAAACTCGTTTCACATGTCACTGTATCAATCATAACAGTAAAGTGCTCCATGTAGCACAGTAAACTGTTAGAAATCATTTTTTCTTTTTCATATAAAAACATATTCATATACTTTTCCTTTTAAACACATTTTCCATATCACATATCATTTTATATCTCATAAAAGTAGAGACTAAGGCATCAACCAGGATATATCATGCTAAAGAGAAAGTACCTCGTAGGGTTATAATAATCATGTCAGATCCATGGCCATAGTCTAAGGTAGTCCTCCATCAAACACTGATCAGGTGTCGACCGGGACTAAATACATAGCACATGTCACATATCACATATCACGTATCACATATGTTTCACAAAACAGTATATGTGAAATCTCATTACCTTTATGGAATTAAGTAAAATCAATTATATGTTTCATAAAATTCATAAAGGTATAATTCACAGTATCTCGTACGGTGAAAACAATATTATAAAATAATTACACTAGTAATAAATCTCATAAATATTTTATTTCACCGTAAACACATATACTCGTATTTCCATGTTTTCTTTTCAAACATTTCACTTTTAAGATTACTGGAAATCATTTTCTGAAAATTTTCATAATTTATGGAAAATGAAAATATTTAATTTCCAAAAATAATAATAAAATTCCATAAACATATTGTTCACTGTGGAACACATGTAGAGACATTTTAGTCTCAAAACAATAATTTCATAATCATATCACCTTTATGGAAATAAATAAATTCAATAATTCTTCAATCATTCCATAAAGGATTTTGTTGAATCATAAAGTGAATATTATGGAAATAATTTGTAAAATATTCACTTTTCATCTCTTCATCTCATAATCAATATCATCTGCTGTAAAACATGTAAGAGAATTATTTTATATTCTCCCCTTCAGCCAAATTGGCAACATGAATATTTAAATGATATTTTTCAATATATTCATGTTTTATGAAAAAATCAATTTCTCATTTTCAAGGCTAGGAATTTATCAAATCATGTAATTCAATATTTTCTAGTATTTTTAGAAAATATTCGAGAAATTTTCAGCAGCATAACGACTGCTATTATCCTAGCCCTCTTGCAAATCAAACACAGTTCCATATAAAGCAGACAGCCTCAATTCCACAGATTTCAAGACATTTCATTTTAAAATATTCTCATAATATTTTACGCATAATAAATATGCATTTGAAATATCGTTACACCTTACACACGCATCCCTTACCTGTCTTACGAAACCGAGCTTCCCGATTACACCAGACGAAATCCTTAGTTCCCAGCTGCAAAATAATTTTATCAAAAATTATTAATAATTTTCCTCTAAATTTTATGCCACTAACTTCCATAAAATGCAGCCACTAATTATACAGTATATATACAACCAGTATAAATTACATTGATGCTAAAACTAACTTTTTCATTTTAGCACCTTTTTCGATTCCAATTTCATAGTTCTTCTTCTTTCAGTTTCTATATTCATTTTCTACTATTAACCACAAAATTCAGCACTAATTCATGCCTAAATTCCCTCTTGGTCGAATCCCTTAAATACACCCTTCCATAATTTTGTTTCCTTTTCGGAAATTAAATATTTCCATCTTTCTTATTTTCTCATAAGCTATTAATTCATCTTATTTTCATGCAAGAGAGTGCATGTCTTCTATGGATTCATGCATTCACCAAAAATCCATAAATGACAAAATATTGATTTTTAAACTTCTTTCATAATTTAATATTTCCAACTCAATTTCTTTATTCACTAATCATTTCCTATTAATTTCTTGCATGAAAACACAAGATATCCTTCATTCTCATACCAACCGAACAATCATTTCCATGGCAAATTTTAATCTAGCCAACCTCATGTAAAACAAAATTGATAAACTTTGTTTACACCTTACATTAAACTAGAATATAACTTTAGATTTAATTAAAACAATAAAACATGAATCTCCTCACGTTAACCGAACCAACAACACCAAATTTTGTGTTGTTCCCTTTCTAGTCAGCCCTCTTTTCTTAGTCTTTTAATGGTTTTAAGGTGGATGTAAGGCCTATGGAGGAGGTTAGATGATTAACTAGCAAGAGTATGCAATTTTGCTAAGAAGTTTATGGAAGAAACGGGAGAAAATCGATTACAAAGTGTAGCCAAAACAGATTTCTCGTGGAGTAGCAGGGAGTTCGGTAAGAAGAAAGCAGTTTTGCTAAAGTTTTAGTGCCATTTAATCATCTACTCATTCATGCCATCCAATAATAGGTTGCCATGTAGTTACTTATCCCATTTCTCATCATTTCATGTCTTATATTGCATTAAAATGGGCAACAAATGGCAGCAGAAAAGTGTGGTGGTGATGAACTTGCTGCACGTTTCTTGGATTGGTTTTCCTCTTCTTTCTTGTAGTTTCTAGCCAATAAATTTTTTCCCATGTTAAATATTTAACTTTTCTTCCTTTTAGCATTATCTATATTGTATTTTTTACTATAAAAAATTTCGGCCAAGTTTTCTTTAGATGGATCTAGCTGGGCAGTCCAATAGCAGCAAGGGGTGGTGTATGGAGACTTTTTTTCTGCTCCACGTTTTTGACTTATCTTTCCTCTCTTTTATCTATCCCAACCAATCACAATTTATCACTTGTCCACTACATCAATTTCCTTCTCTTAAATAAGATTTGGTTGACCTTAAAATTGCATCTCAATTTTGTTTCAGATAATTGAAACCGTGTGGCACAACAGCAAAAAGAGGAGAGGCGGTGAAGCTGGATTTCTGTTGGGTTTTTCACTCATTTATTCTCCTTTTTGTGTGCTCTAACCAATAACAATTTACCATATATTCAAAATAAAATTCCCTTCCATTTACATTTCAGTTACTTGTATTTTATGTTATTAAAATTGCATCTGAATTTTACAAATTTTCAGATTTGTTTCCTTTGTTTATTCTATACCTTCTGAACACCATATTTCATTTGTATCCTCAATAAAACAGTGAAATTCAAGGTGGGGCCCACATACCCAATTCACTTACTTTCACCAAATAAACTTTATTTTAATAATCAAATAATTACAAATATCTTGTACAGTGTAGTAAAATAGAGTTTTACATTTTCTCCCCACCTTAAGAAATTTGGTCCTCCGAATTTCACTTAATTTAGGAAGTACAACCAATATAGGTACTTTTCTTCCTTATATATAATTTCTAATTTTCAGTTAATCTTGTCTTTAGGATGAGACTGGCAGTCTACTTTTACAATCTGAATTTCCTTTAAATCACACATTTCTCTTTCAAAATAAATTTTATACTCCCTGAAATTATTTATCACCTTTGGGAGTTAACAATTTTCACTTCTTTTCATATAGTAGATAATTTAACACTGTTTATTACATATAATCTCATTTAATGCCAAGTTGATAATAATTTGGTGACTGTCATTTAGACAATTTTAATCAATCGTATGTAATTGTCCAAGTAGCTTTTACATTCAGTGCACCCGCTCTGAACATATCATTGAGCGTTTACATATTACGCTCGAATATTTAATCAGTATTAAGTGGTGCTGTCCGTAAATTTGGAATCCCAAAGCCTCTTGCTATTTTCTATAAGCATATGGCAAATCAGGGATCCACATCACATGTAACGCTTACTGGAACTTCACATACATTTTCACCGTTTCACAGATATATTTCGACTATGGCACTAGAAAAATTCAGAAACCTGTTAATGGAAAGTGATTCAATTTGATCAATCAGTCTATAATCACTTCCATAAGTCATAGTTCCTTTAGATTCTTTATTGTCCCACCATATTCATTTTCACATTAATTTAGCTAAGGCTGCACTTCATTTGCAGACTTTAATATTAGCCATCAATTACAGTGAATGAGACATTAGGTAACAATTTTCCTTGATATCTCTTTTCATATTGAGTTATCATTACATCCTTCATTCTCATGGTACATGTAATATCACTCGATTTTAGAATGTAACTGAGGATGTACTATTTTCACAATCAAATTCTGTAATTGGAATTATCACAATACCAATTTCGTCTCCACATTACTCATACAATTTCACAATTCCAATATATATCCATTTACATGACTGACAGTTATTCATTTATTTACTCCTCTGAGTATCACTAATTTTATCCATTAAATCTAGCTTTATCTTTATTCTAGCCATCACCGTATGATAGTCAGAAGAAATCACATGAAATCTTTGAATTGAGAACTACCTCAAAATTCGTGTTCCCAAATCATCATATGCCTTATCTTCTCATCACATTTCCATTCTTTCACATTTATCACTTCAGTTACTTTTCCATATGGTATAGTACTCTTCCGTTAAAACCTTTTAACATTTTTGAATACTATACTCACACATTCATCCACTTCCGTTTGATTTTCTCACATATATGTATGTATCATATCAATGAATCAGTCGATTCCACAAACTCCTTACAGATCATTTATTTTTCGAGTAACCCCTTAGATTTCATATCCCAGTCACTATCTATAAATCTTTATCCTAGTCACTATCTATAAATCTTACTTCATTAGCAATAACCTCTTTTCAGACAATTTGAGGTTCTGTTTATTACTTGAGACCATATGTCTCTGAATGTGTATAGTTCAGTTGAAATTCATATTTACTGAACTTAACAATGATTTTTTTTTCTGTTTTCTAGAAGTTCATGGAATTATTAAAGGGTATTGCTTATTTCCTTCAATTGAATTGAAATATATTCACATATCATGATCGATTCTTATTCTTTCAAACCAAAATCATATGCATTTTCCATTATTTACATCACTACAGATGGGTTCTCATTCATTAATATCTGAAGAAATTTTTCTTAAGCTCTTCAGACCCTTTTATGTTTTTCAGTGAGAGTTTTTTGAATAAACGCCTTATTGTGAATCAAGTCAATAATCTCTCGAATCCACATCACTCCAAAAATCTATTTAGAAATTCATCTTATAACTTCTAAATCATGATCTCATACCATTTGGATGTTTCGTTATCCACATCCTGTAAGTCCATTATGTATCCTCAAAACACATACCTGTAACTTTCAAATCATTTAACATATATTTCATATCGATTCACTCATGTATGTTTTCACTTCATAATATACCATTCTGTAATGTATATTTCAAAATATTCCAGTTCTATAAAAATCTGATTTATACTCATAAGAAATAGATGAATTATATAGAACCAGACTTAATAACACTGATATTGAATCATTAATGCACCATCCACCTTTCCAGTCACACTTAGTAAGCGTATCACTTTTCATAATATCCAGTAATCCCCAATTCAATATACCCTATATTTTCATGTTTAATTCAGGCCCTAAAGAATCCATAACAGGGCCGACTAATTCGCGACCTCCCATAATATACACTCCAGTCGCATTACTCATCAGAGAATAGGTGGGGCTAATAGTAGGAACCATTATACATGTAAACAATTCTTTACACCATCAATTACTTTATCCCTATTAATCAGTTCCAAATCAATTTAGCTATCTATGATTCAGAGGAACTATTTCAATATGGGGGCATATTTGTCATTTCTCCATTACCTCTTCTCTCTTTAAAATACATTCAACAGGTGATCTTAAGCTCTATTAATTGATGATATCTTATTCCACTCCTATATCACCATAGTAAAGTCTTAATTAGATCCGGAAAGAAAAGTCCAAGTGGGGCCCTCACCGAGTTCCTTTTTGTTCCTTACCGAACAGACCTTCATTTAAGATTATAAGATCACCTATTTCAAATAAAATTCTAAGATTATTTTCCCTCTTTAGCATCCTTAATTCATAAATTTCCACATCATTTAAAACATTTAACCCAATTTATAGTCACTTATTTTCTTTATACATTCAGACTATATAGTACTACAAGGGATGTTAACCTTTTTCAACACTTTTTGTTCTAAAAGCATCGACAGACATCTGGCCAACCTTGATCTAATACCATTTAATCTGTCACATCCCGTGACTACATTATTTCATATTTTTTCACACATTTTATATGGTTGGGCTGTCTGTGATGCCATACATCCATTTTTTCATATACAGTAACTATTTAACAAACTGTAATTTATTTATCATTTACATCCACTGTTTTATTTACAACACTGTAGTACTGTAAAATATGTCTGAACAAATAAAATAAATTACTATACCTCCGGGATATAAGTTCGCTACCTCGGAGCACTATATGCATAGCTAATAATCCCCGGATGCAAATCACGCTGTCACTGGAAGTGCTCTGTAGATGTTAGAATAAAAGGGTATGCAAACCACAGCTCAGTAAGAGAATTGTATGCAAAACTAGATATCCCGAAATCTATATGCATTCAAATCATTATTTTCCTATAGATCTCTAAGAACCGCTATAGGAAGGATGCTATAGTCAGCTATGGATCCGAATGGAGTAAGGAAGGTATTTTGAAATACCCGTCTTGTCCCGGAACCTAGAAGCGACTATAGAGAGTAAATATGGTTGTTGGGATAAATCCTTTTCCATATCATTTCATATCCTTTTCAAAATAATGCTTTTATAAAATAAAGCATTTAAATAAAATAAACTAATATTCATAAATTCCTTAAAAGAATATTAGTTTAATTAACTCATAATTCTCATTTATAATAGTTTCACATGTCACTGTATCAATCATAACAGTAAAGTGCTCCATGTAGCATAGTAAACTGTTAGAAATTATTTTTTCCTATTCATATAAAAACATATTCATATACTTTTCCTTTTAAACACATTTTCCATATCACATATCATTTTATATCTCAAAAAAGTGGAGACTAAGGCATCACCCAGAATATATCATGCTAGAGAGAAAGTACCCCATAGGGCAATAATAATCATGTCAGATCTATGGCCATAGTCTAGGGTAGTCCTCCGTCAAACACTGATCAGGTGTCGACCAGGACTAAATACATATCACATGTCACATATCACGTATCACGTATCACATATCGGCATAATATGGTGCCTATTAGTCTCAAAATAGTATATGTGAAATCTCATTACCTTTATGGAATTAAGTAAAATCAATTATATATTTCAGAAAATCCATAAATGTATAATTCACAGTATCTCGTACGGTGAAAACAGTGTTATAAAATAATTACATTGTAGTAATAAATCTCATAAATATTTTATTTCACCGTAAACACATATACTTGTATTTCCATGTTTTCTTTTCAAACATTTCACTTTTAAGATTACTAGAAATCATTTTTTGAAAATTTTCATAATTTATGGAAAATGAAAATATTTAATTTCCAAAAATAATAATAAAATTCATTTAAACATATTGTTCACTGTGGAACACATGTAGAGACATTTTAGTCTCAAAACAATATTTTCATAATCATATCACCTTTATGGAAATAAATAAATCCAATAATTCTTCAATCATTCCATAAAGGATTTTGTTGAATCATAAAGTTAATATTATGGAAATAATTTATAAAATATTCACTTTTCATCTCTTCATCAATATCATCTGCTGTAAAACATGTAAGAGAATTATTTTGTATTCTCCCTCTCAGCCAAATTGGCAACATGAATATTTAAATGATATTTTTCAATATATTCATGTTTTATGAAAAAATCAATTTCTCATTTTCAAGGCTAGGAATTTATCAAATCATGTAATTAAATATTTTCTAGTATTTTTAGAAAATATCCGAGAAATTTTCAGCAGCATAACGACTGCTATTATCCTAGCCCTCCTGCAAATCAAACACAGTTCCATATACAACAGACAGCCTCAATTCCACAGATTTCAAGACATTTCATTTCAAAAATATTCTTATAATATTTTATGCATAATAAATATGCACTCGAAATATCGCTACAGCTTACACACATATCCCTTCCTATCTTAGGAAACCAAGCTTCCAAGTTACGCCAGACAAAATCCTTAGTTCCCGACTGCAAAATAATTTTATCAAAAATTATTAATAATTTTCCTCTAAATTTTAAGCCACTAACTTCCATAAAATGCAGCCACTAATTATACAGTATATATAAAACCAATGTAAATTACATTGATGCTAAAACTAACTTTTCCGTTTTAGCACCTTTTTCGATTCCAATTTCACCGATCTTCTTCTTTCAGTTTCTATATTCATTTTCTACTATTAACCACAAAATTCAGCACTAATTCATGCCTAAATTGCCTCTTGGCCGAATCCCTTATATGCACCCTTCCATAATTTTGTTTCCTTTTTGGAAATTAAATATTTCCATCTTTCTTATTTTCTCATAAGCTATTAATTCATCTAATTTTCATGCAAGAGAGTGCATGTCTTCTATGGATTCTTGCATTCACTGAAAATCCATAAATGACAAAATATTGATTTTTAAACTTCTCCCATAATTTAATATTTCCAACTCAATTTCTTTATTCACTAATCATTTCCTATTAATTTCTTGCATTAAAACACAAGATATCCTTCATTCTCATACCAACCGAACATCCATTTCCATGGCAAATTTTAATCTAGCCAACCTCATGTAAAACAAAATTCATAAACTTTGTTTACATATTACACTAAACTAGAATATAACTTTAGATTTAATTAAAACAATAAAACATTAAATCTCCTCATGTTAACCGAACCAACACACCAAATTCTGTGTTGTTTCCTTTCTAGTCAGCCCTCCTTTCTTGGTATTTTAATTGTTTTAAGGTGGATGTAAGGTCTATGGAGGAGGTTAGATGATTAACTAGCAAGAGTATGCAATTTTGTTAAGAAGTTTATGGAAGAAACGGGAGAAAACCGATTACAAAGTGTAGCCAAAACAGATTTCTCGTGGAGTAGCAGGGAGTTTAGTAAGAAGAAAGCAGTTTTGCTGAAGTTTTAGTGCCATTTAATCTTCTACTCATTCATGCTATCCAATAATAGGTTGCCACTTAGCTACTTATCCCATTTCTCATCATTTCATGTCTTATATTGCATTAAAATGGGCAACAAATGGTAGCAGAAAAGTGTGGCGGTGATGAACTTGCTGCACATTTCTTGGATTGGTTTTCCTTTTCTTTCTTGTAGTTTCCAGCCAATAAATTTTTTCCCACGTTAAATATTGAACTTTTCTTCCTTTTAGCATTATTTATATTGTATTTTGTACTATAAAAATTTCAGCCAAGTTTCCTTTAGATGGATCCAATTGGGAAGTCCAATGGCAACAAGGGGTGGCGTATGGAGACTTAGTGTGCGTTTGGTTCATGAAAACAGAGCTGTTTTCCATTTTCATTTTCATGGAAAATAGAAAATGTGAAGGAAAACATGTTTGGTTGAAGAAACAGAAAACATGTTTTTGGAAAATGAAAATGAAAATGGGCCAAATTTTGAAAACAAAAAAAACATGTTTTCATTGTTTCCAAGGAAATAGTTTGAAAAAATGGAAAATTGGAAAACACGGGATTTATGAAATTTTCTTAATGTATATCAAAGATACAAGATTCGAATCATTACATAAGCAAAAAGTTTTTTTTTATTATTTGTTTTAGTTTTAGGTTTACATGCTAAACTTGATTCAACGCTTATTGTAGTTTTGCTTATGCGTTTTTTTGCTCTCTCTCTTTGGCTCTTTCTTCTTCCAGCTAAAGCCCAAACTCTTTCCCAAAATTGTGTCAGTCACCATTGTAAATCAAATCAAGTTACCTTTTTTTTCTATTTCTCATTTTTTGGTTTCCTATTATATGCTATAAGAAATTGAAGATTTTCTTTTTGTATGGTTGTTTTATTTTACCATTGTTGCTAGTGGATCTAGTGGATGAGTTTTATTGTGAATTTATCAGTTTGAGTGATAAATAAAACTGTAGTTGTGTCTTTGAATAATAAAAATAAGTTTAATTGTCTCTTTGAACAATACTGAATAAGTTTAATTGTCTATTTTAGTTATTGTTTTTCATATTTATTGGTTTGAAAATGTAGACACCAAACGCATTTTCATAATTTTCATTTTCAAAAACAAGGTTTCATTTTCGTGTACCAAACATATTTTCCAAAATTTAGAAAACAGAAAATGAAAACTTGTTTTCAGAAAATGAAAATAGAAAATAAAAATAGAAAATATTTTCATAAACCAAACGGACCCTTATTTTCTGCTCCACGTTTTTGGCTTGTCTTTCCTCTCTTTTATCTATCCTAACCAATCACAATTTATCACTTATCGACTCCATCAATTTCCTTCTCTTAAATAAGATTTGGTTGACCATAAAATTGCATCTCAATTTTATTTCAGATAATTGAAATCGTGTGGCACAATAGCAAAAAGAGGAGAGGCGGTGAAGCTAGAATTCTGTTGGGTTTTTCACTCATTTACTCTCCTTTTTGTGTGCTCTAACCAATAACAATTCACCATATATTCAAAATAAAATTCCCTTCCATTTACATATCAGTTACTTGTATTTTATGCTATTAAAATTGCATCTGAATTTTACAAATTTTTTGATTTGTTTCCTTTGTTTATTCTATACCTTCTGAACACCATATTTCATTTATATCCTTAATAAAACAGTAAAATTCAAGGAGGTGCCCACATACCCAATTCATTTACTTTCACCAAATAAACTTTATTTTAATAATCAAATAATTACAAATATCTTGTATAGTGTAGTAAAATCGGGTTTTACAAGTAAACACTTGAATTCCATAGTATAGTAAGTTTTTCATAGCCAGTAATAATTTCCATAAAACACTTTCAATTCAATAAACAGTAAACAGTAGTTTCATTAAAATGGTTAACAGTAATTTTAATAAGAGGAGAGGCGGTGAAGCTAGAATTCTGTTGGGTTTTTCACTCATTTACTCTCCTTTTTGTGTGCTCTAACCAATAACAATTCACCATATATTCAAAATAAAATTCCCTTCCATTTACATATCAGTTACTTGTATTTTATGCTATTAAAATTGCATCTGAATTTTACAAATTTTTTGATTTGTTTCCTTTGTTTATTCTATACCTTCTGAACACCATATTTCATTTATATCCTTAATAAAACAGTAAAATTCAAGGTGGTGCCCACATACCCAATTCATTTACTTTCACCAAATAAACTTTATTTTAATAATCAAATAATTACAAATATCTTGTATAGTGTAGTAAAATCGGGTTTTACAAGTAAACACTTGAATTCCATAGTATAGTAAGTTTTTCATAGCCAGTAATAATTTCCATAAAACACTTTCAATTCAATAAACAGTAAACAGTAGTTTCATTAAAATGGTTAACAGTAATTTTCAATTCAGTAATAATAAACAGTAATTCAGTAAAACAGTAAACTGTAGTTCTCAGATCGATAAAACACTTAACAGTGAATCACAGTTCAGTAGCAGTAAATGGTAGTTCACAATTTCAGTAAAACAAAAATTAGTGATCCTCAGTTTAGTATCAGTAAATAGTAAGTAGAGACTAGGCATCACCTTCAATATATCATGCTATAATCCCTATAGGGAACAGTAACAGTAAATAGTAAGATCTATGGCCATAGTCTATAGGGCGTCCACAGAGTACACCTGCCAGGTGACTTTGAGATTGCTGATGACTTGACGGGTCAATCAGCTACGTGTCAGTACAGTAACAGTGTGCATGAAGTTGGGGCCTAAAGTCTGAAAATCATTTAATTCCATATAAAATACCTTTAAGGAATTTAAATAAAAATTATCCTTAAATTAAATAAATATTCCAAAAAGGTGTTAAATTCATTAATAATAATATATTGAAAACAATCGATAAAATATTCATGTTTTTAGTGATAAATCCATAAATATTCTTTTTATATATAAATTATGCATCTAAAATATTTCATGCTATTTTAGAATATTTTTGATAAATTTTTCGGCAGCATAACAATTGTGTTTTCCTTAACCCCCTACACTTAAAATACAGTATATAAAACAAGCCGTAAACCACAGATTTGCAAGATTTACAAAGGCGATTCAATACCAAATAATTTCATAAAATTATACTTATCAAAATCATGCATTCGATATATTCTTACGGCCTACACACTCATCCTTTACATGTCCCATATTATCGACCCTTTCGGTAGCACCGATCGTAATCAGTCAACCCTGGCTGCATAACAATTTACCAAAAATTATCATTAATTTTCCTCTTATTTTTAAGCTATTAACTTTCACTAAATGCAGCCATGTAGGATACTATCTATGACTAACCAGTGTAAATCACACCGGTAGTAAAGTTTAACTTTCCCGTTTTAACTCCGATTGTACCAATCTTCTTCTCTTCATTACTACAGTCATTTTACATATTCAAATCATAAAATGTAGCACCTTGGCCTGCACAAAAGCCCATGGACGAATGGTAGCCATAGCCATTCTTATTGATTGTCTAAATTCTAATGCTACCATGTTGTTTATCTTTGTTTCTTATGCAATTTGGCACCAATTTCATGCAAGGTTCAACATGATTTCCTCATACCCTTGTCCTAGTCGAAACTCCAAGGCGCCTTTTTCTCTTGATTTTCCTTCTTTAATCAAAGATTTTTATGAATCCCTTTCTACTCGTTGAGGATTATTAGCAAACACCTTTAATCCATCAATTTTGATTACCAATATTTTAGCTCACAACTTTGTCAGCTGGCACCATTCTTCACGCCACATTCCCTATTTCACATTCATTTTCTGTTTGCACATCAACCCCATTATTCAGCCATACCTGTAGCTCTCCTATAGACTTTTCCTCATAGTTAATCATTCTTTTCTTAATCTAATTTATACATGTCTTTTTGTTTCATTTAGAATATACCTCAAACATGTTCCACTCATTAAAATATCATCACCATCGTTACTACCCCTATTAAACCGAGAAACACCCATAGTCACATTTTTTTTCTGTTTTAAATTCATCGCTGCAGCCATGATTTAAGCAAGTCTCCCTTCATCTTATACTACTAATCTCTACCTTAACCTCTGATTTCCACTCTTTATCACCAGCCACCGAAGTTGCAGCTAATACCAAGCACCCTCATCACCATCACCTTCCTCCAGCTTTCATCACCCCAAGCTGAGACCATCATCATCCTCGCCAGTGTCTGCCATGCACCGAACTGTTCAGAGTTGTTCATCTGTGCCTTGCACATCGCCCTTGTTGCCCTCGCAAGTTGCATCATCGCTGCACTGCACTACCTGTTGTTTTCATCGCCAGCAACCTGAATTACAACACAACGTTAAAACATCCTAAGCAATTGTAAGGCTTTGTTGCGCCTTCGAGGTGGTAGAAGTTTTTCGAAGAAGAGAAGCATTAATTGCTTCACCAAAAGATTACAGTCAGCAGAACTAAAATGAACAACCATGCATGTGCGAACCGCTAATGATCTCGTAAAGGCTGTAGGGCAAACTACACTGCGGATAGGACAATTCAACCACTGCAACAATAGCTGGTAGCCAACCCATTTAAATCTTTTCATCTACAAATCAAATTAAGGAACCAAAATAATTAAAGAATTGGCTGCAATTTTGTCTCCATTGGAGCAGTTTACATGCACATGGAAAGAGGAGAAGTCCACATATTCCAAATCCTATGGCAGCTAACTTTTAGCTTTGGATTCAAACATGGAAATAAAATTTAGTGGCTTAAAAAGATTTGGCATGCGACAGGTTTTGGCGAGAGGTTAGCTTCCACACGCGAGAGGCTGGCTTCCGCATAGCATGGGCGAGAGAGTGCATGTCACACACTACAAGCTAGGCGAGAGAGTGGCTCTCACGGCCAACAAGTTGGGCGAGAGAAAGGCTCTCGCCCGCAACAGGCGACATCTTCATGAAAGAAGAAGGGAGCTCCGATCAAAGCAGCAGTGACACCAAGCTTTCTCACTGTCTAGGCAGTATACATGGTGAAAAACGACAATAACGGTAACGCCTACAGCAAGTATCAGACTGGCAGCAATATTCTTTGTGGTTTCTAGGCTGACAGTGGCATTAACAGTGGAAATCAGACTAATAGCATCAACAAATTTTCAACATTGAATTTGCGGTATCTCCTGGTAGAAATGACAACGAGAGTGATGGGTTTCGCCATTTCTAGCAGCAACTCTCGAATAGGCAGTAGTACGCACAACAAACGTTGGTGAGGTAGTGGCTAGATTCCAACAGTAGCAGCGTTCTAGCAGAAATCAGAGCAGTGGAGTGGCACCAGCTTTTAACAGCACCTATGGACAACAGGTGTGGACCGAAAGCAGTGATCCGGAAAGAAATTTAGAGGTTGATAGTTGAAGCTATAATTGAAGTCCACTTTCCAGGACCCGCACGAAGCTTATTTGGAAGCCCATATTCAACTATTACTTGTAGGCCAATTAGATCCACATGAAGTCAAACTTAAATGTAAATACTTAGCCATCATCTGCTGACAAAATAGTTGCACTCGTGTGAAAGCAACATCAGGTGTAGATTCAAGCAGAGCTTTCGGACCGTAATCACGATCGTGATTCAAGGATTTCGCAATTGTAAAAGCAGTCTTTCTTGCTTATTGAATAATTGTTGAATTCACCCTTCAATCTAACTTTGCACATGTTGCAAGGTTTGATTCCATACAGCATCGTTCGATGGCAGTATCTTTGGTCGTTGATATGCCTCAATTACCTTGATATGTATATCAGCGCTATAATAGCTCCTAGCCCAACCGTTAAGCTGATCGAGAATAAAGTCTGGTACTAGACGATCTATTACAATTGATGCAAAGGGATCTATCAGTATGATCTCTTCTTCCCGCGTTCTCTGAGTGGGAATCTCTTTGAGTTTAATTAAACACGACGGAATGTTCCTCCACGGTTATCGAAATCTGCCATGATAAAAGTTACGCAATTTGGATGAGCTAAGATCCACACAGAAGCCTCCTTTTGAGCGAGAGGTGGCTCGAGCACATGAAAGCCAAGTCTGCCGCACGCAACGGTCGTCAGCTAGTGTAATAAGCGAGCGCATATCTATGCGACAGCGCAATGGTGCGAGGTGGCTCCCGCACGCCACACCTCCCACAAGCCAAAGAAAGACTCCCGCATTAGACATCCCCTTGGGCGAGAAGAGTCTCCTGCACGCAAAATTGTGAGAGAGAGGATCCACAGAGACTACAGGCTAGGCAATGAGAATCTAAATTATCTGGGAACTAGGATTAAGCATTAGGGCTAAGATCGTGAACTTCCATGAAATAGAAGAAACGTGAAAATCAGAGCGAAGTCCGGAGAGAACAAAAAAGCAAAGCTTGTCATCAACGAATAGGCAGTTCGGACAGTATCTATGTGAATTTCTGATATGCAATCTATTGATCATGGTTATGACTGAGGTGATATAGGCATTGGGCGAGAGAGACTCCCGTACGCGATAGCTAAAGCAGCTAGAAAGGGGGATCCCGCACGTGACATCTCCTTTAGAGAGAGAATGAGAGAGAGGTTGTACAGACGACAGACCTGTCTGTCAAACACGTAGCTCATCTCGGCGAGCTAAAGGGTGAGAAGAAGCACACTGCAGGGCTCTTTGGCCAAAGAACACAAGTCCACTCGGCAAGCCACTATGGCGAGAGGTGAGCACATATAGGCTAGAATAGCGGGTGAGTAAAGTGGCAGACCACTTTGGCGAGAGAATCACTCATGTGAGTGAGAGGCTAGTCTGCCTGCGCGGAGCACACCGTAAAAATATGGCAAGCATAGCATACAAGCAGTAGGCTCGCCCAATAGAATAAAACTTTGGCAAGCGGATTGCACTCGCAACAGGCTTCCCTATTACAGCAAATGTTGGTGAGCAGAACCATATGGTAGGACCCTTTGACGAGAGATAACAACTTGCGCATGCAAGGGAGGTAGAGTGCCGCACAAAGAGCACACAAGGCGTGAAGCAATGCTAACGAATGCAGTGTCATGTGGCGAGCACAAGACCACTGCAGTAGACACTTTCGGTGATTGAGTGGCATGTGGCGATTGCATAACCAATGCCACAGCCTAGCCTCCGGTTTGCAAGCGAGACTTTGGCAAGCCCAGCCACAAAAGCTCTCCATAAACACAACAGAGCTCGATTGGTGATCTAGTTGAACGCCAGGCAAAGAAGAAATCAAGATGGCAAGCACATTTAAATTTGACGATCCAAGCGCACGCCTAAGTGCGGGATCTAAGCAAAATGATCTAGAATCTTCTAGACTTGGTGAATGCACTAATTTGACAAAGTGTCCAAAAGCTTCCTTCGGCCCATCTATCGATCATCTGACACAAAAGCTTCCAAGAACTGCTCTAGCAACCATTTAGAAGTGGCTTAAGAGCCACAGACTTGGCCTATTGACAACCACACATGTGAAAGAGGGTTTGTCTATATAAAGGGTGTGTCGGCTTCGTGAGTCCTTTAAGCAAGACAAGGATGTGCCAGCTTAGGGTGTTGAGATTAAGGCTGTGTCTCCCTTGTAAGCCCCTATACGGAGCATTCTTGAGTATCAATACAAGTGAGTGCTTGGCATAACGTAAATTACAAGCACACTCAAGCAGAGACGCACATTGGTGTGGGGGAATTGTCATTGTCAAAACATAGAAGATCAAAATTAAAAAAAAGCACTTGGCCAATTACTTGGATACAAGGTTAATGAAGTCCCTTATACATTATTATAATCTTCGTCGACCAAACCCTGACATACGGGTGGTAGCCAGATTTGAGGTACTCTCATATGATGTTTTCGATTTTCTTGTCCACTCTAACAGTTGTGATTGAATCAGGCAGGTGTCCGAGGCAGGCACTAGCCATTGTCGTGTAAGGCAGCAAGCCAGGGAGAGCTTGGTTTGATATAGTTGGATCGAAAACAACTTGTGGTAAGCTCGTGAAGGTAGATTGCTGGTACCGAGGCACGACTTAGTTCACAATTCATGGTTGACAACAAAACATTCTAGCACTTGTACTTTACAGATTTTACAAAGATAAAGACTTAGAATTGTACTGGTGGTAAACACTTGCTATCATTATTTTAACATTTGCTGCAATTATATTGCTACTTACTCCATTTAATTGAAAATACTACATTATGAAACGAAAGGCCAGTTATTTTTATATGTACTATGATAATCCTCCATGTTTGATAGACATGTTGCAAGAATAGAAGAAGAAAAAATGGAAGTTGGCCAAAGAGACGAGCATAAATAAGTCCCTAAGCGAACAATGCGCGAGACAGGCAAAAATAAGACCCTAAACGAGAAGATACATGACGGGCACAAATAAGTCCCTAAGGGAAAAATACGCGAGGCGGGCAAAAATAAGACCCTAAGCGAGAAGATATAAGACGGGCATAAATAAGTCCCTAAGCGAAAAATGTGCGAAATGGGCAAAAAATAAGACCCTAAGCGAGAAGATACAAGATGGGCAAAAATAAGTCCCTAAGCGAAAAATGCGTGAGACGGGCAAAAATAAGTCCCTAAGTGAGCAAATGAAAAGTCCCTAAGTACAAAAGGGTGTGAGACGGGCAAACTAAAAGCCTGAGCACACAGTATACAGGCTGCGAGGTATGTTACAAGGTATGCTACAATTTTATCATATTTTATGTTGGCATTTCAGATATAAACGATGTTATATTCTTATGATGTTATATTCTTATCAATTCTATAAAGTCCCTAAGCACAAAAAGGTGCGAGAAGGGCAAATTCGAAAGTTCCTAAGCGAAAAATGCACGAGACAGACAAATGAAAAGTCCCTAAGCACAAAAGAGTGCGAGAAGGGCAAATCAAAAGCCTGAAGCGAAAAATGCGCGATGTAGGCTACGCATGTACTTAAATCGAAAACGTGCGTGATGTAAGTCATGCATAAAGTGTAAGGGCTTGAAGCGAAAAATTGCACAAAGTAAGCCACGTACTCAAAGAAAAAAGCCTGAAGCAAAAAATGCGCGATGTAGGCTATGCATGCACTTAAAGCGAAAAGTGCATGATGTAAGTCATGCATGAAGTGCTTGTGCTTAAAGCAGTAATTGAGCGGCATAAGCCACATATGTAAAAGAACTTGAAGCAAAAAGTGCATGAGAAAAGTCTGATTATTACGTAAGACTAATACAAGGTAAATGTGTAGTTGCCTCTGTAGATGAGTTTAAAAATGTGTTGATCAGTTTGTAAAAGACTAAGCTCTTTCACAAGAAATTGGGGAGCACTCTAGATTAACTTCTACCTCAAAAGGAGCATCGATACTAACAAGCACCTAAGCATGTACACCCTGAGGTGCTATAATTATCTAAATCATCTTCGTCCAAGCTTGTGAAAATCCCGACCATCTCGAGTCGACGAAAAGGCTCTTAAGGGCTGGTAAGATCAGATAGATCTTTATAAATGCCTATCCTCAGAAAAGGTTCCAAATCCTCAGCATCTGGATCAAGCTTCAAGTAATCAGGAGCATGCCAAGCACAAATCGCATTTGATGAAACCAACTAAGAACATATGCATCCTCTTATGGCATTTCTTGACAATGCGCCCCCATGGCCTTAACCCAGATTTGGTTTTCTTCTTCTTGGCTAATAGAAGGCTTTGGTGGCTCAGCAATCTTGTAATTTCTCCTTATAGCTCTTGGTTTTGGTCAGCTAAGACTTGAATTTGAAAAGAAGGGTGGTATATTCCACTTCAGAAGCATTTAGCTCAGAGGAGAAAAACATATCCCAGTAATGTCCTGAAAAAGGCACTTGATAATAGAAATGATGACACGATGTCGTTTCTGTTACAAATAATGATGAAGTCCACTAGTTGAGCCCTCAAATGAAGATGAAAAGACTCTTGTGATAATCCCAAGAAGAGGGTAGCAAAAGAGTTTGAAAAGCCCATTCTTTATATACTCTTTCACAGGATAAACTCTGCAAAAAAGTAGGTAGCAATTGATGTGGGTCAAGCTAAAGATTACTGGGCATTATATTAATAAGGCTAAAGAACATTAGGCCTAATGACAGTCTCAATTTAAGAGAAAAAAAGCCTCAGAAGGCCCATAAATGATCCACTAGGTTATCATTTAAGCTGTGGGTCTTAAAGGTAATTACGCGCAAAATAACTCCTATAAATAGGTCATAGGTATCATTCTTAAACCCTAAGCTCTATTTGCTTATGAAAACCCTGCCTGGATCCTGTCTGACTTAAGCATCGGAGTGTGCGCACAGGGGAAAGCCCTTGCGTCCCTCTAACGTTTCCTATTTTGCAGAACTTTTCTGGAGACACGTGGAGAAAGAAGACAATATCGACGTCAACAACAAATCATTGTTGTTTCGTGCAACAACACTACCCACCAACCATTAAAATTACAATAATTTCTCTATTTTTTCTGCCATAACCGAATCTGCAGAAAAACCCATGTCTGTTTTCATTTCATTTTTAAAGCCATAAACATATTAAACATATTATTCATACATTAAACATTACAAAAACCATGGTTGAACTCAAAGGAAACATTGCTACTCCATAACTTACTTCCATGACCGAACGATTCAGCCAGCAAACCAGTCCTGCTGTGTTTGTTTTTATTCTCAAAACGTCAACCATAAGCAGCTCTTAAGATGAGGGACATGGCTTGTTGAGAATAATTAAAGTCTTGGAGATGAAACAGGAGAAATTTGTGGACAAATCGAGCGAAGAACATGAGGAAACCTTAAGAATTTGTCGGCTGAAACAAGGTAGTAGTAAAACAGGGGAATATGTCGGTTTTTGGAGATGAACTTGGCTGAGCATTTTTGTTTTAGTTGTCTTATTTTATTTATATTTAGTCCAATAAGTAATTGCCAAGTGGTTCAATAGTAAATCTCATTGAATCATGAATTTTGATGTTTTCAACCTTGCTAAGTGTGAATCTAGTGATGGTTTAGCTTAAATCTCATTGAATCAAGCTCTATGGTGACCTTAAGGGCATAAAGGGGTAGTGAAACCTTAGTGGTTTTTGCATGAAAATGGTGCTAAAAAGCTTGATGAGCATGGATAGATAGCTTGGTAAGCATAGTTTGTTGAAAAACATCAAGAATGCCATAGTGTACCATTCCGCCATGGCTCTTTGGACAGGTTAGAGTGTTGTATTCTATGAGTTTAATGTGCCAAAATAATGTAGAAATTAAAAGGAATCCAATGGTGCAATCAGATCTGAAATTGGAGTTAAAACAGAGAAGTTAGGATTTATTATCGATATAAATTATACTGGTTAGGCATAAGCAGAGTACAATGTGGTTGCAATTAAGCATGAAAAGATGTTTAAAAATAAGTATTAAGTGAGTTAATATTTTGGGTGAATTTATCTGCAGCCCGGAGCATCGGATTACGAATGGTGCTATTGAGAAGTCCGATATTATGAGACAGGTAAGGGATGTGTATGTGGTCTGTAAGGATATCTCGAATGCATGATTTCAATGCAAATAATTTTATGAGAATATTTTGAAAGTGAATTACCTTGGAAAATGTGAAATATGTGGTTTTGGCTGGAATTATACTATGTTTGAATTGCAGGAAGGCTAGGGTATTCGTAGCCGTTATGCTGCTGAAATTTCCTAGAAAATTTTGTAAAAATGTCATGAAATATTTTAGTGCATATTTGAGTGATTTCCTAGCCTTATAAAATATGAATTTAATGAAAAATATTATTTAAATATTCATGTTATCAAATTTAATGAAGGTAAAGATACTAGAAATTTCTCCTAAATGTTTTACAGTGTAAGAAATGGTGTAAAAAGGGAAATGTTGAGAAATGAATATTTTATAAATTATTTTCAATAAATATTCACTATATAATAAATAAAACCTTTATAGACTGACTGAAGATTTTACCTACTTTTATTGATTTCCATAAAGGTGATACAACTGTGAGAATATTGTTTTGAGATTGAAATGTTCCTAAATGTATTCCACAGTGAAATAGTGTATTTATGAAAACAAATAATATAGTCCTGGGAAATAAGTATTTACTTTTTTTCATAAAGTGTGAAATTATCGAAAATGATATTTCAAAAATCCTGAAATTGAGTTTTATCGAAATGAAAGTATTGAGATGCGAGTATATGTGTGTTACGGTGAAAGAGAATATTTATGAAATTTATTACTATAGTACAAATATTTTGTAACACTACTTTCACCGTACTATATGTTGTGTGATTTTATATTTTAATTTATTTTGACGATATTGTATATTTTACTAAATTCCATAAAGGTGATGTGATTTCTCATAAACTATTTTGCGACTGATAGGCCCCTTATCATGCTGATATGTGATATGTGAAAGTGTTGATACTGATCCTATCTTCAGCATCCCGGTTGACACCTGATCAGTGTACGACCGAGGACAATTATAGACTCTGGCCATAGGTCTCATGATGATATTGATACTGCTCCCTACGGGGATTATAGCATAATATGTTGAGGGTGTTCCCTAGTCTCCATTCACATGTTACTGATTTACTACTACAGTTTTCACTAAAACTATTATGATTACAGTTACTAAAGAGAAGTGTTTACCGTATTGAATTGTTATTACTTCAGGGTTTATTGAAATGTGTGAGACGTGTATAAAGTGATGGAAAAAATACTAATTAAAGTATTTTATTTAATCGATTTTATAAACCATTATTTGATTATTTATTTAATGAGTACGATTTACCTAACAATTTTTTGTACTGTTTACGAAATCTTCAGTGATATATGTGAACTGTGTTCAAAGGGAAATGATAATTTATTAATCTAATATTCCTTTCATGATTTAATATGAATATTAGATTATTTGATTTAAATGCTTTGATTTATGAAAATATTGATTTGAATTTATTGTGAAATGTTATGGAAAAGTGTTTTATTTCAAAAATCAATATTTACGCCCTATAGTCGCTTCTAAGTTCCGGGACAAGACAGGTATTTCAAAATACCTTCTATACTCCATCCAGATCCCTACCCAAGTATAGTATCCTTCCTTTACGGTCCTTAGTGCACCTATAGGAAAATAAATGATTTTATTGCATATAGATTTTGTGATATCAAGATCTGCATACAATTCATTTACTGAGCCATGGTTTGCTCACTCCTTTATTTTCACCATCCACATATTATTTTCAATGATTGTGTGATTTACCTATCTTTGGATTGGCTACATTTTGGTTATCCCAAAGCAGTTGTAGTGGATCCTGGAGGTATTGTGTTTACGTTTGTAAGTTTAGACATTTATTATACAGTACTACTTGTTGTAACTTTAATTTCAGGGGATGTAAACTGATTCATACAATTGTAAATATTAAGTATTAATAAATAAATATTGTTTAGGGTGTTTACTGTTGTAAGTGAACAGTGTTAAAGGCATCACAGACAGCCCTACCAACTACTGTATATGTGTGATATGCGATAAATGTGAATATTAATGTATATAATAGACTGTACCAATTTTATTGGTATTAGAGCAAAGTTGGCTTGACATCTGTTGATGTCTTTAGAATCGAAAGTGTCGAAAGTGATTAACATCCCCCATAATACTGTATAGTCTGAATGTATGAATGAATCAAGTGACTGTGAATTTAGTGAAGAGTTTGAATTGTGCATAAGTTAGTGAATGAAAGGTTATCAAAAGGGGTAGTAACCCGAGAATTTTAAGTGAAATGCGTGATCTTACAATAGTAATGGAAGGTCTGTTCGATAAGGTACATGGAGGAACTCGGTGAGGGCCCCACCAGGACCTTCTCTGTCCAGATTAAAGTGAGACCCTAAATGATGATATTGGGATGAATTGTGGATATCATCAGTAGATAGATCTTAAGATCACCTGTTGAATGTATCTTAAAGAGAGAAATAAATTTGAAAATGACGAATATGTCCCTACACTGAAATAACTCCTTTGAATAATAGTAAACCAAATCGACCTTGAACTAACCGAATGCGATGGACAAACTGATTGTGTAAGGAATGTCACTTATGATACTGTGATGGAGCAATTTTGATATAACAGTCCCTATTATTGGCCCTACCTTTACCCAGATGAGCGAGGAGACCTGATGTGTATATTATGGGAGGTCGCGTGATAGTCGACCTTGTTATATATACTTTAGGGCTTGAATTAAATATGAATAGATAGGGTAATTGGTTAGGGATTGTTGATGCTATGAGGAGTGATACATCTACTAAATGTGATTGAGAATGTGATATGTGCATTTGACTACTCAATATCAGTACTGGCAATTCTGGTTCTACACATCTCTTCTGTTTTCTGTGTATATTAATCAGATACTTATTGAACCGAAAGATTCTGGGATACACCCTATAGAATAATATACTATTTAAAGTATCATAAATTTTTGAAAAGTGTTTATAGGAACTGTAAAGTGATTGTAAGGGAGAAGGGAAATGACAGCTAACCTAAGTTACCAAATACATAGGATTTTGAACTAATTCCAGAAATGGATAGGTTAGCTGTGAATTGTGTTATCTTAAATTGTCATATCCAGTATATCGCCTCCTCTCATTTGGAATGCTATATTGTTAAGTGTAAATAAATAAATGAATTAAAGTGGAATGTGTATTGAAATTATTTGAGTGTTATGTGCATGTGTTTTGAGGATATATAGTGTATATGAAGGACGTAGAGACGAAACGTCCCAAGTTGTATAAGAATTGTGATTTGGAATTTATTGGATGTAATTCTAGATAAATTACCAAGGTTATCATTGATTCGGGAGATCGAGTTATCATTGACTTGATTCTCGATACGGAGTCTACTTTTAAGCTCTCATCGGATGATATAGAAAGAGTTAGAAAAGCTTAAGAAATAACTCTAGAAACTAGTGGATAAAGAATTCATCTGTATTAGTGTACTTTTGGTGGAAGCACTGATGATATTTCTTCGAAAGAATAAGGATAGCTTATGATTGTGTATCAATTTTCAATTACTTAATAGAGTTGCTACTAAGAATAAATACTCATCTATTTAGGATTGATGCTTTATTTGATCCACTCAGAGGTGTATAAGGAGTTTCCAAGATCAATCTTCGAACAAGGTGTCATAAGATAAAAAGTTGGGAGACTGATGTCCTTAAGATAACAATTAGAACTCGGTATAACTTTTACAAGTTCCTTGTGATGCGTGTGAGATTAATGAATGTCCTATGATGTTTGTGAGTTCAATAAAGGAAGTATTCAAATCATATATAGATAAATTATGATGGTATACAACAATGTTATGTGGATGTATTTCAAATCACTTGAGGAATATGAATAGCATATTTGTATAGCCCTGCAAACTCTCGGAGATCGAAATTTTTATGCTAAGTTCAGCAAATATGAGTTCTAACTGAACCATAGCACTTTCAGAGACATGCACTCTTGAATGATGAAGTGACCATGGATTTGTCTAAAAAATCGAGGTTATTACTAAATGGGAGAGACCAAAGATAGTAATAGAGATACATAATTTATAGTGTTTAGTTGAATATCATAGCCGATTAATTGAAGAGTTGCAGGATCAGCTGTTTCACTGTTATGATTCATATGTGAGAAAGTTAAATGTAAGTGAATGGGTATTTGTGAATGTCGTATTCAAAAGTGTTAAAAGATGTTAATTGTGAAATTTTATTCAATATGGGGACAGCAATTGAAGTGACAAGTGTGTTAAATTGAAAAAGGTATTAAGAAGATATTTCATATGATGATTTAGGAATGTGAACTGCTGGAGTAGTTCCCGAATTTAAGAGTGAATGTGATTTCCTCTAATGATCATGTGTTACGGCCTGATCCAAGATCAAACCAGACATAATAGATAAAGTAATCATACTCAGAGGAATAAATAAATAAATTTACTGTTAATCATACAAATGGATATGCACTTGAATTATGAAGTTGGCACAGATAGTGTGGAGACAGAATTTGTATTTCTGATAATTATTAGTTAAAGAATTTGATTTTGAAAGAGATTACACCTCAAGTACATTTTGTATTTAAACAGTACTAAATGCACCATAAGAATGGAAAGTGTACTGATAACTCAAGAGGAAAAGAGATATAGTGGAGACTGATACCAAACGTTTCATTGACTGTGAGTGAATATTAAACATTAAAGTTTGCAAGTTTATTACAGCCTCTATCAAATTAATGTGAAAATGGAGGGCAAATCAGAAGAGATTTTATTTTGGGTTATTAAAGAACCTTAAAAATCATGATGTTATAGAAGTGATTATAGACAGATTGATCAAATTAACTCATTTCCTTGTTACCATATTTATTAACTCTCTTTTAGTGCCTTAGCCAATATATATTTTGAAAATAGTAAGACTGTATGCGGAGTTCCAGTGAGCATTATTTATGTATGAATTCCCATGCCACATTCTAATTTGAGACTGGGAATTTCGATATAGTTCCAGCATCGCTTCTTATGTGTAAATTGATGGGTAGATTGAGCGTATCACTCAAACGCTCAAGAATATGTCGGAAGCAAATTGATATGGATTTCAAAAAGCTCCTGGGATTACTACAAATTAATTATCAAACTACATTGGCTTGGCACTATATGAGATGTAAATGATGTACAATGCAGACTTCTAATGATATAGAAGGAAATGGGAAATTTGAAACTGATAACTCCTGATTTAGTAAAACAAACTCCCTATAACGTACATATTTGGTATAAAGAATCAGGAACTACATATAAGTTGGCAGTAAAGTTATACCAATATTAAACATCGACCTTGAGAGTTCCTTATTAGAAAGCATGTATTTTAAAAAAAATGCTAAGACAGTAATGCTTAAAGAAGAGGTTATTTAAAGGTTAGGAAATATACAAGAAAGAAAAGCATCCATAGTGGTTTTACTTTTAGTCCAAACTAAAATTCGGAGGATCAAATTTCCTAAAGGTGGGGTGAAAATGTGAGAACCGATTATATTGTACTGTACATGTAGAAATAATTATTTATTAATTAAATTTTGTTGTATTTCATAAATTTTAAGTAAATAGTGATGTGGGCCCCACTTGAATTTTTGTGCCTAGATGCATGTATGACTGAAGGAACAGTGTACAAAAGGTGTAATAATTATATTGTGGAAATTTTGAGACCTAAAATACCATATTTTTATTATTTTGGGAAGTGTGGTGAACAAATTAGAAAATGATGGTTACATCTCGAGGGGATTTTCATAAATTATGCCAAAACTAAAATGAATCAGGACGAAGAAAAAATACCATGATATTCTACATGAAAAGCAGGTTAAGATAGTGTTCATGGATTTATCCAATTGATGGTTAAATCGAAAAATTTCGCTGGCGGTCCGCAAAGGGTAATTTCGTAATTTCACACAATCGATGTACTGTGCGTTGACGAAGCCACTTTTATTCATCAAAATAAATCTAATAAGAGTATTTGGTGATGGAATCCGAAATTTTGGAGTGCAATTACATAGTTTTGACGACTACGGAAGCTTAAGGGTAAAATTATCCAAAATTTACATAATAATGGGCATTTTGGTAATTTGTCCCATTTTAGAAGGATCTTTATAACTCAGCCAAAATTCCAGCCGGCCACTATTCACCTTCTTCTCCAAATGCTCCCATGCCATTGTTGAGGAAAAAGAAGAAAGAAAAGAAAACAAAGAAAAACTATATGAAAATTACATTTTTTCACCAAAATCAAAACTAGAAAAATACTCTACTCACTCTTCTCTCTTCATCCATACCCATAGATCTTCACCCATTTTAGTTCTTTAAATTCTAAAGATGGATTTTGATGTTTTCAACCTTGCTAAGCATGAATCTAGTGATGGTTTAGCTTAAGTCTCGTTGAATCAAGCTCTATGGTTATAACAGTCCAAATGTGCAGTAAATAACATGTTTTTACACATATTTGACAATTGGGCTGTCTGTGATGCCTTTGACAGTTGAATAGTAACATTAATAAATAGTACATATTTATTTAATTAATAAATTTGAAATAAGAAAATTTTACAATATTTCTTACACTTTACATCCCCTGTTTCTATTTTACAATTTAAGTAGTATTGTACAATTTATCTGAAAGTATAGAGAAAGTACAAATACCTCCCAGTCTGGCACAAGTAGTCTCGGTAACCAGCTTTCAGTTGATCCTCTAATGTATACCCCTTTTTAATCTCTTTTAATATCTTATGGAGTTTAGAAAATAAAGGGGTGAGCGAAACATGCTTAGTAAAAGAATCATATGCAAGATTGATATAACGAAAACAATATGCTGAAAAACAGTGTTTTTCCTAACAGTTCACTAGGCACAGTAAATGGAAGAATACTTAGTCGATCGAGAAATCCAGATGGAGCATAAAAGGTATTTTGAAATACGTGTCATGTTTCGAAAACCCAGAGCGACTATAGGAAGTAATCCATAAATTGTTATAAAACAATTTAATAAAGTTTTCAATAAATAAATAGTAAATAAAAACATTTAATTTCATCACTTCAGAACACTTTAAAACACGTGACAGTGACAGTAGTAAAACAGTATAGTAAAAAGTTGATAGTAAATCACGTTTCCATAAATATTTGACAATAAAACACAGTTTGGTAGTGTTGTCTAGTAAACCATATAGGTTTGAGAAACAATAAAATGTTTATTTCAAAACATTATCAGTTCAATAAATCACTTTAGTAACGGTTTGATACAGTACAATTCGCAGTAACAGTAAAACAGTTTAGTACTGATATGGTAACAATTCAGTAAATAGTATATAAATGTTTCAGTACAATAAACACTTGAATTCCACGGTACAGTATATTTTTCATAGCCAGTAATAATTTCCATAAAACACTGTCAATTCAATAAACAATAAACAGTAGTTTCAGTAAAATTATTAACACTAATTTTCAATTCAGTAACAATAAACAGTAATTCAGTAAAACAGTAAACTGTAGTTCTCAGTTCGATAAAACACTTAACAGTGAATCACAATTCAATAGCAGTAAACGATAGCTCATAATTTCAGTAAAACAAAAATCAGTGATCTTCAGTTCAGTATCAGTAAACAGTAAGTGGACACTAGGCATCACCCTCGATATATCATGCTATAATCCCCGTAAGGAACAGTAATAGTAAACAGTAAGATCTATGGCCATAGCCTATAGGGCATCCGCAGAGTACACTTGCCAGGTGACCTCGGGGCTGTTGATGACTTGACGGGTCAATCAGCCACGTGGCAGTACAGTAACAATGAGCATGAAGTTGGGGCCTAAAGTCTCAAAATCATTTAATTCCATATAAAATACCTTTAAGGAATTTAAATAAAAGTTATCCTTAAATTAAATAAATATTCCAAAAAGGCATTAAATTCATTAATAATAATATAGTGAAACATTCAATAAAATATTCATGTTTTTAGTGAGAAATCCATAAATATTCTTTTTATATATAAATTATGCATCTAAAATATTTCATCCTATTTTAGAATATTTTTGATAAATTTTTCGACAGCATAACAACTGTGTTTTTCTTAACCCCTTGCACTTAAAATACAGCATATAAAACCAGTCGTAACCACAGATTTACGTGATTTTCAAAGATGATTCAATACCAAATAATTTCATAAAATTGTACTCATCAAAATCATGCATTTAATATATCCCTACGGCCTACACACTCATCCCTTACCTGTCCCGTATTACCGGCCCTTTCGATAGCACCGATCGTAATCCGTCAATCCCGACTGCAAAATAATTTACCAAAAATTATTATTAATTTTCCTCTTATTTTTAAGCTATTAACTTTCACTAAATGCAGTCATGTAGGATATTGTCTATGACTAACCAGTGTAAATCACATCGGTAGTAAAGCTTAACTTTCCCATTTTAACTCCGATTTTGAATCCGATTTTACCAGTCTTCTTCTCTTAATTACTACAGTCATTTTACATATTCAAATCATAAAATGTAGCACCTTGGGCTGCACAAAACCCCATGTCCGAATGGTAGCCATAGCCACTCTTATTGATTTTCTAAATTCTAACGCTACCATGTTGTTTATCTTTGTTTTTTATGTAATTTGGCACCAATTTCATGAAGGTTCAACATGATTTCCTCATACCCTTGTCCTAGTCGAAACTCTAAGGTGCCTTTTTCTCTTGATTTTCCTTCTTCAATCAATTTAGATTTTTATGAATCCCTTTCTACTCATTTAGGATTATTAGCAAACACCTTTAATCCATCAATTTTGATTACCAATATTTTATTTATATTTAGTACAATAAGCAATTGCCAAGTGGTTCAATTGTAAAATTTCCCTTAAATTTTCTATTATTTTCATATATGCTACACATAATATCTCATCATTTTATAATTTCAGTTTTTAAATTTTATTATTATTATTTTCTATTTATTTGGGTCAAACATGGTCAATTGTTGACTCCCGAGGTGGTTTGACCCAATAGGGGTAGTGAAATTACCAATTTACCCCTATACAAATATTTTTTGTTTCGTTTGTATTATTTCTAGAACGTTCACATAATTCGGTTTATGGGTTAGATCCACATGAAACTTCTTTATGCGAGGATTATCTTATGACAGTCCGTAGATTTAAAGTAAATTTAGTGTGACAGTTATTGAATAAATTAGTCTGAAGTATGGACACAATCATCATTTTTCAATTTGTTTTCCATCTTCACAAAAATTCAAAAAAATTCATAATAATATAATTCAATGATTTTAAACCTCAAAATCATCATATTATATTTTTTTACACCACTGTACACGGCATTTTCAGTCTCGAGCCTACTTGAACACATTAAAAATAAGTAGGGCCCACATCACACTTTATCTTATAATCACTTAACATATAAATTTTCACTCAATGCTTAATGACATATTACATGTACAGTACAGTAGAATCGGATTTCATAATGGTGATTTTATGGTTTCAGTTTGCATAAGGGGATAGTGAAACCATAGTGGTTTTTGCATAAAAATGGTGCCAAAAAGCTTGATGAGCAAGGATAGATAGCTTGGTAAGCATAGATTGTTGAAAAACATCAAGAACACCATAGTGTACCATTCGGCCATGGCTCCTTGGATAGGTTAGAGTGCTGTATTCTATGAGTTTAATGTGCCAAAAAAATATAGAAATTAAGAGGAATCCAATGGTGCAATCAGATCTAAAATCGGAGTTAAAACGGAGAAGTTAAGATATATTATCGGTATAAATTATACTGGTTAGGCATAAGGAGTGTACAATGTGGCTGCAATTAAGCACGAAAAGTTGTTAAAAAATAAGTATTAAGTGAGTTAATATTTTTGGTGAATTGTGCCAAAAAAATGTAGAAATTAAGAGGAATTCAATAGTGCAATCGGATCTAAAATCGAAGTTAAAACGGAGAAGTTAGGATTTATTATCAGTATCAATTATACTGGTTAGCCATAAGCAATGTACAATGTGGCTGCAATTAAGCATGAAAAGATGTTCAAAAATAAGTATTAAGTGAATTAATATTTTTGGTGAATTTATTTGCAGCCCAAGAGTATCGTATTACGAGTGGTGCTATCGAGAAGTCTAATATTATGAGACAGATAAGGCATGCGTATGTGGTCTGTAAGCATATCTCAAATGCATGATTTCAATGCAAATAATTTTATGAGAATATTTCGAAAGTGAATTGCCTTGGAAAATGTGAAATATGTGATTTTGGCTGGAATTATACTGTGTTTGAATTACAGGAAGGCTAGGGTATTTGCAGTCGTTATGCTGCTGAAATTGTGATAACCGAAAAATTTTTCTATTTTTGGTATTAATTACCCGAAAATAAATAAATAAAGTTATTTACGAGGATTAGAATATGTTGAATTTCGGAAAGTGATGAAGTGATGAAATTGAGGAATTTAATTTGGATATTAAGATATCCAAATTATAAGGAATAAAATGGGTATATTTACATATATTTATATATATAAATATATTTTTATATAAATACATATGTATATTATTATACATTTATATATAAATATATATGAAATATATATTATTTTAGATTAAAGTGTATAGATATGTATATAAAATTATATACAAAATATATATCTATATACATTAATATAGTATATTTATATTTATATATAAATATATAAATATAATTATATTTTGTATTTATATATATTTATAAATATAAATATATATAAAAAAAGGAAAACGGGATCGGGAGAACCCGACCGCGTTTCTCCTCTGTTGTAATAGAGGAGAGAAACCACCTAGCCGACCCCCGTCGACTAAGAGAGGAGAAAGAAGAGGAGAGAGAGGCATCGCGGTGAGACGAGGGGGAAGAGGAGAAGTGACCGGTGACGTCCCGAGATGGAAAGAAGAGAAGAAACGAGCGGAAACAGAAAAGGAAACCGGAAGAAAAAGAGAGGAAAACGGCGATGCCGGCCGATCCGGGCACTGCCACTCCACCTTTGACATCGACGGAGGTAAGGAGAAGGAAAAGGACTGCCGACGGTGAAGGAGGAAGAGAAAAAGAGGGAGAAAAAAGAAGAGAAGAGACTAAACCTGCCGCCCTCAGATCCAACGTCGTCGCCGTCGATGGGGAGAAACGGAGGCCAGATTCAGCCTCGCTGCCACCCCAATAAGCTTCGAAGGGGTTGAACCGGCAGTGATGGTGGCCGACGATGGCCGAACCGACAGGAAGAAGGTGGACCGTGAACCGGTCTAGACTGGTTTAGACCAGAAAAAGGAAAAAGAAAAGAAAAAGAAAAAGAAGAAAAGAAAAGAAAAAGAAAAAGAAGAAAAGAGGAAAAAGAAAAGGAAGAAGAAGAAGAAGAAGAAGATAAATTCGGTCGGAATTTTATGGAAATTAAATTTTAAATAAATTGTGAAAAAATTCTAAAATATAGAA
Source organism: Heritiera fomes (assembly GCA_032173925.1). NCBI lineage: Eukaryota > Viridiplantae > Streptophyta > Magnoliopsida > Malvales > Malvaceae > Heritiera > Heritiera fomes. The sequence goes on from JAPDPM010000009.1 coordinate 18,475,592, forward strand.
TTTGGAATTGTAGAAATCATACTCGAAAATCGAGATGATGGAATCGGGAGAGGTGAACTACGGGCGCGACAGTAGTGAGGAAGTCGCCGACCCAGAACAGGTAAGGGATGCATGTGTAGCTTGTAAGGATATCTAGGTTGCATGAATTTAATATGCATCATTTTATGAAAATTGGTGAATTGATTTGGTTGGAAATTGTGGGAATTGGCTGGCTGTGAAAATTATAAACTGTCTATTTTGTGTAGGGAGGCTAGTCAATAGTCAGCCGTTATGCTGCCGAAAATTTTTAGAAAATTATGAAAAATCATTAAAAATGATTTTTTTATATGAGAAATGATTTCCAACCATGGGAAATGAGAAAAATTATAACTTTTCATAAAACATGGATATATCGAAATTTGATTTTAAAATATTCATGTTTTCGAAATTGGTGATAATGAGATCACCAAAAATTCTCCCGATATATGATTTATATGTGATATGAAATGGAAAATGAAAAAGGGATAAAGAGAATATTTTATAAAGGTTTTTTCTAAATATTCTCTCGATATATGAATTATATGTGATATGAAATGAAAGATGAAAAAATGGATAAAGTGAATATTTTATAAATATTTTCTTAAATATTCACTTGATTTATTATATAACCTTTATGGTTTTAATTAAGAAATTACTTATTTCTATAAATTCCATAAAGATGAATTTATGATGAAAAACACAGTTTTGAGATTAGTTGGCACCCTTATCATGCTGATATGTGATATGTGATACGTGACATGTGATATGTGATATGTAGTCCCGGTCAACACTTGATTAGTGATCCACCGAGGACAATGATAGACTATGGCCATAGATCTTATATGATTACTTCTTTACCCTCCAGGGTCTATAGTATGATATGATTGGATGATTGCCTCAATCTCCATATATGATATGTGACATGTTATAACGAAAATGTTTTATATGATACGATTTAAATCAAAATGATTTACAGCATTTTACATAATGCTTATTACAGTACTGAGTACAGTACTACGAGATGATTTTCATAAGACATGTGACATGAACATGTAATATGTTTTAAGAAGGGAAAGAAGACTTTATATAAATCTAATATTCTTACTATGATTTTAAATTGAATATTAGATTTAAAAGATGAAAATGTTATATGGAAATGATTTTAATAGCTTATTTTACTATTTAAAATACTGTACTAATTATGATTGTACAGTAAAACATGAAATGAGTTTAAATGAGAATGACGATGATTTAACTAATATTCTTTTCAAAGAATATATGAATATTAGTTACTTTATTTAAATGCTTTATTTCATAAAATCATTATTTTAAAAGGAATATGAATATGATATGAAGTAAAAAGGAAAAAGGATTTAAATTACTCTCTACAGTTATTTCTAGGTTGCGAGACAAGACAGGTATTTTAAAATACCTTCTGAACTCCATCCGGATCCCTAGCCAACTGTAGTATCCTTCCTATTTGGTCCTTAAAGGACCTGTAGGAAAAATGAAAAAATTTTACAACATATAGATATCTAGATATCAAGAGTTGCATATAACTCCTTTACTGAGTCGTGGTTTGCTCACTCCCTAATTTTAACATTTTAGATTTTTAGTGCCTGAGAGATTTGACATCCAAGCACCTCGGCTGTGCATCTGAGGAATTATGTGACAGCTCGACTGAAATATGAGGTACAATCATTTATTTCATGTATTTAGACGTATCTACAGTACTTCTTTATTGTAGATTATAATAAGGGATGTAAACAATATTGTGTTTTAATATGTAATATTTTAACTGAGAAAGGAAAGTAAAGTATCGCAGACAGCCCAACCAAATAGAATGTGTGGACAAATGTGAAAAAATGTGGTCACGGGCTGTGACAGATTTAATAGTATCAGAGTAAGGTTGGCTTGATGTCTGTCGATACTTTTGGAAAGGAAACCTGTTGAAAAGGTTAACATCCCCTGTAGTACTGTGTAGTCTGAATACATAAATGAAATAAATAATTGTAAATTGAGTTAAATGTTTTAAAAGGGAGTGAGAATTATGAATTAAGGAATGCTAAAGGAGAAAATGGCTCTTGAATTTTACCTAAAATTTGTGATCTTATAATCTTAAATGAAGGTCAGTTTGGTAAGGAACAAAAATGACTCGGTGAGGGCCCCACCAGTATTTTTTTGTCTGGATCGAATTGAGACCTTACAATGATTATATAGGAGTGGAATAAGATATCATCAGTAAACAGATCTTAAGATCACCCACCTGTTGAATGTATTTTGAAGAGAGAGAAAATTTTTGGAAAAATGATGAAAATACCCTTACCTTGAAATTAATTCCTTACCTTGAAATTAATTCCTTTGAGTCATAGAAGACCAACATGAGTTAGAATTGAATGATATGACAGAGTAATCAATGGTGTAAGGATGCATTTCATGCAAAAATGATCCATTTATTAATCCTATCAGGATTTCTCTATCGAAATCGAACAAGATCTTATAAAATGCTTATATAGGTATGAGAAGGGATACTATCAGCATATAGATGTTAAGATTATTGGTTTAAAGTTATATTCGAGAGAACTAGATAAATTTGAAATGACGAATATGTCCTTACGTTGGACTAATTTTTGAATAGTGATAAAACTAATTTGATCTTGAATTCCATGATAGTGATGAAGCTAATGATAGCATAAGGAATGTAATATGTATAATGGTCCTGATTTTTAATCCCATCTGCACTTAGATTACAAATGCGACATAAAATGTTTATAGTGGGAAGTTGCAGAATGAGTGACTCTGTTATTGATTCTTAAGGGTCTAAATTAAAGTGTATTTGACAGGATGTTTGTTACAGGATCGTTGGATATGATGAAAAGTAAAATGATTACTAAAGATGACTGAGAAAGTGATTAGTACATTTGATGAAACCTAATCAGTATGGTCAATTCTAGTTCTATACATTCATACTGTTTCTGAAGTACAAGCAGATATTTATAGAACCAGAATATTTTGAGATATGCTTTGCAGAATGGTGTACTGTATGGAGTAATATAAATCTGGAAAGCATGTATAAGAACAGTAAAGTGACTGTAAGAGAAGAGAAAGATGACAGCTAACCTAAGTTCATTAAATGAAAATGATTTTAAAATGAATTACAATAATGAATCGGTTAGCTGTAAAATAATTTTAGTTAAACTGTTATACTTAATACAGCATACTAATTAAGATAATTGATATGCTGTAAAATATGAGCAAATAAGTGAATCCAGGTGGAGATATGTCAAATGATTTGAATATTAAGTGTCTTTGCCTTGATGATATACAGTGAAATGATAGGACATAGAGATGAAATGTCCAAAACAATAAGAGATGAGTAATTAAAAAGTATCGAATGTTATTCCCGATAAATTTTCAGAGTAACATAGATTCGAGAAATCGGGTTAACATTGACTTGACTAATGATACAGAATCTATTTTAAGCTCATGTCGGAGAACATAAAAGAGTCCAAAAAGCTTGAGAAATAACTCTGAAAAATTTGTGGATAATGAATTCAATTGTATAAGTGTAATTGATGGAAAATACAGATGATCTATAATTATGAATTAAATTCTTATTAATTAAAGAGTTCTTACTAAGAACAAATATTCATCAGTATGGATTTGATGCCTTCCTAGATTTAATCAGAGATGTATAAGGAATTCATAAGATCAGTCTCTATACAAGGCGTCATCAGCTAAAAGTTGAAAACTGATGTCCATATGATAATAATTAGAACTCGATATAATTCTTACGAGTTCCTATTGAGGTTTACAAGATTAATGAAATACCATGTGAGGTATGTAAGCCTAATGAATGAGGTTTCTAAACCATACATGGATAAAATATAATTAGTGATCACTGATGATATACTGATATAGTCTAAAGCACTCATGGAACATGAGCAGCACTTAGTATGACCCTCCAGACTCTCAAAGACTGTGAACTATATGTTAAGTTCGACAGATAGGAGATTTGGCTAGACTATATCTCTTCTGAGATATATGGTCTTGAATGACAGAGCGACCATGGATTTGTTTATGACTGAAAGATAGTGATTGAGATACAAAATTTACTAGGTCTAGCTAAATATTACTGCCAGTCTACAGAAGAGTTATGGGGCTAGCTGCTTTACAGATGTGACTGATAATTAAAGAGGTTAAGGTCGATAGAAGAATAAGTGTGAAGATAGTATTCAAAAGTTAACAGAGTTTAACAGTGGAGTACTATACCACTTGAGAAAAATGACTGAAGTGACGAGAGTGAAAAGATGAAAATGAAATAAGAGGGTAAGTCATATGATGAGTAGGGAACACGAATATGAAACAGTTCCCAAATCTAAGATTAAAAATGATTTTTCCTTTGAGTATTAGGTGGTTATGGTTAAATGGAAAATCGAGTCAAACTCGATAGATGAAATTTAAATTGTACTCAAAGGAGTAAATAGAGGAATTGTATGATCTACTGCCAGCTATGTAAATGGAAAAATGTTATATGTATATATACACACACACCACGAAATGGTAAACTTGTATGGATAATGTGGTGATGAAATTGATGATTGATTTATCACCTATGGAATTTAAATTATGGAAAGAGTATAAATTCGGGTATATTCTAAAACTCGAGTGATATGGAGTATACCATAAGGATAAGAGATGTAATGATAATACAGTATAAAAAGAGATATAGAGAGAAAAGGATTGTCTCATGATTCATTTACTATAAGAGATAATTAACAGTAAAGTCTGCATGAGGTGCAGCCTTGATGAAATAAATGTGAAAATGAGTATTGGGGATAATAATGAAGAGTCTAAAAGAGATATGATGATATGGAAGTGATTAAGGACTAATTATCTAATGGAATCACTCTTCCATTATCAGACTGTTAGATTCTTTAGTGCCATAGTCGAAATATGTTTATGAAACGATGAGAAAGTATGTGAAGTTCAAGTGAGCATACATGTGATGGGAATCTCGGATTTGCTATATGCTTATGGAAAATAGAAAAAGGCCTTGAGATTCTAAATTTATTTACAGCATCGCTCCGTACTGATGTAAATATCTGAGTGCAGTATAGAAACACTCGAAGATATGTTGAGAGAGCAGATGCACGAGATTTGAAAGCCACTGGAACAGTTACATATAACTGATTAACTTGTTTAAATGACAGTTACCAAACTACGTCGACTTGGCACCAAATGAGGAAACGAATGATGAATAGTGTGAATCATATATGGTACGAAAAGGAGTGGAAATTGATAACTCCCAAATCGATGAGAAATTTTAGGGAGTATAAATATATGATGAAAAATGATATATAGTGGTCTAAAAGTAATTCGAATATTGAAAGTATGCTGGCAGTATTATTTAAAGGATGACCTAGAGGTTAAGAACGATAAGAATACAGAACGATACCACCTTTTAATTTAAGTGAAATTCGGAGGACCAAATTTTGTTAAGGTGGGGAGGATGTGATAATCGAAAATTTTTCTATTTTCAGTAAAACAGTAAAATGTGCGTTTTATTGTGAGGCCCGTATCCTAGTGGCCCATACCTCACTCATCCGTATTGTCCGCACTGGGTTCTAGAGAGGTCCAATAGTTAGTCGTTACTCAACACTTACAAGTGGTAAGGGGTTTGAGTAGCAGCAGACGCGAAAGAAATCCGTGAGGGACTAAGTGCCACGTCTGCGTGACGGGGGTCACCTCTAGAACCCATACCGAACAATACGGATGAGTGAGGTATGGCCCACTAGGATACGGGCCTCATAGAAAGTCCCATCAAACTCCACTAAGCACATATTTTAAATTATATTTTTATTTTATAAATTTCAAGTTTATTTTATTTTATATATATTTTTCCTATTTCAAATATCTACATCCATATAATTTATAAGTATCTTTACATAATAATATATATTTATATATATCTAATATATATTCAAACTTCGCTTGTATGAGTTAACGCAGCCGATCCCAAGCCCGGATGAAGGAGGAGGGTGGCGGTAGGTTTGGACAACCAGCCTTAAAAACTAGTCCAATCTCATGAAATGAACCAATATCAAAACATCGTTGGAGCATCCCCTACACAGCGACACGCTGCATCGGTGCCCGGGTGTAGTGAAATGTGGGCAAGCGTTGCTAGGTCGTCGCCCGGAAGTGACGCGCCACATCGACGCCTGGATGTGGTGTTAAATAGGCAAAGGTTCCCACACCACAATGGACGGGGGTAGGTAAAGAAGTTAGTCCATAACCATAAGCTTAGGTTAGGATCTTGGAATATAGGTACGCTTAGTGGTAAGTTAGGTGAGATTTGTGAGGTTATGAGTAAGAGGAGGGTTAACATCTTGTGTCTCCAAGAGACCAAATGGGTTGGGGAAAAGGCTAGAGAGATAGCACCTTGGCAATATAAGCTTTGGTACACAGGGAAAGATAGAGACCGAAATGGAGCATGTATCATTATAGATAAAGAGTACCATAAGGATGCTGTACAGATTAAGAGACAAGGGGATAGGATTATTTTGGTTAAACTAGTTTTAGGAGAAGAGGTGTTGAATGTCATTAGCGTGTGTGCACCCCAGATAGGACTTGATGAGGTTAGCAAACGACAGTTTTGGGAGTATATAGATAAGGTAGTACAAGAAGTACCCATAGGAGAAAACCTTTTTATTGGCGATGATCTTAATGGACATGTAGGTACAAGTAGAGAGGGTTTTGAGAGAGTACATTGGGGTTTTAGTTATGGTGTAAGAAACGAGGGAGGAGATGCTATATTAAATTTTGCTTTATCTTATGACCTAATCCTAGCAAATACATTGCTTAAGAAGAGAGATTCTCATCTTATAACCTTTAGAAGTGGACCAAGAGCAAGTCAGATAGATTTCTTTTTAACTAGGAGTAGGGATAGACATAGATGTTTGGATTGTAAGGTTATCCCAGGTGAGAGTGTTACCGCGCAACATAGACTCTTAGTTCTAGATATGAAGATAGATAGACAAGATCGAAGGAACCAACAAAAAGGAATTGAACGGATTCGATGGTGAAAGCTAAAAGAAGATTGTCATACAACATGTAGAGATAGTTGGATTCAAAACGAGGCTTGTACAACAGAAGAGAACCCAAATGTAATGTGGAATAAGATAGCAAAATGCATTCGGGAGGTAGGCAAAGAGACATTAGGAGTATCAAACGGAAGAGTGCTGATTGGAAAGGACGCAGCATGGTGGACTACAGTAGTAAAAGATGCTATAAAGACTAAGCGAGAGCGTTACAAGGCTTTGAAGAAGAACAATACAGAAGAGAGTTTTTCAGAATATAAGGTAGTAAGAAAGGAGGCAAAGAAGGCTGTGGCAGAAGCTAAGATGAAGGTTGCGAAAGAGATTTACGACAAGTTGAACACAAAGGAGGGAGAGAAAAGGATATACAGATTGGCGCGAGCAAGAGAAAGGAGGAGTCGCGACCTAGGAGTCGTGTAATGTATTAAGGTTGAGCATCAAAGAACTCTCATTAAAGATAATGACATTAAGGACAGGTGGCGAGATTATTTTAAAAAATTATTTAATGACAGACAAAATAAAGTTTTGGATAATATTTCGGTGCCTCTTAAGGATTTAAATCGGTGCTTTATGCGTAGAATCCAAGAGACAGAGGTAAAAGAGGCACTAAAGATGATGAAGAATGGAAAAGCTGTTGGACCTGATGACATCCCAATTGAAGTTTGGAAATGCCTTGGAGATGTAGGAGTTAGGTGGTTGACAAATCTATTTAATAAGATTTGGCACACTAACAAAATGCCAGAGAAATGGAGGAAGAGTGTCTTAGTACCTTTATATAAGAACAAGGGAGATATTCAAAGTTGTGCCAACTACCGAGGCATAAAATTGATGAGTCACATGATGAAACTATGGGAGAGAGTGATAGAATGGAGATTAAGAAAGAATGTAGAGATATCGAAAAATCAATTTGGTTTTATGCTGGGTCGATCAACTATGGAGGCAATATATTTGCTTAGACAACTTATGGAGCACTTTCGAGTAATAGGTAAAGATCTCCATATGGTCGTTATAGATTTAGAGAAAGCATATGATAAAGTGCTTAGGGAGGTACTCTGGTGGTCCTTAATGAAGAAAAGAGTTCCTTTGAAATATATTAAACTAATTAAGGACATGTATAGAGGTGCAAGGACACATGTGAGGACAGGTGGGGGGCAAACAAGTGAGTTTCCTATCACGGTGGGATTACACCAAGGGTCATTGTTGAGTCCATTCTTGTTTGCGGTAGTTATGGATGAACTGACAAAATCCTTCCAGGATAAGGTGCCTTGGTGTATGATGTTTGCAGATGATATTGTCCTATGTGCGGAAACTAGAGCGGAGATCAATACAAAGTTGGAATTATGGAGACAAACGTTGGAATCAAAAGGATTTAAACTAAGCAGAGTGAAGACTGAATACATGGAGTGTAAATTCAGTTCTAATCGACTAGAAGAGCATGATGTAGTGAAGTTAGATGGGGTGGCGATACCTAAGTGGGAACATTTTCGATACTTGGGATCAATAATACAGATGGATGGAGAGATTGATGGTGATGTGACCTATAGGATCCAGGCTGGATGGAGTAAGTGGAGAAGTACTACAGGTGTGTTGTGCGATAAAGGAATTCCTACATGGTTGAAAGGCAAGTTTTATAGGACAGTTGTTAGACCAACATTGTTATATGGTAATGAATGTTGGGCGACTAAGAGGTTACATACACAAAAGATGAGTGTAACAGAAATGAGAATGTTACGGTAGATATGTGGATATACAAGAAAGGATAGAATGAGAAATGATAATATTTGTAAGATGATTGGAGTGGTACCTATCGAAGACAAAATGTGTGAAAATCGTTTACGTTGGCTTGGACATGTAAGACGTAAACCTGTAGATGCTCCAGTTAGGAGAATAGAGGCTATGGATGTTGAGAGAAGGGTTAAGACTAGAGGAAAATCGAAAAAGACTTGGAAGGAAGTAGTTTGGAAAGACATGAAGGTTTTGGAATTAGATGAGCAAATGGCCTTGAATAGGAATCTATGGAGGCAAAGAATACATATGGACGATCTAACGTGATTTTAGATATTGGTTCATATAGCCTACCCCAATCTATTGGGATAAAGGCTCTGATGATGATGATGATGATGATGATGATGATGATCTAATATATATATTCATATATATATTTATTTATCTTGTTATATTACTTATATGTAATATGTATTTGTACCTATATTTTAAACATGAAATATATAATATCTACATACACATATATATATACACATATATTTTATATGTTCATGTCTAATGCATTTTTAATGTAGGTATGTGTATATATATATTTATATATATATATATATATATACACATTTTCCTCCTTTATTTTAAAATTTACATATATCTATATATTGTGGAATATATGTACCTATTTGTTCTTATATATCTCTTAAACTCATTATAAGATTTCTAAATTATATCAAGGATCGTTTATGGCTAAATTTGCTAACTTGCAACTTCATTCTCATTACTTGAAATAATGATAATCACAAAGTGCATCATAGTACTTAGCTTATTCTATGTCTCTTATTTATTCACTAATATCGTACAAAGTTTTGTAGTTTTTACAAAAATGAAAAAGGGATTAAGAGAATATTTTATAAAGGTTTTTTCTAAATATTCTCTCGATATATGAATTATATGTGATATGAAATGAAAGATGAAAAAAGGGATAAAGTGAATATTTTATAAATATTTTCTTAAATATTCACTTGATTTATTATATAACCTTTTATGGTTTTAATTATGAAATTACTTATTTCTATAAATTCCATAAAGGTGAATTTATGATGAAAAACACTGTTTTGAGACTAGTTGGCACCCTTATCATGATGATATGTGATATGTGATACGTGACATGTGATATGTAGTCTCGGTCGACACCTGATTAGTGATCCCTCCAGGACAATGATAGACTATGGCTATAGATCTGATATGATTACTCTTTTACCCTCCGGGGTCTATAGCATGATATGATTGGATGATTGCCTCAGTCTCCATATATGATATGTGACATGTTATAAGGAAAATGTTTTATATGATACGATTTAAATCAAAATGATTTACAACATTTTACATAATGCTTATTACGGTACTGAGTACAATACTACGAGATGATTTTCATAAGACATGTGACATGAACATGTAATATGTTTTAAGAAGAGAAAGAAGAGTTTATAAATCTAATCTTCTTACTAAGATTTTAAATTGAATATCAGATTTAAAATATGAAAATGTTATAAGGAAATGATTTTAATAACTTATTTTGCTATTTAAAGTACCGTACTAATTATGATTATACATAAAACATGAATGAGTTTAAATGAGCATGATGATGATTTAACTAATATTTTTTTCAAAGAATATATGAATATTAGTTACGTTATTTAAATGCTTTATTTCATAAAAGCATTTTTTTAAAAGGAATAGGAATATGATATGGAGTAAAAAGGAAAAAGGATTTAAATTACTCTCTGCAGTTGCTTCTAGGTTCCGGGACAAGACAGGTATTTCAAAAAACCTTCTGAACTCCATCCGGATCCCTAGTCGACTGTAGTATCCTTCCTATTTGGCCCCTAAAGCACCTATAGGAAAAAATGAAAAAATTTTACAACATATAGATATCTAGATATCAAGAGTTTCATATAACTCTTTTACTGAGCCGTGGTTTGCTCACTCCCTAATTTTAACATTTCAGATTTTTAGTGCCTAGGAGATTTGACATCCGAGCACCTTGACTGTGCATCTGAGGAATTATGTGGCAGCTCGACTGAAATATGAGGTACAATCATTTATTTCATGTATTTGACGTATCTACAATACTACTTTATTGTAGATTATAATAGGGGATGTAAATAATATTGTGTTTTAATATGTAATATTTTAAATGAAAAAGGAAAGTAAAGTATCGTAGACAGCCCAACCAAATAAAATGTGTGGACAAATGTGAAAAAAGGTGGTCATGGGCTGTGAGAGAAATTTCCTAAAAAATTTCCTTAAAATGTCATGAAATATTTTAGTACATATTTGAGTGATTTCCTAGCCTTGAAGATGAGATATTTAATATTTCTCATAAAATATGAATTTACCAAAAAACATTATTTAAATATTCATGTTACCAAATTTAATGAAGGTAAAGCTACTGGAAATTTCTCTTAAATGTTTTACAATGTAAGAAATGGTGTAAAAAGTGAAATGTTTTGAAGTGAATATTTTATAAACTATTTTCAGTAAATATTCATTATATGATAAATAAAATCTTTATGGACTAACTGTAGATTTTACCTACTTTTATTGATTTCCATAAAGGTGATACGACTGTGTGAATATTGTTTTAAGACTAAAATGTTCCTAAATGTATTCCACAGTGAAACAGTGTGTTTATGAAAACTAATAATAGTCTTGGGAAATAAATATTTACTATTTTCCATAAAGTGTGAAATTACCAAAAATGATATTTCAGAAATCCTGAAATTGAGTTTTATCAAAATGAAAGCATTGAGATGCGGGTATATATGTGTTATGGTGAAAGAGAATATTTATGAAATTTATTACTATAGTAAAAATATTTTGTAACACTGTTTTCATCGTACTATATACTATGTGATTTTATACCTTTATGGATTTTGACGATAATGTATATTTTACTAAATTTCATAAAGGTGATGTGATTTCTCATAAACTGTTTTGAGACTAATAAGCCCTTTATCATGCTGATATGTGATATGTGAAGTTGTTGATACTGATCCTATCTTCAGCATCCTGGTTGACACTTAATCAACGTACGACTAAGGACAATTATAAACTATGGCCATAGGTCTCATGATGATATTGATACTACTCCCTATGGGGATTCTAGCATGATATGTTGAGGGTGTTACCTGGTCTCCATTCACATATTACTAATTTACTACTACGGCTTTCACTAAAATTGTTATGATTACAGTTACTAAAGAGAAGTGTTAACCGTACTGAATTGTTATTACTTCAGGGTTTATTGAAATGTGTGAGACGTGTATAAAGTGATTGATAAAATACTAATTAAAGTATTTTATTAATCGGTTTTATAAACCATTATGTGATTATTTATTTAATGAGTAAGGTTTACCTAACGGGTTTTCGTACTGTTTACGAAATCTTCAGTGATATATGTGAACTGTGTTCAAAGGGAAATGATAATTTATTAATCTAATATTTGTTTCATGATTTAATATGAATATTAGATTATTTGATTTAAATGCTTTGATTTATGAAAATATTGATTTGAATTTATTGTGAAATCTTATGGAAACGTACTTTATTTCAAAAATCAATACTTACTCCCTATAGTCGCTTCTAGTTTTCAAGACAAGATAGGTATTTCAAAATACCTTTCATACTCCATCCAGATTCCTAGCCGACTATAGTATCCTTCCTTTACGGTCCCTAGTGCACCTATAGGAAAATAAAGGATTTTATTGCATATAGATTCCGTGATATCAAGATCTGCATACAATTCCCTTACTGAGCCGTGTTTTGCTCACTCCTTTATTTTCACCATCCACAGATTATTTTCAATGATTGCATGATTTACCTATTCGTGGATTGGCTACGTTTCGGTTATCCCGAAGTAGTTGTAGTGGACCCTGGAGGTATTGTGTTTACATTTGTATGTTCAGACATTTATTTTATAGTACTACTTGTTGTAACTTTAATTTCAGGGGATGTAAACTGATTTATAAAGTTGTAAATATTAAGTATTAATAAATAAATATTGTTTAAGGTGTTTTATTGTTGTAAGTAAACAGTGTTAAAGGCATTACAGACAGCCAACCAACTACTGTATATGTGTGATATGTGATAAATGTGAATGATTACTGTATATAATAGACTGTGACATAATCTCCCAGAGATTCATGCACAATCTCGTATCCCCGAAGGGACCTCGTATCCCTGTAAGGACCTCGTAACAATGGCCACTGTCAATCACTCACAGTTCGCATTAGTTAAGTGCTCACTACGTAAACCTGTAGGGTTTGACCGTAACTCCCATAATCGTATCATGTAATGGGGAAGGTCTGGGACGTCTCCCAGCCTAATCATCATTGTCTCACATGCACGATCATCAAGGAGACATTAATCTCATAAAATCACTTCATATACTTATATATCATTTCATATAAATCAATTCATGTAAATCGTTTCGGGAAATTCAATTCATGTAAAACATTTCATGTAATTCCAATTCATAAAAAGCATTTCATGTAGAACAATTCATGTAACTCATTTCTTGTAAATCAATTTGTGTAAATCCTTTCATGTAATGCAACTCTTGTAAATTATTTCATGTAATTCAATTGATGAAATCCATTTCTCGTACATGTAAATCATTCATGTAATGAAATTCATTTAATTTATTCCTATACCTCTATTTCCAGGCAATATCCAAAATTTGATCACGCCACTTACGTTTCCTTTAGTTTCCGAACTTCACACTGCATAATAATTCTAAACTATATTCAGAATCCTATATTATAATTCTAATAAATATTCCATAATTTTCTATTTTCTATTTATTATCTTCAACAATTAATTTATTTTATTTTCTATTAAATACCAAAATATATTATATTCTAAATTAAATCCTAGTCTTTCTTTAATTTCCATGTCATCCATAATTTCAATTTGTATTTTAAATTCTCATGTATCCCTATAATAAATATTCTATAGATTAAATTAGAAACCTTTCTCAATTCACCAATAATTTATATTTTTAACTCAATAATTATTCTATAAATCAATTACTCTATTAATCTTTATTTTCTATGGATCACTTTTTCTTAGTAAATTATTCTGTTCTTTATTAATTACTATAAATTTAGCTACAATTAAATTGACTTATTTCTTAATTTTAATGTCATTAAAATTCTATTGTCTTCAGTTTATTAAATTTTCTATCAATTACCAATTATAATCATACTTAAGTTGTAACCTCTTGCTAATTTAGCTTCACTAATAGTCCCATTAACTCTTAATTAACCTCTCTCTTAATTCCTATTTTCTATCTTATTAATTCCTAAAATTTATTTATTTCCTTTTCTATTAATTGCTACAATATGAGTACATTTAAATTTACTTTTTTTTTTCAATTTAATTTCACTAAGAACCATATTAACCTTTATAATTTATTCACAACTATGATCTATGAAATTTCCTTACGGAAACCCGTACAGTAAGCCTTAACCGAATTGTTCTCTTTGTCCAATATTTGTTATGTTTCAAATTCTTGTTTCATGATTAACGTTTATTTTTGTTCAATTCCTATTATAAATCAAATATTCAGCCTTGCATTATGGTTATTATTCCCTGATTCAAATAATCCTCATTCCTTATTTATTTTGGTTCCACCATTTACTTATATCAAATTTACTTTCATTTTATAAATTCTCACAATTAATTTACATTATTTCCTAATAATATTCACCATATAATTATAATTAGATCATGTTTCTCTTACTTTAGTTCACTCACCAATGTCAAGTAATATTTATTCTAATCAATTTTTTTCCATATTTCCCAATTCAAATTTCACTAATAACTTTATTAATATTGTTATATTATATGTCACTTATTAACTATTAAAATTTAATAATTAATGTTATGAAATATAATTAACTAATTTCCTATTTATTCAAAATTCATTCTTTTTCCCCAAATTCAATTCCATTAATAATTTAATTACCCTATGTATGTTATTCATTACTATTAGCTTATAAAATTCTACATGATAATTCATAAAATTCTACATGATAAGCTCATGCATTAGACTTTAACCAATTTTACACTTGCCCAAATTCTACTCTTTTTCAATATTAGTTTTATAATTTATCTTAATTCATTATTAAATTAACTTTATTATTGCCATTTTATCAAATTACATAATTCATTTTTTTTCTTTCCTTTCTTTTCTGTTTTCTTTTCCTTTCTCTTCTGTTTTCTTTTCCTTTCGGTTTCCTGGCTCTCTTCCACTACCGGCAGCTTCCATTAGTCCAATTTCATGAGTTTTCAATCTTCATTCAATCCTCAAATTATAACTATCTTATACTCAGTTAGAAATTACAAGAAACATGTTCAATTCATAAAGATTTCATCACCAACGTCAGCCCCTGTTGTACTTCCATATTCACACCACAAACAGTCACTTTCAAGTCTTGAAATTTCTTTCTTAATCCAAGTTTCAACTAGCTTCCATGTATCACCTTCTACAAGTTCCTAACCAACAAACCTCAAAATCATCAAACTTTCTTAGTTTTCTCTCCATTGCCGAACCTGTCCTGCTCTTCTACATCATTATTCAAGTCAATTCAAGTCCTAAATACATCACCTATGCAATAAACTAATAGGTACCATAGCAAGAATTAAGTAAAACGTCACCTTCGCTTGATCAGCCGACCACTACAACCCAAAATCCAGTTCTGAGTTCATCACTTCAGCCTTTTAATTTTCTGGGTTTAAGATGTTTTTAGAGTAAAAACAGATTTGATAGAGAAAGCTTAGTGTTTTCGGTGAAGCCAAATGGTTATTTGGCTAAGACAAAGAAAAGAAAACGTGAGGGACCTAGGAAGAAATGGAGAGAAACGGTAGCAGCAGAAAATAGAGAGAGAGAGGCGGTGCTGCAGTTTTTCTTTCTTTGCCGACTTGAAAAACTTGAAGAAGACGCCCTTTTTGTCTAATTTATTTATGTGTTGTCTAATGAAAAATTGCCAGCTAGTCCAATGTTTTTATCGGTGCAGCAAGCTTCCACGAGAAGCTTGCTGCGGCATGTTTATTTATTTATTTATTAGATTTTCATTTATATTTTTATTATATAAATTTGTTAATTTCAATAATTAACTTACTTTATTTTTTACTAATTATTTAAAATATAATTACCATTAGAATATATTGTTTCCCAAATTATATTCCATTTAAAACATAGTTACCATTAGATTATATTCTTTCTCAAATTATATTCTAATTTCTATACTATAATCTTAATAATTTCTTTCTTTCTTTTCTTTTTTTTTCCTTTCTTTTGTTTCCTATCTTCTATTTTATTAATTCTTATAATTAATTTATTTTATTTCTTATTACATATTACTAAAATATAATTACAAAAAATCATATTCTTTTTCAATTTTAATTTCACAATCTATCTTTATTCATTATTTACTTTAATTCCTTAATTAACAATATTAGCAGTTACATCAATTTTTTTTTTACTTAGGAGTTATTTCTACTCAAATAATATATTTATAATAGACTTATTTTGTACTTAAAATTACACTAATTTCATCCTCTAATATCATCATGCTAGGATCTCACTTCGATCTGGACAGAAAAAGTCCTGGTGGGGCCCTCACCGAGTACTTCTTTAAACCTTATCGAATGGACCCTTTATTAAATATTTTAACAATTAATATTTTCTTTTTTTAAATTCCTATGCTTTGTATATTATATTGAATATAAGAAAATTGGGGTCCTCAAAGTATAGACACAGGAAGATTATGGCACAATGCCTTTTGTTTATTATGCCTGTGTATACATGTGTATCTATCGAGTTTGGGATGTTAGGCTATGTTTACTGTCTTGAATTTCATTTTGATGATATTAACGTTACTCTGTTTTGAGATGAAATCGTTGAACTGATGTAATAGATATATATATAAATATTTATATATACACACTTAGGAGGATAAAGATGAATGATGATGTTTTGTAAGTATGGTTGAAATTGTGATAGTAATGACAGCTACTGTGGTATCATTGTTTCCGAACTTGATGTTGTTTATCTCTAGCGGTTTGTATACAGATTTAGAGTTGGTGATGTTAAAATGCGAGTGCATGATATATATGAATTAATTAAAAGATGAAATGAAGTGGGACCTTAGTGATCAAAGTATCAGTTAAATCAAATGATGACCTACATAGTCACCTACAAACGAATAAGTAAACTAAAAAAAATGAAAAATTTAGCTCGCAATTTAGGCTTTCATAAGTTAGTTAAGAAGGATAGGATGTGTCAATTATGTACTTATGGAAGTATGAAATGGTGTTTTTGCCATGAGAAAAAATTCGTAAGAGTCGTTGTTGCCATGTAATACAATGATGTGCACGATATGGAATGATTAAATTAAGATAGTTTGGTGATTTAAATGAAATGAAAAATGATATATGATCACATTTATAATATTTCTATAAAGAGACTAAGTTGTGAGACCACCTTAAGCATAAGATAAGATGTTATCCTAAGTGTGTATGGTAATAATATAAGTTATGCTAAGCATGCATTTTAATCACTTTACATGGTATATGTCTATTAATGTCTGAGATCCATATTTTTGAAGTGTATGTATTGTTTAAAAAGAATTCATTATTCTTTTATCGATGTGATGAAATAAATGCGTTTTTAATGACAGCCATGATATTGAAGACATTATTATTCTTTTATGGTATTCATATGTACCCATAGTGTTCTAATTGTGATCATGAATTTTGAGATTTTAATATTTGATCATATGAAAAATATTTTAAGGCTGTCACGTGGAATAAATTGTTTTGAAACATATGATACCCTAATGTATTATTGCCTAGATGGCATGTTAATGCTTAGAAGGTGGGTGATTTCAATGATGGCATTGTGATATTTTTCGACAACTACTCGAGACTTATTACACCAGTTGCCAGATGTACTGTGGCATTGGGAAGATTTGTGATCATAGATAGTCACCTAAAATGGTAATTGACCATGACTAGCTACCATGGGATGCCTTATTTAAGGCATATTGTTTACTATTATCTAAATTAGGGATAATTACCCTGCCTCATGATATCATTATTGACATAGATATATATATATATATATGTTTTCATATGGGATCTCAAAAATGATATTGTTTTGAGAACATTGAACTTGTGATTTACTAAATTGTTGCAAAAATATTTTATGCTTTGTATAAATGGTGATTATATGAAAAGTTTAAATGTACTTTAATATTACACTGAAACATTGATTTTAATGCATTTGTTTTATGCATGGCATATGCATTCAGTGATTTGATATTACATGATTATGGATATTACAATATGTTGGTGTTAGGTTCAGGAAAATAAAGTGCTCCAAAGTATCCTTCAAATTGATACTCTTTAAACCCTAACCCTATGTAGTAAGGATGTGGAAAAGAAATCGATTTAATGAAATATTGTTGGTTATGTACAATATGGATTGTGGATATTGTGACAAATATGGAAAAGTTAGGAGTGCATATCAAAATTTCATGATGCATTTTCTATTTCATGTAAATCAGGTTTTATGTGTTATACATGCATACATTAGTACGATATGAACCTAATTATTATTTTGGATAGTTATTCCATACATTGTCGGTGGAGTTTTTTTGCTCCATAAGCAGGGTTAGGATCATGACACATGTCCTATTTTATCAACACTATCCCGGCTTAATCTGTGAGAGAAATAGTGGGAGAGTGAGCTAGAAGCCAAGAAAATCAACCACACAAGTACAAAGGGAGAGATGGTATCGTAGGGATAAGGCACTCATTAATGGTGCATTTTAGCACCAAAGGCTTAGGATAAGCAAATGGTAAGCTTATCCTTTAAGCCTGTTAAGATATTTTCCCATAATTTTCATGTATTTTTCATTTAATCATTTAATTTATATTTTTCTTAATTCTTATTGGTCCATGCATGTTGGTCGGTAAAATTCTTGCAAATTCCTTGCATGTCCCATGCAAAATGTTGACATTTCCATGCTTGGCTGGCCATGTAGCTTTAGGGTAGGGTTTTTGCTTGGTTTTCTCGTTTTCGATCTTTTTAGTCCTATCATAAAATTTTTCCATCCAAGGTCTAGGATGACCAATTAAGGCTTTAAAATTACTTAGTTAGACCCCAATAATTAATTCAAAGTGTTTGTTTTGACCACTTGATCGAATGACCTATGGACAAAACTGTCATTTTTCAATTTGTTTCACATATTTTAAGATAAGCTAAAATTGAACTCAATTAATTTCAAATGACTGAAATTGGCTTATCTAAGACCAAATATAATCAATAGATGATGATTCGAACGTATCTAGATAGGTGTACACTTCCGTGGGGCCCACAGACCTGCCCATAAAGAAGTTTAACCAACTAGACCTTAAATTGAAAATTTTTGATTCGGCAATCAATTAGGGTTCAATAGGCCTTGTATTCACTTTATTTGTATAAATTTGAGTTCACACAGCAAATTATCACCATAATCATGCTTAGCTAAGTGAATTACACCTTATATATCATTTTCCCCTGAACTAAGCATGGTTACACTAGAAAGCCGAATGCATAGCTACATGACCCTTACATATTCATTTCATTCCATTCCAACTTCATATATCATTATACCATCACTAGACAATCAACATATCTTAAATTTAAGGCTTGAAACAAAACTTACCTAAGGAATCCTTTTGTAGGTCGAATATGAACTATCACTTTAGAGAGTTTTTCTCATCAATTTAAAACCATTAAACATCTTAGAATTACTCATATATCAACATAGTATAAGCTTAAATCATGAAACAAAGTGGAACTTATAGATCTCACCTTAGACCAAAACTTGTTTCTCTTGAAGTTCCTTGTGTTGATTTTTTTGGAAAAGAAAAGCTAGAAATATGTTTAGGAGATGGAAAAGAGTTAGACTACTATAAGAGATTGAAGAAACAAGTAAAACATTTCATGGAGGTAGGGTTAAGGTTCATGGTTTCAGGGGTTCTCTCACTTTCCTTATGTTTTCTTATTTCTTTCTCTTTTATTGAGCATAACATGGGGTTTTAAGGTGGTGGCTAAATATGGGAGACTTATTTTAGCCATGCAAGAGCATTTTAAGAGTTAACCAATTAGATTTAAGCTTATCATATAAGCTTGTTAAGATTTTTTCCTTTAAATTTCTTAATTTCCATAATTTTCCTTTTTCTCACTTCTCATTGTTTCATAAGATTTAGGTAGGTGAGATATTCCATATTTGCATGCATGTCCCATTGATATAGGACACTGTTAGTGGTAAAATCCAAAAGGTGGCTGACATGCACTTATACACTAAGGTTTTTGCTCGATTTTATCTATTTCCATCTTTTTCGATCCTATAGAATAATGTTTTCACATAAGGTCTGACATGATAAATTAAGGCTTTGACATTAATTAGTTAAATCCCTAAAGTCATTTTACAAAGTCGATTTTGACCACTTGACCTAGTGACCTCTGAACATAATCGTCATTTCTTGATTTGTTACACATTTTTTGATAAAACCTAAAATCGTAAGTTAGTGGATTAGAATGGCTTACCAAAGGCTAGATATCATTAATATATGATGATTTGCATGTATTTGGGTAGTGCACGCTTATATGGGGCCCATGTACCTGTCCATATAAAAGTTTGCCCTGCTACACCAAAAACCAAAAAAAATCAATACTTAGCCATGCTACATTGTTCAAATAGTCAAGTATTGATTAAATATTGTTAGCTTTAAATTGCCATACATATTTTGAAATGACAAAAACTTAAGTAAGCTTTAATGTTTTAATTCATATTGTAAATTTGCCTTATCACACATGATTTTCTCAATACATTTTAAGTGATCATATCAAACATTAAGACCATGATTTAATGATACATTCTTATGGGTCTTAATTCCTTATAAATGTTTTGAATATTTTAGAAAATCACTTAATGAATTTTTGGACAATGTTTTCATCAAAGAAAGTCAAGAAAAACTCCCACAAAAGTACCAATATGTTTTGGGTTGAATTAGGATCAAAGACCACATCATTTCTAACCCAAAAGTGCTAGAAAAATGCCATCTGGAAGAAAAGGATCAATCCCCTAGGGAAAAGGATCGATCCCTTTTTGGCAGAATGCCCCAGAAGCAAGAAAATGAAGCATGAGATCGATCCCTTAAGGAAAGGGATCGATCCTTTTGTGTCAGAATGTCCCCAACGGCTAGTTTCTGTGAGATACAACGGCTAGTTTCTGTGAGATACAACGGCTAGTTTCTGTTTTGGCTCCAACCAACGTCCACAAACCATCCAAGGGACTATAAATAGAGGCTTAGAAGCTAAAGGAAGGAAGAGGAACAACCAAGCAACATCTTTCATCATCTTATTCATCTTCCTCAAGCCTCAACATCAATTCAAGAGATAAAGAGTCTTCATCTTTTATCATTCATCTATTTCTTGTATTGCTTAGCACAAACTTTGTATAGGCTTTTCATTGTGCTTAAATTCTGTAATCATTTGCCTACCTAGAGGCCTCTCTTGATTACATTATTTGTAACCCACCATTCCTTGTAAAAAGGGGAGGTTTCTCTTAAGCCTTAAAAAAGAGGGAGGTTACTCTTTAGCCTAAGAAAAAAAGAGAGGTTTCTCTTGAGCCTAGAAAAAGAGGGAGGTTACTCTTGAGCCTTGAAAAGAGGGATTGTAATCACAAATTCAAGATAGTGGATTTGGAGAAAATCCTTGGGAGCGTCTCAAGGTAGAGGACGTAGGCAAGGTTGCCGAACCTCTATAAATCGATTGTGTAAATCTCTCTTTCCCTACTCTCTTTAATTAATTTCAATTATATTGTGTTTATTGCATTGAACTTGGATTGCATGCTTGCCTAGCCTAGAGAACTTAGAAATTATTAATATAGGCTAGAGAATTTAGAGAAACCGAAAAACGAGCCTATAGTTAGTTAAAAACCGATTCACCCCCCCTCTCGGTATCGCCTATAGAGCCAACAATTGGTATCAGAGCTTGGGCTCGAGATTGAATTAGATTAACCTCTAGCAAAACGATCTTAAATGGCTCACTTGAATGTAGGTACACCCCTAGGAGAAGAGGGACACTCATTAGTTAGACCTCCACTATTCAATGGTGAGAATTACTCTTATTGGAAAACTAGGATGATGTTATTTGTGCAATCTAATGACTATGAAGTGTGGAGAGTAATAGTTAATGGTCTTAGAATCCCAATAAAGAAAGTAGATGGAAAAGATGTCCCTAAGAGTGAGGATGAGTGGGACACCAATGATATGAGATTGGCACAATTGAATGCCAAGGCTATGCACACCCTCTTTTGTGCATTAGGTCTTAATGAATATAATAAAGTGTCCCTATGTGAAAATGCTAAGCAAATATGAGACAAACTAGCCATCACACATGAAGGGACAAATCAAGTTAGAGAGACCAAAGTAGGAATGCTCACACATGATTATGAGCTTTTTAGAATGAAAGAAAATGAGTCCATGAGTGATATGTATACTAGATTTAATGACATAATCAATGGACTTAAGGCATTAGGCAAGACCTATTCCAATGTAGAAATGGTGAAGAAAATCTTGAATAGCTTGCCACAATCATGGGAGGCAAAGGTAACCGCAATAGAAGAGTCTAAAGACCCAAATACCTTATCTCTAGATGAACTTATGGGCTCCCTACTTACATATGAGATGAAATTGAAAAAAAATGAAGAGCCTTCAAAGAAAGTAGGGGTAGCGCTTAAGTCTTCCACTCATGAGGATGATAATGATGAAAGTGGAAATGAGGAAGAAAAGGAAATGGCAATGTTCGCCAAAAGTTTCAATAGATTTATGAGAATGAAAGAGAGAGAGAGTAATAGGAGACACCATAGGGGAGAAACAAGTAGAAGAGAAAAGGACCACTTAGTGTGTTATGAGTGTAATGAACTAGGTCACACTAAGCTAGATTGCCCCTTACTTAGGAAAGAAAATGATAGAAAATCTAAGAAGAAAGCATTTGTGGCTGCATGGAGCGATAGTGATAGCTCCAATGAGGCAAACATAGATGATGAGGTAGCCTACTCATGCTTTATGGCTATTAGTGACGATGAGGCTAGCTCTAGTTCTAGTGAAATTAATGATTTTACATTTGATGAGTTACAAGATGCTTTTAATGATTTAGCAAATGAATTTCAATGCATGAATTCTAAATATAAGAAAATCATTGCTAAATTGAAAATAGAAAATGAAGCCTTGACAAATGCTAAGCTAGAATTTGAAAAGAAATTAGAAGAGGCTAACTTGGAGATAAATGAGTTGAATAAAAAGAACTTAAACTTACATAACTCATTTACTAGGTTTTATATGGGTCAACAAAAGCTAGATCATATGTTAAAGACCCAAAGAGCTTTCTTTGACAAAGATGGGCTAGGATACAATGAAATACATAAAGAAACTCATCTTAGGAATTTCTTAGTGAGCAAAAATACTATGCATGATACATCTCTCACATGCTCACTATGTAATAGGATAGGCCACTCCTCACAAGCATGCACATATAGAAAAACTACCTTTAGAGGAAAAGTGGTTAGGAAGATGTGGATGCCAAAGCATGCAATAAATAATGATTTGAGCTTGAAATGGATCCCAAAAGGATCAAAAATTGTGAGCACTAACTCTCAAGGACCCAAGAAAATTTGGGTACCAAAGCATGCTTGAATTTATTTATTGTAGGAGTGGTAGAGCATGGAATTACAAAGAAACAATGGGGATTGAATGCTCTACACACCTCATGGAGATTGCTTGTGCCAATGAGAAAAAGGAAGAGCTTAGAAATCCATCCTTAGCAAGGTGACAACAATTTCTCAAAGAATGGCTAATGGTGGATCCAACACCTTAAGGCAAAGCACTCTCAAGCAAAGGAGTTTTGTAAGCTTAATTCCTTGCTCTTTAAACTCTTTATTTGATTATTTGTGCTTTGATGAGAAAGTTGGTTGATGATTATTGGTGCATTGTGAGGCATGCTGAATGATTGGTTGATGATTAATGATGCATTTTGAATAAGCAAAAGGCATGATGAATGATTGTTGAATGCTTGATGGACTATTCTTGATGAATGAAGAGCATGTTTAATGAGTTTGAAATGATTTTTGGTTTTCTGCATCTTGAGCAAGTTTGATATGGCTAGATAATATATTTAGTTGCTCAAAAGTTGTCAAATATGTCATATATGCAAAATGCCATGAGCAATAATGAAGAACTTGTATGTTGACAATCATGGCATGTTGTTCACAAGATGTATGCTTTAATGATATTTATGCTTAAAACCTATGTGAACAAGTTTGTTTTGACATATTTATGTAATTCAATGCATTGGTTTGGCCAAAATATGCATAACTCCCAAAATGACCTCCTTTGAGGCCAAAAATGCATTTTATTGTGAAAATTCTTCCAAAATTACAAAATCTTTTGTTAAATGGTTTTTCATTCTTGTTTTTCATTCATACAAGTCCACAATCATGTTTCACAAATGTTTAAACCTTTACTTGGACTTAAATTACTCAAAAACGGAGTTTTGGTACCTCACAAGTTGAATTTTCTGTCAAAATTACTGCAGAATCTGTAGGAAACTATGAGGGATCGATCCCCACTGTAGCAGGATCGATCCCCCCAGGCCAGAAAAGGCACTCCTGCATGTTTTCAACCGAAATTGAGAAGAACCTTTCATTGTTTTGATATTTTCTCTCTTCTCAACTTAAAATTCATTGTTTGAACTTCTTTTTGGATGATCTTTAAACTATGAAAATTCATTTTTCATTGATATCATGCCTCAACTCCATCAATGAATATCATTTCCAACAAATGGTATCACTTTCAACAATCAATATCATTTTTCTTGAGCTCACAAGTGCACAATCATTTTTCTTATTGAAAACATTCATGAATCTTGAAATAATCTTGAAATATATTTTCAATGAATGCTTAAACATAATTTTGAGAATTATTTCATTGATTTGTGAGTAATTTGAGAATTTGATGAGCTTGTGCATAATGACTATTGATCATATCTTTTGTTCATCTTAGTCAAGCATGCTTATAGGATTATGTTTATTAGCTTGACTCAATTACTCCACTCTAGGTTTCTTGATCATTATACATCTAGTGGATTGATTTCAAATGTAAATTCAACAATTGGTAATGGTCATTGGCCTATAATTTGTGATGGTAAATGGATCCTAAATGTTCAAATGCATGAAACTTTATCATCCTTGTACTTAAAGAACTAGGGTCTTAATGACAACACCAACACTCAAAGATAAATGCAAACTTGAACAAACTTGATATCCATGCATTTATTATTTGAATCTTTCCTTGCTCATAATTGGTTAAGGACTTGAATTGGAAAATGAGCATATGATTTTTGTGATTGAAAACATGGAAGAAAATGTGTTTGCTTGAATACTTTGATTTTATGAATCTTCCATATGATATAACTTTGTGAATATAAATATGGATTACTACTTTATGATTGTATGCTTATGTATAATTAATCCATATGCATATTTGATGATGTATGTTGTGTTCTTGCATATTTAGAATGACTATTTTATTGACATGAACACACTACACATAAAAATTGGATTCATGCAAAATATGTAAGTCAACCATTAGTAACAATTGGTATTTAGATTGAAATAACTATTAGTATCATTGGCAACCATATTTTCAATAATTGGTAAGCCAAATCTAAATTGCCAATTGGTATGAGCTTTAAATTGACAACTCTTCTCATGCTCCTTAGATTGAAATGACAAATAGAGAAGAATTCTCTTAGGATATTTTTGCATGAAACTCTTGTGTGCTAGAATTTGTAGTTAATTGCTATATATCTTAATTCTAGGCACAATATTTCTTGAGAATGATTTATGAGCACATGCATATGATATGTTATATAATCTTAGCTCATAATCATGATGTATTGTCATGCACCTTAGTTGGACCTTAGAGAACAATTGATATACTTAGGTGCTTGCTTAACTTCTTACCAATTGGAACCTTCTTGCAAAATTACTTATCAACAATTGGTATCAAAACTATTTATAAACAATTGGTCTAGGATCATAAGTCATATTCATTGCATAAATATCTCATACTCTTTGAGAATATTGACTTATTTATTTGTGCTATAAGTCCCATGTACTAACATGTTTCTTGTTGGATGGAGCATTTTTATTTGTTCTCACATAGCCATGATTTTAGGGGGAGCATATTTTTCCTTCTTTTTGCTATGACAAAAAGAGGGAGAGATAGATAAAGGGAGAGATAGATATAGGGAGAGATATTAAGGGGGAAAGATAATGAGGGAAAATTCATTTTCAAAACCCATGCTTATATTAAAGGGGAGCTTTATAAAATCCTGCATTATTTGAGGGGGAGTATTTTATCAAAGAATTTTTAAAGCAAATTTACATTAAGTTTTGTCATATCAAAAAGGGAGAGATTGTTAGCTTTAAATTGCCATACATATTTTGAAATGACAAAAACTTAAGTAAGCTTTAATGTTTTAATTCATATTGTAAATTTGCCTTATCACACATGATTTTCTCAATACATTTTAAGTGATCATATCAAACATTAAGACCATGATTTAATGATACATTCTTATGGGTCTTAATTCCTTATAAATGTTTTGAATATTTTAGAAAATCACTTAATGAATTTTTGGACAATGTTTTCATCAAAGAAAGTCAAGAAAAACTCCCACAAAAGTGCCAATATGTTTTGGGTTGAATTAGGATCAAAGACCACATCATTTCTAACCCAAAAGTGCAGGAAAAATGCCATCTGGAAGAAAAGGATTGATCCCCTAGGGAAAGGGATCGATCCCTTTTGGCAGAATGCCCCGGAAGCAAGAAATTGAAGCATGGGTTCGATCCCTTAAGGAAAGGGATCGATCCCTTTGTGTCAGAATGTCCCCAACGGCTAGTTTCTGTGAGATACAACGGCTAGTTTCTGTTTTGGCTCCAACCAACGTCCACAAACCATCCAAGGGACTATAAATAGAGGCTTAGAAGCTAAAGGAAGGAAGAGGAACAACCAAGCAACATCTTTCATCATCTTATTCATCTTCCTCAAGCCTCAACATCAATTCAAGAGATAAAGAGTCTTCATCTTCTATCATTCATCTATTTCTTGTATTGCTTAGCACAAACTTTGTATAGGCTTTTCATTGTGCTTAAATTCTGTAATTATTTGCCTACCTAGAGGCCTCTCTTGATTACATTATTTGTAACCCACCATTCCTTGTAAAAAAGGGAGGTTTCTCTTAAGCCTTGAAAAAGAGGGAGGTTACTCTTTAGCCTAAGAAAAAGAGAGAGGTTTCTCTTGAGCCTAGAAAAAGAGGGAGGTTACTCTTGAGCCTTGAAAAGAGGGATTGTAATCACAAATTCAAGATAGTGGATTTGGAGAAAATCCTTGGGAGCGTCTCAAGGTAGAGGACGTAGGCAAGATTGCCGAACCTCTATAAATCGATTGTGTAAATCTCTCTTTCCCTACTCTCTTTAATTAATTGCAATTATATTGTGTTTATTGCATTGAACTTGGATTGCATGCTTGCCGAGCCTAGAGAACTTAGAAATTATTAATATAGGCTAGAGAATTTAGAGAAACCGAAAAACGAGCCTATAGTTAGTTAAAAACCGATTCACCCCCCCTCTCGGTATCGCCTATAGAGCCAACAAATATGTATAGAAATTGTAGTTCTTACATCATCCTCTCCTTAAGAAATTTGATCTTCCAAATTTATCTCAGTCTAATCGAAGAGATGAGGGTATTTCTCTTGTATAAGGCTTTTTAGTTACTTGCTAGCTTCTTTAGAAGTGTGATGCTACTGGAGAACCTTTACTAAATGGTATAGACTTTGATCTTAGAGTCTTTTCATTACGGTCCAAAATCTAGTTCGGCTTCTCAATGTAGTTCAAATCCTTCCTAATCTTGAATGGTTTGTACTAAATATTGTGGGAGGAATCCGACTGATACTTCTTCAACATAGACACATGGAAAATATTATGCACACTAGATAGCTGTAGTGGAAGTGCCAATTTGTATGCCACATCTCCTTACCTCTCTAAGATCTCGAAAGGATGATGAATCGAGTACTTAACTTTCCTTTCTTTCTGAACCTCATGATACCTTTGGATGGAGAGACTTTAAGGAATACCTTATCCTAATCTAAAACTCAAGATGTCGTCTCTGTATGTTAACGTAGCTCAATTATCTACGCTCATCGGAAGGCCTCAACACAATTGGCGATGTCAAAGCAGCCAACTTGCCCCTAATACTCGACCTCAATCCCATGATAAACTTAACAGTCTTTAGCTGCTCATCCTTAGAAGTGTAAGAGTCGTATCAGCATAGGGTTGAAAATTAGGACTCATACTCGTCCACAGACATCGTACCTTGAGTGAGCATGAGGAATTCTACCTGTTTCTTCCTCCTTGCAAGCTCAGGAATATATTGCTTGTAGAAGCACTCTAAAAATGCCTCCTATGTGATCTTAGGGTTTCAATCCTTCGAAAGTTTCTCTGCAGACTGCCACCAAAACTCGACCTTGTCTTCGAACATAAACATGGCCAGTGTAACCCTCTCAATAGTGCTACAACCCATGTACTTGAATAATTTCTCCAACTATCTTATTCAAGCCTCGATCTCATCAGGGTCTTTAACACCATTAAAAGTTGGTAGATTCATCTTCTTGAATTGGCGAAGTCTCATCATATTCCTGTCCACCAGATTTGCAACCTAAGGTTAAGGGGAAGCCTGTTGCAATGGAGCTTCTTGTGGTGGTGCTTCCAGCTACAGAAGAGGTGCAACTTGTTGCTACGGAGGTGCAACTTAGGGTTAGGGTGGGATGGGAACCTGAGCTTTAGGTTGATTTTGATTGCCTCTTAGTTTTTGGGTAAGAAAGGGCAATTAAATCTTAAACTATCTATTGAAGTTCACCCACTGTTTGTTCTAATTGTTCCAATCGAGCATGTGGGCTTGGAGCCTAAGGAGGCGGAGGAGAAGGTGGCCTTGGAGCAGCTAGCCTCCTTTATGGACGCCCACATCTCCTCATCATTTGCCAACTCTTATACCAAAACCAAAAAACTCAGTATACTTCACACAACTATCATAGTTTAAATATAAATACAAGCACAATATACTAGAATGTAAAACTGCTCTAACTAACACAGGCATAAACAAATATGCTATGATACCAAAACTGTCACACCCAAATTTTCGAAAGCTTCAAATTATGGGCCAATTTTTCCTAACATACGTAAGTTTGTTTATTCTATGTAAATACAGATAATTGGATCTAAAGTTAATTCAAACAACTTAAATGGAATATATACCCTCGGTGTCACAACCTTGATGATGAATTTTGTGCTTACTTTTTTTTTTTTAACTTTTTCGATACATTAATTCCCATTTTGTTTGTTGGAGTGCAATGTAAATCAATTACGATATTGGCTATCACTTGCTAAACTCATTTTAATTCTTAACTTTCCCTATGGTCCCAGTCCGATTCTGTGATGTGATTGACACAATATTTTTCATTTTCCAAATTACCTAATTATTAATTTCTCTTTAGGTATTTCTTTTGATAACTTACGATACCTTCATAAACATAATATTATATACTAACTAAACATTCTATATCTATATATATATATATATATATATATATATATGTTACTAAATATTATACATCACCATTAGTGTTGTTCTAACAGTACTCAACACTTCTTTGTTCATAATTTACATAAACAGTTTACGTGTATAGTTACATCCCCAAAATATATACATATCTATTGTGCTACTAAGTCGGGAATACAAACATAAAAACTTACAAATTATATTGTCCAATCAATTAGATAGGCTCTTGAGGGAAAACACTTCCATGGGCCTCAAAACTTTAGACCAAATCTACTTATAGACGTAGATTTCTAAGGATAAGTAAGGGGGTGAGCTTTACATCTAGTAAGAAACATATATAAAAGGAGCTGGATATTACGGCAGCTATATGCATGAATCCTTTCGTACTCTAACAATCATCCATACGATACACTTTACATTACGATCTATAGACAATTAGACAGCGTGCATCCTATAGCCGATTTAGAAGTTTAGGGGTCTTTTGTAATGATACTTTAAAGTACCTCTTTATCCCTGTCTCCGAGCACACAGCTACAAGTTCCTATAATACTATACCAATGCTCCATGATGCTATCAATATCATTTTAAAAAAATTTTAGTGCAATGCAATTTCGTAAAACACTCATTTCAAACTTACGTATTCATTTCAATTCGATGCAATACCAAAACATGTATTTTTCAAATCATAACGATGGAATAATCTTTAAATCGATCAATATTGTTAAAACAATAGTCAATTCATTAAAAATATTGCAATGAAGTCAATATCGTTTTAATCAAATCGACCAAATCAATCAAAACGATTCAATAAATCATTTATTTGCAATCGATAGTGTTTCATTTAAAACAATTCAATAAGGAGACACAATTATAACCCAATAGCAATCATGCGATTTCAATAGTCCCAAATTGGGAATGAACGATAAAAACATATGTCTATAGTTAAAGAGAGGTCTATATAGTGTCACGAAGCCAGTGCCATCACAAGACTCTTGGAGACTTGCTCAGGGTCAATAGTGAGTACCACGGTTTAGGTGACACAGAGGTGATTGTAGACTTGCTTAAGGTCTAACAACAAATGATATGATACAATACAACATGATTGCCAATAGGCAAATTATAGGCTAGTCTAATGTCTCAAAATTGTTTGGCTTGAATCCTTGGTTTTCAATTAAATATAGTTTCAAACCAATGCAATGATGATACTTTTCAAAAATATAGTTGAAAGAGGAATCCAAGCCCTTTTTTATTTGAAACGATTATGACAACCAACTATTCTAAAACATGGCATTCAATGTAAAATCATTATAAATTTTCAATACATTCATTTAAAAAGAACAATCGTTACAATATGCATTTTCTTTGTTAAAAATGCAGACATAAAGCATTGTGTGGGCTATCGTTTTCAATTTAAAACATTTCAATATGAAAACCATATCAATCCTTATTCGATCAATTTCTAAACTGTTCAAAACTATAAGTCTTTTAAGTCATTTCAAATCAATTAAAACCTTTAACAATGTACTTTACAATAGAAATGCATGACTTATGAAAACATATTGGATCAAATTGTTATGCATGTAAACGATGCAATTATGCATGATTCAATGCATTTCTATACGAAACCGTTCACTTACAATGCCATCATGTACCTATAGTTTTTCAATCCAAATTTTCGATTCTATACTTAAACCATCATTCATTTATTCTATAAAATCAAAGAATATTTCCATAAATATTTTCTTACGTTCAATTCAGTTATTTATGAATATTGTTGTTACTCAAATCCTTACTTTGCAAATTATTCAATCATATCAACCAAATCAATAATTCGAACAATATGTTAAAAATCATTACTAACTGAAGCTTTAGCTATTCTTTCTTTAACGTCACTTATATGGGAAAAAAATAGCTTATACATTAAACGTTTTATAATTAGGTAGCATAACATTTTGGAAATTAAAACCTCCTGCACGTAAAAACTAAAATTCTCAACCAATTCAAATAGTTTAATTCCACAATTTTCCAAACTGTTCAATTCAGTAAATCACAAACAATTCAAATACTTTTAATCAAAACCAATTGAATACTTTCTCCCACAACCATTATCATGGTAAATGAAGGAAACCGAAACAAACATGCAGCGGAATTTAAATCATTCGGCCTCCACCAGGATCGATTCGGAGAGTTGCCTGATTAGGGTTTCGAGATTTTACCTAACGTTTTCTCTGATTTTCTGTCGTTGGTCGAGTCACAAGCAACAACTTTTCGTTCCTGCCTCTATGGTATCCACACGAACGGATCTCACGACTCTTGAACGTCTCACGATCAGAAGCCTTAAAGAGCATTTTTTTTATTTAACCGAATTGCTAGTTTCGATTAAAAGAATATTTTGTTTTGTTTGAAAGAAGCTCTAAAACCACAGAGAACAGGTTTCTCTTTTCTGTTTAATTGTGCGACTCTGTTTTAGAAAACACAAAACATCCTTTTATAGGCAGTAAATTT
The DNA here is from genome assembly GCA_032173925.1 of Heritiera fomes. NCBI lineage: Eukaryota > Viridiplantae > Streptophyta > Magnoliopsida > Malvales > Malvaceae > Heritiera > Heritiera fomes. Next base: position 18,507,733 of record JAPDPM010000009.1, read on the forward strand.
TACCCTAAAATTTACTGTCAAACAGAACTCTAATCCTACTTAGAATAGAATAGGATTAGTTATATCCTTAATCCAATTCAGAATAGGATTAATTAAGCTCCTCATTGATCCGTTCTAAGTGTGCGACCCAATAGGTTCTCAAAACAATGGCAATAACAAAATTGTCACAGGCAATGAGCGGTATCTAGCAACACATCATTGCTACCCATGTAACGAGAATGTCAATGACTCGACATAACCTTACTCGTGATAGATGTTACCGTGTAGTCTAATCCCTTTATCCTTTGATGTCTTGATTAGACACAAGTCATGGAATGTGTCACACTTGTATAGTCTAATCAGCGTTTCTTGATTCCTGAGTAGACTAATTAATCAAATAAAATCAATATCTCATATTGACTTATTCGAGCACGGCTATGCATTTCTTAGTCTCACTCTATCAAAGGGCCCAAGACATCACTCTTGTTATATAAGAGGGATAAATCCTATCTTGATCACTCAACATCCCTCTAAATAGATCAAGGCATACCCAATTACTACCTTTATAGTCCATCCTATTACGAATGACATTTAGCAGCATTAAAGTATGCAATTCTCTATGTTGGGATCTCTGATGATCTCAAGTCAAAGGATCACATACATCATCATCACTATGAGAATCGCTTATGACACTCATATAACAAACCATGTAGCGTTCTCATGGAGGGTCGATCCAGTACATAGTTCTCTAACATGTACCTATGTGATGACTTGATATCCTATATCCATGATAATGGTCATCAATCAACCACATACTAGTCTTATCGTATCATTGTTATCCTTGTTCACAATAATACTTGACTAGGGATATTTTAAGAATAGTGTGTTATTACTATTCTAAGGACATTATCATATAAGATTACATTACGCAGTTATAAGACAAATATAATAATGAACTATAATAAATAAAATGTCATGATACATAAAAATGCCAAAGTCAATCATCTAATGAATGGTTCTAAGAGCATAATCCAACAGTAAAATCATTATAAAATGATAGGAATAAGATTTCAATTCCACAATCTATGCAATGTCTTTAACATTTAAATTCACTACGTTCTTATACTTTCCCTTTGATTAAAACCGATTAATTTGCATTAAACTAAAATCATAAAAAATTCAGTTAATCATTGTCAAAATCGAACCTTAATGGCTTAACTCTTGATACCATCTTACGATTCATTTTATACAAGTTCCTTACCTCACTTCCTTGCTATTTCAATCCACTAATCTTTTATTGAAGTTCAAGCGTAATTATCCTTTCCTTACCGAATTTTCTCCGACGGATTCTTTAGTTGTAACCAATATTCAAACGAAGTCATTCATTAATAATACTATCTTATCATATTTCAAAGAATATCAAACTATCCTTAAATCACTCAAACGAGACAGTTTTTCACTACTTTCTCACTAGGGTAAAAATGGTTATTTTACAATCCTTTCAATTTTCTTTCAATTAAACTATACTGGTACTTCCAATATCCTTTATAAATTCATATTCAATCATCTCAATACAATTTTCATCGCTTTACTAAGTGCCCTTCACCTGGGTGAAATTGCACATAGCACTACAGTTAATTTCTTTAGGTTCTAACAATTTTGATATTATTCCTACGTGTTCGATTTCACTATATTAAATTTAGCCTCGTTGGAATACTCTAATCCTACAAACCCTAGTGTGGTCGAAAACCTTTACAGCTCTTGTAAACGCCTAATTTTGCCCGGATCAAAATTTTTTTTGCAAGTTAAGACCAATCCCAATACAAGTAGGGCATTCGTTTCAAATTAAAACCGATCTAAATCCAATAACAATACTAATCAATTCCAAAGGGATTTATCTGATCTACATCTAGTCTCCTCTGCGATATTGGTCCCTTATTATAGTACATTATTTGAGATATTTTTATTACTATTATTATATATATTTTCCTTTTATTTTATATTTATTATATTTTATTTGATTTATTTTTTGAAAATAGATAAATAAAAATAAAAATAAAATTTTTTTTTATTTTTTTGAGGTTTCAAAATTAATTTCATCATAAACCTCCTTGTAAAAAAAATTCCCAGTAAAATCATAATAATAAATATGAAAATAATTAAAATTAAATAGAAATTAAGCCTGCAAATTGCAAACAGAGCCATTGCAAACCCTAGGTCACCGTCCCTGCCGCTTGCACTGGCAATGGCGTCTAGAGTCAACAAAGGGCGAGCTATATAAGCTCAATCCTAGCAACGGCCAAAACGGATGGAGGCAATAAGAAAAAAAAAAGATCAATAAGCCCGAAAGCACCCAAAACCAAAAGAAAACATCCAGACAAACCATCAACTACAACATCAAAAAACCACCAGAACAACATAAAAAAAAAGTCCGAAGACTGAGCCTTCCACACTAGATCTATAAAGATCTAAAGAGAATCAGGAAAAATCATGGCTAGATCTGAGTCCGGGATGTTGAAAAGAGTTGAAAAAATGTGCCTTTTTCCAAAAAGAAGACCAAAGCGCAACAGAGCATGGTGACCGGTGTGGTACCGATCAAAGTGAAAAAAAAAAACAGCCTTTTTTTTTGGAAGTAGGTGAATAATAAAAAAAATTATTTTATTTATTTATTTATTTAGAAATTTGGGAGAAAGATAGAAAGAAGTTTGGTAAAGCAAGATGTGAGATCCGATTCTATAGTATTGTACATATACGAATATGTGAATTTTAATTAATAAATAAATTATTTTGTATATTTTTACAAATAGTAAATAAAAAGTTACGTGAACCTCACCTAGATTTCAATACTCATATGAGCATATGAGTGAGAAAATAAATTTTGGGAGGTTAAATAATGATATTATGGTGATTTGGAAGTCAAAATAACCAAATTACATTATTTTGAAAAATATGAGAAGCAAATTGAAAAATGACGGATACGTCCCGAAGGTATTTTCGTAAATTATATTTAACTAAAATAAATTGGGACGAAATAAAAATATTATGATATTCTACATGAAAAGAAGTTTTAAGAGGGTGTCAAAAAATTTATCGAAATGATGGTTAAATCAAAAATTTATGCGACTTACTTGATAAAGGTAATTTCGTTATTTCACATTATCGGTGAACCACATATCGATGAAACCACTATGATTCATCAAAATACATCCAATAATAATTTTTGGTAATGAAATATGGATTTTTGGAGTTCGACTATATAGTTGAAAATTTATAGAAGCTCAAGGACATAATAGCTATTTAACATGAGATTAGTCAAATTAGTCAAAGATTAAATCAAATAAATTAAATTTAATTAAAAAAATTAAAAATTAAAAATCTGAAATTTTTAGAAATAATAAGATATGCGGCGGTAAAAGTGTAAAATTTGAAAAATAAAAAGAGGTAAGTTATGTGGCAACTTGCTATTGGTTGAAACACAAATAAAAGAAGATCACTTCAGCCAATTTTCACCATCTATCACCGACTTTCCTTCACATTTTATTCTGCTGGAACCGACTTTCCCCTGCTGCCTGGACGTTTGTTCCTTGTTTCTTCCAAATCCTCCATGGTGTATTATACCTTTCCTTCACCGATTTATTCAACCTTCTTTACAAGGTTAGTTCTCCATCTTAAAATCATCTTAAATCTGGAAATTGGAGGTTGAGGACTGTTCGGTTCTGTTTGGGAAGAAAGGTAAGAGAAGAAATGAGATTAGTTTTATGATTTGTGTTGGTTAAGGTTGTATTAGGCTAGTAAGATATACTCATGGCTGGTAATTTAAATAAAATTGATTTTTGATAGCCATGATACAATTGATCTTGAAAACAAATTGGAGGAAACTTGATGATTTTGATATGTTTTAAGTAAGAATAAATTATAATTGAGGAATAGAAACTGTTTGAAGTTTGGATTAAATGTTGAATTGCAAAATCGTAACTTGCAGCAAAATGGCGTGGAAATGCTGTTTGGGAACAGGGCAGCCACGATGGTGAGTAATTTTGGTTGAAATTAACATGATAAAAATTTTAAGTGAATAAGTGGTGTTGTAAAGACTGAAGGGAACATAGGAGAAGAACCTTGAAGGTAAGTTGAATTTCAGCTTATGGAAAAGAATCAGAAAAATGATGGTGGCGTGAAAGGAGGCTGCTGCCCATGATTGGGCTGTGTAAAAATGATGAAATTTTTTGGATTAAAGATGTTTGTGGAAATTTCCAAGTGAAGTAAATAAAATCTATGGTGACATTGATTCAATGATAAATTGTAAAGGCAGCAAAATGACCATAACGATTTCCTGCTATAGCATGGGATGCACGATGGTGACACAAAGTGATGAGTTGAAGTATTTGATAAAATAAATAAATAAATGAATAAAATGAAGGAAGAACAAAAAGGAAAGAAAAGAAAAGAAAAGAAAAATGATTAATGAAATTTGATAAATGGTAATTGGGCAAGTGTAAAGAATTTTAGTTAAAGCCCAATTCAGGAGATTCTTGTGTAGAATTTTATAAGTTAATAACTAATAAATAAAATAGAAAAGTTGCGTTATATTATTGGTAGACATTAGACTGTAAAAATATTTGCAGTATCTAATGAGGCTGTATTTTTGAAATAAATTATAGCTTAAAATTAAGAATAAAATAAGCTAATAATTTTAGTGAAATAAATTGCAGCCTAGGAATTTCGGTGTTTGTGTGGTGCAGTCGAGGAACCCGTTATCGATAGACAGGTAAGAGATGCGCGTGTGAATTTTTAGGGATATCCGAATGCATGATTTTCATACTATGAATTTTATGAGAATTATGGAATATTAAACTGCCTCGGAATGCTATGAAATTATGGTTTTTTGGCTGTTGAGACTGTATTTGAAAGTGTAAGGAGACTAGGACTCTGGCAGCCGTTATGCTGTCAAAATTTACTAAAAATATTTCTAAAAATATTATCAAATATTTTAGTGCATTATTGGTGTTTTCCTAGCCTCAAAAGTGATAAATTACTTATTTTTCATAAACGGTGAATTTACCGAAAAGGAATTATTAAATATTCACAATACCAATTTCGGTAAAAGTTAAACTACCGAAAATTTATCCCACGTGTTTTATAGTGAAATGTATGATTGGTGAAGTGAAATGGTGAATAGTGAATATTTTATAAATGATTTTCAGTATAATATTCACTAATTTATTATGATTTTCCTTTGTGGATTAAATAAATTTTATCACATGTAATGATTTCCACAAAGGCTTTATCACTGTGAAAATATTGCTTTGAGACTAAAATGTCTCTGCACGTGTTTTATAGTGAGACATGGGTTGGTGGAATTATTATTAAATTTGGAAAAATAAATATTTTTTATTTTTCTATAAATTATGAAAATATCAGAATTGATTTCCAATAACCTTGAATTTCAAGTTTTGGAAAGAAAAACATGGAAACATGTGTGTATGTATTCTATGGTGAAAAAGAACAATTACAAAATTTTTTTACTACTGTGTGATATTCTTATAAACTGTTTTCACCGTACGAAATATTATTATTTATACCTTTATGGATTTTCGGAAAAACATCATTAATCTTACTAAATTCCATAAAGGTGATGAGATTTCTTATATACTGTTTTGATTCTATTAGGCCTCATATCATGCTCACGTGTTCATGTGTACCCTCTTATGTGTTAAGCTGTTGACACTAATCCTGTCTTCAGCGTCCCGGTTGACACCTAATCAGTGTACGACCAAGGACACCTATAGACTATGGCCATAGATCTCATGTGTTTATTATACTATCCCCAAATGGATCTTAATGTACCCTATTATTTCCTACGAGACTTATAGCATGATATCATTTGGGTGTTGCCTGGTCTCCATTATGATTTCACGTGTTAAGATTGATTTTAGTGATATCTTCAGATAATTGTGATGATTTTCTAAAGTGTTGTATTTCTAAACTTTTACTATAATTAAACAGTCATTTTACCATTACATGTGTAAAAGTGTTGATTTCAGTGGTGGAAACTTTATGATTTTCAAGTGTTGAATTAAGTGGTTTGATAAATGTTTACTCAAGTGTATAAAAGGTTTTATTTGCAGTAAACTTGAAATAAGTTTTATATGAAAATAAATTTCTACTCCCTATAGTTGCTCTGGATTTCGGGGACAAGACGATATTTTAAAATACCTTCTTTATTCTATCTGGATTTCCCGGCCGACTATAGTATCCTTTCCTTGAAGTGTACGCAACATATCGATAGTAAACTAAAAGGTTTTACTGCATATAGTCTTCGAGATATCAAAATTTGCATAAACTCTCTTACTGAGCCATGGTTTGCTCACTCCTTTACTTTTATCATCACAAATTGGTGTAAAGAATAGCTGAAGTACAAACCATGGATTAACTGTGGTTTGAGTAGCTCAAAGTGTCATATAAGGGACTTTCGAGGTAACGTGCTTACATTTGTACATTCAAATCTGTTTATATAGTACTATTGGTTGTAAATGTATTTCAGGGGGTGTAAACTAACTTTTATAGTCTGCGAATATTAATTTACAATAAATAAATATTGTCTAATTTGTTTACTGTTGTAGATGAATAGTGTGTAAAGGCATCATAGACAGCCCAACCATATAAAATGTGTGGAAAAACATGAAATAATGTAGTCACGGGATGTGACACAAGATCATCTGAAGTACTTGGTTAATTAGATTAACATGGCTGCAGCAATAGCTGAAGCAATGGAGAGAAGGGTTCAGGAGATCAGGGCAAACATATCCCCTATAGGAGACAAAGAACACTGCGTACTGCGTTTCTTAGAAGATGTGGAGGATCAATATGGACAAATTAGGGGATTTATAGGCAAACATTAATATATATTTTTGTACGACAGAGTTAGTATATGGAAACTCTTACGCTAATGTGTGTACGAGTAGTTTTGTAACATGTAAGGCTATCTTGGGGATAACTCAGGAAATTTTGATCTAAAAACCCAGCGAATTTAATTATGTGGATTTCATGGATGGAAATGTAAAATGCTGTCGCATGGTCAACAATCACTATGCAACAAATGATGCCTATATTTTTTTTAGCCATTCATACATCTTTATATTCATAGCATGCATAGTTTCTTTGAATAAAACTTCTTTTTATATAAAGACAAATTTTCTCTTTAAGACTGCATACATTAATTAAATCCTTTTTGTGGTAAAAAAGAACCAAAGATAGCTCACAAAGCTTTAAGGCAACCCCACCTTCATCGGTACAACACAATATTACGATCTAAAGCAAAGGAAGAAGAGAAAGCAAATAGAATCGAGATGCTAGACAAGGGTTAGGAGGAGATGAGGAATCAATTGGCCGCTTTAATGGATATTATGATCAAAATTAGTAAAGGCAAGGAAATTGCAATAGGCTCACAATTTCAAGAGTTGGAATCACCTCTGGAGGACATTGAGTCGCAACAAACACTGAAGGTTACCCTTTTCCATAGGCAAACTTCATAAGGAAAGCATGTCTTGTATCCCAATACTCCTATTGAATAGACTCCATTCACAATAATACCGACAGCTCCAACCAACATAGTGATTAACCCAGAAGGTCCCAAAGAAGGTGTGATGATAGAAGCCCGGGCACATGAAGGAAAAAGAGATTTAGATTCTAAGAAGTTAGAATTTTTGAAAGAAAAGATGTGCGTTGTGGAAGGAATGAATTTCTTTGGATATGTCAATGTAGCAGGACTGTGTTTGGTACTTGATGTGATCATTCCTCCTAAATTCAAGACCCTAGACTTTGAAAGATACAATAAGACTACATGTCTAATCACCCACATTACTATATATTGTCAAAAACTAGCCGCTTATAGTCATGATGACAAATTATTAATGCACATCTTTCAAGATAGCCACACTAACTTGACTGCCAGATGGTATGTACAGTTGGACCAAACACGTATCCATTTTTGGAATGATCTATGCAGAGCTTTCATTACTCAGTATAAACATGTGGTTGATATGGGTCCAAATAGATTATCTTTACAAAATATGGAGAAGAGATCTAACGAGAATTTCAATGAATATGCTTAGCGTTGGAAAGATGCTACTGCGCAAGTTCAACCTCCCTTAATAGAAAAGGAAACCATAATATTATTTGTTAATACACTAAAAGCACCTTATTATGAAAGGATAATAGGGAATGCTAGCAATAATTTCTCAGACATGGTAATTACCGGAGAAATCATAGAAAGTGCAATCAAAAGCTGGAAACTAGATGGAGGCGATTTGAAAAAATTGGTTTGCTTCGAAGAAAAGAAGTAGAAACCCAAGTAATAACTTAACAAAATCCTCAATATAAAAGCCAAACACCTTACCTAGCTCGACGTTTCCAACCTTGCCAAGTTCAGTACATAAATGTAAACCATATCTCCCAGAATCCTTATCAAAACTCACCACAAAAACCAATACTCAACTCATCATACCCCTGCCAAATCAGTATCTAACATCCTAATTGATGCAACCACCCGAGGGTGGTCTGCTTGTTGGCATTGAATCCCAGAAAAAGAACAATGAAAGGATCCCGATAGATCTGATCCCTATGACTTATACAGAATTATTCCCATAATTGGTAAAGGGATACTTGTTGGCACTTCTGTACAACGAACCCATGAAATCACTTCGCTACGGCTATCACTCTAGGAACCCAAGCCACTCAACCTAAAGTTGTGCAACCTTAAAATCAAAGTTGAGGATTCAATCAAGGCAGGGAAATTATCTTTTACAAAAGATTCACAATCAAGCATATATGTGAACCCTTTGTTGGATTATGCCCTTAGAACCATTCATTAGATGATTGACTTTGGCATTTTTATGTATCATGACATTTTATTTATAGTTCATTATTATATTTGTCTTATAACTGCGTAATGTAATCTTATATGATAATGTCCTTAGAATAGTAATAACACTCTATTCTTAAAATATCCCTAGTCAAGTATTATTATGAACAAGGATAACAATGATACGATAAGACTAGTATGTGGTTGACTGATGACCATTGTCATGGATATAGGATATCAAGTCATCACATAGGTACATGTTAGAGAACTATGTACTAGATCGACCCTCCATGAGAACGCTACATGGATTGTTATATGAGTGTCATAAGCGATTCTCATAGTGATGATGGTGTATGTGATCCTTTGACTTGAGATCATCAGAGATCCCAACATAGAGAATTGCATACTTTAATGCTGCTAGATGTCATTCGTAACAGGATGGACTATAAAGGTAGTAACTGGGTATGCCTTGATCTATGTAGAGGGATGTTGAGTGATCAAGATAGGATTTTCCCTCTTATATAACAAGAGTGATGTCTTGGGCCCTTTGATAGAGTGAGACTAAGAAATGCATAGCCGTGCTCGAATAAGTCAATATGAGATATTGATTTTATTTGTTTAATTAGTCTACTCAGGAATCAAGAAACGCTGATTAGACTATACAAGTGTGACACATTCCATGACTTGTGTCTAATTAAGACATCAAAGGATAAAGGGATTAGACTACACGGTAACATCTATCACGAGTAAGATTATGTCAAGTCATTGACATTCTCGTTACATGGGTAGCAATGATGTGTTGCTAGATACCGCTCATTGCCTATGACAATTTTGTCATTGCTATTGTTTTGAGAACCTATTAGGTCGCACACTTAGAACGGATCGATGAGGAGCTTAATTAATCCTATTTTGAATTGGATTAAGGATATAACTAATCCTATTCTGAATTGGATTAGGGATATAACTAATCCTATTCTAAGTAGGATTAGAGTTCTGTTTGGCAGTAAATTTTAGGGTAAAATTTACTGCCTATAAAAGGATGTTTTCTGAAACATAGCCGCACAATAACAACAATTAGAAAACAGAAAAGTATTCTTTTAATCGAAGCTAGCAATTCGGTTATAAAGAATCAAAAAGACACTCCTTAAGGCTTCTGATCGTGAGATGTTCAAGAGTCGTGAGATCCGTTTGTGTGGATACCATAGAGGCAGGAACGAAAGGTTGTTGCTTATGACTCGACCAACGACAGAAATCAAAGAAAACGTTAGGTAAAATCTCGAAACCCTAATCAGGTAACTCTCCGAATCGATCCTGGTGGAGGCCGAATGATTTAAATTCCGCTGCATGTTTGTTTTGGTTTCCTTCACCCTTTGCCAACACATAATAGAGGATCGATCAATATGGCAGGAACAGAGATGAGAAATGGCATAAAAAGAAATATGCATGATATCAAAAGCCCAATGAAACAAGTGTTTGAGGTTCTCACTAAGGCTAATTTTCTTCAACATGAGCCATTGGACTCAAATGTTTAGCTAGCTGAATTTGATTCCAATACAACTCGTGAATATCATTCAGGGGTAAAAGGCTATGATGTTCAACATTGCATTTAATTTCGAAATGTAGTCCAAACCTTGATAGATTCTTTCCTAATAGAGTTTTGTGCGGAAGAAAATCAAGATCTCAAGGATACCATGATAAGAGATTGCAATGTTGTACAGGAAGAACCTTTGGCCATATATTATAAAGACAAGCTAGCAAAGAAAGAACATAGCTTTGATCTTCTTGCTTTAGTGATCAAAATTCCCAATTCATTTCCTTACCAAAGCAATAAGGCTATACCTTGGGTATACAATTACAAAATAATGAACAAAGAATCCAATGGATTAGAAGGCAGTAGCCCAACAAAGACAGACTTTGCAAACATATTTAGGGTAGGAGGTATGACCCGAAATGGGCGATGCTACACTCCGAAATGCTAGAAAGAATTTGAAAAGGAAAAATGAAGGAATAAGAAGAGAATGACTTGATGAAAGAACAAACCCTTCTTCATGAGGATCAAGAAGCAAGTTACCAAAATCCTGTTTCAGAAAAAGATGCGAAGGAATTCTTAAGATTGATCAAACACAGTGAATACAGCATTGTGGAACAATTAAATAGAGCTCCAACAAAAATCTTGTTGCTCTCACTATTGATGAATTCAGAACTGCATCGAAATGCTCTTCTCAAAGTACTAAATCAGTCTTATGTGCCCGATAATATATCAATTGAACATATGGATCACCTGATAGAGAATATTACTGTGGCAAACAGAATATCGTTTACAGATGATGAAATCCCACCAGAAAGACGTGGTAGTTCCAAAGCCCTTAACATTACTACCAAATGCAAAGGTTATACGATCACAAAAGTCTTAATTGACAACGAGTTGTCCATCAATGTCATGCCTATGGCCACATTGATGAAAATGCCTATTGACATTTCTTACATGTGACCTAGCAATATGGTTATGAGGGCATTTGACGGATCTAAAAGAGATGTTGAAGAAGATATCAAAATTCTGATAGATATTGGACCTGGTACCTTTTCTATCCAATTTTAAGTGATGGATATCACACCATCCTATAGCTTCTTACTAGGAAGGCCATGGATACATATGGCAGGTACAGTACCATCATCCTTACACCAGAAAGTAAAATTTTTTATAAGAGATAAATAAGTCTCTATCTTAGGGGAAGAAGATTTGCTAATTACAAAACCACTCTTTGTTCCTTACATTGAGGCAGTCGAGGGAGCAAAAGAGTGTTCTTTTTTACCTTTCAAAATCGTAAATGCAACTTATGTTAGGGAAGGCTCAAAATTACCCTCTCCTAAAATCTCAGCTACCACAAAAATGGTTGTCAAACAAACATTAGGAAAAGGATGGTATGTGGGAAAAGGATTAGGAAGATGTCTTCAAGGAATCAAGAAACCTTTGAAAACACCAAAGGCCAAATTGTTTAGTCTCAATTTTAAAGCCAAAGATGCTGATAGAAAGAGAAATGCGAAGGGAAAAAAGAAAAAGAGAATGGCCTGTTTGCAAGCATATGAGGAAAAGCTTGAGAAGATGATAATTCCCTACATCTACGAGACATTTCATTTCAAAGGATATATCCACCCTAATCTAATAAGCAACACAAAAGGGGGATGAGCAAGGCTATGGGAGGATCGATAGAATGCGGCTCGGGATGCCCAGATGATCTGAATAAAGAATCAAATACGAGAGAGGGACCTTTGGTTGTTAAAAAGTAATAGAGTAATCATGAAATAAAAATCCTGGTTTCCTTTCATTTGTACGTGTCTCATCTGGTTTCAAATAAAATAACAAGCAGTGCATTTTCATATTTTTCTTCTCTTCTCTTATTTCTCTCTTCTTCCTTTCATCCCATTTTCATTTCTTTTTCTTGCACGACCAACTATATCCATCCCAATCTTTAGGTGTTCAAATAATGAATGTGAAGATAATCTTAGCAACCATCTATTGCTTAATTCTGAGAATCAAATTCACATGAATAGAATCAATAAGGAAGTTGACTTAGATGATTATACACTGCCTCCATAACTATTGAAATTAGCCCAGTATGGCAAAAGAGTTGTTGAACCTCACTGAGAGATTACAGAGGTGATTAACCTAGGGGACACTGAAGATGCGAAAGAAGTAAAAATAGGTACCTCAATGTTGCCCATCGAGAAAGAAAGATTGGTATTGGTGAAGTTGCTCCAAGAATTCAATGACATCTTTGCATGGTCTTACGAAGACAAGCCAGGACTAAGTACAAAAATTATGGAACACTACTTGCTTTTGAAGGAAGGATGCAAACCTGTGCAACAGAAGCTTAGGCGAAGGAAGCCTGAACTACTATTGAAAATAAAAGAAGAGGTAAAGAGGCAATTTGATGTTGGATTCTTAATGGTGGCAAAATATCTGGAATAGGTAGCAAATATAGTCCCTATCCCTAAAAGGGACAGAAAGGTGCGAATGTGTGTGGATTATCGAGATCTGAACAAAGCAAGCCCTAAAGATAATTTCCCATTACCTCACATTGATACATTAGTAGACAATACAGTTAATCACAAAATGTTTTCCGGATTCTTCTGTTACAATCAAATTAAAATGGCTCCAGACAATATGGAAAAGACCACTTTCATCATAGCTTAGGAAACATTCTACTATAATGTGATGCCCTTTAGATTAAAGAATGTCGGTGCCACCTACCAAAGAGCAATGTGACTTTGTTCCACGACGTGATGCACAAAGAGATAGAAGTGTATGTGGATGATATGATCAAAAAGTCTTGTGAAGGGAAGGAACTTGTTACTAATCTTAGGAAGTTGTTTGAAAGGCTGTGGAATTTCAAACTCAAGCTGAATCTGGCTAAGTGCACTTTTGGCGTCAAATCCGAAAAATTGTTAGGATTCATAGTTAGTGAAAGAGGGATAGAAGTTAACCCAGATAAGGTAAGTGTGATTCAAAATATGTCCCTGCCTCGCACTCAAAAAGAAGTGAAGGTTTTTGGGAAGGTTGAATTATATTTCCCGATTTATTTCCTAATTAACGTATAAATGTGATCCTATCTTTAAGCTTCTTTGTATGAGAGATCCTAGCAATTAGAATGAAAAATGCCAAGCAGTTTTTGAAAATATAAAAAGATATTTGTCAAATCCCTTTATTTAGGTACCCTTAGTTGCTAGAAAACCGCTCATATTATATTTAACAATATACAAAAACTCCTTAGGGAACGTGTTAAGGCAACTTGATGATACAGGAAAAAGGAAATGTGCCATTTATTACCTCAGTAAAAAGTTCACTAATCATAAATCTAGATATATCCCCATAGAAAAGATATGTTGCGCACTTGCCTGAACTACTTGGAGGTTGAGACAATACATGCTTTCCACACAACGTGCCTGATAGCAAAGCTAGATCCTCTCAAATACATTGTCAAAAAACCCTCATTGTCTGGGAGATTAGCTAAGTGGCAAATGTTGTTGTCTAAATATGATATCATATATGTGGCCTAGAAGGCGGTTAAAAGTAGTGCCATAGTGGATTTTTTGGCAAAATGCGTTACGGACAATTATGAGTCCATGAGGCTAGATTTTCCTGATGAAGACATATTTATCATTTCTCATGCTGAGTATGGAAGATCATTGAGTAAATCATGGGTAGTATTCTTCAATGGTGCTTTGAATGCCCTAGCTCATGGTATAAGAGTAGTGCTTATCCCTCCAGAAAGAAAATACTACCCATGTACCGCCAGATTGAATTTCTCTTGCACCAATAATGTAGCAGAATATAAGGCTTGCGTAATGGGGTTACTTGCGACAATCGATCGAAGTGTTACGGAGCTGGATGTTCATGGAGATTCAGCATTAGTGGTCTATCAATTAAACGGCGAATGGGAAACAAAAGACCTAAATTATTCCTATACCAAAAGTTTATTGCTACTCTTGTCAAACAATTCAACAAAATACAGTTCCACCACCTGTCTTCGGAAGATAATCAGATCACTGATGCACTAGCAACACTTGTAGCAATGTTTATAGTGGAGTCAGAATTAGATATCCTTCCCATCAAAATGTGCATAAAAGATTCTGCAGCCCATTGCAATAATGTTCAAGAAGAATTGGATGAACAACTTTGGTATCATGATATCATGCAGTATCTTAGAGGTTAGCATTATCTAAGGCATGCGTTTGAAAATGATAAGAAAACCCTTAGAAGATTAGCTATGGGGTTTTTATGGAATAGGTACATAATGGAATTTGCAAAGCATATGACAATGGTCATAAAATGGCTAGACAAATTATAATGGCAGGCTATTATTGGATGACTTTAGAAAATGACTGCATTAATTATACTCGAAGTTGCCACAAATTCTAAATTTATATGGATAGGCTTCATGCTCCTCAATTAACTTTAAATGTGTTAGCACCCTCGTGGCCATTTTCTATGTGGGGAATGGATGTAATTGGACCTATCGCTCTAAAAGCGTCTAACGACCATCGATTCATTTTTGTTGTGATAAACTATTTTACCAAATGGATTGAGGTAGCCTTATACACCAACATAACACGCTCCACAGTTTGTAATATGTCGATATGGGCTGCCCGAAAGAATGATTCCGGATAACGCTCTCAATTTGAATAATGACACAATAGAGGAAGTGTGCAATCAATTCAAAATCAAGCATCATAACTCTACACCATATTGCCCTAAGATGAATGGAGCAGTAAAAGCGACTAATAAAAATATCAAAAGGATCTTGAGGAAAATGATTAACACTTACAAAGATTAGCATGAAAAACTCTCTTTTGCCTTACATGCTTACATGACCTTAGTGTGAACATCTACTGGGGCAATCCCTTTTTTGATGGTTTATGGAATGGAAGCTGTATTGCCTATTTAAGTTGAGATTCCTTCCTTGAGGGTGGTAATGGAAGCCAAATTGGAAGAAGCTGAGTGGGTTCAGCATCACTATGAGTAATTAATTCTCTTAGAAGAAAAGAGGTTTATAGCACTATGCCATGGCCAACTATATCAGAGAAGAATAATGCAAGTCCATGATAAAAAAGTTTGACCTATGTACTTTCTTGAAGGTGATTTGGTCTTGAAAAAGATCTTACCGAATTTGCACAATAGTAAGGGCAAATGGATGCCAAATTCGAAAGGTCCTTATGTAGTAAAGAAAGCCTTTTCTAGTGGGGCATTGATCTTGACTCAAATGGATGGAGATGACTTACCAATCTGATAAACTCCAATTCTGTGAAAAAGTACTATGCCTAGAGAGACTTTCTGAGTTTCCAAAATAGTTACTCGAAGATTTACTTGATAATCATCTCGTGGTAGATGGAAAAAACTCCAGTAGAGGTGATATTTAAAAAAAAACAAAAACAAAAATAAAAAAAAAGAAGAAGAAGAAGAAGAAGGGGGGTTTAAATTGAAAACCCAAAAGGGTAATTTAGTTACAGATTCATCGAGATCATTCTCGTGGTATACTTGGCTTATCACAAAAACATTTATCGATAAGGTGCTTAGAAGATTTGACATGAAGAATTGTGCATCAGAAGACACACCCATTTCTTAAGGTGATAAATTCAATTTGCTTCAATGCCCAAGAAATGAAATTGAATAGGAAGAGATGCAGAAGATTCCTTATGCTTCAGTAGTAGGGAGTCTCATGTATGCCTAAGTTTGTACGCGTCTGGATATTGTGTACATAGTTGGAATGCTTGGTAGATAGTTATGTAACCTTGGAATGGATCATTGGAAATCATTCTGTAATACCCAGTTTTCATTAAAATACTAATTAACTTTTTCTTTTTTCTTATAGTGGTTAGGCTGTTTGTTAGTATCATTTTCTTTATCTCAAATTGTACAAATCCAATTGCAGAAATCTCATTATGTTAATATAACATTTTAAGATCCACAGTAATGAAATTCCATATCCACGAATAAACATATTCTTATATTCCTAACATTTCATATATACAATTTCCTAGGTTTTATTCATTCTTACATTTCTAATCCCATTAATTTACATCCCCGAAATCAATTATAAATAATGAGTACTGTACAAAATGTCTGGAATATATAATATAATACAATATACCTTCAGTGGACGATACACGCTCCCCAAAGGGATACTGTATGCTCCAAAAGTTTGCTCCTCTACTGTGAGCGGAAGTCACTGCAAATAGTTTGGGTGGAAAAATAGGGGCGAGTTTACGCTCAGTAAGGAAAAGCATATACAAGAGTGGTACCATGACACTATATGCAGTTTAAAAATCAATAATTTAAAATCATTTTCATAAAATCAAACTTATGAAATCATATAAACATTAGCATATAACACTCATTCATCTTCTTTCATTACTTTCAATCAAATCATATACTCTTTTGTAAATCACTTCAGTCAAATCAATCAACAAGTAAATCTCATATCAGTAAAGATGATAACTCTCCAAGAGATTCATGCACAAATCTCGTATCCCATTAGGGACCTCGTATAGGAATTAGGCGTACCCATAAGGGGCCGAGATCCATCCCTAAGCCGTTCCTACCTAGTAACAATGGCCATTGTCAATAAGGTACTGGGGACTTGATCAAGGTCTCCCAGCCCTAATCATGTAAGTCTCATATGCATGATCATCAAGGAGTGATCAATCTCGTAGAAATCATTTTTCATATATCAATAAAATCATAATAAAATCAACTTCATGTGGGCTTTCTTCAGTAAATCCATAATTATATAAACAAATAAACATTTTATTCGCTATAATAAATTTCTATAAAATATCACTTATTTCATAAAAGGATCTTATGAATTACTTAAAATAATTCTTATGCAAAACATATTTCTTAAAACATATTTTAAACTCATAAATAAATTTCTTTATCATTAATTTATGGAAAATTGGGCATGGATGCAATTAAGGACAGTTTTTTCTAAAAATTTCAATAACCTTTCAGTTTGATTTTCTATCCTAACCCCTATCAAAAATCATAGTATAGTAATTCAAATCACCTAATTCTCCCACATGCAAGCATAGTATCTCCTACACTACTTCTATATACTATTCCTTACCTTAATTCACCGTCTGAAATGAAATCCAATGGCACCACCGATCCACTTAATTTTCCAAATTATCAGTTGTACAGAGGCATTACTGCCAGTAGCAGGGCAGGGTATTTTTGGTGGCCTTTGGTTGAGGTTTTTGGATGGTCAAAGAGCTCTTAGGATGGGGAGAAATTTCTATGGAAGGACCTAGGTGAATCAGTGAAGGGAAGATGAATTTTACTTGGCTGACATGAGGAATGGTTTGGAGAGGAAGAAGAAAAACGTGCAGTTGAAGCAGAATAGAACGATGGAGAGGCTAGAAACTTATAGAAATTGCTAAATTATGTTATGTTGTCACCCTTTTATTGGCCTTTAATTTTATTTTAATTTTATAATTTCTAATATGGTCCTTAAAAGTCCAAAATGTCCTCTAAAAATCACTTATTTACTCACTTTGCCACTGCAAAGTACACTTCCTATCCCCAACCAGAATTTTAATTAAAATTTTATTTAATTTATTTATGTTTTTCTGAGTCAACTTGGTCAAAAGTTGACCCGTTTTGACTAGCCCTTGAAAATGACCAATTTGCCCTTGAACAACTTCAATAATTCCAATACTATCCCACTTAAATTTTTTTATTTTTTATTTTTATTTTCTGTTTTAATATTTTAATTTTATTATTTTTCCTATATTTAAGTCAAATAAGGTTAAAAGGTTGACTTTCAAGGCTGTTTGACTAAGTTTGGGTAGTGAAATTACGAAACTACCCCTAAACGAATGATTTTCGTTTTGTTCACATTGTTTTTAGATTTTAGTGTAGTTCGATTCGCGGGCTAGATCCATGCAAAGCTTCTCCTATAACATTCGGTGGGTTCAAATTCAATTTGGTTTAACCGTTATTTAGAAAATTTCTTCCAAGGTATGGACACAATCGTCATTTTCGAATTTATTGGGCTTTAACTGAGATATGCTTATCTTAAGGAATTCGAAAACATGGTCCTTCTTGACCTTTTGGCATTTCGGGCCCAGTTTTCACATTTTTCAACTTCAAAGGCTATCCAAGTTATAGATGACCTTTAGGGCCCACTTGACTATTTTCCCGATAACTCCATAATATAGGGGAATTTATTTTTGTAACTTCACTTAATATTCCACTTCAGCACCTTCAATAGATATAGGGAGAATAGAGAATTTTGGGCTCTCACAGCATTCAAGAGGGTTATGTGGTATATACAGAGAACTAAAGATTACCTGCTCACATATCGGAGGTCAGATCATTTAGTGTAATGTACGGATTAATCGAAAATATGAATTAACTTTTTCCTTTCCTTATGGTTTGCTTACGTTGTTTGTGGTGTCATTTTTCTTTCTTACTTACATTATATACATTTCCATATTAAATCAATATCACCACATCAATCGATTCAAATCAAAGTGTTATACATATTTATATTAATACTTACCCATCATCCATATACATATATATACATGATTAAGTCCAACATTTGATTTATTATACATAACACCATCCCTACAGTTTACACCCTTAATACATTCTAAAGTATGCCCTAGTACTATATAAAAGTCTGAGATATATAGTGAAATTACAATATACCTCCAAGGGAACTATAAGTTCACCCCGAAGGAATACTGTGTCCAAAAGTATAAGTTCTTCAATAAGTGAGCAAAAATCACTGCGAATAATCTGGGAGGAAAAATAGGGGAGTGACTTTATGCTCAGTAAGGAAACATATATGAAAGTTCAATACTACGCAACTAATATGTATGTTTCCTAATTGGCTTTACGGTAGTATGCATAAGTCACTAATGATACGAACATTTCGGAAAGGAGAAATTCTATAACCGATTAGGATCACCAGGCTAAGTATGGAAGGAAGCTTTGAAGCACCTCACTTGTCCCGGTTCCTAAGTTCGACTATAGGCAGGCTATTAGATATGTTCAAGATATTGATGCAATACAGTCAAATTGAAAATAATCTTTCAATTGTAAACACAAAATAGTTATAAATAATTCGAACACACAAATAATTTGTTGGGCCATGGAGCAGAATGTCAATCAGAAGAGTCTTAGGTTATCGAGTCATCAATGAGAATAAGGTCCTTAAAAGAAGGCACCAGAGTGAATGTGTGGGAATATTAGATCATTTATTATTTGAGTTGTAATTTGAGTTGTAACTTTTATCCCTAAAATTCTATCCTGTAAGAGCCTCGCCCGTCTCACCAAGTCGTCGGCGAGCATCCCCTAGGCCTCATTGCCCCAACTTTACTCTTACAATGTCAAGGCCTCGTCGATTTCAGTGGGCCGTCGGTGAGCATCCCCTAGGCTTCCTCATTGCCCCAAGTTTTGCCTTGACAGTGAGAGTAGGCGATCACCCAACGCTCACTACTCATGTATTGTCCGCTTCGGTGGTCGCCCACCTCACGACTTTGTCCCAAGGCTCCTGAATGGCAACATGAGTGTAAGGCTCGGGTACTTAAGGGTGCCAGGGTTTGAGCCTCAGAAAACACGCTCAAGGCATTAATCTTGAGTTCTTCAGGAGCCTTGGGACAAAGCCGTGAGGTGGGCGACCGCAAAAGCAGACAAAACGTGAGTAGTGAGTGTTGGGCGATCGCCTACTCTCGCTGTCAAGGCAAACCTGGGGCAATAAGGAAGCCTAAGGGATGCTTGTCGACGGCCCATTAGAACGGGCGAGGCCTTGATGTTGTAAGAGTAAACTCGATGCAACGAGGCCTAAGGGATGCTCGCCGACGGCCTGGTGAGACGGGCGAGGCCTTGATGTTGTAAGAGTAAACCTGGGGCAACGAGGCCTAGGGGATGCTCGCCGACGGCCTGGTGAGATGGGCGAGGCTCTTACATATCCCAACCTTGTGATGAACAAAATCCCTTTGTTATATTGATCCCTTACCTCCTTTTGTTTTTCCTTACTAGATCTTGTCCATTTCTTTTACAATGAATGGAAATATATTACACTTCGTTAACCTTTGGGACAAGTCCAACAAAAATTAAGTGAAAAGATACAAAAATTAAAAAAATTAAAATAAAAAAAAGAAGAAGGAAAAGGGGAAAAATAAAATAAAAAAAGAGGAAAGACAGGCCAAATGTCCCCAAAAAAGGAAAAAAAATCAAGGAATCACCGGGAGCATAATGAAAGAAAAGGAAATCAAAGGAAAAATGGGAGCCTAATGAAGATGGGCTAATCTAAAAGATCTAATTACCACAATCAAGATTGTACGACATGCATGAATTCACTAGCATCATAAAAATTAGGGATTTCATAGAAATTGACATCCATCTTAATTTCACATAATCCATCAATGGATCATCGCACTTAAAGAATAGTTAATTCTCAATTCTAATCATCAGTTGGAAATTTAATTTGATATGTAGTTAACCTTTACCAAGATTAGTTTTGGTTTCTTTGCAAGTTCAGATTTAGTTCGATAATGAATATTAGCTAAAAATTCAATTTGATCTATTCTGGCTACTTATAAAGATTGGTTTTGGCTTCATTAAATATCAGCTGAAAATCTAATCTGATCTATTCTATCTTCTTACAAAGATTGGTTTTGGCTTTGTTGAATGTCAGCTGAAAATCCAATATGATCTATTCTATCTGCTTACAAAGATTAGCTTTGGCTTCTTTCCAATCTGATCTAATTTGTCTACCTACAAAAATTGGTTTTGGCTTCTTTCCAATCTGATCTAATTTGTCTACCTACAAATATTGGTTTTTGCTTCTTCGCAAGTTCGAGAGTTTATAGCTAAGGGATAACAGCTTACATCTCAAATATGATCTATCATGGTTTTTGCCAAAGATAAATTCTGGTTTCTTGGAAGGTTCAAATTTCGATTGCTAAAGGCTAGCAGTCGAGAACCCAATTGGTTAAAAACAACAAAAAAACAAAAAAAGAATGAAAAGAACAAAAAAGAACAAAAAGAAGTTTGTTATGTGAAAAGCTTGAACACTTTCTCTAGTTATACCAAGAGAGATCCCAACATCACACCTTTACTAAGAAGGTTCATTTCATTTGTCTATTGGTGAGGATAATCATTTCCAAAAGCCTCTACTAAAGGGGTGCATTTTTCATTTTCAAAACTTCTATTGAGGAATGTTGTTTCCAAATCTATTAAGGAGGCACATTTTTCATTTTTGAAACCTCTATTGAGGAGGTTGTTTCCAAAAGCCTCTATTAAGGGGACGCATTTTTCATTTTAAAAAATAATAAAAATAAAAAATAAATCCTTTATTGAGGAGGGTTGTTTCCAAAAGCCTCACATTTTTCATGTTCAAAACTTTTATTAAGGAAGCACACTGTGAGATCCCAAATTTCTCTATTCTCCCTATACCTATTGAAGATGCTGAATTAGAATATTAAGTAAATTTAAGGAAATTAATTTCCATATGTTACGAAGTTATCGGGAAAATTGCCAAGTGGGCTTGATAGGGCAATCCATAATCCGGATGGCCTTCAAAGTGGCAAAATGTGGAATTTGGGCCTGAAATACTTAAAGGTCAAGAAGACCACTTTTCAAAATTCTTTAAGATAAGTATACATAGGTTTACGTGCAACAAATTCAAAAATGACAATCGTGTCCATACATCGAAAGAACTTTTCTGAATAACAATCAAACTAAATTGACTTAGGACCCACAGACTGTCATACGAAAATCCTCGCGTAAAGAAGTTTCATGTGGATCTAGCTCGTGAATTGAATATATGCGGAAGTGTTAAAAACAACGCGAATGAAACAAAAAGTATTTGTTTAGGGGTAGTTTGGTAATTTCACTATCCATGACCAGTCAAACCACTTTGGGAGTCAATATTTGACCATGTTTAACCTAAATATATAGAAAATAATAAAAATAAAATATGAAATTTGGAATTAAAAATAATAAACCAATGTTAGGACATAAATGGAAATAATGAGATTATACAAGGGCATTATGGTCATTTAACATAGGACTGGTCAAATTGGTTAATGTTTGACCAAAATTGACTAAAATAAATAAAATATAATAAAATTAAAATTAAAAATCTGGAACTAGAAAGAATAAAATATTGGTTGTGGCATAGTGGCAAATAATGGAATTGTGTAAGGTTATTTTAGTCTTTTCTCAAATAACTAGTCAAATTGGTCAACCTTTGACTTAAATTGACCCAGAATAACTAAAATTTAATAAAATTAAAATTTAAAAATCTGATTTGAAAATAATAAAATATTACTAAGGTAAAATGCTAAAAAATGAAAACTTTAAGGGGCATTTTAGACATTAAGCCATGGCAGATTTTTATACAATAAATAATATAAAATAAGACTAAAATTAGCCATTTCCATCTTCCTTGCTGCACGTTTCTTCCTCATTTTCTCTAAGGTTCCTCATGTTTGCCTTGTAAAACCTCACCTCTTCTTCATCAATTCATCTAACCTCCTTCACAAAACTTGTTCTTCACCTCAAGAACACCTCAAACCCAGAATTTGAGTGGCTAAAGGGAAGAAATCAGCGCTAGTTTTGGGGCTATACTGTTTTGCTGATAAAGGTAAAGTGGTTTGGTGTGTTTTGCTTAATCCTAGCTATGGTATCTACTTGTTTTATGCATGAATGATATGTTTAGGACCTTGATTTGAATTAAATTTGAGTTTAGGAGAAGGAGAGGGTTCCAACCATGATGAGAAAGTAGGAGAATCTCGGTGATTTTAATGTATGTTGGGTAGGAATTAGTAGTAAATGATGAATGGATTTTAATTATAGCAATGATTTACAAGATATGGGTAATGGCGTGAGGATGGGTACCATTCTGCCATGGCATAGGCTGAATGATGGTGATGATATTTTGATGAACAGAAGGTGTTTGACAAAAGTCCTAAGTGAGGTAGGAAATATTTATAGGTGGGGTAGAGAAAGACTCAATGAAAATCAACAAAAAATAAGGCCATAGAGAGCTTTCGGCCATGGCTGTTGGGGATGAAATTAGTGCAATTTTAAATATAAAATGGGTTTATGATAAATATACTAAGTGAGTAGAAAATATTTCCTAAGTTAAGTTGAGAAGAAAATAAATGAAAAATAAGGAGAATAAGATCATATGGGGTATTCGGCCAAAGCCTAATGCATGAGCTTCTCATATAAAATTTTATGATTTAATAGTTAATAAATAATATATATATATATATATATATTAATTAGATTATTAGTGAGATTGAATTTGGAAAAAGAATGAATTTTGAGTAAATAGGAAATTCGGTTAAGTTCATGAATTAATGGTTAAAGAAAAATAAATTAAAATCAATAGGGTTACTAGTGAGGTTGGAAGCGGAAAAGAAATACAATTTAATTGTAATTTTATTTGGTACTTAATAGGAAATAAAATAAATTAATTATTGAAATTAATAAAGTAGAGGATAATGAATTTGGGGTTAATAAAATTATTGGCGAAATTGGATTTAGAAGAAGAATGTGATTTAATTATAGTTATGTTTTGGCAATTGGTAGGAAATAAATTAAGGTAAATTTATTGTTGAAATTAATAAAAATGGAAGTAATTTTAATATAAGCTAATGGTGGAATTAAGACTAATAATGAATAAAGATTATTTGTAAAAAAATTAGAATTGGAAAATAATAAGAATAATGCAAGAATGAATATTTGACTATAATAAGAATTGATGTAGAAAGGGAGTTAAATGAAAATGAAACATGATTAAATAATATCCATGAAATAGGAATTGAAAAAAATGACAAATATTAGACAAAAAAGCTTTCGATCAAAGCATGTTTTATAAAGTCTATATTGATTTCCATAAAATTTAAGAGTTAGTGTCACGACCCGTAACCACATTTTTCATCTTCTTATACACAACTTAACCGATTCGGTTGTCTGCGATACTTCACTTGTACTGACTGTTAAACAATTTTACATAATATTGTTTATATTATACACATCCCCTATCGTAACTAATCAGATAAGTAGTACTGTTGACGTGTCTAAATACAAAGAATAAATGATCATACCTCAAATAATCAGTCGGTCTGACACATTGTCCTTCGTGTACAGCCAGGATCCACAATCCACTGAACTCACATTCATCAAAACCTGAAATGTTGAAAATTAAGGGGTGAGCAAAACCACGGCTCAGTAAGAGAATTATATGCCTCACTTGATGCTCAGCTTCCTATATGCTAAAAATCTTTTTCATTTTCCTATGGGCTCTAGGCTCGCATGTAGGAAGGATACTACAGTCGGCTACGGATCCGAATAGAGTAAGGTAGGTAATTTGGAATACCATACTTGTTACGGAACCTAGAAGCCACTGTAGAGAGAAATTTTCATTTCCTTTTGAATTAATAAATCCTCTACCTTTTTCAAAACTTTCATAACCTTTTTTATATTCTTTTCAAAATAATGCTTCTACGAAATAAAGCATTTAAATAAAATAATTAATATTCGTATATTCCTTGAAAAGAATATTAGTTAAATCATCATCTTATTTCTTTAAAACTCATTCCATGTTTTAATGTACTCTCTTAATTAGTACCGTACTTTAAAGAGCAAAATAAGCTATTAAAGTCTATTCCCATATAACCGATTATTTAATCACTTTAGGCGTAAGCCCTAATCCATTGCTTCAGTTACGACGTCCATTCTAACTAGCAATGGAGTTAAGTGTCATATCCAGGAACTTGTGTAGCACTTAGTGCTCAAAGGATTCTAGAGGTGGCTCCACATAGTTCACAAAGAATCTATGTAGCACTTAGGTCCCTTAAGTCTTCTAGAGGTGGCTCACACGGTACAGAAACTCCTTATTCACACATCGAAACTCGTGTAGCACTTAATTCCCGAAGGATTCTAGAGGTGGCTCCCACAGTATAGAAATTTCTTACTCACACATCAAAACTCGTGTAGCACTTAGTTCCCGAAGGATTCTAGAGGTGGCTCGCACGGTACAATCATCGAGTCTTTGCTCGGTTTGGCCTTTACTAACACATTAGAACACGTGTAACACTTAGTTCCCGAAGGATTCTAGAGGTGGCTCACTCGGTACAATCATCGAGTCTTTGCTCGGTTTGGCCTTTACTAACACATCAGAACACGTGTAGCACTTAGTTCCCGAAGGATTATAGAGGTGGCTCACATGGTACAATCATCGAGTCTTTGATCGATTTGGCCTTTACTAAAACATCGAAACTCGTGTAGCACTTAGTTCCCGAAGGATTCTAGAGGTGGCTTACACGGTACAATCATCGAGTCTTTGCTCGGTTTGGCCTTTACTAACACATCAGAACACGTGTAGCACTTAGTTCCCGAAGGATTCTAGAGGTGGCTCACACGGTACAATCATCGAGTCTTTGCTCGGTTTGGCCTTTACTAGCACATCAGAACACGTGTAGCTTAGTTCCCAAAGGATTCTAGAGGTGGCTCACACGGTACAATCATCGAGTCTTTGCTCGGTTTGGCCTTTACTAACACATCAGAACACGTGTAGCACTTAGTTCCCGAAGGATTCTAAAGGTGGCTCACACGGTACAATCATCGAGTCTTTGCTCGGTTTGGCCTTTACTAACACATCACCTATCATTTATGGAGTCTAAGATAGACATCAATCTTATCATACTATAACCTCGAAGGGTACAGAAATAAACCGGTCAAATCTATAACCATAATCTATATTGTCCTCTGTGGGTCGCGAATCAGGTGTCGACCGGGACTAAACATATCACATATCATGTATCCGCATGATAGGAATGCCAACCAATCTCAAAACCGTAGTTTTCATCATAAAATAAACTTATATGGAATTTATATAAATATAAAATTCCATAATTTAAAACCATAAGGGTTAAAATCCTTTAGTGAATATTTATAAAAATATTCATAAAAATATTCACTATATTTCACTTCATCTTTCGTCTCATATTTCGTGTAATTTATCTATTTCGAGAATTTTCGGTGATTTCGTTGTCACCATTCTCGAATACATGAATATTTTAAAATTCCATCTCATTATATTCATGTTTTATGAAATTTAGTAATTTCCTCATGTTTCGTGATTTACTATCGAAATTCGGAAAAAAAAATCACTTAATATGATTTTATAAAGTTTTTCTAAAATTTTCGGCAGCATAACGGCTGCCGATTTACTAACCTCCTGCATGAAAAAATACAGTTTTAAATCTTTCACCCAGTACTTCTTCCCAAATTATTTTCAGCAAATCATGCATCATAATAATTTTCATAAAATATTTGCATAAAATATTTCAATTTAAAATATGCAGACTGAGTATCCTTACAGTGCTGCACATGCATCCCTTACCTTTTTTGGGGTCGGCAACTTCCGCTTATCGATCGCGCCCGCACTCCATTTCTCCCGATTCCTTATCCCGATTGCTGAAAATAATTTCTGGAATTAAAATTCTAATTTTTAGAATTTTTTTCATAATTTATTTAATTTTTCTGAAATTAAATTTTCGGGAAATTTCTTACCGAATTTTTGTAAATGTCCGGGTTGCCGAATTTTCGGGAATTTTCTGAATTCCCGAAATTCTCCTTTTTCCTCTTTTTCTTCCTTTTTCTTTCTTTCTTTCTTTTTTTTTCCTTTCTCTGGTCGGACCGGTTCAAACCGGTTTGTGCCTCATCCCTCCGATTCGGCCGCCGGCAGTCCTCCCTTCCACCGGTTCGCGCCTCCCGCAGCTGGCCGACGTTGCAGGGATGCCGGATCTGGCCTTCGTTTCACCCCATCACCGGCGACGGCACCGGATCTGGGTCCGTGGGTTTCGGCCTCTTTCTCCCCTGTTTCCTCCTTCCTCCGCCATTTTCTTCACCGCCGGTGGCCTCCTTCTCCTTCGTTGGTCCTTGCCGATGGCGTTGGTAGCTGTAGCGGTGCCCGAATCGGCCGGCACCGTCGATCTTCCTTCTCCTTTTTCCTTTCGATTTTCCCCCTTCGCTTCGCGTCGTTTTTTTCTCTTTTCGCCTCGAGCCACCATCGTTCGCTTCTCCTCTCGCCGGCGACGCCACTCGTTCCTCCTCTCTTCCCTCACTCGGCCGGCGGTGGCAGCTGTTGCTACCGTCGGTCTCTGCTGGAAGGCCCGATCCTGTCACGACCCGTGACCACATTTTTCATCTTCTTATACACAACTTAACCGGTTGGGCTGTCTGCGATACTTCACTTATACTGACTGTTAAACAATTTTACATAATATTGTTTATATTATACACATCCCCTATCATAACTAATCTGATAAGTAGTACTATTGACGTGTCTAAATACAGAGAATAAATGATCATACCTCAAATAATCAGTCGGTCTGACACATTGTCCTTCGTGTATAGCTAAGATCCACAATCCACTGAACTCACATTCATCAAAACCTGAAATGTTGAAAATTAAGGGGTGAGCAAAACCACGGCTCAGTAAGAAAATTATATGCCTCACTTGATACTCAGCTTCCTATATGCTAAAAATCTTTTTCATTTTTCCTATGGGCTCTAGGCTCGCATGTAGGAAGGATACTACAGTCGGCTACGGATCCGAATAGAGTAAGGTAGGTATTTTAGAATACCATACTTGTTACGGAACCTAGAAGCAACTGTAGAGAGAATTTTTTTTCTTTTTGTTTTGAATTAATAAATCCTTTTCCTTTTTAAACTTTCATAACCTTTTTCATATTCTTTTCAAAATAATGCTTCTACGAAACAAAGCATTTAAATAAAATAATTAATATTCATATATTCCTTGAAAAGAATATTAGTTAAATCATCATCTTATTTCTTTAAAACTCATTTTATGTTTTAATGTACTCTTTTTATTAGTACCGTCCTTTAAAGAGCAAAATAAGCTATTAAAATCTATTCCCATATAACCGATTACTTAACCACTTTAGGCGTAAGCCCCAGTTCACTGATTCAGTTACGACTTCCATTCTAACTAGCAATGGAGTTAAGTGTCATATCGAGGAACTCTTGTAGCACTTAGTGCTCAAAGGATTCTAGAGGTGGCTCCCCAAAGTTCACAAAGAATCTATGTAGCACTTAGGTCCCTTGAGTCTTCTAGAGGTGGCTCACACGGTACAGAAACTTCTTACTCACACATCGAAACTCGTGTAGCACTTAGTTCCCGAAGGATTCTAGAGGTGGCTCCCACGGTACAATCATCGAGTCTCTTCTCGGTTTGGCCTTTACTAACACATCAGAACACGTGTAGCACTTAGTTCCTGAAGGATTCTAGAGGTGGCTCACAGGTACAATCATCGAATCTCTGCTCGGTTTGGCCTTTACATCAATCTTATCATACACTTAGTTCCCGAAGGATTCTAGAGGTGGCTCCCACGGTACAATCATCGAGTCTCTGCTCGGTTTGGCCTTTACATCAAAACTCGTGTAGCACTTAGTTCCCGAAGGATTCTAGAGGTGGCTCCCACGGTACAATCATCGAGTCTTTGCTCGGTTGGCCTTTATGCCATATGTACTTTCCACTATCTTATCAAATCTCATGTAGTACTTATGATCTCATATTCCATTTAAGACCATAGAAAGAATAGTAGAATTATCATTTCTTCCTTTTTGAAAACATATTACATGTTTGTATCTCATGTCTTATGAGAATCATCTCACGGTACTATAATCAGTACCTAAATGAGCATTTTGTAAAAATGCTATAATTCCATTGATTCTCTTATCATATTATATAAAACTTGTTCTTTTCACATGTCACCCATCATGTATCACATTTTCCAGTTGGCATATTCTATCTTATGTAAAATACTTTCCTTTTTAACATATTACCTATCATTTATGGAGTCTAAGATAGACATCAATCTTATCATACTATAAACCTCGGAGGGTAAGGAAATACACCGGTCAAATCTATAACCATAACCTATATTGTCCTCGGTGAATCACTGATTAGACGTCGACTGGGACTAAACATGTCACATATCATGCATCAGCATGATAGGAATGCCAACCAGTCTCAAAACCGTATTTTCAACATAAAATAAACCTTTATGGAATTTATATAAATATAAAATTCCATAATTTAAAACCATAAAGGTTAAAATCCTTTAGTGAATATTTATAAAAATATTCATAAGAATATTCACTATATTTCACTTCATCTTTTGTCTCGTAATTCGTGTAATTTCTCTATTCTGAGAATTTTTGGTGATTTCATTATCACCATTTTCGAATACATGAATATTCTAAAATTCTATCTCATTATATTCATGTTTTATGAAATTTAGAAATTTCCTCATGATTCGTGATTTACTATCGAAATTCGGAAATGAAATCATTTAATATGATTTTATAAAGTTTTTCTAAAATTTTCGGCAGCATAACGGCTGCCGATTTACTAACCTCCTGCACGGAAGATACAGTTTAAAATCTTTCAGCCAGTACTTCTTCCCAAATTATTTTCAGCAAATCATGCATCATAATAATTTTCATAAAATATTTGCATAAAATATTTCAATTTAAAATATGCAGACTGAGTATCTTTACAGTACTGCACACGCATCCCTTACCTTTTTCTGGGTCGGCGACTTCCACTTATCGATCGCGCCCGCACTCCATTTCTCCCGATTCCTTATCCCGATTGCTGAAAATAATTTCTGGAAATAAAATTCTAATTTTTTAGAATTTTTCATAATTTATTTAATTTTTCTGAAAATTAAATTTCAGGAAGATTTCTTACCGAACTTTAAAAAATCCCGGGTTGTCGAATTTCCGGGAATTTTTGAATTCCCGAAATTTTTGAATTCCCGAAATTCTCCTTTTTCCTCTTTTTCTTCCTTTTTCTTCCTTTTTCCCCTTTTTCTTTTTCTTTTTCTTTTTCTTTTTCCTTTTTCTTTTCTTTTTTCTTCTTCCTTTCCCGGTCAGACCGGTTCAGACCGGTCCAGCCCCTTTCCTCGCCGGTTCCTCACCAGCGGCCGGTTCTCTGGCGGTTCAGGCGTCCCTCAGTTGGCCGGCTGCACGACGAACTTGTCGGTGCCCTCCGTTTGCCCTGGATCGGCGGCACGGCAACGGATCGAGGCGGTTTTGTCTCGGTTTTTTCTTCCTCTTTGCCGGCGTTCCTCCGTCATTCATTGAGCCTCCGGTAGCCTCCATCGGCTTCCTCTTCCTCCGGTGAAGCTTCGGTGGTAGTGGCGGCCACTGATTCGGCCGGCATCGCCGTCGGCCATTTTCTTTTCTCTTCCGGCGTTTGCTTCTGTTTTCCCTTCGATTTTTCTCCATTTCTTCACGCCGCCGGTAGCTTCCTTCTTTTCTCTGGCCGATGGCGTCTCACTTTCCTTTTCCCCTCTCACCGGCGGTGGCGGCTTCACCTCCGTCGGCCCTTGGTTGGGGGAGGATCGGGTCTTTCTCGATTTTTCCCTCCCTTTTCTTTTCTGTTTCATTTCCTTTTTGGTTTTTTGTCTTCTTTCTATTTTTAGTATACTATATACTATATACTATATATTATACAATATATTTTATACATATAATATATATTATATGTTATACATACATTATTTCATACATAATATTATACAATATATATTATATACAAAATACATATTGTACATTACAAAATACATGTCTAGTATATATGTGTATATTTATATATATACTTAAAGTTAAGTAACATTTATATATATAAATTATATAAATGCTATAATAAAATATTTATACATATAAACTTTAATATAAAACCATACTTACTTTTCTTCTAAATGTATTTACATAATTATATATACACATAAAACATTATATTTATATACATATGTATTATTTGAATTTATGAAATAGTATATATACATATATTTATTTCTATATATATAACAACGTATTTCAAAATATACTATATAATATTTTGAATACATATGTATTGGTATAAAAATACATTTATATAATATATAATTATATAAATATATTTCATTTATTTTCTTATTCTCTTATTAAATTTTCGATTTTCATTCTCTAAATTAAAATTTTCTCTTCATTATTTCCCATAATTTTATCCTTCCCTTATTTCCAATTTATCAAATTTTAAATTCCTCACTTTCTTTAGTTTCGGGAATTTCAACGATATTCCCATCTCATAAATAAATTTTATTTATTTACTTTTATTTATTTATTTCCTCTTATCTATTTTCTTTAATATTTATTTTCAATATTTTTAATTTCCAATAAATGGAAAATTTACGATTATCACAGATCCTTCCTTTCCCTTTTTTTTCTTTTGTTTAGTTTCTTTTTTTTTGGTTCATTTTCTATTTTTAGTATGTAGTATACTATATATTATACACAATATAATATATTGTATGCATATAATATATACTATATATTATACATATATTATTTAATACATAATTTATATTATAAACATATCTCTAGTGTATATATATATATATATATATATATGTATTTTTATATATTTTAAAATAAATAACCTTTACATGTACAATTTATATAGATATTATAATACAATATTTATACATATAAACTTTAATATAAAATCACATTTACCTTTCTTCTATATGTATTTATATGATTATATATAAACATAAAATATTATGTTAATATACATATGTATCATATAATTTTATGAAATAGTATATATTTCTATATATATACCAACGTATATTAAAATATACTATATAGTATTTTAAATACATATGTATTTGTATAAAATACATTTATATAATTTGTAATCATATAAATATACTTTATTTTCATTTCTCATTTTCTTTATTTAATTTGGATTTTAATTTATCCAATTTAATTCTTCTTTTTTCTCTCTCTCTCTATTATTTTTATTTTCACTTCCAATTTAATTTCTTTTATACGAATTTCCCAATTCTTTCACTTCCTCGATTCTCGAGATTTTCACCAATATCCCGTTCTCGCAAATTTTTATTTATTCCCTCTTATTTAATTTCTCCAATATTTATTTTCAATATTTCTAATTTCCAATAAAGGGAAAAATTTACGGTTATCACATCTTCCCCACCTTAAGAAATTCGGTCCTCCGAATTTAACTTAAGTCCAAAGGTGGTACATGTCGTACACTTACGACTTCTGACCTCTAGTTCATCCTCCAAGTAATACTGCCAGCACACTTTCAACATCAACAATACTTTAGACCACTAGATGCTGTCTTTCATCATATATGTCTATACTCCCGTAAGTTCATTTCTCAAATTGGAAGTTATTCACTTTTACTCTTTTCATATAAGAGTCCATACACAATATTTTTAATATTACAGCTAATCGATGCTGTTCATCATCCATTCTTCTCACTTAGTGCCGAGTCGACATAATTTGGTACTATCATGTACTCGTGTCAATCAATTATATGTAAGTGTCCCAGTAGCTTTCACATCTCATGCACACGCTCTCTCAATATCATGGAGCGGTTACATCTCATGCTCATATATATAAATATATATCAGTATGGAGCGGTGCTATCAATACACTTGGGATCTCAAAGCCTTTTGCTATCTCTCATTAGCATATGGCAACACAGAGACTCCCATCACATGTAAGGCTTACTGGAACTGTACATACACATTCACACCGTTTAACACTTATACTACGACTAAGGCACTAGAGAATCTAGAAGTCTGATAATGGAAAGTGATTCTATTTAGATCATCAGTTTTTAATCACTTCCATATCATCATTTCTCTTTTGGACTTTTATTGTCCACAATATTCATTTTCACACTTATTCCATCAAGGCTGTATCTCATTTGCCAATTTTTCTATAGATCATCTCTTACGATCATAATTCATGAGACTATCATATTCTCTTCATGTAGTATGGTCTTTAAATCTCTTTTCATAATTTAGATTCTGTGATTGAATCCTCGAATTATCCATTTAAGCACCACATTATCTATACAATTCCACCATCTCTATCGTTTCGAGGTGGTTATATGTACAAACATTTCTTATTTATATACTGGCAGTAAACATATCGATTATCTTACTCCTTGGAGTATCATTACTTTCACTTATTAATTCTGGCTTTGATTTTACATCTTGCCACATTTATGTGAAAACCAACACAATTCACTCTCAGTCTTAACTTCGAGAACTGTTTCATATTGATGTTCCCTTCTCATCATGCAATTTATTTCCTTATTCCACTTTCAGTTTCGTTTTCATATTTCCACTATTTATCTCTTCATATATATATATATATATATACACATATATATTTTTAATTGGCATGGTACTATACTGCTAAGATCTTTTAAAATCTTGCATACCATCTTTTTCTTTACACTATCCATCCACCGACTTTAATTTCTTTAATTAGATCTCCTCTATAGAGCAGCTAGTCTCATCACTCTTTTATAGGCTGACAATAGTATTTAGCTAGACTCATTACTTTCGTATCTCAATCATTATCTTTATATCATAGACAGGTTCATTGTCATCATGTCCTCTCGAGATCATATATCTCAAGAGGAGGTACTGTCTAGCCAAATCTTTAGTTGCAAATCTTAGCACAATTCCACAGTCTTTAAGAGTTTAAGGATCATATCACAATGCTGCTCATGTTCCATTTATACTTTAGACTCTATCAGTATTTCATCAATTTACTCATGTAAGGATGCCTCATTCTTTAGGCTTATCTACTTTACAAGGCAACTCATTACCGTTGTAACTTCAATCAAAACTCGTAAAATTCACTCTGAGTTCAAATCATCACCTTATGGACACCAATCTTCAATCTTTTATCTAAGCACTCTTTATACTGAGGCTAGTCTTATTAACTCCTCACACATCCCTAATCAGCTCCATAAAGCTTCTGTTTTCATGTAGATGAATACTTGTTCTTCACCAGAACTTTATCAATGATAGGAAATTAATACATCCTTTTTAATTCATCTACAAATCAATATCATTTGTATTTCTCTCATTTACGCTTATACAGATAATTTCATTATTCCCAGTTTTTCATTATCTATATTTTCGTCATCTAGACCTTTACACGTGAATTTCATTATTTACACAATTTCCAGAGTTATTTTCTTAAACTTTTCGGATTCTTTCTATATCCTCCGATAGAAGCTTAGAATTTAACTTCATATTTAAAATCGAGTCACTGTTATCTCGATTCCTTTAATTTATATAACTCTGGAAGTTTTATCGGAAATCAAATCTGATATTTTCTTTAATCATACATTTCTTATCATCTTGTGACCATCATTCTTCAACTTTTCATCTGATGATGCCTTTTACAAAGATTGCTCTTATAAGCTCCTTATACATCTCCGATTAAATCATATTTAAGGCATCACTTCCATATGATATTTATTTGTTCTTCATAAGAACTTTATTGTATAACAAAAATTTTAATACATCATTTAATTCATCCTCAAATCATATCATTTGTATTTCCATCCTTTACATCGATACTTGTGGATTTCATCATCCATAACATTTTCCAAAAATTATTTTCTTGAGCTTGTCGGATTTCTTTTATACTCTTCGATACAAGCTTAAGAATAAATTTCATATCCACGATCGAGTCAACATTAACCTGATTTCTCAATCTATGTTACTCTGAAATTTATCGGGATTCTCATCCGGTAGTTTCTTTAACCACACTTCTCTTATCATTTTGGACCTTCATCTTTGTGTCCTATCATTTCACAGTGTATTCTCAAGGCAGAGACATTCAATATTCAAATCATTTTGATACATACTCTACCTTGATTTTATTACCTAGTCATACTTTACAGCGTTACGAATCTCACTGTGGTAAGCTGTATCAAGTACAATGGTTCTCATCACACTTTGTAGCTACCCGTTTCAATTCAGTTATTCACTTTAAAACCATTTCCATTTACTGAATTCAGGCTTAGTTCCCTTGAGTATATTCTCCACAAGGCTTGAACCTTGGCACCCTTACGTACCTAGTTCCTTACTCTCGTGTTACCATTGAGATAATTGTAAGAGCCCCGCCCGTTTGTATTGGCCGTTGGCGAGCATTCCCTAGGCGATTTCTTTCGCCTAGGTTTACCCTTACTAGTGAGTCGACAATGACATAGTTCGCCTGTATCTCATATCACATGATCCACTACGGGTCGCCCATCATTGAGTCGCCCATCACAGTTCTGTCTCAAGGGTCCTGAAGAATTTTAGGTTCGCTGTCATCTTCTTTTTATCACTTTACTGTTCTTATAATTATTCTCTAGCTTACAGTACTCCACACAGTACTTCATTTTGTAGCACATATTTCAGAGTTCGAAAATCAAATAATTCAGAAATCAGAAATAACAGAAAGTGGAGACATGGCAGTAACTCGGTATACATCAAGCAGCAAAGATATCCTATAAGGATAATAACAGATAGGCGTGTGGCCATAGTCCAAGTGGTCTATAGTGAACACTAATCAGGTGTCATCTGTGGCCGCTGCGGATTAGATCAAATCACACAGCAACATAGTGCACAAAATTCATATCAGATACAAATACTGTAGGCCCCGAAGGTCACACTACAGCCAGATACTATAGGCCCCGAAGGTCACGCTATAGCCAGATACTGCAGGCCCCGAAGGTCACGCTGCAGCCAGACACTGCTGGATGATGGTTAGCCAATGTCTAAAAACAAAAGTTTCATAGTTTGGAGTTCAAATCCGTAAGTCAATTCATACAGATATTGATAAAAGTTCATAAAGCAGATCATCGTAGAAAATCATAATTATTTTCTAATTATTTAAAAACTTAGTAATTTCCAACAACATATATATAAAGAAAAAAAATAGATTTTTAGCGCCATAATTTATAATAAATTCGTAAAACCAAATTTAAGACGGAAAAATCACAAGACTTTAAAATCATGAAATTTAATAAGGCTTTCAATAAAAACTGAATTCCTTAGATAATTCATGCTAATGCAGAGTTTCATAAGTCTTAGTTTGAAAGAGCATTTTCAAAACTCATAAAGGTTCCGAAACCAATTAAAATGCAAGAAATTTCAGAAATCTGAAATTTCACAACTTTTTTTTTTAAATATTTCTAAAACACTAAAGTTTGGTAATTTTCATAAGATAAAATTTAATTTAAATATTCATGATTATGTTAAAATCAGGCAACTTAATATTTTCAAGACTGAATTCCTTAAGAAAGTTCTATCCTGAAGAAGTTTCTTACCTTTTTAGCTGAAATCGCAAAAATCAATATTCTTACGAAAATTCGATAGCATAACGATATCAAATTTCTAAAGTCTCTTGCAAATCATTCGTGGTTCATAAAACACAATGCAATTGATCTTAAAATCATTTCATCTTTCATAGTATTCAACGATCTCGTTCAATACACTCTTAATTTTTTGACCCTTTCAGTCAATAACCGGGCCAATCATCTGATGACATTCCACTACACTCTTTGGATCGCATCATACCGTTTTATTGTGAAGCCCCGGATTTACCGTTTCTTTCAGGGATTTACCGAGCCACTTCACTCATCCGTACTCATTTTATTGTAAGGACCAGGAGTGCCTGGATCTCTGTTAACCAGGGATTTACCACCCCAGTGCCTTACTCATCCGTACTGTTCGCTCTGGGTTCTAGAGGTGGCCCCCGTCACACAGACGTGGCACTAAGCCCCTCACGGATTTCTTTCGCGTCCATAATCTAAGTGTTAATGGAATCAGTAATAGGGATCGTTAGATTCATATGACATCTTCTATGCCATAAATAATTCCATTACTATCAATGGATTCCAATTCAGCTCGGTTTTAACACTATTCCGAACATCGCCCAATATAGGGGCATTTTCGTCATTTCGACATTTATTTCTATCTCCTCAATATACATTTAAATCAATGAACTAATCAACTATATGTTGATAGTATCCTTTCTGATACTTATAACAGCAAGTTAGATCTCATTCGATTTTCGACAGAAAAGTTCACTAAAATCCACAATGGGATTAATTTACTTGTAATTCAGCTTTATAACATTAATTTCTCTGTCAAATCGGTCAATTCCAACTTCTGGTGATCTATTTTGACTTTCGGTAAAATTTTGGGGGTAGGGGTATTTTGGTCATTTTTGGCTATAAATTTTCTATCTCTTCAAATTACCCTCAATCGGTGATCTTAAAGTCTATTTAATGATGATATATCATTCCCCTACTTTATATCATCACTTTCAGGTCTCAGTTCGGTTCGGACAGAAAAGTACTGGTGGGGCCCTCACCGAGTCCATTTCTGTTCCTTACCGAACAGGCCTTCATTTAGACTAGAAGAATCACCAATAATTCGGTAATTTCTGAGCCTATTTTCTTCTTTAACATTCTCAGTTTATACTTTCTCACTCCCTTTAAATCATTTTACTCCATTTACAATCATTTATTTTCTCTATGTATTCAGACGACATAGTACTACCGGGGATGTTTAACTCTTTTCCTTCCAAACGTATCCACAAACATCAGGCCAACTATTGCTCTGATACCATTAAATCTGTCACGACCCGTGACCACATTTTTCATCTTCTTATACACAACTTAACCGGTTGGGCTGTCTGTGATACTTCACTTGTACTGACTGTTAAACAATTTTACATAATATTGTTTATATTATACACATCCCCTATCGTAACTAATCAGATAAGTAGTACTGTTGACGTGTCTAAATACAGAGAATAAATGATCATACCTCAAATAATCAGTCGGTCTGACACATTGTCCTTCTTGTACAGCCAGGATCCACAATCCACTAAACTCACATTCATCAAAACCTGAAATGTTGAAAATTAAGGAGTGAGCAACACCACGGCTCAGTAAGAGAATTATATGCCTCACTTGATACTCAGCTTCCTATATGCTAAAAATCTTTTTCATTTTTCCTATGGGCTCTAGGCTCGCATGTAGGAAGGATACTACAGTCGGCTAGGGATCCGAATAGAGTAAGGTAGGTATTTTAGAATACCATACATGTTACGGAACCTAGAAGCAACTGTAGAGAGAAATTTTCATTTCCTTTTGAATTAATAAATCCTCTTCCTTTTTCAAAACTTTCATAACCTTTTTTATATTCTTTTCAAAATAATACTTCTACGAAATAAAGCATTTAAATAAAATAATTAATATTCATATATTCCTTGAAAAGAATATTAGTTAAATCATCATCTTATTTCTTTAAAACTCATTCCATGTTTTAATGTACTCTCTTAATTAGTACCGTACTTTAAAGAGCAAAATAAGCTATTAAAGTCTATTCCCATATAACTGATTATTTAATCACTTTAGGCGTAAGCCCCAATCCACTGCTTCAGTTACGACGTTCATTCTAACTAGCAATGGAGTTAAGTGTCATATCCAGGAACTCATGTAGCACTTAGTGCTCAAAGGATTCTAGAGGTGGCTCCCCATAGTTCACAAAGAATCTATGTAGCACTTAGGTCCCTTGAGTCTTCTAGAGGTGGCTCACACGGTACAGAAACTCCTTATTCACACATCGAAACTCGTGTAGCACTTAATTCCCGAAGGATTCTAGAGGTGGCTCCCACGGTACAGAAATTTCTTACTCACACATCAAAACTCGTGTAGCACTTAGTTCCCGAAGGATTTTAGAGGTGGCTCACACAGTACAATCATCGAGTCTTTGCTGGGTTTGGCCTTTGCTAACACATCAGAACACGTGTAGCACTTAGTTCCCGAAGGATTCTAGAGGTGGCTCACACGGTACAATCATCGAGTCTTTGCTCGGTTTGGCTTTTACTAACACATCGAAACTCGTGTAGCACTTAGTTCCCGAAGGATTCTAGAGGTGGCTCACACGGTACAATCATCGAGTCTTTGCTCGGTTTGGCCTTTACTAACACATCAGAACACGTGCAGCACTTAGTTCTCGAAGGATTCTAGAGGTGGCTCACACGGTACAATCATCGAGTCTTTGCTCAGTTTGGCCTTTACTAACACATCAGAACACGTGTAGCACTTAGTTCCCGAAGGATTCTAGAGGTGGCTCACACGGTACAATCATCGAGTCTTTGCTCGGTTTGGCCTTGACTAACACATCACCTATCATTTATGGAGTCTAAGATAGACATCAATCTTATCATACTATAACCTCGAAGGGTACAGAAATAAACCGGTCAAATCTATGACCATAATCTATATTGTCCTCTGTGGGTCGCGAATCAGGTGTCGACCGGGACTAAACATATCACATATCATGCATCCGCATGATAGGAATGCCAACCAATCTCAAAACCGTAGTTTTCATCATAAAATAAACTTATATGGAATTTATATAAATATAAAATTCCATAATTTAAAACCATAAGGGTTAAAATCCTTTAGTGAATATTTATAAAAATATTCATAAAAATATTCACTATATTTCACTTCATCTTTCGTCTCGTATTTCGTTTAATTTATCTATTTCGAGAATTTTCGGTGATTTCGTTGCCACCATTCTCGAATACATGAATATTTTAAAATTCCATCTCATTATATTCATGTTTTATGAAATTTAGTAATTTCCTCATGTTTCGTGATTTACTATCGAAATTCGGAAATAAAATCACTTAATATGATTTTATAAAGTTTTTCTAAAATTTTCGGCAGCATAACGGCTGCCGATTTACTAACCTTCTGCACGGAAAAATACAGTTTTAAATCTTTCAGCCAGTACTTCTTCCCAAATTATTTTCAGCAAATCATGCATCATAATAATTTTCATAAAATATTTGCATAAAATATTTCAATTTAAAATATGCAGACTGAGTATCCTTACAGTGCTGCACATGCATCCCTTACCTTTTTCCGGGTCGGCGACTTATGCTTATCGATCGCGCCCGCACTCCATTTCTCCTGATTCCTTATCCCGATTGCTGAAAATAATTTCTGGAATTAAAATTTTAATTTTTAGAATTTTTTCATAATTTATTTAATTTTTCTGAAATTAAATTTTCGGAAAATTTCTTACCGAATTTTCGTAAATGTCCGGGCTGTCGAATTTTCGGGAATTTTCTGAATTCTCGAAATTCTCCTTTTTCCTCTTTTTCTTCCTTTTTCTTTCTTTTTCTTTTCTTTTCTTTTCTTTCTTTCTTTCTTTCTTTTTTCCTTTCTCTGGCCGGACCAGTTCAGACCGGTTTGTACCTCATCCCGCCGGTTCGGCCACTGGCGGTCCTCCTTTTCGCTGGTTCGTGCCTCCCACAGCTGGCCGACGTTGCAGGGATGTCGGATCTGGCATCCGTTTCACCCCATCACCGGATCTGGGTCCGTGGGTTTCGGCCTCTTTCTCTGCTGTTTCCTCCTTTCTCCGCCGTTTTCTTCACCGTTGGTGGCCTCCTTCTCCTTCGTTGGTCCTTGCTGATGGCGTTAGTGGCGGTAGCGGTGCCCGGATCGGCCGGCACTGCCGATCTTCCTTCTCTTTTTTCCTTTCAATTTTTCCCCCTTCGCTTCGCGTCGTTTTCTTCTCTTTTCGCCTCGAGCCACCATCGTTCGATTCTCCTCTCACCGGCAACGCCAGTCGTTCCTCCTCTCTTCCCTCACTCGACCGGCGGTGGCAGCTGTTGCTACCACCGGTCTCTGCTGGAAGGCCCGATCCTTCCTTTCCCTTTTTTTTTCTATTGTTTAGTTTCTTTTTTTTTTGGTTTATTTTCTATCTTTAGTATGTAGTATACTATATATTATACACAATATAATATATTGTATGCATATAATATATGCTATATATTATACATATATTATTCATACATAATATAATATATATTATATATAATTTATATTATAAACATATCTCTAGTATATATATATATATATATGTATTTTTATATATTTTAAAATAAATAACCTTTACATATACAATTTATATAGATATTATAATACAATATTTATACATATAAACTTTAATATAAAATCACATTTACCTTTCTTCTATATGTATTTATATGATTATATATACACATAAAATATTATGTTCATATACATATGTATCATATAATTTTATGAAATAGTATATATTTCTATATATATACCAACGTATATTAAAATATATTATATAGTATTTTAAATACATATGTATTTGTATAAAATACATTTATATAATTTGTAATCATATAAATATACTTTATTTTCATTTCTCATTTTCTTTATTTAATTTGGATTTTAATTTATCCAATTTAATTCTTCTTTTTTTTCTCTCTCTCTATTATTTTTATTTTCACTTCCAATTTAATTTCTTTTACACGAATTTCCCAATTCTTTCACTTCCTCGATTCTCGGGATTTTCACTAATATATTGTTCTCGCAAATTTTTATTTATTCCCTCTTATTTAATTTCTCCAATATTTATTTTCAATATTTCTAATTTCTAATAAAGGGAAAAATTTACTGTTATCACAGTTAGAAAATAAAATTATAAGATCAATAGAAAAATTAATTGTGCAAAATAAAATAAAATAGAAATAAGTAGAATAAATCTTATACTTGGATTATAAATTTTAAATATATTTGATATGATTTTGCAGCCTTGAGTCTAGAAAATTAGATGACAAAGGTGATACTATTGGATTTTTATATTGCACGACAGTTTGAGGTAAGGAATCTTATACAGAAGTCGCATAGGAAAGTTATGCTTGCATGGATTTAAATCGAAAAGCTATTTGAATTTTAGAAAATTATTTTTAGTGATCCAACTATCCAATCACCCAAACTTCCTTCCAAAGAAAAATAGATAATTATTTTAATTCCATACGAATTTTTATATGATTTAATTTGCATAAGAATAAATTTAATTATTATGCATGAAATAAATTATTGTTTTATTTACTAAAAATATTATTGGATATTTAAAGTTAGTATTGAAAATTTAAATGGTTTTATTTACTGTTAAATATAGTGTTTATTGATTTTACTGTTATGAATGGAATGAAAATAATTTTGTGAAATGATTTCTTATTGCAATTGAATGACTTTATGGAAACAATTTTAGGACTATTGCTCCCTAGTAATCATGCATACTGTTATAGTGATATGACTATGGGACTATGGTTAAGCTCACAGGTTTCCACAGTGAGCACCTAACCAGTGCGAACTGTGACTGATTGACGATGGCCATTCGTTACTGTTTTGTCCCTTTGAGGATACTGATCGTCCCTCTAGGAATACTATTTCGTGCATGATTATACTAGAAGTGAACTGTCTCTACTGATTTGGTAATTGCATTATTTAAATATCGATTTCTGAGAACCATTTATTTTGTACTGTACACATGTATATGTGTAATTATTAATTTATTTTTGAATATATTTTGTAAATTATAAGTAAATAGTTATGTGGGCCCCACTTGAATTTTTGAGCCCAGATGTATAAATGATTGAAGGAACAGTGTACAAATAGTGTAATAATAATATTACAAAAATTTGAGACTCAAAATACCTTATTTGCATTATTTTGGGAAATGTGACAAACAAATTGGAAAATAACGGTTACATCCGAGGGTATTTTCATAAATTATACCCAAACTAAAATGAATTAGAACGAAGTAAAAATAC
Organism: Heritiera fomes; assembly: GCA_032173925.1. Classification (NCBI taxonomy): domain Eukaryota; kingdom Viridiplantae; phylum Streptophyta; class Magnoliopsida; order Malvales; family Malvaceae; genus Heritiera; species Heritiera fomes. The sequence goes on from JAPDPM010000009.1 coordinate 18,550,689, forward strand.
CATGATATTCTACATGAAAAGAGGTTAAGACAATGTCAAAAGATTTACCAAATCAGTGGTTAAATTAGAGAATTTCGCTAGCGGGTCAGAAGGGGTAAAATCATAATTTCACGCAATCGGTGTACCGTGTGTCTACGAAACGACTTTTATTCATTAAGATACATTTAATATGAGTATTTGGTGATGGAATCCAAAATTTTGGAATCCAATTACATAGTTTTTATGACTACGGAAGCTTAAGGGTAAAATTGTTCGAAATTTATATAACTGGGGCATTTTCGTCATTTTACCTATTTCTAGAAGGGTCTTTATAACTCCATCAGCTGCTGGCTGGCACTATTCATTGTCTGCTCCAAAGCTCCCCATGCCACCATCAGAGGAAGAAAAGAAAAAGAAAAGAAAAACTTTCATACTTTCCAAACTAGCCAAAATTTCAACAAACACATAACTAGGAAATTACTCTACTCTCTCTCCTCTATCTAACCATACCAATAGATCATAGAATAAACAAGAAAATAAGGAGAAAGAAAGCCTCAAAGTTTCGGCCAAGGTATGTGTTCTACTATGCATTTTGTTTCTTTGAATTTCAATAGTGTAGGAACATTAATTCAAGTGTGTAGAACATGTTTCTAGCATTAGAATTGATTAAATTGAACAAAATAAAATTATGTCATTAGAGGGAGCATTCGGCCAAGCTTGGAACTATGGGAATTCATTGTGTTCCATGCTTAAAAATCATGCCAAATTAGAAAATAAACATGGCTAAACAAGAATATGAGATTGGATTATTGAAATTCCATAGGAATTTCAATATCATGATTTCAGTCAACATAAGGGGAGAGGGTTTGGTGCTACATTTTGATGATTTTAGGGTGCCATTAGACTGTAGAAATTACAAGGAGTCTATCGGTATGCTCGGATTTAAAATCCGACTTAAAACGAAACAATTAAGTTTATTACTGGTAGAAAATATATTGCATAAATATTTGCAGTGTACAATGTGGCTACAATTAGACGTGAATAATAGCTTAAAAATAAGTATTAAATGAGCTAATATTTTTGGTGAAATTATCTGCAACCTGGGAGGCGGTTTACGAGTGGTGCATTCGAATAGGTCGGATAAGACAGACAGGTAAAGGATGCGTATGTGAATTGTAAAGATATCTCGAATGCATGATTTTGCTGCAAATAATTTTATGAGAATATTTTAGAAATGAAATGCTTTGGAAACTATGAAATTATGGTTGTTGGTTGGTTTTTGAACTGTGTTTGAGTTTGCAGGAAGGCTAGGGTATTAGCAGCCGTTATGCTGCTGAAATTTCTTAGGAAATTTACTAAAAATATCATGAAATATTTAGTGCATAATGGAATAATTTTCTAGCCTTGAAAATGAGATATTTAATATTTTTCATAAAACATGAATATACTAAAAAATGTTATTTAAATATCCGTGTTACCAAATTTACTGAAAGTAAAGCTATTGGAAATTTCTCCTAAATGTGTTACAATGTAAGAAATGGTTTAAAGGGGGAAATGTTGAAAAGTGAATATTTTATAAATTATTTTCAGTAAATATTCACTATATGATAAATAAAACCTTTATGGACTGACTGATCATTTTAATTATTTTTCTTGATTTCCATAAAGGTGATACGATGATGAGAATATTGTTTTGAGACTGATAGGCCCCTTTATCATGCTGATATGTGATATGTTAAGCTGTTGATACTAATCCTATCTTCAGCGTCCGGGTCGACACCTGATTAGTGTACGACTAAGAACAATTCTAGACTATGGCTATGATCTCATATAATGATTATTATACCCTACGGGGATTGTAGCATGATATATCAAGAGTGATGCCTTAGTCTCCACCATTTTTATGATATGAAAATGCTGTTTTAAATGGATGGTGATATTAAATGATAAATGACTATTTATATGTTTTCAATGAGAAGGATGATGATTTTCTAAACGGTTTACTGTACTAAATTTAGTACAATACTATTTATGAAATTTCCAGTGATATGTGTTCAAATGGAAAATAGTGATTTATTAATCAATATTCTTTTTATAATTTTATTTGAATATTAGATTATTTAATTAAATGCTTTAATTTATGAAAGCATTGATTTGGAATTTAATATGAAATGAGATGGAAAAAGTGTTTTATTTCAATAATCAATAATTACTCCCTATAGTCGCTTCTAGGTTCCGAGACAAGACAAGTATTTCAAAATACATTCCTTACTCCATCCGAATCTCTAGCTGACTATAATATCCTTCCTTTACGGTCCCTAGTGTAGCTATAGGAAATAAATGATTTTATGGCATATAGGTGTCGTGATATCAAGATTTGCATACAGTTCCTTTACTAAGCCGTGGTTTGCTCACTCCTTTATTTTCACTTCCACAAAGTATTTCCAGTGACTACGTGATTTACTTTCCGAGGATTTCGACTGCGTTTTGAGTACCCGAGGCAGTCTAGTGGAGATCCTGGAGGTATAATCATTTACCTTATATGTTTAGACTTGTTTTACAGTACTACTATGTTGTATAATAAACAAGGGATGTAAACGATAAATCAATTACGACATGTAATATTCGTATTTAATTGTAAATTATGATTACAAAATGTTTACCGTAAAAAAGGGAAAATGAGAAATAAAGGCATCGCAGATAGCCTAACCCTTGTGATATGTGAGGAAATGTGTAAAATACTGTATATATAGGATGTGACATGATTTAACTGAATTGAAAAGAAAGAAGTGTTTAAAGTTAATCACAGTATTTGATGATATTAAAAGAAATGATTTTACTGTTCAGTTGCACGTTATTGTTTTATATTTAATATGTTTTGAGTGATGATCATTGATGATTTTTAAAAGAATTGCTTCAACAGTATAATTGCATTTTAAATGTGTTTATTGATAGATCTTTCATCACTAGCGAAAAAGAATTTTATTAAATGATTTTATCTACATATAGTGGCATAGTTCAGCCCTTTTGTATAGGTTTCCTTACTGAGTGTAAACTCACTCCCCTATTTTTCCTCCCAGACTATTCGCAATAGATTTCGCTCATCGTAGAGGAGCTTACTTTTGGAACATACAGTATTCCCTCGGGACACGAGCACCGTCCATTGAAAGTATATTGTATTTTATTATATATATTTCAGACATTTGTACAGGACTTTCTACTCTGTAAATGCCTTTAGGGATGTAAACTAATAAGACTAGTACCGTGACAATGAATAAAAATGGTAGACTTATATATGCATAATGATATGAAATTAATTATTTTTGTATTAAATGGTATGAAACTTCATTACTGCTAGTGTTAAATTTACTGTTGAGGAAAATAAAGTTATCGAAATGACTTACATGACATGAAAGAAAGAGGAAATGATACTGACAAACAGCCTAACCATTATAAGAAAAGGAAAAAGTTAATTGGTATTTTTATGGAAAACCGGATGTTATACACACTTTCCATGATTTTTTGAAAAATAAAAAAATATTAAATCATTAAAAAGAGGAACCGTTCCTAAATACATCTTCCAAACATGCAAAGCTGGACAAAAATGTTGTCTATATATCTTTGTTTTATTATTGATTCTCAACAGTAGATAAAAAAGGGCAACTGAAGATGCCTAATTTTGTCTGGATCAAAATCTTTTGTTCAAGTCAAGACCAATCCCAATACTTGCAGGGTATCCATTTCAAGTTGAAATCGATTTAAACCCAATAGCATTACTAATTGGTTCCAAAGGGATTTATCTAATCTACGTCAAGTCTCGTTTGCGATATTGGTCCCTCATTATAGTATATTATTTGTGATATTATTATTATTATTACTATTATTATATATATTTTTTCTTTTTGTATTAAATTATATTATTTTCATTTTTTTATTATTTATTTTTTGGAAATAGATAAATAAAAATAAATAAAAACTTTTGTTCTGATTTTTTTGAGGTTTAAAAATTAATTTCATCATAAACCTCCATGTAAAAATAATTGTCAGTAAAATAATAATAATAAATACGAAAACAATTAAAATTAAACAGAAATTAAGCCTGCAAATTGCAAACAGAGCCATCATTACATATATCAGAGGAATCCAGCTCATTATAACCTATCATCGTCCAGATAACCTCACGGTCACTGCCCAAAGCCCTAGACCCTAGGTCACCGTCCCTGCCACTTGCATTGGTAGTGGCATCCAAAGGCAACGAAGGGAGAGCTATATAAGCTTGATCCCAGCAACGGCCAAAGCGAATGAAGGCAGCAAGCAAAAAAATAAAAAAGAGATCGATAAGCCCAAAAACACCTAAACCAAAAGAAAATATCCAGACAAACCATCAACCACAACATCAAAAAACCACCCGAACAACATAAAAAACAAAAAAAGAGTAATAAAGTCAGAAGGAACATCCGAAGACCTAGCCTTCCACACTATATTTATAAAGATCTAGAAAGAATCAGGCAAAATTAAGGTCAGATTTGAGTTTGGGACGTTAAAAGGAGTAAAAAAGTGTTTTTTTCCAGAAAAGAGACTAGAGCACGGCAAAGCTCATTGACCAGCGCGGCACCAATCAAAGTGAAAAAAAAAACCCTTTTTTTGGAAGCAGGTGAATAATAAAAAAAAAATTATATAGTGACTGTCAGGGTCCGCATGTGGACTGGAATCCGTCCCGAGTCTGCGCGCAACCTATTTCCTCTTTTTTATTTTATTTTATTTATTTTATTTATTTATTTATCTATTTTTTATTTTTGTTATTTTTGTTATTTCTTATTTTATTGATCTCACAATTATGTTTCATCCAGAATATATTATTTGTATAATTTGTTTGTTGTTAAATTAAGAGCCTTTTTTTAGATTTTATATGAACTAAGATATTATTTGTAAAGTGTAAAATAATAAATAAATAAATAAATAAAAAGAGTCTTAAAGGGTGGATAGTAATAATATGAAATATATAAATTAATGAAATTTTATTATAAATCCTTCCCAAAATGGTGGGTAGATTAAAGGTCGACATAAGTCTTATAAATAAAATTGTAATCATTCGTGACATTAATTAAATGATAAGTAAATGAGCAAAAAGTTATTTATCCTAAATGGTGGATAAATGTACAAATATACAAAAGTAAAAAAATATATAAACCAATTAAAATTCTTACTTTGTCCTAAATGATGGACAAATTTAATATTATAAATCAATTTTCTAAATACCATAGATTAAAAAAGAAACCTTGCCCAAAATGGTGGACAGGTAAAATTTCATAAAATCACTAAATGCTTTAAAAGTTTGTCAAAGATGAGTTACCTAAATTAAATAAGCTTATAAAATATTTTAATATTCTTGTCCTAAATAATGGGCAATTTAAATATTTATAAACAAACTAATGAATATGCTTAAATAATTCTGTCCATAATGGTAGACAATAAATTCTTTATAAATCTAAAATTTCGTCCAAACGATGAACAATAACTTTTACAAAATTAAATAAATATGATTATAAATGTTTTAAAATATTGTCCATAATGGTGGACAATTTTACAAAAATCAAATTAATTAATGCTTTAAATTTTCGTTTGTCCAAAGCAATTAAAATTTTTATTAGTGAATATTTTAAATTTTTTTTTGGAAAAAAAGAGAAAAAATAAAGTTGGTAAATCTATGAATATTTCATTCGTTAAAAATAAAAATAAATAAATTAATTTAACACACAAACCTTCAAGCTCTTTATGTCCAAAATGATGGACAACAAAAGGTCGACAAACTAAAATTTTCTATGAATAATTGTCCGAAATGGCAAACAATATAAAAATTACTTTAAATATCTTTCCAAAAAGATGGATGATTACAAACAATCTAATAAAAATTACGTTTAATGAAAATACAATTAATAATAATAATAATAATAATAATAATAATAATAATAATAATAATAATATATTTTCAAAAATAGTAAGTCTGAAATGGAAGACAATATAAAAAAGAAATTTTTATCGCCAACAACAGAACCACGTCGGAGAAATAAAAAGGGTTTCTTCAAATACTCTTGAGGCATACTAATGTTTCATCAAAATGATGAAGAAACATGTGAAATCCCCAATTTTCATGTATTCTTCCATGTTTGTGAAGTATTTCAATCTAATATGATTAAATAAATATGAAGTTGATGTGTCATTGATGCATGAATAATGTATGATTGATGTATGGAATATAGAAGAAACAATGAAGTTGAATGTCAATAAGTCAAATACAATATGTTGATATCAGGAAAATAAATGGAATAGAAGAAAAGAAGAAAAATCAGAAATTTGATTGGTGATTAAATGGATGAGTCATATGGAAGAGGAATTAAAAGGGTCAAATGGTCTTGAGACAAGGGATAAAGCATGGCTGAGATTGATGATGAGATAAGCATGCAATTAATGAAGTTAATGACTCATCATCCCTCCCATCACCCCACGCCAGCCCTCTCCATCGTTCCATCCAATCTTCCAAGTTTCCATCCCAATTTCCTTGACAAACCATCCCATCCTTTCATCGATCTAACTAGTTTGTTGAACAAGAATCAATCCTTGTCACTAGATTAAGTGATATCCAAAGTTTGGTGGATTGATTCCAAGAATTGGAAGAGATCTCAAAGTTTGAGATTTTGGTCTCTAGTGAAGGTAAGAGAAGAAGATGATTTAGTCAATTTGGTTTATGGTTTGGAGTTGTTTTGAGTTAGTATGATGTATGTATGATGATTATTTAAAGATTTGAATTGATGTGATGATTTTAGGTTGAAGAAGTGAAAAGCGAGGACTAACGCACTAAGCGATCTTGTGTTCTCGGAGAATTGAGGTAAGAAATTTATGTAACGGACGTAAGGCGGCTATGTCCGCATGTTTTATGACATATGTATGTGGTTTGGAAAGAAACACCAGCTGATTTCATGCAGGAAAAAATGACATTTTCGGACTGGTCTCCTAGTACCAATTAGGCTAGGGGTAGCCGACTACCATAAAGGGAAGTCGACTGCCTAGAGACAACCAAAACGCCGTTTTCTCAAAAACCGACTCAAAACAGTCGACTGCTATGTAAGCCAGTCGATTGCTATTTAACCAGATGCATTCTGTTTCAAACCAGTCGACTGCTATTTGCTAAAATGCATTATGTTTCAAAACCAGCCGACTGCCCTATGAGACCAGTCGACTGCTAATTTTCCAGAAGCATTCTGTTTCAAAAACAGTCGACTGCTATATGGACCAGTCGACTGCTATTTATTAAGAAGCATTCTGTTTCAAAAACAGTCGACTGCTATATGGACCAGTCGACTGCCCCCATGTATTTTCCGAAATGAAGTTATGAGGCAGTAGCCGACCGCCCTGTGAGGCCAGTCGACTGCCATATATGAAACGAGCTTTCAAAGCTTAATTGATTTAAACACAAAAGTGTTTTCTGAAAAAGTATATTATAAATGTTTTGAGACTATGGACTGCGTGATAATTATGCATTTCTAATGGCTGAGTGACCCTGATCAAGTCCTTAGTAATATGTATGTTGAGCGAGGAACCCTAGTCAGGTCCTCAATCCCACACCTGACACGCGACTAGTGTTCATTGTGGATTACTAAAGGCAGGAGAGAATCCCTGAACTATACGGAGTGCACTACTGTACTAATGCATGATTAGAGTCATATAAATGGGAATGAACGGTTTATATGACGATTCAATCGCTTAAATATTGTACGTAGTCTCCATCCTATTTCAAAGGATATATGATGTATGTTTAAAAGCAAGTTTATGAAGTAAGATGTTTTAAAAGAAGAAGTATGATGCATGTTTTATATGTATGCTATATTTTAAAGAAGCTTACAAAGTATGATTGCCATGTTATTTGAAATAAATATGCATGGTTGCAAACAATGCATGAAAGATGTTTATGATGCATGTTTTATAATGCTTTACATGACATCGCAGAGCCAAGTAGGAAAAATGCATATAGAGGCATAGTACGCTCTTTTACATATTTTCTTACTGAGCGTAAACTCACCCCTTTACGACCATTTTTCCTACAGATTACCTGAAGTGAGCCTCGCTCCGATTAGAGGAGCTTGTTTTGAAAAGATTGCAGTGTACCTTCTCGATACGCTTCCCAATTATCATAGAAGGTATACTTATATGTTCATGTATATAGTAAATTGTAATTCAGCTACGGTACAGTATAAATAGCAATTATGTATATGGGATGTCTGGGGATGTAAGATAAGATGATGTATAAGATCCTGTGGAAATGGAATGATATTTATATATATCATTTTATGCTTTATGGAAATTGAATAAAATTTTATGAGCTATCAGATAATTAGCTTAAGAACAAAGGAAGAATAACACTGGATGAACTAAATCTAAATAAAGAAGGAAAAAAAAGATAAGTGATAAGATGAAGTGACGAAGACGTCACAAAGAGTGGTATCAGAGCAGTTTAGATTGAGTTTGTCAGTGTCAAGAAGTTAGAAATAGAATATATCTCCAATTGTATTGTACTTGTCTGAATACAAATGCATAGTATAACTGTTTATGGTTATACTAAAAAGCTTAATGATGACTATATTTACAGTATGAGCTCACGAAGAAGAGGTACAAGTAGAGGAAGAGGACGGGGTCGCACTGAAGAGTCCCCAATTCCGTCTCCTCAACCATCTCCACCGCATAGCCCGAATACTCGGCTAGCTAAAATAGAGAAGCATATGGAGAACATGGCCACGATGTTCACCCAGTGTATGTCTAATTTTCCGAATGTGGCTACAAGTACTCCAGCAGCGACACTTGCTACCCCTCCTACTGAAGTAACCCCACCAGCCCTAACTACGGAAAGGCGGGATTCTAGAGCCTATTGTAGTGTGGCCCTAATAAAAGAATTTAAGAAGTTGGATCCACCCAAGTTTAAGGGGGAAAGAGATTTGTTGACCGCAGAGAACTGGATGAAAGCGATCTTGAAATCCTTCGAGTACATGCCCTGCTCCGAAAGGGAGAAAGTAGGCTTGGCTACCTATCTGATGATAGATGATGCTGAATATTGGTGGCAAGCCACTCGGACCGTGCTAGAGGCCCGATATGATGAGGTCACGTGGGACAGATTTGTGGAAGCTTTCAATGAGCAATACATCCCACGCACGGATCAGAATAGACTAAAGATCGAGTTCCTAAGCTTGACTCAAGGTACGATGACGGTGAACCAGTATGAATCTAAGTTCACCACCTTGAGTAGATTTGATCCAGAGGTCCGAAGAGATGAAGGGCATAAGATCTACAGGTTTATCGAGGGATTGAAGTCCCCGATTAGATCTAAGTTGTATCCGATGGATATCGCTACCTATGGAGAAGCTGTCCGTAAGGCTCAGTTGTGTAAGCAGGACTATGATCTACATCATGCTGACTTTCAAGCCAAGGGTAAGGGCAAAGAACCGTTGAAGCAGAAGTCGGATGAGAAAGCTCAGAGTGATAGATATCCACATAGGAGAAGTAGAAGATCTGAAGGAGTTTCTATAGGTACTTCTAAAGCTACCGGGATCAAGATAAGCGATGAGCGATCACGATACCCAGCTGGAAGTACCGCTAGCTCACCGAAGAGTACGATACAAAGATGTGAGCAATGCGAGAAGTTTCACGGATCACAGCCATGTCGCTTGGCGAGTGGCGCTTGCTTTAGATGTGGGGAGAAAGGGCACATGATTAGAGACTGCCCTCAGAGAGACCAAAGAATACCCGAGGAATCTGATAAGACCCCTAAGTCGCAACCTCAGGCCACTGCTGCCGAGAAGGGAAAGAAAGCTGTGACTCAAGGACGAGTGTTTGCCATTGACGAAGAGTCTGCCGATGCCTCGTCCAAAGTGATTAAAGGTAAAATTTACCTATTTGATATAAGTGTTACTGCATTATTTGATCCAGGCTCCACACATTCATTTATGTCACCTAAGATTGCTATGAAAATGCCTGTTGAGCCTGAGACTTTAGAACACTTATTAAAGATAAGCACACCCCTTAAGGAATCACAAATGACCGAGTTAGTGTATAGAAACTGCATGCTACGGGTAGGAAAAAGAGAATCAATAGCTGACCTAATCCTACTAAATATGTACGGATTTGATGTTGTTTTGGGTATGGATTGGTTAGCTAATAATCATGTTATATTAGACTGTCATGCAAAGAGTGTAACCTTCTCTTCACCTGTTAGATATGTTGTAAATTTTGCAAGTAATTAATATGAAGTATGTTTGGTTTTTGATTTAAATTCATATAAGAGTAATGAAAAGCATGTGTGGTTGTATGAAGGATTTATTGCTTATGTGGAGGACGTAGATCAGAAACGTCTCGGACTCAAGGATATTCCTGTAGTCCAAGATTTCCCCGAGGTATTTTCGGATGATCTTCCAAGACTTCCACCGGATAGGGAAGTGGAGTTTATGATTGATTTGGTGCCAGGGACTGAGCCCATTTCGAGAGCTCCCTACCGGATGGCTTTGGTAGAATTAGAAGAGTTGAAGAAACAGCTTCAGGAGTTGCTAGACAAGGGATTCATACGACCCAGCGTATCCCCTTGAGGTGCTCCTATGCTTTTTGTCAGGAAGAAGGACGGTACTATGAGGTTGTGCATCGACTACCGGTGGTTGAACAAAGTGACGATTAAGAATAAGTATCCTCTTCCCATAATAGACGACCTCTTTGATCAGTTAAAGGGTGCACAAGTCTTTTCTAAGATAGACTTGAGGTCGGGATATCATCAGTTGAAGATTCGAGATGAAGATATCCCTAAGACTGCATTCAGGACACGATATGGTCACTATGAGTTCTTAGTGATGCCGTTTGGTCTGACCAATGCACCTGCAGCCTTCATGAATCTGATGAATAACGTGTTTAAGCAGTGCTTAGACCAGTTTGTCATTGTCTTCATCGATGACATATTGGTGTATTCGAGGTTACGGGAAGAGCATGAGCAGCATTTGAAGATAGTTTTGCAAACCCTCAAGGATAGAGGACTGTATGCCAAGCTAAGTCAGTGTGAATTTTGGTTGAATCAAATCTCCTTTTTAGGTCATGTTATCAATAAAGATGGGGTCTCGGTCGATCCATCAAAGATAAAAGTTGTGGTTCAATGGGAAAGACCGAAGACTGTGACGGAGATTAGGAGTTTCTTGCGTTTAGCTGGCTACTATAGAAGATTTGTAGAGGGTTTCTCAAAGCTAGCTGCTCCATTAACGCGTTTGACATGCAAAGAAGTGAAGTATGAGTGGAATGAAGCCTGTGAGTGTAGTTTCCAAGAGTTGAAGCGCAGGCTAACGACTGCACCGATCCTTACCATCCCTAGTGATTCAGGAGGATTTGCAGTGTATAGTGATGCCTTAGGACAAGGTTTGGGATGTGTGTTAATGCAGCATGGTAAGGTAGTAGCATATGGTTCTAGACAGCTAAAGGACCATGAGAAGAACTACCCCACTCATGATTTGGAGTTGGCTGCAGTAGTGTTTGCCCTGAAGATATGGAGGCATTACCTGTATTGGGAGAGATTTCAGATTTTTACAGATCACAAAAGTCTAAAATACTTGTTTTCTCAAAAGGAGTTGAATATGAGGCAAAGAAGATGGCTCGAGCTTCTAAAGGACTATGATTGTGAAATTTTGTACCACCCAGGGAAAGCTAATGTGGTGGCGGATGCTCTGAGCCGGAAGCATGTAAGTATGATAGCCTATATGATGATCAAAGAACACGAACTGATTGAACAATTTGCAAGCCTCAACCTTAATGTTATGCCTAATGAGCAATTGGGAATGATGGCTAGCTTGAGGATTGAGCCAAATTTGATGGATAAAATCCGAAGTGCTCAAAAGGAAGATGATAGATGCATTGAGGCTATGAATCAGATACAGTCAGGTATGACCTCAGAATTTAATATTAGTAGTGATGAAATTTTGAGGTTTAAGAGACGTATATGTGTTCCACATGATGATGAATTGAAGAAGTTGATCTTGACTGAAGCACATGCCACTAAATACACATTGCATCCAGGAAGTATGAAGATGTATCAAAATCTTCGCAAGGTGCATTGGTGGAATGGCATGAAGAGAGATATAGCTGATTTTGTGGCGAAATGTCTCACATGTCAACAGGTTAAGGTAGAGCACCAAAAGCCCGCAGGATTGCTGCATCCTCTGCCTATACCTACGTGGAAGTGGGAACACATTACGATGGATTTTATTATGGGATTGCCCAGAACCAAGAGGAATCATGACGGTATTTGGGTGATCGTAGATAGATTGACAAAGTCAGTTCACTTTCTGCCTATGAAGTCAACAGATACACTCAATGCTTTGGCAGATATGTATGCAAGAGATGTTGTAAGACTACACGGTATTCCAGTGAGTATCACTTCTGATAGAGATTCCAGGTTTACTTCCCATTTCTGAGAGCATTTTCAAGAACCCATGGGATCTAAGTTGAATTTCAGCACAGCTTTTCATCCGCAGATTGATGGACAGTTCGAGCGCACGATTCAAACGCTCGAGGATATGTTGAGAGCTTGTGCTATGGACTTTAAAGGCTCCTGGGATGACCATCTGCCATTGGCTGAGTTTGCCTATAATAATAGTTATCATGTAAGTATCGGGATGGCACCATATGAAGCTTTGTATGGAAGAAGGTGTCAATCTCCGATTGGGTGGGAAGAAGTGGGCGAATGTAAGTTATTAGCTCCAAATCTAGTCGAGCAAGCCTCCGAAGATGTTAAGTTGATTTGTCAGAGGCTTAAGACAGCTTAGAGTAGACAAAAGATTTATGCAGACACTCGACGGAGACCACTCGAGTTTATGGTTGGAGATTTTGTGTTCTTAAAAGTTTCTCCATCCAAAGGAATTATGATATTTGGCCGACGAGGTAAGTTAAGTCCTCGCTATATTGGTCCATTTGAAGTCTTAGATCGAGTAGGTAATGTTGCCTATAGATTGGCATTACCTCCGGAGCTATCGGGAGTACATAATGTGTTTCATGTATCGATGCTTCGGAAATATAATCCGGATCCGTCTCATGTCATTGAGTATGAACCCTGTAGAGAAGCCGATTCGGATTTTGGACAGAAAAGAGAAAGTTTTGAGGTTTAAGACAATTCCATTAGTGAAAGTTCTCTGGCAATACCATACGACAGAAGAAGCAACATGGGAGCTAGAGAGTTTAATGAAAGAAAGATATCCAGAATTGTTTACTTGATAAGCTAAGCCAAATTTGGAGGACCAAATTTTCTAAGGTGGGGAGGATGTGAAATCCTCAATTTTCATGTATTCCTCCATGTTTGTGAAGTATTTCAATCTAATATGATTAAATAAATATGAAGTTGATGTGTCATTGATGCATGAATAATGTATGATTGATGTATGGAATATAGAAGAAACAATGAAGCTGAATGTTAATAAGTCAAATACAATATGTTGATATCAGGAAAATAAATGGAATAGGAGAAAAGAAGAAAAATCAGAAATTTGATTGGTGATTAAATGGATGAGTCATATGGAAGAGGAATTAAAAGGGTCAAATGGTCTTGAGACAAGGGATAAAGCATGTCTGAGATTGATGATGAGATAAGCATGCAATTAATGAAGTTAATGACTCATTATCCCTCCCATCACCCCACGCCAGCCCTCTTCCAGCCCTCTCCATCGTTCCATCCAATCTTCCAAGTTTCCATCCCAATTTCCTTGACAAACCATCCCATCCTTTCATCGATCTAACTAGTTTGTTGAACAAGAATCAATCCTTGTCACTAGACTAAGTGATATCCAAAGTTTGGTGGATTGATTCCAAGAATTGGAAGAAATCTCAAAGTTTGAGATTTTGGTCTCTAGTGAAGGTAAGAGAAGAAGATGATTTAGTCAATTTGGTTTATGGTTTGGAGTTGTTTTGAGTTAATATGATGTATGTATGTTGATTATTTAAAGATTTGAATTGATGTGATGATTTTAGGTTGAAGAAGTGAAAAGCGAGGACTAACGCACTAAGCGATCTTGTGTTCTCGGAGGAATTGAGGTAAGAAATTTATGTAACGGACGTAAGGTGGCTATGTCCGCATGTTTTATCACATATGTATGTGGTTTGGAAAGAAACACCAGCTGATTTCATGCAGGAAAAAATGACATTTTCGGACTTGTCTCCTAGTACCAATTAGGCTAGGGGCAGCCGACTGCCATAAAGGGAAGTCGACTACCTAGAGACAACCAAAATGTCGTTTTTTCGAAAACCGACTCAAACCAGTTGACTGCTATGTAAGCCAGTCGACTGCTATTTACCCAGATGCATTCTGTTTCAAACCAGTCGACTGCTATATTGACCAGTCGACTGCTATTTGCTAAAATGCATTCTGTTTCAAAACCAGCCGACTGCCCTATGAGACCAGTCGACTGCTAATTTTCTAGAAGCATTCTGTTTCAAAAATAGTCGACTGCTATATTGACCAGTCGACTGCTATATGGACCAGTCGACTGCTATATGGACCAGTCGACTGCTATTTATTAAGAAGCATTCTGTTTCAAAACCAGTCGACTGCCCCCATGTATTTTCCGAAATGAAGTTATGAGGCAGCAACCGACCGTCTTGTAAGGCCAGTCGACGGCCATTTATGAAACGAGCTTTCAAAGCTTAATTGATTTAAACACAAAAGTGTTTTCTGAAAAAGTATATTATAAATGTTTTGAGACTATGGACCGCGTGATGATTATGCATTTCTGATGGCTGAGTGACTCTGATCAAGTCCTCAGTAATATGTATGTTGAGCGAGGAACCCTAGTCAGGTCCTCAATCCCACACGTGACACCCTACTAGTGTTCATTGTGGATTACTAAAGGCAGGAGAGAATCCCTGACCTATACGGAGTGCACTACTGTACTAATGCATGATTAGAGTCATATAAATGGCAATGAACGATTTATGACGATTCAATCGCTTAAATATTGTACATAGTCTCCATCCTATTTCAAAGGATATATGATGTATGTTTAAAAGCAAGTTTATGAAGTAAGATTTTTAAAAGAAGAAGTATGATACATGTTTTATATGTATGTTATATTTTAAAGAAGCATACAAAGTATGATTGCCATGTTATTTGAAATAAATATGCATGGTTGCAAACAATGCATGAAAGATGTTTATGGTGCATGTTTTATAATGCTTTACATGACATCGTAGAGCCAAGTAGGAAAAATGCATATAGAGGCATAGTACGCTCTTTTACATATTTTGTTACTGAGCGTAAACTCACCCCTTTACGACCATTTTTCCTACAGATTACCTGAAGTGAGCCTCGCTCCGATTAGAGGAGCTTGTTTTGAAAAGATTGCAGTGTACCTTCTCGATACGCTTCCCAATTATCATAGAAGGTATACTTATATGTTCATGTATATAGTAAATTGTAATTCAGCTACGGTACAGTACAAATAGCAATTATGTGTATAGGATGTCTGGGGATGTAAGATAAGATTATGTATGAGATCTTGTGGAAATGGAATGATATTTATATATATATATATATATATATATCATTTTATGCTTATGGAAATTGAATAAAATTTTATGAGCTATAAGATAATAGCTTAAGAACAAAGGAAGAATGACACTGGATGAACTAAATCTAAATAAAGAAGGAAAAAAAAAGATAAGTGATAAGATGAAGTGACGGGGACGTCACAAAACATATATAAAAGAAAAAGGTAGTTGATCTAGACCAATATTAGGAGAACGTAAGATTAAATGGTGCTATCCATAGAACATGTATTGTGCGGGTTCTAATCCTTCTCCATACGTAACCGTACTCCCAAATCTAGTTTCTGCAATGTAAATCAATCTTTATTCTTGAAGTCAAATAGGCGGCCAATCACACCAATATCAAAAAGGATTTGTGGTGACCCTTCCCCTTTCGAATAATTAAGTCTAGTGATTAGGTCCTTGAACCTAGATGTTATGACAGCTCTCCTTTATGTTTTGTTCAAAACTAACTCTCTAACTATGTTCAAAATAGTCAATATGCTAACATATATCCATTTCGTGCAAAACCATGCAACTTTCACCATAGAAACCCATCTGGTTGAACTTTAAACACTGCCTTAGGATCATTTTACATCATTTTTACACCAAAATCATGCTTAGAAAAATCAGAAACATCAAATATATCAAGCTTGAACAAAAATGGAATTTTCTTGCTCAAGGTTACCTTAGATTGCCTGAACTTCCAGCCAGCTTTTCACCAGTCAAACGATGTCTATTTGTACTGAATTTTTTATATGCCTTAGAGGGAAGCGAGAGTACAATCAATCCTTCTTGACTAAGAACAGCTAAAGTCATTTTGGTGGTTATTTCTCCTCTCTCTTTTTTTTCCTCCATTTACACTAAAAATGGCTTCCATGGTAGTTTTGGCGAGCTTTGGTTTAAGTTGGCATGCCACTTATGCATTTTAAGGAGATGAGCACATGTCAAATTAGTACATTAATATAATATTAGGCTTTAGGTGGTAAATGACCAAAATACCATTACTAACTAATTAATTTCCTAAGTTATATTTGTTTAAACTAATTCTCACCACTTGAAAATTTCATTTTATTTACCAAGATCCAAACATGGACTTAAGTCACTTTTCCATACTCATCATTATGTATAAGTATATGATAATATTTTATATTTATTTTATTTAATAATTATCTCATAAAATTCCCATGATTATCCACTAAGTACCTGGTGTTTCATACACATTACTTTTACGTAGTACCGCCTTAAAATAATCTGCTAAATATTAATTTAAATTATTTATTTTTGTTGAATTTTAATCTTGAAAAGTCAATTTCCCAATGTCCAATAGGGGTGTACGACACTAGGGAAATTCTCGAAATATACTTGGCTTCAAACAAAAGCCATTCAATCTATTCGCTTTGTTTTCAGCTATTTTTCAAAAATTCGATTCTCGGATCAATTCTAGGGTGGACTTCACCATGAGAGGGTCAGATTGTATTCAGTTAATGGCAAAAGTCAACCCACATTTAACTATATTTCAATATTTAATTTTTGGCTATGGACAAAATTTTATTTTTTAATTTGTTGGCACTAACTCTTAGGTACTGTGAATCGAATTCCTACTGAGACAAAATTTATGCCCTAGGTATATTGAACCCCAAATTTCAATATTTTGCCCTTCAAGGTCATTCCGACCCTCAACCAGTCCCATAAAGCCCCCCGTCCAATTCCTTTGACGCTACTTCTATTGAAAATCTTAGTGATTCACCTTCGTCTTTCCATTTCCACGATATTTAACTTATGCAATTTATTAGGAAAATGTAGTCCTCACACTCTATCCTAATTCAAATATGCCGATACAACTTAGGTGTTGTCATTCTCTTACTACAAACATAGTGTCCATATTAGTCTAGAGATATCCAAAATAATCCACAGTGTTTCACTTGACACCTAAGCATGCATACTAAAACTTGTGATTATACATATGCTCTCATTTATTTATTTTTTTGAAATTTTGGCAACATAATTGCTATAAATTTACCAAACCCAAGCCTACAAAAACACAATATAACATTAATCTACAACCGGTTTCCACATTTACAATTCCAACATTATTATATCTCATCAGCAAACTACAAGCAACTAATATATATACATATGTACATCAACATTCAATACTCATCTCAAACAGTTTCAAACTTAAAACCCAAGTACGGTTTACATCCCAATCTACATTTATGTATCAATATACTGTGCAATTGACTTGTGTCCAAAAGTAAGGTATATGTCACCCATGTACCTCAAAACCAAAGTAAAGACCTCGAAGTAGTCCAACAGGGAACAAGTAGTCTATGAAGACTAATCTGAAAGGTGGAAAGTAAGGAGGTGAGCGAAGGCTTAGTAAGAGACCGCATAATAGTATTGGATTCAAAATCCTTTCACAAATTGAAGTTGGACAATGTCGAAGCATGCATACGTAATTAAAATTGAAAAGTATGCCAAGATACGAATTTCATAGCAAAATCCGAAGCTACCAAATTCAAATGTAGTTCAAATCTCATGCATACTCAAAACATAACATAGTTGTATGTACCGTTCAAAGTTCTAAGTTCAAACTTTCAAATGTTTCAAACTTATACAAAATCAAATCTGCTAAACAAATTCAAACTCGAATTTTTGTTTCAAATCACATAGCTTCAAACTTATAAAATCACAGAGCGAACTGATTCAAACTTGAATTTCTTATCAAATGAAGCAGTTCCAATTTCAAGTACTTAAACAGCAAACGGTTCAAAAATCAAACTCAAAAGCTAGATGAGGCATAAATTAAGCATAACTAGAGGAGGCAAAAATTGACCCGACCGAAAAAACCAACCGATTAACTTGAAACCAAACTCGACCGGTCTGATTTGACTAAAAAAGTCAACAATCCAAATCCAACCCGATCCAAATCCGAATTGATCCGAAACCAAATTTATTCGAATTCACATTGATCCAAACCCAACTTAATCGGAACCCGAATTGATCTGAATCCAAATTCATCCAAATTTAGATTAACCCAAACCCGACTTGATTCGAACTCAAATTGATCCAAACACAAATTGATCTGAATCCAAATTAACCTAAACCCTAAAAGATTCAAACTTAAATTTAATATTATCAATAAATATTTAAATGTTAAAATTAATTATCAAAGTATTTTAATATAGTAAAAATATAATTTTTTTTCAATAATATGAGTGTTATAAATATTTTTTTAATCTAGTTAAACTTAAATATTTACTTTTGTAGTATATTCATTTGAACCTAATGTATAATTATTTAACAGCTAATCTATAATAGAGTACAGAATCTATATCATCTACACTTAATGTCTCCAATTCTTCTATAAAAAATAAGAGAAATTAAAGAGATGTATAGTATTGTATTATGATATTTAGTAAGAATTATTAAATCATTTTGATTCATAAAGTTATTAATTATTATAGATAATAAAAATAAGATGAAAAAAATGTAATTAATTTATGAATATTGATAAATATATTATAAAGAAAACTATCCTACAAATTATTAAATATTATGATTATTTCAATCCCAATTTTATTATAGGTCGTGTAAGAAGAAAATTTTATTTTCATGAGTTTTGTAATTCTTAGAAATATAGCTTCAGTTGATTTCATACAAGACAAATCACATTGAGATGATTAAGGCTTAACCCAAAAAACTTGTCCGCTCAACCTAAATCCAAATTTGACCAACTCGAATTGATTAAAAAAGTTAACGACCCAGACCTGACCTAATTCGAACTCGAATTAATCCGAACCCAAATTGATTCGAATTCAAATTGATCCAAACCTAACCTTATTCGAACCCGAAATGATTCGAACCCAAAATAGATCAATTTTTTTTTGATCCAAACTCGACCTTATCCAAACCTGAAGTGATCCAAACCCAAAATGATCCGATCCAAAAAAACCCAACCCAAACCCAATTCGACCCACCTATTTACCACCTCTAAGCATAACATTAGAGACTTAAAAAGATAATTCATTGTAGCTATCTGTGATTGAACTCCCAAAATGGATGCATCCAAACTTTCTCCGACCTCATTGATCGAGTGAAATCAGGACTTGTCCGATACATGTTGGACAAACCTAAGTGCTTCTGAGACTATGCTTGAAGAAGTAGGTTCGAAGTTGCTCTAAGGAACCTTAGTTGCCTACCAATCTTGGGGTTCTAACTCCTATATGGTACTATAGTACCTAGGGCTTAATATCAAATAGATGAAACCAATTTCCAAAAAGTTTCTTATACAATCAAAATTTCAAAAACTAAACCTCTTTCAAACCGAAATCAAGTCTTAAAATGATTTTATAGTTTAATTCTTAAGAAAACATAGGTATAAATGGCTTATAAAAGCAGTTATACTCATACATGTAAAACAATGCAATTTCTCAAAATCCAACACATGCCAAAGTTGTAAAATTCATTTCTTTCTTAAAACAACAATTATAAAACAAAGTGTGGTTCAAAAGGTATAGCTTAGGGTAGATTTACCGCTTTGGCCTAATGCCTTTAAAAGTTCTTAAACCAATTTTTTCAAACTTCTAACGTATGACATGTCATGGAAATCAAATCTCATAACATTTGTGCGTGAACACCTAACTTGAATTTTCAAACCATAAGCAAATCACTCATTTTCATAAGCATAATAATGCATTCCAAATATAGTTATACAATCCACTTATAATACTCAGAGCTAACAAATCGAAAGCCTCCCAACTTGATTTCCAAATCCTCACCGAGCTCAAGCATAGTGATGGTCCACTACATTACACATTTGCAACCATGTTAAATCACTAATGATTCATGTCAAATAGCACATGCATTTTTAAAATCATTCCCTTAGCAAGCACTCAAATAGCTTAAGGTGCAATTGTGTCGCACAGGTGCCTTTAAATCTCGCACACACCTTTAGTGTGTTTCTAACATTCTTAGTCGCATACACCTTTTGAAATTCGACATTAACCATGTAAAGATTATAGAAGCATAATTACCATATAGATATGCTTGTAAGCATGTTAAGCCTAGTGTAGGCATCAAATCCATACTTTATGATGATATACCAAACCATGCTGAAAGCATCATACAACAAAACTAATATTTCAAAATAACAATTACACACAAACCAATCCGTAAACAAACTAAGATGAATCTCTTGTTGCTTTAAGGCTACAGAAACCAAACTTATACTAAGAATTTCCCCCACATTTTCTTATTTTAATCATCATGTCATCACTTAATTTCCCAATCTCATGTAGCATGGACTAATTTAATAACTTAAAGCCTAAATAAATAATTCTCCAAATTGTGTGAAGATGTCAAATATCACACTTAAGAAATTATCCTAAAAATCAATCCTTAACATTATACCATTTTAAAATTAAGCCTCCAAGTGACAATTTACATAATTTATAATGAATTATACTCAAATCATAAAATCCTCAATTTCGTGAAGTTGTCAAAATCCATACGTGAGGGTTTCTCAAGGTTTTCAAGAAATTGAACTAATAAACCCTTACTTTATTAACCCAATTACATCAATTTTAGATCAATTTAAAAGTTAAGGCATCACATAAATAAATCCCAAAATTTACTTAATGCATGAATTCTAATTTCAAAATTGCCTATATCAAATTTAGACTTTAAACATCATCAACAGCCAAATTACAACTTGTATGAAGCTAAATTAAAATAATTTAGCTTACCCAAATCGAAACACCCAAATTTCTTGAATAAGCCAAATTCCTAGTTGTCACTTCCTTTTCACCTAAAATTAGGGCTAACTTTTTCTTTTTCATTCATTTGGTTAGATTGTGTTCAGTGTCAACAATTCAATATAAAGCTAAAACTTACTAAGCTAGATCAATATCCAATTATTTAGATTGGTCCCAGTACAATCATTTACAGTACACACTTACTTTCTTTTATATTCTCATTAGTCCCAGTACAATCATTTACAGTACACACTTACTTTCTTTTATATTCTCATTTCATTTAGATCAAGTAAGATTACTTCATAACTATACTGAAATAAACAACTTCAAACTACATAAATATCCTCTGTCAAACTATTAACCTCCATATACATTCAATTCTATATCAAACGACTATCATTGACATTTAAACTCCTTTAGTTTGCATCCCTTTGACATGCTAGAGTACAGTACAATAAAGTTTGAATACATAAAGTAATTGTATAATTATACCTCAAAAGTACAATGCAAAGGTCTTGAAAGAATTCAATCAGAATCCTACCTTTACAAGGATAGCTACTATTGCAAATTATCTGTTAGGTGGAAGAGAGGGGTAAGCTTACAGCCACTAAGAAATATATATATATATATATATATATAAAAGAGCGGATACCATGCTAACTATATGCACGTATCTTACACATGTTCCTACTGTGAAGGCTACAAATTCCGTATCGATTCTGTAAACAAATCAACAACGTTGTATAAGTTAAGTACTGAAATAAAGTCTGTAATTATTATTACTTCAAGCAATGAGAATGAAGTTACAAGTTTAGTAAATTAGCATTAAGTGATTAGTACACCTATATAATTAGAAATGGTATAAATGGCTTCAAGAGACGTATATAGATATTAATTCAATAAGGAAAAGGAAATAATATTTTACACATTATGAAGTAAACTGATAAATTATATAAATGCACTTACGAAACCTAAATGCATAGATAATTAAAAGAAAAAATAGATATATATATTCATGTGTATATTCATTTAACTAAATAAAGAGTACAAATATATTGAATTAAAGGTAATATACACATGAATATATAATTAAATAGATATAAATGTAATAAAAAGAGGAAAATATACAAGTGTCAAGCATTGTGTTATGAAATAGATATTTAAAAAAAGGAAAATATAATATGTAATTATATATTTACTATTATATACATTTATATACTTTAGACATGAAAATATATATATATATGTAGATATATGTATATATATAAATTATATATATTTAACTTTGGAAATATATGTACATATACATATTATATGTAAGAAATATAACAAAATAAATAAATAAATAAATATAAATATATATTGGTTGTGTAAATATATTTATAAATTATGTGAATATAGATATTAGAGATTAGAATAAAATTAAAATAAAACAATTTGAAATTTGTAAAATTAAATAAGTTAAATATATACTTAGTGGAGTTTGATGGGACTTTCTCCCACCAAACCCCACTAAGCAGCCATCACCACCATCATCATCGTGGCTTAGCAAAAAGCCATGGAAAGAAAATGAAAATGAAAGGGAGGAAGAGAGGCATGAGAGAAACTAAAAAGCTAAAATAAACTGGCAAGAAGAAGGAGGAAAAGCTGAAGGGAAAGAAGAGAAGAGGGAGAACAAGGGAAAGGAAACTGTAGCTGTTGCCTCACCACCGTATGCAGCAGGGGATGGTAGCAGAGGAGGAAAATACGGGCTAGAAACTTGGCAATGTCAGTGCTGATCGGGGAAGGCTGACCAAGCGCTAGAGGCTGGGTTCCTTAGGCGTCGAACAAGGGAAGAACAGGGAGAAAGGAGACTGAGTTCGACTAGGAAGGAGATAAACGTGTGAGACATTGAATTAGGGCAGAGTGAAGATCGAACCAAGGCTGCTCCACCATCGAAGAAGCAAGGAACGACAGTGAAATAGAGGCTGAAAGGCTGAGGTTCTCGGCTGTTAAAGGCTAAATCGTTAGTAATGCAGTTGTTTTAAATGGTGGTAAGATTTTTTGGCTAGGACAAAAAATAAGTTGGACTATATAAGGTGTGAAATGCGGCAAATATGATGGAATTCTTGGCTGTTTTGACAGGTTATATAAGGGACAAAATAATTGGGTATTCAACATAGCAATAGGACTAGCTCAAGGGAGAAAATAACAACCAACCGAGAGGCATAGTAGGTCCTAAAGAGAGGGCTGAAATCGATGGAGTTTAAGGTAAATAATATTGACTTAAGGTGGACATATGAGCATGCTAAAGGATGAGAATAGTGATTGAAATTTATATATATATATATATATATATATCAAGATGATCAAGATGTTTATATGTCATTAAAATGATATATATATATAAATATATATACTTATGCGTAATAAATATTTATATGGAGAAAGAAAAAGGAGAACATAGAAATATATATATATATATATAAAATATTAGGATATACACATAGATATAAGCATGTATGTGTTTAAACATTTATATATATATATACATACACATACATGTAATGATGAGTAGTAATGAGTATGTCGTAAATGACGATAAGGAGGTAGTCTTGGATTAGTACTAAATTGAATTTCATAGTGTTTTAAGATCTTGTTCTTGGTGTATGATTAAGCATAATGACGTAGAGTTATTAAAATGTTAATGGATTATGTGTAGTGAATCGGAGCGGTTCAGGACTTGAATACGAATTCAAGAGGTCGAGAAGAAATTGTTAAATCTTGAGGTAAGTGGGTTAAATAAACCTTACTGGTATCATCTCGTAAGAGATGAATGAATCTTTATCTAACATTTATCTAATCTCATATTAAGTTTTGTGAAATATCACGAAAACGACTATAAGGATAAGTACTGGTAAGATACAAATTTGATTTGATCTGATTGTGTATAATGCTTGGGCTGGAATGAAACTTTATTTGTGCCTTGTGTGTTGTGTATTATGACTTGCTTATGCTCAATGAACATATAAACTTGTATAAATCGTAGGTGCCTGCATTGTGAGAAATGCGTGTGATCTACTTAAGTTGCACCAAGTGAGCACGCTAGTATATTGTGATATTTTGAGAATGTGTATATGATTAGTGTACAACATATACAGCTCACGATGTTGAACTCATGAGCCTCGAATAGCACATAGTTTGTGTTAATTGAAATCTGAATATTGGATTTGTATGACAACTATGCATACATGTGATTCGAGGACTTGACTCATTTAGAACATTATCATTAGAAATCATATGCCTAAAAGGTAAGTAGATAAGGCCGATTGCTTTTGGACTGTGTGAGTCACCTCTAGAGACCCCAAAGGAGCTACGTGCTAAATAGTTACCTTTAGAACTGTGGGAGCGGGAGCCACCTCTAGAGTCTTCTAGGAACTAAGTGCTACACGAGTACCTATGAATCATTAGAAATCATACGCCTAAGAGGCAAGTAGGTAAGACCAATTGCTTTTGGACCGTATGAGTCACCTCTAGAGACTCCAAAAGAGTTACGTGCTACACAGTTACCTTCAGAACTATGGGAGCCACCTCTAGAGTCTTCTGGGAACTAAGTGCTACACGAGTACCTATGAATCATTAGAAATCATACGCCTAAAAGGCAGTTGAATAAGAGTGACTGCTTTTGGATTGTGTGTCACCTCTAGAGACCCCAAAAGAGGTACGCTCTACACAGTTACCTTCGAAACTGTGGGAGCCACCTTTACAGTCTTTTGGGAACTAAGTGCTATAAGGTTATGACTTTGTGACGTTTTACCCATCACTAGTTAGGGTGGATGTTATACGCATGACAGTGAGTTGAAATAACTGCCTAAGTTTTATTTGTATTACGCTATAGTATCATTAGCTATTTGTAATGCTTAGAAAAATTATGTCTAACCATACCGATTTAAGTATTGAAAGCTAAGCAATTGTATGGGTTAAATATCTGGAGAAAAAGTTTGAATGAGCCTATACAATCTGTTATAGATTAATTGTTAGTAGCTAACCATGGCATTGTGCATACATGATATTTTATGCAGTTCATGCATACATAATCATATTTTACGACATGAGCCTAGTCTGTATTTATTTAAGCTGCTTACTGAGCCATGGTTTGCTCACCCCCTTCTAACATCATCACAAATCATACAAGCTAAAGTCCACGCTTGGAGTTCTGTGTGGGCCCTTAGGGATGTACCTAGTAGTGGTACTTGTTTAAGTCCTCTGAACTCTGTTTTGATACTTATGAGGTATATGAAATTTTGTATATCATGTTGGTTATTATGTGTAGACATTATGTAATGCACAGTACATGTTTATTAGAAATGTTGGGATGTAACTTAGGATCACTCTGGGTTATTATAGACTAGTATAATTATTGAGTGCGATCCAAAATATGTTTGTGGTATGATAACCGTGAAATTTATGGAATGTGAATATGTTCATTGATGATTTCGGGAATATGTGTAATGTATGATGATATAAATTGTGGATTATGGAGTTGAGATATGATGTTGAATATATACATATATTTTGCAGGTTAATTAACTGGGGAAAATTGATTATATATAAGGGAGGTTTTCGATCTTTTTCTTTTACCAAATTAAGTCTTGAATTAAAATATTGAAGAAGTAAGTTGATTTGCCTTAGGAGTTATCCATTTAAATAACAACGTTAAGTTCAATCGAAATTGGGAAAGGTGGAACTTGTTTAGCGATAACACTGGCATCGAATACAAATCTTAAGTGAAAAAAAAAATTTAGTTCTTAAATTTGTGTGAATGGAATAAGTGTATGTGTTAAGTATACATCATGGCCTTCAGGTCGTGACACCTACGATGACAGTTTACCATTAATAACATTAAACTTGAACTCAAAAGGAATAGAAACTATGCAACTAACATACACGTATCCTAACTATATTTCTACATTTACATTTACTATCGATAATCATAACATGGGACTCGAAAGGAAGGATTGCTATAACTGATTAGAGATACCAAGTTGAGTAAAGAATGATACTTTAAAGTACTTCAGTTTTCCCAATCCTTAGGTCCGACTATAGTGACCCTAAATGAACTTTACAGAGAAAGAATTCATGCATTTTAAACTAGAGTTCCATTATTTTCATAATAATTAACAATGCATTATAGTATAAAACAATTATCATTAAATCATTATGCAATAATAAACGATAAAGTCTTATCCATAACACTTCATAAAACTCTTTCTTTCAAATGATAAAACCATACCTTTGGCACATTCATTTGCATTAAAACATTTCATTTCGATAAATACGATTCAATAAAATCATTCGATAAAATCATTCGGTGGAGACAGTCGACATCCTAATAGAATCATACAACGTTAGGTTCTTGAGTTGGAATAACATTACATTATATTAGCATGATTACCCAAAGGCAACTATGGGAGCTAACAATCTCAAAACATTTACTTGATTCCCATGAAAATAATAAAAGAAAACTTCATTTTTTAAAACCTTATACAATAACACATTCGAAATATAAACTTTTAGGGAACCAAGTTTCATTTTACATTACCATGGATTCTAACGGTGAGGTATACTGTGTAGCACTTAACTCACTTGGGTACCTAGAGGTAACTTTCACAGTGTCAGAGGAACTCGTATAGCACATAGGTCCTTTAGTACTCTAGAGGTGGCTCCCACAATATAACTTTTAAACTGTAGCATAACATGTTAAAAATTTACAATAACCCATCTTTCATCAAACATTTCATTTGGTATAAAGCCAAAACATTTCATTCAAACCTCAAAACATTTCATTATTATAAAGCCAAAACATATTGTTTTCAATCAAACTTCAAAACATTCAAAACTATACATTCTTTTAAAGCCATTAATCATTAACAATGCATTTTAAAATCATCATGCATAACGATTGAAACACACCAAAACAATGATTATGCAAGTGAACAATGTAATTATGCATGACTAAACGCATGCCTATGCAATACGCTTTCATTTTCAATTCTATACCATTCTTTAGGGGTGAGCAAAAATTTTTGCAATCGAAAAAACCTACCGAATCGTTCGGTTTTCAATCCGTTCAGTTTATTCGGTTTATTTGGTTTTCAGAATAATCGGTTTTAAAGTTCGATTTTATTGGTTAAATCGGTCAGTTGTCAATTTATATAAATGGTAAACCGAACCAACCGAAAAATCGACTTACGCAAAAATAAATTATAAATATAAATATATATTGGTTATATATCTTTGTTTTGTGAAGTTTTATGCATTTATTTAGGTAATATGTTGTGAATCTTGTAGGAGATATTTACAAAACATGTTTATATTATATACTTTTATATATTTATTTACCAAAGCTTTAAATTCGGTTTTAACATTGAAAAACTGAACCGACCGAATCAATTCAGTTTGGTTCAGTTTGTAAGTATAATTCAGTTCGGTTCGGTTTAGTGCCTAGGGGGTCGTTTTTTTCGATTTTTGATTTTTATGAACCGAAACCGACCAATTAGGCCGATTACTAACTCCTACCATTCTTATAGTTCCAAATCCAATACTTTCAATACAATTCATAATATCCAATCATTAACCCTTTGCAATCATTAGCCAATCCCAAAATGTTTCCTTTCGTTTGATAACAGTTAACCATTTCAATTCTTCAAACTCTAAAATCTATTTTATCATTTTGATAAACTTCATTTTCAAATGCTATACTTTAAAATCTTTTAGTACTTTTCATAAACTTTCAATCATGTAATATAATTCAACACATTCAAAGCGTATGCCTATAAATCAATATCAATCATTTCGAACTAAAGTCTCATTCTAAAATCATCATTTACTATCAAAATCCAATGATTCCAAAACGATCAATAAACATTAAAACCTTTTAAAATACGTTAACTTATTTAAATCATTACATTACCTAACATTTCTCAAACCAAAACAATTCTGGCTTAGGGTAATTGATTGCTCTTTTGGGGCAGTCAGCTGCCATGCATTTCTTTAATTTTTCCAAATTAAAATTTCATAATATTTAAAGATGACTATAAAATGAGCAGTTGACTGGTTGCTTTGGGTAGTCATCTAGTTTTCAGATATAAAGCTTCTAGGTAAAAAGTAGTCGATTGGTTTTTCAGGCAGTCGATTGGTTTCTATCGAATTTAGTTATAGGCAATCAACTTCTAAATGGGACAGTCGACTAGTCTAAGTCGGTTACTATGAAAACACCCAAATCCTATATCTGGGCAATCAACTGCTCCCTTGGCCAGTCGACTGCTCTTGTTAAAACCCATTTTCAAAACCTCTTACACAATTAAACACAGTGCAATATGCCACAATTCAACCATAACTCAATGCAAACACGATATCCTTAAGTTCCTTTATACACATTCCATACTAAACAATCGTGATTACGTGATAGCAATCTCTTTAGCACCAATCTTCAATGAGCATGCCTAGATGCCTAATTTATTTCAAAGCTGCAAAGATCAAATCAAATACAGTTTTTAGATCAGACTTCATATTCATACTCTACAGTCTCAAAATTATCACATATATCCGATTGAATCCAAACCGAATTTTCTCTTTATTACCTTCTCTTGGTCGAAACTTTGAGATTGCTTTTCACCCTCCAAATGGTCACTCAAACACACCATACCACAGTATGTTGTAGAGCTCGTCAAGCTGAACAACTTTCCTTTAGGTCACTTCTCGATTTAGAGTGGTTACACCAGGGTTTTAGAAGTTTTCTCTCTCTAAAATCGTGAAAAAGCTTAAGTTTCTCTCTCCTCATCAACTATGGCCGACCACACTTAAGAAGATGATGATTTTTCACTTTTAAAATATCTTACATATAAAATAAATATCTTTAATGAAAAATTACCATTTTGCCCTTACACAATTTCATTAATTCTCTTTATGTCTTAATAATTTTAATATTCGTTTAAATATTCAATTTAAGTTCAAACTGTTTTCATTTCAATGCTAAATGTATCTATTTGGCATAATTCAATCAAAAATTGACTTTTCTTCGGGTTTAACTAGTCAAAATGGTGAAATTACCAAAATGGAACTAATTGTTCATTTTCGTATTTCTTGGCCTTTTTGTGTGGTTCAGTCTATGAGTTGGAACTGTGTGAGACATCTTCACATAAGGGTTCATCTATGATAGTCTATGAGTCAAAAGTCAAACTAGGTTGACTGTTATTCACCAATGTTTTTTCAACCAATGGACACAACTGTCATTTTCGAATTTGTTGCACATTTCTCAAAACATGCACAAACGAAGGAATTTTGAGATGCAGATTCTTGCCATCGTATTATTTCACTCCAAATATCAATACTTTAGAATTTTGCCCCAATCCGGATTGTAGAAATCCCAGTGGGGCCCGTATCGTGGTTTTTCCCTAATTCTTACAAAGCATACCATTTACGATAACTCTCTTCGATACTTCAAATTAAACTCCAATCAAGACAAGTGTTATACCATGGGTAAATCAATCCGCAAGTATCAATAAGCTACTCTTTTGGGGTTATTCTAGGTCTTAGAAATTCCAGTGGGCCCCTTATCTAATTTTCCTCTAGCATAACCACTATATAGAAGTATTAGCAATTAACTTTTGCTTTTCTATTTGCAAAATGAATAATTTACTTTTGTTAATGGGAAAATGGGGTTCTCACACTCTCCCCTCCTTAAAGAATTTGGTCTTCCAAATTCGACACAAGTACTTTAATAGTTTAATGCTCATATCCATTCATATCACTGCTATACTTTATTCGATCGATATTTATTCTTAACAATCAATCTTCGCATTCATTCATATCAATCATTCTATACATTGTCTATACTGTTCATTAACAACCCTTTCGCATTTTTCAATCATAGGTTTCTACATCAATCATATAGTGAACAATCAATTTATCACTTTAAAGCAACACATATCTCTATTAGTTTTTCCCAATCAATCGATACCTATCTCCACAATACTTTCAATACGATAAGAGTCTCAATCATTTAAAATCTTATCATATATTCTAATCAGTCATCAATTTACTATACAAAACAATTGTATTTTTACTTTTACCAGACTTCATTCACAATTATATTCAGACAACTACCTCAAACAATATAAATATCCTGTGTCAATTGTTAACCTCTGTATACATTCATTTTTATATCAAATGATTATCATTCACATTTAATCTCCTTTAGTTTACATCCTTTTGACACAATAAAGTACTGTACAATAAAGTTTGAATACATAAAGTAATTGTACAATTATACCTCAAAAGTACAATGCAAAAGCCTCGAAAGAATTCGATCAAAATCCTCCCTTTACAGGACAGCTACTATTGCAAATTATTTGTGAGGTAGAAGAGGGGGATAAGCTTATGTCTAGTACGAATTATATATAAAAGAGAAGATTCCATGCTAATTATATGCACGTATCCGACACATGTTCCTACGATGACAGTTTACCATCAATAACATTAGACCTGAACTTGGAAGGAATAAATACTATGCAACTAACATACACATATCCTAACTATATTTCAACATTACATTTACTATCAATAATCATAACATGGGACTTTGAATGAAGGATTGGTTTAACCAGTTAGGGATACTAGGTTGAGTAAAGAAGGATGCTTTAAAGAACCTTACTTGTTTCAGCGCCTAGGTCTGATTGTAGTGAACCTAAATGAACATTACAAAGAGAATTCATGTGTTTTAAACTAGAGTTCCATTATTTTCATAATCATTAACAATGCATTATAGTATGAAAACAATTATCATTAAATCTTTATGCAATAATAAACGATAACGTCATATCCATAACAATTCAAAAAACCTTTTCTTTCAAAAGATAAAACCATACCTTCGATTCATTCATTTGCATTAAAACATTTCATTTCAATAAATACGATTCAATAAAATCATTTGATAAAATCATTTAGTGGAGACAGTCAACATCCCAATAAAATCATGCAACATTAGGTTCCCAAGAGGGAAAAACATTCATTACATTAGCATGATTACCCAAAGGTAACTATAGGAGCTAACAATCTCAAAACATTTACCTGATTCCCATGAAAATAATAAAACAAAGCTTCATGTTTTCAAACCTTATACAATAACACATTCGAAATATAAACTTTTAGGGACCAAGTTTCATTTTACATTGCCATGGATTTTAACGATGAGGTACACTGTGTAGCATTTAGCTCCTTTGGGATCCTAAAGGTGATTTTCATGGTCTAAGAGGAGATCGTGTAGCACATAGGTCCTTTAGGACTTTAGAGGTGGCTCCTACAATATAACTCTCAAACCATAGCCTACCATGTTAATACATATACAATAACCAATCTTTCATCAAATATTTCATTCTATATAAAGCTAAAACATTTCATTACTATAAAGCCAAAACATTTTTTTCTCATTCAAACTTCAAAACATTCAAAACTATATATTCTTTCAAAACCATTAAACATTAGCAATGTATTTTAAAATCATCATGCATAGCGATTGAAAAACATCAAAACAATGATTATGCATGTGAACATTGCAATTATGTGTGACTAAACATATGCCTATGCAATACTTTTTCATTTTTTATTCTATTCCATTCTTATAATTCCAAATCCAATGCTTTTAATAGAATTCATAACATCCAATCATTAACCCTGTGCAATTGTCACGGCTATGATCTTTAGTTGAGAACCATACGTCCTTAGCTTGGAGCTTACGTCCTAGGAAGCCTAAGTCAGACTATTTTCACTCTACAAAGAGCATGGCAGAAAACAAGAGAAGCAAGCTAAGCAAGAGAAATGCAGAGAAAACTCATAAGTTTTGCATTACTGAAAAA
Source organism: Heritiera fomes (assembly GCA_032173925.1). Classification (NCBI taxonomy): domain Eukaryota; kingdom Viridiplantae; phylum Streptophyta; class Magnoliopsida; order Malvales; family Malvaceae; genus Heritiera; species Heritiera fomes. Next base: position 18,582,907 of record JAPDPM010000009.1, read on the forward strand.
CTCTGAAAGAATGAGATACAAATGAGGGTGGAGAGGCCCTATATTTATAGTGGAATCCCCTTCATGGCTAGACTCTTCCAAGCCTATCTATAAAGATTTAAATACAATAGGACTCTATCTAGAAGAGTTTAAATCCCTCTGCACTCTTTAATCCTAAGGACTCTAGAGTCTTGGCTGCCAAGGACTTTGACTAGATCCAGGATCTTTATCAGCAGCCATGCAATATTGCATGTCTGTCCACATGGTATGTCTCGCTCCTCAGTTCTGGTGTTGCAATCATATGTGCAAACAGTCCATGTAGTCCCTCGCCCCTCTATATGTGTGAAGAAGGTTGGATCATGCCTAAGGACTCCTTCTGTCGAACACTTGTTGTGTGGTCCATGACATTCTCTCCCACTTGTTCTCACGACGCCCTCATTGCATCTTCTTCATGAAACCTGTCAATATGTTCTTAGAACTACCACAATGTCTCAACTAGCTCCCAACTAGCCGTACTGTTAGGTAGTCCCTTCCATTGAACCAGGTACTCGTGCTTCAGCATACAGTCCTTCCTCCATTCCACACAATCAGCTAGAATGTCCCTGACCTCCTTGTCATAGGAGGCAGCCACTCTCACTGGTGCACGCTGAGACTCTGCTCATGCTGGATCGTCACTATCCATGTAAGATGGCTTAAACATGCTGACTCTATGATCCCCAAACTCTAGGGACTCATTAGGCTTCAATACAGCTAAGCAAGTAACCATTTCACTCTGCACACTCTTGCTTAACTAAATGGTTATCAATACTTTGGCCCCGTTCTCTAGCCCTCATCTCATTGGAACAACACATTGCCATCGTTTATCCATGATGCTTAAGTAGTTTGCAAAAGGTACAACAAATATACGAATAGGTTAAGGAAATCTAAACCAATTATAAAGTTATGATCGTTAAGTGGGATTACCTCGATGGATTCCTTATCCTTCCAATCACCTAATGACAGCTCTACATTGTGTGCCACTCCAATTGTCGAAATTGGATTTGAGTTGACTGTCTTTATGGTTTTGTTCCTTTCTTTATTGTCAGACCAAGCTTTCTAGTTGTACCTTTAGACAAAAACAAATTTGAAGCCCCCTGTATCAACCAAAGCTATGATTGATTTGCCTATGACCACTGTGTCTACATACAGTAGCCTCTTCTTTGTCTTTTGACCCTGAACAGATGTAGGCTTAATTGAACCAAGCTCCAAAGTTTCCTACTTTGGCTCATCATCTTGCTTTGCTATTACGGATAACTTGCTTCTTTGTGAGCAGTCACGTACCTTGTGCCCATGGTTTCAAACCATCTATGAATTGGAACAGACCCTTGTTGTCCCTAAGGTCAGAAATTTGAAGCATGATCTTTGAAAATTCTTTGACATACTCTCATACCTCACCTTTCTGAGTGAGTCGACGCAACATGTGACACGCCTCATCCTTAGTATACACGAGATAGAACGAATTCTTGAATTCATCCCATGTCCTGATCTCACCACTTCCACACCTGCGTCTCCACCAAAGAAGTGCAATATCAACCAAACACAAAGTGGAAGTGTTTACCTTGGTTTGCTCATTGGTAATACCAATCCTATGGAAGTAATGTTCTATGCCTAAAGAAAGTTGTCAACATTCTTGGCACACTTGGTTGCCTTGAATTCCTTTGACTTTGAAACTTCAACATAATGCCTAGGAACCATAGCAGCTAGCACGCCACTCCCGGTGGTCGTCTTGCAAGCTCTGAGCTCCCCCTTAAGCTCTTCCATCTCCTTACGCATCACCTCAATGATAGCTTCTAAGGCATTATTTTTTTAGGTCACCATGTCCAGTGCCTCATGGACAGCATTTTGCACCTTTCCCTTAAGATCCTCCTCCAGGGAACTGATCTCCTTAAAGCGCCTATCAATCTCATCAATCTTATCTCGCATCTCTTTAACGACAACTCAACTCTAACTAACCTAGCCTCCATTGCTGAAACGACAACCCTAGAACTGGCCTTCTTGCCACGTCCCCATGTCTCACGAACCTCTGACTGGTTGTTGGATTTAGAAGCCATTATTGTTTTGCTAGTGCTTCAAACGAATCGGCTCTGATACCGCATGTCAGGATATGCAATCTTTAGTCGAGAACCGTGTTATTTTAGGCTTAGAGCTTACGTCCTAGGAAGCCAAAGTCAACCTACTTTCACTCTACAAAGAGCATAGTAGAAAACAAGAGAAACAAGTTAAACTAGAGAAATGCAAAGAAAACTCATAAGCTTCGTATTACTATAAACTCTGAAAGAATGGATACAAATGAGGGTAAAGATGCCCTCTATTTATAATGGAGTCCCCTATCATGGCTAGACTTTTCCAAGCCTATCTACAAGGATTTACGTACAGTAGGACTCTATCTACAAGAGTTTATATCCCTATGGACTCTTTAATCTTAAGGACTCTCAGTCTTAGATACCAAAGACTTTGACTAGGTCCAGGATCTCTATTAGCAACCAAGCAATCCTGCGTGTCTATCCACATGGTATGTCCAGGCGCCCCACTTATGGTGCTACAATCATATATGTGGATAGTCTATGTAGTCCCCCGCCCCTTTGTATGTGTGAAGAAGGCTAGATCATGCACAAGGACTCCTTCTATTAAACACTTGGTGTGCAGGCCATGACACAATCATTAACCAATCCGAAAATATTTCCTTTTGTTCAATAATTGTTAACCATTTCAACTCTTCAAACTTTAAAATCTATTCTATCATTTCGATAAACTTTATTTTCAAATGCTATACATTAAAATCTTTTAGTACTTTTCATAAACTTTCAATCATGTAACATAATTCAACACATTCAAAACGTATACCTTTAAATCAATACCAATTATTTCGATTTAAAGTCTCATTCTAAAATCATCATTCACTATCAAAATCCAGTTATTACAAAACGATCAATAAACATTAAAACCTTTTAAAATACATTAACTTATTTAAGTCATTACCTTACTAACACTTTCTCAAACCAAAACAACTTTGACTTAAGGCAGTTGACTGCTCTTTTGGGGTAGTCGACTGCCATGCATTTCTTTAATTTTTTTCAAATTAAAATTTCACAATGTTTAAAGCTGACTATACAATGAGTAGTCGACTGGTTACTTTAAGCAACTGATTAATTTTCAGACAAAAAGCTTTCGTTGATTTGTCTTTAAGGTAGTTGACTGGTTTCAGTCGATTTTATTTAGGGGTAGTCGACTTCTAAATAGGGCAGTTAACTGGTCTGAGTTGGTTACTATCAAAACATCCAAATCCTGTGTCTGGTCAATCAGCTGCTCTTAGACAGAATACTACCTAGGAGTTAACACCCATTTTCAAAACCTCCTATACAATCAAACACAGTTCAATATATCATAATTCAGTGATAATTCAATGGAAACACGATATCCCTAAGTCCTTTTATATACATTCCTTACTAAACAATCGCGATTACAGGATAGCAGTCTCTTTAGCACCAATCTTCAATGAGCAAGTCTAGATGTCTAATTTATTTCAGAGCTGCAAAGATCAATTCAAATATAGTTTTTGTGAAAACCACAAATTTTCTAAATTAATCTTAATTATCCAAAAATTAATTTGGATAAATCGAAGTCCAAATTAAATAAGAATGAAAATGGTATATTTATTTTGGATATTTAGAAATCCAAACTTTAAGAAATAAAAATGTGTATATATATATTTATATAATTAGATTATATAAATATATTTTTATATATGTTTTTATATAAGTACATATGTATATATATGAAATATAGTATATATTATACATTGATATATAGTATTTTATATTATTAAATAAATACATGTGTATATTATAAAAATATATATTTATGTATATATACATAAATATATATATGTATGTATATATATATATGAAATATATTATTATTTCTAATAAAAGTATATAAATATATATAAGAAATATATATTATTTTTAAATTAAGTGTATAGAGATGTATATAAACTATACACAAAATATATATTTATCAATATAGCATATTTATATATAAATATGATATATATATATATATATATAAAATGAGAAAAGAGAGGTTAAAACAGAAACAGGGAGTTGGGACCCCATTTCTGTCGAGAAACAAAGAGGCAGCCGACCCCGTCGGCCGGACGAGTAAGAGAAAGAGAGAAGGGCGTCGCGGACAAGAGGAGAAGGAAAAGGAAAAGTGTCACAGCCCATGACCACATTTTTCATGTTTTTCTATACATCTTATTTGATTGGGCTGTCTGCGATACTTTACTTTTCTTTTACATATAAACAATTTCATATGAAATTATAATATCATTTACATCCTCTATCTTAATTCACAAGAAAGTAGTACTGTAGATAAGTCTAAATACAGAAAATAAATGATCGTACCTCATGTAATAAATCAAGCTGTCGTAATGTCTCCAAATGCACAGCCGAGATCCTTAGATGTCAGACTCTTAGTCTTCGAAAATCTGAAATGTTAAAATTAGGGAGTGAGCAATCCACGGCTCAGTAAATGAGTTATATGCAACTCTTGATATTCAGCTATCTATATGCTGAAAAACTTTTTCGTTTTCCTAGAAATATACTAGGCTTACATGTAGGAAGGATACTATAGTCAGTTAGGGATCCGGATGGAGTAAGGCAGGTATTTTGAAATACCTATCTTGTCCTGAAGCCTAGAAGCAACTGTAGAGAGTAATAAATTTCGTTTGAAATTTAAATCCTTTTCGTTTTATTTCATATCATTTTTATCTTATGCTTTTATGAATTTAAAGCATTTAAATAAAATAATCTAATATTTATCTATTCTTTTAGATAAATATTAATTTAAACTATCATCATTCTCTTTTGAATTCCTTTCGTATTTTACTGTACAATTTATAATTAGTACATTACTTTAAATAGCAAAATAAGCTATTTAAATCCTTTTCGTATAACATATATATCATTTAAATCTAATATTCAATTTAAGAAATTATAATAAGAATATTAGATTTATTTTCCTCCTCTTTTCTTTTTGAAAACATATTGCATATTCATGTCACATATAGTCTAATATTCAATTAAAATCATAGTAAGAATATTAGACTTATCAAGTCAGCTCAATTCTAAAGCTAACAGTAAATTCATGACTCTCAGAGGATACCACACTAATGCTGAGGTTTGAGAACTGCTCTAGTAGGTTCATGTTCCCTGATCAACATATAGGACACTATCACTATATACTTTTGGCCTAGAGCGTCTATTCACTCTAAATTCACATCCTTTCATACATGACATACACATTCACTTTTATTATTATTCATCGTAAAACTTTACAATATCTTTCTTGAGTTGAGAAGAGATTACAAATTTAGTGTAACAATCTATAATTACATGGTTCGCAGCTAACCAGTCCATTCCCAATATTACATCAAAATCATACATCACTATCAAAATTTGGTTAATTGTAATTTCCTTCTCGCCTACTCTTATCTTACAGTTTCCATATACATCGAAAATATGAGATTCATTAAAAAGAATATTTGCATGTATTATATACTTTAATTGCTCTGGCTCTATTGGAACCCCTTTAATGACATCCGTGGATGCATCAGCAGTCTCCCGATCAAATGCGTACAACTATCCCTGAGTCATGGGCTTCTTACTCTTCTCCACTGTTGTCGCCTACTTAGGCTGAGAGGGTGTCGCTCTCTTTGATTCTGTCGGAGTTGCTGGTGTCGGAGTCAGTAATGTAAGTACTAAGGTAGGTGTGGTAGATGCAGCTGCCTTCCTGAGTATAGGGCAGTCTCTCACCAAATGTCCTGCTCACCCACATCTAAAACAAGCCCTGGTTGACATGTGGCACAGTTGGATACCATGCGACTTTCCACATCGATCTCATCTGGCAGTGGTACCTCTCGGCACAGAAGTAGGACCAGTAATAGTGGGGGCTGCAGCAGTCGATCTCATGGATCGCCCCTCTGATCTCTGAATACCAGAAGATCTAGCTCTCTTATGCTGCTTTCTACCATATCTGTCATCCATGCCCCTCTTCGCTTTACCTTTACCCTTACCGACGAACTCTATACGATACTGCTCCATAGTTTACTTACAGAGCTGAGCATGTCGAACCATCTCATCATATGTCCGAATGTCAAAAGGAGCCAACCTAGATGAAATAGATGATCTCAACCCAACCTTAAACCTGTCAATCTTATGCCACTCGTCAATCTTAGCCAGTGGGTCAAACTTGCTAAGTGTAGTAAATCAAGGTTCATATTGGTCTATTGACATGTTCCCCTGAATCAAATCCATAAACTCCTGCTGAAGCTTCTTCTGTGCTGTATCGGGAATATATTGATGGTAAAACGTCTCAACGAATATATCCTATGTAATCATTGAATGCTGGGCAAGGGGTACTGTCTACGCGGACTTCCACCAGTGTTCTACGTCATCACTCATCTGGAACACCACTAGCCCAACTCACTCTATATTTGGGACATTTCATGTACTTAAACATTTCCTTTACAGCTATATTCTACTGCTCCGCCACTAGTAAATCTCTCTCATCCTTAAATCTTGATAGATTTAGCTTAATGAACTACCTTACAAGGTCATATCATATTAGGATTCAACATCACGTGGCGGCTATGTTGGTAGCAGTGGAACGAACTGAGCCTGTGGTACTAACTGTACTAGAGTTGGTAGAGGTGATGCAACAGATGGAACCACTGGAGCTACACGCTCTCTCTCTTTGCCCGGTCGGCAGCTCTATCAGTATGATACATGGTGATAAAATTAGCCAACATGTGCTCCATCTTGGACATCCGGGTATCTAGACTCTTGAGCTGCGGAGGGTGAGCCAGTCCTAAGGCGAGCTTCGGTCTAGGTTCTAGTGTTTAAGGCTCCGGAATCTGCTTTGCCCTACCTCGGTCTCTACCCTTGTATGCACGAGTCACTCATTGTCCCCTCATATCTGCACCACAACCACAATTTCTCGAATTTCAGTTAGTGACCATTTATATATCCAGACTCTACAGTACTACGGGGATGTAATTACTTTACTTTTTCACTTTACTTTATCACTAAGATATCGACAGACATCAGGCCAACCTTACTCTGATACCATTAAATCTTAAGAGATGTAAATGTGGTATACTGATAGTAAAAACATAAAATGAGAAAGAAGGATGAAACGTGATTGCTTGTATGGTGTGAATGAGTGAAGCAGAATTTCTACTGTGTAAATGGGGAGGTGGCATGGCTGAACTGTAAAACTAAGAAGACATATAAAAAATATATATCTAAAATAACAGGGGACTATGCTGTTAGTTGGTGTTGTAGACTTAAGAGTAAGAATAGTGTTTAAAGGACATAGAAGTAGAAAATAAGGCTGAATCGAATGGAACCTACAAGCTGGAACCCGAAAGGAAATCTTATGTTAATAAATTTTGTTGATCGATTGTAATAAATGGTGGAATGTTAGTCAATAAGTGGGCTGTTAAGAAGTGGAAACAAGAAGAAAATGAGCATGTAGCTGCCGTGTATAAAGGAAAAACAATAGGCTAAATTAATGATAGATGACCAAATAAGAATGGTCAACAATGAAGGCTGTTAGAGTAGAAAATAAAACTCACAAGAGAATAAAGATAATCAATATATGTGGCTGCTGGATGGAGACGAAATATATATATATATATATATATAGCATTTTACTTCTTAATTGATAACAAAATACAAGTAGGAGGGCAGCCCATGCATGTTGTATATGGACTAAAATTTAAAACAACAAATTTAAGTAGATAAAGGCCATTCGGCCATAAAGGAAAAAAAAAGAAAGAAAGAATGGCATTGATAATAGCCATTTTAATTATGAGGTCTTATTTACATCTATAATTTTTATAAATCATTAGCTTAAATTAAAGAATAATTAAGCTAAAGATTTTCGTGAATTAAATTGCAGTCGGAAGTTCAACGTTCGTGTGGAGCACGAGATGGTGCGATCTCGATATATAGGTAAGAGACGCATGTGTAGATTTGTAGAGATATCCGAATGCATGATTCTCGTGCTATGAATTTTATAAGAATTATGAAATATAGTTTTACCTCGAAATTGCATGAAAATCTGTGGTTTTGGTTGATGAATTAGGTTTGAAAATGTAGGGAGGCTAGGACTCGGGTAGCCATTATGCTGCCAAAAATTATAAAAATATTCCTAAAAATGTTAGGAAATATTTTGGTACATTATTGATATTTTTCCTAGCCTTGAAAGTGTTAAATTAAATATTTTCATCAAAGGTTAATATACTGAAAAATATTTATCAAATATTCATGACACCAATTTCGGTGAAGGTGTCATTACTGAAAATTCATCCCACGTATTTTATCATTAAATGTGTGATTGGTGAAGTGAAATGATGAATAGTGAATATTTTATAATTAATTTCAATATGATATTCACTATTTTATTTATGATTTTCCTTTATTGGATAAATAAATTTTTATCACATGTAAGGATTTCCATAAAGTCTTTATTACTGTGTAAATATTGTTTTGAGACTAGAATGTCTCTACACGTGTTTATGGTGGAAAAATGTATTGGTGGAATTATTGACTTTGGAAAATAACATATTTTATTTTTCCACAAATCATGAAAATATTGGAATAGTTTTCCAATAACTTTGAAATTCATGTTTTGGAAAGAAAGCATGGATACATGTGTGTATGTGTTCTATGGTGAAAAGAAGCAGTTATGAAATTTTATTCCTACTATTAGATTATCTTATAAACTGCTTTCACCGTACGAGATACTGTGATTTATACCTTTATGGATTTTCTGAAAGATGCCATTTATTTTAATAATTTCCATAAAGGAAATGAGATTTCAAATATATTGTTTTGAGACTTAGGCCTCGATTTCATGCTTACTGATCACTGTTACTGTCACGTGGCTGATTGACCCGCTAGTCATTAACGATCCCAGAGTCACTTGGCAAGTGTATGCCAAGGACCACCTATAGATTATGGCCATAGATCTAACTTTATAATGTTACTGTGTCCCTTCGGGGATGATTACTGTGTCCCTTAGGGGATGATTATAGCATGATTTGATAGAGGGTGATGCCTAGTCTCAACCTACTGATTACTGTTTACTGAAATGGATTTTACTGAATATTGTTTACTGTACTGTACTGTTATGAGAAATACTGTTTATTGTACTATACTGTACTGAGAAATACTGTTTACTGAACTGTATCTTACTGATTTCTATTTACTGAACTGTACTGAAAATCACTGTTGTTGAAAAAGAATATTATGAAAATTAGAAATAATTACTGAACTGTTTGTCCACTGATTTTCTGGATAATATACTGTACTGAAGTGATGGTTTATCGTTTCTATAATTCTATACCTATTATTCACTGTATTGTTTTATCACGGTACTGTCACGTGCTTTGAAATGGTTACCAAAGAGTTATGAAAAAAATGGTTATACCATTTTTATATTTATAAGAAATGAGAATTAAATCGTTTTAAGGGAAAAGATTTATTTATTACTCTCTATAGTCGCTCTGGGTTTTCGGGACAAGACAAGTATTTTAAAATACCTTTCATGCTCCATCTGGATTTCCCGACCTACTATAGTATCATTTCCTTGCTAGTGTGCCAGCTTATACATAGAAATCAAAAGATTTTACTGCATATAGTTTTCGGGTATCAAGATTTGCACACAAATCTCTTACTGAGCCGTTGTTTGCTCACTCCAATATTTTATCTTCCCAGATATTTTGCAGTGACCACTTAAGGTATATTACCTGAGGATTCGAGGCTGCATATTTAGCAACCCAAGGCAGCGCTATAGATCTCGGAGGTATAATTATTTTATTTTTTATGTTTAGACTTTTGATTTACAGTACTACGATATTGTATTAAATAAGGGGATGTAAGTATTGATTACAAATACAATTTGTGAATATTTATTTTCGTTAACTATATTGAGTTACGGATATTGCGTTTAGTGAATAACTGGTGGAAAAAAAAAGATATTGCAGACAGTCCAACCTATCCATATGTTGTGAAAATGTGTAAAAAGAATGAAATACTATGTACTTGGGATGTTACACTTCGAGACTTCAAATTAAACTCTAATCAAGACGAGTTTCATACCATGGGTAAATCAATCCCTAAGTATCGATAACCTATTCTTTCAAGGTTATTCCAGGTCTTAGTAATTCTTGTGGGCCTCGCATCTAATTTTTCTCTAGCATAACCATTATATAGAAATATTAGCGATTAACTTTCGCTTTTCGATTTCCAAAATAAATAACTTATATTGATTATTGGGAAAATGGGGTTCTCACACTATCCCCTCCTTAAAGAATTTGGTCCTTTAAATTCAACACAAGTACTTCGATAGTTCAGTGCTTCCATCCATTTATATCACTATTATGATTTATCACTTTTCGATCGATATTTATTTTTAACAATCAATCTTTGCATTCATTCATATCAATCGTTCTATACGCTGCCTATATGTTTATTAACAATCCTTCTACATCTTTCATTCATGGGTTTCCATATCAATCATACAGTGTACAATCATTCTATCACTTCAAAGCAACCTATATCTCTATTAATCTTTTCCAGTCATTCGATACCTATCTCCACAATACTTTCAATATGATAACAGTCTCAATCATTTAAAATCCTATCATATATTCTAATTAGTCTTCAATTTCCTATACAAAACAATAGTCTCATTACATTTTTAGACTTCATTCACAATTATGTTCGACAAGTAAAGTACTTAAGAGATGTAAACCATTTCTAGCCTATTGACATCGACTCACATCATACCAAACTTGTTCTGATACCAACTTCTATCACGTCCTTTTCACCCAAAATTAGGGCTAACTTTTTCTTTTTCATTCATTTGTTTAGGATGTACTCAGTGTCATGAATTCAATGTTAAGCTAAAACTTACTTAGCTAGATCAATATCCAATTATTCAGATTTGTCCCAATACAATCATTTACAGTACACATTTTCTTTCATTTATATTCTCATTTCATTTATATCAAATCAAGTAAAATTCTTCATAATTATACCGAAATAAACTACCTCAAACTATATAAATATCTCGCGTCAAACTATTAACCTCCGTATACGTTCATTTCTATATCAAATGACTATCATTTACATTTAAATTCTTTAGTTTACATCCCTTTGACACACTAAAATACTGTACTATAAAGTCTAAATAAATAAAGTAACTGTATAATTATACCTCAAAAGTACAATGCAAAAGCATCGAAAGAATTCGATCAAAATCCTCCCTTTACAAGGATAGTTATTATTGCAAATTATCTATGAGGTGGAAGAAGGAAGTGAGCTTATGCCCTATGAGAAATATATATAAAAGAGCAAATACCATGCTAACTATATGCAGGTATCCTACACATGTTCCTACGATGACAGTTTACCCTCAATAACATTAGACCTAAACTCAAAAGGAATAGATACTGTCGTAACGATTTTCGTCCGGGGACTCGATCGCTAGACGATTTTGAAACAAAACACAAAATGGAGTCGCCACCAATCCTTTTTGACTAGGTGTGATTGGTCACCTAAAATTATTTATCTTTTTAATAAAATCTTAAAATTAATTAAGTTTTATCAAAAAAATAATTTTTGGTCTACGAAAACAAAGTTTGGGTTCGGGAGTTCGGTTACGCGTAGGGAAGGATTAGCACCCCCACAACGCCCGTTAAAAAAACAGTACCACTTAATCATGTCTTATCTTTTGATCTTAATAAAATGATCTTAATTAAATATTTAAAAAGAACTCCATTTATTTGAAACCATTTTTATTATTTGTTATTTGAAATATTAAAATTTATTTTTATTTATGTTAAATTTTATTTTTTTTATTTAAAATAAGTGAGAATCTTTTGTATTGAAAATTATTCCGAAATACCCCAATACTTATGGTAGCAATTCGGATAATTTTCTCACCTAAGGATTTATTAAGAATCGCTACTTGCGATTTCTATAAAATCCCATCCTCGGGATATTCACACTTATTTTGAAATTTCATGGATGCAAATGATGCAATCAAAATATAGATGATGCACATGAGAAATCCATTATTTCATTTTATTATTTCTTAATTCATTTATACTTATATTATTATTTTTTAATTTATATATATTTATAAAAATCTTGTTTTTATTGAAAAATCATATTAAATATTCCAATACGCTGGTAATATTTATTATATTTCTCTCACCTAGAGATCAGTTAGGAATCACTACTTGTGAATTCCATAACATCTCATCATCGGAACTTATACTTTTTATTTAATTTTTAATTGTTTTATTATCATTTATTTTTGAAGGTTAATTGTAACAATTTTGCACTCTTATTTATTTGTTTAAAAATTTTATTTATTTATTATTTGTTTATTAATATTAATTTATTTCATCGAACTAAAACTACTTGAATACCCCAATACACTGGTAATATTCAAATATTTTATTTCGACCCTAAAGATAATCAAAGAATCACTACTTGTGATTTCTAAGGAATCCTATCATCGGGGATTTATAATTCATATTTATATTTATTTATTTGTTTATTTTAAATTTTTTATTTGATTAATTTATTTTTATTTTTATTTTTTTATATTAATTTATTTAAAGAATTTTGAAATCGAGATAAAACCAATTAAATGTTCCAATACGCTGGTAACATCTAAAGATTTCTCTCGACCCTAAAGATTGTTGAAGAATCACTACTTGTGATTTCTTCGAAATGTTATCATCGGAAATTCAAATTTATTATTTGGATTTATCTCTTTATTTATTTGTCTCTATTATTCATTTATTATTAATTTATTTGTTATATATTTTTTTAGAAAACTTTTCTCATAACACTTAAAATTATATATATAAATTCTTTCAACATCCTAAAAAAAAATGCAAGAGACCTCTTTTTACAATCTTTTTTAAAAATATATATGTATATAAACTCTTTTATCAACTTAGATAAAATATATATAGACACGTACAAGCACATACAAGACCTTTGTTATTTCGTTTTTATTTATCATTATTATTATATTTTATTTTGTGAAATATGAAAACAAAACTTGCAAAACATAAGGCAGGGAATGTACCTTAATAAGAAGACCCAAATATTCAATTCCTTGTCTTTCTTCCCCACGCATATTGCACCTTACCCTTCTCAAGAAGAGCTCGACAGCAAGCAATGATCACAGCAAGGAGAATAGGAGAGAGAGAACGAGCCTTACACCAAGATAGAACCTTTCAAGCAGTAACAATGGTGATGATGCATTGTGCAGTGATGAAGATGATGCAACGGGGCATAGAGCGGCGCACTGGAGTGGATGGGTACAGAGGGGTGCAGGCGGACCAGCAATAGCATGGGTTGGTGCGTAGGCCAGTGGTTTGGCTGGGCCTTGTGCGGCGTACAGCAGCGGTGAAGTGCAGCAGCAGAGGTACGCGACAAGTGTGGCAGCAAGGATATGGTAATTGTTTTGATCAGCGATGGTGCAGTAAGGATCCAAGAAGTTTACTGCAATGAGGATCCCAGCAGCAGAACACACGGAGCGGACAGCGGTGGTGCAGGCGGCTTGGAGTGATGCAGCAGCAACAACTGGATGCGACCAGGGACGTGCAACAAATCAGTAGTAGTGGGCACGGCAGTGAGCCGAGCAGCAAGTCGGCGGTGAAGATGGTACTGATGCGGCTGATCAAGGTGGACTAGAGAAGCGATGAAGAGGCAGCAGGAGCAAGCAGGTCTGCAGTAGTGGACAGGAGCGGGTGCTTTCCTGCTCACGTGCACAAGGAACTCTAGCTTTCTCTGTCACCCGAACTCAGCAACTTTCTTGAGAAAGATGATTATTCACGCAGCAGCAGTGGGAAGATGACAGTGACAACTTTAAACTCTTTAGAAAACCGATATGCTAGTTTGTGTGGAAGCAACATACATGAGGGACACGGCAGTGCAGGGAAGAATTAGCGGCCAGGTAAACGGTGCTGGGGTGGTTCGCATGCAGTGATGTATTCGGCGATGGAAAGAGGCAGCAGCTTGTGGCGCGAGATAAGCAGGGGCTTGACGTTTGCAATATGGGAGAGGAACAGTGCAGCAAAGGACTTTTCTGCAGAAGCCACGCAGAACCGAAAGGGGCTGGTACGTTGATGGTGATGCAGGCGAAGATGGTGAATGTGTAGTGTGGTGAAGTTGGCGAAGAAAGGTTGTTTAAGGTCTTTGGTTTGGTAGCAACGGAGGTGAAACAATGATGAATAGTGGCTGTGCAGGAAGTTGAGTTGAAGATGGCAATAACAGGGATGGTAGGGGAGGAAAATGATAATAGCGCAACAAGCTAGGTTGGAAGATGATGATGGTAGAGGCGGCCCCAGAATAAGATTGTTTGTTTTTTTTTTCTCTAAGGTTTTCTCGCCTTTCCAAAGTTTTTTTTTAGGGTTTCTCCTAGGGTTTTTTTTTTCTCCAAGGTTTTTTTTCTCCCCCCTTTTTTCTGGCAGTGTGTAGGCTTTTAAAGCCATTCCATGTCCATCAATTTAGATCCTAAGATTATTGCTATAGTTATGGGATTATTTATTATTTTATTTTATTTTTAATTTTTTTTGTTTGACTTTAACAGATCTTTTTCCTTTTTTTTACAGCAAATCAAGTTAGTCAACTCTTATTGATTTAATTTGCATGGGATTTAATTTAGTGTTTTGCATTGTATGCATGGAGAGGTTGTTTCTTTTTATCATTTTTTTATTTTTTTGATTTTTTTAATATATATATATATATAAAATTGTTCGGACAAAATTAGGTGTCTACAGATACTATGCAGCTAACATGCATGTATCCTAACTATATTTCTACATTTACATTTACTATCGATAATCATAACATGAGACTTGGAAGGAAGGATTGCTATAATTGAATAGGGATACCAGGTTGAGTAAAGAATGATGCTTTAAAATACCTCAATTGTCCTGGTCCCTAGGTCCGATTATAGTGAACCTAAATGAACTTTACAAAGAAAGAATTCATGCATTTTAAACCAGAATTCCTTTATTTTCATAATCATTAACAATGCATTATAGTATAAAAACAATTATCATTAAATTATTATGCAGTAATGAATGATAAAGTCGTATCCATAACAATTCAAAAAACCTTTTCTTCAAATGATAAAAACCATGCATTAGGTACATTCTTTTGCATTAAAACATTTTTTTCTATAAATATGATTCAATATAATCATTCAATACAATCATTCGATGGAGACAGTCAACATCCAAGAGAATCATGCAGCATTAGGTTCTCGAGTGGGAATAACATTACATTACATTAGCATGATTACCCAAAGGCAACTATGAAAGCTAACAATCTCAACATTTACTTGATTCCCATGAGAAAACAAAACTTCATGTTTTCAAACCTTATACAATAACACATTCAAAATATAAACGTTTAGGGAACCAAGTTTCATTTTACATTGCCACGGATTTTAACAGTGAGGTATACTGTGTAGCACTTCACTCCCTTGGGTACCTAGAGGTGACTTTTACAGTCTCAGAGGAACTTGTGTAGCACATAGGTCCTTTAAAACTCTAGAGGTGGCTTCCACAATATAACTCTCAAACCATGGCATACCATGTTAAAACATTTACGATAACCCATCTTTCATCAAACATTTCATTTGGTATAAAGCCAAAACATTTCATTTAGACTTCAAAATATTTCATTACTATAAAGCCAAAACATTTTGTTTTCATTCAAACTTCAAAACGTTCAAAACAATACATTCTTTCAAGACCATTAAACATTAACAATGCATTTTAAAATCATCATGCATAACGATTGATAAACATCAAAACAATGATTATGCAAGTGAACAATGCAATTATGCATGACTAAACACATGCCTATTCAATACTTTTTTATTTTAGATTCTATACCATTCTTATAGTTCCAAATCCAATACTTTTGATACAATTTAACCATTAACCCTTTGTAATCATTAACCAATCCCAAAATGTTTCCTTTTATTCGATAACAGTTAACCATTTCAATTCTTTAAACTCTAAAATCTATTCTATCGTTTCGATAAACTTCATTTTTGAACGATGTTCTTTAAAATCTTTCAGAACTTTTCATAAACTTTCAATCATGTAACATAATTCAACATATTCAAAACGTATATATTTAAATCAATACCAATCATTTCGATCTAAAGTCTCATTCTAAGATCATCATTCACTATCAAAATCCAACGATTCCAAAATGATCAATAAACATTAAAACCTTTAAAATACGTTAACTTATTTAAATCATTACCTTACCTAACACTTTCTCAAACCAAAACAATTCTAACTTAGGGCAGTTAACTACTCTTTTAGGGCAATCAGCTGCCATGCATTTCTTTAATTTTTTCAAATTAAAATTTCACATTATTTAAAGTTGACTATACAATGTGAAATCGACTGGTTACTTTGGGCAATTGGCTAGTTTTCAAATAGAAAGCTTTTAGGTAAAAAGCAATCGACTGGTCTTTAAGGCAGTCGACTAGTTTTAACCAAATTTAGTTAGGGGCAGTCGACTTCTAAATGAGGTAATTGACTGGTCTAAGTCGGTTACAATGAAAACACCCAAATCTTGTGTCTGGGCAGTCAACTGCTCCCTTCAGTAGTCGGTTGCTCCTTGGCAAAATACTACCTAAGAGTTGAAACCTATTTTTAAAACCTTTTATACAATTAAACACAGCTCAATATACCATAATACAACCATAACTCCATGTAAACATGATATCCCGAAGTTCCTTTATACACATTCCTTGCTAAACAATCGCGATTATGCGATAGCAGTCTCTTTTCACCAATCTTCAATGAGCAAGCCTAGATGCTCAATTTATTTCAGTGCTGTAGAGATCAATTTGAACATAGCTTTCAAATCAGACTTCATATTCATATTTTACAGTCTCAAAACTATCACATATATCCGATTAGATCAAAATCAAATTTTCTCTTTCTTTCTTTCTCTTGGTCAGAATTTTGAGCTTGCTTTTCACCCTCCAAATGTCACCAACACACCATACCAAAGTATGTTGTAGAGCTCTTCGAGCTAAACAACTTTCCTTTAGGTCACTTTTCGATTTGGAGTGCTTACACTAGGGTTTTACAAGCTTTCTCTCTCTAAAACCATGAAAAAGCTTAAATTTCTCTCTCCTCATCAACTATGGCCAGCCAACACTTAAGAAGATGATCATTTTTCACTTTTAAAATATCTTATATATAAAATAAATATCTTTAATGGCAAGTTACCATTTTGTCGTTACACAATTTCATTATTCCCTTTATATCTCAACTATTTTAATATTCATTTAAATATTCAATTTAACTTCAAACTATTTTTATTTCAATGCTAAATATGTCTATTTGACATAATTTAGTCAAAAATTTATCTTTTATTGAGGTTTAACTAGTCAAAAGGGTGAAATTACCAAAATGGCCCTAATTGTTCATTCGCGTAGTTCTTGGCCTTTTCGTGTGACTCAGTCTATGGGTTGGAACTGCGTGAGACATCTTCACACGATCGTTCACATATGACAGCCTATGAGTCAAAAGTCAAACTAAGTTGACCATTATTCATTAATGTTTTTTCAGCTTATGGACATAATTGTTATTTTTGAATTTGTTGCACGTTTCTCAAAACATGCACAAACGAAGGAATTTTGAGATTCAGATTCTTACCATCTCATTATTTTGTTCCAAATATCAATATTATATAGTTTCACCCTAATCCGGATTGTAGAAATCCAAATGGGGTTTGCATCGCGGTTTTTCTCAAATATTTACAAAGCATAACATTTACGATAGCTATCTACGATAGTTCAGATTAAACTCCAATCAAGATGAGTTTATACCATGGGTAAATTAATCCCCAAGTATCAATAACCTCCTCTTTCGAGGTTATTCCAAGTCTTAGTAATTCTCATGGGTCTTACATCCACTTTTCTTCTAGCATAACCACTATAAAGGAATTTTAACGATTAACTTTCGCTTTTCGATTTCCAAAGTAAATAACTTATATTGGTTATTGGGAAAATGGGGTTCTCACACTAGCTCGAAATTCCTTGAACCATTATCGAAATTGAACTTGAGATTTATTATAGATTAGTGAAATACACCTTCTACATGAAGATTTAACCAAAACAAGGTTCATTTACCCCAAATCTTGCCAAAACTGACCCTAATTTGTAAATCCCCAAATTTTCAGTTCTTGATTTATCCCAAAACAACAAGAAATGAAAGGGCTAACGAAAAAAAGAGTGAAATTGGCTTGGGGAGTATAGAATTAAGCATCAATTTCTTCTTCTTCCTTTTGGATTTTTGGTTTGCTCATGGGGAATAGGGAATCGGGAATTGGTTTGCAAGAGGGAAGAGAGGGTTCCACGTTTTGTGTATGAAGGGTTGATGGGTTAGTTACTCATTTAATTAATATTTATGCTTTTGGAACCTATTTTCCTTTATTTTTCACTTTGACCCCAATTAACAATTTTAATATTCTAATCTAGCTAGGATAATATTATCCCTAATTAATTCAAACCCATTTCAGCATCATTTTAAATTAACTAAAGCCCCAAATCCTTTTAACTTTCTCAATTTAATCATTTGCTTCTATAAACCTTCTAATTACTCGATTTTAGGCCTAAATTTTGAGAATTAACTATATCAATCAACAAAGAGTCTAAGGGCATGCCATACATGATCATAAAGGTCTTTAAATTAGCTTTTCAAAGAAATTTGAATCACCTAAATCGGAGTTCTCTATCAAAAGTTATGCTCATTTCATTACCGATTACTCACAATCAGAATTTCCTGATTATGACGTAAATTTAAAAATTTATTGTTGTTGATCCACATTGAATTAGGAACGAATTGTAAAGCTTATTGAGGTAGCTTTTTGGAAAAATTTGATTCGCCTTAATCGGGGATTCTTAGTAAGAAATATGCCCGATTCTTTATAGAGGTGTTGATTGACAGGTTTTACTACACATGGTTTAATTTCAAAATTTTTCTGGTATTAATCCATAGAGGAATTAAATTACAAGGTTTTTATGGCTGAAAGACTTTTAAGTCAACTTTATAAGAATTTTACATATTATCATTTCGATACTTCGATTAAGATATATGATCGAAATAAGATAGATTGGTCATGAGCCAAAAACTGAACAGTCTGAATATACAGTAAATCCCTTATTTTTACACAAATTTGATGGTTGGGTCGTCTGCGATGCCTTAATCACTTAAATAGTTACAGTGATAAACAGTAAATTTTATTTAACTTACTAGATCAGAATATGAATATTACATTATTCCTTATCATATTTACATCCCATGTATTCTACTTACAATTAAAGTAGTACCATACAAAATTTTTGAATATATAAAAGAAAATAAAATACCTCCAAGATCTTAAATCTGCTGACTTAGGTAACCGAAATCACAGCCGATAACTCAGATGGTATATCTCTTATCCAAATACACTAACATGTGGAGTGAAAAATAATAAACAATTTAATACTTATTTTCAATAAATATAAATGGAATAAACCATTTAATTTCAGCATTTTAGTAGCATTTTAAAAAATGTGACAGTACAGTAGTGAAACAGTACAGTAAAGAGTAAAGTTTTTAATCTTTGAAACAGTATACAAACACTTCAGTACAGTAGATTGAATCTCTTCAAAAATCAGTTGATAAACAGTTTAATAATTATTTCTAATTTAGAAATAATAATAAACATTTTCTTTCCAATAGACTGTATTTTCAGTACAATTCAGCAAACATTAAATCAATAAATAACAGTTCAGTAATAGTATTTCTCAGTATAGTACAGTAAAACAGTTATCAATGAAATGCTGTTCAATAATCATTTTATAGTGGGTTGAGACTAGGCAACACTCTAAATCAGTCATGCTAAAATTATCCCCGAAGGGAAACAATAACAGTACACAGTTAAATCTATGGCCATAGTCATAGAGTGTCCACACAGTACACTTGCCAGGTGACCCGAGGACTGCTGATGACTTGGTGGGTCAATCAGCCACGTGACAATACAGTAACAGTGAGCATGAAGTTGGGGCTTAAAGTCTCAAAATCATTTACTTTCCATATGAAATACCTTTAAGGAATTTAAATAAAAATTATCATTTAATTAAATAAATATTCCAAAAAGGTAATAAATTCACTTATAATAATACAGTGAAGACAGTCGATAAATATTCATGTTTTTAGTGAGAAATCTCATAAATATTCTTTTAAAAATATAAAACATTTTAAAGAATATATTTTTATTCTCACTTTAATAAATATTCATAACATAAATATTTAATTTAATACTTTTCAACAATTTTCCAATTTATGGAAATAATTTCCAAACTTCATAATTCACTTAAATTATGCATCTAAAATATTTCATGATATTTTAGAATAATTTTGAGAATTTTTCAGCAGCATAACAGCTGCGAATTCCTAACCTCCTGCAAGTAAAATACGGTAAATAAAACCAGCTTTCAACCACAATTTGCATGATTTTCAAAGCATTTCATCATTTCAATATTTTCATAAAATCACACTTAACAAAGCATGCAATTTTTTATATCCTTACAACTCACACACTTCTCCCTTACTTGTCTAGCGATACCGACTCGTTCGGTAACACCAACTGTAAACCGTAAACCGTAAATCCCGACTGCAAAAATAATTTTACCAAAAATTATCATTAATTCCCTTCATTTTAGGTTATTAACTTTCATGAAATGCAGCCACTAATTATACAGCCTATGACTAACCAGTATAAATTATACTGGTAGTGAACCTTAACTTTCCCATTTTAGCTCCTTTTTCGAATCCGATGTCACCGATCTTCTTCTTTTAATTTCTATAGTCATTTTCTATATTTAAACCTTAACTTGCTGCATGATGACAGCTCCAAAAAGCTCTTGGCCGAAGCCCCCTCTTGAACCATTCTCATGAATTTCAACCATTTCACAAATCTAAGCTTTCTAACCTTTAAATTCATGTTCCTTTATTTATTTTCTATCATTTTCTTGCAAGAAAATGCATGGTCTCCCTATGTTCCCAAGCAAACCGTAGCCTCCTTTTTGGTAAAATGTTTATATAGCCAAAATAAATTAAATCCAATGGTAGAAATGAATTCCACACCTTTGATTTAGCTAGAATATAATTTCGAAACAAATTGAAACATCAAAAATTGGTAGATCCATACCTTTGGCCGCATCCTTCTTGGCCTCTTTTCTCCTTGTGCTTTTCTTCTTTTGATGAGATTTTGGTGTCTATGAAGAGAGGAGGTGATGTAGAATAATTTTTCTAGAAATGATTATGGTAAAAAAATGACAATTTCATATGGTTTTTCTTGGTTTTCTTTTCTTTTCTTTTGTTTTTCTTTCTTTTTCCTTGTGGGTGTCATGGGGTTGTTGAGCATGGATGATGAATAGTGCCGGCTTTCGCATTTGCTGAGTCAAAAAGAAAAAGTCTAGAAAAGCTAATTTACCTTTTTGCCCTTGGTTATGAAAAATCATGACAATTTTTGCCTTAAACTTTCGTAATCTCAAAAACCACGTAATTGGACTCCAAAAATTCTAATTCCAGTACCAATCAATCACATTTAAGGTATTTTGATGATTGAAAGTGGTTCATTGATGCACGGTGCACCGATAATGAGAAATTACGATTTTACCCCTTGCAAACCGCTAGCGAAATTTTCTGATTAAATCACTGTTTTAATTAATCTCTTAGCACTATGTTATTCTACTTTTCATGTATAATCTCATGGTTTTTCTATTTCATCCAAACTCATTTTAGTTTGGGCGTAACTTATGAAAATGCCCTCGGAACGTATCCGTCAGTTTTCAATTTGTTTTCCAAAATTCACAAAATAATTCCAAATAATATAAAAATTATTTCTATGCCTCCAAATCATTATTTTATATTTATTTCACCCACAGTACACTGTAATATTAGTCTTAAATCCATCATAACCATAAAATTAAAGTGGGGCCCACATTTTAATTTCACTTAAAATCATAAAATAATTTATATTTCACTATACAAATAATTACAAAATATTATGTACAGTACAGTAGAAGCAGGTCTCACATTTTCTCCCTACCTTAGGAAATTTGATCCTCCAAATTTCACCTAGACCTATCACTAAAAAGCTCTGGATACTTTTCATGCATAAGGCTCTCTAACTCCCAAGTAGCCTCCTCCTCAGTGTGATACTGCTAGAGCACCTTTACAAATGGAATAGTCTTAGATCGCAGTACTTTGTCCATCCTACCCAAGATCTGTACCGGTCTCTCAACGTAACTGCTAGCTCTAAAGGCTATACCGAGAGGGGGCTGAATCGGTTCTTAGCTAACCTTATGTTCGTTTTTCGATTTTTCTAAATTCTCTAGCCTATATTGAAGTTTTCTAAGTTCTCTAGGCTACTCAAACATGCAATCCAAATTCAATACAATAAGCAAAAATATAATTGCAAGTAAATAAAGAGAGAAGGGAAGAGAAATGTACGCAAGTGATTTATAGAGGTTCGGCAACCTTGCCTACGTCCTTTACCTTGAGACGCTCCCAAGGATTTTCTCCAAATTCACTATCCTTGAATTTGTGTTTACAATCCCTCTTTTTCTTAAGCTCAAGAGTAACCTCTTCTCCCTCTTTTTCGAGGCTAAAGAGAAACCTCTCCTTTACAAGGTGTTTACAAGGAATGTAATCAAAGAAAGGCCTCTAGATAAGCAAGTGATTACAATGTTTAAGCACAAGGAAAATCCTATACAATGATTTGTGCTATGCTATTCTATACAAGGAATATGAGATTGATAGAAAATGAAGAATGTATAGCACTTGAGAAGTTGTTGAGACTTTGAATATGAGGAAAATGAAGATTGAATGTGCTGAGCTCTTCCACTTAGTTCCTTCAGCTTCTAAGCCTCTATTTATAGTCCCTTGGATGGGTTGTGGACGTTGGTTGGAGCCAACATTGAATATTACCGTTGTATCTCACAAAACTAGCCGTTACAGCCCATTTTCATGTAAAAGGATCGATCCCTTTCCATAGGGGATCGATCCCAAGCTTCCAGATTGCTTATTTTGGGCTTGAGGAACCTTTCTGCCTCCAAAATAGCTTACTGCCATAAGGGGATCGATCCCATCAGACAAGGGATCCATCCCTTACACTATTCATTTGCCTTTCCTAGGTTTTTAGGCATTAAAAACATTCTAAAACCAATTTTGAGTATTTTTAAATATAACATGACTTTGAAGACATGAATTTGAGTCCAAAAATTTTATCAAGTAATTTTCTTAAAATATATTCAATAATTCCATAAGAAAATTACTTAAACCAATAATTAAAAAATGTTTTCTAAATTGATTAAAGCCAATAAAGATAATCAATTAAATCATGGTTTTATATTTGATAAAAGCACTTAATATGATTTGTGAAAATCATAATTGATAGAGCAAATTTACAATATGAATCAAACATTTAAGATTGCTTAAGTTTTTGTCATTTCAAAATATATATGTCAATTTAAAGCTAACAATCTCCTCCTTTTTGATATGACAAAACTTAAGGTAAATTTGCTTTGAAAAATTCTTTAAAGAAATACTCCCCCTTAAATAAAGCATGGTTTTGTAAAGCTCTCCCTTAATATAAGCATAGTTTTCAAAAGAAGTTTTCAAACCCCATTATTTCTCCTCCTTTTTGTCATAGCAAAAAGAAAGACAAATAAAAGTGATGCTCCCCCTAAAATTATGGCTATGTGAGAACAAATAAATATGCTCCATCCAACAAGAAACATGTTAGTACATGGGACTCATAGCACAAATAAATAAGTCAATATCCATAAAGAGTATGAAATATTCATGCAAAGAACATGACTTATGATCCTATACCAATTGTTTATAAATAATTTTGCAAGAAGTTCCCAATTGGTAAAGAATGAAGCAAGTTGTTTATAAATTATCTACTAAGTCCTATAACTTGCTTATCTCAATTCTATCAAGCACCTAAGTATATCCATTGTTCTCTAAGGTTCAACTAAGGTGCATAACAATATATCATGATTATGAGCTGAAATTAGACGACATATCATATGCATGAGCTCATAAATCATTTTCAAGAAAGAATGTGCATAGAATTAAATCATACATCAATTAACCACAAATTCTAGCACAAAAATTATCCCATGCAAAAATGTCTTAATTCTTCCCTATTTATCATTTGAATCTAAAGAACACAAGAAGATTTGTCAATTTAAAGCTCATACCAATTGTCAATTCAGTTTTGGCTTCTACCAATTGTTGAAAATATTGTTACCAATGATTGACTTAGACATTTTGCATTATGCTAATTGTTATGTGTGGTGTGCTTAGTGAATAATCAAGTCAAACATATAAGAACACAATCACACACCATCAAACATGCAAGTTTAACATCAAAACAATCAAGATTTAATGCATGGATATCAATCAAAGTGCATTTTTCAAGTTTGCATTTATTCTTGAATATTGATGTTGTCATTAAAACTCAAGTTCTTTAACAATTTTGGCCATAAGAGAAATCTAAGTTCATGGATGACAAATTTTCATGCATTTGAATCATTTTAGATCCATTTACCATCACAAATTATAGGCCAATGACAATTATAACTTTATATTTGAAATGTCTAATACTTTACCTAGAGTCATAATTGGATTCAAACATTAAGGTCAAGTTTTGATTATTTTATCATTCATGCATATAAATGACCTTTAATTATTTATATTCCACCAAAAAATATATTATGATGCCCAATGAAAATATGTGAGTCAAGCTATAAGATAAAATCCTCCAAGCATGCTTGACTAAGATGAACAAAAGGTATGAACAATATTCATTATGCACAAGTTCGTCAAATTCTCAAATATATCCATAAATTCTTGAAATAATTCTTAAAATAATGTTTAAGCATTCATTGAGATTATAATTCAAGATTATTTCATTTCATAAATGTCTTCAACAAGAAATATGAATTGGCACTTTTAAGTTCAAAAAAGTAAGATATTAATTGTTGAAACTAATACCAATTGATGAACTTGAGGCATGATATCAATAAAAAATGATTTTTCATATTGTAAAGATCATTAAAAAGAAGTTTAAATTTTGAATTTTAAGTTGAAAAGAAAGAAAGTATCAAGACAATGAAAAGTTCTTCTCAATTTTGGTTGAAATAGTGCAGGGAAGGCATTCTGCCTTGGGGGATCAATCCCTAAAGGAGGGGGATCGATCCCTTATCCATTTTCTGTAGATTTTTGATAGAAAATTGAACATGTGAGGTGCCAAAACTCCGTTTTTGAGTATTTTAAGTCCAAGTAAGAGTTTAAACATTTGTGTAACATGATTTTGGACTTGTATGAAAGAAAAATATGGATGAAAAACCATTTAACAATAGATTTTGTAATTTTGGAAGGATTTGCACAATAAAATGCATTTTTATCTCAAAGGAGGTCATTTTAAGAGTTATGCATATTTTGTCAAAACCAATGCATTGAAATACATAAATATGTCAAGACAAACTTGTTTACGTAGATTTTAAGCACATATCATCAAATCACTACACTTGTGAACATCATGCCATGATTTCTAACATGCATATTTCTTCATTAATGCTCATGACATGGCATTTTGCATATATGACATATTTGGCAACTTTGGAGCAAGTAAATATGTTTTCAACTCATAGCAATCTTGCTCAAAATATAGAAATCCAATAATCATTTCAAAATCATTAAACATGTTTTTCATCCAATCATCAAGAACTATTCATCAACAATAAAAAAGCATTTATCATGCCTTTCATTCAATCATGCATCAAGAATCAACAAAATATCTCATCAAGTCATAAATAACTTAATCAAATACAAGTTTTAAGGAAAAGAGATTAATCTTACAATACTCCTTTGCTAGAAAGTGCTTTGCCATGATTCTTTAGTCTAACTTGAGCAATCCTTTGAAGAATGCTATGTAACTTTGCCAAAAAATTGATCCTCAAGCTTTTCATCTTCCTTATTGGCAAAAGCAAACTCCATGAAGGTGTGTAAAGCATTCAAACTCCATTGTTTCTTTGTAACTCCATGCTCTAGCACTCTTACAATAAACACATTCATGCATGTTTTGGTACCCAAATTTTCTTGGGTCCATGAGAGTTAGTGCAAATAATTTTTGATCTTTTTGGGATCCATTTCAAGCACAATTCATCATTATTTACAGCATGCTTTGGCAGCTACATTTTTCTAACTACTCTTCCTCTAAATGTGGTTTTTCTATATGTACATTCTTGTGAAGAGTGGCCTATCTTATTGCATAGTGAGCATGTGAGAGATGTATCATGCATAGAATTTTTGCTCACTAGGAAATTCTTAAGATGAGTTTCCTTTTGTTTTGCATTATAGCTTAACCCATCTTTGTCAAAGAAAGCTCTTTGGGTCTCTAACATATGATCTAGCTTTTGTTGACCCATGTAAAATCTAGAAAATGAGTTTTGCAAATTTATGTTCTTTTTCTTAATTTTATCAATTTCTAGATTTGCTTCTTCTAATTTCCTTTCAAATTCTAGCTTAGCATTTGTCAAGACTTCATTTTCTATTTTTAATTTAGCAATGATTTTCTTATATTTTGAGTTCATGCATTGAAATTCATTTGCTAATTCATTGAAGGCATTTTGTAGTTCATCAAATGTATAATCATTATCTTCACTAGAACTAGAGCTAGCCTCATCATTACTAATAGCCATAAAGCATGTATAAGCTACCTCATCATCTATGTTTTCCTCATCGAAGCTATCACTATCTCTCCATGCAGCCACAAATGCTTTCTTTTTAGGCTTCCTATCCTTTTCTTTCCTAAGTAAAAGGCAATTTAGCTTAATGTGACCCGGTTCATTACACTCCTAACACACTAAGGGGTCTTTTTCTTTCCTACTTGACTCTCCTCTCCTCTCATTACCCCTCTTCTTTGATGTCTCCTATCATTCTCTCTCTCCTTCATCCTCATAAATCTATTAAACCTTTTGGCAAACATTACCATTTCCTTTTCTTCCTCATCTCCACTCTCATCACTATCATCTCCAAAATTCTCATAAGTGGATGATTTAAGAGCTACCCCTAGTTTCTTTGAAGGCACTTCATTTCTTTTTAATTTCATTTCATAGGTAAGTAGGGAGCCCATGAGCTCATCTAGGGACAAGGTGTTAGGATCTTTAGATTCTTCTATAGTGGTTACCTTTGCCTCCCATGATTGTGGCAAGCTATTCAAAATTTTCTTCACCATTTCTACATTGGAATAGGTCTTGCCTAATGCCTTAAGTCTATTGATTATGTCATCAAATCTAGTGTACATTTCACTCATGGACTCATTTTGTTTCATTCTAAAAAGCTCATAATCATGTGTGAGCATTCCTACTTTGGTTACTCTAACTTGATTAGTCCCTTCATGTGTGATGGCTAGTTTGTCCCATATTTGTTTAGCATTCTCACATAAGGAGACTCTATTATACTCATTGGGACCTAAAGCATAAAAAAGGGTGTGCATAGCCTTGGCATTCAATTGTGCCAATCTCATGTCATTTGTGTCCCACTCATCCTCATTCTTAGGGACATCTTTTCCATCTACTTTCTTTATAGGAGTTCTAGGACCATTCACTATAATTCTCCACACTTCATAATCATTTGATTGTACAAATAACATCGTTCTAGTTTTCCAATATGAATAGTTTTCTCCATTAAACAGTGGAGGTCTAACTAATGAGTGTCCTTCTTCTCCTAGGGGTGTACCTATGTTCAAATGAGCCATTTTGATCGTTTTACTCGATGGATGTTAATCCAAACCAATCTTGAGCCCAAGCTCTGATACCAATTGTTGGCTCTAAAGGCTATACCGAGAGAGGGGTGAATCGGTTCTTAGCTAACCTTATGTTCGTTTTTCGATTCTTCTAAATTCTCTAGCCTATATTAAAGTTTTCTAAGTTCTCTAGGCTACTCAAACATGCAATCCAAATTCAATACAATAAGCAAAAATATAATTGCAAGTAAATAAAGAGAGAAGGAAAGAGAAATGTACGCAAGTGATTTATAGAGGTTCGGCAACCTTGCCTACGTCCTCTACCTTGAGACGCTCCCAAGGATTTTCTCCAAATTCACTATCCTTGAATTTGTGTTTACAATTCCTCTTTTTTCTTAGGCTCAAGAGTAACCTCTTCTCCCTCTTTTTCTAGGCTAAAGAGAAACCTCCTTCTTTTTCTAAGGCTTAAGAGAAACCTCTCCTTTACAAGGTGTTTACAAGGAATGTAATCAAAGAAAGGCCTCTAGATAGGCAAGTGATTACAATGTTTAAGCACAAGGAAAATCCTATACAATGATTTGTGCTATGCTATTCTATACAAGGAATATGAGATTGATAGAAAATGAAGAATGTATAGCACTTGAGAAGTTGTTGAGACTTTGAATATGAGGAAAATGAAGATTGAATGTGCTGAGCTCTTCCTCTTAGTTCCTTCAGCTTCTAAGCCTCTATTTATAGTCCCTTGGATGGTTTGTGGACGTTAGTTGAAGCCAAAATTGAATATTACCGTTGTATCTCACAAAACTAGCCGTTACAGCCCATTTTCGTGTAAAGGGATCGATTCCTTTCCATAAGGAATCGATCCCAAGCTTCCAGATTACTTATTTTGGGCTTGAGGGACCTTTCTGCCTCCAAAATAGCTTACTGCCATAAAGGGATTGATCCCATCAGACAAGGGATCCATCCCTTTGATCAGGGGATCCATCCCTTACACTATTCATTTGCCTTTCTAGGTTTTTAGGCATTAAAAACATTCTAAAACCAATTTTGAGTATTTTTAAATATGACATGACTTTGAAGACATGAATTTGAGACATGAATTTAAGTCAAAAAAATTTATCAAGTAATTTTATTAAAATATATTCAATAATTCCATAAGAAAATTACTTAAACCAATAATTAAAAAATGTTTTCTAAATTGATTAAAGCCAATAAAGATAATCAATTAAATCATGGTTTTATATTTGATAAAAGCACTTAATAAGATTTGTGAAAATCATAATTGATAGAGCAAATTTACAATATGAATCAAACATTTAAGATTACTTAAGTTTTTGTTATTTCAAAATATATATGTCAATTTAAAGCTAACAGTAACTCATGTCCTTTCTAATCTCCAGTGGCTCGTGTTAAATTACGTGAGAAGGATCTGGATGGTACTTCCTCAACATTGAGATATGGAAAACATTATGCACCCCTGACAACTCTGGAGGTAATGCCAAACAGTATGTCATATCTCCCACGCAATCTAAGATCTCAAATGGTCTAATGTATCGAGGACTCAATTTCTCCTTTTTACTGAATCTCATGATGCCTTTAGATGGTGAGGCCTTCAAAAATACATAATCACCCGCTGAAAACTCTAGTGGTCAGCGTCTAGTATCTGCATAACTCTTCTGCTGACTCTTAGTCGTCTTTAGTCTCTCACAAATCACCTGTACATCTCGGGAAGCCTGCTCGACCAAGTCGGGAGCTAATAACATACGGTCTCCCACTTCTTCCCATGCTATCGGGGATCTACATCGTCTACCATATAACGCCTCATAAGGTGCCATGCCGATGCTCGCATGATAGTTATTATTATAAGCAAATTCTGCTAGAGGTAAATTATCGCCCCAGGAGCCTCTAAAATCCAGTGCACACGTTCTCAACATATCCTCGAGCGTTTGTATCGTACGCTCGGACTGTTCATCAGTCTGCGGATGAAAAGCAGTGCTACAATTCAACTGGGATCCCATGGCCTCCTAAAATCTCCCAGAAATGAGATGTGAACCGAGAATCCCTATCAGAAGTGATGCTCGCTAGAACACCATCCAACCTCACTATCTCCCTAACATATAAATCGGCTAAGGCACTAATTAAATCAGTGGATTTCATGGCCAAGAAATGAGCAGACTTTATCAATCTATCCACAATCACTCAAATATCATCATACCCCTTCCGAGTCCGTGGTAAACCCATAATAATATCCATAGTCACGTGCTCCCATTTCCAAGTAGGAATCTGTAAGGGTCGTAAGATACCTACAGGCTTTCAATGCTCAATCTTAATCTACTAGCATGTAAGACATCTCGCAACATACTCAGCGATGTCTTTCTTCATCTTAGGCCACCAGTATACCATCCGAAGATTCTGGTACATCTTAGTACTACCCGGATGTAAAGTATACTTGGAGATATGGGCTTTTGATAAAATCAAATCTCTCAACTACTGATCACTGGGAACACAGATCCCGACCCTGAACCTCAGTATACCATCAGTGCCAACCTCAAAGTCCGACTGTACTCCCATCTAAATCTGGCTGGCAACCCCAATGCAATAAGTATCCCTCCTTTGAGCTTCTCTGATACGATCCATCAAATACAGCTGTATTTTGAAACTAGCCATGAACCCATATCTATCAAAGGAGATCACACTCAAGCTGAGGCTAGAAAACTACTCTATAAGATCATGCTCGCTGATCATCATGTATGATACCATGCCAACATGCTTGCGGCTCAATGCATCTGCCACTACATTAGCCTTTCCCGGGTGATATAAAATCTTGCAGTCATAATCTCTTAACAGCTCTATCCATCATCACTATCTCATGTTCAACTCTCGCTACGAGAAAAGATATTTCAAACTCTTATCGTCTATATAAACCTGAAATTTCTCCCCGTATAAATAATGTCGTCTAATCTTTAGTGCAAACACTACTACGACTAACTCTAAATCATGCGTCGGGTAGTTCCTCTCATAATCCTTCAACTACCGAGAACCATAGGAGATAACCCAACCATGCTTCATAAGTACACATCCCAATCCCTAAGCAGAAGCATCAGTATAAACAGTAAATCCACCAAATCCGCTGGGAAGTGCTAATACAGGGGCAATAGTCAGTCTCCGCTTTAACTCTTGAAAACTACGCTTACACACATCAGTCCACTCGAACTTCACATCTTTACGTGTGAGTCGTGTTAAAGGAGCAGCTAATCTGGAAAATCCTTCCATGAACCGACGATAATATCCAGCTAGACCCAGAAAGCTCTATATCTCTGTAACGGTCTTAGGCCTCTCCCACTATACAACGGCCTCTATCTTATACAGATCAACAGACACCCCATCCTTCGACACCACATGTCCTAAAAAGATAATGTGATCTAGTCAGAATTCACACTTACTGAACTTTGCATATAACCTCCGATCCCAGATGGTCTGCAGAACTATATATAATTGCTGCTCGTGCTCCAATGGAGACTTAGAATAGATCAATATGTCATCGATGAAAACTATAACAAACTTATCCAAAAATGGCTTGAATACTTTGTTCATCAAGCTCATAAACATTGCAGGGGCATTCGTCAAACCAAAAGGCATCACCAGGAACTCATAATGTCCGTACCGATTCTAGAATGCTGTCCTATAAACATCCGACTCCCAAATCTTCAACTGATGATAGCCTGATCGTAGATCTATCTTAGAGAACACCTATGCACCCCTGAGCTGATCAAACAAGTCATCAATCCTGGGTAGGGGATATTTATTCTTAATGGTAGCCATGTTCAACATCCTGTAGTCAATACACAACAGAAGGCTACCATCCTTTTTTCGGACAAATAGCACTGGAGCACCCCATGGTGACATACTGGGACGTATGAATCCCCAATCCAAAAGCTCATAGAGTTGCTTCTTAAGCTCCTTTAACTCTGTTAGTGCCATCCGATATAGGGGTCTAGAAATCGGCTTCGTACCGGGTACCAAATCGTTGTAAAATCCATCTCTCAATCCGATGGTAACCCTGGTAACTCCTCTGAAAATACATCCAGGAAGTCCCTGACCACAGGAATCTCGTGCAACTCTAGACATTTCCTTTCAACGTCCTCTACATAAGCAATAAAACCTTCACATACATTCACACACAATTACACGATTCAGTACACATAACATTCAGTAAACATATAATCACATCACTTTTATTAATTTACAAATAACTTTACAATGTACTTTTCAGGTTGAGAGAAGGTAATAAACTTAGTATAACAATCCAAACTAACATGATTTGCAGCTAACCAATCCATCCCTAGGATTACATCAAAATCGTACATATTTAACAAAATTAGGTCAGCTGTCCTTTCCCTCTCTCCTACAGTAACTTTACAGTTCCTATATACAATATCCGTCATCTGTGATTCTTTAAACGGGGTATTAACTTGTAAGGTATACCCTAATGGCTCCGGTTCTACGAAGGTCCTGTTAACACATGTAAGGGGACAAAAATGAATGGGTAGAACCCGGATTAAATAAAGTAAGTATCGAAATATCAAAGATATATATTTTACCTTTAATCACATTAATAGAAGCGTCGGCAATCTCCTGATCCAACGCGTACACCCGTCCCTGTGTCACAACCTTCTTCTATTTTTCTGCTGCTATAAATCACCTCGGTTGTGAGGGTGTAGCTTTCTCCGACTCACTCGGAGTTGTCTGTGCTGGAGCAGGTAGAGTAGTAGAAGGAATAGTGGAAGTAGTGGACTTTCTAAACATCGGGCAATCTCTAACCATATGCTCCATCTGTCCACATCTGAAGCATGCCTTAGTCAGTAAATAGCAAGGACGTGAACCGTGCGACCTATCACAATGTCTACATCTGGTCGCAGTACTCCTCTGAGTAGAAGTGGGGCCAGTAGCAGGGACTAAAGCTGTTGATCTCGTAAATCGCCCCTCAGTAATTTGGATGCCGGAAGACCTAGCCCTCTTAGGCTACTCCCTACCCGATCTGTCCTCATAAGCTCTCTTAGCCTTACCCTTTCCTTTCCCCTTACTCTTACCACTGTATGGTACTGCTCAAAATCCCTCTCACATAATTGCGCCCGTCGTACTACCTCATCATACATGCAAATATCGAACGGGGCTAGCTTAGATCTTATAAAGGGCCTCAAACCTACCTTAAACCTATCAATCTTATATCTCTCGTCTACCCAAGTCTAAGGATCAAATCGGCTCAAGGTGGTGAACTTAGCCTCGTACTCATCCACTGACAGACTCCCATGAACTAAATCCAAAAACTCTTGTTGTAATCTCTTTTGAGCAGTGTCAGGGATGTACTGTAGTCTAAATGCCTCCACAAATATATCTCAGGTCACTACCTGATGCTGAGCAAGTAGTATTGTCATGTAGCCTTCCACCAGTGTTCCGCTTCATCCGTAAACTAAAACACTGCCAGACCTACCATCTCGATCTTTGTACACCTCATATAACTAAACAACTTCTCAACTGTATTAACCCACTCTTCTGCCACCAACGGATCCTGGTACCCTTAAACTTTGGTGGATCCAACTTCCGAAATGACCGCACCATAGTAACATCACAGTATAACTCCACATCCCTGGGCGGCTTTGCTGGTGGCTTGTAACATCCCGAATCTACCGTAAATCACATATTTTACTCTTATTCACACATTTTACCAATTAGGCTGTCTATGATGCTTAACACTCTATTAACCCTTTAAGAAATAAATGCTACTTTCATTTCAGTACCAAAATAAAACTATGAATACCTCATAATTTACATTTCCTTTTTCATCAAAGTAGTACTGTACAATTTTACTGAATATATAAAAGAATACAATGTACCTTCGGTATCGTGTATATGCTGACTCTAGCAGCCGATAACTCTGGAAGGTAAACCCTTTTAATCCAAATCAATAACCTGTAGAGTGAAAATAAGGGGTGAGCGACAACGTGCTCAGTAAAGAAATTGTATGCTGCTTTATAAAAACCAAAACTATATACCACAAAATGTTTATTTTCCCTAACATCATACCCAGTAGGAAAACAGTGGATATAGTGAACAGTCTTTAATATTCAAATCACTAGCTAAACAGTTTACGATATAGTATAGTAAACAGTAAACAGGATTCAATAAATCCATTCAGTAAATAGAAATCAGCAAGTTGAGACTAAGCATCACCCTACAAATAAATCATGCTATCATCGTTCCCAAAAGAACACAAGTCGTTCGCTTTGGGGTGAACCCGTAGGGCATCGCCCGTCACGGCTTTCTTGGAGTGTGCCCTTAGGCCAAAACTACAATTCGCATTCCCATTGGGACACAGCTAGATCTATGGCACTAATCAACCATGTGAATAGTAACGCATGAAACTCGGGGCCTAAGGTCTCAAAAATCAATTTATATCTCGTAAAGAACCTTTAAGGAATATTTCACACATTTCATCATTTCTTTAAAATGATCTTTTTCCAAAAAGGTATTATATTTTCTGTTTACAAAACACAGTAAAAACAGTAAGTAATCTCACCATTTTTCGTGACAAGTTAAACTAGCTCGCCCCTTACTAGCTCGCCTATTATGGCTTGCCCCTCGCAGTGGATTGAGTTCGCATGTTTTCATTCGCTCATGTGGCGAACTAACATCACCCATTGTGGCTCTCACACCGAGCTGAACTGGGGGATCGCCCACAAAATATTTTTCTTTAAAAAAAACAAGGGATCGCCCACTGTTGGCTCGCCCAGAATTATATCAAAGGGGTTGCCTATCTTTGGCTCGCTCAAATTTTATTAAAATAGGGGTTGCCTTTCTTTGGCTTGCCCATAAAACAACATAGGGGTTGACTTTATAGCTCGCCCAAATCATGGGCTGTGAAAATAGTTTATCAAACTAATGCATGTCTCAAACCAAATCATTTTCTCAATATTTTTATAACATTTTTACTCCACAGGACATGCATTTTACTTCACATACTACTTCGTTACCTGGTCTTACGAAACCGAGCTTCCTAGTTGCACCTATTGAAATCGTACTTCTCGACTGCAAAATAATTTTATCGAAAATTATTAATAATTTTCTTCTTATTTTTAAACCATTAAAATTTATAAAATGCAGCCACTAACTTCATGTTATGAATACAACCAGTATAAATTATACTGATATTTAAAATCAACTTCTTCGTTCCACTTCCTTTTTCGGTTTTAATTGCACCGAAAATTCTCTTTTAATTTCTAGAATTATTCTCTACTAAAACCCTCACTTTTTAGCTTATCTTTGAGCCTCCAATGGTCATGGCCGAACACCATCGTGGCCACTTTTATTGACTTTTAAATTTTTCTTTCCATGGTTTTGGTTCCCATTAAAGACTCCTTTACGCGAACTCCTCTTGCCATTTTCTTTGCATGAAGCCATAAATGCCACCATTTTTCCATGTTCAATAGTAGGTTTCTTCATTAGTCAAAGTTCTCTTTTCAATCCTTTTAATTCTAAGCTTCTTCCTCCATTAGTTGTATTCTATAATTTCCTTTCTCATCACCATCATCTAACATATTTCCTTTGTTTTTGTTAACTCAATATCAAGATCTAATTTATACAAATTCCATGATCTAATGGAATTTAACTAAAATTAATATTATCATCATGTTTCTCATGCTTAGAAACATAAAAATAAGTTATTGAATATCAAAAAACCAAGAGGATTAAATTTTTTACCTTAACCGATTGTAGTTCTCCAAAACAGAATTTTATTTTCTGTATTGGTTTCAGCCTTCCTCTTTTGTTCTTTTAATGCTTAAATGATGGAGGAAAGATTGGATATTAAAATTAAGAGGTTAACTCTTTAATCTATGAATTTTCTCTGGCTAGAAAAATGGTCAAAACAGAACACAACTCAACTCCAAAATGACTCTCTCACAGTGAAGTAGAATCGGTGATGTATAAGTAAAATTGGCTGGGGTCTTTGCTTCAGTTAGTTTCCATATGTTCAAGACAACCAATAACACTTAATCACCTAACATCTTAGCTATTCTATTTCATCATTTGTTGCATTAGAATTCATTTAATGTATGAAGAAAAACTACAGCTCAAGGTGGCAAGGAAGTCATCTTTTCCACACGCCTTTTGCTTTTTTTTTCTTTTGTTTTATTCTTCAACAATTAATTGCTCTCATACTTCACTCTTAAGCCATAATTGTGATAACCGTAAATTTTTCATTTATTGGAAATTAGTAATATTGGAAACTTAGTGAAATGAATAAATAAATATAATATGAGATCCAAATATTGTGGAATATTTCGAGAATTGAGGAAGTGACTGATAGTGGAGATTCGAATAAAGGAAAATTAAATTGGGAATAAGGATAAGGTTGAAATTATGGAAAATAATAAAGAAAGAAATTTAATTTGGATAAATGGAAATCCAAATTAAATAAGAAACGAAAATAGGTGTAAATAAATTGGATATTAAGGAAATCCAAAATTTAGTAAAATAAATGCGTATAAAAATATATTTATATAATTAGATTATATAAATATATTTGCAGATGTTTTTATGTAAATAAATATATATATATGAAATATAGTATATATTATAAAATGAATATATACTATTTTCTATTAAATAAATAAATGCATATATTTTTATATACAATTATGTATATAAATAAAATATATATGAAATATATATTATTTTATTTTAAAGTGATGTGTATAGATATATATATATATATAAATAAATAAATGAGTTATATAAAAATATATCTATAATTATATATATAATTAAAAGAAATAATTATATATATAAAAAAAGAAAGAAAGAATATAACCTGATCCCTGTTTCCCTTCTTTGTTACAAAACAGAGAAGGAACACTGCCGCAGACGGCGTAAAGAAAAAGAGAGAAGGGGGAGGCGGTTGCTGACGAGCTGAGGAGAGGAAGTTGATGTCGACGTCACGTCGACGCCGGCAAAGGAAAAGGGAGAAGAGAAACGAACGGAAAACAAAAACGAAGGAAAGCGGAGAAAATCAAAGGAGAAAAGGAAAAATGGCAGACGGCGGTGCCGGCTGATCCAGGCACCTCCACTGCCACCGAAGCTTCGTCGAAGGAAGAGGAAGACGTGGGAGGCCACGGTTGAGGCGGAGAACGGCGAAGGAAGGCCAACGAAGGAGGAGAAGAAATCGAGGCAAAACCGAGTAGATCCGCCACCGTGCCGCTAATCCAGGCCGAGCTGAGGCCACCGGCAAGTTCGTCTCAATGCCGGCCAACTAAAAGGCACCTGAACCGCCGGAGAACCGGCCACCGACGAGAAACCGGCGAGGAAGGGAACTAGACCGGTCTGAACCGGTCTGATCGGAAAAGAAGAGGAAAAAGGAAAAGAAAAAGGAAAAAGAAAAAGAAAAAGAAAAGAAAGAGAAAGGAAGAAAAGAGGAAAAGAAGAAAAGAGAGAAAAAAAGGAGAATTTCGAAAATTACGGGAAATCCCAAGAATCGAAAACCTGAGAATTACAGGAATCGGTAAGAAATCCCGGAAAGTGATAAATTATTTAAATAATTATGGAAAAATTCTAAATTTTAGAATTTTAATTCCAGAAAATTCCCTCGATGATCGAGCCGATAGAATCGGACGAGGTGAACACGGGCGCGACCTTCGAGAGTCAGTCGCCAACCCGAAACAGGTAAGGGATGCATGTGCAGCACTGTAAGGATATTCAGTCTGCATGTTTTAATTTTGAAATATTTTATAGAAATATTTTATGAAATTATTATGATGAATGATTGGTTGGAAATTTGGAATGAAGTACTGGCTAGAAATTATAAACTGTATTTTCCGTGCAGGAGGCTAGCTAATCGGCAGCCGTTATACTGCCGAAAAATTATCGAAAATTATCGAAAAATTCTAGAAAATTTCATAAAATCATAATAAATGATTTTATTTCACAAGAAACGATTTCCAACCACGAAAATAGAGAAAATGATTATTTTTCATAAAACATGAATATAATGAAATTCATTTTAAAATAGGCTTAATAACCAAATATATCCTTAACGTTTATGAAAATATGCAATTAAGTCCTCAACGTATAATTGCATGGAAATAAGGATATTACGTTTTATTTTCAGCATATTAAACCTAAACGTTATAAAATGACAGAATTAAGGATATAACCGTTAAAAACTAACAGTATCCGTTAACCTTGCCTAGGTGGCATGCCACCTGGACAATGACGTGGCCTTACATTGCCACGTGTCATGATGACGTGGAAAAAAGTTAAAATTTTTTTTAATTTCATTTTTTTTAAATAAACATTTTTTAAGTTCATTTTTTTTTCTTAATAGCCAAATATATCCCTAACGTTTATGAAAATATGCAATTAAGCCCTCAACGTATAATTTCATGAAAATAAAGATATTACAATTTATTTTCAGCATGTTAAACCTAAACATTTTAAAATGACAGAATTAAGGATATAGCTGTTAAAATAACAATGTCTGCTAACCTTGCCTAGGTGGCATGCCACCTGGACACTGTCATGGATTATAATGCCACGTGGACCAATGATGTGGCATTACATTGCCACGTGTCATGATGATGTGGAAAAAGTTAAATTTTTTTTTAAATTTCATTTTTTTTCATAATTTTATTTTTTTTAAATTTCGTTTTTTTCATAATTTTATTTTTTAAAAAAATTATATTTTTTTCATCATTTCATTTTTTCTTCTTTTTCTTCTTCTATCTCCCTTACAGGAAGTTCATTGAAGATGTCATTTCCTGTAAGGGAGATAGAAGAAGAAAATGAAGAAAAAATGAAATGATGAAAAAAAATGTAATTTTAAAAAAAAAGTTATGAAAAAGATGTAATTTTTAAAAAAATATGTAATTAAAAAATGAAATTATGAAAAATGTAAATTTGAAAAAAAAATGAACTTAAAAAATGTTTATTTAAAAATTACATATTTTTCATAACTTCATTTTTTTAAAATTAAATTTTTTCGTAATTTTATTTTTTAAAAAATTACATTTTTTTTCATAATTTCATTTTTTCTTCATTTTTTTCTTCTATCTCCCTTACAAGAAGTTCATTGAAGATGTCATTGCCTGTAAGGGAGATAGAAGAAGAAAATGAAGAAAAAATGAAATGATGAAAAAAAATGTAATTTTAAAAAAATGAAGTTATGAAAAAGATGTAATTTTTAAAAAATATGTAATTAAAAAATGAAATTATGAAAAATGTAAATTTGAAAAAAAAATGAACTTAAAAAATGTTTATTTAAAAATTACATCTTTTTCATAACTTCATTTTTTTAAAATTACATTTTTTTCATAATTTTATTTTTTAAAAAATTACATTTTTTTTCATAATTTTATTTTTTTAAAAATTTCATTTTTTTCTTCATTTTCTTCTTCTATCTCCCTTACAGCCTTACAGGTAATGACATCTTCAATGAACTTCCTGTAAGGGAGATAGAAGAAGAAAAAATGAAATGATGAAAAAAATGTAATTTTTTAAAAAATAAAATTATGAAAAAAAACGAAATTAAAAAATTTTTTAACTTTTTCCACGTCATCATGACACGTGGCAATATAATGCCACATCATTGGTCCACATGGCATTATAACTCACGTCAGTGTCCAAGTGGCATGCCACCTAGGCAATGTTAACAGACATTGTTGGTTTTTAACAGCTATATCCTTAATTCTGTCATTTTATAATGCTTAGGTTTAACATGCTGAAAATAAAACGTAATATCTGTATTTTCATGAAATTATACGTTGAGGGCTTAATTGCATATTTTCATAAACGTTAGGGATATATTTAGCTATTAAGCAAAAAAAAAAAACTTAAAAATGTTTATTTAAAAAAAACGAAATTAAAAAAATTAACTTTTTTCCATGTCATCATGACACGTGGCAATGTAATGCCACGTCATTGTCCAGGTGGTATGCCACCTAGGCAAGCTTAACGGACACTGTTAGTTTTTAACGGCTATATCCTTAATTCTGTCATTTTATAACGTTTAGGTTTAATATGCTGAAAATAAAACGTAATATCCTTATTTCCATGCAATTATACGTTGAGGGCTTAATTGCATATTTTCATAAACGTTGGGGATATATTTGTCTATTAAGCTTTAATTCCAGAAAATTCCCTCGATGATCGAGCCGATAGAATCGGACGAGGTGAACACAGGCGTGACCTTCGAGAGTCAGTCGCCGACCTGAAACAGGTAAGGGATGCATGTGCAGCACTGTAAGTATATTCAGTCTGCATGTTTTAATTTTGAAATATTTTATAGAAATATTTTATGAAATTATTATGATGAATGATTGGTTGGAAATTTGGAATGAAGTACTGGCTAGAAATTATAAACTGTATTTTCTGTGCAGGAGGCTAGCTAATCGGCAGCCGTTATACTACCGAAAAATTATCGAAAATTATCGAAAAATTCTAGAAAATTTCATAAAATCATAATAAATGATTTTATTTCACAAGAAACGATTTCCAACCACGAAAATAGAGAAAATGATTATTTTTCATAAAACATGAATATAACGAAATTCATTTTAAAATATTCATGTTTTCGAAATTGGTGATAATGAGATCACCGAAAATTCTCTCGATATATGAATTATAAGTGATATGAAATGGAAAATGAAAAAGGGATAAAGAGAATATTTTATAAAAGTTTTCTAAATATTCTCTCGATATATGAATTATACGTAATATGAAATGAAAGATGAAAAGGGATAAAGTGAATATTTTACAAATATTTTCTTAAATATTCACTTGATTTATTATATAACCTTTATGGTTTTAATTATGAAATTATTATTTTTATAAATTCCATAAAGGTTTTCTGATGATGAAAAATATTGTTTTGAGACTAGTTGGCATCCTATCATGCTGATATGTGATATGTGACATGTAATATGTAATATGTGATATGTGATATGTAGTCCCGGCCGACACCTGATCAGTGATCCGCCGAGGACAATTATAGACTATGGCTATAGATTTGACATGATGATTTTATACCCTTCAGGGTCTATAGCATGATATGAGTAACGACCCAGTGGACGGGCTGGGCGTGTGTGCCTAAGACTCCATATATGATATGTTTTAAATGAAAATGTTTTACATGATATGTGATATGTGAAATGTAAATGTTTTACATGATATGTGATATGTAAAATGAAATGATTTATAGCATTTTTATAAAATGCTTATTTCAGTACTGATTTTAGTACTACGAGATGATTTTCAAATGATATGTAATATGAACATGTGATATGGTTCAGAAGGAAAAAGGAGGAAATTAAATCTAATATTCTTATTTTAATTTTTAAATTGAATATTATATTTAAATGATTTATATGTTATAAAAAAAGGGTTTAATAGCTTATTTTGCTATTTTAAAGTACTGTACTGATTATGATTGTACAATAAAATATGAAAAGAGTTTAAATGAGAATGATGATGATTTAACTAATATTCTTTTCAAAGAATATATGAATATTAGTTACTTTATTTAAATGCTTTATTTTATAAAAGCATTATTTTGAAAAGAATATGGAAATAATATGAAATGAAAAGGTAAAAGGATATAAATTTCAAACGAAAAGAAATTTATTACTCTCTACAGTTGCTTCTAGGTTCTGGGACAAGATAGGTATTTCAAAATACCTCCCTTACTCCATCCGGATCCCTAGCCGACTGTAGTATCTTTCCTACATGCGAACCTAGAGCCCATAGGAAAAATGAAAAAGATTTTCAGCATATAGGAAGCTGAATATCAAGTATGCATATAATTCTCTTACTGAGTCGTGGTTTGCTCACCCCTTAATTTTAACATTTCAGGTTTTTCGAAGACTAAGAGTCTAACACTTAAAGGATTTCGACTGCGCATTTGGGGACGATGCGACAGCTCCACTTATGACATGAGGTATGATCATTTATTTTTTGTATTTAGACATTCACAGTACTACTTTCTTATGAAGTAAGATAGGGGATGTGATTCATATGGTAAATTTTTATGAAATTGTTTATATGTAAAAGAAAAAGTAAAGTTTCGCAGACAGCCCAACCATATAAGATGTATAGGATAAGGTAAAAAATAGGGTCATAGGCTGTGACAGATTTAATGGTATCAGAGCACGGTTGGCCTGATGTCTGTCGATACTTTTGGAAAGAAAATGTGTTGAAAAGGTTAACATCCCCTGTAGTACTGTGTAGTCTAAATACATAGAGAAAATAAATGATTGTAAATTGAGTTAAGTGTTTAGAAAGGGGTGAGAATTATGCACTAAAGATGTCAAAAAGGGAAAACGGCTCAGGATTATTAACTGAAATGGTGATCTTATAATCTAAATGAAGGTCGGTTTGTAAGGAACAGAAATGGACTCGGTGAGGGCCCCACCAGTACTTTTTTGTCCGAATCGAACTGAGACCTGAAAGTGATGATATAAAGGAGGGGAATGAAATATCATCCTTAAATAGACCTTAATATCACCAATTGAAGGTATTTGGAGGAGAGAGAATATTTTTGACCAAAAATGACCAAAATACCCCTACCTCTGAAATTTTATCGGGAGTCAAAATAGACCAACAGAAGTTGAAATTGATTGATTTGATAGAGAAATTGATGATGTAAAGCTGCATTTCATGCAAAATAATCTAATTATGGATTCTATTTTTTTTTTGTCAAAATCGAAGAAGCTCTTAAAATGATGATATTGGTATAAGAAAGGGGTACTATCAGCACATAGGTCATAAGATCTTTGGTTTAAATGTATATTGAGGAGAAAAAAATGTGAAATGACAAAAATGCCCCTATGTGGGATTATGATTTGAATAGTGATAAAACCAAGTCGATTTTGAATATATTAATAATAATAGAGTTATTGATGGTATAAAAGACATAATATGAGTATAACGATCCCAATTATAAATTTCACTACACTTAGTGTGCTGATACGACCCAAATGGTTATAAGGAAGTCGCAGGATGAGCGACTTAGTATTGATTTTTTGGGTCTAACTTAAAAGTGTATTAATAAGATGTTGATTACGAGTTCGTTGGATATGATGAAAGATAAAATGATTACTGATGATGAATGAGAAAGTGATCGGTACGGTTGATGAAATTCATAGCAGTACGATTAATTCTAGTTCTAAACAATCATACAATTTCTGAAGTATTAAATGGATATTTATAGAACCAGAATATTTTGGAATATGTTTTATAGAATAATGTACCGTATGGAGTATATGAATTGGAGAATATGCATAAGAACAGTAAGTGATAATAAGAGATGAGGAAGACAACAACTAACCTGAATTATTAAATGAAAATGATTGTAAAAATAAATTACGGTAATAATAAATTGGTTAGCTGTGAAAGTTGTTAATTAAACGGTTACACTTAATACAGCATTGTAAATTAAGATGATTGATATGCTGTGAAGTATGAGTAACTAAATGAATCAAGGTGGAATATGTATTAAAATGATCTAAATATTAAGTGTCTTTGCCTTGAGGATATACAGTGGAAATGATAAGACACAAAGATGAAATATCCAAAATGATAAGAGATGAATGATTAAGGAAAGTATCGGATTTGATTTCTGATAGAACTTCCAGAGTTATATAAATTAGAGGAATCGAGATAACATTGACTCGATTTTGAATATGAAATCTAATTCTAAGCTTATATTGGAGAACTTAGGAGAATCCGAAAGCTTAAGAAAACACTCTGGAAAATGGGAGAACAATGAAATGCACGTGTATAAGGTGTGATTGAACGTAAATTGAGGATAAGAAAGTTATATGTATAAGTGTAAGTGAGAGAAGCACTGATGATATAAGTGTATAAGGTGTGATTGAACGTAAATTGAGGATAAGAAAGTTATATGTATAAGTATAAGTGTAAGTGTAAGTTATATGAGTAACATCACA
This sequence comes from Heritiera fomes, assembly GCA_032173925.1. Taxonomy (NCBI): domain Eukaryota; kingdom Viridiplantae; phylum Streptophyta; class Magnoliopsida; order Malvales; family Malvaceae; genus Heritiera; species Heritiera fomes. Next base: position 18,626,870 of record JAPDPM010000009.1, read on the forward strand.
GTATGACTCCACATCCCTGGGCGGCTGTGCTGGTGGCTTGTAACATCCCGAATCTACCGTAAATCACATATTTTACTCTTATTCACACATTTTACCGATTAGGCTGTCTATGATGCTTAACACTCTATTAACCCTTTAAGAAATAAATGCTACTTTCATTTCAGTACCAAAATAAAACTATGAATACCTCATAATTCATGAGATAACTTACATTTCCTTTTTAATCAAAGTAGTACTGTACAATTTTACTGAATATATAAAAGAATACAATGTAGCTTCGGTATCGTCTATATGTTGACTCTAGCAGCCGATAACTCTGGAAGGTAAACCCTTTTAATCCAAATCAATAACCTGTAGAGTGAAAATAAGGGGTGAGCGACAACGTGCTTAGTAACGAAATTGTATGCTGCTTTATAAAAACCAAAACTATATACCACAAAATGTTTATTTTCCCTAACAGCATACCCAGTAGGAAAACAGTGGATATAGTGAACGGTCTTTAATATTCAGATCACTAGCTAAATAGTTTACGATATAGTATAGTAAACAGTAAACGGGATTCAATAAATCCATTCAGAAAATAGAAATCAGCAAGTTGAGACTAGGCATCACCATACAAATAAATCATGCTATCATCATTCCCACAAGAACACAAGTCGTCCGCTTTGGGGTGAACCCGTAGGGCATCGCCCCTCACGGCTTTCTTGGAGTGTGCCTTTAGGCCAAAACTACATTTCGCATTCCCATTGGGACACAGCTAGATCTATGGCACTAATCAGCCATACGAATAGTAACGCATGAAACTCGGGGCCTAAGGTCTCAAAAATCAATTTATATCTCGTAAAGAACCTTTAAGGAATATTTCACACATTTCATCATTTCTTTAAAATGATCTTTTTCCAAAAAGGTATTATATTTTCTGTTTACAAAACACAGTAAAAACAGTAGGTAATCTCACCATTTTTCGTGACAAGTTAAATTAGCTCGCCCCTTACTAGCTCGCCTATTATGGCTTGCCCCTCGCAGTGGATTGAGTTCGCATGTTTTCATTTGCCCATGTGGCAAACTAACATCACCCACTGTGGCTCTCACACCGAGCTGAACTGGGGGATCGCCTACAAAATATTTTTCTTTAAAAGAAACAAGGGATCGCCCACTGTTGGCTTGTCCAGAATTTTATCAAAGGGGTTGCCTATCTTTGGCTCGCTCGGATTTTATTAAAACAGGGGTTGCCTTTCTTTGGCTTGCCCATAAAACAACATAGGGGTTGGCTTTATAGCTCGCCCAAATCATGGTCTGTGAAAATAGTTTATCAAACTAATGCATGTCAATCATTTTCTTAATATTTTTATAACATTTTTACTCCACAGGACATGCATTTTACTTCCCATACTACTCCCTTACCTGATCTTACGAAACCGAGCTTCCTAGTTGCACCTATTGAAATCGTACTTCTCGACTGCAAAATAATTTTATCGAAAATTATTAATAATTTTCTTCTTATTTTTAAACCATTAAAATTCATAAAATGCAGCCACTAACTTTATGTTATGAATACAACCAGTATAAATTATACTGATATTTAAAATCAACTTCTTCGTTCCACTTCCTTTTTCGGTTTTAATTGCACCGAAAATTCTCTTTTAATTTCTAGAATTATTCTCTACTAAAACCCTCACTTTTTAGCTTATCTTTGAGCCTCCAATGGTCATGGCCGAACACCATCTTGGCCACTTTTATTGACTTTTAAATTTTTCTTTCCATGGTTTTGGTTCCCATTAAAGACTCCTTTACGCGAACTTCTCTTGCCATTTTCTTTGCATGAAGCCATAAATGCCTCCATTTTTCCATGTTCAACAGTAGGTTTCTTCATTAGTCAAAGTTCTCTTTTCAATCCTTTTAATTCTAAGCTTCTTCTTCCATTAGTTGTATTCTATAATTTCCTTTCTCATCACCATCATCTAACATATTTCCTTTGTTTTTGTTAACTCAATATCAAGATCTAATTTATACAAATTCCATGTTCTAATGGAATTTAACTAAAATTAATATTATCATCATGTTTCGCATGCTTAGAAACATAAAAATAAGTTATTGAATATCACAAAACCAAGAGGATTAAATTCCTTACCTTAACCGATTGTAGTTCTCCAAAACAGAATTTTATTTTCTGTTTTCGTTTCAGCCTTCCTCTTTTCTTCCTTTGATGCTTAAATGATGGAGGAAAGATTGGATATTAAAATTAAGAGGTTAACTCTTTAATCTATGAATTTTCTCTGGCTAGAAAAATGGCCAAAACAGAACACAACTCAACTCCAAAATGGCTCTCACATAGTGAAGCAGAATCGGTGATGAATAAGTAAAATTGGCTGGGGTCTTTGCTTCAGTTAGTTTCCATATGTTCAAGACAACCAATAACACTTAATTACCTAACATCTTATCTATTCTGTTTCATCATTTGTTTCATTAGAATTCATTTAATGCATGAAGAAAAATTGCAGCTCAAGGTGGCGAGGAAGTCATCTTTTCCACACGCCTTTTGCTTCTTTTTCTTTTGTTTTATTCTGTAGCAATTAATTGCTCTCATACTTCACTTTTAAGCCATAATTCTCTCATGTTTTCTACCATAAAAGTCATACTTCAGCAGCCTTTCAAAAGGCTAGGCAGCAACGTCTCAAGGAAGCAAGGTTGGCGTGGACTTGATTTCTTGGCTGACCAATTACATTGCTTCCAATTCCTTGTTTCTTTGCTTATTTTTCAACCGAAAATTCCTCTTACATGCTAGCTTTAAATACTTTACCTTTAAGTACCATTTTCTATCTTAAATTTATAGCTTAACAGCCTTAAACAAAGCTGAAGGGAGACGTGTAATAATAGCAAATTAGAGTGGTCTTGACCAATTTGCTTAATCTTGTTTTTTTCACTCTTTCTTTGCTTTATTTTAACTAATAGAAATTTTAAAGTAAAGTATCCTTTATTACTTTATATTCAAAGACCATTTCTACTTATTTTTCATTATAAACAAAGCATGTCTTCATCAACCTTTTTATGTCCAACCGATCGGTACACAAGGAGAGATCAAGTGGTGTTAAAGTCCACTTGTAGCCACTTTTCTTGACTTCTTTTAACCTCTTTTGTTAGCTATATCATCCAACAAAATTCCAACCTTGTCAATCTCTAATTAATTTCATGTTCTTTTATCATATGTTTCATTAGTATTTTCTACTCTTAAAGTCATACTTCAATCGCATTTAAAAAGGCTAGATGGAAACATATCAAAGCAACATGATTTGGTTGGCGTGAATGGCTGCATATTTTAACTTTTCTTTAAGTGTTTCTAACCATATAACACACACAGCAGCTGCAAAAAAATGGCTTGAAGTTCAACTTTGGCTGCACGGTTAGACTTGGTTCCTTTCTTTTTGAAGGCTTCAACCAATAGCATTTAACCTTCTTTCCAAATACATAAAATTCCCTTCATTTAAATCTCATTTGTTTGCATTTTACACCATACAAATTTTGCATTTCCATTGCCTCTAATTAAATGAAACTACACGGCATGACAGCAACAAGAATGACGTGAATGTCAAATTTTCTTGGCTACACAATTGTTGACTTAGTTCACCCTTTTAGGTGTGTTCAAACCGATGGAAATTTACCATGTTTCCAAATGGAAATGTTCCTCCATTTAAATATTATTTATTTACATATTATTGTAGAAAGATATCATTTCCATTCTAAAATTTTCTTATTTGTTTTCTTCCTTTATTCAACGTTTCCTCAATTCATTCTTTAATATTCATTTCCACTCTTATACACCATATTATAGTTTATAACTCCAATAATTCCAATTTGAGAGTGGAAATTCATTCAATCTTTACTTAATTCCACTATCAATAATCTACAAAGTATAGTGTATAATGTTATAAAATCGGGTCTCACTTGGCTATGGTGGAACTACATGTGGCTAAGGTGTTGGTGGTGGAATAGGCTGTGGCTCAGGTACTACTAGTGCCGGCTGAGGTGGGGGTGGTGCTACTGCCGGAGCTGTGGGAGCTGCTGCTCTATCTCTCTCCGCCTTATCTGCAGTTCTATCTGCCTGATATATAGCCATAAAGTCGGCTAACATCCTCTCCATCCTCGTCATACGACTATTAAGGCTCTCCGGCAGCTGTGGGTGAGTAGGTCCTGAGGCGAGCTCCGATGCTGGCTTGCCCTACCTCTACCTCTGCCCCTAACTGAGCGTGTTACCCTCCTTCCACTCATATCTGCACCACAAATATAATTTATTTCACTTTCTATTAGTTATTCTATTATACATTCAGATTATATAGTACTACAGGGGATGTTTACTTTTAACTTTTATCTTAAGGCACATCAAACATCAGACCAACACTGCTATGGTACAATTAAATCTGTAACAATCTGAATATACAGTAAATCCCTTATTTTTACATATATTTGACGGTTGTGCTCTCTGCAATGCCTTAATCACTTAAACAGTTATAGTAATAAACAGTAAATTTTATTTAACTTACTAGATCGGAATATGAATATTACATTATTCCTTATCATATTTACATCCCCTGTATTCTACTTACAATTAAAGTAGTACCGTGCAAAATTTCTGAATATATAAAGGAAAATAAAATACCTCCAAGATCGTAAATCTGCTGACTCAGGTAACCAAAATTGCAGCCGATAACTCAGGATGATATATCTCTTATCCAAATACAGTAACCTGTGGAGTGGAAAATAAAGGGGTGAGCGACAACGTGCTCAGTAAAGGAGTCATATGCAAGCTTGATATAATGAAACCTATATGCTGGAAAATATTTATTTTTCCTAACGGTTCACTAACACAGTAAAAGGGAAGGATACTATAGTTGGTTGGGAAATCCAGATGAAGCATGGAAGGTATTTTGAAATACCTGTCTTGTTCCAGAAACCCAGAGCGACTATAGGGAGTAAATTATAAATTGTTATAATAAACAATTTAATACTTATTTTCAATAAATATATATATGGAATAGACCATTGAATTTCAGCATTTCAGTAGCATTTTAAAACATGTGACAGTACAGTAGTGAAACAGTGCAGTAAACAATAAAGTTTTTAATCTTTGAAACAGTATACAGTCACTTCAGTACAGTAGATTGAATCTCTTGAAAAATTAGTAGATAAACAGTTTAGTAATTATTCCTAATTTAGAAATAATATTATAAACATTTTCTTTTCAATAGACAGTATTTTTAGTACAATTCAGTAAACAGTAAATCAGTAAATAACAGTTCAGTAACAGTATTTCTCAATACAGTACAGTAAAACAGTAATCAGTCAAATACAGTTCAGTAATCATTTTATAGTGGGTTGAGACTAGGCAACACCCTAAATCAGTCATGCTAAAATTATCCCCGAAGGGAAACAGTAACAGTATACAGTTAGATCTATGGCCATAGTCTATAGAGCGTCCACACAGTATAATTGCTAGGTGACCCGGGACTGTTGATGACTTGGCGGGTTAATTAGCCATGTGACAGTATAGTAACAGTGAGCATGAAGTTGGGGCCTAAAGTCTCAAAATCATTTAATTTCCATATGAAATACCTTTAAGGAATTTAAATAAAAATTATCCTTTAATTAAATAAATATTCCAAAAAGGTAATAAATTCACTTATAATAATACAATGAAGACAGTCGATAAATATTCATGTTTTTAGTGAGAAGTCTCATAAATATTCTTTAAAAATATAAAACATTTTAAAGAATATATTTTTATTCTCACTTTAATAAATATTCATAACATAAATATTTAATTTAATACTTTTCAACAATTTTCCAATTTATGGAAAATTTATGGAAATAATTTCCAAACTTCATAATTCACTTAAATTATGCATCTAAAATATTTCATGATATTTTAGAATAATTTTGAGAATTTTTCGGCCCATAACAGCTACGAATTCCTAACTTCCTGGACGTAAAATACAATATATAAAACCAGCTTTCAACCACAATTTGCATGATTTTCAAAGCATTTCATCATTTCAATAATTTCATAAAATCACACTTAACAAATCATGCAATTCATTATATCTTACAACTCACACACTTTTCCCTTACCTGTATAGCGATACCGACACGTTCAATAGCACTAACCGTAAACCGAAAATCCCGGCTGCAAAAATAATTTTACCAAAAATTATCATTAATTCCCTTTTTAATTTTAGGCTATTAACTTTCATGAAATGCAACCACTAATTATACAGCCTATGACTAACCAGTATAAATTATACTGGTAATGAACCTTAACTTTCCTATTTTAGCTCTTTTTTCGAATCCAATTTCACCAGTCTTCTTCTTTTAATTTCTATAGTCATTTTCTATATTTAAACCTTAAATTGCTGCATGATGATAGCCCTAAAAAGCTCTTGGCCGAAACCCCCTCTTGAACCATTCTCATGAATTTCAGTCATTTCACAAATCTAAGCTTTCTAACCTTTAAATTCATGTTCCTTTATTTATTTTCTACCATTTTCTTGCAAGAAAATGCATGATCTCCCTATGCTATAGCCAAAATAAATTAAATCCAATGGTAGAAATGAATTCTACACCTTTGATTTAGCTAGAATATAATTTTGAAACAAATTGAAACATAAAAAATTGGTAGATCCATACCTTCGGCCGAATCCTTCTTGGCCTCTTTTCTCCTTGGGCTTTTCTTCTTTTGATGAGATTTTGGTGTCTATGAAGAGAGGAGGTGACGTAGAATAATTTCTCTAGAAATGATTATGATGAAAAAATGACAATTTCATATGGTTTTTCTTGGTTTTCTTTTCTTTTGTTTTTCTTTCTTTTTCCTTGTGGGTGTCGTGGGGTTGTTGGGCATGGATGATGAATAGTGCCTACTGTCTCATTTGCTGAGTCAAAAAGAAAAGTCTAGAAAAGCTAATTTACCTTTTTTGCCCTTGGTTATGAAAAATCTTGACAATTTTCGCCTTAAACTTCCGTAATCGTAAAAACCTCGTAATTGGACTCCAAAAATTTTGATTCCAGTACCAATCAACCACATTTAATGTATTTTGATGATTGGAAGTGGTTTCGTTGATGCACGGTACATCGATAATGAGAAATTACGATTTTACCCCTTGTAGACTGCCAGCGAAATTTTTCAATTAAATCACTGTTTTAATTAATCTCTTGGCACTATGTGTCACATCCTGTGACTACATAATTTCACATTTTTCCACACATTTTATATGGTCGGGCTGTCTGTGATGCCTTTTCACACTGTTCATCTACAATAGTAACCAAATTAGACTATTTATTTATTGTAAATTAATATTCATATACTATAAAAATTAGTTTACATTCCCCTGAAATACATTTACAACTAGTAGTACTGTATAAACAGGTCTGAATATACAAATGTAAACACGTTACCTTGGAAGTTCCTTATATGACACTTCGAGCTACTCAAAGCGCAGTTAATCCATGGTTTGTACTTCAGCTATTCTTTACACCAAATCTGATGGAGATCCAAGCTCACAAAGCTCAAGTCATGTTCGTGATGATCGTGATCCTTTGAGTATCCATGGAGGTCCAATTACAAGAGCTAAATCAAAGATAATGCAACAAGCCTTGGCTGGTTTCATTGATATTGCTAGAGAGAAAGCCCAACAAAGCTTGAGCATGGAGGATGATAAAGTCTTCTATAATATGATCCAAGCCCAAGTTCAACCTTCTTGAAGACACACAAGTATTGGGCCGAAATGCAAAATAGGCTAGATGCATATTTTATTTAGTTAAGTATTATTGGGCTGAATATTGTCTTAATTTAATTTAAGCCCAATTCCTTTTTAAATAATAGATTTTGTAAGACTTTTATTACTTGTTCTGCAAGTTAGGAGAGTAGGATTCCTATTGCTTGTTCTGCAAGTTTGCTATTTCCTAGTCTGCAAGTTAGGAAAGTAGGATTCCTATTACTTGTGTTGCAAGTTATCTATTTGCCTATAAATAGTTATGTAACCCTTTGGGGAGAACACAATTTATTTTTGTAATAAAATTGAGACTTCTTCTCTTTGGTTCTCTTGAGAACTCTTGAACTTATCAAGGTCTTCCTTGTGGCGTTCTTCTACCTTCCACCAATATATACCATAGGTTCTTGCTTTTCTAAGCACCGGGTCTTGGTCCAATACCATAGGTTCTTGTGTTTCTACACAACGGGTCTTGGTTTTACTTCTAATTTTTGTTTTCCTTTGCTGCGTTTTTAACTTGTTATTGTTTTTTTCTTCAAGTGTTCTTCGTCTTCTTCATTGAACCTCATCTTCTTTCGGTGAGGTTCATATCATTTGGCATCAGAGCTTAGGTTTAATTCATGGGAGTTTCGTTTTTGTTTTTTTTTCTTTGTCTTCTTGTCGTGGACAAACCTTGATCTTGAATCCTTTTCCAAGCCAGCACTAATATTGTTTGTCCCCCAAACCTATTTTCTTTACCCATCAAGTAAACCCTATCTTGTTCTCCAAGCAACCAAATCCCAAAGGTTTTCTTGCTCACCAAGAAACCTTCAAAAGCTCTACATCACATAAAGACTACTTGTTTCACAAGCCACCGTTCCCTCTCATTCCTTGCCACACAAGCTGCTACCAAAACTAGCTTGTTTTAGTCAAAAAAGTTGCCTTGTTCCCTAAGTAAACCTCTTCTTATTATTTAGACTTTTTTTTCTTCATTGTTCGTTTACTTTAGTAAAATAAAAAAAAAGAAAAAAAAGAAAAGAAAAAAATCAATTTAAGAGGGGATTTATTACATCGTGTGTAGCAAGTGCAACATCAAAGGCAATTCGTAGAGGTGTGCTTCATCAAAATCTTGAGGTAGTCATTCTTTCTTGAGCTTTGAGATTTCTTATTTGCCTAATTTGAAAATTCATTGTTACCATTCTACCCTACTGTCTAAAAATTACTTTTTTGACCCTATCACATAAAAAGACAAAACTACCCCACCTTTGGCTAAACCCTACCCTAATTGAACACCCCAAAACACGCATATTTCCTTCAAGGTTTAGTTTCATTAGACTCTTCTTAAGCCTTATTGAGTCTTGCAAAGTCTTGTTGAGTCTTCATTGTTTTGTTTTCCCTTGATTAAAATCTTGTGCTCAGCTTGTTTATTGTTGGTTGATAGTTGAATTCCATAAGCTGATTTTTGATTGAGTCTTGAGTTCAATATAGAACCTATAGAGAAAAGTTGTGTGAGGGAAAAAAAGGCAAGAGTGTGTGAGTAACATTAGTAGAGAAAAGCCATATTAAATTGTGTGAAACACGAGTGTGAGTGTTACATTCTTGTGTGTATTGAGTGTAAACACGTGAGGTCATACTTGTGAGGTCCTTTTCTTTTACTAACGTCTTACAGGATAAAATCATGTCTTCTAATAGTGAAAAGCCTGATTTGAGTAAGATCGAGTTCATGTTCCAAGCTATGCAACAACAATTTTCAAGGATAGAGTTGAGGTTTAATAATATTCATGATAAGTTGGAGGAACATGAAGCTGTCCTAGCTAAGGTAAAGCCAGGTGATACTTCTCATGAGAATGGCAATGTTGTGAATAATGACTTTGATGATAAACTTGATGATGAGTTTGATGATGATGAGTTTAGTAGAAGTGTTAAAGGTAACCATGGTAATAAAGGAGGTCGTGGAGATAGGTATAAAGGAGATAGGTATTATGATAGGATAGATAGAAATTTAGGAAGTATCAAATTGAAGATTCCTTCCTTTCAAGGTAAGAACAATCCTGAGGCTTACTTAGAATGGGAAAAGAAAGTGGAGATGGTCTTTGATTGCCATAACTATTCCGAAGAAAAAAAGGTGAAACTTGCTGCTGTAGACTTCACGGATTATGCAATCATTTGGTGGGACCAACTCATGCTTGGTAGACGTAGGAATAGAGAGCCACCTATAGTTACATGGAATGAAATGAAACGTGTTATGAGAAAAAGGTTTGTTCCTAGTCATTACTATAGAGAGCTTTATCAAAGGTTTCAAGGTCTCATTCAAGGTTCTAAGAATGTTGAGGATTATCATAAAGAAATGGAAATTATCATGATCAGAGCTAATGTTGAAGAGGATAGTGAAGCTACTATGGCTCGATTCTTACAAGGATTGAATCGTGAGATTGCTAATGTAGTGGAGTTACATCACTATGTGGAGTTTGATGATATGTTGCATATGGCTATCAAGGTTGAAAGGCAACTCAAGAGAAAAGGTTATTCATCTCGTTTTATGCAAGGTTCTAGTTCATCTTCTTCTTGGAAACCGAACACCTTTCGAAGGGATGATAAGACTACATTCAAACTTAAGACTGAATCCTCATTCAAGCCTAAGGGTGAGAGTGTCTAAAAGCCCAAACCCGAGGCTATCCAAGCATCCCAAGGTAAGAGTAGAGACATTAAGTGTTTTAGATGTTTGGGAAGAGGACACATTGCATCACAATGCCCAAACAAACGAGTCATGATTATGCGTGATGATGGTGATGTTGTAAGTGAAGATTCTGATGTTGATGATGAGATGCCACCATTGGAGGACATTAATGAGGATGATGACTATGTTGAGTTTGCTGCACATGGTGAAGCACTTGTAGCTCGTCGTGCATTAAGTGCCCAAGTTAAGGATGAAGATGAAGTGCAACGAGAAAATATTTTTCATACTAGATGCCACGTCAACAATAAGGTATGCTCTTTGATTATTGATGGTGGTAGTTGCACTAATGTTGCTAGCACTTATTTGGTTGACAAATTGAGTTTGCCCACTACAAAACATCCCAAACCGTACAAACTTCAATGGCTCAATAATTGTGGAGAAGTAAATGTGACCAAGCAAGTATTGGTGCTATTTTCAATTGGAAGGTACAATGATAAAGTGTTGTGTGATGTTGTGCCTATGCATGCTGGTCATTTGCTTTTAGGAAGACCATGGCAATTTGATAGACATGTCATACATGATGGATTTACAAACCGTTATTCATTTACCATGGCTGGTAAGAAATTCACACTTGCACCCTTGAGTCCTACGGAGATTTATGAGGATCAATTAAGGTTGAAAGAGCAGAATGAATCACAACAAAGGTCAAAGAATCTAGATAAAGACAAAGATATTGCAAAGAAAGAAAGAAAGGACGTGAGCTTCTATGCAAAGCAAAGTGATGTAAAGGCTGCTTTTCTAGCTAAGTGCCCAATCCTTTTGTTTTTATATAAAGAATCTTGTTTTAGTTGTAATGATCTTAAATCTTCTTTGCCTACTAATGTTGTGTCTCTTTTGAAGGAATTTGGAGATATATTCCCCGAGGAGATTCCAAATGGTTTGCCACCTATTAGGGGAATTGAGCATCAAATAGACCTTGTTCCTGGAGCTGCCATTCCCAATAGGCCTGCCTATAGAAGCAATCCTGAGGAGACAAAGGAGCTTCAAAGGCAAGTTGACGAGCTCATGAAGAAAGGCTACGTTAGAGAGAGCATGAGTCCATATGCTGTTCCTGTGTTACTTGTTCCTAAGAAGGATGGGACGTGGAGGATGTGTGTTGATTGTCGTGCCATCAACAAAATCACTGTAAAGTATCGCTATCCCATTCCTAGATTAGATGATATGCTTGATGAGTTACATGGTTCTTGCATCTTTTCTAAAATTGATTTGAAAAGTGGTTATCATCAAATTCGCATGAGAGAAGGTGATGAATGGAAAACTGCATTTAAGACTAAGCATGGTTTGTATGAATGGTTAGTTATGCCTTTTGGATTAACTAATGCACCTAGCACTTTCATGAGATTAATGAACCATGTCTTGCGTGCTTTCATTGGAAAATTTGTAGTTGTCTATTTTGATGATATCTTGATCTATAGTAGAAGTTTGCATGAACATATTGAACATTTAAAGAATGTGCTTAATGTCTTGAGAAAGGAAAAGCTGTATGCTAACCTTAAGAAATGTTCCTTTTGCACTGATAAGATTATATTTCTTGGATATGTTATTTCTTCTAAGGGAATAGCAGTAGAAGATGAAAAGGTCAAGGCAATTAAAGATTGGCCTATACCTAAGAATATCTCTGAGGTGCGTAGTTTTCATGGATTAGCTAGTTTCTATCGTAGGTTTGTTAGAGACTTCAGTACGATAGCTGCACCTCTAACTGATGTTGTTAAAAAGAATGTTGGATTTAAATGGGGTCTTGAGCAAGATCATGCTTTTAACTTGCTTAAAGAGAAGCTTTGTTCCGCAGCTTTATTATCCTTACCTGACTTTTCTAAAACTTTTGAGATTGAGTGTGATGCTTCAAGTATAGGTATTGGAGCTGTTTTAATGCATGAGAAGTGCCCCATTGCTTTTTTCAGTGAGAAGTTAAGTGGAGCTGCCTTTAACTATCCTACATATGATAAAGAGATGTATGCATTAGTGAGGGCCTTGGAAACATGACAACACTATTTATGGCCCAAGGAATTTGTCATCCACACTGATCATGAGTCCTTGAAGCACTTGAAAAGACAAAGCAAGTTGAACAAACGTCATGCCAAATGGATGGAGTTCATTGAAACATTTCCATATGTGATCAAATATAAACAAGGTAAAGAAAATGTCGTGGCAGATGCATTATCTCGAAGGTATACTCTAATCACTACTCTTAATGCAAAACTACTTGGATTTGAGTATATTAAAGACTTGTATGCTACTGATGAGGATTTTGAAAATGTGTTCATTGCATGTGAGAAAACTGGTTTTGGAAAGTTTTATAGGCATGATGGATTCTTATTTAGGGAAAATAGATTATGTGTGCCTAGGAGTTCTTTAAGAGAATTACTTGTTAGAGAAGCCCATAGTGGTGGATTAATGGGACATTTTGGAGTAAAGAAAACTTTAGATATCTTGCATGATCACTTCTTTTGGCCTAACATGAAAAGAGATGTTGAAAAATTGTGTGAAAGATGTGTCACTTGTAAACAAGCTAAGTCTAGGGCTATGAATCATGGTCTTTATACTCCATTACCTATTCCTACTGCTCCTTGGACTGACATTTCTATGGACTTTGTTTTGGGGTTACCAAGAACAAAGAGAGCTAGAGATTCTGTTTTTGTTGTTGTTGACAGGTTCTCTAAGATGGCTCACTTCATTGCTTGTCACAAGACAGATGATGCAAGCAACATTGCTGATTTATTCTTCAAGGAAATTATTCGTCTACATGGTGTTCCGAGGACCATTGTTTCTGACCGTGCTGTGAAGTTCCTTAGCTACTTTTGGAAAACATTATGGGGAAAGTTAGGAACAAAGCTATTGTTTTCAACTACTTGTCATCCACAAACCGATGGTCAAACTGAAGTAGTCAATCGTACTTTGTCTACTTTGTTGAGGTCCATTATTCAAAAGAATTTGAAGAATTGGGAAGATTGTTTGCCTCATGTGGAGTTTGCTTGCAATAGTAGTGTGCATTCTACTACTAATTATTCTCCATTTGAAGTTGTCTATGGTTTTAATCCACTCACTCCATTGGATCTTTTACCACTACCTATTGAGGAGAGAGCTAGTTTGGATGGGGAAAAGAAAGCCGATTTTGTTAAGCAACTACATGAGAAGGTACGTCAAAACATTAAGAAGAGGACTGAGCAATATGCTACTCAAGCCAACAAGCATCGCAAGAAAGTTGTCTTTGAACCTGGTGATTGGGTTTGGGTACATATGCGTAAAGAGAGATTTCCTGCTCAGCATCGCTCCAAGTTGCAACCTCGAGGAGATGGACCATTCCAAGTGATTAAGAAGATCAATGACAATGCTTATAAGTTAGATCTTCCAGGTGAGTATAATGTTAGTGCTACATTTAATGTTTCTGATCTTTCTCCCTTTGATATTGATGTAGGTGATTCTGATTTGAGGACAAATCATTTCGAGGAGAGGGGGAATGATGGAGATCCAAGCTCACAAAGCTCAAGTCATGTTCGTGATGATCGTGATCCTTTGAGTATCCATGGAGGTCCAATTACAAGAGCTAAATCAAAGATAATGCAACAAGCCTTGGCTGGTTTCATTGATATTGCTAGAGAGAAAGCCCAACAAAGCTTGAGCATGGAGGATGATAAAGTCTTCTACAACATGATCCAAGCCCAAGTTCAACCTTCTTGAAGACACACAAGTATTGGGCCGAAATGCAAATTAGGCTAGATGCATATTTTATTTAGTTAAGTATTATTGGGCTAAACATTGTCTTAATTTAATTTAAGCCCAATTCCTTTTTAAATAATAGATTTTGTAAGACTTCTATTACTTGTTCTGCAAGTTAGGAGAGTAGGATTCCTATTGCTTGTTCTGGAAGTTTGCTATTTCCTAGTCTGCAAATTAGGAAAGTAGGATTCCTATTACTTGTGTTACAAGTTATCTATTTGCCTATAAATAGTTATGTAACCCTTTGGGGAGAACACAATTTATTTTTGTAATAAAATTGAGAGTTCTTCTCTTTGGTTCTCTTGAGAACTCTTGAACTTATCAAGGTCTTCCTTGTGGCGTTCTTCTACCTTCCACCAATATATACCATAGGTTCTTGCTTTTCTAAGCAACAGGTCTTGGTCCAATACCATAGGTTCTTGTGTTTCTACACAACGGGTCTTGGTTTTACTTCTAATTTTTGTTTTCCTTTGCTGCGTTTTTAACTTGTTATTGTTTTTTTCTTCAAGTGTTCTTCGTCTTCTTCATTGAACCTCATCTTCTTTCGGTGAGGTTCATATCAAAATCTATGATGATAAAAGTAAATGAGTGAGCAAACCACGGCTCAGTAGGAGAGTTGTATGCGAATTTTGATATCTCGAAGACTATATTCAGTAAAACCTTTTAGTTTACTATCCATATGTTGGGTACACTAAAAGGAAAGGATACTATAGCCGGCCAGGAAATCCAGATAGAGTAAGGAAGGTATTTTAAAATACTTGTCTTGTCCCAGAAACCTAAAGCGACTATAGGGAGTAGAAATTTATTTTTCATATAAATTTTATTTCAAATTTATTGCATATAAATCTTTTATACACTTGAGTAAAACACTTTATCAAATCACAAATTCAACACTTGAAAATCACAAAGTTTTCCACCACTGAAATCCTCACTTTCACACGTGTAACAGTAAAATAACTGTTTAATTATAATAACAGTTTAGTGATAGAACACTTCAGAAAGTCATCACAGTTATATGAAAATATCACAAAAATCAATAATAACACGTGAAATCATAGTGGAAACTAGGCAACACCCAAGTGATATCATGCTACAAGTCCCGTAGGGAATAATAGGGTACACGTGAGATCCCTGTGGGGACAGTATAATAAACACATGAGATCTATGACAATAGTCTATAGGTGTCCTCGGTTGTACACTGATCAAGTGTCAACTGGCATGCTGAAGACAAGATCAGTGTCAACAGCTTAACACATGAGAGGGTACACATGAACACGTGAGCATGATATGGGGCCTAACAGTCTCAAAACAGTATATAAGAAATCTCATCACCTTTATGAAATTTAGTAAGATCAATGATGTTTTTCAAAAAAATCCATAAAGGTATAAATCATAATATTTCGTACGGTGAAAAACAGTTTATAAGATAATCACACAGTACTAATAAAATTTTGTAACTGTTCCTTTTCATTGTAGAACACATACGCACGTGATTCCGTACTTTCTTTCCAAAACTTGAAATTCACAATTATTGGAAATCAATTCCAATATTTTCATACTTTATGGAAAAATAAAAATATTTATTTTCCAAAATTAAGAATAATTCCACCAACACATTTTTCACTATAAAACACGTGCAGAGACATTTTAGTCTCAAAACAATAATTATACAGTGATAAAGCCTTTATGGAAATCATTACTCGTGATAAAATTTATTTAATCCATAAAAGAAAATCATAATAAATTAGTGAATATTATACTGAAAATCATTTATAAAATATTCACTATTCATCATTTCACTTCACCAATGACACATTTTCCTTTAAAACACGTGGACTGAATTTTCGGTAGTTTAATCTTTATCGAAATCGATATCATGAATATTTAATAAATACTTTTCGTTAAATTCACCGTTTATGAAAAATAATTAATTTATCACTTTTGAGGCTAGGAAAAATACCAATAATGCACTAAAATATTTTATAATATTTTTTTGAAATATTTTAGTAAATTTCGACAACATAACGACTGCTAGAGTCCTAACCTCCTTGCACTTGTAAACACAGTCTCAACAGCCATAAAACCACAATTTCGTAGCATTTCGAGGCAATTAAATATCCAATAAATCTTATAAAATTCATAGCATGAAAAACATGCATTCGGATATCCCTACAAATTCAAACACGCATCCCTTACCTGTCTCATGGTGTTGAATTTCTCGGTGTCATCACATAAAATCCAATTATTCAGGCTGCAAGATAATTTCACCAATAATTTTCATTAATTATTCTCTAATTTTTGAACCATCATTCATCACTAAATGCAACCACATTGTACACTACTTATGTCTAATAAGTGAAATTTACACCAGTAGTAAAACACAACTTCACCGATTTATCTCCAATTTCATAACCGAATGCACTATTGATCTTCTCTAAATTTATATATATTATTTTGACACATTAAAATCATAAAATATAACTTGATATCACCTCCAAGTAGCCTTGGCCGAATGGTCATCCATGAATTTTACCTTATTATCTCTTACTTCTTAAAATTCAACATTACACATAGAAATTTTGGTTAACCAAGTATTTCAATTTGTCCGAAATTCGATTCATTTCATAATTTCTCTTTTCATAAATCAAATCTTCTACTTACTCTTGCCACCACTTTGTTACTTTGTCTTAACTATTAATTTTGAGAATTTAACATGATCCACCGTAATTCATGTTTTAACCAAACTTCTTACTTAGTACTTCTCAATTTCCATTCCACAATTGACTTTAGTCATTATTATCTTTATTTATCAATTGATAGCTATTTATAAAATTTACATCAATATTTATTGATATTTATTTCTTTTCTTACTCTTATGGCCATTGGGTCACATAGCTTATCTTTATTATTTTTTTTCTTTTCTTTTCTTTTCTTTTTCTTTTGCTGTCTTCTTTTCTTTTTATGGTTCACGCTTTGTGAACGGTTGACAGCTTTCCAAATGGCCATGACCGAACTCCCTCTTGACTCATCCTCTTGGTTATCCATTTATTCCTTTCCTAATCACTTTAGAAACATATTTTACTTCACTTAGAAATTTCAACAAACATCTTTAATTCATAAAAATTTCATCACTTTTACACAGCCCAAATCGTGGACAGCAGCCTCCTTTCACGCCACTGCTCTGTTTTGAACAATCATCAAGCAAATTCCATGATTTCACATTTTATAATTCAATCCAAGTTCCAATCCAACTCAATTCATCTTCTACAACTAATTTCCTATCCAAAATATATTAAAGTCATTATAAATTTCCACAAATCCACACACACAGCCGAGCACCTCCCCTGCTATTTTCTTCATTTTGTTTTAAATTTAAGTTAACTTATATTGTTTATACTCTAAGCACTTAAGGTCATCAACTAAAATAGCATAAAACTCAATTACACCTCAGTTACCATGTTGGCCGAACAGCCCACCCTCTCCATACCAGTCACGATTTTCTGCTATCCAATCTTTCCAGCTTGAGTCTTTCACGTTTTCAGGATGGAAGATGGATTTGGTAAATGAGGCTAGGTGGTTTAGTAATAAAACATGATGAACTTGGTTGGTAAACATGGAAGAAACGAGAAGAAAACATGAAGAAACGTAGAGAAATGGTGCAGCCAAGTTAAGTCGGTGAACAAGCAGGGAGTCGGCAGAGATGGGAAGAAATAAGCTGAGTTTAACTCCCTTTATTTGTGTCTCATCCAATTAAAATTTGTCAAGTGTCAAAGGAAAAAAATTCCTCTTTAATATTTTTCAACCTTTACATTTTTGCCATAATAATGTCTAATAAAGTTTCAATTTCAGAATTTAAATTTTATTTATTTATTTTCTCACTCGTATCATCGTTTGGGCACTAAAATCTAAGTGGAGCTCACATAGCTCTTATTTAATATTCGTAAAAATGTTCAAAAATAATTTACTTATTAATTAAAATTTACATATCCGTACATGTACAGTACAGTAAAATCGGATCTCACATTATGTTATTCTACTTTTCATGTAGAATCTCATGATATTTTTATTTCGTCCCAACTCATTTTAGTTTGAGCGTAATTTACGAAAATGCCCTCAAGACGTATCTGTTATTTTTCAATTTGTTTTCCAAAATTCACAAAATAATTCCAAATAATATAAAAATTATTTCTATGCCTCCAAATCATTATTTTATATTTATTTCACCCACAATACAATGTAATATCAATCTTAAATCCATCATAATCATAAAATTAAAGTGAGGCCCACATTTTAATTTCACTTAAAATCATAAAATAATTCATATTTCACTATATAAATAATTACAAAATATTTTGTATTGTATAGTGGAAATAGGTCTCACATCACACTAGCTTGAAATTCCTTGAACCATTATCGAAATTGAACCTGAGATTTATTATAAATTAGTGAAATACACCTTCTACATGAAGATTTAACCAAAACAAGGTTCACTTGCCCCAAATCTTGCCAAAGCTGACCCTAACTTGTAAATCCCCAAATTTTTAGTTCTTGATTTATCCCAAAACAACAAGAAATGATAGGGTTAACGAAAAAAAGAGTGAAATAGGCTTGGGGAGTATAGGATTAAGCATCAATTTCTTCTTCTTCCTTTTGGATTTTTGGTTTGCTGATGGGGAATGGGGAATTGGTTTGCATGAGGGAAGATAGGGTTCCACGTTTTGTGTATGAAGGGCTGATGGGTTAGTTACTCATTTAATTAATATTTATGTTTTTCAAACCTATTTTCCTTTATTTTTCACTTTGACCCCAATTAACAATTTTAATATTCTAATGTAGCCATGATTATATTATTCCTAATTAATTCAAACCCATTTCAGCATCATTTTAAATTAACTAAAGCCCCAAATCTTTTTAACTTTCTCAATTTAATCATTTTCTTCGATAAACCTTCTAATTACTCGATTTTGGGGCTAAGTTTTGACAATTAACTGTATCAATCAACAAGGAGTCTACGGGCATTCCATACATGATCATAAAGGTCTCTAAATTAGCTTTTCAAAGAAATTTGAATTACCTAAATCGGAGTTCTCTATCAAAAGTTATGCTCATTTCATTATCGATTACTCACAATCAGAATTTCCTGATTATGACGTAAATTTAAAAATTTATTGCTGTTGATCCACATTGAATTAGAAACGAGTTGTAAAGCTTATTGAGTTAGCTTTTTGGAAAAATTTGATTCGCCTTAATCGGGGTTTCCTAGTGTTGTTACACAAAACAACAATAAAGGTATGCTGACGTCGATGTTCGTACTTAGTCTCCACGTGTTTCCAAGAAGCTTCTGTAAAACAAGAAAAGTCAGAGAGATGTAGGGGTGGTTACCTGCGTAGACACTCCGATGCTTAAATCAGCAAAAAGTTCTTCAATATTGGGAAGCGTAAAAGCCAGTAGTCAAAAATTAGAGAGTAAGATTGTACCTGGGGGCCTATTTATAGGCCAATATTCTGGGTTAATTATTTGAGGATCAGTCCATCATCTTGCTGAGAGTTTGTGTCCCAATATAACACAAGTTCCTCGAAAACCGGGAGAAATCAAGGCCTGTCGCCAGCGAGAGACCCATATTGCGGGATGTTGTGGGGTGAGAGGTCTGTCGCATAGCGGGAGCTAAATATGGCGCCACGTGTCGCAAACGGGTAAGGCCTAGCGACAGGACCCTGACGCTAGCGAGAGCCGAATATGGTACCACGTGTCGCATTATGATTACAGGCGATAGGCCTAGAGTCCGTCGCCAGCAACAGGTGTCATTCGGATATTTTGGCTTCTGTCGCCGAAGGCCACGTGGTGAGCTTCGACGTTATTGGGCCTGGCCCATCGTAAATAGACTTTGTCATATCAATTGCTCCCCACTCTCTTGTTGGATTTCTCCAACCAAGAGAGTATAAATATATGTTTTTGGGCCTTAACCTACCGTGAATAGTGCTCTTTATTTTTTTGTGATTTCTTCTTGTATTTTTTGTATTTTTTGCAGGTGGAAAAAGCTTTATATTGCGAGAGATGCGATCAGGCACGACGTTTGGCATTCCTTGTCGTGGCTATATAAACCTCTGGGACCCGACGAGAGAGCGCACGAAAACCTCTGAACAGCCGTCTGTCACCCATTTTCAGCTCTCTCGCCAAAGAGTCTCTCACTTACCTTAGCGACAGTAAGTATACATCTGTCGCTTTATTTACCACCTCTCGCACTAGATTTAAGTCTCTCGCAGGTGTTTAGTCTTTCGCGTGTAGTTTTTTTTTTTAGGCCTCCCGCGAGTGTCTTATTCAGTAGGTCTGTCGCCCAATAGGTCTGTCGCCTATCAGGTCTGTCGTCTGTAGGGTCTGTCGCCGGGTAGTTTTTTCCTTTTTGCCATGTCTTTGCTACGCCCGGGTAAAACACTTAGAACGGGTGGTCTCTTGTGTTCTTTGACAAATGCTGACTTAGAGGATATCAGGACTCGTTTCCCTCTTCCTTCGGGTTATAGCTATAGACTTCCAGTTCAATGGTAGGTTACACCCGACTTGGTTAGAAATGGTGTAGTAGTTCATAAGGCCTCTTTATCTTTCGGTTTTCGCTTCCCTCTCCCGGAGTTTGCGAAGCGTTTCTTAGGTATAAGGATATCGTCCCGTGTCAACTCCACCTCATGCGTGGGCCGAGCTGGTGGCATTTTCCATAGTGTGTCATAATTTGGGTATTGTTCCCACAGTCCCTCTCTTTAGTGCCTTTTTCAGAGTTCGTGGGTTAAAAGGGTTAATAACGTTCTCCCTTCAACGGTTAAAGGTCGATGAGTTTCTCAACAATAAGATCTTCTCGGATCTTCCCAATAAATTGCGTAACTTTGAGAGCGAGTGGGTCGTTGTTGAGATTCCAAGTGATCTACGGATTCACTCTAGATGGAATCGTGATACCTCCGACCACTCACAGCGCTCAGAAAGATTCAAAATAGAAGTATTAAGAGATCAGTTTGGTGAGCCTATTCGGCAAATCTGTTCTACTGGGAAGCGTAATTTATTTTCCCTTTTAACCCCGGAGAATATTGCCGCAGCTGGTTGGGGGGAAAAGCAGAGCCGTTCTTGGGGCTTCTATTGTTTCGTCTGATCTCCCTACGACTCCGCGCGTTTCTGATGCTGGTCCTAGCCAATCGTCCCCAGTACTCGCAGCTGAGGCATCCACTCCCGTAGGCCGCCTTGTAGATGAATCTTCTTCTGATTCAGGAAGCGAGACCCCTAAGGTTGCGGGTAGTAGTAATCAATTAGAGGAGAACCCTAAGTGGGCTCAGGCTGGCGCCTTTAGGAGTCCTTTCGTTGATTTTTCGTTGGATTCAAATTTGGATTGTCTAAAGGATTTTGGTGGTTTTCTAGGTTTCCAATCCTTTTTTACTTCTCGTATGCTTGTGCATGATGTTTTTTACTTGGTCAGCTAATACTTTCTTCTTATATTGTGCAGGCATGAACTTCCGAGACTTGATGTGTATGAGGGATGCCAGTATTGCTGCTCGAGCGGCCCCTTCTCCTCAGTCGCAAGTTAGAGCCCCATCAAGACCAGCTCGTGCTCCTACTCCTTCTCCACCTTCTACTAGTGAATCCAGCCGTCCTACATAAGAGGCTGGGAGAAATAAACGGAAGAGGCCTCTCATTTCTGATCGTGGTTCAAGCGATCGCGAGAGCTCTGAGTCCCAAAGGAGTGATTCAGCCCGTCAAGAAGGAGACTCTAGAGTTGCTGAAGATCGGTCTGCCCCTCGCCAGCCTAGGCGCAAATACAGGAAGAGGCTGATTATTGAAGCCACAATGCCTACGAGACCGATTTTGCCTAAAGTAGTCGATCCGACTTTGAGACGCTATCCAGTTGATAGCGGGGTCATTGTAGGTGGAGAAGACTTCCAGACCTATCCCGGAGTAAATGACAATGACAGCATCGAGGATGCCGGGATAGCGTCTCGTCTGGCCTGGAGCACCGTTCTCCCTCGCGACGAGGCGGGCCTTTTCACGAACCTTGTAGAAGCGGAGGATAATTCTGACTATTTAGCTATGAAGGTGAGAGCTTTGTGCTTGTTTGGTAATTAGACTCTCCCTTTTTAAGCTCTTCCGTCAAGCTTTTTGAGTTACGTTTGTTTTTTGTTTTGTAAGACGGCCCAACAAATCACGGCGGTCAATGCTCGACATAGGGCCCTTAGGGAGCAAGCCGATAGAGAGATTCGTGAGCTTCGAGAACAGAGAATGGAGCTTATGAACGAGGTTGTCCAGCTTCGCCCCTATTCCAAAAGGATGGAAGAGCTGAGTAAAAAGAATGCTGATCTCGGACAAAGGCTCCGAGAAGAGCAGGCGAAGGTGGCTTCCCTTCAAGGGTACCAAGAAGCTTACAATAAGGCCGTCGATGATCGGGGAGCTATGGAGAGGCAACGGGATGAGGCCATTGAGGAGCTGCATAACGTATTTGATCGTCAGAGAGAAGCTCGAATCGAGGCTGTTCGTGAATACCGCTTGTCCCAGCATTGCTTTGACAAGAAAACGGAGTTCGCGACAGGATTCATTAAGTACGGCTTCCACTTGGCTCATGCTTGGCTGGAAAAGCATCGACCCACTGAGGCTTTCCCTGAATTGCTCTTTACTGAGGAGGCCAGGTACTATGAAGCTCCTTCTTGGACCAAGTATGAGCTCGACTCGCAAGGTCCGGAGGCCTATTTAGCGGAGGGAGCTGAGGATGAATTGGACAACCTTGAGGGTCCGTGGCCTCCTCGACAGCCACAACGTCAGCCTGAGTCTTCTAAGGCACTTGATCAATCTGAGCCTCCCGCAGTCCGTGACATTCCTGAGGCTGTCGAGGCAGGCGAGCAGCCTAAGTCTATCGAGGCACTACTAGGGTTGGACAGTGACAAGTTCCAAATTTCTGATTCTGCAGCCGTTGATCCCGTGCCAGACTCTGCGGCCGTGGTTGGGCCTTTAGGTGACGTTCCTGCTTCCGGGATGGCTTCTTTGGCTTCCCAGGATCCTAATTCTTCGACTCCTCCAGTTCTTGAGCCTCAAGCTTCTCAAGATGCTAGTGCCGATGTAGCGCCTTCTCAGCCGACTGACTCAGTCATCGCCGTAGATTAGAGTTTAGTATTTTTTGTTTTGTTTGTTAACTCCAATGTACATATTCATTTTGAATGAAAAGTATCGTTTCATTCTGTAGCTCTTTCTTTCTATTTATGTGAATTCAGTATAATACTTTGTATACTTTTACCTTTATACCATGTTGCTCCCCAAGTTCTATTTTGAGACAGCGTTCTTATTCCTGTGCAAAGATGAACTTTTCTCGAGTATTTTGCCGATCTTGCGCTTCTTTTTGTGTTTAAGGACTGGTATGTTGCCCGTCTCGCGCTTTTTCGTGCATAGGGAGTTTTAGATTTGTCCTTCTCGCGTATTTTTAGCTTAGGGACTTTTGTGTTTGCCCGCCTCGCGCATTTTTCGCTTAAGGACTTTTGTTTGCCCGTCTCGTGCATTTTTCACTTAGGGATTTTTTGTTGGATTATGCCCTTAGAACCATTCATTAGATGATTGACTTTGGCATTTTTATGTATCATGACATTTTATTATAGCTCATTATTATATTTGTCTTATAACTGCGTAATGTAATCTTATATGATAATGTCCTTAGAATAGTAATAACACACTATTCTTAAAATATCCCTAGTCAAGTATTATTGTGAACAAGGATAACAATGATACGATAAGACTAATATGTGGTTGACTGATGACCATTGTCATGGATATATGATATCAAGTCATCACATAGGTACATGTTAGAGAACTATGTACTGGATCGACCCTCCATGAGAACGCTACATGGATTGTTATATGAGTGTCATAAGCGATTCTCATAGTGATGATGGTGTATGTGATCCTTTGACTTGAGATCATCAGAGATCCCAACATAGAGAATTGCATACTTTAATGCTGCTAGATGTCATTCATAATAGGATGGACTATAAAGGTAGTAATTGGGTATGCCTTGATCTATGTAGAGGGATGTTGAGTGATCAAGATAGGATTTATCCCTCTTATATAACAAGAGTGATGTCTTGGGCCCTTTGATAGAGTGAGACTAAGAAATGCATGGCCGTGCTCGAATAAGTCAATATGAGATATTGATTTTATTTGTTTAATTAGTCTACTCAGGAATCAAGAAACGCTGATTAGACTATACAAGTGTGACACATTCCATGACTTGTGTCTAATCAAGACATCAAAGGATAAAGGGATTAGACTACACGGTAACATCTATCACGAGTAAGGTTATGTCGAGTCATTGACATTCTCGTTACATGGGTAGCAATGATGTGTTGCTAGATACCGCTCATTGCCTGTGACAATTTTGTCATTGCCATTGTTTTGAGAACCTATTGGGTCGCACACTTAGAACGGATCAATGAAGAGCTTAATTAATCCTATTCTGAATTGGATTAAGGATATAACTAATCCTATTCTGAATTGGATTAGGGATATAACTAATCCTATTCTAAGTAGGATTAGAGTTCTGTTTGGCAGTAAATTTTAGGGTAAAATTTACTGCTTATAAAAGGATGTTTTCTGAAACATAGCCGTATAACACTTTTTAAAACAGAAAACAAAAACATTCCTTTTAATCGAAGCTAGCAATTCAGTTATAAGGAATCAAAAGCTCTTTAAGGTTTCTGATCGTGAGACGTTCAAGAGTCGTGAGATCCGTTCGTGTGGATACCGTAGAGGCAGGAACGAAAAGTTGTTGCTTGTGACTCGACCAACGAAAGAAAAATCAGAGAAAAACGTTAGGTAAAATCTCGAAACCCTAATCAAGCAACTCTCTGAATCGATCCTGGTGGAGGCCGAATGATTTATTTCCGCTGCGTGTTTGTTTCGGTTTCCTTCACTTTTGTTTGCCCGTCTTGCGCATTTTTCGCTTAGGGACTTTTTTGTTTGCCCGTCTTGCGCATTTTTCTCTTAGGGACTTTTTGTTTGCCCGTCTCGTGCATTTTTTGTTTAGGGACTTTTTGTTTGCCCGTCTCGTGCATTTTTCGCTTAGGGACTTTTTGTTTGCCCGTCTCGCGCATTTTTCGCTTAAGGACTTTAGTTTGCCCGTCTCGCGCATTTTTCGCTTAGGGACTTTTGTTTTTGCCCGTCTCGCGCATTTTTCACTTAGGGACTTTTGTTTTTTCCCGTCTCGCGCATTTTTCGCTTAGGGACTTTAGTTTTTGCCCGTCTCGCACCTTTTCGTTTAGGGACTTTAGTTTGCCAACTGTTGCCTCATATCAATTCCTATAACACATAATCTGTCTCACACATTGCATTAGAAAATATAGAAAATGATGGGTTGGCCTTTATTCATGAATCAAATAATTGCAAAACAATAGTATCTGTAAAGTAACGGAGCAATAGATGGAAAAGTAAAGATAATATTAAAAAGTACAATGTTTACTGCCAATACAGCTTAAGATGGTTGGCATTCCAAGTCTTTGAGATCTTCTTTCCTTGCAAGGTTTCCAAAGTGCATGTGCTAGGTCTGACCATCTTTCTGATTCTGTATGGTCCTTCCCAATTGGCCCGGAGCTTTCCATCTTCCTTATGGGCGTTCGTAATTGCCGACTTTCTCAATACCAAGTCTCCTTCTTGCAACTCTCTGTTCTTAACCCGTGCATTGTAATAAGTAGCTACCCTCTGTTGGTAAGCAGCCAGTCTCATTTTTGCTTTGTCTCTTAACTCATCTATCAGGTCTAGATTCTCCTTTAGTCCCTGAGAATTGAGCTCTTCAATGTAGGGGACCAACTAGGGTGACTCTGCTCCAATTTCTACTGAGATGAGGGCTTCAGTCCCATACACCAAATTGAGCGGTGTTTCCCCTGTCGACACCTTGCTTGTCGTTCTATAGGCCCATAGGACACTCGGGAGCTTGTCTACCCATGCTATCTTTGCTTTGTCCAGTCTGGTCTTCAACCCATGTAGTATAGTTCGATTACTCACCTCTGCTTGCCCATTAGCCTGCGGGTAAGACACAGAAGATATTCTTAGGAGAATGTTCAAGCCTTTGCAGAAATCATGGAAAGCATCACAATCGAACTGCTTCCCATGGTCTGTATTTATTATACGGGGGAGCCCAAATCGGCAAAGTATGTCCTTCCACACCATTGCTTCCACCTTCTTCTCAGAAATTGTAGCCAAAGGTTCGGCCTTTATCCACTTCGTGAAGTAATCCGTGGCCACAAGTAAGTATTTCCGTTGTCCTGAGCCTAGTGGAAAAGGTCCCAAGATATCTAGTCCTCACTGTGCGAATGGAGTTGGCTGTAGAGTGTTCTGGAGGGTCGAAACAAGCGCGGTTGTTATTGGAGCGAATTTCTGACACTTTTTGCATTTTCTCACTTTGTCTGTGGCATCCTTCCTCAGTGTAGGCTAATAAAACCCTGTGCGCAGTATTTTTGAGGCCAAGGCACGAGCCCCTAAGTGCTCACCACATATTCCTTCATGAACTTCAGCTAAGGTGTACTCAGCCTGTTGGGGCCCTAGGCATTTCAGCAAGGGCATTGTGAAGCTTCGCTTATAGAGTTCTCCATTTACCACGGTAAACCTGGCACTTTTTAATTTCAACCTTCGAGCCTCGTCAGTGTTAGTTGGGAGTGTGTTCCCCAATATATAGTCTTTGATCGGGACTCTCCAATCATCTCTGATATCGATATCGCAGACACCTTCTTCTTCGATACTTGGCTTAGCAAGGGATTCCACTTTGACGATACCCCCTTTGACCCCTCTAGAAGAAGCCAACTTTGAAAGAGCATCTGCATGGTTGTTCTTTGTCCGATTTATCTGAGTCAGCTGGAAGTGCTTAAACGACTGTGCCAACAATTGTACCTTCTGCAGATAAGGGACTAAGGCGGGTTCTCGTGCTTCATACTCACCCGAGAACTGGTTTACCACCAATTGTGAATCGCTATGTGCCACTAAGTTGCTGACTCCTAGTTTCTCAGCAAGTTTCATCTCAGCTATCAAGGCTTCGTACTCGGCTGTATTGTTCGAACTTGGGAAATCGAAATATAGGGAATACTCATAGATTTCCCCTTCAGGTGATATTAGCACAATTCTAGCTCCACTGCCGTTCATGTTACGAGCTCCATCAACAAATAATTTCCACAAGACTAACTCTGTTTCCTCTTGGACCTCTCGGCCAATGCATTCTACAATGAAATCTGCCAATGCCTGTCCTTTTATTGCTTGGCGAGGCTGGAAGTGAATGTCATATTCACTCAATTCGATAGCCCATTTAATTAGGCGCCCGGAGTGTTCTGGTTTCTGCAATATTTGCCTCAAGGGTTGATCCGTTAAGATAGTCATCGAGTGAGCTTGGAAGTAAGGCTGCAACTTCCGAGTTGCCATCACCAGGGATAAAGCTATTCTTTCAATTAAGGGGTACCTTGCCTCGGCATCTAGCAGGACTTTGCTTACATAATAGATCGAGCAATCCCTATCCCCTTCTTTCCTTAGTAGGACTGCACTTACAGCTTTCTCTCCTACATCGAGGTACATGAGCAGGTGGTCTCCGGGCTGAGGTCGAGATAATAGAGGCAACTCTTTTAAGTAGTCTTTCAACCTTTCAAAGGCGCCGTTGCACTCTTCCGTCCATTTGAAGTTCTTTCCTGCCTTTATCGCCTTGAAAAATGGTAGACTTCTTTCAGCTGATTTGGACAGGAAACGACTCAAGGCTGCTATTCTCCCTGTCAGCCTTTGAACTTCTCTTACAGTATTGGGTGGCCTCATGTCCACAATAGCTTGAACTTTCTCGGGATTAGCCTTTATCCCTCGAATAGTAATCATGAATCCCAAGAACTTTCCGGATCTTACCCCAAATGAGCATTTATTGGGATTCAACTTCATTTCGTACTGTCGCAGCACATTGAATACCTTAGTCATTTTCTCAGCATGTGATTCTCCCTGTCGGCTTTTGATGATCATATCATCAACATAAGCTTCCATGGTGTTGCCTAACAAGTCTCGGAACACCTTATTTACCATGCGCTGGTAGGTAGCCCCCGCGTTTTTCAAACCAAATGGCATTACTCGATAGCAATATGTTCCACTATCGGTAATGAACGAAGTCTTTTCCTCATCATCTGGATGTATCATGATTTGGTGGTACCCCGAAAAGGCATCTAAGAAACTAAGCAATTCATACCCACAAGTTTCATCTACTAACTTGTCTATTCGGGGTAGTGGATACGAATCTTTAGGGCAAGCTTTGTTTAGATCCATGAAGTCCACACACATTCTCTATTTTCCGTTGGCTTTCTTCACCATCACAACGTTAGCCAACCACTCTGGATAATTAACTTCTCTGATGAATTTCGCTTGTAACAACTTCGAAATTTCTTCGTTTATTGCTTGTTGCCTCTCTGGAGCAAAATTCCTCTTCTTTTGCTTTATCGGCCTTGCCCCCGAGACTACATTCCACCGATGACAAACAACTTCAGGATTAATTCCGGGCATATCAGCTTGGGTCCATGAGAACACATCACTATTCTCTTTTAGGCATCGGATTATTTCTCCCTTCACTTCTTCAGGAAGCTGGCTCCCCACATACACTATCCTTTCTCCATCTTTTTCATCCAACCGAATTGCCTCCATCTCCTCATCAGGTTCCGGCTTAGGCTTTTCTTCAATTGTAAGGGTTTCCTTCCTCTAAGTCCCCTTACATGTGGTGGATGCGATATTACACGTCTTGGCTTTCCTTTGATCTCCCCTTACTTGTCCAACACCGTGAGGAGTTGGAAACTTCATTAAAAAATAGCAGGGATGCACCACCGCTCTCATGTCATTTAACAATGGCCTCCCGAAGATCATATTGTAAGCCACAGACACTGATCTCACCACCATAAACAACGCTTGTCGGATGACATCTTTCGGGCTCTCCCCCAATGTAACAGGTAGCTGGATGGCGCCTGCTACCTTTACCTTCTCTCCAGAGAAATCGTATAAGGGTGTAGGTACTGGCTTCAACCTGTCCTCCGTGATATTCATCCTTTCGAAGTAGTTCCAGTAGATTAAGATTCGACTCACTGGGTGCTTTGCTACCACGGCTGTAATTACCATCGGGTCATCATGAGGAACCACTACATCTCCTCTATCGGCTGGTGTAAAAGTAATGGGTTCCTCATCCTGCTTTTCCTCTATTACTGAATTGACTTGGTGGGCCTGTCTAGCGTAAGATTTTCGGGATGAGGAAGAAGTACCAGCTAATAATTCACCTCCGGATATTATGTTAATAACTGGCCCTGTGGGTTCATTATCTTCCTCTCGATTCCTTCCTTCTGTTCTTCTGTTATTATCTCTCCTGTCACCTTCATCTCGTCTCACAGGTCCCTTGTTTTCACCTCTTCTGTCTCTAAATTGCTTTCATCTGTTCCGCGTAGGGTAGTTGTTTCTGTCACCTCTCCACACGAAACTGTTTATTTTTCCTTCTCGCGCTAGCTTTTTTAGCTGATTCATCAACTCCCTACACTTCTCGGTCGTGTGCCTATGCGCTGAGTGGTAATCGCAGTACGACCTTAAATCACGGCCCAAATTCCCTGACGTCTTCTTTGGAGTCTGTATAAGCCCTGATCCTTCAATAGCTGCTAACACTGAGGCCCGAGATTCAGTGAGTGGGGTATAGGAATTGTATTTTAGTGCAGGAGCTTTCTCAAACTTTCTCAGTTGGCTAGAAGATGCTTCAGTGACCTCTCTTCCTCGTTTCCTTCCATCCTTGGATTCTCCCATCACCACAATTTTCATTACTTCCTCTTGGGTTACGTACTTATGTGCACGGGAAAGCAGGTTTGAGATGGTGGTTGGCTGTTCTAGCGACATGGATTCTTGCAATTTCTCAGACCTTGTCCCCTGTAACATGGCTGCCACAGCCATACCGACTTGCAGATCTCGCACCTTTAAAGTAGCATCCCTGAACCGATCCACATAACTCTTCAATGACTCCTTAGCTCCCTGCTTAATAGTAAGCAAATAGGTCGGTTCCTTCTTTCTCTGACTATTCACCGCAAATGCCTTGAGAAACTCACTTCGCAGCTGGTCAAAAGAGAGAATGGACCCTTCGGGCAGGTTATTGAACCATTTCATCGCATGTCCGGATAAAATTAAAGAGAAGGCCCTACACATTATCTCGTCTTCCCATCCATGTAGCAACATTAGGGCCTCATAGTTTTGCATATGGTCGTAGGGGTCTATCTTTTCAGTGTATGCGGCCATTTGCGGCATTTTGAACTTTGGGGGGAGAGGTTTTTGCAAGATGGTCGTGCAGAACGGTACTCTTCTCCTTTGGCTCTCTTCTGCAAACACTAACTTTTTCTCTTCCAGTACCTGTTCTATCATCTTCTTCATGTCCACGGGGGGAGCGAGCTGATTTCGGGCATGAGACGAATCAGGTAGGTCTCCAATTACTTCCTTGCCCTTAGCTTGAGGTGCGTTTGTCCATACCATTTGCATGCACCAAGTGGGGTCAAACTCCGACCCGATTCCCCAAGTGCTTTGATCTTCGACACCGTTCTTTCCAGCACCTCCAATACCATGGTTTAAGTTAGCACCATCAAAATTTGACAAGTCATAGTGGTGGTGGCAGATCCTGTTGCCCGGTCAACATCCTGTCGCTCAGGTATCTGTCGCCCGACACCAGGCACCTGTCATGTGACCCCTGTCGCATGGTCTAGGCCTGCTGCTTCCTCAGTCTCTTGCTGGTTACCTGCGACAGGCCTTCTGCTCTCCTGTCCTGCCGCACCCTGATGAATGTCATGCTCTTCCACATGGGGAGCCTTTCGCCGACGAGAGGGGTTTGCCGCTGTCGTGTCCTCCTGTCGCCCAAATACTTGCGGCGAGACACCTCTACTTGTTCCTCCTACTAAGTTCTGCACGGTAGGTGGTAGATCCAATGTCGGGAGAACTCTTTGGAACAGATCCACCATGGCTCGCAGCGCCTGGGAAGTTTCTTCGCTCTGTCGCCTCAAAGCTTCGAATTCTGCCGCCGACGCAGTAATTCTTTCTTCGTCCCTGTTCACCTAGTTTGTCACGTGAATCTGTTGTTTAGGGGAGCTCACAAAGTTTTCCTCACTTCCGGCCCTTACGTTTGTCGATCTTGTTCTCACCATCTTAGAAAATCTCGATTGGCTTTTTATACGTTTCCCACAGACGGCGCCAATTGTTGTTGCACAAAACAACAATAAAGGTATGCTGATGTCGATGTTCGTACTTAGTCTCCACGTGTCTCCAAAAAGCTTCTATAAAACAAGAAAAGTCAGAGAGACGCAGGGGTGGTTCCCTGCGTAGACACTCCGATGCTTAAGTCAGCAAAAAGTTCTTCAGTATTGGGAAGCGTAAAAGCCAGTAGTCAAAAATTAGAAGTAAGATTGTACTTGGGGGCCTATTTATATGCCAATATTCTGGGTTAATTATTTGAGGATAAGTCCATCATCTTGCTGAGAGTTTGTGTCCCGATATAACACAAGTTCCTCGAAAACCGGGAGAAATCAAGGCCTGTTGCCAGCGAGAGACCCATATTGCGGGATGTTGTGGGGTGAAGGGTCTGTCGCGTAGAGGGAGCTGAATATGGCGCCACGTGTCGCAAACGGGTAAGGCCTGGAGACAGGACTTGACGCCAGCGGGAGCCGAATATAGTACCACGTGTCGCATTATGATTACAGGCGATAGGCCTAGAGTCCGTCGCCAGCGACAGGCGTCATTCGGATATTTTGGCTTCTGTCGCCCAAGGCCACGTGGCCCAATGATTCTCGTCCACATGGTGAGCTTCGACGCTATTGGGCCTGGCCCATCGTAAGTAGACTTTGTCATATCACCTAGTAAGAAATATGCTCGATTCTTTATAAAGGTGTCAATTGACAGGTTTTACTACACATGGTTTAATTTCGAAATTTTTCTAATATTAATCCATAGGGGAATTAAATTACAAGGTTTTTATGGCTGAAAGACTTTTAAGTCAGCTCATAAGAATTTTACAGATTATCATTTCGATACTCCGATTAAGATATATGATCGAAATAAGATAGATTGGTTATGAGCCAAAAACTGAAATTTTCAGCTTATTATCAAATTCTCAAAATAAGCCTAAATTGTAACAAGATGAACCAAATTATCTTACTTGAAACCATTTATGATAACTTTAAGGTACTTGCATGGTTTTTTGGGTAGGTGTGCCCCCCTTGGAGCTTGCTAGCTTGTTTGTAAAAACCTAAAAATATCACAATTTGACCTCCAAATACTCTTTAAAGGTCATTTTATATTATTTAACAAGTAGAAAAATTGTAGTTATTACATTAAATTAGTATTTATTATTAGTATTTATTATTAAAATAGTAATAAAATATTGTTTATTATTGAAATATTAAAAATAATTAAGACATTGTTATATAATATAAAATATTTAAACTTAAAATATTGAAAGAATTTCAATATTAATATTTAAAAAATTTTAATCTAATTAAATAAAAAATATTTTTATTTTTGTCATAATATTAATATTTTTATTAATAATAAATAATAAACACTAATTTAATAAATAATATATTTATTATTTTAATAATTTTTAATAATTTAATTTAAGATATAAATTTTCATATTTTATTTACAAATATATATTTATTAATATTTTTATTTAATATTAATAATTATGTTTTATGTAGTTTTAAATTAAATCAAAGTTTAATAAAAAGATATTTAAGATTTAACTTGATTAGAATTATACTTACAAATTTGATAATAACTTTACACATAATTAACTATTTTCTATTGAAAAAAATTTTCCAATCAATTTTCTGCTAACAAAAAAATAAAAATCATGTTGCCAATTTCATTTGCAGTGAACCGGAACCTATGCTACCTGATCGTTAGATTTGGTAATTTTAGACACGATACAATTACACCACACGAAACGATACGAATATAAAACATAAAGTGGCATGAATTAAAATTAAGTAAAAATTGTATATCAATATTGTAAAAGCAAAAAATAAGTTAAAAATAAAATTTTATATTTTTTGTATCAACATAAATTTTAACACAAAATTTTTATATTTTATATAATATAAATATAATTTTATATGACATAAAAATAAATTAAAACCACAAATTGACAGCTCTACCTATCGTGAACCGCAACTGATACAGGAAATCAAAGCAAAAACCCAACTCCAAAAGCCCGCATCAGCAGCTTCCACTTCCTCCCATTCTTTTTCCCAAAATCCCCTGCCTCGCTGTTCCATCTTCTCGACCCCCACCAACACCTCTCCTGTGTTACTCTATCCGAACTCCGATCACCCACCATTCTGGCAACGACAGCAACCCCTCAAATGGCGGCCGCCCCAGCAGCAACGCTTTCCTCCGACGCATCAAATACTTCTTCGGACGGCCCCGTCCTTAGCCTCATCAACAAACGCATCCGTGCCCTACGCAAGAAGTACAACCGTATCCTCCAGATGGAAGAATCCGTCTCCCAAGGCAAACCGTTAAACAAAGAACAGGAAGAAGTCCTCCGTTCCAAACCCGCCGTCTCCGCCCTCATCGATGAACTCGAGAAGCTTCGCCAGCCTCTCTCTTCCGCCATCTCCGAAGAAATCTCACTCGCTTTACAGCGTCAAACCGTTTCACTCGAAGAAACAACCTCAGAAGCCCAACGAGACAAGACTGACGTCCAGGAACAACACCCCAATGAGCCCACTCATTCTGTTGGGGATCTGCTCAATTTACTCTATTTCGGATCGTTGTTCGATGTCAAGTCTCAGAATGATTTTACTTCGACCATGTTGACTAGGACTCATGAGAGAGGCTGTTGCCTGACTTATGATTATGTCACCGATGACGTGACTGATCTACTTAGCGAGAAAGATTTGGATTTGATTTCGACGCTGAGTGGACTATTGACTTCACGACCTGCTGATTCCAGTTTGTCTCACAAGGACGCTTTGCACCGCTGCATCAACCATGCTAGGCTTTGGCTTTCTAATTCTGACCAGCCGATTGGCCCCAATGCCAACATTTCCTGTAATAAATAGTTTTAATTATTTCGTGGGGTTTATGTATTGTTAAATTTCTGGGTTTTCTGACTTGGCATTTCTTTTTATTGCAGATGCTGTGTTGAGACAGAGGCTTAACAGGATTATGGCTTTGGATTATTTTACGACTGCGCCGGAGATGAAGGCTCCTGTTGAAGTTGCTGCTGCTGCTGGGACTTATACCTCTTTTCAGGTTCCAGTGCACGGTGTACCCATTTCTGTGCCTTTTCAGGCGGAAGATTCAATAGGGCAGTACCAGCAGAAGGTATTAACATTGTTTTAGTTTAAGATAAGCAGTGGGGAACTTGGTTATTGGATTTAACTTTGCATTTTATTTCTGCAATATGTTTTAATATAAAAATCTTGGCTTCTCTTTTGTTTCTATACTTTTACCATTATTGAATGATTGTTAATTTGTTAGGTTTCATGCAAAACATTGACCTCTTGCTTTTCAGCTATTTCATGGCCTAGAGAGGGGCCAAAAAGAAATTAGAGAATTTCAAAGTGTCTTCATATGAGTTAATAATAACTGGAAATTTGAAAATCAAATTTTTACTTTTCAGTCTAATTATGCCAGCAACCCACTACAATTTTTTTTCATTTCTGTATATTGTTAAGTCAGGGTCACTGCTTTGGCATGGGAGAGTTTAAGAGTAATAGCACCTTGCTCTGTAGGATTTTCTAATGGTTTATTGTTGTAGCTATCTGTTGTTTCTATCAATTTTATCTGTCCCTGTATCTGTAACCTGCAAATAGAATTGGTCTGTCTATTTCTATCCTTGCATGTACAAAAAACATGAAGTAGACGAATATCCTTTACCAGACTTCACCAGTATGTTAGAAATTTTGTACCTGTGTGCTATAGCAGATGCAAATTGAAACAGTGAATAGTTGTGTTTGCTAACTATATATCATTATGTATTATAAAATATCATTGGTATTTTGGTGTTGTCTGAAACTAGATCATTTGTACTGTCCAAGAGAAGGATAATGTTAATCATTCACAATGGTTTCAAGATCCTTTGGACATCAATGCTATTGATCTCTCTATCAAGTCCTTTTTTTTCCATATGCATAAGATAGGAGCTGAAATGAGTATCTAAATCCAACTCGTACATTGTTCTCCCTTTTGCTAGGGAGGGAGGGGGTTATTAAAGCAAGGTTTTTGGTATTGTTAATGATAAAACTTGATTTTAGAACGCTAAATAGGAACTATTTGGGGACTGAGGTACATGGTTAACTAAAACCAAACAAAATAGGAAATTATGGGGGCCAAATGGGAATTCTTGTAAGGTGTATGTATTTGTTGGTTAAGTATTTTGGAGAACTACATCAATGGTAACTCTTGATCAAAGGTCTGATTTAACGGCCCATTGGTGCAAGCTAGGATAGGATTATAAGAAGGGTTTTTGATTTATGGTGATGATTCAAGGTTGATTAATGGTCTGGACTCTGGATTTCGAGTTCTTAGTGCTGAGACTGAGTTAAATGGGAGCAAAAGTGTAAGGTGGTTCTAGACATTACGTCTAGTTTCCTGGACATGATGCCTAAGATTGAGCAAGTTAGCAACTAAGCAGACATTACTCAAAAATCTTTCAAATAGTGATTTATTAGTTGAAAGAGGAGCCATATCTAGGATTCTACTTTCTATTTCCAAAGTTGAGTTGAACTAATCCAAAAGGATAGATAAAAGCTTTCACCCAAAGAATATGATGATAAGAATTAAGGTGAGTTTTCTACTCATGGGGATTTTTTTAAGACTGATTAATTCTCTGGACTTTGGCTGCATGCAAATGGCTTTGGGAACCAATGTTGTTTTGGTAGTTTTGCATTTACTTCTTCATAACTGTGTATATGTCCTATTTGGGTGTAGACAGAGGTTTCCCCGAACTACCTTTGTGTATATTGTTATTTTACATTATGTATATGTTGCATTCTGAACATTGATTCTGTAGCATAAAGCCTTTGGACTTTCTGGGCTACTGTTAATTACCTTATATTTAGGGATTTGTTGCAGCAATGAAATATCATTGGTAATGGGTTCACTTAATTATTGGTGGCTGTGGCTATATCTGTCTATAGGTTAGGTTCTAGGAAAAAAAATGTTCAAATTGAATAATGTTTCGAATTCTAATTGTTTGTCACAGTAAGAATTTCTGCTCAATCATACCATTTAATTGTCTATATTGATGTCCCTCTTCGTGCATGGAGCTTGACCCTAAGTGAACTCTATGTGTGTGTGTCTGTGTGTACCTTAAGGAAGAATGGTGTGCTCGGTTATCTTCGTTATTTATTCATTCCTTGCAATTTGATTGTTCGAATTGACAGCATACTTGATTGGATTCATTCATATAATTTTCTTATTACTTCAAATACTTTCAATTTCTTTTGCTTCTGCATTACATTTTGCTTAGCAATCACCCTTTGAACAATCTCAAGGTATGCTGGGGCTTTTGGAATAGGTGAAATTTGGTGCTAAGCATGCTCACTTGATATAAGAAGAATTTGTTCAAGGACAAGGTGATTTAGGTTTTTTCTTTCTTTCTTTCTTTTTTCTCAAAAAGAAGTATTGATATACGAATTTAACTTCAATAGTTGCAAATTCAGAAGTTGACACAGAAATAATAATGGCCAATTTCTTTGGTGTGGATGTTTATTTAGCCAAAAGAAATAATGACATGGTTTTCATTTCAATATCACAAGGTGAAACTGAAAGATTTTGAATAGCAGGTTGGTTTGTGTAGGACGGGTTCATGCCTTGACTTAAAGATTGACTAATGGGACACAAAACTGAAACCATAATGGCCTAAAGCATTCAAGTTGTTGAGAGGGAATGAAGAAAGAAACAGAGGGTTGTCTTAGATTTTTGCTTTCAGTTTGTCAAGGAGGCTACGAGAAACTAGAAATCTTGTGTAATTGAGAATTTTGATGTACACATTTTAAGGTGTTTCAATCAATCTGTATGTGGTATTTTTCAATGATTCATCAGATTCAGACCAATAAATAATATTTGTCTTGAGAATAAAAAATCTTATGTTAGCTGGCTCTCTCTGCCTTGGTGTTACTTGGCAATGCTTACAGATTATTATATGTTGAAGTAGGAGTGAATTGATAGATAGGAATTGCATGACTTGAATGTGATGTTCCTTAGTTTTCCTTTCCCCTTAACCTGACATAGGACCTGATTTTTGTTGTTGACGGCTGCTGCTTTTTTCAGGTCAGTTGTTATGTTGTTTCTCACACGATACATGTTATTTGTTCTGCATTAACATACATGCTTAAATTTCATTTGGAGCTTTCCTTGCCCTGTTAGTTTTATGATTCCTAATGGGGATTATGTTTTCAAGTTCTTTTCATATTTGCTGTAGGAAGAAGATTCATCTAATTATAAAGAACCTGAGACCGGTGACAATCAATTTAGTACTGCAGAGGAACTTCAGAAGGTACTTTCAGCTAGCTGTAACATTATATATGTTCCTTGAGATTTTATTTTGTTTTGATTTAATGTAGGAGGCTTCTGCCTTTCAGGATGAAATGGAAACGGAAAATCAATTGGAGGATATTGCAGTTCAAGGAGGAGGCAAATTACAGGCAGATGTGGACCAAAATCAGAGAGATGTAGAACGCAAGGAGCAACAGTATGTTCCTCGAAGACCGTATCAGAACCAAAGAGGTAGCCGTGGTACAGGAGGTGGTCGTAGGGGTTACTCAAATGGTCGTGGGGGTCGAGGCAGCGGAAGGGGAGGTGGAGCCTACCAGAATGGTCGTAGCCAATATTATGATCAGCCTGGCAACTATTATTCTAGGAGCTACTATAACAACAGGGGAAGAGGAGGCAGAGGCGGTGGCCATGCCTACAGCAATCACGGCTCAGCAGTTCAGGGTGGTCACGCCTCGGCTGATGTTGGCGTGGCCTCGTGACCACTTTAGGAGGTCTGTTTTTTCAAGTTGGTGGTGAAAATGTACTTTGCGTTGCATTAAAAATGTTATGAATCTAGGTTGATGTTTATATTGTACCATCCAAGGCACCCCATTTAGCTTTTCTTTTGCAGTTCAGTTAATTAAGGATTTATATTGGAAGTAGACCTGATCATGGGTCACCCAGCTTAAGTAAGATATAAAAATTTAAAGTGAGTTCAGGGTCGAGTTGGTTTGATTTTGGGGTTTAATTTTTTGTTCTAGTTTGTTTTATATACAATAAATAAGCCTGTTTAAATATTATTATTTTTTTAAAGAATATAATAAAATATAGAAAGTGTTAAAACACATGATAAGTATAACGTAATAACTACGAATAAATTTTTAAATAAAGATTGTAATGAGCATAAAAATTAAAATTGAAGTTCAAAAAAATTAATATAATATCAAATTAAATTGTACAAAAAATTAAAAGTAATTAAAAAATGCATTAATATATAATAGAGTAAAATAATTATAATTATTATAAAGTCAAGTCGAGTTTAGACTTGAAATAACGAATCTTAGCTCAGTTTGGTTTTTTAACAAACATTGGTTTTCAAGATTAAGTTCATTTAACAGTTTTAATATTTTTGTCCAAACTTATTCAAAAATAGGACAGATTTTGAGTTTAGGTGAATAGCTCGATCTTTGAATATGTCTAATTGAAATCATTGAAAAACAGAGACTTCTAACGATATCATTTTTGGTTTAACATGATTGTTGTGGCCATATGTTAATCCGTCGACCATGTTTGGCTGATTTATCAAAAGTGATTATCGTGTTAATTACTTGGTATGGTTGGTTGAACTCTCTGCTTACCAATGTCTGGTGAAGAATCATGAAAAAATTTGAAAAAGGGAATATAATCAGAATAATTATTTTTGGTACCATCACGTAATGATATTAGTGGAAAGCGAATTAGAGTTTCAAAAATTAATAGTAAGAAAATTGGAATGACAAATTATTAAACCTTAAATGAATAGTTGAGGAGAAATCGATCTTCTTTCATTAGTTTTTTTTTTTGTCTCATACAACTTCAATGCTTTTCATCGTTAAACTTTTACTTCATACAACTTGTAATTTACTTTTCATTATTTCCTCAAATATCCATCTTTACTTGAAGCATCCTTAAAACGCTCAGTTCTTTGGTCCCAAACAGTTAATTAAGCAAAGGCGTGTCTTTATCATGCTTGATGAAAAATAAAAACTGGGCGTTGTCTTAGTGTTTTTTATTTTTTAGGGCTGCTATATTTATGAAAGCAAAAGAAAGAAGCCAAAGACCAATAAAATATGAAGGACCTAGAAGTGTGATAAGATGATATTTTGTGAATTTTATATGTGCTAATAAATTTTCTATATTGATATTTTATGCCTAAAAGAGCTTACTAATGTTTATTATATGTTTTAGGTATTAATTACCAAAGTTAAAATTAAAAAGAGCTAAAACGAGCAAAGTGCATATATTTCTGTCCAGTTCAAAAGATTGATGAATTTGACAAACTTAACAACCTGATCTCAAGAAGTGGCCTTCATGAAAGTTGTAGAGTACTTTTCAAGGTTTCCGGAATGTACAAGATTATGAAAATCGGAGTTCGTTTGGTTGGTCAAACATTTGGACAAAATCAGTACGAAATTCTAAGTAGAAAAACGAGATTGAGAAGAAATTCCAACAAAGCAAGTTCAAGACAAGATTTTGTTGAGACGAGATAATTACTTAATTTTATTATGTCTTGGATTTGTAATTAATTAATAAAAATAGGCCTTAGGAATTTTACTTAGAAAATAATTGTAAAAAATGATGAGATAAAGGTAAGATTTTGACTAATCAAATTACTTGTTTCCTAAGTAAACTCTTATATGAATCCTACATTGCTTAGGAAAGTCTTTTAAACTCTACCTTAGGCCTATATAAAGAGCACAAGGCTCTCATAAACAACATCCCTCACATCTCTCTCATCCCTCTTCCCTCTTTTAGTCTTGTAGGATTTTCTTTGAGGTTTTTAATAAAATTTTATTTTTTCTTTATTTTTAATTAGTTGCTGATTTCTTATTATTGTTTTATAAAATTATTTTCTTTTTCTTTTTTTTTATTCTTAATGATTTCTTTCTTGATTTTTTTTAGACTTTGTGATTTCTTGTTTTGTTAGAATCTTATCAGATCATAATCTTGATTATAGATTTCTTGTTTGATATTATTAAAGATTGATAGTTTAATTCTTTATTGCTTGATATTTGTAATATTTATAATATATAATTTGAAATTTTTGATCTTGAATATGTCTAGTAAGTAGTTTTCTTATTCAGCTATGAGGTAAATTGATTATTCTTGGAAAAAGTATGTTGTGAGATTTTGAGCTTATAATATAATTGTTGATTAAGTATCCAAGATTCTCTGAGCACATTTGCATGATTATTTGCTTGATTAGAGTGTAGGGCCCACTCTTTAATTTAATTAAATAATCTACTGTCAAATTAAAAACATAAGTTTGTAATTGCTTATGGAGTTAATCACTAGGGATGGAGGAGAATTGAGATTTAGATTAAATGAACCGAGCTTATGTGTTTGTTATCTAATGTCAACCCATATCTTTCTAGTTGTTAATGCTGCTACAACTTATATCTGAGAGCTTGTTCTAGGTAGTTTAAGTAGTTAAAGATTAGTTAAAGAGCTTGTTTTAACTAACGACTCAGTAAGGGAAGATGGTGTAACAGAGCTTGTTGTTATGCTATGGTTGACTATTTAATTGACAGTAATATCCTGTAATCAATGATCAACATCAAAATCCAAGAATAATTAATTGCCTTGTAACTGAAGCTTTTTGATATTTGTTTTTGCTATTTAATAATCTTTGCTTTCTCTATTTTAGACATAGCTTACAAAACCCTCAAAATTTCCTCTTCTTTCCCTAAACCCTAAAATTAGATTTTTAATTTAATAATTAATTTAAATAATTCAGTCTCTGTGGGTTCGACTTTTGCTCCACTATCTATATAGTAGAGTTAGGAAATTTTATTTTTGGTGACTGACGACACTCATCAAATTTTTGCGCCTTTGCTAGGGATTGAAATTTATTTAAGTTAATTATTTTAATTTAAAGTCTAATTTTTTTTCTTTTCTTTTTCAGGGATTGCTTGTCTGACAAGGATTCTAGTCACAAATTTCAAAAGATTAGGGACCACATACAGGCAACTTAAAGCTTGGTGCCACAAACACCACAACATCCACCACCACTACTCCCCAAGATGAGAAGTAAGAGGACTCCATGGAGCAAGCTTATGACCCATACTATAATTATGAACCACATTACGATACCTACAATCAAGCATGGTGGGATCATTCTAATTTTAGTTATGGGAATCAATATGAGGTTTACAATGCGCCATTCCAAGATACATATTAAGCTCCACCTCAAGACTCAGGTATGCCTCCACCTCAAGACTCAAGTATGTCTCTTGAAGATATTGTTAAGACTCTTGAAATTAACACTTTACAATTTTCACAAGAGACTGATGTTTATATTAAGAATATTGAGCACCATATGAGTTAAATAATGAATTCCTTAAGTAACATTGAAGCTATGGCCTCTCAGCCTGTGGAGAATCCAAGACATAATGTTACTAACATCACCTTAAAAAGTGAAAGGGAAATTGAATCCAAGGAAAGTGCACTTGAAGATGTTGATGACTTTATAGAAAGGGATGATGAAACCGATTTCAATATTAAAGGTGGAGTTGTTGACATGCACAATGTAAAAAGGAGAGAGAATTTTAACAACTTTATAAAGCACTATAAGGATGTTGAAATCAAGGAATCCAAAGTTGAGGTAAGTGATAAACAAATTTTTTTAATGCTTCTACTTACCCTCCTCATTTTCCTAGTAGGTTTGTAAGAGCTACAAACGAATAGCAAGACAAGGAGACATTGAAGACATTTAGGAAAATGGAAGTCAATATTACTCTCCTTGATGAAATTAACGATCAAGTGCCTTGTGATGCCAAGTTTTTAAGGGAACTATGCACTTCCAAGAGGAAATTAAAAGGTGATGAAAAGCAAGTTCTTAAAGATGAGCTAGAAACAGCCACAAGCAAAAATCTTGAGAAGGAGGAACTCAAGAAACTGATAAAAAACTTGAGGTCTGGGATTGGATGATGGAAGGTGGAGCAGTCGAGCTAACGACATTAAACAAAAGCGCTACTTGGGAGGCAACCCAAGGATGTAAAAACGAAGGAGTATTTCTTTCCTTACTTGTATTACCATTTAATTTTTGAGTTTTTATTGTTCTTCTTTGCATGCTAGACTTACTTTGAGGACTAAGATTTAAGTGTTGGAAGGGGGGGGGGGGGGGGGGGAGGGGAGGGGAATATTGGTTTACGAGTCTATAGAGTGTTTTTTTTAGGAAGTGGAAATTAGAAAAAAAAGGGTCAAATTTATAGGAGTTTTAAAGATCATGATATGTTTTCTTTTTTTTTTTTTTTTATGGATTGATTCTAAACTAAAACAAAGTTTTATAAGAAAGTTGAGAGTATTTTGATTGTTATTATTGTTGAAGTGAATACTTTCTAAAGAATTTATGTGAATTCATAATTAAATATAATTGTTTGTATGGTATTGATAATTTGATTAGTTCATTCAAGTTGGTGTAAGAAAAGGATAAATAAACAAGAAAAAAAATAAAAAAATGAAAATAAATATTAAAAAAAAGAGAAAAAGAAAAAAAAGAAGAGGTTGAAAGTTTTAAATTCTACTCCAATGTTTTGAGTTGCTCGATCTTGTTGATTACATTCTTGAAGTGACTTAAAATATGAGTATGCAAAGCACTCTAAAAGAGGGCTTACTTGTTGAGTAACCTGGTGTTGGTATCATCAATATTAACATTCACGTAAAAAAGGAAGTAAGTACTTAGGGAAACCATTGTTGAAACCTCAAAAGAAAAAGAAAAAAAAAGAAGGAAGAGAAAATAGAAAAGAAAAAAAAATTTCTTGATCTATTGACTTTGTTTGTAGTAATGTAAAGTGGATAATTGCAAAGTTGACATTATATGTTTCAATTGTGTTGATTGTGAATTTTGCATTAATTTATTTAGAAGTATTTGTGAATATGAGAAGTAATGATTAGAATATGATTGACTTGATTATTTGACTCTTGTTGAAGTTATGAGTTAATAATTGAAATATTTGAAAATATGTCCATGATCTTAATCTTGTTTTGAGTCTTAAATTTTAAATTTTTGAGTATTATTTTGAATTTTTAGGATTGAGTCTTAAGTAAAAGATTTTGTGGGTATATATTCTGAAAGCCCTCACGAGACACAACTTGTCCACTAGGGGTGATCTAGGGGTTTAAAGGCTTGTTGCATACGCTAAATGCAATCGTGATTCCTACGAAAGTTAGTTAGGATTTAAGATTTGGAATTTAGGATTTAGCCAATTAGTTTAGGTTTTGCTTGAGGACAAGCAAAAGCTAAGTGTGGGGGAATTTGATAAGATGATATTTTGTGAATTTTATATTTGCTAATAAATTTTCTATATTGATGTTTTATGCCTAAAAGAGCTTATTAATGTTTATTATATGTTTTAGGTATTAAATATCAAAGTTGGAATTAAAAGGAGCTAAAACGAGCAAAGTGCAGGTATTTCTGTCTAGTTCAAAAGATTGATAAATTTGACAAACTTAACGACCTGATCTCAAGAAGTGGCCTTCATGAAAGTTGTAGAGTACTTCTCAAGGTTTCCGGAATGTACAAGATTGTGAAAATCGAAGTTCGTTTGGTTGGTCAAACATTTGGACAAAATCAGTATGAAATTCTGGGCAGAAAAACGCGATTGAGAAGAAATTCCAACAAAGCAAGTTCAAGACAAGATTTTGTTGAGACAAGATAATTACTTAATTTTATTATGTCTTAGATATGTAATTAATTAATAAAAATAGGCCTTATGAATTTTACTTAGAAAATAATTGTAAAAGATGATGAGA
Source organism: Heritiera fomes (assembly GCA_032173925.1). NCBI lineage: Eukaryota > Viridiplantae > Streptophyta > Magnoliopsida > Malvales > Malvaceae > Heritiera > Heritiera fomes. Next base: position 18,671,075 of record JAPDPM010000009.1, read on the forward strand.
TAAAGGTAAGAATTTGACTAGTCAAATTACTTGTTTCCTAAGTAAACTCTTATATGAATCCCACATTGCTTCGAAAAGTCTTTTAAACTCTACCTTAGGCCTATATAAAGAGCACGAGGCTCTCATAAACAACATCCCTCACATCTCTCTCATCCCTCTTTTAGTCTTGTAGGATTTTCTTTAGGGTTTTTAATAAAATTTTATTTTTTTTCTTTATTTTTAATTAGTTGCTGATTTTTTATTATTGTTTTATAAAATTATTTTCTTTTTATTTTTTTATTCTTAATGATTTCTTTCTTGATTTTTTTATACTTTGTGATTTCTTGTTTTGTTAGAATCTTATTAGATCATAATCTTAATTATAGATTTCTTGTTTGATATTATTAAAGATTGATAGTTTAATTGTTTATTGCATGATATTTGTAATCTTTATAATATATAATTTGAAATTTTTGATCTTGAATATGTCTAGTGAGTAGTTTTCTTATTCAGTTATAAGGTAAATTGATTATTCTTGGAAAAAGTATGTTGTGAGATTTTGAGCTTATAATATAATTGTTGATTACGTATCCAAGATTCTCTGAGCACATTTGCATGATTATTTGCTTGATTAGAGTGTAGGGCCCACTATTTAATTTAATTAAATAATCTACTGCCAAATTAAAAACATAAGTCCGTAATTGCTTATGGAGTTAATCACTAAGGATGGAGGAGAATTGAGGTTTAGATTAAATGAATCGAGCTTATGTGTTTGTTATCTAATGTCAACCCATATCTTTCTAGTTGTTAATGCTGCTACAACTAATATCTGAGAGCTTGTTCTAGGTAAGTTAAGTAGTTAGAGATTAGTTAAAGAGCTTGTTTTAACTAACGACTCAATAAGGGAAGATGGTGTAACAAAGCTTGTTGTTATGCTATGGTTGACTATTTAATTGACAGTAATATCCTGTAATCAATGATCAACATCAAAATCCATGAATAATTAATTGCCTTGTAACTGAAGCTTTGTTTTTGATATTTAATAATCTTTGCTTTCTCTATTTTAGACATAGCTTACAAAACCCCCAAAATTTTCTAAAGCCCCAAATTTTCTTCTTCTTTTCCTAAACCCTAAAATTAGATTTTTAATTTAATAATTAACTTAAATAATTCAATCCATGTGGGTTCGACCCTTGCTCACTATTTACATAGTAGAGTTAGGAAATTTTATTTTTGGTGACTGACGACACTCATCAAAGTGGTTAATGCAGCTCATAATTGGCTCTAGTTACTAACATAAGCTTTATATGAATAAGTTTAAAGCCTGAATGAGTGTTATGATAACAAGATTTACAAAGATTTTTAAGGATATGTACATTTCATGACATATATATGTACATTTAATATATAACATATTTACATTTTTTTCAATAGTGATTATCATTGGGAATTCAACTGCCATGAAATTAGGTACTTGAATGCAATATCCGTAGTGCGATAACCCTTATTTGTGATATCAATCGTAAGTATACTAAAGTGAATTTTAACTAACTTGAGGTTATTTTGGAATTATGGACAGATTGTTGAAGCTGAGAATGTCCTGATTATCTTAGTCAAGAATTGGTGGATATATATGTATGTATGTAGGTATTAAGATATAAAGTAGGAAATTAATTAATTAATTAAGATATACTATAAGGGAATTAAATATGTATGTATATATATAAGATATGGAAATTAAATTTATAAAAACAATAAAAAGTGAGAGACATATAAACATAGTTCAATTTATATCTCAAAGAAAAAGGCTAGTTTAGGAGACATTATTATTTGCTTGAAACAATAATTATTTATCTACTAATCCATTAATATTAAATTGGGTTATTAGAAGCTGATGTTACAAGAGTTAAAGGGCTGGTAACACAAGTCAAGGGCTGGAAAAAAAAACGTGGGCTCACTCTAGGTTTAAGTATTCACCTTTTTCCTTTTTTTAAGTTCAGCCATTTAAAGACTTGGAAAATAAAAGAAAGCTGTCTAAATAGCCACGGAGAGGGAAAATTCATGAAAAATTTAGGAATCAAAAAGAAAAAGAGGAAATCTTGAGAGGATCCTGATCTAGCCTCTACTTGTGTGTTTACTGAGAAAGACCAAGGATTCAAGAGAGAGAGGCATTCCGTTCCAAGAGCTTTGGGTAAGAAAGATGATTTTCTTGCAATTTTGGAAGTTTATACCTCATGAATACTATGTTTGATGGCGTAAATGTGGATTGCATGTAGTCTTTGAGGTGAATCCAAGAAAGGAGGAAGGGTAAAACCGAGATTGAAGGGTCAGCTTGAGGGATTTGGGAACTTCAAGAGACCAAGGTAAGGAAGATAAATTCTTTTGAATTCTCGCTGTATAAACTCTCTTAGATTGTGAATTCATGGGTTTCCATATGACAATGCTGTTAGAAGGAGAATGGGTTAGGTTCTGATTTGAAGGAAATCAAAGGCAAGGTATGGAATGAGAGCTACTGTTTCAGAGAAATAAAGAAGAGCTGTTGGAAATTTGGGTAAATGAAATATTCTACTGACCTTCCATTGTTTATTCATTGAATATGAAAATAAAATTATGATAAATTGAATCAAATGGCTGTTGTATAGATGAAGGATTAATCGAATTCTGACTTGATGTTCAAATCTGGAATTGATGTTCTGTTATGAGTTGTAATTAAAACGTTCAGTTTAATTATTCTACATGGAGAAAAATTCTGAAAAAATTATGATTAATAGCCCTTTAAGTTAAAAGAAAGTCGGTTTTGGAATTTCTTGAATTGGATTTCTATACCTTGAGATATGTACAAATGTGTGCAGGGTATTCTGTCCAGAAACGTGAATCATGGTCCTGACTTTGAAAAATTGTGGCAAATAGCCTAAATTGAATAAGGTTGCAAGCCTTACATTTCTAGAAAGGTAATATTGTGATGGTTCTGGGTTTGCACTAATTGGATATGCCTATAATTAAATATGAAGTATTTTGTGCAAGTACGTTAGTGTAACACTGTGCCTGAAAATCGCTGGAACATGCTGCAACTTTGGAAAATTGCTGATGTTGATCTAGGAAGAATTTAATCGTGAACCTTACATTTCTGGATAGGGAAATGAGGTAGATTTCATCTAGTTTTGGAAATTGTGGATTTGGAATTATGTAGCTTAAGCTATGTATATATGAATGTAGGATACTCACTGCAAGGTACAAATAGCCTAGTGTCAACTTTAAAAATTCTTAGAAAATAATTCAGATGGAGTTTGATTGCAAACTTTACATTTTCAGAAAGGTAAATGAGTCATGATTGATATGGTTTTGGGTTTGTACAAATTACATATCCCTATAATTAGTAATATATATTTTAATGAACATAGGTCAGGAAACCATCCTGCCTAATGTGCCAGATTTGGACCAAAGTTTGGAAAATGATTGGAAATGGCACAGGATGAATTAGGAAGTAAGCCTTATACGTCCGAATAAGGAACTGAGTTAGGAGTAATATAAAATTTACAGCTTGACGATTAGATTTTGAAATTTATACTTAAGGCTAGCACAATGACAAAAGGTCAGAAAATCCTAAAATGCAAGAATTGATATAATTCAGAATTTCTCCTTGATGTCATTCTTATTAAATTGTATAATTCTTAAACCTAGCATGCCATTGGGGGTAATGAGTAATCCAATCCACCTTGTGTATGTACTGGGTGATGCTAAGGATTGAAATTGAGTAAGAGCTCACATAGCTTGTGTGGAACTTGATAGGCGAGGGAGGATTGAATTTGTAAGCTAAGAAAGCACTGTAAGTAACTCTAAGCAACTACCTTGCATCCAAATTGTTTAATGCTATAAATTATTGGAATTTGGCAATTGAAACAAAATAAATGCAGCATATGAGATGTCTTCCCTTGACTGTTGGCTTTGCTTTACTAGAATTGGCTTGTAAGCAGGTGATGGGCTTGCAAGTATTGTACTGTTTGTACGTACTATATAATTAAGAAATATTTTAAATGTTTTAAAGGTTTAAATTAAATTCTAACTTAATATGATCTCATATTTTGAGTTGTAACCTTTTTGATATTTTAAATGCCTTGTGAGCCTTGGTTTGTGGAATTACCTCTTTATGAACTACGATAATTGCTATGAGGTCAGGGAAGAATGATTTTTAAAAGATTACTGGATTTCTATTTTAGACCCGAGGTATTGAAACCTTAGGGCACTGTACCTTGAGAATTTTATAGGCATTCTTGATTGACTTAGAGCATTGTTTCTCGAGCATTAGTCTCGGAAACGATCGGCTTGTCCCGTATATTACGTTTGGACAGGTCCTGGTGTCATATGCGCAATGAACCGGGGTAGATTGGTCTATGCATAGGCAGCGTCCCTTTCTGGGAGATTGCTACGGCTAGCTACCTTAGATCGTTATAGTGTTAGCTCTAAGTAGCCTGGATTGATACTATGAGGACTCTCTTGGTACTACGACTTGTTTTATTGATTGTATTGCATACTTTATGTATGATTTGATATTGAGACTTCTAGTCTAATGATGGAACTCTATATTTTGCCTATGATTTGTTATTGAGTTTCCATACTGTATCTTAAGCTTAATGCAGCATAATTGATTTGATGTATTTGAAAGTGATTTGAATTAGTTTTCACAAATAAGAGATGCTTGGTATGATTTAGTTGCTTATTGTTGTTACTTACTGAGTTACGACTCACTCCCCTTTTCTTGCCCCTCCCTGTCAGATTGATTGACATCGTTACTGTTGATTTTGGCTTGGGAAGCTTTTTTAGAGTGGTCTTCCCTGCACAGTTTAAGGTATATGGCTCCCAGCAGATTGTATAGACATAGGTGTATAATGATACAGTGTATTGAAAATCTTTTGGTTGTATATATATATATACTTACGTGACGAGTCTAGGATGTAAGCTAGGTTATGTTATTATTGGAATATTATGACCATTATACTTCTTAAGTTGGCATTATGTATGTTTGTAGACGTGCCTGAATATATTAAAAAGTCTGATGTAGATGATCTTGATAAGGAAATTTATCTACTAGTAGAGTTAATATGTTAATAAGTGATCTTACTGATCAAAGCGTTACATGAAATTGAAAGGTAGCTTACATAGTCACTTACAAATAAGAAGCGAAGTAAAGGAAAAAAAAATTTAGCCCGCAAATTTAAGCTTCTGTAAGATATTAAGAAAGACAGGACGTGTCAAGTTGGTATCAGAGCGGGTTTGTTCGTGTCTGTGTAGGTCGATAAAGTTAGCTTACATCCCTGTACACTTTGCCTATGTCTATCCTCGAACTGTGGTTGCCATATAAATTGTACTAAATTGTTGTTAATGTGACAAGAAGTGATAATGAAGAGGAGAGGTAGACCACGACAAGTTCTTCCTACAGAGTGGTGTAGGTCTCCTACTCCCTCGCCTCCACCATAACCTCCTCAGGCCCCAAATCTTAACGCAAAAGTGGGCCAGCTATCGAGGACTGTGGGAGAACTACAACAGACGGTCCAAAATCTTGCAGCTTTTATAGCGCAACAATTCGAAGGCAACCCTAATCAGCCTCCAGCTCAAGCTCAAGCTTAAGCACGAACACAAGTCCCTCATCCTGTACCACAACCTCAGGCTACTCCGCAGCAACAATCGACTATGACACCATAGCCACCAGCACCACCGCAACCACCTGCAGCTCCACAGCCTCTACCACCTCTAGTGCCACCACTACAGGTTGGAGATCAGGTGGATAGGAACATGAACAGACTTTGACAGTTTCGGAAGATGAACCCACCCACTTTTAAGGGTGAAAAGGACTCGGATGTAGCCGAAGAGTGGGTCAAATAGCTAGAGAAGTTATTCAAGTGTATGAGTTACAGTTCTACGAAAAATGTAAGATTAGATGTATTTATGTTCCGAGAGAAGGTAGAAGTTTGGTGGGAATCAGCTGAGAAACTGTTGACAAATCAAAACTCGAAGATTACATGGGAAGCTTTTCTAGAGAGCTTCTTTAAGCAGTATATTCCAAAGCCTGCTCAGAGAAAGAAACAGGCAGATTTTCTGAGATTGACTCAGGGTTCCAACACAGTGGATGAATATGAGTCAAAGTTTTAAGCTTTGTGTTGGTATGATCTTTTAGCATCCAAGGATGAAAAAGCTAAGACCATCAAATTCATTTCGGGATTGAAACCCGCTATTCAGAGTAAGATGACAATATTGGATATCACTAATTATGCAGAAGCTCTCAGACGAGCTTAGATGGTCAAGCTTGAACACGACCTGATTCAGCAGGAATATGGTCCAAGTGGAAGAACAAAGGAAAAGATAAGAGAGTAGATGATAGAAAGCCCTACAACGGCAAGCAGCTAGAAAAGAAGCAAAAGACAATGGGAAACAGACAGAAAGGGGATGAGACAAAGAAGGGTCCAACTTGTCCTAAGTGTGGAAACAATCATGATACTAAACCTTGCTATAGAGATACAAGAGCTTGTTTTCACTGCGGGAAACATGGACATATGATCAAAGATCGTCCCAATCGCAAGACCGTAGAAAGGGCCTTTGAGCATTCGGCTGGTGACAAGGGTAAAGCAATTGATAAGGGCAAGAAGCCAGCAGCTCAAGGTCAAGTCTTTGCGTTAGATGAGGCTTCTGCACAGGGACTAGACTCCGTGGTCAAAGGTAAGCTTACTATTGCTAATCTTGTAGCTTATGTTTTAATAGACTCTAGTTCCACTCATTCCTTTATTGCTTCATACTTTGCTTGCAAGATTAAATTAGAACTTGTAAAATTAGATCGTCTGCTCCATGTGAGCACTCCTCTAAAGGAAACCCATATAACTGATATTGTATATAGGGATTGTAAGGTTAAGGTGGGAGATAGGAATCTGCTAGTCGATTTGATTTTGTTAAATATGAAAGATTTTGATGTAATCCTAGGAATGGATTGGTTAGCTAGACATCATGCTTGGTTAGATTGTTATAAGAAAATAGTGATGTTCTCCTTACTTGAAACTGTTGTAATCTCTTTTGATAAATAGTAATAAAGTGATGAATGTTTTTGTCTGATTATTTTGCCTAAGAATGCATGATGTTTGTGAAGGATATTTAGCCTATGTGGAAGATGCCTCCAGGAAACATCCTGAATTAAAGGATATACCAATCGTCAGAGAGTTTCCAGATGTATTCCCTGATGACTTACCAGGCTTACCACCCAAGTGAGAGACTGAGTTCACTATCGACTTAGTCCCGGGTACTCAACCTATCTCAAGGGCACCTTATAGAATGGCTCTTGTGGAACTGGATGAATTAAAGAAGTAGTTGCAAGAGCTACTTGATAAGAGATTTATACGCTCGAGCGTATCTCTCTGGGGTGCACCGATGTTGTTTGTTAGAAAGAAGGATGAAAGTTTGAGATTGTGTATTGACTACAGGTTACTCAATAAGGCAACAATTAAGAACAAGTACCCATTACCGAAAATTGATGATCTATTCGATCAGTTGAAAGGTGCTACATGTTTTCTAAAATTAACCTTGGATCTGGCTATCATCAGTTGAGGATTCGAGAGGATGATGTTCCTAAGATGGCCTTTCGGACTAGTACGACCATTATGAATTTCTAGTGATGCCATTTGGCTTGACTAATGCACCAGCGGCTTTCATGAGCTTGATGAATGAGGTGTTCAAGCCTTTCTTAGACTTATTTGTGATTGTTTTCATAGATGACTTCTTGATATATTCCAAGTCAATAGACGAACACGAACAACATTTATGAATAGTACTCCAAGTCCTTAGAGACAAGAAGTTGTCTACTAAGCACAGTAAATGTGACTTTTGGTTGGATAGATTGCTTTTCTGGGGCATATCGTGTCAAAGGACGGGGTGTCAGTAGATCCGTCCAAGATTGAAGCCATTGTGAAGTGGGAAAGGCCTTAGACTGTAATAAAAGTTCGAAGTTTCCTGGGTTTAGCAGGTTATTACAGGAGATTTGTATAAGGTTTCTCCAAGATTGCTACACCACTGCATCGACTCACTCAGAAAAGAGTGAACTTTGATTGGAATGAGGCATGTGAAAATAGCTTTCAGGAGTTGAAGAGACGGCTTACCTCTACTCCAATATTGACTATTCTTAGTGGGTCAGGAGGTTTTGCTGTCTATAGTGATGCTTCGTATCAAGGATTAGGGTGTGTTTTAATGCAGCACGGGAAGGTAATAGCTTATGGTTCTTGTCAGTTGAAGGACCATGAAAAGAATTATCTGACACACAACCTAGAATTTGCTGCCGTAGTGTTCGCGCTCAAGGTTTGGCGCTATTATCTCTACGGGGAAACATTTCAGATTTTTATAGATCATAAAAGTCTAAAGTACTTATTCTCCCAAAAAGAGTTGAATATGCGCCAGCGGAGATGGATGGAATTGTTGAAGGACTATGACTGTGAAATTCTTTACCATTCAGGCAAGGCTAATGTTGTAGCAGATGCGTTGAGTAGGAAAGGCACTATTATGGTCTCAATGTTGATGGTCCAGGAATGGTGTATGCTACAGAAGTTTGCAGACTTGAGATTAGATATAGAACCAGTTGGAGAGGGTTGTATGATAGCCAGTATGAGGATAGAGCCTGAACTGATTGATCGAATCTGTCAGAAGAAAAAAGATGACCCTCGATTAAGAGAGATTGTTTGTGAAAATGAAGGGAACCAAAATGAAGAAACAGAGTTTAGGTTCGGCAGTGATGGCATTTTGAGGTATAGAGACTAACTGTATGTTCTGAATGATTCAGAGCTGAAGAAGTTGATCTTAGAGGAAGCTCATAGCTCCAAATATGCTACGCATCCGGGCAGTACTAAGATGAACCAAAATCTGCGTAGCTTATACTATTGGTCTGGAATGAAGAAAGATATCGCTGATTTTGTTGCAAAATGTCTAGTCTGCCAACAGGTGAAAGTTGAGCATCAAAAGCCCATGGGTTGCTTCAACCATTGTCTATTTCGAGATGGAAATGGGAGCACATCACCATGGACTTCGTGCTAGGTCTTCCAAGGACTAAAAGACAGCATGATGCTATCTGGGTGATAGTGGATAGACTAACCAAATCAGCTCACTTTTTAGCCATTACGGCTACAGATTCTCTCGGTGCTTTGGCCGATCTCTATGTTTCGAAAATTGTTCGAATACACGGTGTCCCAGTGAGGATTGTGTCTGATCGAGATTCTCGATTTACTTCTAGATTTTGGGAGAAGTTTCAGGAAGCAATGGGGACTCAGTTACACTTCAGCACCGCTTACCATCCCCAAATCGATGGTCAGTTCGAGAGAACCATTTAGACTCTCGAGGACATGTCGAGAGTGTGTGCACTTGATTACAAAGGCTCTTGGGATGAACATTTACCATTGGCAGAATTTACATACAACAATAGCTTCCACTCGAGTATAGGGATGGCCCCATATGAAGGACTATACAGAAGAAAGTGTCGGTCTCTGGATGGATGGGAAGAAGTGGGAGACAGAAAATTGTTTGCACCTGACTTGGTTCAGCAAGCTTCAGACAAAATAAAACTTATCTGTGAAAGACTTAAAACTGCCTAGAGCAGACAGAAGTCATATGCCAATAATCGTATTGGTGATTCGGTATTTTTGAAAGTTTCTCCTTCGAAGGGCAATATGAGATTCGGGAAGAAGGGCAAACTTAGCCCGAGGTATACAGGACCGTTCGAGATTTTAGAGAAGGTTGGTGAAGTGGCATACAGGTTGGCTCTACCACCACAGCTAGTGGGTGTGCACAACGTGTTTCACGTGTCAATGTTAAGGAAATACAACCCGGATCCTTCGCACGTGGTAGATTATGGAGAGTTAGATATCTGGGATGATCTCACATATGAAGACAAGCCTGTCAGGATATTAGATCACAAGGAGAAGGTGTTAAGATCCAAACCTATCCCACTAGTGAAGGTATTGTGGCAAAGGCATTCGGAGGAAGAAGCCACCTGCGAAGTAGAGGATCTAATGAAGGAGAGTTACCCTCACTTGTTTTGAAGTAACAGTACTCAAATTTGGGGACCAAATTTCCCGAGGTGGGAAGAATGTGATAACTCTTATTTGCGATATCAATCGTAAGTGTACTAAAGTGAATTTTAACTAACTTGAGGTTATTTTGGAATTATGGACAGATTGTTGAAGCTGAGAATGTCTTGATCATCTTGGTCAAGAATTGGTGGATATATATATATGTATGTATGTATGTAGGTATTAAGATATAAAGTAGTAAATTAATTAATTAATTAAGATATACTATAAGGGAATTAAATATGTATGTATATATATAAGATATAGAAATTAAATTTATAAAGACAATAAAAAGTGGGAGACACATAAACATAGTCCAATTTATGTCTTAAAGAAAAGGCTAGTTTAGGAGACATTATTATTTGCTTGAAACAATAATTATTTATCTACTAATCCATTAATATTAAATTGGGTTATTAGAAGCTGATGTTACAAGAGTTAAGGGGCTGGTAACACAAGTCAAGGGCTGGAAAAAAAAACGTGGGCTCACTCTAGGTTTAACTATTCACCTTTTTCCTTCTTTTAAGTTCAGCCATTTAAAGACTTGGAAAATAAAAGAAAGTTGTCTAAACAGCCACAGAGACAGAAAATTCATGAAAAATTTAGGAATCAAAAAGAAAAAGAGGAAATCTTGAGAGGATCCTGATCTAGCTTCTGCTTGTGTGTTTATCGAGAAAGACCAAAGATTCAAGAAGGAGAGGCATTCTGTTCCAAGAGCTTTGGGTAAGAAAGATGATTTTCTTGCAATTTTCGAAGTTTATACCTCATGAATACTATGTTTGATGGCGTAAATATGGATTGCATGTAATCTTTGAGGTGAATCCAAGAAAGGAGGAAGGGTGAAACCGAGATTGAAGGGTCAGCTTGAGGGATTTGGGAACTTCAAGAGACCAAGGTAAAGAAGATAAATTCTTTTGAATTCTTGCTGTATAAACTCTCTTAGATTGTGAATTCATGGGTTTCCATATGACAATGCTGTTAGGAGGAGAATGGGTTAAGTTCTGATTTGAAGGAAATCAAAGGAAAGGTTTGGAATGAGAGCTACTGTTTTAGAGAAATAAAGAAGAGCTGTTGGAAATTTGGGTAAATGAAATATTCTACTGACCTTCCAATGTTTATTTATTGAGTATGAAAATGAAATTATGATAAATTGAATCAAATGGCTGTTGTCTAGATGAAGGATTAATTGAATTCTGACTTGATGTTCAAATCTGGAATTGATGTTCTATTATGAGTTGTAATTAAAATGATCAATTTAATTGTTCTACATGGAGAAAAATTCTAAAAAAAATTATGATTAATATCCCTTTAAGTTAAACGAAAGTCGGTTTTGGAATTTCTTGAATTGGATTTCTATAACCTGAGATATGTACAAATGAGTGCAAGGTATTCTGTCCAAAAACGTGAATCATGGTCCTGACTTTGAAAAATTGTGGCAAATAGCCTAAATCGAATTAGGTTGCAAGCCTTACATTTCTAGAAAGGTAATTAAGTTAGGATTGTGATGGTTCTGGGTTTGCACCAATTATATATGCCTATAATTAAATATGAAGTATTTTGTGCAAGTAGGTCAGTGTAACACTGTGCCTAAAAACTACTGGAACATGCTGCAAATTTGGAAAATTGTTGATGTTGATCAAGGAAGAATTTAATTGTGAACCTTACATTTCTGGATAGGGAAATGAGGTATATTTCATCTAGTTTTGGAAATTGTGGATTTGGAATTATGTAGCTTAAGCTATGTATATATGAATGTAGGATACTCACTGCAAGGTACAAACAGCCTAGTGTCAACTTTAAAAATTCTTAGAAAATAATTCAGATGGAGTTTGATTGCAAACTTTACATTTTCAGAAAGGTAAATGAGTCATGATTGATATGGTTTTGGGTTTGTACAAATTACATATCCCTATAATTAGTAATATATATTTTAATGAACACAGGTCAGGAAACCATCCTGCCTAATGTGCCAGATTTGGACCAAAGTTTGGAAAATGATTGGAAATGGCACAGGATGAATTAGGAAGTAAGCCTTATACGTCTGAATAAGGAATTGAGTTAGGAGTAATATAAAATTTACAGCTTGACGATTAGATTCTGAAATTTATACTTAAGGCTAGCACAATGATAAAAGGTCAGAAAATCCTAAAATGTAGGAATTGATATAATTTAGAATTTCTCCTTGAGGTCATTCTTATTAAATTGTATAATTCTTAATCCTAGCATGCCATTGGGGATAATGAGTAATCCAATCCACCTTGTGTATGTAGAGGGTGATGCTAGGGATTGAAATTGACTAAGAGCTCACATAGCTCGTGTGGAACTTGATAGGCGAGGGAGGATTGAATCTGTAAGCTAAGAAAGCACTGTAAGTAACCCTAAGCAACTACCTTGCATCCAAATTGTTTAATGCTATAAATTTTTGGAATTTGGCAATTGAAACAAAAAAAATGCTGCATATGAGATGTCTTCCCTTGACTGTTGGCTTTGCTTTACTAGAATTGGCTTGTAAATAGGTGATGGGTTCACAAGTATTGTACTGTTTGTACGTACTATATAATCAAGAAATATTTTAAATGTTTTAAAGGTTTAAATTAAATTTTAACCTAATATGATCTCATATTTTGAGTTGTAACCTTGTTGATATTTTAAATGCCTTGCGAGCCTTGGTTTGTCGAATTACCTCTTTATGAACTACGATAATTGCTATGAGGTCAGGGAAGAATGATTTTTAAAAGATTACTGGATTTCTATTTTAGACCCGATGTATTGAAACCTTAGGGCACTGTACCTTGAGAATTTGATAGGCATTCTTGATTGACTTAGAGCACTGTTTCTTGAGCATTAGTCTTGGAAACGATCGGCTTGTCTCGTATATTACATTTGGACAGGTCCTGGTGTCATATGCGCAATGAACCGGGGTGGATTGATCTATGCATAGGCAGCGTCCCTTTCTGGGAGATTGCTACGGCTAGCTATCGTAGATCGTTATAGTGTTATCTCTAAGTAGCCTGGATTGATACTATGCAGACTCTCTTAGTACTACGACTTGTTTTATTGATTGTATTGCATACTTTATGTATGATTTGATATTGAGACTTCTAGTCTAATGTTGGAACTTTATATTTTGCCTATGATTTGTTATTGAGTTTCCATACTGTATCTTAAGCTTAATGCAGCATAATTGATTTGATGTATTTGAAAGTGATTTGAATTAGTTTTCACAAATAAGAGATGCTTGGTATGATTTAGTTGCTTATTGTTGTTACTTACTGAGTTACGACTCACTCCCCTTTTCTTTCCCCTCCCTTTCAGATTGATCGATATCATTACTATTGATTTTGGCTTGGGAAGCTTCTTGAGAGTGGTCTTCCCTGCACAGTTTAAGGTATATGGCTCCCAGTAGATTGTGTAGACATAGATGGATGATGGCACAGTGTATTGAAAATCTTTTGGTGGTATATATATATACTTACGTGACAAGTCTGGGATGTAAGCTAGGTTATGTTATTATTGGAATATTATGACCATTATACTTCTTAAGTTGGCATTATGTATGTTTGTAGACGTGCCTGAATATATTAAAAAGTCTGATGTAGATGATCTTGATAAGGAAATTTGTCTACTAATAGAGTTAATATGTTAATAAGTGATCTTACTGATCCAAGCGTTACATGAAATTGAAAGGTAGCGTACATAGTCACCTACAAACAAGAAGCGAAGTAAAGGAAAAAAAATTTAGCCCGCAAATTTAAGCTTCCGTAATATATTAAGAAAGACGGGACGTGTCACATAGCGCTATAAAAAGATATGTACATTTTATTGAAACTATATATTCATCAGATATGAACTTATCTGCATTTATTCCAAATGAGAAATTAATCTAGATAATTTGAATGCCTTCAGCTAGGCATTTGAATACATATATGTACAAACCTCTAAAAGGATGTATACATTTTATGATATATATATTGAATGCCTTCAACTAGGCATTTGAATACATATATGTACAAACCTTTAAAAGGATGTGTACATTTTATGATATATATATGTATATATATCATAAGTGAACATATAAGCATTCCTTTTAATTCAAAAACTAATAGAGAGAATGCAAATACCTTCATACAGGCATTTGAAAACCAAAATGTACACTTTTAAGATAACTAAAATTAATCTTTAGAATTCAACTACCTTAAAATAGACAATCAACGATCATGTGTACAAAGATCTATTATGATAACCGAAAATAATATTGAGCATTCAATTACCCTTTAATAGGAATTCGAATATTTATACGTACAAAGCTAAAAAGGATATGTACATTTTATGATTCATATGTGTACATTGAAGGAAACCGAAACAAACACGCAGCGGAAATAAATCATTCAGCCTCCACCAGGATCGATTCGGAGAGTTGCCTGATTAGGGTTTCGAGATTTTACCTAACGTTTTTCTCTGATTTTTCTTTCGTTGGTCGAGTCACAAACAACAACTTTTCGTTCCCGCCTCTACAGTATCCACACGAACGGATCTCATGACTCTTGAACGTCTCACGATCAGAAGCCTTAAAGAGCTTTTGATTCCTTATAACTGAATTGCTAGCTTCGATTAAAAGGAATGTTTTTGTTTTCTGTTTTAAAAAGTGTTATACGGCTATGTTTCAGAAAACATCCTTTTATAGGCAGTAAATTTTACAGGGATATAACTAATCCTATTCTAAATAGGATTAGAGTTCTGTTTGGCAGTAAATTTTACCCTAAAATTTACTGCCAAACAGAACTCTAATCCTACTTAGAATAGGATTAGTTATATCCCTAATCCAATTCAAAATAGGATTAATTAAGCTCCTCATTGATCTGTTCTAAGTGTGCGACCCAATAGGTTCTCAAAACAATGGCAATGACAAAATTGTCACAGACAATGAGCGGTATCTAGCAACACATCATTGCTACCCATGTAACGAGAATGTCAATGACTCGACATAACCTTACTCGTGATAGATGTTACTGTGTAGTCTAATCCCTTTATCCTTTGATGTCTTGATTAGACACAAGTCATGGAATGTGTCACACTTGTATAGTCTAATCAGTGTTTCTTGATTCCTGAGTAGACTAATTAAACAAAAAAAATCAATATCACATATTGACTTATTCGAGCACGGCCATGCATTTCTTAGTCTCACTCTATCAAAGGGCCCAAGACATCACTCTTGTTATATAAGAGGGATAAATCCTATATTGATCACTCAACATCCCTCTACATAGATCAAGGCATACCCAATTACTACCTTTATAGTCCATCCTATTACGAATGACATCTAGCAGCATTAAAGTATGCAATTCTCTATGTTGGGATCTCTGATGATCTCAAGTCAAAGGATCACATACACCATCATCACTATGAGAATCGCTTATGACACTCATATAACAATCCATGTAGCGTTCTCATGGAGGGTTGATCCAGTACATAGTTCTCTAACATGTACCTATGTGATGACTTGATATCCTATATTCATGACAATGGTCATCAGTCAACCACATACTAGTCTTATCGTATCATTGTTATCCTTGTTCACAATAATACTTGACTAGGGATATTTTAAGAATAGTGTGTTATTACTATTCTAAGGACATTATCATATAAGATTACATTACGCAGTTATAAGACAAATATAATAATGAGCTATAATAAAATGTCATGATACATAAAAATGCCAAAGTCAATCATCTAATGAATGGTTCTAAGGGCATAATCCAACAATCTCCCACTTGCACTAAGACCATTCACTCATGTATCTAATACCTAGTGACCTAGTGTGACGATCATGTCTCTACTGCGTCAAAGGCTTCGTCAGTGGGTCGGCGATGTTATCGTCAGTTGGTACTTTGCATATCCTCACATCTCCTCTCTCGATGATATCTCGAATGAGATGGAAGCGCCGTAGTATATGTTTGGATCGTTGGTGAGATCTAGGTTCCTTAGCTTGTGCGATGGCTCCATTGTTGTCACAATAGAGCTCAATCGGATCTATAATGCTAGGAACAACTTCAAACTCAATAATGAACTTTTTGATCCAAACAGCCTCCTTAGCAGCTTCAGAGGCAGCTATATACTCAGCCTCTATTGTAGAATCGACCACTGTCGCCTGCTTTGAACTCTTCCAGCTCACAGCACCACCATTAAGGCAAAACACATAACCAGACTGCAATCTATAGTCATCTTTATCAGTTTGGAAGCTAGCATCAGTGTAACCTGTTATAATGAGCTCTTCCTCACCTCCATATATCAAGAATGTATCCTTAGTCTTTCTCAAGTACTTAAGAATATTCTTGACAGTGATCCAGTGACGTTCACCAGGATCAACTTGATATCTACTCGTCATGCTCAAGGCATACGAGACATCGGGATGTGTGCATAACATGGCATACATAATGGATCCAATAGCAGATGCATATGGAACTTTACTCATACGTTCTCTCTCTTCTTGTGTTGTAGGACACTGTTCTTTTGAGAGAGTAATGCCATGTGTCATAGGCAAGAATCCTTTCTTGGAATCCTGCATGCTAAACCTCTTTAGCACTTTATCTATGTATGCACTTTGACTTAGGCCAATTAATTTCCTTGATCTATCTCTATAGATCCTTATACCCAGTACATAGGTAGCTTCGCCCAAGTCCTTCATTGAAAAGCAATTCCCTAACCAAGTCTTTACAGACTGAAGGGTAGGGATGTCATTCCCAATGAGTAGTATGTCATCTACATACAACACCAGGAAAACAATAGTGCTCCCACTGACCTTCTTGTAGACACAAGGTTCATCTTCGTTCTTGATGAAACCAAACTCTTTGATTGCATCATCAAAACGAAGATTCCAACTTCGAGAAGCTTGCTTTAGTCCATAAATAGAACGTTGCAGCTTACAAACCTTTCCAGCATTTTTTGGATCAACAAAACCCTCAGGTTGTGTCATGTACACATCCTCGAGTAGCTTTCCATTAAGAAAAGCGGTCTTGACGTCCATTTGCCAGATTTCATAATCATGGTATGCAGCTATCGCAAGCAAGATCCTAATGGATTTGATCATCGCGACTGGTGAAAAAGTTTCATCATAGTCAATACCATGAATTTGTTTAAAACCTTTAGCAACCAATCGCCCTTTATAGGTATGAACATTTCCTTCCATGTCGGTTTTCTTCTTAAAAACCCATTTACACCCTATAGGTTTTACCCTATCGGGTAAGTCAACCAAGGTCCAAACTTGGTTGGCATACATGGATTCCATCTCAGATCTCATGGCTTCAAGCCATTTCTCAGAGTCTGGCCCTGTAATAGCCTCTTGATAGGTAGTAGGTTCATCTTGGTCCATGAGCAATACATCACTGTCCTGAGTCATTAGAAATCCATATCTCTGTGGCTCATGATGTGTTCTAACTGATCTACGCAAGGCTTGTGTCTCTTGAGCAGGCGGTTGCTCCACAACAGCTTGTGGTTTTGGTTCAACAACAACTTGTGGTGCTTGCTCAGGCTCCATCTCAACATCGGGTGCGCTATCTTGTAGCTCTTGAATTTCTTCAAGTTCTACTTTTCTCGCACTAGTTCTTCTAGAAATGAATTCTCTTTCTAGAAAGACACCTGTTCGAGCTACAAACACTTTGCGCTCAGTGGGATTGTAAAAATAATATCCTTTAGTTAATTTAGGATATCCCACAAAATAGCACTTATCAGATTTAGGTGCAAGTTTGTTAGAGACTTGACGTCTCACATAAGCCTCACAACCCCAAATCTTCATAAAAGACATACTGGGACGTTTACCAGTCCATATCTCATATGGTGTCTGTGGAACCGATTTAGATCGAACACGGTTCAGTGTAAAAGCAGCTATTTCTAATGCATGTCCCCAAAAGGATTCTGGAAGATCTGTATGACTCATCATTGATCGAACCATATCTAATAAAGTTCGATTTCTCCTTTCAGATACAACATTCCATTGTGGTGTACTTGGGGGAGTGAGTTGTGAGACAATCCCACACTCTTTAAGATAGTCATAAAATTCTTGGCTTAAGTATTCACCACCTCGATCTGATCAAAGTGCCTTAATGCTCTTGCCAAGTTGGTTTTGTACTTCATTCTTGAATTCTTTGAACTTTTCAAAAGATTCTGACTTGTGTCTCATAAGATACACATAGCCATATCTACTGAAATCATCAGTAAATGTAATAAAGTACATAAACCCACCTCTGGCCTGTGTGTTTAAAGGTCCACATACATCTGTATGTACTAAGCCCAATAAATCACTTGCCCTTTAACTATGTCCTTTGAAAGGGGCTTTAGTCATCTTACCCATCAAACAAGATTCACATGTCTCATACGATTCAAAATCAAATGAGTCCAAAATTCCATCTTTATGGAGTTTGGAAATGTGATTCTCATTTATGTGTCCCAAGCGACAATGCCAGAGATATGTTGGATTTTGATCATTAGATTTAATCCTTTTAGCATTTATGTTCTAAATAGG
Source organism: Heritiera fomes (assembly GCA_032173925.1). NCBI lineage: Eukaryota > Viridiplantae > Streptophyta > Magnoliopsida > Malvales > Malvaceae > Heritiera > Heritiera fomes. The sequence continues at coordinate 18,689,663 of JAPDPM010000009.1, forward strand.
CATATCAAGATTTAGAATGTAAAGACCATTAATTAGTTGTGCACTACCATAAAAGATATCATTTAAATAAATGGAGCAACAGTTGTCCTTTATTATAAATGAAAAACCCTTCTTGTCCAAACAAGAAATAGAAATAATGTTTTTAGTGATGGAAGGCACATAATAACAATCATCTAATTTTAAAACAAGCCCTGTGGGCAATGTCAAAATATAAGTTCCTACAGCTAATGCAGCAACCCTTGCTCCATTTCCCACTTGTAGGTCGACCTTGCCCTTAGTCAACGATCTACTCCTTTTGAGTTCCTGCATATTTACACAAATGTGAGAACTACATCCAGTATCTAATACCCATGATGAAGAAGTAGATAGATTAACTTCTATAACATAAAAACCTGAAGTGGTAGTCTCACTTCCTTTCTTTTTCTTTAGCTCTTCCAGGTATTTGTTGCAGTTCCTCTTCCAATGTCCGGTCTCACCGCAATGGAAGCATTTCCCTTCTTTGGCAACCCCACTTTTAGGCTTCAGTGCAGTATCATTGGGCTTGAACTTGCCATTGGCTTTATTACCTTTTTTCTTGCCCTTTGCATTAGCCCTGCCCTTAGCTTTCTTAACTATTAAGACATCTTTAGGCTTGGCCTTTTTCATGTTGGATTCAGCTGTTTTCAACATGCTAAGTAATTGTGGCAGAGTCTTATCAATTTCATTCATGTTGTAATTAACAACAAACTGACTGTAGCTGTCTGGCAACGATTGCAGAATCACATCAGTGGCCAACTCTTGGCCCAAAGGAAATCCCAATCTTTCAAGGTTTTCAATATACCCAATCATCTTGAGCACATGAGTACCAACGGGAGTCCCCTCTGCCATCCTACACTGAAACAATGCCTTAGAGACATTGTACCTTTCTTGCCTAGCTTCCTCTTGATAGAGTTGCTTGAGATGCTCGATCATATCGAACGCATCCATTTCCTCATGTTGCTTTTGAAGCTCAGGATTCATGGAGGCAAGCATAAGGCAACTAACATCCAATGCATCATCTTGATGCTTCTTATAAGCATCTTTTTCTGCCCTTGGAGAATTAGAGGGCGGTTCCTCAGGTAAGGGAATCTCAAGGACATACAACTTCTTTTCTTGCTTGAGGACTATCCTCAGGTTCCTGTACCAATCCAGGAAGTTTGTCCCATTTAACTTGTCCTTCTCAAGGACAGATCGCAGTGAAAGTGTGTTATTTGTGTTTGATGCCATGGTAATCTACAACAAAAATATGCAAAATATAAGTATCATGAATGCATTCATTTAATTAAATATTTATTAAATGATGCTCCCACTATTTTTATCGAATCAACAACCCTCACTATTAATTCGGAAAAATTATCACATAATTTCTCTAGTGGGCCAAGATCCATATTTCACCTTATCTAGAGTTAGCTTTGGCTAATCACCCAAGATTTGGCTATTTAGGTAGGCAACACTTACCAATTACATCTCATGTAACTTTTGGATAGTTGGGTGAACAACACTTGTTCTAATTCATCTCATGAATGGAAGCCCAACTTTATGCCTCTAAATTCCCAATCCTATTGAGGAAATCTAGTTAAGTCAACCCAATTTATAGCCTTTGGATATCACTATTATCCCATCGCGTCTTACTTAGATAGATATGATATTTTGCTTTGGCAAACATAACAAAATCGATTCTAGCCTTGACGAGTGCTATTCATTGGTAGGCATCTATTATTGACTTAATTTAATTTGAGGGATTTTCTTAGTTTATTGAATAAGATCTCACCAATTTTACTTTTCTAAAATTATCATATGATTTTCATATCATAAACGTACAAAATAAACCATACATCTCATGTAATTAAGCAATAAAATAAACGTGACATAGTTATAGCCCAAACTAAATGGATTTCCCAAGCCAATGAGAAACCCTAAGGGTTAACCTAAGGGTAATAGCATCTTCTCCAAGTGCCTCTTTGGTCATCCTTTGCATGGTTGTCAGCTCCAATTACATAGTTTAAGAGAAACCTCGAGGGGAGTAAGATGAGAAAAGAATGTACAACAAGAATTTCAAGAACAAGGCACGACACGCAGGTCGTATTTATTAAAATTTACAACCACCAAAATACAATCATATTGGGCTAGGGCTATAACTATGCACCATGCTCAAACAACAACCACCGTGTTATACAAACAAGTGTAATGCAATTTCAAATTTTAGTTTTATTAACGAGGCATATTTGAAAAGAATTATGACCCTGACTGCGGGGTTCCCAGTATTGACATTGCCAACGCCCCTTATCCGGAAGTGTCCTAATCTTATCAGGATGTTCCAGCCAGTATCTCATACTGACTATAATGTTAGTCGCATTAGAACTCTTATCTAAAAGTGTTTCGACATTATTCTGTTTCTTCCATAACGTTTATGCAGAACAGAAACCGCCATTAATAATTCGCATCACAGATTATCCATAACGTTTATGCAGAACAGAAACGCCATTAATAATTCGCATCACAGATTATATCTCACATATAAGTTGAATCGAAATTGATATATATCATATATATAATTTCAACAATTCGATTTGTAGCCTCTGAATATATCATATACATTCTAATCCGAATTAAAACTATTGCATGTAATCATAAACAGAAACTAACCAGAGATCATGCTTTTATCAAAACAAATCAGGGACTCCGAATCTGGCTCGGATACCAGTGAAGGAAACCGAAACAAACACGCAACAGAAATAAATCATTCGGCCTCCACCAGGATCGATTCGGAGAGTTGCCTGATTAGGGTTTCGAGATTTTACCTAACGTTTTTCTCTGATTTTTCTTTCGTTGGTCGAGTCACAAGCAACAACTTTTCGTTCCTGCCTCTACGGTATCCACACGAACGGATCTCACGACTCTTGAACGTCTCAAGATCAGAAGCCTTAAAGAGCTTTTGATTCCTTATAACCGAATTGCTAGCTTCGATTAAAAGGAATGTTTTTGTTTTCTGTTTTAAAAAGTGTTATACGGCTATGTTTCAGAAAACATTCTTTTATAGGCAGTAAATTTTACCCTAAAATTTACTGTCAAACAGAACTCTGATCCTACTTAGAATAGGATTAGTTATATCCCTAATCCAATTCAGAATAGGATTAATTAAGCTCCTCATTGATCTGTTCTAAATGTGCGACCCAATAGGTTCTCAAAACAATGGCAATGACAAAATTGTCACAGGCAATGAGCGGTATCTAGCAACACATCATTGCTACCCATGTAACGAGAATGTCAATGACTCGACATAACCTTACTCGTGATAGATGTTACTGTGTAGTCTAATCCCTTTATCCTTTGATGTCTTGATTAGACACAAGTCATGGAATGTGTCACACTTGTATAGTCTAATCAGCGTTTCTTGATTCCTGAGTAGACTAATTAAACAAAAAAAATCAATATCTCATATTGACTTATTCGAGCACGGCCATGCATTTCTTAGTCTCACTCTATCAAAGGGCCCAAGACATCACTCTTGTTATATAAGAGGGATAAATCCTATATTGATCACTCAACATCCCTCTACATAGATCAAGGCATACCCAATTACTACCTTTATAGTCCATCCTATTACGAATGACATCTAGCAGCATTAAAGTATGCAATTCTCTATGTTGGGATCTCTTATGATCTCAAGTCAAAGAATCACATACACCATCATCACTATGAGAATCGCTTATGACACTCATATAACAATCCATGTAGCGTTCTCATGGAGGGTCGATCCAGTACATAGTTCTCTAATATGTACCTATGTGATGACTTGATATCCTATATCCATGACAATGGTCATCAGTCAACCACATACTAGTCTTATCGTATCATTGTTATCCTTGTTCACAATAATACTTGACTAGGGATATTTTAAGAATAGTGTGTTATTACTATTCTAAGGACATTATCATATAAGATTACATTACGCAGTTATAAGACAAATATAATAATGAGCTATAATAAAATGTCATGATACATAAAAATGCCAAAGTCAATCATCTAATGAATGGTTCTAAGGGCATAATCCAACAACATTGTCATAACGTATTAAGTTTTGGAGAAAACCTAATAGCTAGACACAAAATCTATGGAGTTGCCACCAACCATTCTACCTAGGTGTGATTGGTCACCTATTCAAATTAAGGATAAAGCTTGGTCTACGTTCAAAGATACTAGGGTTCAGGAGTACAGTTACGTGTAGAGAAGGATTAGCACCCTACAACGCCCATCCTAAAATGGTACCACTTAGTTTTAGGTCATTTGCTACATTTGCTAGATTTGCTTATGTTGATCTTTAATCTCGATATAATTAATATTGAAAAATATTTCTAAGTATCCTCTATTAAGCTGGTGGGACAACTTAAAAAGATCTTTCTCACCTCAGGAGTATTCAAGTAGTACTATGCGACTTGCTTAAAGAGGCTCCGTCGTCGGAATAACTCATCTTTTTATTTATCCCTTATTGTAATTTTATTTAATTTATTTTAATATTATATGTTTTGAATAATAATCTTGAATTTACTTACTATTTTTTATGTTGAAGATCTAGGCCTTTATCCTAATACACTATACCAAATTATATTATTCAATAAATCATATTATAAAAGAACTATTCATGAAAAAAAATAAAAAAAAATAATAATAATAAAAAAAATACCTCATGCAATTATGTTAGTCAAATTACATATTATCAAATCAAATATCATCATGCAATTGTGTCATACAAAGTCAAATTAATACTGTCACTCAAATTATTTTATCATGCCAATTAACTTAAATCATATCACTTTAATCATTCAATCAAACAAATTATTTCATGCTAAATTATTTTCCTAAACTAAATCATGCAAAATTAATTTTAAGAAATACACTACTAATTTTATTAAAAATCTTCTCAAGTTAATCCACATGCAAAGTAGCACCAAAATACCTATCAATTGTTAAATCCCTATTATTTACTATTAACGGATTAAATTATCCAGTTATTAAATTAATATTAAACTAAGTTATTAACATATATCAATCGAGTATTATCCTATTATATGATTATATCAATCATAGGTCAATCACATGATAAAACAATTAATACATCAAGTTATAGAAAACCTGGAAAGAAGAATCACTTGGTTGTCTCTTTCAACCTTTTTTATTATTCCCACAATAAACAACGTAATCAAGCAGTGGTAGCAATGGCATCTTTATGATGAGTCTCCAAGCAATAGCAAATTAGCAAGAAACAGGATTGGACAGACTTGTGTGGTGAGTTGGCAATTAGCGGAACAAATGTAGCAGGCAAGGGGTGGCAAACTCAGACAGCAAGCAGCAGCAACGGGGACTTTGACACGAGGAAAGAAAGCACAGCAATCGAGTAGCAAGGGCAGCAGGCCAAATCAGGACAATAGTGCACGTAGCAGTGGTTTGGTGCTTGAGAGTGGCAGTGGAAAGTGTCACTAGCAGGGGTTTGATGCGGTGATACGCAGGCAGGTAGCAGGGAAGATGGCGCGGTTAGGTGAGAAGCTGATGGATGTTGAAGTTTGAGTAAGAACGATGCAGGTGATAGCAAAGATGATGAAGGTGGCCAGCCGATGTAGCAAGGCAGAATGCCTTCTTTTGCTGTCTACGTGGTGGCCTCTCAAAACAGAAGTCAACTTACCCACTTCCTCAAACAGGAGCAAATGGCAGATGATGCACGCCGAACAACAACTGACGTAGTTGTTAGCAGACCGGATGGATAAGCAAGGCGCAAAGCAGGGTGGAACGGGGTATCACTGAAACACTAGAGTGTGCAAGGAGGTGTGGTGATCTGGGCAACAAGGGTAAGCAAATACAGGTAGCAAGTGACAGCAACAAGGACGCATAGCAAAGACGTGAACGATGGATACAAGGGGAAACGGTGTTGGATTAGCAGAGGTGATGGCACCCGTACAGAGCAAAAGATGGTGACCAACGATGCAGCAGTCGTTCCAGTGGAAAAAGTAGTAAAACTCTTTAGGGTTTTTTTCTTTGTTTTTTTTAGGGTTTTCTTCTCCTTAGCGGCTGCCCCCTCCTTATTTTTTTTCTTGTTTAAATAGACCTAGGTCTCCTTTTATTTTAGGTAATTCAAAAAAATCAAGAATCAATCTTTTTAGGAAATTTTATATCTCAAGAATCGGATATTAAATCCGATATTAATTCTGATTTTTCTTTCCACCAAATCCAAATTAATTTTTCATCTTTTAATGGTCTCATTTAATTTTACTTTCTTATCAAAATTAATTCTGATTTCCTTTTCCCCTTTTTTTTATATTTTTTTTATAAAATAAAAAAAGTCAAAATCAAAATTTCTAAATCTAAAATAAAAAAAAATATATAAACTAATTAATTAAAAATGTTTGAAAAAGACCCAAACAAAAATGGTGTCTACAGTTGCCCCTCTTTGTACATTTGCTATGAAATAGTAATTGTGCAAAGACATAGACATCCATTTTTTTCTGCATTCATTTTATTATTTTTTCCTTTTTTTTTCAATTTTTTTTGTTTTGTTCCCCCTTTTTGTTGTGGATATTTATTTATTCTAAAAGAAATTGGTTTTCATCATGAAAATGCTCCTCCGACTAGGGAGGCCCTTAAACTTTAAAATTTCTCATCTCTAAAATGCTCCTTCGACTAGGAAGGCCCTGAAACTTTAAAAATTTCTCATCTCTAAAATGCTCATTCGACTAAGAAGGCCTTGAAACTTTAAATTTTCTCATCTCAAAAATGCTCCTTCGACTAGGAAGGCCCTGAAACTTTAAATTTTCTCATCTCTAAAATGCTCCTTCGACTAGGAAGGCCCTGAAACTTTAAATTCTCTCATCTCTTAAATGCTCCTTCGACTAGGAAGGCCCTGAAACTTTAAAATTTCTCATCTTTAAAATGCTCCTTCGACTAGGAAGGCTCTGAAACTTTAAATCTCTCATCTCTAAAATGCTCCTTCGACTAGGAAGGCCTTGAAACTTTAAAATTCTCTCATCTTTTAAATGCTCCTTCGACTAGGAAGGCCCTGAAACTTTAAATTTCTCATCTCTAAAATGCTCCTTTGACTAGGAAGGCCCTAAAACTTTAAAAATTTTCTCATCTTAAAATGCTCCTTCGATTAGGAAGGCCCTGAAACTTGAAATTCTCTCATCTCTTGAATGCTACTTCGACTAGGAAGGCCTTGAAACTTTAAATTCTCTCATCACTAAAAGTGCCCAATTATGCTCGGAGGTCTTATATCTTGTAGCTGAGGTTTTAATGAATCATGCCCGAAGGTCTTATAGATTGTACCCGGAGGTTTTAGTGAATCATGCTCGAAGGTCTTACAGATTGTACCCGAAGGTTTTAGTGAATCATGCCTGGAGGTCTTACAGATTGTACCCGGAGGTTTTAATGAATCATGCTCGGAGGTCTTATAGATTGTACCCGGAGGTTTTAGTGAATCATGCCCGGAGGTCTTACAAGATTGTACCCGGAGGTTCTAATGAATCATGCCCGGAGGTCTTATAGATTTTACCCGGAGGTTTTAATGAATCAAGCCTGAAGGTCTTACAGATTGTACCCGGAGGCTTTGACTTTATCTCATCATTTTAATTCTATCTTCTAAATCATCTTATCATTCCAGTTTCTTCTTTTTGTTATTTCCTATCACACTTTTTTCATCTCATCACACCTTTCAATCCCTTTTTCATTGTCCCATCATATCCCTACCTTTTTAATTTCCTCTTTCTTTCCAAAATTTTAACATTTTTATTTCAAAACTTCATACCTTTTTTGTCACATCTTATTCCTAATCCTTCTTACATTTTCTGATTTTTTTCTTTTTCTCTCCTTTTTTTAAAAAAATTTTCCAAACTTTTAGTCATCTAGTCTCCCAGAACTTTTTTTTTTATCCTATTGTCTTAACAAACAAACTCTCTTTTTTTTGTGTCAGAATGCATGTAATGGAATGCAATGTCATGTATGTCATGAATGCAATGCAAATGATAAACAATGTCTTACCAAGTCACATCATCAGCCTACCTTATTCCTTTCTTCAAAAACTTGTCATCCTTCAATCTTCTCTTTGCCTTATCATTCAATCTTTCAATGCCTCATCATTCTTCTTTCTTCAAATTTAGCAATTCTAAAATCATTTGCCCCATCACCATCGTTCATTCAATCTTCTTCTTGCCCCACAATTCTTCTTTCTTTAAATTTAGCAATCATCACTCGTTCAGTCTTCCCATTGCCCCTTCATCATCATTCATTTAGTGTTCTTCTTGCCCCACAATTCTTATCAAATTAAAACTCATCTATCCAAATCAAAACAACAAAATCATCTCATATCTTCACGAAAATTCATGCTCTCGTAACAACCGAAGATTGCCCCAAGAATAGTCTTAAAAACACCGTTACCACACTTGGTTTCTTTAAAACAAGAACTCGCCCCCATAAAAATCACAAAACTCTCATTTTCCACTTCTTCAAGTTCCTTTTTGAAAATAGGAAATTGCCTCACATAATAATTTTCCAAGATAAAACATTTGACTTTTAAATCTCTTAAAAATTGGTGATTACTATTGAGAACAAATAGAACGAGTTACGACTTGGTCTATCTGAATAAATGTGCTGATTTGGTGCATCAAGGATGTTTGGTTATCAAGAAAGGTTCTATTGATCAATGTCTCTTCATCTTGGCTCACAAATGAAACAAACTCGGTGAAAATCATTATTCCTTTTGTAAAAGTAACTTTCATAGAACACAATCCATTTTAGCATTCTCTTAATTTATTGATATGTGGACTTTAACAGATGTCAAGACTAGCTGTGATGGCTCAAATTTCTGGGCAAGGATTCAAATCTCAAATTAGATTTTCAAAGTGATGGTTTTTGAATTTCTCAAAAGGTCTTGATTGAAAGCATCACTCTTCTGGTTTTTCTTCTTTCTTGTTCTTGCCTTAGCATAGTCACAAACAATGGCCTTGAGTTGTTTCAAATTTGCTCTAGACTGCCCTTTCATGGGTTTTCACCCTAGAGCTTCATTCTCTTTTTTTTCTTCTTTTTTTTTTATTGATTATTCTACCATGCATTTGAGAATTCAAATTTCATTACAAACTAAATAATGATGATGGTTCCTCAAAGAAAAGCTTTTCAATACAAGCATCTTTATTTGATCAAAATGGACTTTTAAGCACGTACCGTAGGCCAAGGTTTAGGGTTTTCAAAGAATGGATAAATAGGCCCAAAATAAGTGTTTTCAAGGTTTATCGAAACAAGGATCATTTCTTCGATTGTGAACATCTGTCCTTCCCACTCTTCGAAGCATTTTTCTTTTCTTTTCTAACCTTTTATTCTCATTCATTTCTTTTTTTCTTTTTTTTTTCACATCTACCTTTTTCATTTTTTCAATTTCTTGTTTTTTCATATTGATTTCCATCTTCACATATCCTTCTTCTCACATTTGCCCCTTAACAAGGGCATCATTTTCTTGCATTTGACATAAGACCAATCACTAATGCTTCTAAAACTCCTCTGATGTATTTGCCTCTCCAATGTGGAGGGTGATCCTTGGTCAAGGTTCATTTTAAAAGAAATCAATAAGCTCAAAGGGGTAACAAAGGGATGATTTCATTTCAGTAATAGGAATATGAAAGATGGCCATTTGTCATATCAAATATTAACACTTCTATTGAAAACCAATCATTAAGATGAAAATTTGGCTTTTGAAATCATTTGAATATCCTTCATGCATGGTTTCACGATCAATTTTTTCTTCTTTTCTTTTTTCTTTTCTTCTTCTTTTTTTTTTACTTCCTTTTTCTTCATTTCTTTTCACAACTCATGCCCAGAATGTATCAACTCAACTTTATGAAGGCCATATGCAGCAATTTTCATCATCATGGTTTAAGATCGGAAAAAGGATATCAATCAAATTAAGAATGGCCATTAAAAGATATTGAGGTTATCAAAAGCTTAGCTCTTTCAATCATTTTTCCCCAAGGTGTAGCGCATGATGATTTGAGTTAGAAAGTTCAAGTTATAAGAAAGAATTTTGGGTTGATGTGTTTGGGACTCTTAGCTTGGCCTTAACATCTATCAAATTTCCAAATACAAAGTCTTTAAGAGAATGCTTCATGTATTGGTCCTTCAAAACAATTCAAAAAGTTTTGAAAATTCATCAATCATTTCATTGCTCATCGCCTTAAAAAAGATCATTGACTTCAAAAGTTCATCATGGTAAGCAAAAATGAATGAATTTCGAGCTTGTTTGTCTCTATGGATTCCAAGTTTTCACTGAATCGGAAAGCATACTGGAAATGTAATGTAATGACTAGGTCTATCCATTCTCAATAAAAATCACCAATGTTTTCAAAATTATTTTTATTTCATCTACTTGGAAAGAAAATTATGGAAAGCTTTCAAAACAACTTGATGAAAATTTCAAGAATCTTGAGAACATCTCACATCCACAAATTACAATAGGAAACTTGGCCTATGGAGAAACATACTTCCATTGTTCAATAAGCTCTTGATTCAAAGCACCATTACTGATGAGTTCTTCAACCTTTTCCTTCAATTGCCTTCACTTTTCTGTTGAATGCCCAATTGCCCCCATGTGATATTCACATTTGCTATTTGGTTCATAACTTTTTGCTGCTGGGTTTGGAGTTGTTTTCAAAGGCATAGGCACCAGATATTGGTTCTTTATTAGCAAAGGTAATAGTTTAGAAATTGGATTTGGTAATCTCTCTACACTGTTTCTTAGCCTTCTTGGATTGTTTGGTAGGGTAGAGAGTGATTGAGGACAAAAGTTAGGCTGAAAACCATTTTGAGGAATTGACTGATAAGGATATGGACAAAGGTGGTGGGATTGTTGTATGAGGTATGGGTAATATGGGGTTGTCGTCTCTTTCCCCGTAAAGGGGAGGCTGAACCTGAGCGGTAATGTCTCGCCATCTCTGAGCATATTCTCTAAAGCTCTTGGTAGCCTTCTTTTCCATATTCTGTAACAATAATCGATTTGATGCCATATCCTTTACATGTTGATATTGAGCTATGAAGGCTCGTGCAAGATCCTTCCATGAATGGATACGTCCTCTATCTAATTAGACCCAATAAGGCTATCTTGAAAGTAGTGGATGGCCAACTTTTCATTGTGAGTATGCCCTACCATTTTTCGACAAAACATTATAATATGGGCTAATGGGCATTCAGTTCTATCATATTTTTCAAAGTTGGGGACTTTGAATTTTGCAGGTAACACCAAATCATGAACCAAACTCAATTTCTCCACATCAATGTTTCCATAAATAGTGCTCCCTTCGATAGCCCTCATTCTCTCCTCTAACATATCACACATACGATGCATCCCCTTATGAGAACCTCGTTCAATCGCTTCCCTCCTAAGCTTCTCTTGCTTGATGGGATCCTCCATTTGGGGCTCCACTCTAATGTTAGTGTCTTCATCAACTCCCTTCCCTTTTGCCAAGCTCATCATGATCTCCATCATCTTAGCCATTTGTTCCTCAGACTCTTCTTGGACCCTAACAATCTCTTGTTGCACCTTTTCAATTCCATCAATTCATGTCAATTGCTCATTCTTTATTGTTCTTGTTTGCAAACAAATATCGTATGGGTGGCTGACAATTTTGACGACCAAGCTATCTTCTCGCCTTTATTACCATAGTCTAAGTCAAGATGCCATGATACGCCCATACAAACATATGCATGAGATGCATGCTCAATTTATGTATGGCCAAAAATGTCTATGTGATAACCGTAAATTTTCCATTTATTGGAAATTACAAATATTGGAAACAAATATTAAAGAAAATAGATAAATTGGAAATTATGGAAAATAATGAAAAGAGGAAATTTAATTTGGATAAATGGAAATCCAAATTAAATAAGAAAATGAGAAAAGAAAATAGAAAATATATTTATATAATTATATATTATATAAATATATAGATGTTTATGTAAATTAAAGTGAATAAATATAAATATATATATATATACACACATATATATACTAAATAAGTATTTTGTAAATACATATATATAGTACTATACTATATATAATAATATTATGTGTATTATATATATAATATAAATATAATATATGTTATATTATAAGTATAATATATATTATATAGTATAGATAAAAAAAAGAAACAGAAACGGGAAAATGGAATCCCGTTTCTGTCGAAAAACAGGGGAGAAGCCGACCCCGTTGGCGGCGCCGGAGGAGAAAAAGAGAGAAGGGAGAAAGAGCCGTCGCCGGCAAAGGAGGAGGAGAAGGAATCGACAGGCGCCGGAAAGGAAAGAGACGAAAGCGAAAACAGGGGAGAAAACACGGCGGAAGCCGAGAAGAGGAGAAAACCAGATCTGGCGATTGCCGGCCAAATCGGCCGCTGCCACCACAGCCGAAGCATCGGCGGAAGGAGAGGAAAGGGATGGAGGCCACCGGTGGGGCGAAGAACGGCGGAGGAGGGCCGGCGAATAGGTGGAAGAGACCGGACCTAAATCGAGTCAGTTCACTGCCGTGTAGCCGATTCAGGCCGAACGGAGACCACCAGCAGACTCGTCGTGCCGTCGGCCAACTGAAGGGCGCCTGAACCGCCGGAGAACTTGCCGCCGACGAGGAACCGGTGAGGAGGACAGTGACCGGTCTAACGGGAAAGGAAAAGAAAAAGAAAAGAAAAAGGAAGAAAAAGAAAAGAAAGAGAAAGAAAAAGAGGAAAAGAAGAATTTTGAAAATTACGGAGATCCCGAGAATTCAGAAACCCGAGAATTTCGGGAATCAAAAATTGCCTTGATGACCGAGCTGATGGAATCAGGCGAGGTGAACACGGGCGCGACGAACTAGGCGGTCGCCGACCCGAAACAGGTAAGGGATGCATGTGCAGCACTGTAAGGATATTCAGTCTGCATGATTTTAAATATGAAATATTTTATGAAAATATTTATGAAAATATTGCGATGAATGATTGGTTGGAAAATTGTGGTGAAGTACCGGTTGAAATTATAAACTGTATTTTCGTGCAGGAGGCTAGCCAATTAGTAGCCGTTATACTGCCGAAAAATTATTGAAAATTTCATAAAATCATAATAAATGATTTTATTTCACGAAAAATGATTTTCAATCACGAAAATCGAGAAAATGAGTATTTTCCATAAAAACATGAATAAAATGAGAGTGATTTTAAAATATTCATGTTTTCGAGAATGGTGATAATGAAATCACCGAAAAATCTCTTCGAGAATGGTGATAATGAAATCACCGAAAATTCTCTTGATATATAAGTTACACGTAATACGAGATGGAAAATGAAAGGAAATAAAGTGAATATTTTTATATAATTCTTAAATATTCACTAAATGGTTTTATAACCTTTATGGTTTTAAATGATGAAAATATATATTTTTATAAATTCCATAAATGTTTTCTGATGATGAAAAATATGGTTTTGAGACTAGTTGGCATCCTATCATGCTGATATGTGATATGTGACATGTAATATGTAATATGTGATATGTGATATGTAGTCCCGGCCGACACCTGATCAGTGATCCGCCGAGGACATTTATAGACTATGACCATAGATCTGACATGATTATTTATACCCTGCGGGGTCTATAGCATGATACGAGTAACGACCCAGTGGACGGGCTAAGCATGCCTTAGTCTCCATATATGAAAATGTTTTACATAATATGTGATATGTGAAATGTAAATGTTTTACATGATATGTGACAAGTTAAATAAAAGTGTTTTACAGCATTTTACAAAATGCTTATTTCAGTACTGATTGTAGTACTACGAGATGATTTTCATATGATATGTGATATGAACATGTAATATGTTTTCAAAAGGAAAAAGAGTTTATAAGTCTAATATTGTTACTATGATTTTCAATTGAATATTAGACTATATGTGACATGAATATGTGATATGTTTTCTAAAAAGGAAAGAGAAGGAAAAATAAATCTAATATTCTTATTTTGGAATTTAAATTGAATATTAGATTTAAATGATATATATGTTATACAAAAATGATTTAATAGCTGATTTTGCTATTAAAGTACTGTACTAATTATGATTGTACAGTAAAACATGAAATGAGTTTTAAATGAGAATGATGAGAATTTAACTAATATTCTTTTCAAAGAAAATATGAATATTAGTTATTTTATTTGAATGCTTTATTTCATAAAAGCATTATTTGAAAAAGAATATGAAAATGTTACGGAATAAAGAGGAAAGGATTTGAATTTCAAAACAAGAAAGAATATTACTCTCTACAGTTGCTTCTAGGTTCGGGAACAAGATAGGTATTTCAAAATACCTACCTTACTCCATCCGGATCCCTAGCCGACTGTAGTATCCTTCCTACATGCGAGCCTAGAGCTCATAGGAAAAATGAAAAAGTTTTTCAGCATATAGATAGCTGAGTATCAAGTGAGGCATATAATTCCCTTATTGAGCCGTGGTTTTGCTCACCCCTTAATTTTAACATTGCAGGTTTTTGAAGACTAAGAGTCTGACACCTAAGGGATTTCGGCTGCGCATTTGGGGACGATGTGACAGCTTGATTTATTTAATAAGGTATGATCATTTATTTTCTGTATTTAGACTTATCGACAGTACTACTTTCTTATGAAATAAGATAGGGGATGTAATTCATATGGTAAATTTTTATTAAATTGTTTATATGTAAAAGAAAAAGTAAAGTATCGCAGATAGCCCAACCATATAAGATGTATAAAATAAGGTGAAAAATAGGGTCACGGGCTGTGACAGTCTAAATATATAGGTGCAATGTTCAAATTGACATGTTATGCATTGCAAAATCAAAGGAAAGCCTCATGTGATGAATAGACACATTTCATCTCTTTATTTTTTTTATTTTTTTATTATTATATTTCTTGAAAAGAACAAATTTTCCTTCATGTGTCCTGATCCTCGGTTATCTCTACATGGTGAGTTGACATGGCCCTAACTTAAGTTGGCCTCTTAGGTTTCTTTATATGCTTGGTTTGGATAAATCAGAATTCTAAAGGTTCTCAAATAATTCGTCACTATCGTTCACATAGGACTAGTAAGGCACCCAATCCTCACCCATCACAGGTTACAAATGGAAAGGTTCAATTTGAGTGGGAGTATTTTGCTAGCCATTGTGGAGGTATTACCCCACGAGAGCATAGATACTTTACTCCCTCCTAAAAAGGACCGAGCTCGGGTCGAGGGCTTATGTATGCTAATGCAAAGTGATGTGTGTGTATGAAGGAATAATGTTTCATTTAATGTTCGTTTTCTATTAAGATCTCTTAAGCAAATTCTAAGATAACCTAAAACTAAGTATTGGCCTGACTCTCTTATGTCCCCAGCGGAGTCGCCAAACTGTCATAACGTATTAAGTTTTGGAGAAAACCTAATAGCTAGACACAAAATCTATGGAGTCGCCACCAACCATTCTACCTAGGTGTGATTGGTCACCTATTCAAATTAAGGATAAAGCTTGGTCTACGTTTAAAGATACTAGGGTTCGGGAGTACGGTTACGTGTAGAGAAGGATTAGCACCCTACAACGCCCATCCTAAAATGGTACCACTTAGTTTTAGGTCATTTGCTAGATTTGCTTATGTTGATCTTTAATCTCGATATAATTAATATTGAAAAATATTTCTAAGTATCCTCCATTAAGCTGGTGGGACAACTTAAAAAGATCTTTCTCACCTCAGGAGTATTCAAGTAGTACTATGCAACTTGCTTGAAGAGGCTCCGTCGTCGGAATAACTCATCTTTTTATTTATCCCTTATTGTAATTTTATTTAATTTATTTTAATATTATAAGTTTTGAATAATAATCCTGAATTTACTTACTATTTTTTATGTTGAAGATCTAGGCCTTTATCCTAATACACTATACCAAATTATATTATTCAATAAATCATATTATAAAAGAACTATTCATGCAAAAAAAAATAAAAATCAAAAAAATAATAAATAATAATAAAAAAATACCTCATGCAATTATGTTAGTCAAATTACATATTATCAAATCAAATATCATCATGCAATTGTGTCATACAAAGTCAAATTAATACTGTCACTCAAATTATTTTATCATGCCAGTTAACTTAAATCATATCACTTTAATCATTCAATCAAACAAATTATTTCATGCTAAATTATTTTCCTAAACTAAATCACGCAAAATTAATTTTAAGAAATACACTACTAATTTTATTAAAAATCTTCTCAAGTTAATCCACATGCAAAGTAGCACCAAAATACCTATCAATTGTTAAATCCCTATTATTTACTATTAACGGATTAAATTATCCAGCTATTAAATTAATATTAAACTAAGTTATTAACATATATCAATAGAGTATTATCCTATTATATGATTATATCAATCATAGGTCAATCACATGATAAAACAATTAATACATCAAGTTATAGAAAACCTGGAAAGAAGAATCACTTGGTTGTCTCTTTCAACCTCTTTTATTATTCCCACAATAAACAACGTAATCAAGCAGTGGTAGCAATGGCATCTTATGATGAGTCTCCAAGCAATAGCAAATTAGCAAGAAACAGGATTGGACAGACTTGTGTGGTGAGCTGGCAATTAGCGGAACAAATGTAGCAGGCAAGGGGTGCCAAACTCAGACAGCAAGCAGCAGCAACGGGGACTTTGACACGAGGAAAGAAAGCACAGCAATCGAGTAGCAAGGGCAGCAGGCCAAATCGGGACAATAGTGCACGTAGTAGTTGTTTGGTGCTTGAGAGTGGCAGTGGAAAGTGTCACTAGCAGGGGTTTGATGCGGTGATACGCAGGCCAGGTAGCAGGGAAGATGGCGCGGTCAGGTGAGAAGCTGATGGATGATGAAGTTTGAGTAAGAACGATGCAGGTGATAGCAAAGATGATGAAGGTGGCCAGCCGATGTAGCAAGGCAGAATGCCTTCTTTTGCTGTCTATGTGGTGGCCTCTCAAAACAGAAGTCAACTTACCCACTTCCTCAAACAGGAGCAAATGGCAGATGATGCATGCCGAACAACAACTGACGTAGTTGTTAGCAGACCGGATGGATAAGCAAGGCACAAAGCAGGGTGGAACGTGGTATTACTGAAACACTGGAGTGTGCAAGGAGGTGTGGTAATTTGGGCAACAAGGGTAAGCAAATACAGGTAGCAAGTGACAGCAACAAGGACGCACAGCAAAGACGTGAACGATGGATACAAGGAGAAACGGTGTTGGATTAGCAGAGGTGATGGCACCCGTTCAGAGCAAAAGATGGTAACCAACGATGCAGCAGTCGTTCCAATGGAAAAAAGTAGCAAAACTCTTTAGGGTTTTTTTCTTTTTTTTTCTTTGGTTTTTTTTAGGGTTTTCTTCTCCCTAGCGGCTGCCCCCTCCTTATTTTTTTTTGTTTAAATAGACCTAGGTCTCCTTTTATTTTAGGTAATTCAAAAAAATCAAGAATCAATCTTTTTTAGGAAATTTTATATCTCAAGAATCGGATATTAAATCCGATATTAATTCTAATTTTTCTTTCCACCAAATCCAAATTAATTTTTCATCTTTTAATAGTCTCATTTAATTTTACTTTCCTATCAAAATTAATTCTGATTTCCTTTTCCCCTTTTTTTTATATTTTTTTCGAAAATAAAAAAAGTCAAAATCAAAATTTCTAAATCTAAAATAAAAAATATATATAAACTAATTAATTAAAAATGTTTGAAAAAGACCCGGACAAAAATGGTGTCTACATACATCATTAATGAACATATGAACATTTCATCCAATTCAAAAACTAATCTAAAGAATTCAAGTACCTTCATATAAGCATTCAGATATCTATCGGATAACCAATAAATATTTTAAGAATTTGAATGTAAGGATTCGGATGATGCTTGTACAGACACAATGGGATTAAGCACACAAAAAAAATAAAGACAAAAGCATTAAAACTTGAAAGATCATCTTGATTAATAGTATAGAAATCAGTTTGGTATGGATATGTGTGAACAATGGGTTTTAAAAATTTATACCTTATCTTATGGCCTTGTAAACATAAGATGTTGTTTCCCACTTGTCCCACTCATAATGGGCTAGGTTTTGCAAGCCAAAGTTGTTTACTTATCTGGCTTGTAACAATGATTCACAGGAGTAGTGATATAACCTTCTTGAAGGCAGAAGTGTGTTATGGTACTTCACCATACTAGCAGCTTGAGTTTTAAGAAACTCACCACCAAGATTACAAATCTTATGATAACTAATCTAGAGGAACAAAAAATTTTCTTCACGAAGAAAAAACAAATCACGAAGTACCAAGAGAGTTTGGCACAGGGAGAACAACCCTTGTGCTTGTTGATTTTAGGGTATATTTTTTTCCAAGAATCACAATGTTTCTAGGGATCTCTACAAGGTTTACCAAGCTTGCTAATATTGAGGTGTCTATCCCAAAGAAATCACAATCCTGTAGGGAATTCTTCAAGGTTACCAAGCTTGCTAAAAATCATTGGCCATGAACCTTGTCGCAATACTCCAAAGGAAACTGTTTTAGAGATGGTAATACCCGACCCGATTATACCAGGTTCGGGTACCCTATAAACAGGTAATTATCGGGTTAGGGTAGTAATATTACTACTTGTATTAGGTTTGGGTAGCACCCAACCCATTTAGCTTTAAACGGGTAGTGACAAGTACCCTAACCCGCTACCTGTTTATGTATACAAATAATATTTTGTTCATGAAGAGAATTGAGCCTTGGCCAAAAAACTTATTTAGTAAGCTCTTAACCAATTGAACCAATGTTAATATTTTATATAATATGTTATGAAGATTAATTTATCTTAGAATAAACTATACTTAAAAATTTAATGGTCCAATTTATTGAAATGTTCTTAATAATAATAATAATAATAATAATAATAATAATAATAATACATATGAATATTTTATGAAAGTAAATTAATTAATTATGCTTAAGATAATAAAATTTTAAATTTTAAACATACAATATTCAAATTAAATTATGAAAAATTTATGTAATAAGTTAAGATAATATTCTTAACATATATGATATTTTATTATAATGTAGATATATATATATATATATATATATATATATATACATATACTTTTTTTTGTAACCTAATAAGAAAAATTCTTTAGGAAGAGGACAGGGACAAGAAAAGAATGACAATGAGAGACATAGGGAAAAGTAAGGGCCAACTGCATGAGGTTTTTATTAGTGCTGCCATGTTGGCCATCTTCGTAAACTTACGTGTTAGGGGATGCCATGACCTGATGAAATCGAGGACCATATCATTTGTAATATTATAATATATGTCTTAACATATACATAAATATGAATTTGTAGATTGTTCTATTATAAGAGATTATAAATTTGGACATTAATCATGCTAATCCAAAATTACATAAATATATAATAAGAAATTGAGCGTTTAAAATAAAAAATTAGTAATATATTCTAAATCTATTATAAAATCATAAGAGATTAAAACAAAAGACATTTGAAAGTAAAAACAATAATATGCTTTAGGAAATTGTACAATTTTACCTTATAGCACATGATAAAGACTATTATAATATAACATATAAATCATTATAATAAGGTACACATATCAATGAATTATTTGTTTATTTATTTATTTTAAATCAAGTGAACAAAGATTATTTTAAGATGATAACAATATACAAATAGTTATATAATATAAAGCACTATTTATTAACAATTCTATGTATTTTATTTTAAAACACATGATAAGACTTTTACTAGGAGATTAAGTTAACATAATTTATTCTATATCACATGAGAAATTATTATAATATAATATAATATAATAGACAAATCATCATGATAATATAATAAGATACGCGTATCATATAACAATGGATATTTGATAATTGAGTACCCTCTAATAAGACACTATTTATTAATTATTTTGTATACTTTATTCTGAAATGCATGATAAGACTTCATTTATATTAAGAGATATAGTTTATTCTATATCGCATAATAAGAGTAAGAGACTACTATAATGTAACATTAGCATATACAAATTTTTATGATAGGATATACACATTAATTATTTATTTTATATACTTGATTCTAAATCACATGATAATATATTATACATTTGAAGTTAAAAACATTATTATATAATAACATTTATAACAATAAAAAATTATATATTTATTTAAATCACATGCATACCTATAATAATTAAAAATATATAATTTATAAAAAATTATTTAAAAATAATATATGAATGTTAATATATTTAAAATATTATTTTTATCTTTTAATAATTTTATTAAACAATTAACTTAAAACTTAAAAGATTAAATGATTTATTAAAGAATAATTGAATTAGATGATATATCCTACCAATCTTTTACCCGACCCAATCACCCAAACCCAAGCCAAATTTCCTAACCTAAAATCCCTACCCCACGTTATTCTCATCTGCGGCTAGCACCCTCCTTTTCTGTATTTCTCTTGCTATGCCTACAACTCTTCATGGCTTCAGCTCCCCACGGCCTCACTCTACCTTATAGTCAAGCCTCATTGTCACGCCCTCAATAACGCTTCATGGTGGTTGTGCTTCACGATGGTCACGCTCCCACAGTCACGCCCACATAGTCATGCCGCACCCTTCAGTTTCTTCTTGTGGAACCCAACCCTTCAAGGCTTAATCTAAAATCCTTTGTTGCATTGTCAAAGTTTTTATGTTGATTTCTTCAATTTATGTTTTAGATACTTTGAATCATACAAATGCCTTACTTCAAGACTCAATATGTAGGGATCACCTCTTTCATGTACTCAAGAGAAGTCGGTAGATCTCTCTTTAGATCTGAAAAATCCCTACACTAACAAGCTCAATCAGTTTACCAGATTCAAGGAATTTTGAAATTGCTGGAAGGAATTTCATATATGTTAGGGTTTTTATCAATTTATTATTCACTAAGATCAAAGGAATATTTTATGGCGTGAAGGAATTTCAAAAATAATTGGTTTTTTTTTTTATCATTTTCAGTTTCATAAACAGATTTATAGTTGTTGGTTTTTTGAAGTTGTTTGTTTAATTATATAGTTGATTCTTGAATTGTGATTGAGCTTTGATTGATTTTATCTATATAATTAATAAAATTTGCATAATTTGAATTTTTTGAATTCAGGTTCAGGTTAAATAATTAGAATTTATTAAATTAATTTGAAAGTTAGAATTTTGACTTCTTAATTGAGTAATTAAACGGGTTCGGGTAATAATCGGGTATTGTAAAAATTATTAGGGTCGGGTTTGTGTAGGAAGGATAAAAATATTCGAATAATTGTAGGGTTCAAATAGTTTGATATATAAAGGGATTCGGGATTGGGTACCTCAAAATTAACAGGTACCTTACCCTACCGATGCCATTCCTAAATTGCCTGTTGTAGCCACAGGCCAGTGTACAGGGAAATTTTACAATATTATCTTTGATAGTTTATCATAGGTTATTGCTGAGATGGAATTGTTAATTCTCTCTAATATAAGGTGGCCAGCCATATTGCTTAAATATGATGGGCCATCTGAACAAAAAAAAAGTATGATGGGTCAAATATGTTTCATTATAATTAGATACTCCTCATTAAATCATTTAATTTTGAAGCCATGGTCCAAATTTAATTAATGCAAATGAGCACAACTAATTAAACCTTTTAATTAAGTCTAGCAATCTTTTATTAACTATAATTTGATCCAATGATTTAATTGTAACACTTTTACTAAGTCCACTTAGTTAAACTCATTTAATGAAGCCAACTTACAATTCCATAAAATAAGTTATGAAATACTTTA
The DNA here is from genome assembly GCA_032173925.1 of Heritiera fomes. Lineage (NCBI taxonomy): Eukaryota > Viridiplantae > Streptophyta > Magnoliopsida > Malvales > Malvaceae > Heritiera > Heritiera fomes. The sequence continues at coordinate 18,711,567 of JAPDPM010000009.1, forward strand.
AAATCAAACACATCCAATTCAATTAATCCATCACTACTCTTATGTATGTAACCCATTAGGTTTTCAATATGTTGGTAATGGATTTAAATATTCATTTAAATTTATAAAGGAAGAGTAACATCTAATAATGCATCATGATCATTTAAATGTTAAAATTTTTTTAAGAGGTTTGACTATACTATTTAGTGTGTTATATTACGGAGCAATTCAATCTTTTCATCATAATATCTCAAAAATACATAAAATATGGTGTAATGTCTACTTTACATGAATTTTCACATTTATCTTTAAGCCACCAATACTAACTCTAATACATATATTGCGTTGGCCAGAGAATGAGAATTTGAGATGGGTCTCTATTAAATTACATCTTAACCAGAGTGATTATTGACATTAAAAATGTTTAGATAATCAGAGTCGGTAGACCCCATCTTCGATGCCATTAAATGCCAAAGACATCATTCATTTTTACGGTAAACACTAATAAAGGACTTGCTATTCTTCTAAAATTTTTAGTTGAAATTGTTTGTAATAATAAAATGGTAAAGAGCATATCTAAGAGCATTTACATCGTTGAAATTCTAACCACTGCCAAAGATCTCATCTTTCAAAATTCCACTCATAAATTAAGTTTTATTGGCAGCAGTACATTCAACAAAAGTTGACAATCTACACTTGGTAGAGGTAAAACATCTCAAGGACTAGCAACATTGTATACTGAACAAGGAAACAAGAGAATAAAGATTTAATATTTAAGCATGTCAGCAATATAAAAAGATGTCAAAACTTTATACATTATGTAAATTACCATGAAGGTTCTTCATTGAAGCCATGTTCCATAATTTGTTTTGAAGATTCAATTACTTTAGCTAGAAAGACATACAAATTTATGGATCGATCATTAAAATCGAGCAAGATTTTCAAACTGACATCACTTACTAAATCAACTAGTTTTGTTTTGTCGAAGTCCATTTATACTTAAACACTTTTCCCACCATATTCCTCCGTAGTTTCTCCCCAAACGGTGTATCAATTCTTCAAATATAATAGTTTTATTCAACATCACCTAACTATTCTTCCTCCAAGATAATTTATTGACTTTTCATGTTAGTTAATGACAACTTCACTATCAATATGGCAAAAACAGAATACTTTCTTACTGGAACTTGAATCAGTTATTTTTAGCCTTTAAAAACCGACAATGTTTAAAAAATTGATGGTTAATGGACAGATTGAAGGGTTCTAGTCAAAATTGAAATAAATATATGAATAAATATTGAAAAGGCGAACTTCATTTAATTCGATTATAGTAAACCTTAAAATAAACATACATTTTTCTTATTTCATATAGCATTTCAATTGACAAGGCGATTCCTTAGGTTAGCATGCATGCTTAGGAAGCCAAAGAAAATTAAGGTATATAAAAGAAATTAATCTGATCATGCAACCTTTTTCGCATTTTCTGTGTAAACTGTGATAGTTTCTTTTTTCAAAGAGAAAGAAACCATGGTTAAGAAGAGTAATTCATTAAGGGTAAAGTAGTAATTTTGTATATAGCTTTGTGCATATCAACATATTTAATAGTATTGAAATTACTAGTTGAAAGTATTCAAATTCTTTATATTAGCTTATGAATTGGAAGAGAAGTACATATGTTCATAAAATATGTGAAATCCCCAAATTCCTATAATTTTCCCATATTTGTATAGTTTTCCAACTTGGAATGATTAAATAAATATGAAAATCTGATGTATAAATGTTATATGGGACATGGAAGGAATAAATGGAATTGATAGTTAAATGGTCAAATAGTCAAGAGGTCAAAGGGTCAATTGCTGATAGGATAAAGGGATTAAAATGCATTAAATGAGAAATTATGAGATGTTGATGAGTCATCTTCAGCTCCCTCCCAAGGTCAGCAGCCATTGGAAGTTCTCTCAAATTCTCGTTTCCTTTCATATTCACCTAGACAAACAAGCAATTCCTGTCATTGAATCGTTAACCTTGCTTAACGAAAATTACAACTCTTCACTAGCTCGATCTATATGTGTAATACGAAAGGCTGAATCAAAAGAATAGAGGAGATCAAATTTCTGTCAATTTTGGCTATTGACAAAGGTAAGAGAAGAAATTGATTCATTCAATTCTATTGATGGTTTCGAGTTATGTAGAGTTGGTATAGCATAATTGTATAAGTTGCTTAAAGGTTTGAACCATTATGGTATTTGCAGCTTGAAGAGTTGAAAGGAAAATAATCGGTGCAACCAAGCGAATTGCGTTTTCAGAGCTATTTGAGGTAAGGAATATGTGTAACGGACGTAGGGAGACTATGTTCGTTTTAGTTGCATGTTTTGGTGTGAAGTAAAGGCTATTTTAAGTGCAGGAAGGGTAAATTCTTGGTTTTATTCCTAGTAACAATTTGGATAGGGGCAGCCGACTACCTAGAAACAGCCGAAGCGTGAATTTTCTGAAATTGACTCAAACCAGTCGATTGCTATTTTTCAGAAAGCATTCTGTTTCAGAATCAGCCGATTGCCCTGTTTTCAGAAGCATTCTGTTTGCGAAACCCGTCGACTGCTAGGGAGCCAGTCGACTACCTTTTTCCAGAAAACATTCTATTCGAAAACTAGTCGACTGCCTTATGTGTTTTTGAAAAATAAAATATTTGAAATTAAAAGAAAATAAATTCAATAAATCGATTTATGCGATAGTAGCTGACTGCCATAAAGACCAGTCGACTGCCCTATTTAAAAATAAGGTTTCTAAAGCCTATTTGATACAGGTATATGGTATTACCAAAGAAGTATATGATAAATGTTTTGGAGACTGTGAATACCTTTAGTAATCATGCATATTACTTGTACTTGGCTGAGGAACCTTAGTCCGGTGCTTAGTGCCACAGATGTTATCTGACTAGTGTTCACTGTGGTCTATAGACTATGGCCATACGTTTCTTATTTGCATTTGGCTTTGGGGAGGATCCTTGGCCCATGCGTGGGCACGCCACTTATTTGACATCTCTCGGGATTATCCCTTACTGGATATATTTGCTGTATCCCTGATGAGAGCTATTTGGTGCATGATTCTAGTAAATCGTCTTCCATCTATTTGAAAGTATATGAAGTTACTTGTATTTGAACTAATTGTATTTGTACATGAGAATTGACGTGAAAGTAATTGAACGTATTTGACTTATTTGATTTTACATGTATATGATATTTGAAGAAATTACTTGACTTATGCTTTATAATGATTTTACATGACATTATAGAGCCAAGCAGGAAATGTCACAGCCCGTGACAACCTTTTCACGTTTTTCAGCATATCTTATCTGGTTGGGCTGTCTGTGATACTTTACTTTTTTGTTTCATTTAAACTATTACATATTAAATTGAAATATCATTTACATCCCCTATCTCAATTTATAAGAAAGTAGTACTGTAGATAAGTCTAAATACATAAAATAAATGATTGTACCTCATATATCAATCGAATTGTCACATTGTCCTCCGATGTGCAGTCGAGATGCTCGGATGTTAGATCTCTCAGTCATAAAAATCTGAAATGTTTAAAAGTAGGGGAGTGAGCAAACCATGGCTCAGTAAAGGAGTTATATGCAGCACTTGATATCTAGATATCTATATGCTATAAAATTTTCATTATTTTGAAATAAAGCATTATTTTGAAAGGAATATGAAAATGATATGGAATAAAAAGGAAAAGGATTTGAATTACACGAAATTAAGTACTCCCTACAATTGCTTCTAGGTTCTGGGACAAGATAAGTATTTCAAAATACCTTCTGAACTCCATCCTGATCCCTAGCCGACTGTAGTATCCTTTTTATTTGGTCCCTAGAGCACCTATAGGAAAAATGAAAATTTTATAGCATATAGATATCTAGATATCAAGTGTTGCATATAACACCTTTATTGAGCCGTGGTTTGCTCACTCCCTTACTTTTAAACATTTCAGATTTTTATGACTGAGAGATCTAACATCTGAGCATCTCGATTGCGCATCGGAGGACAATGTGACAGTTCGATTGATATATGAGGTACAATCATTTATTTTATGTATTTAGACTTATCGACAGTACTACTTTCTTGTAAATTGAGATAGGGGATGTAAATGATATTTCGATTTAATATGTAATAGTTTAAATGAAACCAAAAAGTAAAGTATCATAGACAGTCCAACCAGATAAGATGTGTGGAAAAACATGAAATAAAGTGGTCATGGGCTATGACAGATTTAATGGTATCAGAGCAAGGTTGGCCTGATGTCTGTTAATACTTTTGGAAGGAAAACGTGTCGAAAAAGATTAACATCCCCTGTAGTACTGTATAGTCTGAATACATAAAGGAAATAAATGATTGTAAATTGAGTTAAATGTTTTGGAAGGGAGTGAGAGCTTGTGAACTAAGGACTGCTAAAGAGGGGTAATGGTTCTAGAATTCTACTTGGAATAGGTGATCTTATAACTTTAAATGAAGGTCTGTTCGGTAAGGAACATAAAGGGACTCGTGAGGGCCCCACCAGGACTTTTCTGCCCGGATCGAATTAAGACCATACAGTGATGATATAAAGAGTGGAATGAGATATCATCAATAAATAGATCTTAAGATCACCTGTTGAATGTATTTTGAAGAGAGAGAAATTAATGGAGAAATGAAGAAAATGTCCCTGTACGGAAATTAATTCTTCTGAATCATAGTAGACCAAATTGATATACAATGGACTAATTTGACAGAGTGATTGATGGTGTGAGGATGCATTACATGAAAAATGATCCATCTATAAATCCTTTTAGGATTTCTCTGTCTAAATCGGACAAGATCTTAAAATGATGATATTAGTATGAGAAGAGATATCATCAACATGGAGATAATAAGATCGCCAGTTTAAAGTTATATTGAAGAGAAAAGAATAAATTATGAAATGACAAATATGCCTTTATATTGAAATGATTAATAGTGAGGGAGCTAATGATGGCATAAAGGAAGTAACATGGGTGTAACAGTCCCTAATTACTAATGCCACCCATACTTAGATTACTGATGCGACCCGAAATGTTTCTAATGTGAAGTCACAGAATGATTGGCCCTGTTATGGATTCTTAAGGGTCTGAATTGAAAGTATACAGACGGGATACTTAGTAGGGGATCGTTGGATATCATGAAAAGTGAGATAATTACTGTAAGTGACTGAGAAAGAGATCTATACAGTTGATGGGATCCATATCAGTACTGTTACTTCTGGTTCTATACATTCATTTGTTTCTGAAGTACCAAGTATATATTTATAGAACTAAAATACTTTGAGATCTGCTTTACAAAATGGTGTACTGTTTGGAGTAATCTAAATTTGGAAAATATGTATAAGAACTGTAAAGTGATTGTAAAAGCAGAGGAAGATGACGGCTAACCTGAATTTATTAAATAAGAATAATTTCAAAGAGAATTACAATAATGAATCGGTTAGCTGTAAAACGGTGTTAGTTAAACTGTTATACTTAACACAACATACTAATTAATATGATTGATATGCTGTGAAATATGAGCAAATAAGTGAATCTAGGTGGAGTATATGTCAAATGATTTGAATATTAAGTGTCTCTGCCTTGATGATATACAGTGAAATGATAAGACATAAAGATGAAATGTCCAAAACAATAAGAGATGTGTGATTAAAGAAAGTATCAGATATGATTCCCGATAAATTTTCATAGTAATATAGATTTCGGAGTTCGGGTTAACATTGACTCGATTGTCGATATGGAAATCTATTTCTAAGCTTATATCGGAGAATATAGAAGGAATCCGAAAAGCATAAGAAACAACTCTGAAAAAAAAATTTGGGATGATGAATTCCCTTATATAAAGGTAATCAATGGAAATTACAGATGAATTTGATTGAGGATGATTTATAATTATGAATTAAATTCCTATTAATTAATGAGTTCTTACTATGAACGAATATTCATCTGTATGGAATTGATGCCTTACTAGATTTAATCAGAGATGTATAAGGAGTTCATAAGATCAGTCTTTGTACAAGGCGTCATCAACTAAAAGTTGGAAACTGATGTCCATATGAATATAATTAGAACTCGATATAATTCTTACGAGTTCCTATTGAGGTTTACAAGCGTAATGAAATACTTTGTGAGGTATGTAAGCCTAATGAATGAGGTTTCTAAACCATACATGGATAAAGTGTAAAATAGTGTGCACTAATGAGATATTGATATAGTCTAAGACACTAATGAAAAATGAGCAGCATTTTGGATGACCCTACATACTCTCAAAAACCGGGAACTATATGTTAAGTTGGTAAATGGGAGATTTGGCCAGACTGTATCTCTTTCTGAGATATATGATCTCAAATGCTAGAGCGAATGTGGATCTGTCTATGATTTAAAGATAGTGATTGAGATACAAAATTATTGGGTCTAGCTAGATACTACTCATAGTCCATAGAAGAGTTTATGGGACTAGCTGCTCTACAGATGTGACTTATAATTAAAGAAGTTAAGGTCAGTGGATGAATAAGTGTAAAGATAACATTCAAAATGTTAAAAGATTTTAACAGTGGAATACCATACCACTTGTGAAAAGATGAAAATGTAATAAGAAGGCAAATACATGATGAGTAGGGAACATGAATATAAAGCAGTTCCCAAATCTAAGACTAAAAGTGAATTCGTTTTGATTGTCATATGGTTATGGCTTGATGGAAGATTGAGCCAAACTCGACAGATGAAACTTAAATTATACTCAAAGGAGTAAATAAATGATTTGCATCATTTACTGCCAGCTACATGAATGGAAAAATGTTATATATATATATACCCACCTCGGAATGGTGGAATTATGTAGATAATGTGGTGACGAAATTGATAATTTTATTAGTCACCTATGGAATTTAAATGATGAAAACATTAAATTCTCAGATATATTCTAAAACTTAAGTGATATAGAGTATACCATAAGAATAAAGGATGTAATGACAATACTGTATTAAAAGAGATATTGAGAGAAGATCATTGCCTAGACTGTAAGAGATGATTAAAAGTAAAGTCTGCAAATGAGATGCAACCTTGGTGAAATAAATGTGGAAATGAGTATTGTGGGATAATAAAGAATCCAAAAAAAAAGGGAATATGATGTTATGGAAGTGATTATAGATTGATTTCTCAAATTGAATCACTTTCCATTACCAGGCTTTTGGACCTTTCTAGTGCCCTAGTCGAGATATGATTATAAAAATATGAGAATGTATGTGAAGTTCTAGTGAGTGTTATATGTGATGGGAATCTCTGAGTTGTTATATGCGTATGGGAAATAGCAAAAGGCTTTAGGATTCCAAAGTTACTGATAGCACCGCTTCGTACTGATATGAATATTTGAGCGTAATATAGAAACGCTTAAAAATATATAGAGAGCGGGTGCACTGAAATTAAGAGCTACTGGGACAAGTACGTACTACTGATTATATCATTTAAATGATAGCTACCAAACTATATCGACTTGGCACCAATGAGAAAGACGGATGATAAATAATGTGAATCATATGTTGTGTGAAAAAGAAATGGAAATTGAAAACTCTAGATGTAATAAAGAAATTCTTTAAGAGTGTAAATATATGGTAAAAAATGATATGTAATGGTATAAAAGGTGATTCTGATATTGAAGGTATGCTGGCAGTACTAATTAAAAGACGATCTAGAGGTCAAGAAAGGATAAGCATACAAAATGGTACCACCTTTGTACTTAAGTGAAATTCGGAGGACCGAATTTTCTTAAGGTGGGAAGGATGTGATAACTAGGAATTTTCCTATTTTTGGTATTAATTACCCTAAAATTTAATTTTAATGCAAATAAATAAGCGAAAGTAAATAAATTAATTTATTTACGAGGATGGGAATATTGTTGGAATTCCCGAAATTGATGAAGTGATGAATTAGAGAAAATTATTTTGGATATTAAGAGATCCAAAATAATAAGGAATAAAATGTATATATTTATATATATATATATATATATATATCTATATATATAAATATATTTTTAAATAAGTACATATGTATATTAATATACATTTATGTAAACATTTATATATAAATATATATATATAATATATATTATTTTAAATTAAAGTGTATAGATATGTATATAAAATTATATACAAAATATATATCTGTATATAGAGGTGGCAAAAGTTGACTCGATCCGAAAAATCCGCCCAATTAACCCGAATCCAAACCCGACCGATCCAATTTGACTAAAAAAGTCAACAACCCAAATCCAACCCGATCCGAATCCGAATTGATCCGAAACCAAATTTATCCGAATTTACATTGATCCAAACCTGATCGGATCCGAACCCGAATTAATCCGAAACCAAATTTATCCGAATTTACATTGATCCAAACCCGACCGGATCCGAACCCGAATTGATCCGAACCCAAATTGATCCGAATCCAAATTGATCCGAATCCAAATTGATCCGAATCCAAATTTACCTAAACCTAAAAAGATTCAAACTTAAATTTAATATTATCAATAAATATTTAAATGTTAAAATTAATTATCAAAGTATTTTAATATAGTAAAAAATATAATTTTTTTCAATAATATGAGTGTTATGTATTTTTTTAATCTAGTTAAATTTAAATCTTCACTTTTATATTGCATTCATTTGAACCTAATGTATAATTATTTAATGACTAATCTATAATAGAGTACAAAAGCTATATCATCTACACTTAATGTTTCCAATTATTTTATAAAAACTCAAAATAAATTAAAGAGATAAATAGTACTGTTTTATGATATTTAGTAGGAATTATTAAATCACTTTGATTTATAAAATTATTAATTATTATAGATAAAAAAATAAAAAAAATGTAATTAATTTATGAATATTGGTAAATATATTATAAAGAAAACTATCATACAGATTATTAAATCTTTTGATTATTTCAATCCCAATTGTATTATAAGTCATGTAAGAAGAAAATTTTATTTTCATGAGTTTTGTAATTCTTTGAAATATGGTTTCAGTTGATTTTTATACCAGATAAATCACATTAAGATGACCAAGGCTTAACCCAATAAATATGTCCAATCGACCCGAATCCAAATCTGACTAACCCGAATTGACTAAAAAAGGTCAACGACCCAAACCCGATATAATCCGAACCCGAATTAATCTGAACCCAAATTGATCCGAAATCAAATTGATCCAAACCCGACCTTATTCGAATCTGAAATAATCCAAACCCGAAATAGACCGATTTTTCCTTGACCCAAACTCGACCTTATCCGAACCCGAAATGATCCGAATCCGAAATGATCCGATCCAAAATGACCCAATCCAAACCCGATCCGACCCGCCCATTTGCCACCTCTATCTGTATACATTAATATAAAATATTTATATTTATATATGTGTATATAAATATAATTATATTTTATATATATATTTATAAATATATATATACTATATTAATGTATATAGATATATATATATATATTGTATATAATTTTATATACATATCTATACACTTTAATTTAATATAATATATATTATATATATATATTTATATATAAATGTTTACATAAATGTATATTAATATACATATGTACTTATTTAAAAATATATTTATATATATATAGATATATATATATATATATACACATTTTATTCCTTATTATTTTGGATCTCTTAATATCCAAAGTAATTTCCTCTAATTCATCACTTCATCAATTTCGGGAATTCCAACAATATTCCCATCCTCGTAAATAAACTAATTTATTTACTTTCGCTTATTTATTTGCATTAAAATTAAATTTTTGGGTAATTAATACCAAAAATAGAAAAATTCTCGGTTATCACAAGAAAACTGCATATAGTGGCATAGTATGCTCTCTTACATATGTTTCTTACTGAGCGTAAACTCACTCCTTTATAACCATTTTTCATCCAAATTACTTGAAGTGAATCCCAGCTCTCGATAGAAGAGCTTATTTGGATCGTAAAATATTCCTTCGAGATACACTTCCCAATATCCTTTGAAGGTATACTTATATGATATGTAATTCGACTATTGTACAGTACATTGCTACAATAATGTATATTAGATTGATGGGGATATAGGATATGTAAGTATGTGAGATCCTAATGTATTTGGCGTATGTATATATGAAAAATATATTTCCTGTGAAATGTGATATCATGCTATAAGTAAGAAAGCATAAGGTATAAGTCAAGCGAAAGATGACATTGATAAACATACTAACTAACTTTATGTGAAAGAAAAATATAGTTGTTATTTGTGAGTAATGAGGATGTCATAGATTGGTATCAGAGCTGGTTAGTCTGATGTTTGTTAGTGTCAATAAGCTAGAGTTAGTGTACATCCTCAAGTACTGTACTTGTCTGAATACATATATGTGGTATAACTGTTTGTAGTTATACTAAATCATTGAAATTTGTGGTTATATTGACAGAATGAGTACTCGAAGAAGGGGTAATAATAGGGGACAAGGACAGGGTCGTGTGGAACCGTCCCTGACACTGTCTCCTCCTTCTCCACCATATAGCCCGAAAACTAGGCTAGCTAAAATGGAGAAGCATATGAAAGCTATGGCCACGATGCTCACACAGTTTATGTCGAACTTTCCTAATGTGGCCACTAGTGCACCTACAATGCCTCCTACTCCTTCTAATCCTCCAGTGCAGCCACCACCGGTACAACCTGAGTTTCCTCCATTCGTCCAGACTACAGGGAGGCGGGATCTAAGTGCTTATTGTAATGTTGCTTTGATCAAGGAATTTAAGAAGCTGGATCCGCTTAAGTTTAAGGGGGACAATGACCCGTTGGCCACGGAGAATTAGGTAAAGGCGGTCACTAAATCATTCGGGCATATGACTTGTACCGAGAGAGAAAAGGTGGGATTAGTTTCTTATTTGCTAGTGGATGATGCAGAACACTGGTGGCAGGCCACTAAGACAGTATTAAAGGCTCAACATTCAGAGGTAACGTGGGATATATTTTTAGAAGCATTCAATGAACAATACGTCCCACACACTGCTTAGAGAAGGTTGCAAGTAGAATTTTTAAACTTGACTCAGAGGAATATGACGGTTAGTCAATACGAGTCAAAGTTCACTACATTGAGCAGATTTGACCCAAAAGTGTTGAGAAGAGAAGAGCATAAGAGTTACAGATTTATGGAGGGATTGAGACCTTCTATCAGGTCTAAGTTATATCCCATGGATATCACTTCATATGGAGAGGCAGTCCGTAAGGCTCAACTATGCGAGCAGGATTATTAATTTCATCAGGCTGACCTTCGATCTAAGAGTAAATGCAACGAACTGATGAAACAAAAGTCAGACAAGAGAGCCTCGAGCGACAAATATCTATCTAGGAGAAGTAGACCATATGAAAGAGCTTCGACAGGTAAGAAAATAAATTGGAAGAGAATTATTTTAATTTTGATTAATGGTTAAATGGAAATATGTTGAAATTTAAAAACTCTATAATGACTGCGGTACAGGAACTCCTAGACCTACCGGGATCAAGATAAGTGATGAAAGATCGCGATATTCGGCAGGAAGTACCGCTAGCTCACTGAGAAGTACAATGCAAAGGTGTGAGCATTGTGGGAAATTTCATGGGTCACAGACCTGTCGCATGGCTACTAGGGCATGTTATTGGTGTGGTGAGCAGGGACACCGAATTAAAGATTGCCTTAAGATAAATCAGAGGGTGCTCGAGGAATCGAAAAAGACCGCCCAACCTAAGCCTAAGGCCATAGTTGCAGAAAAGGGAAAGAAAACTGTGACTCAGGGACGAGTATTCGCCATCGAAAAAGAGTCTGCCGATGCTTCATCCAAGATGATTCAGGGTAAGATTTACCTTTATGATACATATGTCCTTGCATTATTTGATCCAGGCTCTACGCACTCTTTTGTTTCTCCTAGGATTACTATGAAATTACCTCTTGAGCCTGAGCCTTTAGGGCAATTGCTACAAATAAGTACTCTATTAAGGGAATCTCAAATGATAGACATAGTGTATCGTAGTTGTAAGCTACGGGTAGGAGAAAGAGAATCAATAGCTAACATAATCCTACTAAATATGTATGGATTTGATGTCATATTAGGAATGGATTAGTTAGCTAAGAATCATGTAATATTAGATTTTTATGCTAAAAGTGTGATCTTCTCTTCTCTCATTAGCTATGTTGTAAATTTTGCAAGGGTGTAATACAAAGTATAATTGTTATTTGACTTATTTGTAACTGAGTTGATAGAATATAATGGTTATGTGAAGGATTTATAGCATATATGGTGGACGTAGATCAAAACGTCCTGAACTTCATGAAATTTTGGTAGTCATGGAATTTCTCGAGGTGTTTCAGGATGATCTTCCAGGACTTCCTCCGGATAGGGAAATAGAGTTTACTATCGATTTGGTGCCAAGAATTGAGCCCATTTCGAGATCACCCTATCGGATGACACTAGTGGAACCGGAGGAATTAAAGAAAGCTTTAGGAGTTACTAGATAAGAGGTTTATACGACCCAGTGTATCCCTATGGGGTGCTCCTGTGCTATTTGTTCGAAAGAAAAATGGAAGCTTGAGGCTTTATATTGACTGCCGATGGTTGAATAAGGTGACGATCAAGAACAAGTACCCTTTTCCTAGGATCGACGATCTTTTTGATCAACTGTGGGGTGCATAAGTCTTTTCTAAGATAGACTTAAGGTCGGGATATCATCAATTGAAGATTCGGAGTGAAGATATCCCTAAGACTGCATTTAGGACACGGTATGGTCACTATGAATTCCTAGTGATGCCATTTGGCTTAACCAATGCACCCGCAGCCTTTATGAACTTGATGAATGATGTGTTCAAGCCATATTTGGACCAGTTTGTCATTGTCTTTATTAATGACATATTGGTATATTCAAGATCCAGGGAAGAGCATGAGCAGCACTTGCTGATAGCGTTGCAAACCCTCGAAGATCGTAGTTGTATGCCAAGCTAAGTAAGTGTGATTTTTGGCTAGATCAAATCTCCTTTTTGGTCCATATAGTCATTAAAGATGGAGTTTCGATCGATCCATCAAAGATTGAAGCTGTGGTGTAATGGGAGAGACTGAATATAGTTACAGAGATTAGGAGTTTCTTGGGTCTAGCTGGCTATTACCGAAGATTTGTAGAGGGTTTCTCAAGGTTAGCTGCTCCATTAACGTGCTTAACGCGCAAAGAAATAAAGTTTAAATGGGATGATGCCTGTGAGCGTAGCTTTCAAGAGTTGAAGCGTAAGCTGACGACTGCCCCTATCCTCACCATTCTTAGTGGTTCTGGTGGATTTTTGGTGTATAGTGATGCCTCAGGACAAGGTTTGGGTTATGTGCTAATGCAACATGGTAAGGTAGTTGTATATGGTTCTTGTCAATTAAAGGACCATGAGAAGAACTACCCAACTCACGACTTAAAGTTAGCTGCAGTGGTATTTGCTCTAAAGATATGGAGGCATTACTTGACTTGTATGGTGAGAATTTTCAGATTTTTACGAATCATAAATGTTCAAAGTATTTATTCTCTCAAAGAGAATGGAATATGAGACAGAGGAGATGGCTCGAGCTTTTGAAAGATTATGATTGTGAGATCTTGTACCACCTGAGAAAGGCCAATGTGGTGGCGAATGCTTTGAGCCGTAAGCATATGGGAATGGTGTCTTACATGATGGTAAGAGAATATGAGTTACTTGAGCAGTTTGCAAGCCTCAGCCTCAATGTTACACCTCTTGAGCAATTTGGAATGATAGCTAGTTTGAGGATTGAGCTAGAATTGATGGATAGAATTCGGGTTGCTCAAAGGGAAGATGATCAGTATATGGAGCCTATGAATCAGATCTAATCAGGTATGCCCTCGGAATTTGATATTGGTAGCGATGGAATTTTGAGGTTTAAGAACCGTATATGTGTTCCTAATGATAATGAGTTGAAGAAGCTAATTTTGACAGAAGCACATTCCACTAAGTATACGTTGTATCCGAGAAATACGAAGATGTATCATAATCTACGCAAAGTGTATTGGTGGCTTGGCATGAAAAGAGACATAGCAGAGTTTGTGGCAAAGTGTCTCACATGTCAATAGGTTAAGGTAGAGCACCAAAGACCTGTAGGTTTGTTACAGCCTTTACCTATATATATGTGGAAGTGGGAGCACATTACGATGGATTTCATTATGGGACTACCACGGACCAAGAGGAATCATGATGGCATTTGGGTGATAGTAGATAGACTAACTAAGTCTGCACACTTCTTGCCTATGAAGGCTACAGACTCGGTTAATGCTTTGGCAGATTTATATGTTAAAGAAATTGTTCGATTGCATAGGGTTCCAGTGAGCATTACTTCCGATAGAGATTCCTGGTTCACTTCTCATTTTCAGGAACATTTCCAAGAAGCCATGGGATCTCAATTGAACTTTAGCACAGCTTTTCTTCCGCAGACTGGTGGTCAGTCTGAGCGTACCATTTAGACGCTCGAGGATATGTTGAGAGCTTGTGCTTTGGATTTTAAAGGCTCCTGGGATAATCATCTACCATTGGCTGAGTTTGCTTATAACAATAGTTATCATGCAAGTATTGGGATGGCACCATATGAAGCTTTATATGGTAGAAGGTGTCGATCCCCTATTGGTTAGGAAGAAGTAGGTGAGCGTAAGTTATTAGCTCCAGACTTAGTCAAGCAAGCCTCTGAAGATGTTAAGCTAATTTGTCAAAGGCTTAAGAAAGCTCAGAGTTGACAAAAGGGATATGCAGATGCTCGACAGAGACCACTTGAGTTCTTGGTTGGAGATTCGGTGTTTTCGAAAGTTTCTCCATCCAAAGGGATTATGAGATTTAGTCAAAGAGGTAAACTTAGCCCTCGTTACATTGGCTATTTGAAGTCTTAGACCGAGTTGGAGATGTTGCCTATAGGTTGGCCTTACCTCCAGAGCTATCGGGAGTACATAATGTTTTTCATATATCCATGTTTCAGAAGTATAGTCCGGACCCACGAGCCTTTGGAGATTCGGGAAGACATGAGTTATGTGGAGAAGCCAGTTTGGATTTTGGATAGAAAAGAGGAAGTGTTGAGGTCTAAGACGATTCCATTAGTTAAAGTTCTATGCTAGTACCATACCACGGAAGAAGCTACATGGGAGCTAGAGAGCTTAATGAAAGAAAGATATCCTGAGCTATTTGATTAGTAGCCGATTTAAATTTGGAGGACCAAATTTTCTTAAGGTAGGGAGAATGTGAAATCCCCAAATTCCTATAATTTTCCCACATTTGTATAGTTTTCCAACTTGGAATGATTAAATAAATATGAAAATCTGATGTATAAATGTTATATGGGACATGGAAGGAATAAATGGAATTAATAGTTAAATGGTCAAATAGTCAAGAGGTCAAAGGGTCAATGGCCGATATGGTAAAGGGATTAACATGCATTAAATGAGAAATTATGAGATGTTGATGAGTCATCTTCAGCTCCCTCCCAAGGTCAGCAGCCATTGGAAGTTCTCTCAAATTCTCCTAAGTTTCCTTCCATATTCACCTAGACAAACAAGCAATTCCTGTCATCGATTCGTTAAGCTTGCTTAACGAAAATTACTCCTCTTCACTAGCTCAATTTATATGTGTAATACGAAAGGCTTAATCAAAAGAATAGAGGAGATCAAATTTTTGTCAATTTTGGCTATTGACAAAGGTAAGAGAAGAAATTAATTCATTCAATTCTATTGATGGTTTGGAGTTATGTAGAGTTGGTATAGCATAATTGTATAAGTTGCTTAAAGGTTTGAACCATTATGGTATTTGCAACTTGAAGAGTTGAAAGGAAAAGAATCGGTGCAACCAAGCGAATTGCGTTTTCAGAGCTATTTGAGGTAAGGAATATGTGTAACGGACGTAGGGAGACTATGTTCATTTTGGTTGCATGTTTTGGTCTAAAGTGAAGGCTGTTTTAAGTGCAGGAAGGGTAAATTCTCGGTTTTATTCCTAGTAATAATTTGGCTAGGGGCAGTCGACTGCCTTAAATAGCAGCCGACTACCTAGAGACAACTAAAGCGTGAATTTTTCGAAATCGACTCAAACCAGTTGACTATCCTATAAACCAGTCAACTGCTATTTTTCAGAAAGCATTCTGTTTCAAAACCAATCAATTGCCTATGGAGCCAGTCGACTGCCCTACTTTCAAAAGCATTCTGTTTGCGAAACTAGTCGACTGCTAGGGAGCCAGTCGACTGCTGTTTTTCGAAAAACATTTTAAAATATTTGAATTTAAAAGAAAATAAAATATTTGAATTTAAAAGAAAATAAATTCAATAAATCGATATATGTGATAGCAGCCGACTGCCATAAAGACCAGTTGACTGCCCTGTTTATAAATAAGGTTTTTAAAGCCTATTTGATATAGGTATATGGTATTACCAAAGAAGTATACTATAAATGTTTTGGAGACTGTGAATACCTTTAGTAATCATGCATATTACTTGTACTTGTCCTTGGCTGAGGAACCTTAGTCCAGTCCTCAGTGCCATAGATGTCACATGACTAGTGTTCACTGTGGTCTATAGACTATGGCCATACGTTTCTTATTTGCATTTGGCTTTGGGGAGGATCCTTGGCCCATGCGTTCGTACGCCACTTATTTGACATCTCTCGGGATTACCCCTTACGGGATATATTTGCTGTATCCCTGATGAGAGCTATTTGGTGCATGATTCTACTGGAAGTAAATCGTCTCCCATCTATTTGAAAGTATATGAAGTTACTTGTATTTGAAGTAATTGTATTTGTACATGAGAATTGACGTGAAAGTAATTGAACGTATTTGACTTATTTGATTTTACGTGTATATAATATTTGAAGAAATTACTTGACTTATGCTTTATAATGATTTTACATGACATTATAGAGCCAAGTAGGAAAACTGCATATAATGGCATAGTACGCTCTTTTACATATGTTTCTTACTGAGCGTAAACTCACTCCTTCACAACCATTTTTCATCCAGATTACCTAAAGTGAATCCTAGCTCTCGATAGAAGAGCTTATTTGGATCGTAAATTATTCCTTCGAGATACGCTTCCCAATATCCTTTGAAGATATACTTATATGATATGTAATTAAGCTATTGTACAGTACATTGCTATAGTAATGAATATTAGATTGATTGGGATATAGGATATGTAAGTATGTGAGATCCTGATGTATTTGCCGTATGTATATATGACAAATATATTTCCTGTGAAATGTGATATCATGCTATAAGTAAGAAAGCATAAGGTATAAGTCAAGCGAAGGATGACATTGATAAAGTCAAGCGAAGGATGACATTGATAAACATATTAACTAACTTTATCTGAAAGAAAAAGAGTTGTTATTTGTGAGTGACGAGGATGTCACAAAATATGTATTTGTAGTTATATAAAATGTACATATCATTTTTTAGCTTTGTACATAGAGGCATTCAAATACCTAAAAAGGTATTAAAGTTCGAAAGATTATTTTCCACTGTCCTGTATTCAAATGCCTATCTGAGGGTATTTGAATTCTATATATTAGTTTTTGAATATGAAGAAACATACATATGTTCATATAAGATGTACTTGTAAGGACCACATTTTTCCAATAAATTCCATAAGCTAAAGGTTAGGAAAATGAGAGACAAAGAATAAATTACTAAGAAATTGAACATAATAAAAGTTATAGGAGGAAATCATCGTGTGGGCCCCACGGGACCTCTACAATCTGGATTGGGGTAAAACTCCAAAGCTATAATATTTGGAGTGAAATACTGAGGCTGGAGGAATCTGCACCTGGAAATTCCTTCGTTTGTGCTTGTTTTGAAAAGCATGCAACAAATTTGAAAATAACGATTACGTCCATAGGTCGATGGAATTTTTGTAAATTACGATCAAATCGATTTGACTTTTGACCAACTGACATTCATAGATAAATCCTTGTGTGAAGTAGTCTCATGCCATGTTCATTAGTAGACTATATCACATGCGGAAGTCAAAATTTACACAATTTAATGTTAAGGGTATTTTGGTAATTTCACCTATTTGACAAGTCAAACCCCATCAAAGGCCCAATTGAAGGTTAGAATATGTTAAATAGATATATTTTGTGATTAAATAAAATATTTTGAAGGTTAGACTAATTGTTTAAATTGAAGTCAAATCGTGAAGGGAAAAATTGTAAGTTTTTAAGTATAGGGCATTTTGGTCATTTGTGCCATAAGATATTATATTTTAGAAATTTCCTACCTTCTTCTCCATCATTCTCGTTAGCCACCATCCTCCCTTCATTTCTTCATGGCAAACATCTTTAAGGGAGAGAAAGCCTTTAAAAACCCTAGTAAACAACCTCAAAACCGAAAACTATCTGCACCAAAATTGTCCAGCTTTTAGAGCTTTATAACATAGTAATAAAATCAAGTGTTAAAGTGATCATTTTCATGGTGCAACACCCCCAATCAGATCGAGTCAAGAAGAAAGGTGAGAGAAATCTTGAAATTTTCATGATGTCATGGTTTTAAGCTCTGTGTTTAAGGTGATTAAGTGTGCATTTGAGTTTAGATTGAATTGAAACTATAAGAAATGGTCTCTTAGGGTTTCGACCAGCCTTGGGTATGTATGAACACAATGTTTTGTCATGTAAACCTGATGTAGAATCGGTGTGCGAAGTGTATAGAATGTGTTTACAGCCTTAGATTGTTGGAATGGAATGTGTGAGCAAGGAAGGCCATTTCGGCCAAGTGAAGGGCATGAGGGATTCATGCGCAATTTAGTGTAATTTTAGTCCTAGAATATTGTACAAATTAATACAAGAATGCTAGCATAGTCAGAACTGAAAACGAAGGTGATTTGACGGCAGTTGCAATGTTGGCAGTGGTATGAAGTAAACCAAATTTAAGACTACAATAGACAATGTACTTGGTCTCAAACAGTTAAATACTCTTTATAACTGAAGTTTTGTGAATTGACTATGCTTATGTTGTGTTTTATAGCTCTGAAGTGGGATATACTATTGGTGCCAATTGCACGATTCGGTGATAATCGAGTGGTAAGGAATTTATGTAAGAGACGTAGGGATATTATGTTGCATGTGAGATGATGAAAATGGATTTTATGAGATTGGATTTCCTTATTTGGTTGAAATTGTGAAATTGGAATTATGGTTATAAACTGTGTTTTCATGCAGGAAGGCTAGCATAGGTCATACTATTATGCTATCGAAATTTTCTAAAAATGACTTAAATCCTTAAAATCATTATTTGGTCTGAGTTTTGTGATTACATGTGACATTAAAATGTTTTTTGATTAAGCTTTCCTGAAGGTCACAAGTGCCTGCAGAATTTGTGACTTAGTTTTCGAAGAGATTTTTATTAATTTTCACTTTTGTCAAGATGCACTCATATTTTCATATCATTGTTGTATGTAAATAAAATATTTTGAATCTTGGTAATTAAATTGAGAATATTTGGTGAATTTTTATACTTCAACTATAATGATTTTTTATTTGGCCACTTTATGAACTGACTGAAGATACAAATGTTTAAATTGATTTTCATTATCAATTTCAAATTGGTTTATGAAATGAATCAACTACAGTTTTAAATGACTAACTAAAATGCATGTTTTAGATTGACTGACTCTGTATTATTGATAGTTCTAACTGTCTAATAGAAGTTAATGTATTAAATGTTTGACTTGAGTAAATGTTCGAAATATTGTGAACTAATTGAAAGGAGTTTTATTGAAAGTTTCGTTTATTTATCAGAAGCTAATGCCTTAAATATTTTGAATTATCTAACTCTATTTTACCAGAAATGTCTTCTTTCGATTGAAAATATATTTTGATTAATTACTGTCATAAGTGAAATGTTTTCTAACAGGTTCCTGTAATGCTTTATTAAAAGTTGTGAAATGTTCTGAATTTGATTGAACGAAATGTACTGATTTTTGAACTTAATTTTGAAATGAAACTTGATTCCCGAACGATTATGCTATGACTGTATTATTGATTTATGTTTTGGGAAATAAAATTCTTGGGGTGGCAAATCCCTAGCCAAGCTTTTCATAACGTATTAAGTTTCGAAAAATCTAATAGCTAGACACTAAAATTACAGGAGTCGCCACCAACCATTCAAACCTAAGGTGTGAGTGGTCACCTATTCTTGACTATGGACAAGGTTAGGTCTACATTCAAAAATCTTAGGTTCGGGAGTACGGTTACATGTGGAGAAAAATTAGCACCCCCGCAATGCCATCTAAGATGGTACCATTTTAGCCTTAAATTATTCTACGTTTGTCTTAAAATTTTATATCTACCCTTTCTAACCCTTTTTAATTTTATTTCGTAATTTTATTTTATTTATTTGTTCTTTTTATTTATTTTTATCTTTTTTGGAAAATGAATATTGATTGTTTTTTATTGAAATCACCTTTAGATCCCCCATTACTCTGGCAATAATCTAAAGGAACTTCTCATCTAGAAAATTCTTAAGTGCTGCTTACTCGCAATCACCCTAAGACTTCCATCATCGGGATAACCTTTACCCATCTTCATTGTTTAGTCTTTCTAAATTATTATTATTAATTATTATTATCTCTTAATTTTTTTATTTTATTTATATTATTTAAAATAAATGTTGATTACTTTTCAAAACTTCCAATTAAATCATCCATTATTTTGGAAAAATTTAAAAGGAAACTTTTACCTAGAAATTCCTTAAGTGCTGCTTACTTGCAGCCACCTTAGGGATTTCATCCTCGGATAATCACCATTCATTCATGTATTTATTAAAACTTTAATGTAATTATTATTTTTAATTAATAGTTAATGTTATCTAAGTGTTGATTATTTTTTAAAATATTTCATTAAACCATCCATTACTTTGAAAAAATTTAACAGGACATTCATACCTAGAAAATCTCTAAGTGCTGCTTACTTGCAGTCACCTTAAGGTTTTCATCATCGGATAACCACCATTTATTTTTATTTTAATTATTTTATTTTACTTATATATTATTTATTAATTTTTTCATTAATCTAAAGAATTGTACTATAATTTCTTAAAGTATTAATAATATTTTTATCCAAACTAATCAATATGCAATCTAATATTAAAGCAAATATCAATCCATTCATCAAGACGTACATTTTTATGCAAATTGAATTATTAAGTCATTAAACTATCAAATCATTAAATACTTAGTGTCATGCCATTCATTAATTAATTAATAAAATAAAGAAAACAAAAGAAACAAAACCTAGAAGAATCGGTTTTCTTTGCTTCTTTTTTCTTTTGCTTTATATTCCCTTTCTTCACGTGGAAGCACTCCTATTGGTTTAAACAGCAGGTGATAAGCGATGATGGTGTAGCAAAGCGAGCTAGACAAACACACAGCAAAAGGGTGGAACGGTAGTCTGGTTTGGCGACGGTGAACTCAAAAATGCAAGAAGCAGTCAGTTGTAATAAGAAGTTGAAGCTGGCAGCGTTGGAGCAGAGGCAACGATGAGGTGATCAGCGGTGATACAACAAAATGGGCTGGACAGACACACAACAGAAGTGAACAAGAAGCAAGCTAAACTGTGAGTAGGGGAGCGGCAATAGTGAGACGACGGTAAGGTGCCGGTTGTGACCTGTGAAAGCTTGGACGGTGGAGGACAAAGTTTAATGGTTGTGTAAGTAGTGATGCTAGGCGACAGTGATGAAGATGCAAACTTGGTGATGATGGCAGCTTAGGCGATGAAGATAGTGATGGTGCCAGAAGCAAGAATCGATGACAGTAATGGTTCTTTTTAGTGGCTCCCCTCTTCTAGTTTCAATCGTCCCTTCCTTTTTATAAATTCATAAGTTGAATCCTTGTTGAACTCTATTTCTATTTTTTTATCTGAATTTATCTAACTAATCCTGATTTAAAAATTAATTCTAAAGTTAATCCTAAAACTAATCTATTAATCTTAAAACAGAATTATCCTAATCTATTAAATAATTCTAAGATAATGTTAATCCTAATTTTCTAAATGTTAATTCAAAATTTACAAAAATGTTATTTTACAAAAATACATCCCGAACAAAATAAGGTGTCTACAGCTGCCCCTCTTTGTACATTTGCTATGAAATAGTAATTGTACAAAGACATAGACATCCATTTTGTCCGATCATACCATGAAAGCTCCATTCGGGAGGAAAGGCCATGAAACTTTGAATCATATCCTGAAAAGCTCCTTTCGCGAGGAAAGGCCATGAAACTTTAAAATCATGTCCAAAATGAAAGCTCCTTTTGTGAGGAAAGGCCATGAGACTTTGAATCATATCTAGAAACAATAATTGTATAAAGACATAGACACTCATTTTGTCTTACTCTATTTTTTCTTTTTTCTCTCTTTTTTTTTTATTTTGAAATTTCAGGAAATCACTCTGAAATTTTCTGTCCCATCTAATCTTTAAAATTTTAGGAAATCACTCTAAAATTTTTTTTCTCTTCCATTTTTTCGAAATTTTAGGAAATCACTCTAAAACTTCGTTTCTCATCCAATATTCCGAAATTTTAGGAAATCACTCTATAATTTCATTGCTCATCCAATTTTTCAAAATTTTAGGAAATCACTCTAAAATTTCTTATCCTATCCAATCTTTGAAATTTTTGGAAATCACTTTAAAATTTCTTCTCTTGTCTATTTTTCGAAAGTTAGGAAATCACTCTAAAATTTCTTCTCATGTCCAATTTTTGAAATTTTAGGAAATCACTCTAAAATTTCTTATCCTATCCAATCTTTGAAATTTTTGGAAATCACTCTAAAATTTCTTCTCCTGTCTATTTTTTTCGAAAGTTAGGAAATCACTCTAAAATTTCTTCTCATGTCCAATTTTTGAAATTTTAGGAAATCACTCTAAAATTTCGTTTCATGTCCAATTTTTCGAAATTTTAGGAAATTACTCTAAAATTTCTTATCCTATCCAATCTTTGAAATTTTAGGAAATCACTCTAAAATTTCTTCTCTTGTCCAAAATTTCAAAATTTTAGGAAATCACTCTAAAATTTCTTTCTCCTATCTGATTTTTCGAAATTTTAGGAAATCACTCTAAAATTTCTTCTCATATTTATCCTATCCATGTAAAGTCATTATCTTCATCATTTTTTTTGGTTTTTCTTATCATTTTCTTCTCACTTTTTCTCATTATCACATCATTTTCTCCTCACATTTTCTCATCATTTTCATCATTCTTTTCTCAATTTTTCACATCATTTTTGTCATTTTCCATTCCTTTCTTTCTCATTCTTTCTTATTTTTCATTCTCCTTTTTTTCCCCTTTATCATTTTTCATGTATGCAATTAAATGCCATGAATGTCAAGTGTCCAATGCAAATGTTTAAATTTCTCTTCCTATATTCAAATGGATCAATGAAATGCAAATGCCAATGTCAATGAAATTTATGCAAAGGTTGTGGTAACAAGCTTCATCGGACATTCCTCTTACTTCTATCTTCCTACCTTCTTTGCTTTTCACAATTCCAATTGCTCTTCTTCTTCTTTTCTTGGTCAACTATCCTAACTTTCGTCAGTTTACAGTCTACTTCATCTTTCTTTTCTTACATACCCCTGATTATTCTTAAATTTCTTCTCATGGTAATGCCAGGATCTTTCATGAAGATTTTCAATCATTTATCTATCATCATTCCAATTTCATGACAAATGCAAAGCAATATGTTTTTAATCTCAACTGCAAAGTGGTTGGAAAAAGGAAAAAGAATATTCATGGTGAAAGAAATAAGAATAAGTTAGTTAAAGAACAAACAGGCAAAGAAACAATTTAGGGTGACAAGGTAATTAGCATCTAAATGCTGAATATACAACCAATCTGATATACCAATTCAGGATTTTTTTCTCTAAAAATTTACTCAACCGACAATTCTTGAACATTTTCATTCTATTGGTTTTTGGCTTGCTCCATGTGATCTGTCGATTCTCCTTATGCTAAAGCCATCTTCTAAAGCATATATTCTCCATCTTTTGACTCAAATCGCCCTTTCAGGTTTTTAACTTGAGCCTTTAAATTTCACATTTTTCTTTTCTTCTCTTCTCTTTTTTCATTTTCTTTTTTTATTCTTTTTATTCTTTTTTTTTCATTTTTCACTAACATTCTCCATAACTTTCTAATCAATCCCAAGAAGAAATTACAGTCTCATTTCCTTTTGATATCATCATAAGCATGCCTTAGCTCAATATTTGATTCTTTCAATTCAAATATTCTCATTTGATCGAAATGGACTTTTAAAGCACGTAACGTAGGCTACGATTACGGGTTACGAATGAAAAGGATAAAAGGCTCAAACATGTGTTTCAAGGGTAAAAAAACAAAGGATCATTGTTCACCGTATCGAAGCACTCGGGCATTTTGCCCCATTCTTTATCAATTTCTTGGCATATGTCTCATTTTTGCCAATTTCTCAACATCTTGCCCCCATTCTTAATTCACTCCTTTTATTTGTCTTTTTCTTTTCCTTTTTTTTTCTTTGTCTTTTCAAGGATTTTAAACATGAAAAGCTTTTTCTTATTTCTTTTCCAAAGACTTCTATGAGTTGGCATTCTTCTTCAACAAGATTCTCTTTCAATTTTGCCCCCCAATGTGGAGGGTGATCCTTGGTTAGGGTTTATTCAAAAAGAAACAAATAGGCTCAAACGGGGTGGCAAATGGATAGTTTTTCATAATAGGAAAAATGAAAGATGGCCATTTCTAATCTCAAATGTGAACATTCTCATCGAAGAATCATTTATTAAACAAGTGCAAACTTATGAATGATACTGCATGTCAATTCTATCTTTTTTTGCACAATTCGTCAGTCGGCTTCAACATCAGATTCAAGAACAAAATATCATCAAGCTTGTCAATGTGAATATAATTCTCAGATTTTAATCCCACATTATTATCATAACTGATTGTACATCATCATTTAGACACCAAGAAATGTATAGGGAAATACAAAAGTACAAAGTTAAGGTTTAATCTGAGCAAGAAGTGTAATGAAATGCATTTTCCACTTTATTGAAATGATGAAAAATAAACAAAAGTCAATCCATAAAATATCCTATTGCAATACTTTGAAAGAAATTGAGAAACTAATCAAGAACAACCCCTTGCACATACATACTTTCAAGCCTTATTATGATCATCATTTGACTAATTTTTCTCCTCAAAGTCTAACACACCTGTTCTAATCAAACTTTGCACTTTATACTTAAAAGCAGGGTAACTTTCTATTGAATAGCCTCTATTCCCACTATGATATTCACATTGTGCTTCAAGATCATACCATTTCGGATATAGAGGCTTCAAAGGTTCAAGGTGGACTGGTGCAATCAGATTATTCTCAATAAGATAATGGAACAACTCAGTGTAAGACATAGGAATTGGATCCAAGATAGTCCTTTTTCGTTTGTTTTGTGAGCCTCCTGAGATTTTTGTTCGAATAGGTACTGGTGCTTGAAAGTTTGTTTGAACAATTGGTTGACAAAAATTCGAGTTTGACATGTTGGGTTCATATGATGGGTTTATTGAATAAGGAACACATGGGGTATATCCTCCTGTTTGTTGCCCCTCACACTTCAAAGCTTGGACCTCTTCCTTTTTTTCCTTCACTGTTAATCCTTCCTTCTTATCAGCCATATCACCATCATCTAATCTACCACTCTTGATAACATCCTTTATAATTTCCCCAGATAGCACTATATCGACAAAATCTTTAGTAGCACTACCGATCATTCTTTCATAATAAGGTGCTTTAAGAGTATTGACAAACAAGGTGGTGATTTCTCTTTCTGTAAGGGGAGGTTGGACTTGTGCAGCCACATCTCTCCATCTTTGAGCATACTCTCTAATGCTTTCAGTAGGCTTCTTCTCCATGGCTTGTAGAGATAACCGGTCTGGTGCTAGATCTATGACATGTTTATACTGTGATATAAATGCTCTTGCTAATGCTTCCCAAGAATTGATGTGAGTCCTTTCCAATTGAGCATACCACTTAGTAGCAACCTGTAAGGCTTTCTTGAAAAATATGGATCAACAACTTATTGTCATGCTTGTGAGGAGCCATCTTCTAATAATACATGATGAGGTGAGTCTTGGGGCAAGAAGTTCCATTAAACTTTTCAAACTCTGGTGCCTTAAACTTTGGTGGGATGACTACATCCGGGACTAAGCATAAGCTAGCAGCATCCAATGAACCATAAAAATCCAACCCTTCCACAACTTGCAATCTCTTTTCTAAAGAGTCGATCTTCATTTGGGTCTCCATGTCATTCTTCTCTTCCATACATTCCATGTGATCACCTTGTCCTTTCTCCATGAACTTGGTGAGTTGATGAGTAGATTATTTCAATAGGGTGTCTTTAAACCTTATTACCATAACCCAAAGTTAAGATGTTATGTCATGATGTGTTAATGCCTAAAAATGCACATACAAATGAGCTAAGTACATGGTATGCATACCAAATTTAAATCTAACTATATGTCCTAATAATTAATTCTATATACATTCTTATGTATGCAAAAGTGTATGATCTAATTATAATATGTTATACAATGTGTGAATTAATGACCTAGACAAACTCAATGTTTTTTTTTAAATTTTTATTTTTTTTTGATTTTTTGATTTATTTATCTATTTTTGTTTATTCAGAAAGATGTATATATTAAAAAAAATACCAATGCTATTAAATGAACTTTGTCCCAAAACAAATGTCTAACAGAATATAAGAAAATTATTCCATCCAAAAAGAAAATCTATAGCTTCCATAAAAGCTTTCCTAATAAGCCATAGTGCTCATATGCCATGTCTAAGAACTGCAACAATCGCCGCCAATAATATCCAAATGGGGGTGTAGCATCTCTCAAGTTCACTATAGTCTGCTGGACCTCGTCAGCTATCCCGGCGACCATGTTGATTTGCTCAAATATTCGCTCTAGTAGTCGAACATCACGAGCTTTCTTCCATTTCCCACATTCTTCTCTCCAAAAGATCATATCTTCCTCCATTTTCTTATATGATTTGACCACATTTTCAATTTGAGCTTGTGCGTCATGTATCATTGCCTGCATCTTGTTTTGAAGTTCTTGATTTTCAAGCTTCTTTTCCTCCACTTGAGCCTCGAAGAGTTTCTTTTCTTCTTTTATCTGTACTAGCTCGGAGCTGACATTTGTTAATTTCTTCTTCATCTCATCAATCAGATTTTGCATCTTCCCTTTTTCTTGATCCATCCCCTGAGCTTGTTCTGACATCTCTTGTATTTCTTTCTTCAATCTTTTATTTTCTCTTTGCAGCTCATCCCTTTCCTCTTGTAGTTTCCTTTTAGCTAGTTCCAACTCTATTACTGATTCTCGCATTATTGGCTTTGATATATTGCCATTTTCTAAAGGGAACTTAACATCTTTACCTCGTCGGGTATGCCAAACCAAGTAACTAGGAGTCAGATTGTTGATGTAGATCCCTACACTTATTCTGACAGTGGACTTCCATGCTTGAATAGCCTCTTCTACCTTCTTCAAAGACCCTACTTCATTATAGTCAAACTCAAATTGTGTAAGCCCAGGAGTCATTGGAATAAACTGTTCAGACCCTGATTGTCTTCTAACCATGGCTGGGGCATAACTAATGGCACCCCATAATCCTAGTAAAGGAATCTAGGGATAGTTTCCACAACTAAATAAAGTTGGAACATGTCGCATCTAAGGTGCCAACCAAACTACCTCTTGCCTGGTAAGGTTTCATAGCTTCCAAATCCATGAATTTTTTGATTGTGGTCTTGGCAATTGACTTTCACAAAATTCCTTAATAGGAATACAAACCTTGTAATATGCTTTGCGAAAGTGAGATTCTTTACATTCAAAATGACTCTTCATCCAGATGTAGAGAAGAGGCAAACATCCCATGAAGCGTCCTTCTCCCTTTCTTCTACAATAATTAAGAGATCGAAATGTCTCAGCTAAAATTGCAGGCGCAACATTGATCTCGAAATCCAATCTTTCCATGAAGTCGATAATCGAAATGTCAATATAGCCCAAGACCCTAGGAAACACCACCATTCCATATATAGCCATAGCCATCATGCCCATGCTCTAATCTTCCTCTAAATGCTTGCCAATTAGGTCTCGCAAGAAATCCTATTGTATAAAATCTTGCCCACCTTTTTGTCGAACTGATTTGTCTACATCTTTGACTTCAGCTCTCATAATGGTTGCCAACTTCTTTCGATAACCACTCTTCTTATTTCTTTTATAGACTTTGTCAGATTGAAACATTCCAAGTGAAGCATGATTGAATATTCTTCGATGGTTGGTACCATGTCAACTTCATTAAAGACAAAGCACCTATATGACGGGTCCCAAAATTGAACCATAGCTCTAACTAGCTCCTTGTCTACGTTGACTGAGAGGAGTAACATCAAATCTCCATACTTTGCTTGAAATGCTTCATGTCTTTCCCTTTTCCAATGTTTCCAAAAGCTGACAAGTTCGGGAACATTATTCTGCTTCAGGTCAAGATGTATCTTCTCGGGAAGGATAGACACATAATCTTTAGGCAAACAATCACCCTCTTTTTGTTGGGTCTCTTCTGACTCCTTTTTTTTAGAATAGCACATGAAATAGGCTCTTGTTTCTCCATGGAAGTAACTAATCCTTATTCCTGTGACAATTGTTGAGGGACAAAGGAATCTTTTAGTTAGTTTTCTTTTCATTTTTATTTTATTTCTTAGAAAAAAAATTGTACATTATTTGTCATTTTATATTATCATCACATTTTTTACTAATTGTGGTTCCTTCATGTGTCTTAATGGGGTAATCTCTACACTAGCATGGCTTTAACTTAAGCTAGGTCTTTTAGGCCCTTACATGCGTGGTTTGGACAAGTAGACTAAAGCTTCCCAAATTGTTCCTCACTAATCCATAGGACTAATAAGGCACTTTGATCTTCACCCAACGGCTACAAGCGAAAAGGATTCAATTTGAGTGGAAGTATTTCACCAACCCATGCGGAGGTTGCCACCTTATGAGAGTAATAGGTACTTTACTTCCTTCTAAAAAGGACAAAGCCCGGGTAGAAGACTTATGCATGCACATGCAAGTAAGTGTGTGGGAAGGAACCAATGCTTTGATTATTAATGTTTTCTTGTGAAAAATTTTTAGACAAACTTAAACAAACCTAAGGCTAATTATTAGCCTGACTCTCTAATGTCCCCAGTGGAGTCGCCAAGCTGTCACAACGTATTAAGTTTCGAAAATCCTAATAGCTAAACACTAAAATTACAGGAGTCGCCACTAACCATTCAAACCTAAGGTGTGATTGGTCACCTATTCTTGTCTAAAGATAAGGCATGGTCTACATTCAAAGACTCTTAGACTCAGGAGTACGGTTACATGTAGGGAAGGATTAGCACCCCCACAACGCCCATCCTAAGATGGTACCGACTAGTTTTAGGTTATCTTTACAATTTGCCTTGTATTAATTTCGATATGTTTATATATTAGGAATATTTCTAAGATTTTTCCATCAATTTGGCTCAAATCTTAAAACCTCCCTCACCTCAAGATTTTCAAGAAGTCTCAATTAACTTTCTTGAATTCCATCGTTGGATAAATTTTAATATTTTATGAGATTCTTTTTTTTCCTAATCTTGTCTCTAATTTTGACTCCATATTCATTTTATAAATTTCTTAGATTTTCTAATTTATTTTTATACTTTTATATTCTTATTTACCTTATTTTTAAGAAATAAACATGAATTATGTTTTATTGAAAATTCAATTTTAAGCGTTCCATCAATTTGGCTCAGCCCAAAAGGAACCTCTTTACCTAAAAATTTCCAAAGAGTCTCAATTGACTTTCTTGAAATTTCATCATCGGCATAACCCATACTTATTCTTTTTCATTTATCTTATAATTCTATTTATTATTTAGATATTTTGTCTTATCTTATCTTATTTTATTTATTTATCTTTATTTGTTTACTTGTCTTTATTTGCTCATTTGTATTTTTCTATATCTAATCCATCTATCTTATCTTACTTTTATTTTTATTTATCACAAATAAATATGAATTAATTAAAAAAAATCTTTCAAAAGTATTCCATCAATTTGGCTCAACTTAAGAAAGATTCTTTTACCTAGAAATTTCCAAGGAGTCTCAATCGACTTCCTTAAAATGTCATCATCTGTATAATCCATATTTATTTTCAATAATTAATTAATATTTTATTTAACTTTATTCTACCTTACATATCGATTCTTAGTTGTCCTACAAATTTACAATCATTAAATCAATTTAGATTATTATTAAATTATCTAACTATTAAATTATCAACTCATTATTATCATACATTTAATTATCAAAACATTAAATGATTAACAAATACCAATTAATTATTCATTAACTAATTAAACAAACAAATCTTATTAAATAAACTAATGAGTTAACAAAACTTACTTTGCAACTCACGTCCTTGTCTTTATTGGCTTTCTTTCTTTTCTTTTCTAATTACAACTCATGTCTTTACAGCAGCAGCAAGGAGAGAGCTCACGTGTTGGAGCTTAAGGCAGAAGCAAGGCTGAGATGCAACGTAATGGTGTCGATGTAGGGGGCTAGCTTCAACGAGGAAAGCTGCAGCAGGGGCTTGATGATGAAAACGCAGCAGGGACACTAGGCGCAAAGTGGCAAGGATGTGGCGTTATGGTCTGGTGTAGTGGGATTTGACGTGGATGATTGGACTGGTTCAATGCAGTGGTTGGGATGTAAATGAGAAAAGCACGACACAGCAGAAAAAGGACAGCAGCGTGTGGCGTTTCTCGGCTATGATGATGGTGCGAGGCAAGGGAGTTGTGACAGTGCAGCAGTGCTGTAATGAAGATGAAGATGAACCGTGGTGAAGAGATGATGATGGTAGAGGCGGTGAGATGAAGATGAGCAAGCGAGATGGTCTAACTGAGCAAAGGTTTCAATAAAGGAACAAGGCACTGCAGTGATGGCGTGAGGGTCGTAGGGGAGAAACCAAACTTGTTTTTTCTTCCTTTCTTGTTTCGCCCTTGTATTGCTTGTGTCCTCTAAATCATGAGCCTTAATTCCTTTTTATAGCTGCAAATTTGTTAGAGTTCTAATACAACTGTACTTATTTTAATAATTATCTCCTATTTTTAATATTTTATTTATTTAATTCTTATATTAATCCTATTCTAACTTTATTAAATTTAATATTAATCCAAATAATTATCTTAAAAATCTAATTATCCTATCCTAAAATTAATTTTATTATTATTTTTTTCTTTGTCTGTTTTTTCCTAAATCCTATTTTAATTTTAATTTTCGAATTAATGTTAATTCTAAATCTAAAAATTCTAATTTAATTCTAACATAATTCTAAATTGTTAAAATACAATGTCACTCAATCCAATTAATTATTTTTTACAAATTAAGACTCTGGACAAAATAAGGTGTTTATAGCTGCCCCTCTTTGCACATTTTCTGAAAATCAAGAATTGTGCAAAGATAATTAGACAACTATTTTGTCCAGATATTTTTTTGTTTTTTTTATTTTTACAAAATATTTACAATTTTTAAGAAACATTTAGTCCCTCTCACCAGAGGCTGTACGACTTTGAAAAATAACCATTTGCTCCTCTTATCAGAGGCATTGGAACTTTGAAAACTAACCTTATGCTCCTCTCACTAGAGGCATTGAAACTTTGGAAACTAACCTCGTCCTTCTCTCACTAGAGGCATAGGAACTTTGGAAAATAACCTTGTGCTCCTTTCACCAGAGGCATTGGAACTTTGAAACATAACCTTGTGCTCCTCTCACCAAAGGCAGTGAAACTTTTTGAAAAATAAAAAGCTCCTCTCAACGGAGGCATTGAAACTTTGAAAACAAAGGGCTCCTCTTAACAGAGGTAGTGAAACTTTGAAAGATAAACAGCTCCTCTCAATAGAGGCAGTAAAACTTTGAAAAATAAAGAGCTCCTCTTAACAGAGGCAGTGAAACTTTGAAAAATAAAGAGCTCCTCTCAACAGAGGCAATGAAACTTTTTGAAAAATAAAGAGCTCCCTTTAACAGAGGCAGTGAAACTTTGAAAATAAAAATTTCATTTCAGAAGGCCATTTAACATGGGTTTAACTGGGCTTAACTTCCATTTTGATGCCAATAATATTGGGCTTCATCCACCTCTAAGGTGGTAGCTAGACTGGACTCTGCTCTCATCTAAGGTTTTTCAAAAAAAAGTATTTTCTCATCATCTTCTCATACCTCATCATTTTTTCAAATTATCATCTTTTATATTTTCTCTTTTCCTCAAAATTCTAATCATTCAAAACTTCTTATCTTAATGTCTTAACAAAGAGTTAAATGTAAAAATGCACTAATGAAATGTCATGCATGTCATGAATATAACAAATGTCATGAATACCATGGATGTTATGAATGTTATGCACATGTCAATGTCATGCCCCTTGAATTATTCCATGAATGTATGTAAATGCAATCTCAATTGTGGTAACAAGATTCTCAAACTCATCTCATTTTCCTTAAGTCCACTCAATTTGTTGGATTCTTCTCATTTAAATCTTCTATCTTCACTTCTAATCCCATCTTCTATTGAGTCTTGGTCCACTTATGCTCAAAGACTTGCCATCATGCTTTTAGATCTACATTTTCATCATTTCTTATTTTTGTCTCTTTCTCTCTCTTAGTAATACAAGATTTCTCAAAAATATATATTTTCAAAAATTTAGCCAAAAAAGGTTACCAACATTTATTTATTTTCTTTCCAACTCGACCACCAATGTAATGCACTCATACATCTTCTCAGTTTTTTATAAGGGTGGAATGAATCTAAAATAATCATGAGAGATATGGGTATTCATTCTTAGAAAAGGAACATGAAATCAAGAAAAATCAATGGGACAGTTTGGAATAGTATTTTCAGTATCCATTTAATAAATATTCTGACAATTTCAATCAAGTCAATCTAAAATTCTTTTCCAAAAGCCCATTCTTATTGATATGTTCTTTCATGTAGTGTCTGCCGATCTTACCCTTGTATCAGAACTTTTTGATGCTGATATTTTCTTAAGTCGCCTTTTTAGGTTTTCAACTTAGGTCCCCCTTATTTGATTCAAACTGCCCTTTTTGGGTTTTCAATTTTGAATCCTCCTTTTTCTTTTTATTTTTTTTTCTTTCCCTTTTTTCTTTTTTTTTGTTTTTTTCCTTTTTTTCTTCTCTTTTTTTTTCTCTTCATTTTCAACTTCATTGGCTTTGACAAACTTCAACCTTCAGTGCTCAATCTAAATTCATGCCCCTAATAGGCATTCTTGATTTCGATCCAAGATATCTTCTAAAGCTCATAGGTTTCTTCATTCAACTTGAACTACTTCCTTCAAAGGATCATTATCTCATTATACAAATATGTCTTCATTCAATACATGATTCTTCAATTTAAGCATTTACATTTGATAAAAATGGGCTTTTAAAGGCATGTAGTGTAGGCTTAGGTGAGGGTTTATGAAAGAAAAGGATAAAACAGGCCCAAAATGTGTTTTAGGATTTATAAACCAAAGGATCACTTTTTTTTAACAAGTAACACTCAAGCATTTAGTACCTTTCTAGTTCACTCATTTCTTTTCTTGCTTCTTTTTCTTCTTCTTCTTTTTTGGGTTTTCTTTTGTATTTAAACCCTTTTTCTTTTCTTCTTTTTTTGTTTCACAAAACTGGGCTTTTTTTTTGCCCCTCGATTCATCATGAACACTTTCATTTTTTCCTCCAAAATTTTTTTATTTCATCTTCCTTGCCCCCAGTGTGGAGGTGATCCTTAGTGGGTTATATTACAAAAATATAATAGGCTCAAAAGGGGTAATCAAAGGATAATTTTACTCATGCTTGAAGGATAGTGAAAGAAGGCCATTTATCATTTCAAATATAAATACTCTCATTAAAAATTGTTTATTGAACAATGACAAACTTGTTAGAAGCTTCTATAAGATTCACCTTTCTTGTACCATCTATCAAGTGCGGATGGTGAACAACCTTTCCTTCATTTTCTTGCTTTCGCAACATTAACAGACTAGTAATTCATCAATAGTAGTAGTTCTTTCAAAATTGAATTCCAGATTTATTGACATCATTATCATCATGTTCATTATTTGGATACTTGTGAATAAAAGGTAAGGTGAGTATGTGGGAAATGGCAAATGAACAAAGAAAATGAGAAAATGACAGTGCATCACACTAGTAGCTTTATTGAAAAAGAAATAAATAAAAGTTAGCGCATACATAAAACTATATCTTGTGCTTATAGGCTTAAGTACTTTCAAAAACTATCTTGCATTACTTAAATAAATAAAAGAAAACAAAAACTAGAATTTATAAATCCTCAAAATCGCATGGCTAGAACCCTTCATACCCCCATAAGACAAATCTCTTCTGGAACTATAACTTATTCTATTACTCCCTTTCCGTTACACAAGTTTTTCAACAACTTAGTAATTTGGGTCAATTGCCCCTCTTATGTCCTCTTGAGCTTTTTCCATATTCTCCATGCGAATGCTTTGCTCTTCTTCCATAATCCTAGCTTGATAACGAGTGTGGTATGAATGGACTTTTGGTCGAGCTATCTTTGAACCTTTATTACCACAATTAGAGTTCATCATTTTTCGTGTGGGGATGCTTGAAAAAGTTTGAAAATGCTTTATTTAAAAACAATGATTAAAGATGAACAAATGAGATGATGCTACATGTGTATGAATGGAATGGTATGGTAAAAGGTTGCCAGGTAACAATAATGGATGAGTGATGCATGGAAATGTTTTGGTAAAGGACTCATGGTACCCTCTTAATGTCTCATGTGTAAACCAAAATCAAACAAACTTGATCAAACATGTGTCCTAAGTAATGGGTATTTTATATAGCATCGGTTGATATGGCTCTATCTTACAGTGATCTTCTTAATTTCACTGTATGCATGGCTTTAGATAAAAGAGCTAAAGGTTCCCAAATTGTTCCTCACTGTCGTCCACAAAAGACTAGTAAGGCACCTAATCCTCACCCATTACAGGTTACAAATGGAAAGGTTCAATTTGAGTGAGAGTATTTCGCTAGCCATTGCGGAGGTATTACCTCACGAAAGCGTAGTTACTTTACTTCCTCCTAAAAGGATAGTGCCCGGATAGAGGGCTAATGCATGCATGCACGTGAAGTGTGTGTCAAAGAAACAAATAGTTATTAATGTCTTATTATTTTATCAAAATTAACATACCTAAGGCAAACCTAAAATAACCTAAAACCAATTGTTGGCTTAACTCTCTAAAGTCCCCAGTGGAGTCGTCAAGCTATCATAACGTATTAAGTTTCAAAAAACCTAATAGCTAGACACTAAAATTATAGGATTCGCCACCAACCCCTTCAAACCTAAGGTGTGATTGGTCACCTATTTTTGACTATGGACAAGGTTTGGTCTACATTCAAAAATCTTAGGTTCGGGAGTATGGTTACATGTGGGGAAGGATTAGCACCCCCGTAATGCCCATCTAAGATGGTACCATTTTAGCCTTAAATTATTCTAAGTTTGTCTTAAAATTTTATATCTACCCTTTCTAACCCTTTTTTAATTTTATTTCATAATTTTATTTTATTTATTTGTTCTTTTTATTTATTTTTATCTTTTTTGAAAAATGAATTTTGATTGTTTTTTTATTGAAATCACCTTTAGATCCCCCATTACTCTAGCAATAATCTAAAGGAACTTCTCACCTAGAAAATTCTTAAGTGCTGCTTACTCGCAATCACCCTAAGACTTCCATCATCGGGATAACCTTTACCCATCTTCATTGTTTAGTCTTTCTAAATTATTATTATTAATTATTATTATCTCTCATTTTTTTTATATTATTTAAAATAAATGTTGATTACTTTTCAAAACATCGAATTAAATCATCCATTATTTTGGAAAAATTTAAAAGGAAACTTTTACCTAGAAATTCCTTAAGTGCTGCTTACTTGTTGTCACCTTAAGGATTTCATCCTCAGATAATCACCATTCATTTATTTATTTATTAAAACTTTAATGTAATTATTATTTTTAATTAATAGTTAATGTAATCTAAGTGTTGATTATTTTTTAAAATATCCCATAAAACCATCCATTACTTTGAAAAAATTTAACAGGACATTCATACCTAGAAAATCCCTAAGTGCTGCTTACTTGCAGTCACCTTAAGGTTTTCATCATCGGATAACCACCACTTATTTTTATTTTAATTATATATTATTTATTAATTTTTTCATTAATCTAAAGAATTGTACTATAATTTCTTAAAGTATTAATCATATTTTTATCCAAACTAATCAACATGCAATCTAATATTAAAGCAAATAACAATCCATTCATCAAGACATACATTTTTATGCAAATTGAATTATTAAGTCATTAAACTATCAAATCATTAAATACTTAGTGTCATGCCATTCATTAATTAATTAATAAAATAAAGAAAACAAAAGAAACAAAACCTGGAAGAATCGTTTTTCTTTGCTTCTTTTTTCTTTTGCTTTATATTCCCATTCTTCACGTGGAGGCAGCAATGTGATGGAACAAAACTCCTACTGGTTTAAACAGCAGGTGATAAGCGATTATGGTGTAGCAAAGCGAGCTAGACAAACACGCAGCAAGAGGGTGGAACGGCAGTCCGGTTTGGCGACGGTGAACTCAACAACGCAAGAAGCAGTCAGTTGTAATAAGAAGTTGAAGCTTGTAGCGTTGAAGCAGAGGCAACGATGAGGTGATCAACAGTGACGCAACAAAATGGGCTGAACGAACACACAACAGAATTGAACGAGAAGGAAGCTGAACTGTGAGCAGGGGAGCGACGAAAGTGAGACGACGGTGAGGTGCCGGTTGTGACCTGTGAAAGCTTGGATGGTAGAGGACAAAGTTTAATGGCTATGTAAGTAATGATGCTAGGCGACAGTGATGAAGATGCAAACTTGGTGATGATGGCGGCTTAGGTGATGAAGATAGTGATGGTGCCAGAAGCAAGAATTGATGACAGTAATGGTTCTTTGTAGTGGCTCCCCCCTTCTAGTTTCAACCATCCCTTCCTTTTTATAAATTCATAAGTTGAATCCTTGTTAAACTCTATTTCTATTTTTTTATTATCAGAATTTATCTAACTAATCCTGATTTAAAAATAATTCTAAAGTTAATCCTAAAACTAATCTATTAATCCTAAAACAGAATTATCCTAATCTATTAAATAATTCTAAGATAATGTTAATCCTAATTTTTTAAATGTTAATTCAAAATTTACAAAAAAGTTATTTTACAAAAATACATCCCGGACAAAATAAGGTGTCTACAAAGCTAGGCACTCCTAGGAACGATTTTATGTCTTTCATAGGAATCAGGTAGATGTTTTAAGATTTTGGCTCCCCATAGTTGTCTTTGGGTAATCATGCATTATGATTGCACGACTAACTACTGTTGCTAATTGACCCTTATCCAGTCATCAGCATCCCAGATGTCACCTGATCAGTGCACATTGAGGACACCACTATGACTATGGCCATATGTCTTATTATTTCTGGTTACTGAACCTGTACGATTCTATTGGGATGTTGCCATGTCTTCATTGCTTTTGATTTATTTGAATCTATATGATTTCTAACGCTTTCATATTTGAATTCTGTAATGATTATGATTTATCTAAATTTTTGAATGATTTTTGAACCTTTGACATTTGAACACTAAAATCTGAAAAATGGTTTGTTCTGATAGTATGAGCATTATTTGAACTCTGAAAATCTGCATGTTTCCTTATCGGTTTAAGATTATATGCATGTTAGTTAAACATCTGAAATCTGCTTGGTTTTTTATTGATTTAAGATATTTGCATTGTACGATTTTGAAATGAAGCATTGAAAGTTACACTATTATGACTGATTTTGAAAAACATGAATTTTTCCTTTGATATATTTTGTAGTCTGATCTATAGCCGAGATGTTAGGAAAAGGGTTATTGTACTATTTACTGACTAACTTTTGATTTGTTATTAAATTATCATTGAACTGTTATACTTAATGATTACGAAAAAGGTTACTAATTGTTTGAATTATTTATCGAACCGATTCACTAACTGTTTACTGAGTGTTTACTGAATTGATCTCTGAACTATTTTTGAATGGTTTTCAGTATGATCGATTTTCGAACAATTTTCTGAACATGTAATTTCGGATCATCTTCTAGAAGGTTTTCTGAGTGTGTGATTTTCCAACTGATTTCTTGAACTATGTTCTAAATAAGTGATTTTTGAACAACTTTCTAAATATGTGATTTTTGAACAGTTTTCTGAGTGTGATCTTTGATCGATTTAAGAAATCATTTTTAGAGGATGTGTTTTCTGAAATATTTCTCAAGAGTGTTTTGAGTGATTTACTGAACTATTTCTAAACCATTTATAATGTGAAATCTAAACAATTTTCTAAACTGGTTACTGTGTGATTTATTGAATGATTTTTAAATAGTTTACTGTATGAAGGGTAATTTGACAGATTCACTGAAAACTGTTTAATATGTGTTTATTAAAACATGTAATCAAGTGATTTACCAATAATTGAACAACTTTTTGAATATGTGTTTTTCGAACATCTTTCTGAATGTGTGATTTCCAAATAGTTTTCTGAGTGTGATCTTTGATCGATTTAAGAAACTGTTTTTGGAGAATGTGTTTTCTAAACTGTTTATGAAGAGTGTTTTGAGTGATTTACTGAACGATTTCCAAACTGTTTACAATGTAAAATCTAAACGATTTTCTAAACTGGTTATTGTGTGATTTACTAAATGATTTATGAATAGTTTACTTTATGAAGGATAATTTGATAGATTCACTGAAAACTGTTTAATATGTATTTATTAAAACATGTAATCAAGTGATTTTCCAATAAATTCCCTATAATCGAATTTAGGAACTAGGACAAGTGAGGTGCTCTAAAGCATCCTTTCATGCTCATCCTAATACTCCTAACTGATTATACTATCATTTCCAATAGAGTTCCTCAATACTGTTTTAATACTGATTGTGCCTTTCATGCTCATCCTTACAGATTTATTTACAAAAATAGTCGTTTGTTGAGAGAAGGTTCTAATCGGATGCCTACGAGGTTTCAATATTGTACCTTGCAAGTATGGTATTCACACAATTATAGTACAGTACTTTAGTGTGTAAATGGATGTAAACAATAAACTGA
This sequence comes from Heritiera fomes, assembly GCA_032173925.1. Taxonomy (NCBI): domain Eukaryota; kingdom Viridiplantae; phylum Streptophyta; class Magnoliopsida; order Malvales; family Malvaceae; genus Heritiera; species Heritiera fomes. The sequence goes on from JAPDPM010000009.1 coordinate 18,750,945, forward strand.
AGAAGTTTGAGTGTCAATTATAGTTTTTGTTATTAGGTATTGTATAGAAAACAAATGCATATTATAATTTAGTTCACTAGGGCCAGTCTAAATAATCAAATATTAAGTTAGCTAAGAAAATTTTAGCTTAATATTAGAGTGAATACACTAAGCACAGCCCAACCGATTGTGTGAAAAAGGAAAAAGTTAGTTCCGATTTTCAGTAATCGGAATGTCACAATATATATATGAATCATAAAATGTACAGATACTTTTATAGCATTTTACATATAGGTATTTGAAATCTCTAGATAGAAATTTACCCTTGTTAACATAGGATGTACATTTGTTAACATAAGATATACATATACTTATCAACTTAGGTACATATTCTTTAATAGCTATGTACATATAGCTATGAAAATTCTTTTTCATAGTATTTGAACTCTCAATATTACTTGCTCTTGGAAAAACGTACATATGCTATCTGTTAAATCTACATGTCTTTATAAATATTTGTACACCTAGTTATCATAAGAATTATATAGGCTTTAAACTTATCTAAAACTTAATTTGGTATCTAGAGCTGCTTTTGCTATCTTAACTGCTTTAACATCTTCTTCTCCTTCATCCAGACCATTTATTTCATATTTTATGGGTTTTTGACTTCTTTGTATGCTTTCATTAGTAGCCTCGAAAAGCAAGAAATTAAGATAAAAACACGTCATTACTTTTTATTGATCCTTACAAGTAAATATGGGAGTTTGGGGCAATAATGAAGAGTAAATTTGGAGATGTATGAAGTAAAAGTCTAACAATGAGAAGTGTTGATGTAAAAAATAAAACAAACAAAACAAAAATAACTGATAAAGGAAGATGAGTTTCTTCTCAACGATTCATTAAGGGCTTAATGGATACTTCAATTTCCTTACTACTATTTTTTGAAGTTCTCATTTCCTTTCCAGTAATTACGCTAGGCAATAATTCCAACAAATAAATATTCCTTTTATGTCATTTTTCAAATTTTCTCAAGAATCTTTTGATGATGAAATCAGTATAGAAAGTTCATACAGATAAACACACACAGGATCTCATGTTCAATTATCAATTCAACAAATACGAAAGTGTACCTAAATCCATTGGAATTGATTCATTAGCGTTAGTAGTCTTCCATATCCAAACTTTTTGAGAGAATCTGTATCTTACTCTCTGATGGATATGAGAATAAAAATTACATTATGTTTAGACTGGGGACCATAACCTATTTATATTGTACTATATTTATTCATTTTGGCCCATCATAAAAATAAAATAAAATATTAGATCTTTTTTTGGTACATACTAAATCAAATGCCTTAGAGTCCAATAACTCAAAATTTATATGATCATTTTCTGTCATGACTTGAAGGCCGTGACTTGAGACTTGACACTTACACTTTTTCTTTTTTTACAAATTTACAAACTAAATTTTTCCTTTTCGTTTTACTGTTTGTATTCGGTGCCATTGTAATCACTAAACTATTTCCATTCATTCTTTAATTCAAAAGTGATTCAAATTACTCTCTAAGATAGGTAATGATCAATTTTAATCGTTCTTTCGAAATCTCTGTTTATGCGAGAATGCGGTAACTTGTACCTAGGATATTTTATCTAAAATTTGGCAGCATAACGTTTTGGAAATCGGGACCTCCTGCAAGTAAAATTTAAAATTTTCAACCATTTCAAAACCTACAGTTTCCAAGATAGTTCGTTTCAGTTTACACAATAGCTCAATGCATTCAATTCAAAACAATCTAATACTTTCTCCCACAATCCATTTATCAAAAGAAATCATTATAGAATCAATAAAACCATACTTCAATTTTCATAATCAATTCATTTTTCTAATAATCAATTCGGTACGTTTCTATTCTTTACTTTTTGATTAAAATCGATCGATTCTGTATTAAACTAAAGTTGTCAAAATATTTAAAAGCCTTAGTCAAAATCAAACCCTATTAGTTACTTACAATATCAACCTACAATTCTTTTTTTATAAGTCCCTTACTTATTTTAATGCTTGATCACATATTAATACTATTCTCGAAATGCTCTGTAATAGCTCAAATTTATAAAAGAGATGCCTTCCATGCAGAATTGAAACTATTGCAAATAATTTGAAAGGAAAATAGGAGGTGAGCTTACACCTAGTAAGAAATATATATAAAAGAGCTGATACTATGCATAACTACATGCGTGTATCTTAAATATGCTCTTACACTCAGAATCACTATTAGTATAGTCTTTAGGCATTCTATCAAAAACGATACTATAATCGGTTGGGTAACCAGGTTGAGTACAGAAGGATACTTTAAAGTACCTAACTTGTCCCGGTCCCTAGTTCTGACTGGAGGGATTTTACTATAGTTTGCTCGATAGACAGTTCAGTGGTATAACTTCTGATAAACCATTACTTAATCAATTCAGTAACCAATTAACAGTTCATTCGGTAAACAATACAACAATTAGTTTAGTAAACTGTTCAATAAAACAATTGATAAATGGTACGGTGATCAGTTTAGTAAACAGTTCAGTAGTTTAATCAGTAAGTAGTCTAGTAATAAGTTTGGTAAATAGTTTAGCAAATCAATCAGCAAATAGTACGGTAGGCAGCTTTAGTAAACAATGTAGTAAATTAGTTCAGTCAATCATATTTATAGAACATTTAGTAAGTAGTTTAGTAAAACAGTTCAATAACAGTACAATAGAGACCAGGCAATACCCAATAGAATCATGCGGTTTCAGCATCCCAAAAAGGGAGTAATAGTAAGACATATGACCATAACCAATAATAGTCCACAATAAACACTAGTCAGGTGATAGCTGTGCTTGCTGAAGACATGACTAAGGTTAATCAGCAACAATTTAGTGCACCCACTCACTCAGTGCAGCATGATAAACCTGAAGGCTACTATGAGGCCAACAGTCTCAAGACAGTTTACAAAACAATGGAAACACTTTTCAAATATCAATTCAGTAAAATAATCTTCAATCAGCCCTTCATTTGGTAAAATCAATAACAATGGCAAATGGAATAAAAATATTTGACAAATATTCTTAGTTCAGAATCTAATGTTTAAAATATTTTATTTACGTATAAGAATAACCCTAGTACTCGTAGGATCTTCAAAACTAGAAAAATCATTAAAATCAATCTCGAAAACTGAGTTACAATTTTAGGCACTCTTAGCAACCTATATGCAACTTTCGATTCATTCACTCTTTAACTTCATTTCAATGATATTTACAATCTATCCTTATGATTCTAGGGTTTAAGCTTCAATTCATGAAATTTCGACAGCATATTAGTATAATCAATCCTAACCCTCCGGCATTAAAAACACAGTTCAATAACTACAATCATAGCTTTCCAATCTCAATCCATTTACATTAATTAAGCACATACGATATCAATTCAATCATTATCCATGCAACATAGTATCTCTATGTCTCTTACATCTATCCCTTACCACTTAGATTGCACTATACTGCTCGGTAGCACCAGTATCACACTCTTCACTTTCGAGCTACAAGACATCACACAATCACTGTCATTTCACTACACTTCAGCTATAAAAAGTATTTAACACCTTAAGACCTACTACATTGCCTATTGCAACTGTAAATCTGGTCTACTTCATACTAGTGCTTACATTGTAACTATCATTAAAAAACCTTCTTCTTCGGTTCTGACTTTACCAATAGTCTTATATTAATTTATACAGTGTCCTGGGACTCAATTTAAATTGATTTGAGCATGATTTCACCATGCTCTTCACTTGGCCGAATTCACCATTAATAGCCACTCATTGTGTTTCAACGATTTAAGGCCGTATATATGTTCTACTCACTCTTTACACTTATTCTATATCATTTTTGCATTGAACAACATCACATTCATGCATGGGTATAATTGGCTGAAAACCTAGGGGATAAATTCACATGGTTTAAATTCAATTCAAGCTTAAATACATATTTAAACACCTTAAACACATAGCTTAGAGTCATTAAAATATGAAAATTAAGCATGCACTCACCTCTTTCACATTAGCCAAAAATGAAAAGAGCCCATCCACCATGAAAATGGCCACTCTAAGGCTTGATTTTGGTAGTATGTTGTAGAACTCAAAGAGCAGAGCAAGTTTGCTTAAGACAATTTTCGGTTTCGGGGTATTTTTCTAGGGTTTATGTAGACTTTCTCTCTCTTCAAAGCTTTCAAAAAATGGTGGATGGTGAGAGAAGAAGATGACAGCCAACAAGGGTGAGATAAGATGAAGAAAAATCTTTTTATTTAGAATCTTTAAGTGCAAATTACCAAAATGCACTTAAGTTTTACTAAACTTCATATTTAACCCTTCATACTTCAATTTTTTTTTAAACAGTCAGTTTAACTTTCAAAAGATTTTATTCAATAATAAAACATATCTATTTAACATCTTCTAATCATTGAATAGGCCTTTGATAAGACTGGTCAAAAGGGCAAAATTACCAAAATAGCCCTAACCGTCCAATGACGTAGTTTTTCGCTTTGGTGTTTGATTCAGTCCACAGCTTAATATGGCATAAGACTTCTTCCCATGAGGATTTATCTATGATTGTCAGTTGGTTTTAAATCAATTTAAATTGACCGTTGTTTATGAAAGTTTTTTCGACATATGGACTTAACCGTCATTTTTAAAATTGTTGAACGCTTTTCAAAACATGCACAAATAGATAAATTTTGAGATTTAGATTCTTACCATCTCAGTATTTTGCTCTAAATATCGATACCATCAGGTTTTACCTCCATCAGAATAGTATAAGTCCCAATGAGGCCCACAGTCCAAATCCCTGTTACACTTACGAGACATAAGGCATATGTACAGTTATGAGATAACTTATCTTCCTAGCTTCATTAACAGTATATAACAGTAATAGGAAGTGTGAATCTCACATCCTCCCCGCCTTAGGAAATTTGGTCCTCTAAATTTAATTCATTGTGCCAATTGAATAATTTTGGATACTTTTCCTTCATTAGGTCTCTAATTCCTTTGTAGTTTCTTCTGCTGAGTGGTACTGCCAGAGAACCTTAACTAGAGGAATCGTCTTAGACCACAGTACTTTCCCTTTTCAATCCAAGATCCGAACTGGTTTCTCAACATTATTCTTATCCTCCTTGATCTCTAAAGGCTCGTGTTGAATTACATGAGATGCATCTAGATGATACTTTCGTAACATTGATACGTGGAAAACATTGCATACTTCGAATAACTCTAGTTGTAATGCTAACGGGTATGCCACGTCTCCCACTGAGTTTAAGATCTCAAAAGGCCCAATATAGCCAGGAATCAACTTCCCTTTCTTTCCAAATCTCATAATGCCTTTGGACGGTGAAAGTTTCAAAAACAATGATTCTCCCATTGAGAACTCTAAATTTCGACATCTAGTATCTTCATAATTATTCTGTAGACTATGAGAAGTCTCCAGTCGATCACATATAATCCGAACATCTTTTGAAGATTGCTCAACAAGATCAGAAGCTAAAATCTTTCGATCACCTACTTTATCCCAACCAATAGGAGAATCACATCTCCTACCATACAGAGCTTTATAAGTTGCCATATTGATGCTAGACTGATAGCTATTATTGTAGACAAATTCTACCAGTGGTAAATGATCATCCCAAAAGCCTTTAAAATTCAATGCGCAAGCTCTCAACATATCCTTAAGCGTTTAAATCATGCGCTCGAATTGACTACCAGTCTGTAAATGAAAGTTGTACTAAAGTTCAGTTGAGATCCCATGGCATCCTAAAAATGCTCCTAAAAATGAGAGGTGAACCAAGAATCTCTATCAGAAGTAATGCTCATTGGAGCCTCATATAGCCTAACAATATCTCTAACATATAGGTCGACTAAGGCACTTAAGCAATCAGTGGACTTCATGGCAAAGAAGTGTGCTGATTTCTTCAATCTATCAACAATCACCTAGATTGCATTATGGTTCCTCCTAGTCTTCGGTAAACCCATGTTGAAATCCATAGTAATATGCTCCCATTTATACATCAGTGTCGGTAGAGGCTGAAACAATTTTATTGGTTTTTGATGCTCTACCTTTACTTGCTAGCACGTAAGACAATTTGCAACAAACTCAGTGATATCTCTCTTCATTCAAGGTCACCAGTACACTTTACAAAGATTATGGTACATCTTATTACTACTTGAATGTAAAGCGTACCTTAAGGTATGGGCTTCTATTAAAATCAACTCTCTCAACTATCTATCCTCGAGAATACAAATTTGGCCCTTAAACCTCAGAATGCCATCAGTACCAATCCCATAGTCTGACTGAATACCCAGCTGTACCTGACAGGCAATTCAATATAATCAGTATCCTCCCCTTGCACATTTCTGATATGATCCATCAGATCTAGCTCAATCCATAGACTAGCCATCAAGTCATATCTCTAAAAAGGAGTGACATTCAGACTGAGGCTCACAAACTGTTCTAATAGATCATATTCTAGAACCATCATATAGAAGACATACCCGAATGTTTTCTACTCAAAGCATTTGCCACCACATTTGCTTTCCCCAAGTGGTACGGTATCTCGCAGTCATAATCTTTCAACATCTCTATCATCTATGTTGCCTCATATTCAATTCACACTATGAGAATAGATACTTGAGACTCTGTGGTTTGTATATACTTGGAATCTTTCACCATATAGATAATGCCACCATATCTTCAGAGCTAACACCACAGCAGCCAATTCTATATCATAGGCAAGATAGTTCTTCTCATGGTCCTTCAGCTAACGAGAACCATAAGCAACCATATTTTCATTCTACATTAACACACAACCTAAACTCATTGAGGAGGTGTCACTATACACAGAAAAGCACCTAAACCACTTTGAATGGTGGGGATAGGTGCTGTGCTCAACCTGCACTTTAATTCTTGAAAATTGCACTCATAGGCATCATTCCATTTGCATTCTTATGCGTAAGGCGCGTTAAACGAGCAGCCAATCTAGAAAAACCCTTAACAAATCGATGGTAATATCCAGCTAGACCCAAAAAGCTTCAAATCTTAGTCATAGGCTTCGATCTTTCCCATTATATAATTGCCTCTATTTTAGACGAATCAACTGATATCCTGTCTTAAGGCACCACGTGTTCCAGAAATGCAATTTGATCTTGCCAGAATTTATACTTACTCAACTTAGCATAAAGCTTCCAATTTCTAAGGTTTGTAGGACAATGTAGGGATGTTGCTCATGCTCTTCCTAAGACTTAGAATATACCAAAATGTCATCAATAAACACGATGAAAAACTTGTCTAGAAAAGGCTTGAACACCTCATTCATCAGATTCATGAAAGTTACAGGGGCATTAATTAGTCTAAATGGCATAACCAGAAACTCGTAATGGCCATACCGAGTCCTAAATGCAGTTTTAGGGACATCTCCTTCCAAATCTTCAATTGGTGGTATCCTAATCTGAGATCAATTTTGGAGAACACCTAGGCACTCTTAAGCTGATCAAATAAGTCATCTACTTTGGGCAGAGGATAATTATTCTTGATAGTAGCCATATTGAGCAACTGATATCAATGCAAAGTCGTAGCTACCATCTTTCTTCCGGACAAAAAAAACTAGTGCACCCCAATGAGAGACGCTGAGATGAATGAAGTCCATATTTAATAACTCCTTTAGTTGCTTCTTGAGCCCATCAAGCTCTACCAGTGCCGTTTGATAAGGAGGCTTAGAAATCAGTTTGGTTTCAAGCACTAGATCAATTATAAATTCCAGCTCTCTATCATAAGGAAGTCCCAGTATTCATTTGAAAACACATCTAGGAAATCCCTAACCATAGGAATCTCGTGTAACTCTAGACATTTTTTTTATGTCCTCCACATAAGCAATGAACCCTTCATTAACAAACATAATCCTTCAGATTTCAATCTCAAAACAGATTTTTCCATAAAATAATTTCACATTCATTGCTAAACATAAAACTTTACAGTGTAATTTTTAAGATAGGAGAAGGTTACATGTGAGAACCGATTTTATGGTACTGTACATGTGAAAATAACTAATTATTAATTTAATTTTAGAATATTTTGGTAAATTTCAAGTAAATAGTGATATGAACCCCACGTGGATTTTCGAGCCCAGATGTATATATGACTGAGGAAACAATGTACGGATGATGTAATAATGATATTATGGAAATTTAGAGGCCAAAATACCTCATCTGCACTATTTTTGGAAGTATGGTAAACAAATTCGAAAATGAAGGTTACGTCCCGAAGGTATTTTCGTAAATTACACCCAAACTAAAATGAATTGTGTAACAATCTGAGTGTACATTTTTACACAATATTTACTAGTATTTTACACATTTTTACCAGTTGGGCTGTCTGTGATACCTTGACACTTCAACAGTAATAATAATAAATAATAGACATTTATTTATTGATAAAACTCGGAATATGTAATTTTACAATATTCCTTATACTTTACATCCCTTGTTTCTATTTTACAGTGAGGTAGTACTGTATACAAGTTTCTGAATATATAAGAGAAGTGATTGTACCTTTAATTTCAATGCTCTGTCCCAGTGGGCTACTCACAGCTATATTTATCCGAGGAAGCCATCAAATAATCCTCGTGATTAATATGGAAAGTTTGAAAGTAAGGGGTAAGCGAACCACATGCTCAGTAAAGGAGTCGTATGCTGCTTGATATAATGAAATCTATATGCTGAAAAATATTTATTTTTCCATAAATCTAAATGGAATAACTCCTTTAATTTCCACAACATCAGTAACAGTTCAAAACACATAACAGTACAATGGTAAAACAGTAGTTACGATAAACAGTCTTTTCAGTAAATAGCTTATAAATATTCAAATCACTGGATAACAGTTCAGCAATTATTTCTATTTAGAAATAATTTTCAAAATATTCTTTCTCGATTACAATAAATTTCCTTTCAGTTCAGTAAACAATATTTTGTATAATTCAGTTCAGTAAACAGTAATTAGAAGATTTCAGTTCTATAAACCGAAATCAATAGCTATTATTTCACTAAACAGTAATCAGTTGCTACCAGTTTAGCAAACAGTATTTCCCAGTGCAGTACAGTTCAGTAAAACAATATTTCAGTACAGTTCAGTTCAGTAAATAGTAATTCACAGTGCAGTATAGTAAAACAGGATTCAATAAATCCCTTCAGTAAACAGTAATCAGTAAGTTGAGACTGAGCATCACCCTACAATTAAATCATGCTATCATCATCTACTAAGGGACATAGTAATCATCCCCGAAGGGATACAGTAACAGTATATAGTGAGATCTATGGCCATGATCTATAGGGTGTTCTCGGTATACACTTGCCAAGTGACATCCGGGACGTTGATGACTGATGGGTCAATCAGTCACGTGACAGTACCAGTAACAGTAGTAAGCATGAATCTCGGGCTTAAGTCTCAAAACAGTATAAAAACCGTATCACAGACTTTATGGATCTTATTCAAAATAATCTGAAATATTTCATGTTTATCCATAAGGCTCTCGCATTTTCATATAACATCAACTTTATGGAATTTATAAAATAAATAAAATCATCACTTAATTCCATAAAGGTGTAAAATCACTCATTTTCTCATAAAAATACCTTTAAGGAAAGCTAATGAAATAAATCATTTATTTAACTACTTATTTCCAAAAAGGTATTTATTTTTTGTTTCCAAATACTGTAGAACAGTCAGTAAATATTCATGTATTAAGTGAGAATCTCATATATATTCTTTTTGAATATTTAAAATCATTTAAATTATAACCAATTTCTCACTTATGTAAAATTTTAAAACATGAATATTTAATTTTCATATTTCTCTCATAATTTCCAACTTATGGAAAATTGATGGAATTAATATCCAAAATCCATCATTTAAATCCTTTTATGCATCTAAAATATTTTAGAATATTTTTGATATATTTCTGGCAGCATAACAGCTGCGGATTCCTAACCTCCTGCACAGAATTCGCAGTATATAAACTAGCTTGTCAACAACAATTTTGCATGTTTTCAAACCAAATCATGCATCCAATATTCTCATAAAATTTAGCTTAAGAAAACATTCAGTTCATTATATCACTACAACTCACACACTCCCCCTTACATGTCTTACGAAACCGAGCTTCCCAGTTACGCCAGACGAAATCCTTAATTCCCAGCTGCAAAATAAATTTATCAAAATTATCATTTATTTTTCTCTTAATTTTAAGCCATTATTTCATAAAATGTAGCCACTAATGTCCTTTGATAAATACCACTAGTATAAATTATACTGGTATTAAAACTCAATTTCCTCATTTTTTTATCCTTTTTTGGTTTTAATTCCACCAAAAATTCTCTTTTAATTTCTACAATTGCCTTATATCAAAATACCCAATTTTCAGCACTAATTCATAAGGAAATCAAATCATTGCCGAACCTCATATGCCACTTTTATTGACTTTCCATCATTTTTTGTAATGGTCTTGTTTTCCCTTAGTAAATGCTTTCTTACGTAAGCCATTTCTTGGCCAAATCTTGCATGAAGCCTTAAATGCTTCTATTTTTCCATGTTCAACTGAGAGTTCATTCACTAGCCAAAACTCTCTTTTCAACCCTTTTTCTAATTCTAAGCTTCTTCTTCCATTTGTTTATATCCTATACTTCATTTCTCATCATCATCATACCACTTCTAACATAATTCCTTTGTTTTTGCTAAACTATATCAAGATCTAATTATGCAAATTTCATTATCTAATAGAATTTAACTAAAATTAACATTATCATTATGTTTCTCATGTTTAGAAACATAAAAATAAGTTATTGAATATCACAAAACCATGGGAATTAAATTCCTTACCTTGACCGATTGTAGTTCTCCAAAACAAAATTTTATTTTCTGTTTTGTTTCTTCTTCTTGTCAGTCCTCTAGCTTGATTCTTAATTGGTTTTAAGGTATATATAAGGTTTATAGAGAAGATTTGGTAATTGACTAGCAAAGAAAGAACGTTTTACTAAGAGATTTCATGGAGGAAATGAGTGAAAACCAAACATAACATGGCCAAACATAATACTCGTGGAAGCAGGGGAAATCGGTGAAGATAAATGAGTTTTGCTGAAGTTTCTTGTTTCTTTGTTCTTCTCTTTATCCATCTTAACCAACAACCTTGTGTCACCTTGCTTCTTATCATTTTCTTTCATCATTTCTTGCATTAAAATTCATTAAATGGCTGAAGAAAAAACTGCAGCACAAGGTGGCGTGGAAGTCTTCCTTTCCACATGTCATTGACCACTTTTATTTTATTTTATTCTTCAGCAATTAAAATGATCTCAGATGTTACTTTTAAGCCATAAATCTCTCATATGTTCTACCATAAAAGTCATACTTCAGCAGCTTTTAAAAAGGCTAAATAGAAACGTACCACAACAGCAAAGTGGCGTGGACCCTCTTGGTTGATCGATTCGGCCTTATTTCCTCTTCTTTCCTTTGCTTTATTTCAGCCTATAAATTTTAATATATAATACTTTTGAATACTTTATCTTTAAATACCATTTTCCACTTATTTTACACTATAAAATCCATGCTTTATCAGCCTTTAAGTGGCTGAACCGATTGAAGGCAGCAACAAGGTGGCGTTGAAGTCCACTTGGCTACACCTTTTGTGGACTTTTTCCACTCCTCGTTTCAAAGCTTCAACCAATAATCTTTTAGTCATGTTTTAACTTTTAATTACCTTTTATTTAAGCCTTTTGCACCTTAAAAATTTATTTTCTTCTTTCCTTTAAAACTTTCCAACCGAGCACAACAAAGGCATTAGAAATTGGTTGGCATGAATGGTTGCATATTTTGATTTTTCTTTGTTCTTCTTTTGCTTTCATTTTATGCATATCTCAGTAATTGAATTATCCACACATCCACCAATAAAGTCATCTTCTCTTATAACCATATTTGTTTCAACTTTATACACTATACTATAATTTACAATTCCAATAACTCCAAATTGAGAGTGAAAATTCATTCAATCTTTATTTAATTCCACTAATTAATTTACAAAGTATAGTGTACAGTGTTATAAAATTGGGTCTCACAAATTGGGACGAAGTAAAAATACCATGTTATTTTAAATGAAAATTAGTTTAAGACAGTGTCAATGGATTTATCGAATTAGTGGTGAAATTGGAGAAATTCGTCGGTGGGTCGTGGGGCTGAAATCGTAATTTCTCACTATCCGTGCACCCCTTCAACGAAACCACTTCTAATCATCAAGATACATTAAATAGGATTATTTGGTGTTGGAAACCAAAATTATGGAGTGCGATTACATGGTTTTTACGACAGTGGAACTATAAGGGCAAAATTACCCAAAATTTACATAACTAGGGGCATTTTGGTCTTTTGGCCTACTTCCAGAATTCTCTACATAAACACATCAGCTACTGATAGTTACTATTCATTGTCTCCCCCAAACACTCCCATGCCATTAAAAAGGAAAAAGAGAGAGAAAATAAACAAGCTTTATATCTCACAAGCTAGCCAACATCTCACCAAAATTTTAACTACAAAAACATTCTACTCTCTCTCCTCTAAAAGTTGTCTCAATGGTAACACTAGTGTAAGAGTCAGGTACCTATGGGGTCCTGAGATAGAACATGAGTAAAAACATGCCTGAAGAAATTTATCCTAACTTCTTCAGGCCCCTTGGGATAAAGCCTGAGGAGATCTCCTAAGAATGGGAATCGCTCGAAGCGGACAATATGTTCAGTGAAGTGAGTGTTGGGCGATCACCAACATTCACTAGAAATGTAAGGGGCGCCAAGTGAGCCACCTCTTGAGTCCCTGAGGGGAGCAAAGTGCTGCTTGGCGGGTCCTTACATAAAAACGCACATTTTTATGTAAGAGCCTCACCCGTCTCACCAGGTTGTCGGTGAGCATCCCCTTGGCACTCTCCCCCGCCCTAGGTTTACTCTTACAACATCATCAAGGCCTCGCCCATATCACCAGGTGTTGCTATCTAAGACCTATACCATAAGTGCACGGGTCGCAACAAGTAATAAAAAGTGAGTAGAGTATCGTTTCCACGAGGATTGTATAGGTTATTTAGCTAAGTACTAAAATTGATCATACCTAGATTTATTCAAACTAATCAAAATGTTCTTAATCTAAATTAACTATTAAAATAAAATATACGCTTAAATAGCATAAAAATCAAGTTGCAAAATAAAAATAAAAATAAATAACTTTAAATTATAAAAAGATAAAAAGAATTTAAAAGAACATAACTAAAGTAAAAAAATTCAAAATGAAATATATGCACCTACTAATTACTTTAACTATATTAAACTTCTAAAAAAGTATTCTAATTTACTAAATTAACTAAACTATAAATTTTAACAGCACCTAATGCAATATTCTAACTTATTTTAACGACCTAGCCTAAACTACTAATAACCTAGCAAAATATAAAAAAGCTAAACCTGATTCAGTCTTTTAAACTAAAAACTAGCCACGTACAGCAGCCATTCTTGCCTAATCAATTTCTTGCCAGCTTCTGCTTCACGTGTCCAGCCAGCCCCTGTCCTCACCTGATTCAGCATGCAAATGCCCAGCTCCTCTCCATCGGACCAGGCAGCTGTTCCGCTTAGCGCCGGTTCTGCTTCAGCCCGATCATTGCTTACACGCAGCTCACGCCAGTAGCCAGCTTCATTCCAGAACACCAATTACGTTTCAACTCGACAACAAGCATTTCAAGCACAATAACCTGTTAAGACTCTATCTTAAGCTTCCTAACTGTAACGCATCATGCGTCTCAATCACAACCAACTGCTTTAAATGGCTAGCAAAATGAAACTTAAAACAGAGTATGAACGCAGCAAAAGAAAACCAAATAGGCTGTCACCTAGCCAGCCTCCTCTTGCAGCAACATTCAACAACCAAGAACACCGAAGCATAAAAGAAAATGGTACAGAAACGAAATAGAGCAATCAAAACATAATGCAAGAACCGTAAAGAGCGATTAGACAGTAAAAATACTAAACTCAATGAACTAATAATATCCTTATATAAAACTGAAATCTTTTTATTCAAAACCAAATTTATCAACTAATAAAAAAAATGCAGGAACTTAAGTACATAAAGACAAGAAAGCATAACATCGAGAATTTGCAAAGCTAGAAATTAAAGAAAAACAGGGGAACCCTCTCTTTGAATCTAAACTAAGGCAGAAAACTACACATCAAAACTTTTACTAAACTAGAGGAAAACATGTACAGAGAATGCAGTAAATGGTTGAAGAAGAGCTCCGTCACCAGCCCTCTCCCACTCCTTTTTACTCTTGCGACAGCTTTCTCCCTTTTAATAAGGGTTGCTTCAAGGGCTTTTTGCCACTAGCATCCACGGGCTGCTCTATCCTTTTTGGGCCGAGATTTTTTTTGAGTCTTCATAGTCTAACCTGAAGGAAACCGAAACAACACGCAGCGGAATTTAAATCATTCGGCCTCCACCAAGATCGATTCGAAGAGTTGCCTGATTAGGGTTTCGAGATTTTACCTAACGTTTTCTCTGAATTTTCTGTTTTTGGTCAAGTCACAAGCAACAACTTTTCGTTCCTGCCTCTATGGTATCCACACAAACGGATCTCACGACTCTTGAACGTCTCACGATCAGAAGCCTTGAAGAGCGTTTTGATTCCTTATAACCGAACTGCTAGCTTCGATTAAAAGGAATGTTTTTTTTTTGTTTTCTGTTTTAAAAGGTGCGGCTCTGTTTTAGAAAAACTTCCTTTTTATAGGCAGTAAATTTTACCCTAAAATTTACTGCCAAACAGAACTCTAATCCTACTTAGAATAGGATTAGATATATCCTTAATCCAATTCAGAATAGGATTAATTAAGCTCCTCATTGATCCGTTCTAAGTGTGCGACCCAATAGGTTCTCAAAACAATGGCAATGACAAAATTGTTACAGGCAATGAGCGGTATCTAGCAACACATCATTGCTACCCATGTAACGAGAATGTCAATGACTCGACATAACCTTACTCGTGATAGATGTTACCGTGTAGTCTAATCCCTTTATCCTTTGATGTCTCGATTAGACACAAGTCATGGAATGTGTCACACTTGTATAGTCTAATCAGCGTTTCTTGATTCTTGAGTAGACTAATTAAACAAATAAAATCAATATCTCATATTGACTTATTCGAGCACGGCCATGCATTTCTTAGTCTCACTCTATCAAAGGGCCCAAGACATCACTCTTGTTATATAAGAGGGATAAATCCTATCTTGATCACTCAACATCCCTCTACATAGATCAAGGCATACCCAATTACTACCTTTATAGTCCATCCTGTTACGAATGACATCTAGCAGCATTAAAGTATGCAATTCTCTATGTTGGGATCTCTGATGATCTCAAGTCAAAGGATCACATACACCATCATCACTATGAGAATCGCTTATGACACTCATATAACAATCCATGTAGCGTTCTCATGGAGGGTCGATCCAGTACATAGTTCTCCAACATGTACCTATGTGATGACTTGATATCTTATATCCATGACAATGGTCATCAGTCAACCACATACTAGTCTTATCGTATCATTGTTATCCTTATTCACAATAATACTTGACTAGGGATATTTTAAGAATAGTGTGTTATTACTATTCTAAGGATATTATCATATAAGATTATATTACGCAGTTATAAGACAAATATAATAATGAACTATGATAAATAAAATGTCATGATACATAAAAAAATGCCAAAGTCAATCATCTAATGAATGGTTCTAAGGGCATAATCCAACATAACCTTCATGTGGGTAATAGGCTTGTATGGAATTACATGGGCTCTTATGTTTGTGATTTAGACCCCAAAGCAATCACTTTTGTCTCTTTTTGCATCATTTTCTCAACTTTATCTTGATTTTTGAATTTTCTACACAAGACAAAAAATTAATTTATTAGGAAAGAAAATAAATAAAAATTCCAAAATTCATCCAAAAATCATGTAATAATATCCCATAAAAATAAACATTTCAAGGACTTATCACACCCCCAAACTTAATATTTTGCTTGTCCTCAAGCAAAACAATTTCATAACATGTAAGAGATAACATGTACTTGACAGATTTATTTCTCACATACACCTCAGAGAAAAACTACTGATCTAATCTAAGGAAATTCAAAATTATTAATCAGCATAAAGTTTCCTCCAATCACATGTCTAAGTTCTAATTAGATTCTCTGTGTGTGTGTGTGAATGTCAATCACATTTCAAGGTATACATATTCGGATGAGATTATGCAAACATAAAAAGCAAATTCTCCAAAGCATGAACAATCTCATAGGTTTGCTTTTCACTCCTCTCTCCACTAATGTAGCCATACTCAATCAAGAATCAATAGGACTTCATTAAGCTTATAATGTAAGGGTAGGGTAAATGTATGATAAAAGTCAATTTAGGCTCAACAACCCCTAATCATGCATTACACTCTAGGATCTTTATGTTTCGAGCTTCAATTAACTCCCCCAAACTTAGTTTCTTCATACTTTGTTATACATTTTATTCTATTTTTTGTATTTTTCTCATTTTTTCATTCATTTTCTTCTTTTCTTTTTTTTGAATTTTCTATTTTTCTATTTTTTTCTCTTTTTTTTTTCATTTTCAATTTTTTTTATCCTATCTACCCAAATCTGTACATAGCTCATGATATATCCTAGTAAAACACATGCTTTGAGGGTAAGGGATAGGGAAGTGTATTTATTTGGCTAAAGGAAATTAACTTGTAGGTGTATAAGCAAAAATAGGCTAGCTTGGCACAGAGGGGTGACTAAGGGCAAGTATGTACAAGGTTAGCTTGAAAAGCTCAAACGATCCAAGGATGGCCTAAATCATTTTCCTAACTAAGCATGGGCTATAAATTTCGCCTCGAGAGGAGATCAAACAAATTCTAAAATATGCTCACAACTACAAAGACAAATGCAATCCTATATTCACATAATCCTTCTCTAAACATGCATACCAATCCATGATCAAGACATAGTGCATAAAGATGGAAAAATCATAATCAGAACAAGACAAATTCAAGAATTCAACTCGTGCTTCTCAATAATCATGCTTTTCCAAAGATCAGAATCAATCTCAATCATAAACTCAATCATGGGGACGTGGGAAATAACCAAATCAAGCACAATATATCCCAAGGCAAAACATTTAAAGCTCAAAAAGTTTGCAAATTTTTGGAGTTTTTGAAAAAATTTAGCTCAAATTTCCTTCCCCCTAAACTTGAAGTGCACATTGTCCTCAATGTGTAAGTGATTCAAAAATAAAAAAAAAAAGATAGAAGGAAACTCCCCTGGATTTTTCGTTGAAGCACTGCATGCCCAAAAAGTTTTCTTTACTGCTCCCCCAAACGTAGACTCATACCTACAAAATAGAAAGAAAAAGAAAATCAAAGCTATGAAATATTAACACTAAAGCTAATAAACGAAAGAAACTAATAAAAAGATGGGGTTGCCTCCCCAGAAGCGCTTGATTTATAGTCATCAGCTTTACTATCTTTGTCATCCTTCAAGGTGGTTTGAATGGTCTGAAGATTGATGGATGCACATAGTGCACCACCATGAAAGGTGACTCTATCAGATATTTTTCTTCAAAGAACTTCACTCCACAGTCTTCTAAGATATAACCCTCTTCATTCTCAAGTGGAAAGTTCCATGCAAAAATAATGAAGGATGCCTCTTGGTTTTTCTTGTCAACCTCTGGAACTTGGACTTCAATCTTAAATCCTTCCTCTTGGACTTTTTCCTCACCCTTACTATTCTCCATTTCTTTTTCATCAACCGCACTTTCAATTTCAATAAGCTCAGGTGGTGGAGGCTTTTCAATTTCTTCACTCAACACCTCTTGATATAGTGCTTGCAAAGGGGCTTTAGGAGAAAGGTCACATGTCTCCATAAGCTTCGAAGGAGGTGATGAAAGCTTCTCGTAGTTGGTTAAGGAATAGCTCGGATGATTTTCCCAACTCAGATTGATAGGACAATTCTCAGTGGCATGACTACCTTCACATATCTCACAAGAAATAAAAGGACTTTGGTAGACTTTTTCGGGCGAGGTTGCTTCTAGAGAAGTCCAAGTCTCCATAAGATCAAGCTTTTGATTGTAGATGATCTTCCCCGATGTATCTCTCTTATATTGCCATTGGAAGTCATTGGAAGCCATTAAATCTATCAACTTGTATGCTTCCTCAATTGACTTCCCCATAAGAGCTCCACCCGTAGCTGCATCAATCACAACTCTCGATGAATCACCCAAACCATTATAGAAACTTTGAATTTGTAGCCACATGGGTAATCCATGGGAGGGACATCTCCTAATCAAGTCCTTAAATCTTTCCCATGCTTCACAAAAAGGCTCGGAGTCATATTGCTCAAATGATAAAATTTGATTCCTCATTTTTACCATATACTCAAGTGAAATGAATCTAGCTAAGAACTTATGAGCCAGATCATTCCACGTACAGATAGAATGATGAGGAAGTGATCACAACCAATCCTTTACCTTGTCCCGGAGTGAGAATGAGAACAGTCTCAGTCGAATGGCATCATTAGAAACACCATCGTACTTGCATAGGTCACATATCTCCAAAAATTTGACAAGATGAGCATGTGGGTCTTCACTAGGCAAACCTCCAAATTGAACTGAATTCAAGATCATTAGGATGAAATCTGCCTTAATCTCAAAGCTGTCAGCTTCGATTTTGGACTTCCTAATGCTTGAATGTATCATAGGCACACGAGGCATAATGTAGTCTCTCAAGGTTCTGAGCTCTGCCAAATCCGCCATGGTACCTCGTAAAGTGACAGAATTAAAATATTAGGAAGGAGAAATATTTACAAAAATAAGAAAAAGAAAATGCTTGAACTAAACCTAGGCATGATTGGTTCTAATATTAACTAAAGACAACCTAAACTAGTCCCCAGCAACGGCGCCAAAAACTTGTTGCTATCTAAAACCTATACCGCAAGTGCACGGGTCTCGACAAGTAATAAAGAGTGAGTAGAGTATCGTTTCCACGAGGATTGTATAGGTTATTTAGCTAAGTACTAAAATTGATCATACCTAAATTTATTCAAACTAATCAAAATGTTCTTAATCTAAATTAACTTTTAAAATAAAATATACGTTTAAATAGCATAAAAATCAAGTTGCAAAATAAAAATAAAAATAAATAACTTTAAATTATAAAAAGATAAGAAGAATTTAAAAGAACATGACTAAAGTAAAAATTCAAAATGAAATATATGCAACTTCTAATTATTTTAACTATATTAAACTTCTAAAAACGTATTATAATTTACTAAATTAACTAAACTATAAATTTTAACAGCACCTAATGCAATATTCTAACCTATTTTAACAACCTAGCCTTAACTACTAATAACCTAGCAAAATAAAAAGCCAAACCTGATTCAGTCTTTTAAACAAAAAACTAGCCACGTACACCAGCCATTCTTGCCTAATCAATTTCTTGCCAGCTTCTGCTTCACGTGTCCAGCTAGCCCCTGTCCTCACGTGATTCAGCATGCAAATGCCCTGCTCCTCTCCATCGGACCAGGCAGCTGTTCCGCTTAGCGCCTGTTCTGCTTCAGCCCGATCATTGCTTACACGCAGCTCACGCTAGTAGCTAGCTTCATTCCAGAACACCAATTACGCTTCAACTCGACAACAAGCGTTTCAAGCACAACAAGCTGTTAAGACTCTAGCTTAAGCTTCCTAACTGTAACGCATCATGCGTCTCAATCACAACCAACTGCTTTAAATGGCTAGCAAAATGAAACTTAAAACAGAGTATGAACGCAGCAAAAGAAAACCAAACAGGCTGTCACCTAGCCAGCCTCCTCTTACAGCAACATTCAACAACCAAGAACACCAAAGCATAAAAGAAAAAGGCACAGAAATGAAATAGAGCAATCAAAACATAATGCAAGAACCGTAAAGAGCGATTAGACAGTAAAAATACTAAACTCAATGAACTAATAATATCCTTATATAAAACTAAAATCTTTTTATTCAAAACCAAATTTATCAACTAATAAAAAAAATGCAGGAACTTAAGTGCATAAAGACAAGAAAGCATAACACCGAGAATTTGCAAAGCTAGAAATTAAAGAAAAATAGGGGAACCCTCTCTTTAAATCTAAACTAAGGCAGAAAACTACACATCAAAACTTTTACTAAACTGGAGGAAAACATGTACAGAGAATGCAGTAAATGGTTGAAGAAGAGCTCTGTCACTAGCCCTCGCCCACTCCTTTTTACTCTTGTGGCAGCTTTCTCCCTTTTAATTAGGGTTGCTTCAAGGGCTTTTTGCCACTAGCATCCACGGGCTGCTCTATCCTTTTTGGACCAAGATTTTCTTTGAGTCTTTATAGTATAGCCTTCATGTGGGTAATGGGCTTGTATGAAATTACATGGGCTCTTGTGTTTGTGATTTAGACCCCAAAGCAATCACTTTTGTCTCTTTTTGCATCATTTTCTCAACTTTATCTTGATTTTTGAATTTTCTACACAAGACAAAAAAAATTAATTTAGTAGGAAAGAAAATAAATAAAAATTCCAAAATTCATCCAAAAATCATGTAATAATATCCCATAAAAATAGACATTTCAAGGACTTATCACCAGGCAATCAGCGAGCATCCCTTAGGCGCACTCGACCCAGGTTTGCCTTGACAGCAAGAGTAGGCGGTCGCCCAACACTTATTAACAGCGTATTGTCTGCTCTGAGAGGTCACCCACCCTCACGGCTTTGTCCTAGGGCTCCTGAAGAACTCATGATTAATGCCTTGAGCGTGTTTGTTGAGGCTCGAACCCTGGCATCCTTAGATACCCGAGCCTTACACTCATGTTACCATCGAGACAAGTTGTCTCGATGGTAACATGAGTGTAAGGCTCGGGTATCTAAGGATGCCAGGGTTCGAGCCTCAGCAAACACGCTCAAGGCATTAATAGGATAAGAGTCAGGTACCTATGGGGTCCTGAGATCGAACTTGAGTGAAAACACATCTGAGGGAATTATCTTGAGTTCTTCAGGCCCTTTGGGATAAAGTCGTGGGGAGATCGACCAATAATGGGGATCACCTGAAGCAGACAATACTTTCAGTGAAGTGAGTGTTGGGTGATCGCCAACATTCACTAAAAACGTAAGGGGCGTTGAGTGAGCCACCTCTTGAGTCCCTAAGGGGAGCAAAGTACTGCTTGGCGGGTTCTTACATAAAAACACACGTTTTTATGTAAGAGCCTCACCCGTCTCACCAGGTCATCAACGAGCATCCCTTTGGCGCTCTACCTCGCCCCAGGTTTACTCTTGCAACATCATCAAGGCCTCGCTCGTATCACGAGGCCGTCGGCGAGCATCCCCTAGGCGCACTCGCCTCGAGTTTGCCTTGACAGCGAGAGTAGGTGGTTGCCCAACACCCACTAACAATGTATTGTCTGCTCTAGGAGATCACCCACCCTCACGGCTTTGTCCCAAGGCTCCTGAAGAACTTAAGATTAATGCCTTGAGGGCGTTTGCTGAGGCTCGAACCCTGGAATCCTTAGATACTCGAGCCTTACACTCATGTTACCATTGAGACAAGTTGTCTCAATGGTAACATGAGTGTAAGGCTTAGGTATCTAAGGATGCCAGGGTTTGAGCCTCAGCAAACGCTCTCAAGGCATTAATGGTGTAAGAGTCAGGTACCTATGGGGTCCTGAGATCAAACATGAGTGAAAACGTACTCGAGGGAATTATCCTGAGTTCTTTAGGCCTCTTGGGATGAAGCCGTGAGGAGAATGCCCAAGAATGGAGATCGCCCGAAGCAGACAATACGTTCAGTGAAGTGAGTGTTGGGCGATCGCTAACATTCATTAGAAACGTAAGGGGCGTCGAGTGAGGCACCTCTTGAGTCCCCGAGGGGAGCAAAGTGCTACTTGGTGGGTCCTTACATAAAAACGCGGGTTTTTATGTAAGGACCTACCAAGTAGTACATTGCTCCCCTCAGGGACTCAAGAGGTGGCTTACTGGGCGCCCCTTACGTTTCTAGTGAATGTTGGCAATCACCCAACACTCTCTTCACTGAACGTATTGTTCGCTTTGGGTGATCCCCATTCTTAGGCGATCTCCTCACGGCTTTATCACAAAGGGGCTTGAAGAACTCAGGATAATTTCCTCGGGCGCGTTTTCACTCATGTTCGATCTCAGGACCCATAGGTACCTGACTCTTACACTAGTGTTACCATTGAGACACCAAATTGTCACGACCCAACTTTTTTCCACTGAATTAGTTACGCCCCGTGATGGCACTAGGCTCTCCGCGTGCCTAGTTTAGCCACTCGATCTGTGAGTAAACGATACTCACCCGATAGCACACTGGCGTACAACAGTGCGCGCACCCCCAGCCAAGCACGCGCACACACTTGATAGCAAAGATAAGCACACAAACACAAAGCCAGGCACACATGTTTACAGGAACACTCTTGCTCCCAACCTTTTATTTACTCTTAAAAGGAATTACAAGTCTGCTGCGTGGACTCTCTCTTACAAGGCCTGAGTTCCCCCAACTCAGTCTGTTCCCTTCCTCTAAGGATCTGCCTAATTGATTCCCCTGAATCGAATTGATGAGTAGTCCATTGCCGTACACGACTACACTAGTGTAAGAGTCAAGTACCTATGGGTCCTGAGATCGAACATGAGTGAAAACGCGCCCGAGGAAATTATCCTGAGTTCTTTAGGCCCCTTGTGATAAAGCCGTGAGATCGCCTAAGAATGGGGATCGCCCAAAGCAGACAATACGTTCAGTGAAGTGAGTGTTGGGCGATCGCCAACATTCACTAGAAACGTAAGGGGCGCCTAGTAAGCCACCTCTTGAGTCCTTAAGGGGAGCAAAGTGCTACTTAGCGGGTCTTTACATCAAGTCACTACGGACGTTAATTGTGAGTGACCCGTGAACGAGCTGGGCCTTACGACAAAACCTTGAAGAGGCCATGTGGGCTCGCCAAAGAGAACAGTACGGATGAGTAATGGTGGATGACGGATGGGTCAAAGCCTTACAAGTAAGAAGTATGATTTAAATATGGTTATATTTCAATATTTGTTAGGAAATTAAATAAAATAATTATTGAGACTAACAACATTGGTGAAGTAAATTAGGAGAAGAGATATGGTTGTTTTATAAAATTCTTTTGATTGATTTCATAGTGATAATTAATAGGAAATAAAATAAATCAATTATGTAAATTAATAAAATAGAAGTAATTTTGATATAAGCAAATGGCAAATAGATAATGGGATTTAATTGAAAACATATTTTTCTTGATTTCTTTTATTTCTTCTCTTTTCCTTCAAAAATGGCGTGGAAGGCTGTTAGGAAGACAATGAATAGTGCTGGCCATATAGGTGAAGAAATAAGGAGAGACTTCTAGAAGGGGTGAAAACGACGAAAATGCCCCTATATATGCAAATTTCAGACAATTTTGCCCTTAAGCTTCCGTAATAGTAAAAACTATATAATCGTACTCCAAAATTTTAGATTCCATCACCAAATACTCCTATTTAATGTGGCTTGATGAATAAAAATGGTTTTGTTGATGCTCGGTACACCGAATGCCTGAAATTATGATTTTACGCCTTGCGACCAGCCAATGAAATTCTCCAATTTAACCACCGATTTGATAAATCTCTTGACATTGTCTTAACCTCCTTTTCATGTAGAATATCATGGTATTTTTACTTCGTCCCAATTCATTTTAGTTTGGGTACAATTTATGAAAATACCCTTGAGACGTAATCGTCATTTCCCAATTTGTTTGCCATACTTCATAAAATAATGCAAATGAGGTATTTTAAGTCTTAAATTGCCATAATATCATTATTACACTATCTGTACACTGTTCCTTCAGTCATATACACATCTAGGCTCAGAATTCCAAGTGGGGCGCACATCACTATTTATTTACATATATTCAAAATAAATTAATAATTACATATATACATGTGTACAGTTACAAAATAAGTGGTTCTCACAACTAGTAGTAGAATGCACACTTCTATTGTAAGCAAACTCCACATGAGGCAAACAATCTTCCCAATTCTTCAGGTTCTTTTGAATAATGGACCTCAACAAAGTAACAAAGTACGATTGACTACCTCAGTTTGACCATCAGTTTATGGATGACAAGTAGTTGAAAACAATAACTTTGTTCCTAACCTTCCTCATAATGTTTTCCAAAAGTAGTTAAGGAACTTCACATCGCAGTCAGAAACAATGGTCCTCGAAACAACATGTAGACGAACAATTTCCTTGAAGAATAAAACAGCAATGTTGCTTGCATCATCAAACTTATGACAAGCGGTGAAGTGAGCCATCTTAGAGAACTTATCAACAACAACAAAAATAGAATCTCTACCTCTCTTTATTCTTGGTAAACCCAAAACAAAGTCCATAGAATTGTTAGTCCAAGGAGTAGTAGGGATAGGCAATATAGTATAAAGACCATGATTTATAACTCGAGACTTAGATTGTTTACAAGTGATATATCTTTCACACAACTTTTCAACATCTCTTTTCATGTTAGGCCAAAAGAAGTGATCACGTAATATGTCTAAAGTTTTCTTTACTCCAAAATGTCCCATTAATCCACCATTATGGGCTTCTCTAACAAGTAATTCTCTTAAAGAACTCCTTGGCACACAATCTCTTTTCTCTAAATAAGAATCCATCATGCCTATAAAGCTTTCCAAAACTAATTTTCTCACATGCATTAAACATAGATTCAAAATCCTCATCAGTAGCATACAAGTCTTTAATATACTCAAATCCAAGTAATTTTGCATTAAGAGTAATGATTAGAATATATCTTCAAGACCATGCATCAGCCACAACATTTTTTTATCTTGTTTATATTTGATCACATATGGAATGTCTCAATGAACTCCATCCACTTGGCATGATGCTTATTCAACTTGTTTTATCGTTTCAAGTGCTTCAAGGACTCATGATTAGTGTGGATGATGTATTCCTTGGGCCATAAATAATGTTGCCATGTTTCCAAGGCCCTCACTAATGCGTACATTTCTTTGTCATACGTGGATAGTTAAGGGAAACTCCACTTAAATTCTCATGAAGAAAGCAATGGGACGCTTCTCCTACATTAAAACAACTCCGATACCTATATTGGAAGCATCACACTCAATTTCAAAAGTTTTAGTAAGGTTAGGTAAGGATAATAAAGGTGCAAAACAAAGCTTCTCTTTAAGCAAGTTAAAAGCATAATCTTGCTCAAGACCCCATTTAAATCCAACATTCTTTTTAAAAACTTCAATTAAAGGTGCAACTATAGTGCTAAAGTCTCTAACAAACCTACGATAGAAACTAGCTAATCATGAAAACTACACACCTAAGAGATATTCTTAAGTATAGGCCAATCTTTAATTGCCTTAACCTTTTCATCATCTAATGCTATACCTTTAGAAGAAATAACATATCCAAAAAATATAATCTTATTAGTGCAAAATAAACATTTCTTAACGTTAGCGTACAACTTTTCCTTTCTCAAGACATTAAGCACATTCTTTAAATGTTCAATATGTTCATACAAACTTCTACTATAAATCAAGATATCATCAAAATAAACAACTACAAATTTTCCAATGAAAGAGCACAAGACATAGTTTATTAATCTCATAAAAGCGCTAGGTGCATTAATTAATCCAAAAGGCATAACTAAGCATTCATACAAACCATGCTTAGTCTTAAATGCAGTTTTCTATTCATCACCTTCTCTCATGCGAATTTGATGATAACTACTTTTTAAATCAATTTTAGAAAAGATGCAAGAACCATGTGTAACAGTCCAGTAACACAATAATACACATATTTCTACACAATTTTGTCGGTTGGGCTGTTTGCGATATTTTACTTTTCCGTCACATTTACACAATTTCATATGAATTATAATATGAATTACATCCCCTATCTAAATCCACAAGAAAGTAGTACTGTAGATAAGTCTAACTACGAAAAATAAATGATCGTACCTCATGTAGTAAATCAAGCTGTCGCATCGCCCTCAAATGCACAGCCAAAATCCTTAGATATCAGACTCTCAGTCCTCGAAAAATTTGAAATGTTAAAATTAAGGGGTGAGCAAACCACGGCTCAGTAAGAGAGTTATATGCAACACTTGATATTCAGCTACCTATATGCTAAAAAACTTTTTCATTTTCTTTAAATTTTCTTAGAAGGGTTCTAGGCTCACATGTAGGAAGGATACTATAGTCGGCTAGGGATCCGGATGGAGTAAGGCAGGTATTTTGAAATACCTATCTTGTCTCGGAACCTAGAAGCAATTGTAGAGAGTACTATATAAATTGTTCTCAAAATGATTTACTCTTCGTTTTCCACAAAGTAAACCATTTATTTCTCTTCATTTCAGTATGGTTTAAAACACGTGACAGTTCAGTAGTAAAACAATGGTTTACTTCTGTTTCCTTCAGTACAGTGATTTTGTAAATATCCAAAACCGTTGGATAATTAGTTCATTAATTATTTCTATATTAGAAATACTTTTACTGAAATCATTTCTAGAAAACAATATTTTTTTGTGCCGTTTAATATTTTAGTACCTTACAGTTCAGTAAAACCGTATCTTACAGTTCGGTAAAACAGTAATATTCAGTCAGTAAACAGTAAACAGTAGCTACCAATTCAGAAAACAGTATATGGTAGCTTTCAGTTCAGTAAAATAGTAATCAGTGGCTACCACTTCAGTCAACAGTAACAGTATAGTTCAGTAAAATAGTGTCTTGGTACGGTTTTGCTCAGTAAACAATAAATAGTACAGTGGTTCAGTAAACAGTACAGTACAGTAAATAGGATTTAATAAATCCTTTCAGTAAACAGTAATCAGTGAGACTAGGCATCACCCTAAAATTAAATCATGCTATCTTCTTCCACTAAGGGACACAGTATCAGTATTGAGATCTATGGCCATGATCTATAATATGTCCTCGGTGTACACTTGCTAGGTGACAATCTGGGATGCTAATGACTAGCTGGTCAATCAGCCATGTGATAGTAATAGTACGATGCATGAAACTCGGGGCCTAAGTTTCAAAACAGTATAAAAACCGTATCATAGCCTTTATGGATTTTAAACACAGTAATTTAAAACATTTCACAATTATCCATACGGCTTACATGTATAAATCCTCACCTTTATGAAATAAATACAATAAATAACATTTTTCAACGTATTTCATAAAGGCATAATTTACATTTACCATACGGTGAAAACCGTTTATAAAAATCATCACACTGTAAAATATAAAATATCATAACTGTTTCTTTTTCACCATAAAATATATATACGCACGTTTTTCCGTGCTTTCTTTCCAAAACATGGTTTTCTAATTCATCGGAATTCAAATCAATTATTTTTAGGATTTATGGAAAAATAAAATATTTATCTTTTTCAAATTCACAATCCCGTCACCATGTTTTCCTCTATAAACACATGTGGAGACCTTCTAGTCTCAAAATACTATTTTTTCATCTTTAATTAACCTTTATGGAATTTCTATAAATAATTATTTTCACAATTAAAACCATAAAGGTTATATATGAAATCAAGTGAATATTTGAAAAAATGTTAATAAAATATTCACTTCATGTCTTTTCATCTTCCATCTCGGATTACGTGTAATCTTACACTTCAAGAGAATTTTCGGTGAATTTATTTCCACCCTTCTCGAAAACATGAATATTTTAAAATTAAACTTCTGTATATTCATGTTTTATGAAAATAATCAATTTCTCGATTTTCGTGGCTGGAAATCGTTTCTCATGAAATCAAATCTTTTATTATGATTTTTGGTAATTTTCGATAAATTTTTTGCAGTATAACGGCGACCGATTCTCTAGCCTTCTACACGGAAAATACAGTTTATAATTTCAATCGATAAATCACCACAATTTTCCAACCAATCATTATCAACAGCATTTATAAAAATTAAATGCATAATTAAAACATGTGTGCTGAATAGCCTTGTAGGCTGCACATGTCTCCCTTACCTGTCTCAGGTCGACGACTGGCTCATTACGTCGCGCCCGTGTTCACCTCTCCCGATTCCATCATCTCCGTCATCGAGGGTGATTTTCTGGAAATAAAATTCTAAACAATAGACTTTTTCCATAATTTATTAAAATTCTTTTGAAATTAATTTCCAAAATTTCTTACCGAATTTTCGTAAATTTTTGAATTTTCGAATTCCTGAGAATTTTCTAATTCCCGAAAATTTCCATTTTCTCTCTCTCTTTCTTCTTTTTCTCTTTTCTTTTCTTTTCTTTCTTCTTTTTTCTTTTTCTTTCTTTTTCTTTTCTTTTTTTTTGGTTTGAACCGGTTCGATCGGTTCACCTTCTTACCGTCGGTTCGGTTATCGTCAGCCACCATCACCGGCGATTCAGCCACTCCGCAGCTAGCCAAGATCGCCATGAAGCCGGATCTAGCCTCCGTTCGTCCCCATCACCGGCGACGACGCCGAATTTGGAGGGTGGGTTTTCGACTCCTTCCTCCTCTCTTTTCTCCCTCCTCCTTCGTTTTCCTCTTCACCGGTGGCCGCCTTTCCTCTCCCCTTACTTTCGCCGATGTTGGGGTGGCGGTGGCGGTGGCGGTGCCTAGATCAACCGACACCGCCGTTTCCCCTTTTCTTTTTCTTCCCTCGATTTTCCTTCGGTTCACTTCATTCCTTGCCTTTTTCTGGCCATCGCCGACAGCCATCTTCCTCTTCTCGATTCGCCAGTGGTCCTCTCGTACCCTCCTCTCTCTTTTCTCCTCTCGTCGACGACATCTGTTGCCGTCGGCTTCAGCTGGGAAGGGAATCGGGTTTCCCGATTCTCAGTTTGGAAGGGAATCGGGTTTCCCTACTCCCAGCTTTCTTTTTTTTATCTATATATTATATTTATAAACTATATTATAAATACAATATTATTATTTTAAGTATATAGTGTTTTACTATATAAATATATATTATATAATGATATATATATTGTATATTAACAAAATATATATAATATATATACTTTAAATTAAATTGCAATATACATTTTATTTGTATATATATTTATATTTTAATCATATATATCTCTGCACAAAAATTTAAAATACCAATTTGTATTTCATTTGCGTACATATTCATATATGTGTATATACTTATATATACATAAATATATATAAAATAATATTATACATATGTACCTATTTGAAGACATTTAATAGTATATATCAATACATAATAATAATAATATATACTATATTTGTTATATGTACATATGTATTCTTATACAATTATATTTATATATTTACATATATATATTTCCATTCCTTGTTTAATTTGGATTTCTCAATATCCAAATTAAATTCCTCAAATTTATCCTTTCATCGATTTTCTTATTTAATTTGAATTTCAATTTATCCAAATTAAATTTCCTCTCTTCATTATTTTCTATAATTTCAACCTTATTCTTATTTCCAATTTAATTTTCCTTCACTCGAATTTTCCAATTCGTCACTTCCTCAAGTCACGAAATTTTTACTAGTATTCCGATCTCATAATTATATTTATTTATTTCAACTTATCTATTTTCTTTCATATTAATTTCCAATATTAATAATTTCAAATAAATGAAAAATTTTACGGTTATCACACCATGTAACTCATCAAGCATATGTGAGAACCGATTATATTGTACTGTACATGCATAAATATTTAATTATTAATTAAATTTTTGGTATATTTTGTAAATTATAAGTAAATAGTGATGTGGGCCCTACTTGATTATAGTGCCCAGATGTTTGTAAGATTGAGGAAAACAGTGCACAGAAGGTGTAATAATTATAATGTGGAAGTTTTGAAATTTAAATCCCTTATTTTTAATATTATTTTAGGAAGTGTGGCAAACAAATTAGAAAATGACAGTTACATTTCGAAGGTATTTTCGTAAATTATGCCCAAACTAAAATGAATTTGGGCGAAGTAAAAATATCATAATATTCTTCATGAAAAGGAGTTTACGATAGTGTCAATAGATTTATCGAATCAGTGGTTAAATCGAAAAATTTTGTTGGTGGTATGCTAGGGGTAATTTCATAATTTCACACATTTGATATACCACGCGTCGACGAAACCACCAAGATTCATCAAAATACATCCAATAAGAGTATTTGGTGATGAAATCCAAAATTTTGGAGTGCAATTACATAGTTAAAACAATTACAAAAGCTTAAGGGCAAAATTGTCCGAAAATTTCATAACCAAGGGCATTTTGGTCATTTTGCCCCCTTCAAGAATTTTCTTTGTAATTCTCGTAAAAGCATCCAATCACTATTCATCATCTCCCTCCCCCTTCTTCATGCCACCATAGGAAGAAAATAAGAGAAAGAAAATAAAAACTTCCATATCTTCCAAACTACACACTTTCTTACAAAAATTCTTTCTACAAAATTGATCTACACAACTTCCTCTACCTACCCATACCAAATTCTCATTGAATAAGAGACTATATCAAGAGGAAAGAGAGCTTGAAGTGTTCGGCCATAAGGTACTTCTTGCTAACAATTGTGTCTCATTTAATTCCAATGGTGTAGGATGATTCATTCAAGCATGTTAAACATGTTTATGGCATTAGAATTGGTTAAATTTGGCTAAATAAAATTTCACCATTAGAGGGGGTTTTAGCCAAGTGGGGAAATTCATGAAACCATGTTGTTTCATGCATAAAAATGATGCCAAATTAGAGAATAAGTGTGGTTAAGCATGAATATCGAATTAGATTGTTGAAATTCCTTAGAATATGCAAGAGGTACCATTCGGCCTAGCCAAGGGGACTCACATTCATGGCTGCATTTGATGATTTTAGGGTGCTATTAGACTGTAGAAATTATGAGGAGTCCACCGGTGCAATCAGATTTAGAATCCGACTTAAAACGAAGAAGTTATATTTTAGTACCGGCAGAAAATATACTGCATAAATATTTGCAATGTACAATGTGGCTGCAATTAAGCATGAAAAGTAGCTTAAAAATAAGTATTAAGTGAGCTAATATTTTTGGTGAAATTATCTGCAGCCTGGGAGTATTGGCTTACGAGTGGTGAAATTAAAGAAGTCAGTTAAGTCAGACAGGTAAGGGATGCATGTGTAGACTGTAGGGATATTATGAATCCATGTTTTAAATGAAAATAATTTTATGAGAATATTTGGAAGTGAAATGCCATTGAAAACTATGCAAATTGTGGTTCTAGCTAGAAATTGAACTGTGTTTGAAATGCAGGGAGGCTAAGGTATTAGCAACCGTTATGCTACTGAATTTCTTAGAAAATTTTCTAAAAATGTAATCAAAAATTTTAGTGCATTAACAAGTGATTTCCTAGCCTTGGATATTAGATATTTAATATTTTCATAAAATATTAATATTCCGAAAACTTTATTTAAATATTCATGTTATCGAATTAATTTAAAGTAAAATTACCGAAAATTACTCTTAAGTGTTTTACAGTATAATAAGTGGTTTATAAAGTAAAGCATTGTAAAGTGAATATTTTATAAATTATTTTAATTATAATATTCACTATATGATAGATTCCCTTTATGGACTGATTGAAGATTTTACTTATTTTTTTGATTTCCATAAAATTGATATTACTGTTTAAATACTGTTTTGAGATTGTTAGGCCCCGTATCATGCTCCCGTGTTTACTGTACTGTTACAGTGTGAAGCTATTTGTTAGCTTTAAATTGCAATATATATTTTGAAATGACAAAAACTTAAGTAAGCTTTAATGTTTTAATTCATATTGTAAATTTGCCTTATTACACATGATTTTCTCAATACATTTCAAGTGTTCATATCAAACATTAAGACCATGATTTAATGATGCATACTCTTATTGGTCTTAACACTTTATAAATGTTTTGAATATTTTAGAAAATCACTTGATGATTTCTTGGACAATATTTTCATTTGAGAAAGTCAAGAAAAAATCCCTTAAAGCTTATAAATGTTTTGGGTAGAATTAGGATCAAAGGTCATATCATTTCTAACCCAAAAATGCAGGAAAAATGCCCTCTGGAAGAAAAGGATCGATCCCTACTGTAGCAGGATTGATCCCTTTTTGGCATAAAGTCTTCCCAAGGTCCCTGAAGCCTAAAATCAAGATTCTGGACAAAAGGGATCGATCCCTTTGCTCGAAAATAGCCTATAACGGCTAGTTTTTGTGAGACAACGGTAATATCCGAGATTTGGCTCCACCCAACGGCTAGAATACATCCAAGGGACTATAAATAAAGGCTTAGAAGCTAAAGAAAGCAAGAGGAACAACCAAGCAACATCTTTCATCATCTTATTCATCTTCCTCAAGCCTCAAACAACAAATAAAGAGCTCCAAAGTCTACATCTTCTATCATTCACTTATCTCTTGTATTGTTTAGCACAAATATTGTATAGGCTTTTCATTGTGCTTAATTTCTGTAATCACTTGCCTACCTAGAGGCTTTTCCTTGATTACATCATTTGTAAAACAAATCATTCCTTGTAAAGGGGAGGTTTCTCTTTAGCCTAGGAAAAAGAGGGAGGTTTCTCTTTAGCCTAAGAAAAAGTGGGAGGTTACTCTTGAGCCTAGAAAAAGAGAGAGGTTTCTCTTGAGCCTTGAAAAGAGGGAGTGTAACACAAATTCAAGTTAGTGAATTTGGAGAAAAATCCTTGGGAGCGTCTCAAGGTAGAGGACGTAGG
Source organism: Heritiera fomes (assembly GCA_032173925.1). Taxonomy (NCBI): domain Eukaryota; kingdom Viridiplantae; phylum Streptophyta; class Magnoliopsida; order Malvales; family Malvaceae; genus Heritiera; species Heritiera fomes. Next base: position 18,783,845 of record JAPDPM010000009.1, read on the forward strand.
CAAGGTTGCCGAACCTCTATAAATCACTTGTGTACATTTCTCTATCCTTACTCTCTTTACTTATTTGCAATTATATTTGTGTTTATTGCTTTGAATTTATATTGCATAATTGAGTAGCCTAGAGAACTTAGAAAATATCAATATAGGCTAGAGAATTTAGAGGAATCGAAAAACGAACTTAAGGTTAGCGAAAAACCGATTCACCCCCTTCTCGGTATTACCTATAAGAGCCAACAATTGGTATCAGAGCTTGGGCTCGAGATTGATTTAGACTAACCTCTATCGAGCAAACGATCTTAAATTGCTCACTTGAATATAGGCACACCCCTAGGAGAAGAGGGACAATCATTAGTTAAACCTCCACTCTTCAATGATGAGAATTATTCATATTGGAAAACTAGAATGATGTTATTTGTACAATCAAATGATTATGAAGTATGGAGAATTATAGTGAATGGTCCTAGAATTCCATGAAGAAAGTAGATGGAAAAGATGTCGCTAAGCTAGAGAGTGAGTGGGACACAAATGACATGAGAGTGGCACAATTGAATGCTAAGGCTATGCACACTCTATTTTGTGCATTAGGTCCTAATGAATATAATAGAGTCTCTCTATGTGAGAATGCCAAGCAAATATGGGACAAATTAGCCATCACACATGAAGGGGCCAATCAAGTGAAAGAGACCAAAGTAGGAATGCTCATACATGATTATGAGCTATTTAGGATGAAAGAAAATGAGTCCATTAGTGAAATGTTCACTAAGTTTAATGATATAATTAATGGACTTAAGGCTCTAGGCAAGGCTTATTCTAATGTTGAAATGGTAAAGAAAATTTTGAATAGCTTGCCTAAATCATGGGAGGCAAAGGTAACCGCAATAGAAGAGTCTAAGGATCCAAATACCCTGTCTCTAGATGAGCTTATGGGCTCCCTACTTACATATGAAATGAAAATGAAAAGAAATGAAGTGCCTTCAAAGAAATTAGGGGTAGCACTTCAGTCTTCCACTTATGAGGTCATTGAAGATGATAGTGATGAGAGTGGAAATGAGGAAGAAAAAGAAATGGCAATGTTTGCCAAAAGATTTAATAGATTTATGAGAATGAAAGAGAGAGAGAGTAATAGGAGACATCAAAGGGGAGAGTCAAGTAGAAGAGAAAAGGACCCCTTAGTATGTTATGAGTGCAATGAACCGGGTCATACTAAATTAGATTGCCCCTTACTTAGGAAGGAAAAAGATAGGAAGCCTAGGAAGAAAGTATTTGTGGCCGCATGTGGCTGCATGGAGCGATAGTGATAGCTTCGATGAGGAAAATGTAGATGAAGAGGTAGCCTACTCATGCTTTATGGCTATTAGTGATGATGAGGCTAGTAGTAGTTCTAGTGAAGATAATGATTATACCTTTAGTGAACTACAAAATGCCTTTAATGATTTAGCAAATGAATTTCAATGTATGAACTCCAAATATAAGAAAATCATTGCTAAATTAAAAATAGAGAATGAAGCCTTGACAAATGCTAAGCTAGAATTTGAAAAGAAATTAGAAAAGGCTAACTTAGAGATAAATGAGTTGAATGAAAAAAATACAAATTTGCATAACTCATTTTCTAGGTTTTATATGGGTCAACAAAAATTAGATCATATGCTTGAGACCCAAAGAGCTTTCTTTGACAAAGATGGGTTAGGTTACAATGCAATACAAAAAGAAACTCATCTAAAGAATTTCCTTGTGAGCAAAAATACTATGCATGATACATCTCTCACATGCTCACTATGCAATAGAATAGGACACTCTTCACAAGCATGCACTTATAGAAAACTACATTTAGAGGAAGAGTTGTTAGAAAAATGTGGATGCCAAAGCATGTTGTAAATAATGATGAATTGTGCTTGAAAATGGATCCCAAAAGGATCAAAAATTATTTGCACTAACTCTCATGGACCCAAGAAAATTTGGGTACCAAAGCATGTTTGAATTTGTTTGTTGTAGGAGTGTTAGAGCATGGGAATACAATGGAACAATGGAGTTTAAATGCTCAACACATCCTCATGGAGTTTGCTTGTGCTAATGAGAAAAAGGAAGAGATTGGAAATCCATCCTTAGCAAGGTGACAACAATTTCTCAAAGAATGGCTAATGGTGGATCCAACACATCAAGGCAAAGCACTCTCAAGCAAAGGAGTTTTTGTAAGCTTAATTCTTTACTCCTTAAAACTTTTATTTGATTATTTGTGCTTTGATGAGAAATGTGGTTGATAATCTTTGTGAGTTCAATGAATAAAGAAAAGGCATGTTTAATGATTTTTGATTAGTTAATGGATAGTTCTTGAGGCATTAGATGATTGGATGAAAAGCATGTTTAGTTATTTTGAAATGATTATTGGATTTCTACATTTTGAGCAAGTCTTCTATGTGTTGATAATGTATTTACTTGCCTCAAATTGCCAAATCTGTCATATATGCAAAATGTCATGTCATGTGCCTTAATGAAGAATATGTATGTTGGAAATCATGGCATAATGTTCACAAGTATGATGATTTGATGTTATATGTGCTTAAAATCTATGTGAACAAGTTTGTTTTGGCACATTTGTGGTTTCCAAAGCTTCGGTTTTGACAAAATATGCATAATGCTTAAAATGACCCCTTTTGAGGCCAAAAATGCATTTTATTGTGTAAATTCTTCCAAAATTGCAAAATCTTTTGTGAAATGGTTTTTCATTCAGATTTTTCATTCATACAAATCCAAAATCATGTTTTACAAATGTTTAAACCTTTACTTGGACTTAAATTACTCAAAAACGAAGTTTGGGCACCTCAAAGGTTGGATTTTCTGTCAAAAACTGCAGAAACAGGATGAGGGATCGATCCCTTAGCAAGCAGGATCGATCCCCCTTGAGCAGAATGCAGGAAATTTGCATTCTGGACTTAAGGGATCGATCCCCCTCCCAAAGGGATCGATCCCCCCCAGGCCAAAATGGCTTTTCTGCACTTTATCAACCGAATTTGAGAAGGATTTTTCACTTTCTTGATATCTTCTTTCTTCTCAAGTTAAAATCCAGTATTTTAACTTCTTTTTGATGATCTTTAAACTATGAAAATTCATTTTTCATTGATATTATGCCTCAACTCAATTAATTTGTATCATTCCCAACAAATGGTATCACTTTCAACAATCAATATCATTTTTCTTGAGCTCACAAGTGCACAATCATTTTTCTTGTTAAAAACATTCATGAATCTTGAAATAATCTTGAAATATATTTTCAATGAATGCTTAAACATAATTTTGAGATTTATTTCAAGAATTTATGGATATATTTGAGAATTTGATGAACTTGTGCATAATGAGTGTTTTTCATATCTTTTGTTCATCTTAGTCAAGCATGCTTATAGGATTATGTGTATTAGCTTGACTCAACTACTCCACTCTAGGTTACATAATAATTATACATCTAGTGGAAGAATAATTAAAACTTGACCTTAAGGATTGACTTCAAATGTAAATTCAACAATTAGTACAAGGTCATAATTTTCCTTAGCTTATAATTAGTGATGATAAATGAATCCTAAATGTTGAGTTACATGAAAATTTATCATCCATGAAATTAATTCTTTATAGCCAAATTATTATGGAACTTGAGCTTTAATGACAACACCAATAATTGATATACATGCATTGAATCTTGATTGTTTTGATGTTGAACATGCATGTTTACTTAAGTTGAATCAATAATCATGCCTATGAGATGAGAATAGTTGTTTTCATGATATTATGTGCTTAACCTCACTCATAGTTTATGGATTTTAATGATAAAATATATTTTAGCTTGATAATATTAATTCACTTAGGTGAAGCCATTTTAGTTAAAATAGCATATACCCTCTAAAACGTTAAATGATAATAAAAACTAGGGATATGGCTCTTAATTGATTAAAATGGTAATTTTGAATCTTTCCTTGCTCATAATTGGTTAAGGACTTGAATTAGAAAATGAGCATAGGACTTTTGTGCTTGAAACCATGGAAGAAAATGTGTTTGCTTGAATTCTTTGATTTTTTGAATCTTCCATATGGTATAAATTTGTGAATATGAATATGGATTAATACTTTATGATAGTGGACTAATGATTAATTGATCCATATGCATATTTGATGATGTGTGATTGTGTTCTTGCATATTTAGAATGATTATTTTCTTGACATGAACACACTACACATAAATATTGGATTCATGCAAAATGTCTAAGTCAACCATTAGTAACAATTGGTATTTAGATTGAAATAACAATTAGTATCATTGGTAACCATATTTTCAATAATTGGTAAGCCAAATCTAAATTGCCAATTGGTATGAGCTTTAAATTGACAATTCTTCTCATGCTCCTTAGATTGAAATGACAAATAGGGAAGAATTCATATAAGACACTTTTGCATGAAACACTTTTGTGCTAGAATTTGTGGTTAATTGATATATGATTTAATTCTAAGCACAATCTTACTTGAAAATGATTTATGAGCTCATGCATATAATATGTTATCTAATTTCAGCTCATAATCATGATGTATTACCATGTTGGACCTTAGAGAACAATTGATATACTTAGGTGCTTGCTTCATTTCTTACTAATTGTGAACTTCTTGCAAAATTATTTATAAACAATTGGTATAGGATCATAAGTCATGTTCTTTGCATGAATATTTCATACTCTTTATGAACAATTGACTTATTTATTTGTGCTATGAGTCCCATGTACTAACATGTTTCTTGTTGGATGGAGCATATTCTCATATTTCTTCTCACATAGCCATAATTTTAGGGGGAGCGTATTTTTTTCTTATTTTTCCTTCTTTTTGCTATGACAAAAAGGGGGAGAGATAGATATTAAAAGGATGAGATATTAAGGGGGAGATATAATGGGGGAGAGATATTAAGTTTTTGAAAACCCATGCTTATATTAAGGGGGAGCTTTATAAAATCCTGCTTTATTTGAGGGGAAGTATTTTATGAAAGAATTTTCAAAGCAAATTTACATTAAGTTTTGTCATATCAAAAAGGGGGAGATTGCTAGTTTTAAATTGCAATATATATTTTGAAATGACAAAAACTTAAGTAAGCTTTAATGTTTTAATTCATATGGTAAATTTGCCTTATTACACATGATTTTCTCAATACATTTCAAGTGTTCATATCAAACATTAAGACCATGATTTAATGATGCATACTCTTATTGGTCTTAACACTTTATAAATGTTTTGAATATTTTAGAAAATCACTTGATGATTTCTTAGACAATATTTTCATTTGAGAAAGTCAAGAAAAACTCCCTTAAAGCTTATAAATGTTTTGGGTAGAATTAGGATCAAAGGTCATATCATTTCTAACCCAAAAGTGCAGGAAAAATATCCTCTGGAAGAAAAGGATCGATCCCCACTGTAGTAGGATCGATCCCTTTTTGGCAGAAAGTCTTCCCAAGGTCCCTGAAGCCCAGAATCAAGATTCTGGACAAAAGGGATCGATCCCCTATGGAAAGGGATCAATCCCTTTGCTCGAAAATAGCCTATAACGGCTAGTTTTTGTGAGACAACGGTAATATCCGAGATTTGGCTCCACCCAACAGCTAGAATACATCCAAGGGACTATAAATAGAGGCTTAGAAGCTAAAGAAAGCAAGAAGAACAACCAAGCAACATCTTTCATCATCTTATTCATCTTCCTCAAGCCTCAAACAACAAATAAAGAACTCCAAAGTCTACATCTTCTATCATTCACTTATCTCTTGTATTGTTTAGCACAAATATTGTATAGGCTTTTCATTGTGCTCAATTTCTGTAATCACTTGCCTACCTAGAGGCTTTTCCTTGATTACATCATTTGTAAAACAAATCATTCCTTGTAAAGGGGAGGTTTCTCTTTAGCCTAAGAAAAAGAGGGAGGTTTCTCTTTAGCCTAAGAAAAAGAGGGAGGTTACTCTTGAGCCTAGAAAAAGAGAGAGGTTTCTCTTGAGCCTTGAAAAGAGGGAGTGTAACACAAATTCAAGTTAGTGAATTTGGGGGAAAATCCTTAGGAGCGTCTCAAGGTAGAGGACGTAGGCAAGGTTGCCGAACCTCTATAAATCACTTGTGTACATTTTTATATCCTTACTCTCTTTACTTATTTGCAATTATATTTGTGTTTATTGCTTTGAATTTATATTGCATAATTGAGTAGCCTAGAGAACTTAGAAATATCAATATAAGCTAGAGAATTTAGAGGAATCAAAAAACGAACTTAAGGTTAGCGAAAAACCGATTCACCCCCCCTCTCGATATTACCTATAAGAGCCAACACTATTGATATTGATTCTACCTTCAGCGTCCCGGTTGACACCTAATCAGTGTATGACTGAGGACATTTGTAGACTATGGCCATACGTCTCATATACTTACTGTTACTGTTCCCTACGGGGATTATAGCATGATATATTCTGGCTGTTGCCTGGTCTCCACCACTGTTATTGTTTACTGTACTGATCACTGTATTGATTTACTGAAGTGTTAGTGATTTTTAAGTGTTTACTGTTTACTAACTGTCTATCATAATGTAACAGTCTGAATGTACATTTTTACACAATATTTACTAGTATTTTACACATTTTTACCGGTTGGGCTGTCTGTGATGCCTTTAACACTTGATCCTTAATAGTAATAAATGGTAAACATTTATTCAATAAATTCAGAATATAAAATTTTTTTTTCAATATTTCATACACTTTACATTCCCTGTTTCTATTTTACAATAATGTAATACAGTATACAAGTGTCTGAATATATAAGACAAGTGACTGTACCTTTTAAATTTCAATGCTCTTTGTCCTAGTAGGCTACTCGCAGCTATATTTAACTAAGAAAGCCATCAAATAATCCTCGTGATTAATCTGGAAAGTTTGAAAGTAAGGGGTGAGCGAACCACGTACTCAGTAAAGGAGTCGTATGCTGCTTGATATAATGAAATCTATATGCTGAAAAATATTTATTTTCCCATAAATATAAATGGAATAAATCATTTAATTTCCACCACTTCAGTAACAGTTCAAAGCACGTGACAGTACAATGGTAAAACAGTAGTTACAGTAAACAGTCTTTTCAGTACAGTAGCTTATAAATATCCAAATCACTAGATAACAGTTCAATAATTATTTCTATTTTAGAAATAATTTTCAAAGTATTCTTTCTCGATAATAGTAAATTTCCTTTCAGTTCAGTAAACAGTATTTCGTATAATTCATTTCAGTAAACAGTAATCAATAGATTTCAGTTCAGTAAACAGAAATCAGTAGCTACCAATTCAGTAAACAGTATTTCCCAGTGCAGTACAGTTCAGTAAAACAGTATTTCCCAATGCAGTACAGTTCAGTAAAATAGTATTTCAATACGGTTCAGTCAATAAATAGTAATTCACAGTGCAGTACAGTAAAACAGGATTCAACAAATCCCTTCAGTAAACAGTAACCAGTAAGTTGAGACTAGGCATCACCTACAATTAAATCATGCTATCATCGTCCACTAAGGGACACAGTAATCATCTTCGAAGAGACACAGTAATCATCTCCGAAGGTACACAGTAATAGTATACAATGAGATCTATGGCCATGATCTATTGGATGTCCTCGGTGTACACTTGCCAGGTGACATCCGGGATGCTGATGACTGGCAGGTCAATCAGCCACGTGACAGTAACAATAATAGTATGATGCATGAAACTCGGGGCCTAAGTCTCAAAACAGTATAAAAATCGTACCATAGCCTTTATGGATCTTATTCAAAATAATTTGAAATATTTCATATTTATCCAAAAGGCTCTCACATTTTCATATATCATCACCTTTATGAAATTTATAAACTAAATAAAATCATCACTTAATTCTATAAAGGTATAAAATCATTCATTTTCTCATAAAAATACCTTTAAGGAAATCAAATGAATTAAATCATTTATTTGAAGAATTATTTTTCCAAAAAGGTATTTTATTCCCCATTTTCACATACAGTAAATCCATCAGTAAATATTCATGTATCAAGTGAGAAAGTAAATAAATATTCAATTTGAATATTTAATATCATATAAAACAAATCAATTTCTCGCTTTAATAAAAATATAAAACATGAATATTTAATTTCTCATAACTTTCTCAAAATTTCCAATTTATGGAAATTTGGTGGAAATTATATTCAAAATTTTTCATTTAAATCATTTCATGCTTCTATAATATTTTGGAATATATTAGAATATTTTTGAAAAATTTTCGACAGCATAACAACTACGGATTCCTAACATCTTACACATAGTCACAGTATATAAACCAGCTTTTCAACCACAGATTTTGCATTTTTTTTAAAACCAAATCATGCATCCAATATTCTCATAAAATTTAGCTCAAGAAAACATGCAATTCATTATATCACTATAACTCACACACTCCCCCCTTACCAGTCTTATGAAGTCAAGCTTCCCGGTTATGCTAATCGAAATCCGTCAACTTGGGCTGCAAAAATAATTTATCAAAACTTATTAATATTTTTCTCCTTATTTTTAAGCCACTAGTATTCATAAAATGTAGCCACTATTGTCATAACATAAGCGCAATCAGTATAAATTATACTGATGCCAAAACTCAACTTCCACATTTTAGTTCATTTTTCGGTTTTAATTTCACCAATCCTTCTTTTTTAATTTCTATGATTATTTTCTACTATTAATCATATAAATTTAGCATATTCCATACTTAAACAAAATCATGGCCGGACCCTCTTATGGCGATTTTCATGATTTTTTTGTCTCTTCTGATATTTCCATTACTCCTCCATGTATACCTGAGCCTTTCCTTACCATTTTCTGCATATAGCCATATATTTACTACTTTCATGTCCAAACCGAACCCCTCTCTTCATTTACCAAATTTTGATTTTCAATCTTTCACCATGATTTATTGTTTCACCGTTTAATTCCTTACTTACTTGATCATTTCCTATTGTTTTCTTGCATGACAACACAAGATTTCATTCAATCTCATGCCAACCGAACATCCTTATCCATGATAAATTTTGATCTAGCCTACCTCATGTAAAACAAGCTTGATAAACCTTATTTACACCTTACACTAGGCTAGAATATAGCTTTAAATTTAATTAAAACAATAAGACATTAAATCTCCTCACCTCAATCGAACCAGCAACATCCCATTCTGTTTTGTTTCTTTTCTAGTCAGCCCTCCTTTCTTGGTATTTTGATGTTTTGAAGGTGGATATATGGTCTATGGAGAGGGTCTAATGATCAAATAACATGAAGATGAAATTTTGTTATGAAGTTATGGAAGAAACGGCTGCAAACAGAACCAAACTTGAGCAGCAAAACTAGAAACCGTGGAGCAGCAGGGGAGTTCGGTATGGAAGAAAGAATTTGCTGAAGTTAAATTTCCATTTAGTCTTCTTTTATCCAAGACAACCAATACTAATTAACGACCTCGCACCTTATCTATTTTCTTTCATCATTTCTTTGTCTTAAATTGCATTAAATGGTGAAGAAAATTTGCAGCAAAAGAGTGGCGTGGAGTTCATGTGTTCTACACGTCTTTGACTTCCATTCTTTTGCTTTATACTTCAGCAAATAAAAGTAAGCACATGTTAAATATTAATTTATCTCTTCTTTTAAGTAATATATATTGTATTTTACTCAATAGAGGTTTGCTTTTCCAACTCCTTTAATTGAATTAACCGTGCAACACAAGAAGCGGCGTGAAGATTCCTTGTTGGCTGCACGGTTTTTGTCTCAATTTCCTCTTCTCTTGTGTGTTCCAGCCAATGAAAATTATGCAAGAAACTTCTCTTCCTTTTTCTTTATATTTTATACTATAAAATTACATTTTATCAGCCTTTAAATTACTGATCAGAAATGGTACAACAGCAGCACATGTAGTGGCGTTGAAGTCCACTTTGCTGCACCATTTCTTGACTTTCTTCCTTTCTTATTGTATATACTGTTGGATTATGCCCTTAGAACCATTCATTAGATGATTGACTTTGGCATTTTTTTATGTATCATGACATTTTATTTATCATAGTTCATTATTATATTTGTCTTATAACTGCGTAATATAATCTTATATGATAATGTCCTTAGAATAGTAATAACACACTATTCTTAGAATATCCCTAGTCAAGTATTATTGTGAACAAGGATAACAATGATACGATAAGACTAGTATGTGGTTGGCTGATGACCATTGTCATGGATATAGGATATCAAGTCATCACATAGGTACATGTTAGAGAACTATGTACTGGATCGACCCTCCATGAGAACGCTACATGGATTGTTATATGAGTGTCATAAGCAATTCTCATAGTGATGATGGTGTATGTGATCCTTTGACTTGAGATCATCATAGATTCCAACATAGAGAATTGCATACTTTAATGCTGCTAGATGTCATTCGTAACAGGATGGACTATAAAGGTAGTAATTGGGTATGCCTTGATCTATATAGAGGGATGTTGAGTGATCAAGATAGGATTTATCCCTCTTATATAACAAGAGTGATGTCTTGGGCCCTTTGATAGAGTGAGACTAAGAAATGCATGGCCGTGCTCGAATAAGTCAATATGAGATATTGATTTTTATTTGTTTAATTAGTCCACTCAGGAATCAAGAAACGCTGATTAGACTATACAAGTGTGACACATTCCATGACTTGTGTCTAATCAAGACATCATAGGATAAAGGGATTAGACTACACGGTAACATCTATCACGAGTAAGGTTATGTCGAGTCATTGACATTCTCGTTACATGGGTAGCAATGATGTGTTGCTAGATACCGCTCATTGCCTATGACAATTTTGTCATTGCCATTGTTTTGAGAACCTATTGGGTCGCACACTTAGAACGGATCAATGAGGAGCTTAATTAATCCTATTCTGAATTCGATTAAAGATATATCTAATCCTATTCTGAATTGGATTAAGGATATATCTAATCCTATTCTAAATAGGATTAGAGTTCTGTTTGGCAGTAAATTTTAGGGTAAAATTTACTGCCTATAAAAAGATGTTTTTCTAAAAAACATAGCCGCACCTTTCAAAAACAGAAAACAAAAAGCATTCCTTTTAATTGAAGCTAACAGTTCGGTTATAAGGAATCAAAAGCTCTTTAAGGCTTCTGATCGTGAGACGTTCAAGAGTCGTGAGATCCGTTCGTGTGGATACCGTAGAGGCAGGAACGAAAAGTTGTTGCTTGTGACTCGACCAACAAAAGAAAAATCAGAGAAAAACGTTAGGTAAAATCTCGAAACCCTAATCAGGCAACTCTCCGAATCGATCCTGGTGGAGGCCGAATGTTTTATTTCCGCTGCGTGTTTGTTTCGGTTTCCTTCATATACTTCAGCCAATACCATTTAACTTCATGTTAAATTGTTGATTTTTTCTTTTTGTGTTATTATTTTACACTTTTATCTTATCTACTAAATTTACTTGTCCTTTCCTTTGAATTTTCTCCAGCCAAGCACACCAAATGCAGCAGAAATTTTTGGCGTCTTGTACATCTTCCATGGCTGCATACTTCTTAACTTTTCTTTGTCTCCTTTGGTAGATATTTAAGGTAATAAAATTCCAGCCTTTTTGATCATCAATAATCTCCTCTTTATCTCTATTATTTATCTCATTTTTATACCATAATTTACATCTCAACGTATAGCACAACAGCAGCCAAAAAGGAAGTGGCGTACACGCTGAGAATTTTCTGATCACTCACTGCACTTACAACCAATTTTAAAAATTTATCGAGATTAATCCATAATGAATAAAAATATGAACCATATATCTCCGGAAAGGTCTTCGAGTTAACTTTCCAATGCAATTTGAATCACCTCATTTGGAGTTCTCTATCAAAAGTTATGTCTGATTCTTTACTGATTGCTCAATGCTAAACTCCATACATGTGACGTGAATATAGAAATTTCTTGTGGTTAATCTATAATGAATTAAAATATAAGCCTTATATGGGTAAAAAGGTATTTAAGTTAGCTTTCTAATGGATTTTGATTCACCTTAATCGGAGTTTCCTACCAACCGCTATGGATGATTCTTTATCAATAGGTCGGTTGAGTCGGTTGGTAGAATATACTGCTCATGGAGTAATTTTACAAAATTTCTGGTATTAATCTATGAGGAACTAGAATATGAGGCCTATATGTTTGGAAAGATACTTAAGTTAAGTTTCCAAAGAACTTTACAGTTTATCATTTGGATACTCCGATCAAAAATTATAATTGAACCACTGTCGATTGATCATTCAAGCCTCATGATATTTTTATCTTCACAATTCCCAATCCTTAATTTAACCTCCAAATAATCCAAAAATTATATTTATGCCTCCAAATATTTATTTAATATTTATTTCACCTTCTGAACACTATATTTCATTTATATCCTTAATAAAACAATAAAATTCAAGGTGGGGCCCACATACCCAATTCACTTAATTTTACCAAATAAATTTTATTTTAATAATCAAATAATTATAAATATCTTGTACAGTGTAGTAGAATCAGGTTTTACACATAATTATTTCTAAACTGTTACCGATACTACTGTTTACTGAATTTGACTAAAGTGTGTGATATGTGTTCAAAGTGAAATTATGAATACTTATTAAAGTATTGTATTTAAAATGGTTTTATATGCCATTTTTCTAATTGCTTATTTATTTGAATTTTTCTAAATGTGATTTTATATCAAGATAAATAGCTACTTTTTATAGTCGCTTCTAGGTTCCGGGACAAGACAGGTATTCTAAAATACCTTCCATACTCTATCAAGATCCCTATCCGACTATAGTATCTATCCTTTACTATCCCCAGTGAGCTATAGGAAAATAAATTATTTTATTACGAATAGATTTCGTAATATCAAGTTCTACATACAATTCCTTTATTGAGCACGTATAGCTCACTCCTTTATTTTTCACATCCACAGATTTTTTTCAGTGATTGCATGATTTACTATCCGAGGATTTCGCCTGTGCTTTTGGTTACCCCGAGGCAACTAGTGTGGATCCTGGAGGTATAATCATTTTCTTTATATGTTCAAACTTATATTATAGTACTACTATGTTATAATTATGAACAAAGGATGTAAATGTTAAACAAATATTGATATGTAAATATTCTTATTTATGTAAGTTAAAATAAATTACTGTATTAAAGTGTTTACTATTTAATGAAGTGGTAAATAAAGGCATCGTAGATAGCCCAACCATTACTGTTTGTGTGGAAATACATGAAATATTATGTATATGGACTATGACAGCATAACATCTAATCTAGGAATAGGATAGCGATACTTTAGAGTGACTTTCTTGATGGCACGACAATCAACACACATCCTCCACGTGCCATCCTTCTTGGGAACAAGTAACACAGGAATAGCACATGGACTCATGCTCTCTCTGACATAGCCTTTCGTCATGAGCTTTTTAACTTGCTTTTGAAGCTCCTTTGTCTCCTCGAGATTACTTTTATAGGCAGGTCAATTGGGAATGGTAACTCCAAGAACAAGGTCTATTTGATGCTTAATTCCCCTAATAGGTGGCAAGCCATTTGGAATCTCCTCAGGCAATATATCTTTAGATTCCTACAAAAGAGACACAACATCAGTAGGCAAAGAAGCATTAAGATCATTAGAACTAAAACAAGACTCTTCATATAAAAACAAAAGGATTGGGCACTTAGCTAGAAAAGCAGCCTTGACATCACTTTCTTTGCATAGAAGTGGAATAGTTATGGCAATAAAAGACCAGCTCCACTTTCTTTTCCCATTCTAAGTAGGCCTCAGGATCATTCTTACCTTGAAAGAAAAGAATCTTCAATTTGATACTTCCTAAATTTCCATCTATCTTATCATGATTCCTATCTCCTTTATACCTATCCCCACGACCTCTTCCATCACCATGGTTACCTATAACATTTTTATTCATACTAAACTCATCATCATCAAACTTATCACCAAATTTATCATCAAAGTCATTATTTACAACATTGCCATTCACATGAGAAGTATCACCTTGCTCTACCTTAGCTAAGATAGCTTCATGTTCCTCCAACTTATCATGAATATTATTAAATCTCAACTCTATTCTTGACAACTGTTGTTGCATGACTTAAAGCATGAACTCAATCTTACTTAAATCAGGCTTTTCACTATTAGAAGACATGATTGTAACCTGCAAGAAACTTTAGTAAAAGAAAGGACCTCATAAGTATGACCTCACGTGTTTACACTCAATACACATAAGAATGTAACACTCACACTCGTGCTTAACACAATTTTAGTATGGCTTTTCTATACTAATGTTACCACACACTATTGCCTTTTTCCCTCATACAACTTTTCTCTATAGGTTCTGTATTGAACTCAAGATTCAATCAAAAATCAACTTATAGAATCCAACTATTAACCAACAATCAACCAAAATAAGCACAAGACTTTAATCAAAGGAAAACAAAATAATGACAACTCAACAAGTTTACAAAGACTCAAGAAGACCCAAATTAATCTCAACCTTGAAGGAAATATGGGTGTTTTGGGGTGTTTGGTTAGGGTTAGGTTCAACCAAAGGTGGGGTAGTTTGGTTTATTTAGGTAGTAGGGTCAAAAGGTAATTTTGGGAGCAAAAAGGTAAATAGAAATTTTCAGATTTAGGCCAAAAAAAATCTCAAAGCTCAAGAAAGAATGACTACCTTAAGATTTTGATGAAGCACACCTCCACGAATTGCCTTTAATGTTGCACTTGCTACACACGATATAACGAATCACTTCTTGAATTGATTTTCTTTTCTTTTTTTTTCTTTTACTTTTCTTTTCTTTTCTTTTCTTTTACTTTTTTTGTTACTTCTTTTTTTCTTTTTTATTAAAGTACACGAGCAATGAAGAAAAACAAACAGTCTAAGTGACAAGAAGAGGTTTACTTGGAGAACAAGGCAACTTTTGATAAAACAAGCTAGTTTTGGTAATAGCTTGTGTGGTAAGAAACGAAAGGGAATGGTGACTTGTAAAACAAGGTAGTCTTTATGTGGAAGTAGAACTTTTGAATGTTTCTTGGTGAGCAAGAAAACCTTTGGGGTTTGGTTGCTTGGAGGACAAGAAAGGGTTTACTTGGTACCTAAGTAAAGGTTGGTTATTTTAATGAAGACAATAGGTTTGAGGGACTGTAACGACTCGTTACCACATTTTTCACCTTATTTTACACAACTTAACCGGTTGGGCTGTATGTGATACTTCACTTGTACTAACTGTTAAACAATTTTACATAACATTGTTTATATTATACACATCCCCTATCTTAATTAATTAGATAAGTAGTACTGTAGACATGTCTAAATACAGAAAATAAATGTTCGTACCTCAAATAAATCAGTCGATCTGTCACATTTTCCTTTATGTATAGCCGTGATCCACAATCAACTGATCTCACAATCATCAAAAACCTGAAATGTTTAAAATTAAGAGGTAAGCAAAACCACAGCTCAGTAAGAGAATTATATGCCTCACTTGATACTCAGCTATCTATATGCTAAAAATCTTTTTTTCATTTTTCCTATGGGCTCTAGGCTCGCATGTAGGAAGGATACTACAGTCGGCTAAGGATCCGGATGGAGTAAGGCAGGCATTTTGAAATACCTGTCTTGTCCCGTAACCTAGAAGCAACTGTAGGGAGTAATAAATTTCTTTTGAAATTTAAATCATTTTTTTCCTTTTTATTCCATATCATTTTCATATTCTTTCCAAATTAATGCTTTTATGAAATAAGGCATTTAAATAAAATAACTAATATTCAATGTTCTTTGAAAAGAATATTAGTTAAAATCATCATCATTTTCCTTTAAAACTCATTTCATGTTTTACTGTACAATCTTAATTAGTATAGTACTTTAAATAGCAAAGTAAGCTATTAAAATCTATTCCACTTATCACATTAGCAAAGCAACAAGCACTTCGGTAGATTAGTTACTATACACGTCGATAAATCGGTTACTACGCAAGTTAATAAATCAATCCATTCACAAAACGTAAATTTATAAACTTTAAGCATATAGCTTAACTCACTGAAAATAGTTTCAAAATAACCGATCACTTAATTACTTTAGGCGTAAGCCCCAATTCACTGGTTCAATTATGACATCCATCCTAACTAGCAATGGAGTTAAGTGTGAAAGAGGACAAACATTCAAATAGCACATGTTTGTATGGCATATATAAGCATAATTCACTGATCATACACATTCTCTGTCTTATGTATAAGATCTATTCCATCTTCTGACATTTGTCACATTCACGAATCACCATCATTTATTTATTGTCACAATAACCTATGATTCCTCATATTTCATCAAAAAACGTGTAGCACTTAGCTTTCAAAGGATTCTAGAGGTGGCTCCCATAGTTTTCGAAGAATCTATGTAGCACGTAGGTCCCTTGAGTTCTCTAGAGGTGGCTCACATGGTACAAGGGTCGAGTCTTTACTCGGATTGGCCTTTATGCTATATACTTTCCACTATCTCATCAGAACGCGTGTAGCACTTAGTGCTCAAAGGATTCTAGAGATGGCACCCATAGTTTTCGAAGAATCTATGTAGCACGTAGGTCCCTTGAGTCTTTTAGAGGTGGCTCACACGGTACAAAGATCGAGTCTTTACTCGGATTGGCCTTTATGCAATATACTTTCCACTATCTCATCAGAACGCGTGTAGCACTTAGTGCTCAAAGGATTCCAGAGGTGGCTCCCATAGTTTCCGAAGAATCTATGTAGCACGTAGGTCCCTTGAGTCTTCTAGAGGTAGCTCACACGGTACAAAGATCGAGTCTTTACTCAAATTGGCCTTTATGCCTTATACTTTCCACTATCTCATTAGAACTCGTGTAGCACTTAGTGCTCAAAGGATTCTAGAGGTGGCTCCCATAGTTTCTGAAGAATCTATATAGCATGTAGGTCCCTTGAGTCTTCTAGAGGTGGCTCACATGGTACAAAGATCGAGTCTTTACTCGGATTGGCCTTTATGCCTTATACTTTCTACTATCTCATCAGAACTCGTGTAGCACTTAGTGCTCAAAGGATTCTAGAGGTGGCTCCCATAGTTTCTGAAGAGTCTATGTAGCATGTAGGTCCATTGAGTCTTCTAGAGGTGGCTCACACGGTACAAAGATCGAGTCTTTACTCGGATTGGCCTTCGTGGCTTATGTTTTCAATGGTTCATCGACACACGTTTAGCACGTATAATCTAATATTCCATTTAAAATCATGGTAAAAATATTAGATTTATCACTTCTTCCTTTTTGAAAGCATACTACATGTTCGTATCACATGTCTTATGAAAATCATCTCACAGTGCTATAATCAGTACCGTAATAAGCATTTTGTAAAAATATTATAAATCAATTGATTTTCTTCTCATATCATATAAAACATATTCTTTTCACCTGTCACGCATTATATATACAGTCTAAGACAATCATCAATCGTATCATGCTATAAACCCTGGAGGGCAAAGAAATAAACATGTCAAATCTATGACCGTAATCTATATTGTCCTCGGTGGATCACTGATCACGTGTCGACCGAGACTAAACATATCACATATCATACATCAGCATGATAGGATGCCTACTAGTCTGAAAACAGTATTTTTCATCATCAATAAACCTTTATGGAATTTATAAAAATATAATTTCATCATTTAAAACCATAAAGGTTATAAAACCATTTAATGAATATTTAAGAATTAAGAATTATATATAAAAATATTCACTTTATTTCTTTTCATTTCTTATCTCGTATTACATGTAATTTACATATCAAGAGAATTTTCGGTGATTCCATTATCACCATTCTCGAAGAGAATTTTCGGTGATTTCATTATTACCATACTCGAAAACATGAATATTTTAAAATCACTTTCATTTTATTCATGTTTTTATGAAAATATTCATTTTCTCAATTTTCGTGGTTAAAAATCATTTCTCGTGACATAAAATCATTTATTATGATTTTCAGTAATTTTCGATAATTTTTCGACAGTATAACGGCTGCCGATGGGCTAGCATCCTGCACGAAAAATACAGTTTATAATTTCCAGCCAGTACTTCATACCAAATTTCCAACCAATCATTCATCATAATAATTTCATAAAATATTTCCATAAAATATTTCGAAATTAAAACATACAGACTAAATATCCTTACAGTGCTACACATGCATCCCTTACATTTTCCAGGTCAGCGGCTTCCTTTCATCGGTCGCGCCCGCACTCCATCTCTTCCGATTCCTCATTCCGATCGCTGAGAATAATTTTTGGAAATAAAAATTCTAAATTTTAGAATTTTTTCCATAATTTATTAAATATTTCTGAAATTAATTTTCGGGAATTTCTTACCGAATTTCCATAAATTTTCAGGATGTCGAATTTCCAGGAATCTCCGAATTCCCGAAATTCTCCTTTTTCCTCTTTTCTTTTTTTTTCTTTCTTTCTTTTCTTTTCTTTCTCTTTCTTTTCTTTTTCTTTTTCGTTTTCTTTTTCCTTTTTCTTTTCTTTTTCTTTTCTTTTTTCCTCTTCCTTTCCCAGTCAGACCGGTCCAGTTCCCTTCCTCGCCGGTTCCTCACCGGCGGCTGGTTCTCCTGCGGCTCGGTGGCTCAGTAGCTGGCCAGCGTTGAGACAAACTTGCCTGGATCGGCGGCACGACGGCGGATCTACTCGGTTTACCTTCAGTTTCTTCTCCTCTTCCGTCGACCTTCCTCCACCGTTCACCGCGCCTTCGGTGGCATCCATCCTCTTCCTCTACCTCCGGTGGTGCCTGGATCGACCGGCACCGCCGTCTGCCGTTTTTCCCTTTCTTCCCAGTTTCCTTCATTTTCCTTCGTTTCTGTTTTCTGTTTCTTCACGCAGCCGACAACTTCTTTCCTTTCTCTGGCCGGTGGTGTCTCGCCCTTCTCCTTCCTCCCTTGCCGGCGGTGGCAGCTCCACTGCCGTCGGCCCTTTGGCTGGGAAGGATCGGGTCCTTCCCCGATTTTCCTTTATTTTGTTTCTTTCCTCTTTTGGTTTTATTTCCTTTCCCTTTTTAGTATATAATATACTATAAAATATTTATAGTGTATAATATATACTATATATTATACATATATTATTTCATATATAATGTAATACAATATATATTATATATAAATTATATATATTGTATATTACAAAACATATATCTAGTATATATATATGTATATTTATATACTTTAAAATAAATAACATTTACATATACAAATTATATAAATGTTATAATACAACAGATATACATATAAACTTTAATATAAAATCACATTTACCTTTCTTCTATATGTATTTATGTAATTATATATACACATAAAATATTATGTTTATATAAATATGTATTATTTAAATTTATGAAATAATATATATTTCCATATATATACCAACGTATATTAAAATATACTATATAGTATTTTAAATACATATGTATTTGTATAAAATACATTTACATAATTTGTAATTATATAAACATACTTTATTTTCATTTCTCATTTTCCTTATTTAATTTGGATTTTAATTTATTCAAATTAATTTTTCCTCTCTCTATTATTTTTATTTTCACTTCCAATTTAATTTCCTTTACACGAATTTCCCGATTCTTTCACTTCCTCAATTCTCGGGATTTTCACCAATATCCCATTCTCGCAAATTTTATTTATTTCCTCTGATTTATTTTCTCCAATATTTATTTTCAATATTTATAATTTCCAATAAATGGAAAATTTACAGTTATCACAGGGACAAACAATATTGGTAGTGGCTTGGAAGAGGATTCAAGATCAAGGTTTGTCCAAGACAAGAAAATAGAGAAAAAAACATAAGAACGCAATTAAACGAGACTCCCACGAATAAAACCTAAGCTCTGATGTCAAATGATATAAACCTCACCGAAAGAAGATAAGGTTCAATGAAGAACTTAAAGAACACTCAAAGATAAACAAGAACAAATTAAAAATGCAGTAAAGTAAAAATAAAGAATCAGAGGTAAGACCAAGACCCGTTGTGTAGGAACACTAGAACCTATGGTATTGAACCAAGACCAGTTGCTTAGAAAAGCAAAAACCTATTGTATGAATTGGTGGAAGGTAGAAAAACACCACAGGAAGACCTTGATAAGTTTAAGAGTTCTCAAGAGAACCAAAGAGAAGAAATCTCTCAATTTTATAATACAAATCAATTGTGTTCTACCCATTGGGTTACATAGCTATTTATAGGCATAGGACAAACTTGCACATCAAGTAATAGGAATTCTACTTTCCTAACTTGCAGAACAAGTAATAAAAATTCTATAATACCTATTAAATAAAAAAAATTGGGCTTAAATTAAATTAAGATAATGTTCAACCCAATAAGAGATAACTAAATAAAATAAGTATAGCATTTGGCCCAATTGCACTAGGCCCAATTTATGCATATGGCCCAATTGCATTTCGGCCCAGTACTTGTAAATCTTCAAGAAGGTTGAACTTCGCTTAGATCATGTTGTAGAAGACTTTGTCATCCTTCATGCTCAAGCTTTGTTCGGCTTTCTCTCTAGAAATATAATGAAACTAGCCAAAGCTTGTTGCATTATCTTTGTTTTAGCCTTGTCATTGGACCTCTATGGATGCTTAGAGGATCACGACTATCACAAACATGACCTGGGATTTGTGAGCTTGATGGGCCTCCATCAGCATGGTTAGTCTGATGTTTGCCTATGTCATTATGTTAGAAATAGTTTACATCCCTGAGTACTGTACTTGTCTGAATATTTATATGCATAATTGCTCAAAGCTATACTAAAATCGTTTGGTTTTGTTTTGGTGTTGATAGAATGAGTCACTGAAGAAGGGATACTTGATGGAGACGGTAGGAACCATCTCTAGTACACTCCCCCCTCCTTCTCTACCGAATAGCCCTAATACCTAGTTGTCGAAAGTCGAGTGGAGCATTGAAACTATGGCAACATTATTTACGTCGCTCATAGCTAACTTTCCGAATATGGCTATGAATGCACCAGCACCACCTATGTTGCCTCCTTTTCCACCACAAGAGAACGCTCCACCAGTGCCTCCAGATCTTCCCATACAACCCCCACCAGCTTAACCACAACCTCCACAGCTAGCCCCAGTTCTAGAGAGGTAGGGTACCACAGCCCGTTGTGATGTGAATTTGTTGAGGCTATTTAAAAAATTAGCCCCGTTGAAATTTAAGGGGGATAAGGACCCGTTGGCTGGCGAAAATTGGGTCAATGCTGTAGAGACGCTTATCACCTATATGACTTGTTCTAAAGTTGAAAAAGTGGTCTTGGCAACCTTCTTGTTGGTGGATGAAGCTGAACATTGGTGGAAGTGCACTTAGACTATACTGAGGGCTTGGCATCCTAAGATAACATATGGCATTTTCTTGGAGGCATTTAATAAGTAATACATCTTGCGTACTGCTCAAAAGAAGTTGAAGATGGATTTCATAAATCTAACTCAGGGTAGCATGTCAGTAGATTAGTATGAATCGAAATTCACAGTTCTAAGCAAGTTTAATCCAAAAACTTTATGCAATAAGGAGCACGAGATTTACAAATTTATGGAGGGATTGAGGCCGTCTATCCATTCTAAGTTGGTTCCCATGGATATCACCACCTATGACAAGGCTGTTCGCAATGCTCAGCTGTATAAACAAGATTATCAGTTTCACCAAGCAGATTTCGGCGCTAGGAAAAAAACGAAGGTAAAGAAAAGATAAAGCGAAAGTCAGAAGAAAAAGTCTCATTTGAAAGGTATCCACTTAAGAAAGATAAGAAAGATGAGGGGACTCCTAAAGTCACAGGGATCAAGATATCTGATGAGAGGTCATGGTCCACTTCAACAGGCAGTACCGCTAGCTCGCAAAAGAGTGTATTGAAGAAGTGTAAGCATTGCGAGAAATCTCATGGGTTATTGGAGCCTGCTTTAGTTCTGGATAGATGGGGCATCAAATTAAAATTGTCCAAAGATTTATCCGAAAGTGATCGAAGAGCCAGAGAAGACTACCTAGCCTCAGCGTAAAGCCACGGTAGTAGAAAAGGGGCTGTGACATAAGGACGGATCTTCGCTATCGATAAAGAGTCTGTTGACACCTCCTCTGATGTGATCAAAGGTAAGAATTTTGTTTTCAATATAAATGTTACTATCTAGGTTCTACCCATTCTTTTGTGTCCCCTATGATTGCTATGAAATTCTTTCTAGAATCAGAACCTTTAAGACACTTGTTACAAATAAACACACTTTTTAGAGAATCATAAATGACAAACGTAGTGTACCGTAATTGTAAGCTACGAGTAGGAGAGAGGGAATTGGTAGCTGACCTAACTTACTAAATATGTATAGATTTGATGTCATATTAGGAATGAATTAGTTAGCTGAAAACCATGTCATTTTGGACTGTTATGCTAAGACTACAACATTCTCTTCTCCCGTTAGCTATATTGTAAAGTTTGCTAGTGTTTAATGTAGGAACATATTTGTTAACTAACTTGTTTAAAAGTGAATTTGATAGAATATGTTTGATATTGTGAAGGGTTCAGAGCCTATGTTATGGACATAGAATAGAAACGTCCGGAGCTTCACGAAATTTCGATGGTTAGGGACTTGTTCAACGTATTTTCAAATGAACTCTCAGGGCTTCCTCTTAATAAGGAAATTGAAATCATGATTGATGTAGTGCCTGAACCGAGCCAATTTCTAAACCTCCCTATCAAATGGCACTAGTAGAGCTTAAGGAGCTTAAGAAGCAACTTCAGAAGCTACTGGATAAGGGTTTTATACGACCTAGCGTATCCCCGTGGAATGCTCTAGTATTTTTTGTACATAAGAAAGATGGCAGTTTAAGGCTCTGTATTGATTACCGGCGGTTGAACAAAGCTACCATGCTAAACAAGTACCCTTTTCCCAAAATTAACTATCTGTTTGATCAGCTTCGAGGTACACAGATCTTTTCTAAGATAGATTTGAGATCAAGATATCATCAATTGAAGATTGGGAGAGAAGATGTCCCTAAAATAACTTTCAAGACCTAATACGGCCATTATGAATTCCTAGTTATGCCGATCGGTCTCACTAATACCCCTGAAGCATTTATGAACTTGATGAATGAAGTTTTCAAATCGTATTTGGATAAGTTTGTTATCGTCTTCATCGACGACATTATGGTGTACAAAGTCTCAGGAAGAGTATGAGCAGCATCTTCGAATAGTCCTTCAAACCCTCAGAGATCGAAAACTCTATGCTAAGTTGAGTAAATGTGATTTTTAGCTGGATCAAATCTTCTTCTTAGATCATATAGTTAGAAAAAATGGGGTTTTGGTTGATCCATCAAAGATTGAGGCCTTAGTACAATGAGAGAGATCGAAAACTATGACGGAGATTCGGAGCTTCTTGGGTCTAGCTGGATACTATCGACTATTTGTTGAGAGTTTTTCGAGGTTAGCTGCTCCTTTGACGCACTTGACGCACAAGGATGTAAAATTCGAATGGGATGATGCCGTAAACATAGTTTTGAAGGCTAACAACAACACCAATCTTTACCATTCCCAATGGTTGGGAAGGTTTCTCCGTGTATAGTGATGCCTCCACACAGGGCTTGGGTTATGTGCTAATGTAAAATGGGAATGTAGTTGCTTATGGTTCCCTCCAATTAAAAAACCATGAGAAAAACTACCCGACACATGATTTGGAATTGGAAATTGTGGTGTTTGCTCTAAAGATGTGGTGACATTATCTGTATGGGGAGAAATTTTAACTATTCATAGATCACAAGAGTCTGAAGTATCTATTTTCCTATAGGGAAATGAATATGAGACAGTGGAGATAACTTGAGCTTCTGAAGGATTATGATTGTGAGATCTTGTACCACCCAGGGAATGCTAATGTGGTGGCAAATGCTCTAAGCAGAAAGTATAAGGGAATGGTGTCATAGATGATGGTTCGAGAGTATGAATTGTTGGAGCAATTCTCAAGCCTCAGTTTAAATGTCTCACCTTCTAAGAATTATGGCATCATAGCTAGTTTGTTGATTGAATCCGATTTGATGGACAAAATTAGGGTCGCTCAGAGGGAAGACGCTAATTGTATTGAGGTTACAGATCCAATTCAATCAGGTATACCATCAGACTTTGCTATCGGTAGTGATGGGATTCTAAGGTTTAAAGGTTAGATATGTGTTCCCAATGATAGAGAGTTGAAAGGACTGATTCTGACAGAAGCACATTCCACTAAATACACCTTGCATCCAGGCAACATTAAAATGTATCATAATCTACGCAAGGTGTATTGGTGGCCTGGTATGAAATGAGACATAACCGAGTTTGTAGCGAAATGTCTCCCGTGTCAGTAGGTTAAGGTGGAACACCAAAATCCAATCGATTTATAATAACCTCTACCTATACGTATGTGAAAATGGGAGCACATTACGATGGACTTTATTATGGGTTTGCCCTGAACCCGAAGGAATCATGATAGTATATGGGTGATTGTAGATCGATTGACTAAGTCTGCCCACTTTCTAGCCATCAAGTCCACAGATTCTCTTAAAGCTTTGGCAGATTTATATGTTAAAGAAATTGTTCGACTTCATGGCGTTCCAATAAGCATTACTTCCGATAGAGATTCCAGGTTTACTTCTCACTTCTAGGAACATTTTCAAGAAGCTATGGGATCTCGGTTAAATTTCAGCATGGTTTTCCATTCATAGACTGATGGTCAGTCTGAACGCACCATCGAGATGCTCGAGGATATTTTGAGAGTGTGTGCCTTGGATTTCAAAAGCTCTTTGGACGATCATCTGCCATTAGCTAAATTTGCTTATAACAACAGCTACCACTCAAGTATTGGGATGGCACCCGTATGAAGCACTTTATGGTAGAAAGGGGTCGTTCATCAATAGGTCAGGAAGAAGTAGGCGAGCGTAAACTATTAGCTCCTGACTTGGTTGAGCAGGCTTTTGAGGATGTCAAGTTGATCTGTTAAAGATTAAAAACAACTCAGAGCCATCAGAAAAGCTATACAGATAGTCAGCACAAACCACTAAAATTTTCTGTTCAAGATTTTGTATTTTTGAAAGTTTCTCCTTCAAAAGGGATCATGAGATTCAGTAAGAAAGGAAAGCTAAGTCCTTGTTATATCAAGCCATTTGAAGTCTTAGACCAAGTGGGAGATGTTGCCTACAGGTTAGCATTACCTCCTGAGCTAGCCGATGTGTATAATGGCTTTCATGTGTCCATGCTTCAAAAATATCATCCAAATCCCTCTCATGTCATCGAATATTAACCTTTAGAGATTCGAGAAGACATGAGTTATGTGGAGAAGCCAGTTTGATTTTGGATAGAAAAGAGAAAGTGCTACGGTCTAAGACAATCCCATTAGTTAAGGTTCTCTGGCAATACCATTCGACAGAAGAAGCCACGTGGGAGCTAGAGAGCCTAATGAAAGAGAAGTATATGGAATTGTTTGAACATTAGCTCAACTCAAATTTGAAGGACCAAATTTCTTAAGGTGGGGAGGATGTGAGATTCCTAATTTCATCTATTCCTTCCACATTTATGGAATATTTCGAGTTAGAATGAGAAGTCGATTTACGATGACTAAATTCATCTCAACTTGTAGGTATCGAAGAAACTATCATGTGAGCCCCACAGGATTATCCTTAACCAGATGAGGATAGAAGTTGTAAAATGTTAAACTTGAGCTTGAAATACATAACTAGTAAGGAGACCACTTTCCGAAATTCTTTCATTTAAGCATGCTTAGGTTTACGTGCAACAAATTCAAAAATGACTATTTTTTCCATAGCTCAGGAGAACTTTTATGAATAACGGTCGACCTAGTTTGTCTTTTGACCAACAAACTATCATAGTCAAACCCTTACATGAAGAAATTCCATGTGGTTCAAGCCTGTGAACTGAATTAGACAAAAATGCTAAAAACTACGCGAATGAACTCAAAAGCACTCATTTAGGGGTATTTTGGTCATTTCACATTACATGACTGGTCAAACCATATCCTTATCAATGTTTGACTTAGTTTGACCTAAATAAATGAAATTTAATAAAAATAAAAATTAGAATTTAAAATAATAAAATAATAGTTAGGACATAAGTGGAAATATTGAAATTTTAAATGGGCAATTTACTCATTTTGCAATGGCTGATATTTTTTATGATTAAATAATATAAAATTAAGATATTTTAACCCTGTCTTTTACTTGGTCAGACACCTCCATAAGAGTTCTCTTCTTCTCCATTTTTCACTAAGTTAAGAGAAAGAACTCTTGAAAATCACCCACTTCAAATGATCTCACTAATTAAGGTTCTCTAGTAGTATCATTCGACGAAAGAAGCCATATGAGAGCTAGAGAGCATAATGAAAGAGAAGTATTTGGCATTATTTGAACAATAGCTCGACTTAAATTTGGAGGACCAAATTTCTTGAGGTAAGGAGGATATGGATTCCTAATTTCATCTATTTCTTCCACATTTATGGAATATTTTGAGTTAGAATGATAAGTCAATTTATGACAATTAACTTCATCTCACCTTGTAGGTATCGGAGAAACTTTCATGTGGGCCCCACAAGATTATCCTTAACTTGGATGGGGACAGAAGTGGCAAAATGTTAAACTTGAGCTCAAAATACATAACTGGTAAGAAGACCACTTTTCAAAATTCTTTCGTTTAAGCACGCCCGATTTACATGCAACAAATTCAAAAATGACGATTTTGTCCATAGGCCGGGAGAACTTTTATAAATAATGATCAACCTAGTTTGACTTTTGACCAACATATTGTTATAGTCAAACCCTCGCATGAAGAAGTTTCACGTGGTTCCAGCCCGTGAACTGAATTATGCGAATGCTAAAAACAACACGTATGAACTCAAAAGTACTCGTTTAAGGGTATTTTGGTCATTTCACATTACATGGTGTCTCAAACCATATCCTTAGTCAATGTTTGACTTAGTTTGACCTAAATAAATGAAATTTAATAAAAATAAAAATCAGAATTTAAAATAATAAAATAGTAGTTAGGACATAAGTGGAAATATTAAAATTTTAAAGGGGCAATTTAGTCATTTTGCAAGGGCTGATATTTTTATGATTAAATAATATAAAATTAAGATATTTTAGCCTAGTCTTCTACCTTGGCCGCCTCCATAAGAGTTCTCTTCTTCTCCATTTTTCATTAAGAGAAAGAACTTATGAAAATCACCCACTTCAAGCTACTCAATCAACTAGCTTCTTAAAAAAAAGTTGTTCCTCTCTATTAGCTCCTCTAAACCTAGAATTTAGAAGCCTAATTTGGCTGTTTGCTTGGTGAAATAAGCCCTTCTATATTCAGCCATTGATAAAGGTATGAGAAGATGCATTTTCCCTTGATTCTACCTAGTGTTTGATATTGTTCTAAATTAGTATAACATGTTTATAGCCTTAGATTGAAACAAAATCAAGTGTTGTGCTTCCATGTAGTTTTGGCCATGATGAGGGTTATGGGATATTGATGAAATCTTGAGGCATGTTGGGTATGGAATGAAAGTAGAGAGTTAGAGGAGTATAGCCATGAAGTTAAAATTGCAAAAGGATTAGTGTAGTGGCTAAAGGTGCATTCGGCCAAGGTTAGTTGTAAGGGTTACCATGTTAAAATCTATAGTTTGATGGTTAAAGAATGATGTCTAAATGTTAATAAGATCGTTTGTGAAGTCAGATTCGAAAAAAGACGTGTTTTTACTATAGTAGTGTTTTGGCATCCGACAGGAAGTAGACCAGATTTGCTGTTGTATTAGGCAAAATGAAAGATTGTAAAGTATAAAGTATTCTTTGTAATTGAAGTGTTGAGTTTTAACCACAATTTGATATTGTTTTGCAGCGTTTAGTTCAGGAGTATAAGGAATGCAAGTGGTACTATAAGCCGCTACACTGCATTGTAGCGTAAAGTGGTAAGGAACATATGATAAAGAGCATAGGAATACTATGCTTGCATTGGGAATTGTGGCTAGATTTGAGATATATAAACTGTGTTTTTATGCAAGAGGTTAAGGTAGCTAGAGCCGTAATGCTGCCAAAATTTCATAAAACAAGCCTAAAGCTAGCATACTGATAACCGAAAACGAGTTAGAATAGTTAGATTAATAGAATTAGCCAAAACGAACCAAATGAGAAATTTGGCATATAAGTCTACATAGTTTTGTAACTCAGATTTCGTTTGAATTTTTATGTGTTTTCACTTGTTTTAAATTACCTGCATATAGTAGGAACATGTTTGTGCATGAAAAAAAAATTTCGAACGCTTTCTTTTGCATGAAGAATATTTGTTGAATTTTTTGATTTAAAAAGTAAGTTACATGATTTGAATACTTATGGATTGACCAAAGATAAACTTTCTTGAAATGATTTCTATCACTGATTTCAAATGTTATACTAACTGTTTTGAGGTTGTTAGCTCCTATAGTTGCCTATGGCAGTCATGCTTTCAGTTAGTCAGTTAGTTTGTTTGCTGTTTGACCTTAGTCAAGTCATAAGCACCCACAAAGGTCACTTGACTAGTGCACACTGTGGACTTTTATAGACATGGCCATATGTCTCTTTATATCCTTAACAGGAACTTACTGTGCATCATTCTATTGGGATGTTGACTATCTCCACCAAATGTTTATAATTTGACAAATTACAAGTTTGAATGATTTGTATTTGAAATGAAATGTTTGATCATATGCTTGAATCATATTTATTGTGTTCGAATTATTTATAACTATTTCATGTTTACAATTGAAAGATTATTTTTGATTTGACTACATTGCATCAATATCCTGAAAATATCCAATAGCCTGCCTATGGTCGAACTTAGGAACTGAGACAAGTGAGGTGCTTTAAAGCATCCTTCATACTCAGCCTAGTGATCCTAATCGGCTATAGAATTCCTCTTTTCCGAAATGTCTGTATCATTAGTGACTTATGCATACAACCATAAAGCTAATTAGGAAACATGCATATTAGTTGCGTAGTATTAAACTTTTTTATATGTTTCCTTACTGAGCGAAAACTCACTCCCCTATTTTTCCTCCCAGATTATTTGTAGTTGTTGTTGCACAAAACAACAATAAAGGTATGCTGACGTCGTTGTTTGTACTTAGTCTCCACGTGTCTCCAAGAAGCTTCTGAAAACAAGAAAAGTTAGAGAGACGCAGGGGTGGTTCCCTACGTAGACACTCCGATGCTTAAGTCAGCCAAAAGTTCTTCAGAATTGGGAAACGTAAAAGCCAGTAGTCAAAAATTGGGGAATAAGATTATACCTAAAGCCTATTTATAGACGGATATTCTAGGTTAATTACCTGGGGATAAGTACGCAACTTTGCTAAGAGTTTGTATCCAGATGTAATACAAATTCCTTCGTACAGATAAACTCGGACCCTGTCGCTGGCAAGAGACCATTTTGCGAATCACATTATGGCGTCAGGGGTCTGTCGCCAATCGGTAGGCGAGGAAGATGCCATGTGTCGCCCTGTCACGGCAGGCGATAGGCTAGGAGTCTGTCGCCAGGCGACAGGTGTGATGCAGCAGCCAATGTGGTCTGTCGCAGGTCGGTAGACGGATGATACCACGTGTCGAGCTGTGACGTCAGGCGATAGGCTAGGAGTCTGTCACCAGGCGACAGGTGTGATGCAGCAGCCAATGTGGTCTGTCGTAGGTCGGTAGACGGATGATACCACGTGTCGAGCTGTGACGTCAGGCGATAGGCTAGGAGTCTGTCGCCAGGCGACAGGTGTGATGCGACAGCCTATGTCGTCTGTCGCCGAAGGCCACGTGGACCAGTGATCTCCTGCCACATGGTGGTCTTGATGAACCTGGTGCCTGGCCCAAAGAAAGTATACTTTATCATATCAATTGCTCCCCACTCTCTTGTTGAATTTTTCTAACCAAGAGAGTATAAATATGTGTTTTTTGGGTTTCAGCCCACCGTGAATAGTTTTCTCTATTTTTTGCTACTTCTTCTGGTATTTTTTGCAGGTGAAAAATCTCTAATCTGCGACAGACGTGATCGGGCGCGACGTTTGGCATTCCCTGTCGCGGCTATATAAACCGCTGGGGCTCGTCGAAAGAGTGCACGAAAACCTCTGAGCAGCCGTCTGTCGCCCATCTTTCAGCTCTCTCGTCAAAAGAGTCTGTCGCCTAAAAGAGTCTGTCACTCTTTCGTCAGGATCTCTTGCTCATCTCAGTGACAGTAAGTGCATACTGTCGCCTTTATTTATAACCTTTTCGCATTCAGATTTAGGCCTCCTGGAGGTGTTTTTAGTCTTTCGCGTAAAGCCTAGGTCTCCCGCAGGTCTTTCGTTCAGAAGGTCTATCGCCCTAACAGGTCTGTCGCCCTAGTAGGTCTGTCGCCTATTAGGTAATACCTTCGCCATGTCTTTGCTACGTCCGAGTAAAACACTCAGAACCGGTGGTGTTCTGTGTTCTTTGACGAATGCTGACTTAGAGGATTTTAGGACTCGTTTCCCCCTTCCGTCAGGTTATAGTTATAGACTTCCAGTCCAAGGGGAGGCTACACCTGACTTGGTTAGAAATGGTGTAGCCGTTCATAAGGCCTCTTTATCCTTCGGTTTTCGCTTCCCTCTTCCGGAGTTTGGTGAAGCATTTCTTAGGTATAAGGACATCGTCCCGTGTCAACTCCATCCCCACGCGTGGGCCTAGCTGGTAGCGTTTTCCATAGTGTGTTATCACTTGGATATTGTCCCAACTGTTCCTCTTTTAAGCGCCTTTTCAGAGTTGCTGGTTTGAAAGGGATGATAACGTTCTCTCTGCAACGGTTGAAGACCGACGAGTTTCCTAATAATAAGATCTTCTCGGATCTTCCCAATAAACTGCGTGGCTTTGAAAGTGAGTGGGTTGTTGTCGAGATTCCAAGTGACCTACGGATCCGCAAGAGATGGAATGCGATACCTCTGACCACTCACAGCACTCAGAAAGGTTCAAAGCAGAAACCTTGAGAGATCAATTTGGTGAGCTTATTTGGTGGATCTGTTCTACCGGGGAGCGTAACTTATTCTCCCTTTTAACCCTGGAGAATATCGCCGCTGTCAGCTGGGGGGTAAGCAAGACCGTTGTTGGGACTTCCGCTGCCCCGTCTAACTTGCCTGCGACTCCACGTGTTGATGCTGGTCCTAGTCAGCCATCTCCGGTAATCGTAGCCGAAGCGTCTGCCCCTGTAGGCCATCTTATCGACGAATCCTCTTCGGATTTGGAGGATGAGACCCCTGAGGTTGCGGGTACTAGCGATCAGTCAGAGGAGAATCCTGAGTGGGCTTGGGCCGATGCCTTTGGGAGTCCCTTCGTCGATTTCCCCTTGGATTCATCCTTGAATAGTTTAGAGGATACTGGTGGTTTTTTAGTTTTCTAATTTCCTTTTTACTTGATGGGTGTGGCGTTTTTACTTGGTCAGCTAATTCCTTCTTATGTTGTGCAGAAATGAACTTCCAGGAGTTTTTGCGTAGGAGGGATGCCAGTGATGCTGCTCGAGCGGCTCCTGCTTCTCAGTCGCAAGCTGGGGCTTCCTCATCTGGACCAGCTCGTGCTCCCTCATCCGGGTCAGCTCGTGCTCCCTCATCCGTACCAGCTCGTGCTCCTACTGCCCCTCCTCCTGCCGCTGGTGTATCTAGCCATCCTACACAAGAGGCCGGGAGAAATAAACGAAAGAGGCCTCTCGTCCTTGATCGTGGTTCGGACGACCGCGAGAGCTCAGAGTCCCAGAAGAGTGATTCAGACCGTCAAGAGGGTGGATCTCGTGTTGCTGAGGATAGGTCTGTTCCTCGCCAGCCTAGGCGCAAATACAGGAAGAGGCTAATTATAGAAGCCACAATGCCTACAAGACTGATTTTGCCTAAGGTGGCTGATCCGACTTTGAGGCGCTATCAAGTTGATAGCGGGGTCGTCGTTGGTGGAGAAGACTTCTAGAGCTATCCCGGGGTGAATGACAATGACAGCATTGAAGAGGTCGGGATAGCATCCCGTCTGGCTTGGAGCACCATTCTCCCTCGTGACGAGGCGAGGCTTTTCACCAATCTAACTGAGGCGGAGGATAATTCCGACTACCTCGCGATGAAGGTAAGCTTTGTGCTTGTTTGGTAATTAGCTTTTTCCTTTTTATGCTTTTTCGTTAGGTTTGTTGAGCCTTTATTTGTTTTTTATCTTGTCAGACGGCTCAGCAAATTGCGGCTGTTAATGCTCGACACAGGGCCCTTAAGGAGCAAGCCGATAAGGACATTCGTGAGCCTCGAGAGCAGAAAATGGAGCTTATGAACGAGGTTGTCCAGCTTCGCCCCTATCCCAAAAGGATGGAGGAGCTAAATAAAAAAAGCGCTGATCTCGAGCGAAGGAATGCTGATCTTGAGCGAAAGCTACAGGAAGAGAAAGCGAAGGTGGCTTCCCTTCAGGGGTACCAAGAAGTCTATCATAAGGCCGTCAATGACCGGGGACCCATGGAGAGACAATGGGATGAAGCCATTGAGGAGCTGCACAACGTACTGGACCATCAGAGAGAGGTTCGGGCCGAGGTCGTTCGTGAGTACCGCTTGTCCCTGAAGGAAACCGAAACAAACACGCAGCAGAATTTAAATCATTCGACCTCCACCAGGATCGATTCGGAGAGTTGCCTGATTAGGGTTTCGAGATTTTACCTAACGTTTTCTCTGATATCTGTCGTTGGTCGAGTCACAAGCAACAACTTTTCGTTCCTGCCTCTATGGTATCCACACGAACGGATCTCACGACTCTTGAACGTCTCACGATCAGAAGCCTTAAAGAATATTTTTGATTCCTTATAATCGAATTGCTAGCTTCGATTAAAAGAATACTTTTTTTTTCTGTTTTTAATTATCCCGCTCTGTTTTAGAAAAACATCCTTTTATAGGCAGTAAACTTTACCCTAAAATTTACTGCCAAACAGAACTCTAATCCTACTTAGAATAGGATTAACTATATCCTTAATCCAATTCAGAATAGGATTAGATATATCCTTAATCCAATTCAAAATAGGATTAATTAAGCTCCTCATTGATCCGTTCTAAGTGTGCGACCCAATAGGTTCTCAAAACAATGGCAATGACAAAATTGTCATAGGCAATGAGCGGTATCTAGCAACACATCATTGCTACCCATGTAACGAGAATGTCAATGACTCGACATAACCTTACTCGTGATAGATGTTATCGTGTAGTCTAATCCTTTTATCTTTTGATGTCTTGATTAGACACAAGTCATGGAATGTGTCACACTTGTATAGTCTAATCAGCGTTTCTTGATTCCTGAGTAGACTAATTAAACAAATAAAATCAATATCTCATATTGACTTATTCGAGCACGGCCATGCATTTCTTAGTCTCACTCTATCAAAGGGCCCAAGACATCACTCTTGTTATATAAGAGGGATAAATCCTATCTTGATCACTCAACATCCCTCTACATAGATCAAGGCATACCCAATTACTACCTTTATAGTCCATCCTGTTACGAATGACATCTAGCAGCATTAAAGTATGCAATTCTCTATGTTGGGATCTCTGATGATCTCAAGTCAAAGGATCACATACACCATCATTACTATGAGAATCGCTTATGACACTCATATAACAATCCATGTAGCATTCTCATTGAGGGTCGATCCAATACATAGTTCTCTAACATGTACCTATGTGATGACTCGATATCCTATATCCATGACAATGGTCATCAGTCAACCACATACTAGTCTTATCGTATCATTGTTATCCTTGTTCACAATAATACTTGACTAAGGATATTTTAAGAATAGTGTGTTATTACTATTCTAAGGACATTATCATATAAGATTACATTACGCAGTTATAAGACAAATATAATAATGAGCTATAATAAAATGAAATGATACATAAAAATGCTAAAGTCAATCATCTAATGAATGGTTCTAAGGGCATAATCCAACAGTCCCAACATTGCTATGATAAGAAAGCAATGTTCACGGTGGAATTCATCAAGTACAGTTTTTATTTGGCTCGTTCGTGGCTGGAGAAGCATCGTCCTGGCGAGACTTTTCCTGAGTTACTCTTTACTGAGGAGGCCAAGTACTATGCAGCTCCTCCTTGGACTAAGTACGAGCCCGACTCGCAAGGTCCGGATGCCTATTTGGAGGAAGGTGCTGGGGATGAATTGGACAATCTTGAGGGCCCATGGCCTCCTCGACAGCCACAATGTCAGCCT
Source organism: Heritiera fomes (assembly GCA_032173925.1). Taxonomy (NCBI): domain Eukaryota; kingdom Viridiplantae; phylum Streptophyta; class Magnoliopsida; order Malvales; family Malvaceae; genus Heritiera; species Heritiera fomes. The sequence goes on from JAPDPM010000009.1 coordinate 18,818,206, forward strand.
GAGTCTTCTAGCGCACATGATCGAGTCGAACCTTCAACAGTGCAAGAAGTTCCTGAGGCTATCGAGGCGGGCGATCAGCCTGAGTCTATCGAGGCACTTATAGGGTTGGACAGCGATGAGTTTCAGATTTCTGATTCCACAACCGTTGATCCTGTGCCAGACTCCGCAGCTGTGGTCGGGCCCTCAAGTGATGATCCTTCATCCGGGATGGCTCCTTCGGCTCCCCAGGATCTTGGTGCTTCGGTTCCTCAAGTTCTTGATCCCTCGGTTATTGAGGGCTCTGGTGTCGAGGCGGCTTCTTCTCAGCTGGATGACTTAGTCCTCAGCGTAGATTAGGATTTTTTGTATTTTACTCTGTGAACATTCAATGAAAAGTACATTTCTTTTTGCAGCTTTTTGTATTTTCCTCTGTTTGTAAAGATTCAATGAATATTCAATGAAAAGTACGTTTCTTTTTGTAGCTTTTTGTATTTTCCTCTTTTCTTCTCTAAATGGATGTTTGTTTTTATTACAAGATTCTAACTGAATGGATGTTTGTTTTTATTACAAGATTCTAAAGAGCAGCATTAAAGCATAAAAATATGAAATGATTCTGTTTTCACGGTATAAAGCGTACCTTTACACCATGTTGCTCCCCGAGTTCTACTTTGAGACAGCATTGTCACTACTGTTCAAAGATGAACTTTTCTCGAGCGTTGTGCCTATCTCGCGCTCTTTTGGCTTAAGAACTTAGTAGAATAAGCAAGACTAAAATGTCCAAGTGTTAACCGTAATTTGTCAACTTATTGCGACATATTAATCTGAAGGATTTGTAACGTACCTCGTAACATGCTATCTAATTTGTATCTTTGTGTTATTTGGCTTTCGCACATGTCTGTTTGCCCAGCACTTGATGATTCCGCGATTGTACTTTTTTGAGGATTGGTCTTTTGCCCGTCTCGCACCTTTGTGCTTAGGGACTTTTAGATTTGCCCATCTCGCGCATTTTTCGCTTAGGGACTTTTATGTTTGCCCGTCTCGCGCATTTTTCACTTAGGGACTTTTATTTGTCCGTCTCGCGCATTTTTCGCTTAGGGACTTTTGTTTGCCCGTCTTGCACCTTTGTGCTTAGGGACTTTTGATTTGCCCGTCTCGCGCATTTTTCGCTTAGGGACTTTTATGTTTACCCGTCTTGCTCATTTTTCGCTTAGGGATTTTTTATTTGCCCGTCTCGCACCTCTTGTGCTTAGGGATTTTTGATTTGCCCGTCTCGCACCTCTTGTGCTTAGGGACTTTTGATTTGCCCGTCTCACGCATTTTTCGCTTAAGATTTGCCCGTCTCTTGCATTTTTCGCTTAGGGACTTTTGTTTGCCCGTCTCGCACCTCTTATGCTTAGGGACTTTTGATTTGCCCGTCTCGCACCTCTTGTGCTTAGGGACTTTTGATTTGCCCGTCTCGCACCTCTTGTGCTTAGGGACTTTTGTGTTTGCCAGCTGTTACCTCATTTTAATTCTTGTAACACATAATCTGTCTCACATATTGCATTAGAGAATATAAGAAATGATTGGCTGGCCTTTATTCATGAATCAGAAAAATAATAAGATCTGTAAAGTAATGTAACAATAGATAGGAAAGTAAGAATAATAACAATCAGAAAGCAAAAATTACAATGTTTACTGCCAATATAGCTTAAGATGGTTGGCATTCCAAGTCTTTGAGATCTTCTTTCCTTGCAAGGTTTCCAAGGTACATGTGCTAGGTCCGACCATCTTTCTGATTCTGTATGGTCCTTCCTAATTAGCCTGGAGCTTTCCATCCTCCTTATGGGCGTTTATGATTGCCGACTTTCTCAACACTAGGTCTCCTTCTTGCATTTCTCTGTTCTTCACCCATGCATTGTAATAAGTAGCTATCCTCTGTTGGTAAGCAGCCAATCTCATTTTTGCTTTGTCTTTCAGCTCGTCTAGCAGGTCTAGATTCTCCTTTAGTCCTTGAGAATTGAGTTCCTCGATGTAGGGGACCAACCGGGGTGACTCAGCTCCAACTTCTACTGGGATGAGGGCTTTAGTGCCATATACCAAATTGAATGGTGTTTCACATGTTGACACTTTGCTTGTCATTCTGTAGGCCCACAGGACACTTGGGAGCTTATCTACCCATGCTCTCTTTGCCTTGTCCAATCTAGTCTTCAACCCATGCAGTATAGTTCGATTGCTCACCTCTGCCTGCCCATTGGCCTGTTGGTAAGACACAGAAGATATTCTTAGGAGAATCTTCAGGCCACTACAAAAATTCTGGAAAGCATCACAGTTGAACTGCTTCCCATGATCTGCATTTATCACACGGGGGATCCCAAATCGGCAAATTATGTCTTTCCACACCATTGCTTCCACCTTCTTCTCAGAAATTGTAGCCAAAGGCTCGGCCTCTATCCATTTTGTGAAGTAGTTTGTGGCCACAAGCAAATAATTTCTTTGTCCTGAGCCTAGGGGAAAAGGTCCCAGGATATCTAGTCCCCATTGTGCAAATGGAGTTGGTTGAAGTGTGTTCTGAAGAGCCGAAACAGGCACGGTAGTTATAGGAGCGAATTTCTGACACTTTTCACATCTTCTCACTTTGTCTGTGGCATCCTTCCTCAGTTTAGGCCAATAAAACCCCGTGTGCAATATTTTCAAGGCCAGGGCTCGAGCTCCCAAATGTTCACCGCATATTCCCTCATGAACTTCAGCTAAGGTGTACTCAGCCTGTTGGGGCCCTAGATACTTCAACAGGGGCATTGTGAATCCCCGTTTATAGAGTTCCCCATTCACCACTATAAACTTGGCACTTTTTAGCTTCAGCCTTCGAGCTTCATCTCTGTTAGTGGGGAGTGTGCCTCCCAATATGTAGTCTTTGATTGGGCTCCTCCAATCGCCTCCGATTTCGACATCACAGACATCTTCTTCTTCAATGCTTGGTCTAGCGAGGGATTCCACTTTGACCATACCCCCTTTAACCCCTCTGGAAGAAGCCAATTTTGAAAGAGCGTCTGCATGGTTGTTCTCTGTTCGATTTATCTGAGTCAGCTGGAAGTGCTTGAATGACTGTGCCAACAATTGTACCTTCTGTAGATAAGGGACTAAGGCGGGTTCTCGTGCTTCATACTCACCCGAAAACTGGTTTACCACCAATTGTGAATCGCTATGTGCCATTAAGTAGCTGACTCCTAGTTTCTCAGCGAGTCTCATCCCAGCTATCAAGGCTTCGTACTCAACTGTATTGTTCGAACTTGGGAAATCGAAACGTAGGGAATACTCGTAGGTTTCCCCTTCAAGCGATATTAGCACAATTCCGGCTCTACTGCCGTCTATGTTACGAGCTCCATCAACAAATAATTTCCACCAGACTAACTCTGTTTCCCCTTGGACCTCTCGACCAGTGCATTCTACAATGAAATCTGCCAATGCCTGTCCTTTTATTACTTGGCGAGGCTGGAAGTGAATGTCATATTCACTCAATTCGATAGCCCACTTAATTAGACGTCCGGAGTGTTCTGGTTTCTACAGTATTTGCCTGAGGGGCTGATCTGTTAAGATAGTCACCGAGTGAGCTTGGAAGTAAGGCCGCAACTTCCGAGTTGCCATCACCAGGGATAAAGCTATTCTTTCAACTAAGGGATATCTTGCCTCGGCATCTAGCAGGACTTTGCTTACATAATAAATCGGGCAATCTCTATCCCCTTCTTTCCTTAGTAGGACTGCACTTATAGCTTTCTCCCCTACACCGAGGTACATAAGGAGGTGGTCTCGGGGATGTGGCCGAGATAATAGAGGCAACTCTTTCAAGTAGTCTTTCAACCTTTCAAAGGCGTCGTTGCACTCTTCCGTCCACTTGAAGTTCTTTCCTACCTTTATCGCCTTGAAAAATGGTAGACTTCTTTCAGCTGATTTGGACAAGAAACGACTCAAGGCTGCTATTCTTCCTGTTAGCCTTTGGACTTCTCTTACTGTATTAGGCGGCCTCATGTCCAAAATAACTTGAACTTTCTCGGGATTAGCCTTTATCCCTCGATTAGTAATCTTGAATCCCAGAAACTTTCCAGATCTCACCTCGAATGAGCATTTGTTGGGATTCAACTTCATTTTGTATTGTCGTAGCACATTGAATACCTTAGTCATTTTCTCGGCATGTGATTCTCCCTGTCGGCTTTTGATGATCATATCATCAACATAAGCTTCCTTGGTGTTGCCTAACAAGTCTTGGAACACCTTATTCACCATGCGTTGGTAGGTTGCACCCGTGTTTTTCAAACCGAACGGCATTACTTGATAGCAATATGTCCCACTATCAGTAATGAACGAGGTCTTCTCTTCATCATCTGGATGCATCATGATTTGGTGGTATCCCGAAAAGGCATCCAAGAAGCTAGTAATTCATACCCACAAGTTTCATCTACCAACTTATCAATTCGAGGTAGTAGATACAAATCCTTAGGGCAAGCTTTATTTAGATCTGTGAAGTCCACACACATTCTCCATTTCCCGTTGGTTTTCTTCACCATCACAACAGTAGCCAACCACTCCGGATAATTAACTTCTCTGATGAATCCTGCTTGCAACAACTTTGATATTTCTTCGTTTATTACCTGTTGCCTCTCTGGAGCAAAATTCCTCTTCTTCTGTTTTATCGGCTTTGCCCCTGAGATTACGTTCAACCGATGGCAAATAACTTCAGGATCTATTCCAGGCATATCGGCTGGAGTCCATGCAAACACATCACAATTTTCTTTTAAGCATCGGACTATCTCCCTTTTTACTTCTTCAGGCAGCTGGCTTCCTACGTACACTATTCTTTCTTCATCTTTTTCGTCCAACCGGATTGCTTCCATCTCCTCATCAGGTTTTGGCTTAGGCTTTTCTTCGATCGTAAGGATATCCTTCCTCTGAATCCCTTTACATGTGGTGGATGCGACATTACACGTCCGGGCCTGATCTCCCCTCACTTGTCCAACGCCGCGAGGAGTCGGAAACTTCATTAACAAATAGCAGGGATGCACCACCGCTCTCATGTCATTTAACAGTGGCTGCCTGAGGATCATATTGTACGCCACAGAAGTTGATCTCACTACCATAAACAACGCTTGTCGAATGACACACTTCGAGCTTTCCCCCAATGTCACAGGTAGCTGAACTGTGCCTTCCACCTTCACTTTTTCTCCTGAGAAGCCATACAGTGGTGTGGTTATTGGCTTCAGTCTATCATTCGAGATGTTCATTTTCTCAAAGCAACCCCAGTAAATCAAATTTACCGAACTCCCATTATCGACTAGGATGCGACTCACTGGGTGTTTTGCTATTACCACCGAAATCACCATTGGGTTATCATGAGGGATCATTACATCACCTCTGTCAGCTGGCGTGAAAGTAATAGGCTCTTCATCATGTTTTTCCTCCATCACCGAATTAATTTGATAAGCCTGTCGGGCGTAGGTCTTTCGAGAAGAGGAAGAAGTGCCAGCCAATGACTCACCTCTGGATATCACGTTAATAGATGGCCCTGTGGGTTGATTATCTTCCTCTCGATTTCTTCTTTCTACCCTTCTGTCATTATCTCTTCTTTCACCTTCATTTCGTCTAACAGGTCCTCTGTTTTTACCTCTTCTATCTCTGAAATTGTTTCCTCTGTTCTGCGCAGGGTAGTTAGTTCTATCACCTCTCCATACGAAACGATTTATTTTTCCTTCTCGTGCTAGCTTTTCTAGTCGATTCATCAACTCCCTACATTTTTCGGTTGTGTTCCCATGCGCTGAGTGATAATCACAGTACGACCTTAAATCACAGCCCAGATTCCCTGACGCCTTCTTTGGAGTCTGTATAAGACCTGTGCCCTCAATAGCTGCCAATACTGAAGCTCGAGATTCGGTGAGTGCAGTATAGGAATTGTATTTCAGTGCGGGAGCTTTATCAAACTTTCTCGGTTGGCTAGAAGATGCTTCAGTGACCTCTCTTCCTCGTTTCCTTCCATCCTTGGATTCTCCTATCGCCACCATTTTCATTACTTCCTCCTGGGTTACATACTTATGTGCGCGGGAAAGTAGGTCTGAGATGGTTGATGGCTGATCTAGCGACAAGGATTCTTGCAATTTCCCAAACCTTGTCCCCTGTAACATGGCTGCCACGACTATACCGACTTGCAGATCTCGCACCTCCAAAGTAGCATCTCTAAACCGATCCATATAACTTTTCAATGACTCCTTAGCTCCCTGCTTAATAGTGAGCAAATAGGTCGGTTCCTTCCTTCTCTGACTATTTACCGCAAACGCCTGGAGAAACTCGTTTCGCAGTTGGTCAAAAGAGATAATGGACCCTTCAGGCAGGTTATTAAACCATTTCATCGCATGTCCGGATAGAGTTCAGGAAAAGGCCCTACACATTATCTCGTCTTCCCATCCATGTAACAACATTAGGGCCTCATAGTTTTGCATATGGTCGTATGGGTCCATCTTTCCGGTGTAGGCGGTCATCTGCGGCATTTTGAACTTTGGGGGCAGAGGTTTTTGCATGATGGTTGTGCAGAACGGTACTCTCCTCCTCTGGCTCTCTTTTGCAGACACTAATTTTTTCTCTTCTAGTACCTCTTCTATCATCTTCTTCATGTCCATGGGGGGAGCGAGCTGATTTCGGGCATGAGACGAATCAGGTATGTCTCTGACTACTTGCTTGCCCTTAGATTGAGGTGCGTTTGTTCGTACCATTTGCGTGCACCAAGTGGGGTCAAATTCCGACCCGGTTCCCCAAGTGCTTTGATCTTCGACCCAGTTCTTTCCAGCACCTCTAATACCATGGTCTAAATTAGCACCATCAAAATTTAACAAGTCATGGTGGTGGGCGATAGATCCTGTCGCCCGGTCATCTTCCTGTCGCCCAGACACCTGTCGCCCTACATTTGGAGTCTGTCGCTTGACCCCTGCCATAGAATCCAAGCTTGCTGCTTCCTCAGTCTCTCGCCGAATGCCTACGACAGGCCTCCCGCTCCCCTGTCGTATGACCCCTGTCGCGAGCTCTGAACCAAATGCTTCCTCAGTCTCTCGCTGGGTGCCTGCGATAGGCCTCCCGCTCCCCTGCCCTGCCGCACCCAGATGAATGTCGTGCTCTTCAACAGGGGGAACCTCTCGCCAATGAGAGGGGTCTGCCGCTGTCGTGCCCTTCGGTCGCCCAAACCCCTGCGGCGGGACACCTCTATTTGTTCCTCCTACCAAGTTCTGCACGGCAGGCAGCATATCCAATGCCGGGAGAACTCCTTGGAACAGATCCACCATGGCTTGCAGTGCCTGGGTAGTTTCTTCGCTCTGTCGCCTCAGAGCTTCGAATTCTGCCTCCGACACGGTAATTCTTTCTTCCTCCCTGTTCACCTGGTTTGTCTGGCGAATCTGTTGTTCAGGGGAGCTCATAGAGTTTTCCTCACTTCTGGTCCTTACGTTTGTAGATCTTGTTCTCACTATCTTAGAAAATCTTGGCTTTTTATACGTTTCCCACAGACGGCGCCAATTGTTGTTGCACAAAACAACAATAAAGGTATGCTGACATCGATGTTTGTACTTAGTCTCCACGTGTCTCCAAGAAGCTTCTGTAAAACAAGAAAAGTCAAAGAGACACAGGGGTGGTTCCCTGCGTAGACACTCCGATGCTTAAGTCAGCCAAAAGTTCTTTAGAATTGGGAAACGTAAAAGCCAGTAGTCAAAAATTGGGGAATAAGATTATACCTGAAGCCTATTTATAGGCAGATATTCTAGGTTAATTACCTGGGGATAAGTACGCAACTTTGCTAAGAGTTTGTATCCAGATGTAATACAAATTCCTTTGTACAGATAAACTCGGACCTTGTCGCTGGCGAGAGACCATCTCGCGAATCACGTTATGGCGTCAGAGGTCTGTCGCCAATCGGTAGGCTGGGAAGATGACATGTGTTGCCTTGTCACGTCAGGCGATAGGCTAGGAGTCTATCGCCAGGTGACAGGTGTGATGCAGCAGCCAATGTGGTCTGTCGCAGGTAGGTAGACGGATGATACCACGTGTCGAGCTGTGACATCAGGCAATAGGCTAGGAGTCTGTCGCCAGGCGACAGGTGTGATGTAGCAGCCAATGTGGTCTGTCGCAGGTCGGTATACGGATGATACCACGTGTCGAGCTGTGACGTCAAGCGATAGGCTAGGAGTCTGTTGCCAGGCGACAGGTGTGATGCAACAGCCTATGTCGTCTGTCGCCGAAGGCCACGTGGCCTAGTGATCTCCCACCACGTGGTGGTCTTGATGAACCTTGGGCCTGGCCCAAAGAAAGTATACTTTGTCATATCAGTAGTGATTTCTACTCACTTATCGAGGAGCTATAAGTGCACCTCGAAGGAATACTGTAGGGATGGTGTTATGTATAATAAATCGAATGTTGGACTTAATCATGTATATATGTGTGTATGGATGATGGGTAAGTATTAATATTAATATGTATAACACTTTGATTTGAATCGATTTGATGTGATGATATTGATTTAATATGGAAATGTATATATTATAAGTAAGAAAGAAAAATGACACCACAAATAGCGTAAGCAAACTGTAAGAAAAGGAAAAAGTTAATTCGTATTTTTGATTAATCCATACGTTACACTAAATGATCTGACCTCCTATATGTGAGCATGTAATCTTTAGTTCTCTGTAGATACCGCACAACCCTCTTTACTGCTTTCCAATGATCCATTTTAGGGTTACTTAATTATCTACCAAGCATTCTAACTATGTACGCACTATCCAGACTCGTACAAACTTAAGCATACATAAGACTCCCTACTACTGAAGCATAAGGAATCTTCTGCATCTCTTCCTATTCAATTTCATTTATTGGGCATTGAAGCAAACTAAATTTATCACCTTTAGAAATGGGTGTGTCTTCTAATGCACAATTCTTCATGTCAAATCTTTTAAGAACCTTATCAATATATGTCTTTTGTGATAAGCTAAGTATACAACAAGAATGATCTCGATGAATCTGTAAGCCCAACACAAAGGATACATTCCCAAGATCATTCATCTCAAAATTATTCGCAAGAAATCTCTTGGTTTCATGTAGTATTCCTAGATCACTGCTTGCCAATAGGATATCATCGAAATATAGCACCAGAAGAATAAACTTCCTCCTAATAATCTTGTGATAAATACATTAATCAATATTGTTCTCCTTGAAACGAAAGAGGTGATTAGTTAATCAAATTTCTGATACCAGTGATGGGATGCTTGCTTTAAACCATAGATGGATTTCTTTAATTTGTATACCAAATGTTTCGATTCATCCTACATGAAATTTTCTTATTGCACCATATAAATTGTTTCTTTAATGTTACCATTGAGAAATGCTATCTTTACATCCATCTGATGTAACCTCAAATCATAATGAGCTATAAGTACCATAATGATTCTAAAACAGTCTTTCGATGAAACCGGAGAGAATATCTCTTTATAATCAATGTCTTCTTTTTAAGTGAAACTTTTGGCAACTAGACGTGCTTTATATCTTTCAACATCGCCTTTCGAATCTTACTTGGTTTTGAAAATCCATTTACAACCAATTGGTTTCGCTCGTTCAGGCAACTCGATAAGATCCTAAATGTCATTGTCCTATATTGATTTCATCTCATTTTTCATGGCCTTTATCCATTTTTGAGAGTGAATAATTTGATTGGCTTAACTAAAAGATTTTGGATCATCTTTTAATCCAATATCAAACTCGTGTTCTTGAAGATATTCGATATAATAATCAAAAAACACCGATCTCCTCTCCCTAAACGATCTCCTTAATGGCACTTTCAATTAAGATTGTTGTTGCTCCTACAATTAAATAAGAGCAGGTTCTTCAATATGAGTAGGAGGTAATCGAGGAGTGTCTTGATAATCCAGATTTGCATCTTGAATAATGTCAGACATAATTATCTAATCATTGTCAATTGCAGCAATAGGAACATTAACATGTTCTTCCTCAAAGATAACGTTCCTATGTTTGGCACTCCCATCATATTCAATATCCTTAATAAACTTAGCATTTCTCATCTTGAAAAAAGATCTATCTGATGGATCATAAAACTTGAAACCCCTCAATCTTTTTCTGTATCCAACAAAGTTGTAGCTTACTGTTCTTAAGTCCAATTTCCTTTCATTAGGCTTATATGGCCTAGCCTCAGCTGGACAATCCTAGATATGTAAATGTCTAATACTAGGCTTCTTTACTGTCCATAACTCATATAGGGTTTTGGCTACTACTTTGCTTGGAACTCGATTAAGCGTATACACTACAATCTTTAAGGCTTCTCCCCAAAGCAACTTTAGTAAAGAAGAATGACTTATCATACTTCTAACCATGGCCTTTAAAGTCCGATTTCTCTCAACTACACCATTTTGATTTGGAGTCCCCAACATGGTGTATTGAAGAACGATGCCACATTCTACAAAATACCTTGCAAAAGGTCCCAGACATTGTTCACCTGATCAGTCATAGCTACTATAATATTCACCACCATAATCAGATTTAACGGTTTTAATTTTCCTACCAAGCCGATTTTCAACTTCAGCTTTATAGATCTTGAAAACTTTTAGCAATTGAAACTTCTCATGAATCAAGTATAGGTACCCATAATAAGAATAATCATCTATGGAAGTAATAAAATACTATTGACCATTCCAAGAAGCTATAAGGAATGGGCCAATAATATCAGTATGAATTAAATCCAAGACGTTTAAACTCTTATTAGCACCAATTTTCTTGATATTTATTTTTTTCCCTTAATACACTCAACACAGATTTTGAAATCTGAATAATCAAGGGAATAGAGAATTCCTTCTAACACAAGCCTTTTTATTCTTTGTTCAAAAATATATGCTAAATGCCAGTGCCATAACATGGAAAAATTCTCATTTTTAATTAATTTTGTGCTTTGTATAACAATTACTTATACGTAAGGATTCATTAATGTATAAGGCATAAAGGTCCAATTTATATAGATTATAAACTAAAGAACTTGTTAATAAGTCTCTAAAATATTCACTTTTTAGAGTATTTTAGTGCATCAATTTTGCTTATTTTTATGTAATTTCCTCCCATTTTAATTAAATTATCTTCATGTGTAGGAATTTCGAGAATAATGAGAAAATTGAGAAAATGACAAGAAAATCAATAAAAATGGTTGGATTTGGTGTTTAACACCTAAAAATCATAGATTTAGCCTTCTCCAAACTCTAAATCTTATTTTCGTTATCTTTAAAAAAAAACCCAGACTTTTATTTAAACTTTAAACATAAAACCTTCTCTACCATAACCCTTTTAAAACCATATCTCATGTAAACACCTTAAGCCAATATTGAACCCCAAAAATCCCAAAAAAAAAAACCCAAACAAACCATTTGTTTTACTTGACATCTTGGTCCAAAAGGAAATTTTTTAAGAAGCTGGATTTGAAGAGCCCGAAAGGATAGAAAGAAGAAAGAGGCCCACAGATCTGAAGCTGCCCTAAACTATACAAAAAGGAGAGGCAGCCGCAAGAGAGAGAGGAGCGAAGGAGGTGGCCGGTGACAGTGGCCAGAACACTTTCCCTTACTTTACTGACATGTTTCCCTTTTCCCATGCTTTTAGTTTCTTGTTTTCTTAGATTCCTTTAAGTTTTTAATTTAGTTTTGGTTAAAACATTCAAGTATTGTAGTTTTGAATTTAGGATCAGTAAAATTTACCGTTTTAAATTTGTATTTCACTACTCTGCTTTATCGCTTAGTTACTGGTTTTAAATTTTCTTTGATTCTCTAATTTATGGTTTAGATTTTCTTTCTTGCGTTTCTGCATCTTTCTCTCTTTCGTTTCATTGTTCTTGGTTGTTGATTGCTCGGCAAAAGGAAACTTGTCTGTGCTCGGGTTTCCTCTTGTTTCGGCTGAAGAAGAATGCTCTGATCTTTCTTTTCCACATCACGTTGTTGGTCAGCTGCATTTCCGCCCTGGTTCTTGGCAAGAGACGTTGCTAAAGCTGCTGCTCTCGAATGCAAGGTTGCTGAAGCTATTCGTCGCAAGAAGCAGTCCTGCTGTGTGGCTATTTCCTTGCTGAAGCGGCGCGGTGCAAGGGCAGGTGTTGGGCATGGCAAGGCTACGATCTACTACATGTGCGTGAAACAGAAACGTGGGCTGAGCGGGTCTGCTGCATTTTTGGATTGGCGTGGCTAACAGGAGCCATGCGTGGCTACTGAAGCTGCAATGTGGTCGATGGTGTGTGCGTGACAAAGCATGAAGGCAAGCAGGACAGTTTTCCGTTGTGGGCCACGGTTTTAACAAATTTTGTTGCTTCATTTGCTTAAGAGTTGAATATTTTATTCATTTACTGTTTCATTATCCTATTTTATTAGTTCTATGTTATAATAGTTTAGCTTTTAATTTTAGATAATTTAAATTTCAGATTTTAATTCTCTTTATTTTTAGTTTCTCTTACAATTTATTAACGTATTAGTTTGTTTTAATTTAGTAGATTATTTAGACTAGTTTATTAGTGAATTTAATTAAATATTAGTTTATTAGTTCATTAGATTTTAACTAGTTGAATTAAATTTTCAATTTTAAATAATTTAAGTTTTAAATATTTCTTTTATTTGTTTTTTATTTTTAATTTCTTCTTTATTTTATATTTTATTTTATTTTATTTTTTATATGAATTTAATTTTAATTTAATTGAGCTTAGGAGTTAATTCACTTAAGAAAATTTTTATTGCTTGAATAAATCTAGGTGTGACCAATTTTAGTACTTAGCTAAAGCAAAATCTAACTGATCCTCTGGGAACGATACTCTACTCACTCTTTATTATTTGTCGCGACCCGTGCACTTGCGGTATAAGTTTAGAATGCAACATTTGTACCAATAAGATTTGAATACTGAAAAAGACTAAAATTTTTCATTTTGAAATGAACAAGAATATCCTGATTTGTCCAAATAAGAAATAGAAATCAAATTCTATCTAAATGACGGTACATAAAAAGTCTCATTCAAATCTAAATAACAACCAGATACTAACTTTAATATAAATAGACCAATAGCCTCAATAGGAGCCCTTTCGCCATTTCCTACATAGATGAATCTTTCAGCATTAGTTGGTTTTCTACTCCTTGGACAGCCCAGCATTATCACACTTATGTGAGAAGCTGCATCCATATTTATCCACCAAGTGTCATTTGGTACTAAAGCCAAATTAACTTTAGAACAAACAAAGTTGAAAAGTTTACCCTTTTTGGCAAGCCATTTTGCATACTTGGAACAATCTTTAATCACATGACCATCTTTATGGCAAAAGAAACATGTAATCACCTTATCCTGTTTCTACTACCCCTTAAGCTGTGAAGTTCTGGTATTTACAATGTCTTTTCTTATATTGTTCCTTTTCCTCTTTCTGTTGGTAGCATTGTCATTGGAAGAAGATGCTAAGTGGGCACTTTTGTCACGACCCGAAAGTCGCGACATACGCTTAACACTTACACTTATTCTAGTTTACAAATTTACAAACTAAATTTTTGCTTTTCGATTTATGGTTTGTATTCGGTACCAGTGTAGTCGCTAAACGATTTTCACTTATCATCGTCATTTAATTCAACTTAACTAACTTATTCTTTCATCCAAATTTGAGATAAATAATTCTCTAGGCCTGTAATTATCTGTTTTGATCGATAAAATATTCTTACCTAGAAAACAGATTGAAAATATCTCTTTTTATCTTTTAAGATTTCTCCAGATAAACAACCTCTAAGACATTATCATATATCATAATGCATAATGCATATCATCAAATGATTGTCATGTCAACATTCCTAATATTCACCACTAATTATCACATATATATCGAATCTAGGATCACACTCGATTATCATATTACTTACAAAATAATTCTAAAACAATCCTAAGTTACATCCCATGACACAAGCAAACAATATTGTGTAATCTTGATAAAATGTGCATGTAAACAAAATAATACATTATTGTATACCTCGAAAAATAGCAAAAGTAAGGCTCAGAGGACACTAGTATGTACCTAAGGTTAGTACGATCCCTGATGACCCACACAAAACTCCAAACGTGGACTCTAACTTATATGATTTGTGATGATGTTAGAAAGGGGTGAGCAAACCACGACTTAGTAAGTAGTTTAAGTAAATGCATGATAGGCTTATGTCGATCTACATACACGTGTGTGCATGAACAAAAAATAAAGCAATACGTATACGTGGTATTATATTCGCCGGATCTATCTATTTGGACTCATGCTTCAAGGTTAAGGCTATACGGGGTATTAGTCAGAAGGATACCATAGGTACCTCGTTTCCCTGAGCCTCAACATGATACTGAAAGGATAAAATCACTCGTCACAATTCTACAATGTTAACAGAATACATAACATTACAATAGGTAATGTGCTTACTTCAAAACTGATTCCTTATGCACAGTTCAAAACAAGTTCACAATGTATTTGTTCAAAACCAAATCACTATACACTTCTTTCAAAATAGATTACTGATCACTTTAAGCGTAACCTCGAAATGCTAAAATCAATGTTGCTATAAAAACAATTCCCTAAACACATTGTTCAAATTACGTAAATATACTGAACTAATAACTGATGAAGTTAGGCCTAAAGCCTCTAAATTCTAAAACCAAATGCTGATAACAATACAAATTTCCTAATGCATTTAGTTTAAAACTGATAATCGTAATAAAACTAAAAAATCAATAAGTTTAGGGATAAAGTCTCACAACATTGAAAATTGACATAGATAATGAAATAGTTTTCTAATACACTTAGTTTAAACACAACTATTGTGCACCAAGTTCAAAACAAGATCATCATGCACATGAGTTCAAAACACGGTTACTATGCACATGAGTTTAATACACAGTAACTATGCACATGAATTCGCAGCACAATCAAACGAGTTCGCAACACGATTACTATGCACATGAGTTTAAAACACAATAACTGTGCACATGAGTTTGAAATATAGTCACTACGCATATGAGTTTAAAAACACGGTGATTATGCACTAAGTTCAAAACAAATAATCTTATGAAAATAGATACTCAATGGAGTTAGGCAAAATGCCTTGAAATACTAAAAGCTGATGTTGAAATTAGAACAGAAAAAGTTTAGGCACAAAGCCTCAAATCACTAAACTAAAATTGTAATCAAAACGTATACTGATCAAGTTGGCATAAAGTCTTAAATACTAAACAGAAACTAAAATCCAAAATGAATGCCAATTAAGTTTGGCATAAAGTCTCAAATATTGAACTAAAGCTAAAATAAAAACAGATACTGATAAGGTTTGGCATAAAGCCTCAAATACTGAAAATTGATACTGATAGTGTAGGCAAAGATCCCTAATAACGGATATTGATGTCCATCTTAGCTAGTGATGGATAAGTGTCACAAGCAACATAATACATATGGCCATATAGTTATTCCAGTCCCGCTGCACAGTCAAGAATTGGAACTTGTTTGCTGGTTTTCCAGACAAGCCTAATAATGCTTAGAGCACAAGGCTTGTATGGCACAGATATTGATACTGAAAGTTTGAGCATAAAGCTTGATAGTCTGGTAATGAAACCTAGGGCGAAGCTCGATAGGCTCTAAGTGACTAGAAAGTCAATAAATCTACCCAAAATCAAATATATAGAGAAAAACAAAGCACTGATTGAAATCTTTTAATTCAAAAAATAAATTAGTGATTACTTATCAAAATCCTTTAGTTCAGAAACTGATTACTAAATACTGATCGAAATCCTTAAGTTCAAAAAATGGATTATTGGGCAAGACTTAACTTAGCAAGACAAAACATATCATCAAAATTTAAAGTACATCACTATGCCTATTGGGTGCATGGTTTTCACAACACAGATCAAAACAATTTTAAAGTTTGCAAATATGCATTAAAAGCCCTTGTTACAGAGTAAGTTCAAAACTATGCTTTTCAAGCTTAAGCATAATGCTGAGTATTATAAAGCTTATGCATACAATAGTTCGAGTCAAAACATGTTATGTGTAAATTCGCTTATGCATCAATGGAGTACCTCTACGTACTTTACACGATAACCTAGTGAGACTTTTAATGCGAACCATGCACACGTACACTTAGCCTAAACAGACTAGATAAACAAGAATCATGTAATAACTTAAACACTTGAACATTTTATTTCACACAACAAGCAAGCTTGGCCAGCCACAACACACAAATCATATAACACAATTTTCAATCTCGGCCTAAGCATCATCCAAATTCACAATTAGATCATACCTTACATCTTACCTTAATAACTTGATCAATAGCATCACAGCGCTTAATTTCGAAAGTTAGGTAATTTATTTATAGATAAAAAAAACATCTCTTACGAGATGATACTAGCGAAATGTAATCCACTTACCTTGATGCTTAGTAGTTCACTTCCTTGTTCTTCCAAACAAATTTCAATCTCTAACACCGCTTCAATTCGTTACGAATCAATTCATCACTATCTCAATAGCATATTCTTGTTTTGCTCAATCACATACTAAAAACATATATCTTAGATATACATTTAATCAAGTTCACTTCTACATCACGATTAATTCTTCGTTATCATGTTATGATATATATACTGGTACCTCTATCTATCTATATATATTTTATATACATATATATATATATATATATATATATATACAGATTCTTAAACCAATGTATGTTTCTTATTCTTGATGGGCTTTTCTTAGCCGAGTTTCGTATAACCCAATCTACATAAAATTCCAAATTAAAACCTTCACCAATAATTTATCCCTCATCATCCTTCTAATAACATATATATATATTTATGTATGCATATTTATACCTCATTTATCCTTATTATATCAATGATATATATTTGTATATTTCAACAGATACGATGACCTAAATCAAATCATACATTTCCTTTCTTCACATTAGGACATACATATGTATGTAATATACATATATGACACGTATATATTGAACTTAACCCAGATGCATATATTTGACCTTAAAAACCCTTATACCGAGCCTTTCTCAACCTCGAAAATCACCATTTTGTTTTTTTTACTCTAAACATTCTAACATTTGCAAATAAATCACTTATAATTAATCTCAACCAAAAATGAGCCTTACCCTTTTTCTTATAATGATTGAAGGCTACCCTTGCTGTCCCTGTTCTTGCCTCACGTTAGGCTACCACTAGCTCCCGTGAAAACAACTACTGTAGTATTGTTTAAGGCTTAGAATGATAGTGGAAATGTGGGGTTTATTTAACAAGTTTGGATCACCTCTATTCTCTTTTGTGCTCCTCTCGATTCAGCCAAGTTTAAAGCCAAAAGAGACCCCTGTTGCTCTCTATTCCAAGCACCAAAGACACCATTGTCCAATGCCTAATAGCCACCATTCCCTATTGTTCCAGCCTTCTTTTTGCCTAATTCTTGCGTCAATTACTGCCTTATTTTTATTTTTTATTTTTTAACTAGTTTTGGCCTTCTTATCAACCCTAATTAAACCTTGTAAATGCCTTAAAGCATCACCCTTGTTTTAGTGAGAAAAGACTGCGCCTTGCATCCCTGTTCAACCCGAGAGATGGAGTTAGCAACTCCCTGTTGTTAGCCTAATCAGAGCCAAGAGAGTGCCTTGCCTTCAATAACAACTTCTAAGCTTGATCGGCCCTTGCTCATGGTAGCCCTTGCTCTCACCAAATGCCCTTAATTTTGGACCAAGAATGCCTTTAGTCACCGAACCAGCTTCCAGTGACAGCAAGCTTTAGCCCCTAAAATTGCTATCATTCAGCCTCCTTGTGAGGACCACATTTTCCTAAAGGATAATGGGAAATTTACTTTTCAAAATGAAAAGTCAATGAAAATGAATGAATTAATTCATTGAAAGTAATTGGTAAATTTAATTAAGGATTGAAAATTGTGATGATAAAAAATATCATGAGGCTTGAATGACTAATCGATAATGTTTCGATTATAATTTTTTATCGGAGTATCCAAATGATAAACCGTAAATTTTTTTGGAAAACTAACTTAATTATATTTCCAAACATATAGGCGTCTTATTCTAGTTCCTTACGGATCAATACCAGAAATTTTGTAAAGCTACCCTATGAGCAATAGATTCTACCAGCCGACCTATCTGTAAAGATTCACCCATAGCGATTGGTAGGAAACTCCGATTAAGGTGATTCAAAATCCATTAGAAAGCTAACTTAAATATCTTTTTATCCATATAAGGCTCATATTTTAATTCATTATATATTAACAACAATAAATTCCTACATTCATGTCACATGTAGGGAATTTAGAATTGAGCAATCAGTAAAGAGTCGGACATAAATTTTGATAGGGAACTCCAATTGAGGTGATTCAAATTGTGTTGAAAAGTTAACTGAAAAATCTTTCCGGCCATGTATGGCTCATATTTTTATACATTTTGGATTGATCTCGGTGAATTTTTAAAATTGATTATAAGTGCAGTAAAGCAATTAGAAAAATGAGATTAATGTTTTAAATATGATATATATATGCGTATATAAAATATAGTATATGCCAAGGATATGTTTATACATATAAAATTGTAAATATATATTTATAAAAATATGTTAATAGAAAATATATATTTATAATATAGTTATATAATAAAAAAAAAAGAGAAAAGAAAGGGAAGTTGGATTAGTGGACAACATGGCCACTTCTTATTGGTTGGAACATAAATAAAGAAAACCAAAAAGATGGTCTTCTTCCAGCTTTAAGTCGGCAAAGAAAATTGCAGCAGACCGACTTTCCCTGTTTTTGGTTTGCTGCGCGTTTTGCTGCGTTTCTTCATAAATTCTTCACGCCACAACCATCATTCCTTCATCGATCCATTCAGTCTCCCTTACCAAACCTGTCCATCATATCCAAATCACTTAAACTTAGAATTGGAGGGCTGGATTACCAAACCTGTCCATCATAACCAAATCACTTAAACTTAGAATTGGAGGGCTGGAAACTAACGTGAGAGGGCTGGAAAATGGTTCTTTACTGTTCGGCAGTGCAGGGAGGGTAAGAAACGATGATGCTTTCTTATCTCTAGCTATTGTTTACGATTTAATTATGCATGAGAAATGTGTTGGAGACCTTGGTTTAAATCAGAAACTAATGTAGTGATGTGTGTGTATTTTGGTTATGAAATGGGTATGAAGATGTTATGATGATTTTAATGGTTAATGGATAAAAATTTAGTATGAGATGAGGTAAACATAGTTATATTGACAAGTAAATTGAATCATGAATATAAAGGGAAGAGAGGGCTTCGGCCAAATGGAGAAGCAGAAAGAAATATGGTGACTTTGATGGATGTGGCGTGAATGATGAATATTTTCTGCTGTAGCATGCTTCCACGATGATGATGATGTGGTGAATTGCAAATGCTTGACCAAAATACTAAGAGAGAAATTGTGACTTTATAATTTTGATACTTGATAGTCATGAAAGTAAGGTATAGATGGATTAAAGAAATTTTTATGAAATTAATCTTTGAAAATGATTAATATAATATAAGAGGGGGTATTCGGTTATGAAAGTGTCGAGAGGCTATATTAAATTAAAGAGTAAATGAATAAACCAATGAGAATAAGAGTACATGGAGATGGCCAAACTTATAAAGAAAGTTTCATGCCAATTTTATGATTTAATGAGTAAGGGATAATGAATTGGGATTAATCAAGAATATTGGTGAGAATTGGAATTTAGAAATAATAAGTATAAATGTAAGATGTGAATAATTGATTAAGGCATTGTCCATGATGATTCTCATGTCAATTTTATGACCTAATGATTTTAAAAGAAATAGTAAGGATGAGTAGAGAAACATTATTGGAAGTAAATTTGGAAAGAGATGAATCATGTGCATAAAGAGAGGTAAATATGACATAAAGGTAAATGAGATTATTTGGTTGTTGGAATTGGAAAGGGATATGATTTGATCATAACTATGTGTGGTAATTAACAAGAAAATAAAATTAATCATTTGTGGAGAATGATAGATGTAAACTAGAAATTATGGAATATTTATTTACATTGTGATATGGTGATATAAAATATAAGATGATATTACTGTGCAGGAGTAGCAATTCTGGGAAATAAAATTTCACATGCAATTGTAGGAATGTAAAGATATTGTGTGGACTCGAGGTAAGGGACGCGTGTGAAATTTGTAGGGATATCTCGAATGCATGTTTTTCATGCTATGAATTTTATAAAATTATTTAAAAAGTGAACTGCCACGAATTGCTATGAATTGGGGTTATATGGTTGGTTGAACTGTGTTTGAAAGTGCAGGGAGGCTAGGACATTGGCAGCCGTTCTGCTGTCGAAATTTATTAAAAATATTTCTAAAAATGCCATAAAATATTTTGGTACATTATTGATTTTTCTCCTAGCCTTAAAAGTGAGAAATGGATTATTTTTCGTAAATAGTGATTTTACCAAAAATCATTTATTAAATATTGATACTATTGATTTCGGTAGAAGTTAAATTATTGAAAATTCCTCCCACGTGTTTTATAATGGAATATGTGATGTGTAAAGTGAAATGGTGAATAATAAATATTTTATAAATTATTTTTAGTTTAATATTCACTATTTATTATGATTTTCTTTTATGGACTGACTAAAGTTTTATCACGTGTAATGATTTCCATAAAGGCTTTATCACTGTGTAAATATTATTTTGAGACTAAAATGTCTCTACATGGGTTCTATAATGAGAAATGTGTTTGGTGGAATTACTATTAATTTTGGAAAAATAAATATTTTTATTTTTCTATAAAGTATGAAACTACCGGAAATGTTTTCTATTATCTTGAATTTAAAGTTTTGAAAAGAAAGCATGGAAATATGAGTATATGTGTTTACGGTGAAATGAAATATTTATGAAATTTATCACTACAGTGTAAATATTTTACAACACTGTTTTCATCGTATGAGACATTGTGATTTATACCTTTATGGATTTTCTAAAGATATTATCGATTTTATTTAATTCCATAAAGGTAATAAGATTTCATATACATTGTTTTGAGAGTTATAGGCCCCGTATCATGCTGATATGTGACGTGTGATATGTGATACATAATATGTGATATGTGATATGTGAAGCTATTGACACTGATCCTGTCTTTAGCGTCCCGGTTGACACCTGATTAGTGTACAATTGAGAACATTTATAGACTATGGCTATAGATCTCATATGATACTGATACTCTTCCTTACGGGGATTATAGCATAATAAATTGAGGGTGTTGCCTTAGTCTCCACTATTTTATGACATGAGAAGTGATGGTTTTACATGAATGATGATATGAAAAGATGAATGGCTATTATATGTTTTATATGAAATGAATGATGATTTTCTAAACAGTTTACTGTACTAAATTTCGTACAATACTGTTTATGAGATTTCAATGATACATGTGATACGTGATCTATTTTCAAAAAGGAAATAGAAAGTTATTAATCTAATATTCTTTTATGATTTAAAGGTGAATATTAGATTATGTGACTCGATGTTTTATATGTTGAAAGTATTGATTTGAAATAAATATGAATTGGTATGGAAAAGATGAATTATAAATCTGTAACGACCCGTTACCACATTTTTCACCTTATTTTACGCAACTTATCCGGTTGGGCTACCTCTGATACTTCACTTTACACTTAATGTTAAACAATTTCATATAATAATTAAGATTATATACATCCCCTATCTTACTCTATAAGTAAGTAGTACTGTACACATGTCTAAATACAGAAAATAAATGATCATACCTCATATATCTCAGTCGGTAGTTGTAATCCACAAATGTCGGATCTCACAATCATCAAAACCTGAAATGATAATATTGGGGAGTGAGCAAACCACGGCTCAGTAAGAGAGTTATATGTCACACTCGATATTCAGCTATCTATATGCTGAAAATATTTTTTTTTCATTTTCTTTAAAATCTTCCTAATTGGCTCTAGGCTCACATGTAGGAAGGATACTACAGTCGGCTAGGGATCCAGATAGAATAAGGTAGGTATTTTAGAACACCATACTTGTTCCGGAACCTAGAAGCAACTGTAGAGAATATTAATTTCGTTGTTTTCAAAACGATATAATTTTTGTTTTTCCACAGAGTAAACCACTTATTTCTTTTCACTTCAGTATACTTTAAAACACGTGGCATTTCAGTAATAAAAACAGTGGTTTACTTCTCTTCTCTTCAGTACAGTAAAAACAGTACAGTACGGTGATTTGTAAATATCCAATCATTGGATAATTACTTCTTCGATTATCTTTATCTTAGAAATAATTCTTATGTTATTCTTTTAAAATAAACATTTATTTCTCTTTTCAAATCAGTAACCGTATCATACTAAAACGCCGTAAGAAATGCATTTAAAATAGTCATAGTATCGATATATGTAGAAAACAAATGCCATAATAATGCATTTCATACTTTAAATCATTGTATGAATTCTTTAATACATATATAAAAAATTCATACTTGTTTCAAACATGCATCATACTTTAGAAACTTAACATCATAATTAATAAAACTTATCATACAGTTCATGGAGACTAGGCGATATCATATAGCTAGTATGCGGGTCATGACACATCATCCTTCGAAGAGGGAACAGAATACCTATGGCCATGGTATGGGATGTAGACCTGATCAGGGTCGTACAGCGAATATGCACCACGAAGGACCAACATACCCACAAGGGACGGAAACATGCACAATGTGGGCAAGAACATGCACGACGTGGGCTAAACAAAACATATGCCACAAGGGATGGAAACATGCACAATGTGGCAGGCATGAAAGGCAATAACATAAACTATAGGAAGGCCTTAGTCTCAAATCTTTACTTACTTTTGTAACTTCTTAATCATACATTTGGTACAAATAGGTAAGGAACGAGAGTGCCTGGGTCTAAGTTAGCCGAGGATTTACCACCCCAATCACAGTTTCAGAAAACACACTTAAAACATTATTGAAAAATATGCATAGAAATCATAAGGTTCGTTTAGCTAATTATCAAAAGACTATGGAATTTAACTTCAAAACGAAATTCATGCTTCAACATTTCTTTATAAATTGCAATGAAGACAATTTGCAAAATCATCACTGAAAATATAGAAGGGCAAAACTGTCTTTTTTTTCACCGTAAAACACATATGCACGCTTTTTCGTCCATTTAATCGAAAACATGGTTTTATAATTATCGAAATTCAATTAAATTATTTTTATAATTTATGAAAATAAAATATTTATTTTCTAACTTTAAATTCCCATCACCATGTTTTCTTCTAAAAACACGTGTAGAGACCTCTAGTCTCGAAATCATAGGTTATTCATCATTTCTTAACCTTTATGAAATTTTCATAATTAATTATTTCTATAATTAAAATCATAAAGGTTTTATATGAATTTAAGTGAATATTTAAGAATATTTATAAAAATATTCACTTCAGTCTTTTTTTTTCATTTTCATCTCGTTTCACGTGAAATATCACCTACATGGTGAATTTTCGGTGATTTTCTTTTCACCATTCACAAAAACATGAATATTTTAAAATCAAATATCATTATATTCATGTTTTATGAAATTTACTTAATTTCTCGATTTTCGTACTTGAAAATCGTTTCACGTGAAATCAAATCATTTATTATGATTTTCGGTGATTTTCGGTAAATTTCAGTAATTATTCGATAATTTTTTGGCAGTATAACGGCTGTCGATTTGGCTAGCCTCCTGCACGGAAAATGCAGTTTATATTTCTCAACTAGTATTTCACCACAATTTGAAACCGATAAATCACCACAAATTTCAAAACTAATCATTATAAATTGCATTTATAAATTAAATGCATAATTTAAAACATGTGGTCGAATATCCTTACAGGCGGCACATGTCTCTCTTACCTGTTTCGGGTCGGCGACTGCCTCTCGAAGGTCGCGCCAATGTTCACCTCGCCCGATTCCATCGGCTCAGTCATCGAGGGAATTTTCTGGAAATTAAATTCTAAAATTTAGAATTTTTTCATAATTATTTAAATAAATAAATTATTTAAATAATTTAACATTTTCCGGGATTTCTTACCAATTCCCGTAATTCTTAGGATTTCCCGTAATTTTCGAATTCTCGAGAATTTTCCAAATTCCCAGAATTCCTATTTCTCTTTCTCTTTCTTCTTTTCTTTTTTTTCTTTTCTTTTCTTTTTCTTTTTCTTTTATCTTTTCTTTTTCTTTTTCCTTTTCTTTCTTTTCCAACTGGACCAGTCACCCCCCTCACCGTCGGTTCTCCTCCGGTGGCCGGTTCTCCGGCGGTTCGGTGGCTCAACAGCTGGCCGGCACCACGGCGAAGCTGGATCTGGTCTCCGTTCGGTCTGGATCGGCGGCACGGCGACGGATCTACTCGATTTACCTTCGGTTTCTTCTCCTCCTCCGTCGGCCTTCCTCCGCCGTTTTTCGCCTCAACCGTGGCCTCCCACGTCTTCCTCTTCCTCCGACGAAGCTTCGATGGTAGTGGCGGCAACCAATTCCGCCGGCACCGCCAGATCCCTTTTTCGTTTTCTTCCTCGGTTTTCGCCGGAAGTTCCCTTCGATTCGCCTCGTTTCTTTCCTTTCTTCCGCCGCCGATGGCTTCCTTCCTTTCCTCTTTGGCAGGCGACGGTGTCCCTTCCGTTTTCCCTCATCGGCGGTGGCAACTCCGCCACCGTCTTCTCTGGCTAGGAGGGTCGGGATCCTTCCCCGATCTTTCCTTTCCTCTTTCTGTTTTGTTTCTATTTTTAGTATATAATTATACTATATACTATATATTATATAATATATTTTATACATATAATATATACTATATATTATACATATATTATTTTATATATAATATACTACAATACATATTATATATACAATATATATTGTGTATATTACAAAATATATATGTAGTAGTACATATATGTATATATATATATATATTTAATTTAAATAACCTTTACACATATATTTATGTATTGTATTTACAATATATAAATGTACACTTTTAATGTAAAGTTTATATTTTACATTTTCATATATGTATATATATATTTTATATATACATAAAATATTATAATTGTATACATATGTATTTGTATAAAAATACATTTATATAATATATAATTATATAAACGTATTTCCTATTTTCTTTTCTCATTTCCTTATTTAATTTGCATTTTCCATTATCCAAATTAAATTTCCTCTCTTCATTATTTTTCGAATTCCCAAATATTCTTATTTCCAATTTAACTTCCTTCACTCGAATTTCCAATATTCCTTATTTCCAATAAATGAAAAATTTACGGTTATCACATTCTCCCCATCTTAAAAAATTCGGCCCTCCGAATTTAACTTAAGTCCAAAGGTGGTACATGCTGTATACTTACGACTTCATTCTTTAGATCAAGTTTTACATAATTACTACCAGCATACTTTCAACATCAAAATTACTTTAGACCATTACGTGCTGTCTTTCATCATATATATCTATACTCCCGTAAGTTCATTTCTCAAATTGGGAGTTATCAATCTCATTTCTCTTTTCATATAAGAGTCCATACACAGTATTTTTTTATATCATAGCTGATCTATGCTGTTCATCATCCATTCTTCTCACTTAGTGCCAAGTCGATATAATTTGGTACTATCATGTACTTAGGTCAATTAGTTGCATGTAATTTGTCCCAGTAGCTTATACATCTTATGCACACGCTCTCTCAATATCATGGAGCATTTACATCTCACGCTCATATATGTATACATCAGTATGGAGCAGTACTACCAATACACTTGGGATCTCAAAACCTTTTCCTATCTCTCATTAGCATATGGCAACTCAGAGATTCCCATTACGTGTAAGGTTTACTGGAACTGTACATACACATTCACACCGTTTAACACTTATACTTCGACTAAGGCACTAGAGAATCTAGAATTCTGATAATGGAAAGTGATTTTATTTAAATCTTCAATCATTAATTACTTCCATATCATCATTTCTCTTTTGGACTCTTTATTGTCCACAATATTCATTTTCACACTTATTCCACCCAGGCTGCATCTCATGCAAACTTTACTATGGATTATCTCTTACAATCATAAATCATGAGACAATCATATTCTCTTCATGTAGTATGGTCTTTAAATTTCTTTTCATAATTCAGATTCCATAATTGAATCCTCAATTTATATATTTAATCACCACATCATCTATATACTTCCACTGTTTCTATCATGTTACGGTGGTTATATGTATAATCATTTTTCCATTTATATATTGGTAGTAATTAATACTTGTCATTTATCTTACTCCTTTGAGTATCATTACTTTCACTTATCAAATCTGGCTTGATTTTTTTTTGCCACAGTTAGGTGATAACCAACACAAATCACTTTCAGTCTTACCTTCGGGAACTGTTTCATATTAATGTTCCCTTCTCATTATGCAACTTATTTCCTTATTCCACTTTCATTTTTGTTTTCGTATTCCCACTTTTATCTTTTCATGTTTTTACTCTCATCTTTTTAGTCGGTTTTCTCGATTTGGTATAGTACTATACTGCTAAGATCTTTTAAAATCTTGCATACCATCTTTTCTTTACACTTATCCATTTACTGACTCTAATTTCTTTAATTATATCTCATTAGTAGAGCAGCTAGTCTCATAACTCTTTTATATATTGGCATTAGTATCTAGCTAGACTCATTATTTTCATATCTCGATCATTTTCTGTATTATAGACAGATTCACTGTCACTTGTCGTCTCGAGATCATATATCTCAGGAAGAGATACTATCTAGCCAAATCTCTTAATTACCAATCTTAACATAATTCCACAGTCTTTAAGAGTTTAAGGGTTATACCACAATGCTGCTCATTTTCCATTTGTACTTTAGACTCTATTAATATCTCCTCAATTTATTCATGTAAGGATGCCTCATTTCTTAGGCTTATATACCTCACAAGGCAACTCATTAACCTTGTAACCTCAATAGGAACTCGTAAAATTCACTCCGAATTCTAATCATCATCTTATGGACATTTCATCCTTGTGTCCTTTCATTTACACTGTGTATTCTCAAGGCAGAGATATCTACTATTCAATTCATTTTGACACACACTCTACCTTGATTTCATTATTCACTGATTTATAGTACTCCATACAGTACATCAAGTTGCAATGCATATCTCAAATAGTCTGGTTTTATAATTAAATATTCATTTAATACCTCAGAAATAGTATAAATGTATAGAACCTCAATACCGTACTGCTATGGATTTCATCAATTTTGTTTTCTAAGCACTTTCTCAGTCATATTATGTAATTATTTCACTTTTCATAATATTCAACGATCCCGTAATAAACATCCAATTTAATACACTCTTAATTCAGGCCCTTACCATTAATAACCGGGCCAATCATTTTGCAACATTCCACTACACTCTTATCGGATCGCATCGTGTAAGGCCTCAGCTCGTCCACCGTCTGTCTGTACACATTTTTACTGTCCTCTTTGAGAATGCCCAGCCCTTTCACTAGGTCACTCACTATTCGCATCCCTAATCCACGTGTAAGTGGAAGTCAGTATTAGGGATCATTACATTCATATGACATCCTCTATGCCATTAATAATTCCATTACTATCAAGGGATTCAAGATTAACTTGATTTCATCACTAT
This sequence comes from Heritiera fomes, assembly GCA_032173925.1. Taxonomy (NCBI): domain Eukaryota; kingdom Viridiplantae; phylum Streptophyta; class Magnoliopsida; order Malvales; family Malvaceae; genus Heritiera; species Heritiera fomes. The sequence continues at coordinate 18,846,006 of JAPDPM010000009.1, forward strand.
TCAGAGCTTTGCCCATCATAGGGGCATTTTCATCGTTTCGACGTTTATTTCTTTCTCCTCAGTATACATTTTAATCATGAACTGATCATCTATATGCTAATAGTATCCTTCCTGATACTTATACCAGCAATTTAGATCTCATTCGATTTCGACATAGAAGTTCACTAAAATCCATAATTGGATTATTTTGCATGAAATGCAGCTTTACATCATCAATTTCTCTGTCAAATCAACCAATTCCAACTTCCGTTAGTCTATTCTGACTCCTTGTAACATTTTGAAGGCAGGGGTATTTTGGTCATTTTTTTTCAAAAATTTTCTCTCTCTTCAAATTACCCTCAATCGATGATCTTAAAATCTATTTAATGATGATATTTCATTCCCCTCCTTTATATCATCACTTTCAGGTCCCTGTTCAATTCAAACCGTAAAGTATTGGTGGGGCCCTCATCGAGTCCTTCCGGTTCTTTACCGAACAGGCCTTCATTTAGATTATAAGAATCACCAATTTTTCGGTAATTTCTGAGCCTATTTTCTTCTTTAATATTCTTAATTTATACTTTCTCACTCCTTTAAAATTATTTTATTCAATTTACAATCATTTATTTTCTCTATGTATTCAGATGACACAGTACTACCGAGGATGTTTAACACTTTTCCTTACAAAAGTATTCACAGACATCAAGCCAACCCTGCTCTAATACCATTAAATTTGTAACGACCCGTTACCACATTTTTCACCTTATTTTACGCAACTTATCCAGTTGGGCTGTCTGTGATACTTCACTTTACACTTAATGTTAAACAATTTCATATAATAATTAAGATTATATACATCCCCTATCTTACTCTATAGGTAAGAAGTACTGTACACATGTCTAAATACAGAAAATAAATGATCATACCTCATAAATCTCAGTCGGTAGTCATAATCCACAAATGTCGGATCTCACAATCATCAAAACCTGAAATGTTAATATTGGGGAGTGAGCAAACCACGGCTCAGTAAGAGAGTTATATGTCACACTCGATATTCAGCTATCTATATGCTGAAAATATTTGTTTTTAATTTTCTTTAAAATCTTCCTACTGGCTTTAGGCTCACATGTAGGAAGGATACTACAGTCGGCTAGGGATCCAGATAGAATAAGGTAGGTATTTTAGAATACCATACTTGTTTTGGAACCTAGAAGCAACTGTAGAGAATATTAATTTCGTTGTTTTCAAAACGATATAATTTTCGTTTTTCCACAGAGTAAACCACTTATTTCTTTTCACTTCAGTATACTTTAAAACCCGTGGCAGTTCAGTAATAAAAATAGTGGTTTACTTCTTTTCTCTTCAGTACAGTAAAAATAGTACAGTACAGTGATTTGTAAATATCCAATCATTGGATAATTACTTCTTCGATTATCTCTATCTTAGAAATAATTCTTATGTTATTCTTTTAGAATAAACATTTATTTCTCTTTTCAAATCAGTAATCGTATCATACTAAAACCCCGTAAGAAATGCATTTAAAATAGTCATAATATCGATATATGTAGAAAAAAAATGCCATAATAATGCATTTCATACTTTAAATCATTGTATGAATTCTTTAATACATATATCAAAAATTCATACTTGTTTCAAACATGCATCATACTTTAGAAACTTAACATCATAATTAATAAAACTTATCATACAGTTCATGGAGACTAGGCGATATCATATAGCTAGTATGCGGGTCATGACACATCATCCTCCGAAGAGGGAACAAAATACCTATGACCATGGTATGGGCCGTGACCTGATCAGGGTTGTACAGCGAATATGCACCACGAAGGACCAACATACCCACAAGGGACGGAAACATGCACAATGTGGGCGAGACGTGGGCTAAACAAAACATATGCCACAAGGGACGAAAACATGCACAAAACGGAAACATTTTTATCTCGTTTCATGTGAAATATCACATACATGGTGAATTTTCGGTGATTTCCTTTTCACCATTCACGAAAACATGAATATTTTAAAATCAAATATCATTATATTCATGTTTTATGAAATTTACTTAATTTCTCGATTTTCGTACTTGAAAATCATTTCACGTGAAATCAAATCATTTATTATGATTTTCGGTGATTTTCGATAAATTTCAGTAATTATTTGATAATTTTTCGGCAGTATAACGGCTGCCGATTTGGTTAGCCTCCTGCATGGAAAATACAGTTTATATTTCTCAACTGGTATTTCAACACAATTTGAAATCGATAAATCACCACAAATTTCAAAACTAATCATTATAAATTGCATTTATAAATTAAATGCATAATTTAAAACATGTGACCGAATATCCTTACAGGTGGCACATGTCTCCCTTACCTGTTTCAGGTTGGCGACTGCCTCTCGAAGGTCGCGCCCGTGTTCACCTCGCCCGATTCTATCGGCTCGGTCATCGAGGGAATTTTCTGGAAATTAAATTCTAAAATTTAGAATTTTTCCATAATTATTTAAATAAATAAATATTTAAATAATTTAACATTTTACGAGATTTCTTACCAATTCCCGTAATTCTTAGGATTTCCCGTAATTTTCGAATTCTCAAGAATTTTCCAAATTCTCGGAATTCCTATTTCTCTTTCTCTTTCTTCTTTTCTTTTTTTTTCTTTTCTTTTCTTTTTCTTTTTCTTTTATCTTTTCTTTTTCTTTTTCTTTTTCTTTTTCCTTTTCTTTCTTTTCCAGCTGGACCAGTCAGCCCCCTCACTACCGGTTCTCCTCCGGTGGCCGGTTTTTCGGCGGTTCGGTAGCTCAGCAGCTGGCCGGCACCACGGCGAAGCTGGATCTGGCCTCCGTTCGGTCTGGATCGGCGGCACGGCAGCGGATCTACTCAGTTTACCTTCAATTTCTTCTCATCCTCCGTCGGCCTTCCTCCACCGTTTTTCACCTCAACCGTGGCCTCCCACGTCTTCCTCTTCCTCCGGCGAAGCTTCGATGGCAGTGGTGGCAACCAATTCCGCCGGCACCGCCAGATCCCTTTTCTGTTTTCTTCCTCGATTTTCGCCAGAAGTTCCCTTCGATTCGCCTCGTTTCTTTCCTTTCTTCCGCCGCCGGTGGCTTCCTTCCTTTCCTCTTTGGCTGGCGACGACGTCCCTTCCTTTTTCCCTCATCGGTGGTGGCAACTCCGCCACCGTCTTCTCTGGCTGGGAGGGTCGAGATCCTTCCCCGATCCTTCCTTTCCTCTTTCTGTTTTGTTTCTATTTTTAGTATATAATTATACTATATACTATATAATGTATTTTATACGTATAATATATACTATATATTATACATATATTATTTCATATATAATATACTACAATACATATTATATATACAATATATATTGTGTATATTACAAAATATATATGTAGTAGTACATATATATATGTGTATATATATATATATATATATATTTTTAATTTAAATAACCTTTACACATATATTTATATATTGTATTTACAATATATAAATGTACTTTTAATGTAAAGTTTGTATTTTACATTTTCATATATGTATATATATATATTTTATATATACATAAAACATTATAATTGTATATATATGTATTTGTATAAAAATTCATTTATATAATATATAATTATATAAACGTATTTCCTATTTCCTTTTCTCATTTCCTTATTTAATTTGGATTTTCCATTATCCAAATTAAATTTCCTCTCTTCATTATTTTTCGAATTCCCAAATATTCTTATTTCCAATTTAACTTCCTTCACTTGAATTTCCAATATTCCTTATTTCCAATAAATGAAAAATTTACGGTTATCACAAAATCAAATATTCTTTTGTGAATTATTATGAATATTAGATTATTTGGATTAAATGTTTTACTATATGAAAGTATGGACTTGAGATTAATTTCAAAATGATATGGAAAATTGTTTTACATCAAAAATGAACATTTACTCTCTATAATCGCTTTGGGTTTTTGGGACAAGATAGATATTTCAAAATACCTTCGATTCTCTATCTGGATTTTCAGGCCGACTATAGTATCCTTTCCTTTTAGTGTGCCTAGCCTACCGATAGGAAACTAAAGGATTTACTGCATATAGTTTTCGTGATATCAAAATTGCATACAACTCTCTTACTAAGCCGTGGTTTGCTCACTCCTTTACTTTCATCATCACAAATTTGATGTATGGAATAGCTGAAGTACCAAACCATGGATTAGCAGTGCTTTGAGTAACTGGAATTATCGTATAATGGATTCTCGAGGTATCATGTTTACATTTGTATGTTCAGACAAGTTTATACAGTACTACTTGTTGTAAATTTAATTTCAGGGGATGTAAACTAACTCTTACAATTGTAAATATAAATTGACAATAAATAAAAGTTGTCTAAATTGTTTTACTGTTGTAGATGAATAGTGTTTGAAGACATCACAGATAGCCCAACCGATTCACATGTACGAAAATGTGTGAAAAAGCGTAAAATACTATGTATATGGGCTGTAACACTCCTTGAACTTGGCTTTTAAACTATAATGAACAATCGTAAACAAAACCAAAACCTTTGCTCCAACAATAGCCTAATCAATCATCGAACTAGCCCCTACGGCCCCATGTTCTCATGCCATTTCCAGTCTCTTCAAGCTTTATTTCCCTTGTTTGAAAACCCTTAATTTGCTGCCTTAAAACTAGCCTTCACTTGCACCAAGAATCCAGTCAATGGCTTTGCCGATCCACTCTTCCTCCATACCTAATCTGCTTCAATTTCTCTTTCCTTTTCTCTCGTTTCTTCCCTACTTGACCGGTCCTCACTTCAGCCAAATCTACTTCTAGCTTCAGCCATTGTCTTTGCTTCTCTCTCTTTCTCCTTTCTTTTCCATCGCTGGTGGTATTCCTTCCCTCTCCCTTCACCGCCGGTAGCTTACCTTTTTTTTCTTTTCAGTCGGGTTCTCTTTACCCTCCCTATTGGTTTTCTCCTCTAGTTTTGCAACCAAAGGTTTGATTATGGGTTGGTGGTATTTCCCACCAACCCGATTTCCTATATTTATTTTATTATTTTTATTTTTTATATTTATTATATATTTTTTCAAATCTATATATATATATATATTTATATATTTCATATATAAATATCATATATAAGCCTTATATATTTATATATTTTATTATTTATTATATATATTTTTACTAATATAAGCATATTAATATATATATGTGTGTGTGTGTGTGTGTGTGTGTGTGTGTTTATATATATATTTATATATATATATATATATATTTATTCATTTATTTCTTAATAAATGTATTATCTAGGTATAAGAAACAATACACATATATATTTATTATTTATTGCACACACACACACACACACACACACACACACACACACACATATATGCATGATTTCTAAATTTTTAATTCCTTAATATCAAAGATAATTATTATTTTATTTTATTTTTTATGGAATTAAATCCCCAATAAATCTATTAAATCCAATACCGCTAATTAAATTATTATATATATTTTTTTAATTCAATGAATTATTTTCTAAAAATAATCCTTGAATTTCTCCTATGAATTTAACATTTTCATAATTCGCATTATCCTTAATAATCCTCAACAATTAATTACTTCCAATAACCTATTAATTTAATTTCAAAAGTGTAAAATTCTCAATTGTCACAACTTTCTATCTTTTCTTGTTTCAATCTGTCTTGCACACATTGGGCAATAAGCTCATTAAAAGTCCATTTCTCCTTTTGAGCATTATAAATTATCTTACAAGGACTGAATTGTGCAAGAAGAGATATTAAGACCTAGTGCACGAGAATATTCTTAGACAACTCTAACTTTAGTGCCTTTATTCTTGTAACAAGATTAGACATTTCCATAATGTAGTCCCTTATGTTTCCTTTTCCATTATACAACATTGAAATAAGTTTAAACAAGATAGTCCTTGTTTCTACCTTTTCATTTGCAGTTGTTTGTAATTTGATTTAGGAAACTCTTATCATATTCTTCCTCAAGCATTACGCCTATGATGGTGTCCAGAATTGAGTGCTTCATGATCATTAGACTTGTGAGGTTTGAAGGCTCTCATTTTTCATAAAGTGTCCTTTCCATAACTGTACTATTATCAGCTGGGGCGAAAGGTTTGTTTGACCTGATCACATAGTCTAGATGCATACACCCAAGCACAATGGTAATGTGCTTATTCCATTCATGAAGTTAGTGACCTTAAGCACCAGAATGTTATTCAAATTGGCAAATAGAGAAGAAGCATTAACTAAAAGTAGATAATAATAATAATAATAATAATAATAATAATAATAATAGTAATCATCATCATCATCATCATCGTCGTCATCATGTTACATCCTGCATATATAGTATTTTACACTTTTTCACACATATCATAAAGGTTGGGCTGTCTGCGATGCCTTTATTTCCCATTTTCTTACACATTAAACATTTATAACCATAATTTACAATTTAATAATAATATTCACATATCGTAAATCATTTATCGTTTACATCCCCAGTTTATATTACAACATAGTAGTACTGTAAAACAAGTCTGAACATATAAAATAAATGATTATACCTCTAGGATCTCCACTAGATTGCCTCGGGGTACTCAAATGCAGCCAAAATCCTTAGAAAGTAAATCATGCAGTCACTGAAAATACTCTGTGGAAGTAAAAATAAAGGAGTGATCAAACCATGGCTCAGTAAAGGAATTGTATGTAAATCTTGATGCCACGAAATCTACATGCCATAAAATCCTTATTTTTCCTATAGGTACACTAGGGATCGAAACAGGAAGGATACTATAGTCGGCTAGGGATCCAGATGGAGCATGGAAGGTATTTTGAAATACTTGTCTTGTCCCAAAACCTAGAAGCGACTATAGGGAGTAATTATTGATTTTTGAGATAAAACACTTTTTCCATAACATCTCATATTAATTTCCAAATCAATGCTTTCATAAATTAAAGCATTAAAGGAAATAATCTTATATTCAAATAAAATCATAAAAAGAATATTAGATTAATAAATCACCATTTTCCTTTTGAATACATATCACATATATTACTGAAAATCTTGTAAACGATATTGTACTCGATTTAGTACAGCAAACCGTTTAGAAACCATCATCCATTTCATTTGAAAACATATAATACTCATTTATCATTTGATATCATCATGTCATTTAAAACATCATTTTCATATCATAAAATGGTGGATTGAAGCATCACTCAAAATATATCATGCTACAATCCCTGTAGGGCATAAAATCATCATATGAGATCTATAGCCATAGTTTAGATTGGTCCTTAGTCCTACACTGATCAGGTGTCGATCGGGACACTGAAACATATCACATATCACATGTCACATAGCACATTTCTGCATGATAAAGGGGCCATCAGTCTCAAAACAATATTCTCATTATCATATCATCTTTATGAAAATCAAGAAAAATAATTAAAACCATCAGTCAGTCCATAAAGGTTTTATTTCTCATATACTGAATATTTACTAAAAATAAGTTCTAAAATATTCACTTTTCAACTTTTCACTTTATAAACAACATCTCACATTGTTAAACACGTAGGAGGAATTTTTAGTAGCCTCACTTTCATTAAATTCGGTAACATGAATATTTAAATAATATTTTTCAGTATATTCATGTTTTATGAAAAATATTAAATATCTCATTTCCAAGGCTAGGAAATCATTCAAATATGCATCAAAATATTTCATGACATTTTTATAAAATTTTTTAGGAAAATTCAGCAGCATAACGGCTGCTATTACCCTAGTCTTCTTGCATAGTCAAACACAGTTCAAACCAGCCAACAGCCACAATTTTCACAATTTCCAAAGCATTTCATTTCTCAAATATTCTCATAGAATTATTTGTAGCAAAATCATTGATTCGAGATATCCTTACAGTTCACATACGCATCCCTTACCTGTCTGACGTATCCAAGCTCTTTAAGTGCACCACTCGTAAACCGATACTCCCAAGCTGTAGATAATTTCACCAAAAATATTATTTTATAAAATACTTATTTTTAAGTTATTATTCATGTCTAAGTGCAGCCATATTGGACACTACAAATATTTTTGCAGTATAATTTCTACTAGTAGTATAACACAACTTTTTCATTTTAAGTCGGATTTTAAATCCAAGCATACCGATAGACTCTTTGTAATTCCTACAGTCAAATGGCACCCTAAAATCATCAAAACCAGCCATGCACAATGGTCCCCTTACCATGGCCGAAATCACCATCATGCTTACCTTATTGAAATTCAACAATTCAATGCCATAATCTTATTCTACCATGCTTAATCATTAATTTGGTATCCATTTCATGCATGAAACCTCATGAATCCCTTAGGTTCTAAGCTTGGCCAAAACCCCCTTGCATGGCAACATTTTATTTTGCAAGATTTAATTGAAACTAAGACCATAAACATGCTTGTCATGCTTAAAGGAATCATTCTACACCATTAGAATTCAAGGAAGCATAATGTATGGCAATGTGACACACCTTGGCCGAATCTTTGAAGCTTCCTTTCTTCTTGTTTTGTGGCTTATACAATGATCTATTGTGATAACCGAAAATTTTTCTATTTTTGGTATTAATTACTCGGAAATAAATAAATAAATTCATTTATGAGATCGAAATATTGTCAGAATTCTCAGAAGTGATGAAGTTGAGGAAATTATTTTGAATAATTTTCGGATATTAAGAGATCCAAATATTAAAGAAATAAAAGTGAGCATATTTATTCCGGATATTAAGAAATCCAAAATGTAAGGAATAAAAATGTGTATATATATTTATTTATTAACTAATAATTATATTTATAAATATTTATTTATAAATATAATTTAAAAAAATTTGGGAAAAAGAGGCGGGAATTGGGATACCTGATTCCCTCCCAAAATTTCTCCCTTCTGTTACAAAACAAAAGAGAGAACCCAGCTGTAGCTCTCCCCCGTCAGTGAGAAGAAGAGAGAGGAGGGAGGAGGTGCCATCGTCGGTCGAAGAGGGAGAGAAGGAAGCTGCCGACGACGGGAAAGAAAAGAGAAAGAAAGAAAATGAGAAGAAAACTGAGAGCAAAAAGAAAAAGAAAGAAATGACAGTGCCACCGATCTGGCCACTGCCACGCTACCCGTGCCGCCAACGGAGGAAAAGAAAAGAAGAGGAAGCCACCGGAGAAGAGAAAAATGGAAGAGGGAGGAGAAAAGACGGGAGAAGAGACCGAAAAAACACCCCTCTAGATTCACCACCGGCGGTGCAGTTGCTCGAGAAATGGAGGCCAAATCCAGCCTCGTCGCCACCCCAGCAAGCTTCGGAATGGCTGAACCGTCGAAAATGGTGGCCGTTGGTGGGTGAACCGGCCAAGCAAAACTGAACCAACTGAACTGGCCAACCCGATCCGACCCAGCCAACCCGAACAGACTCGGTCAACCCGATCCGACCAGGTCAACCTGACTCAACCCGACCCGATTCAGAAAAGAAAAGAAAAAGAAAAGAAAAAAGAAAGAAAAAAGAAAAGAAAGGAGAAAAGAAAAAGAAGAAAAAGAAAAGAAAGAGAGAAAGAAGGAGAAGAAAAAAGAAGAAAGAGAAGAAGAAAAAGGAAAGAAAAAGAAATGGTAAGGAAAATTAAGAAAAATAAATTGATGATATTTATTGAATAATTTTATTGTTGTATTGATGTAAGTGCATTGATATTGTAGCAAAAACGGAAATGAGACAAATGGTGGAGTTCGGCAAGGCTCGAACGTCAGAAACACGCTAAGCTTTGGCAAATAGGTAAGATACTTTTATAAAGCATTAGTAGCATTATAATGTATGTTTTGGGATTATGATTTTTATATGATGCATTGATGGAATGATTTTTAAGTACTAAGAGGACCCACAACTGATGGTGGGGGTCTTAGTAAGAAATAAATAAATGGTGAGAATCAACGGCTGTATGGATATAAATTGTAGTTTCCTTGCAGGAGGTTCTGACAAAATTAAGTCGTTATGCTGCCGAAATTCATAGGAAAATGTGATGAATAAGATCAAGGTTTTTCTCATATAAATGGGATTGGATAGAATTATCGAGAGATAAGTATTGAAAGGACACTGGCATATTGCCAGAAAGACTTAATTTTCGGAATGGTTTGAATAAGTAAATGGCTGAACGAATAAATTGTGAGAGTATTGACGGAGTGATAATCTTAGAAATTTTGGATTTTCTGATTTTCTGGATTCTTGGAATAGTTTCAAACATGATAATACGGACATTGCAAGAGATTGGTGTTGAGATGGTTTTATCGTAATACATTGCATTGTCAAATATACGAGAAATAATAATCGGGCATACACTTGTGAAGTTGGTCTTAATATTGACATGTAGTACACGATGGATAGTAGTGATATTGAATTTTAATAAATGTATGCTACATGCATACATAATCTTATTGAGAATGAGGTTGAGTTCCGACACAATCTAATCACTGATAGATTTAAATAAATAAGTGACTTGGAGAAATTTGGAAGATATGATAAATGGCCCATTTTAGTATTGTGTTTGAGAAGATGATAATAAGAAAGTAGATTGTGATGCCTTGTGGACATCTGATAGAACACACATCTACATAAAAGTATACTTATATATGACTATGTTAAATAGATGTGAATTGGGATTTTTGCAGTAATATGGATGGTCGTAAGGCGATTGAAATTATTGAAATACTGTTAATAGTGGCAATTGGCCAAATCTCTTAAGTGGGCAAATTGCTGACCCAATTGTGACTCGATAATATCTTTATAGATGATTCTAGTGTGGTATAATACACAGGCCATATGAAAATTGATTTAAAACTATGATTGAGTTGGTGATAGTGAATGAAGTTGGGCATCAAGTTGGAATTACGAATGGGTACCAATATGCCAGACCATAAACAGATTTGATAAATGACTATTAATCTTGTGGTTGCAATTCCCTCGATGTCGACTCTGGAATATATCTTGAATGGTGATATTGGTAATGGCATAATTCCAGTATCTTGATGATTATAGAGAAATACGATATCTAAATGTTCATAGATACTAAGAGGACTTATACTAATGGTGGTAGTCCTACTATTGATAATGAAATATACAAGTGATTGTATAGTCGATAACTGTAGAGAAAGAATATGACATATCAAGGAACCATAGTGAATATCGAATTTACCTATTAGGTATGATCTGATTGAAATCAAAAGGATGGAAATGAGGGAACTGAATTATAGTGAACGCTATAATTAAATGACATGTTTGATGAAAATGATAGTTCACTATTTGAACTTGTGATTTAAATTGCATTGCATTTAAGCATGCCTTGTTACAACTTGAAACATTTCAATAATGTTTATATGAATACTATAAAGTATTGATTAGTTTTGAAAGGAAAGTATATGGTCGATATATATATGTTATATATAAAACTTCTTAAATGATGATACCATATGCTTTACATGATTTTGACAAGAAAAGATAAAGATTTAAATGTTTTATGATACTGTAGGCACCTTAAAAGAATTAAATTCAATAAAGCATAGTGGAAACTGCCTAATTGGAGCTTTGCTCATTAGGCAGAGATGCTTGTCCGACAATAGTCGTGGACAGGTCTCAGTCACGCCTGATCAGTGGGGCAGAGAGAGATAAGGTCTATGGCCATAGATAGCACCCTAGTTGGTTTCCAGGGGATGATGACATGATTTTCACTACTAGCTACAGTGATTTAAGCCTTTATTGATAGAGTGATAGGGATCTAGCCTAGTCTCTAATCAATATGATATGAAGTCTAGAGTATGATTTTATTGATATGAACTCTAGACTTGACATGATTTATACAATACATGAGACATGTTTGAAATGAATTATATTTTGAAACAGTACATGTTTTAAACATGTTTTAAAAGTACATGTGATATGACTTCGACACTTATATGATTTATATATGATTTTGTGTCAAACTTGAAATGATACGCGGTCTAGAGTATAGATTGATTTGATATGAACTCTAGACCTGATATGACTTACAGTATATGAAAAATGTTTTGAATTGACATGATATGAAAAGAGAAATGTGCACATTTTGATTTGAAATGATATGAAAAGACATGTTTTGAATTGACATGATATGAAAAGAGAAATGTGCACTTTTTGATTTGAAATGATATGAAAAGATATGTTTTGAATTGACATGATATGAAAAGAGAAATGTGCACGTTTTGATTTGAAATAATATGAAAAGACATGTTTTGAATTAACATGATATGAAAAGTTAAAAGACATGTTTTGACTTGACATGATATAAAAAGAGAATTATGCATGCTTTCAACCTTAAATATGAAATGAATTGAAAATTCATATGTTTAGCATGTTCTAAAGTATATATGATATGATATGATGTCACGACCCGTGACCATATTTCTTACCTTATTGTACACAACTTAACCGGTTGGGTTGTCTGTGATACTTCACTTGTACTGACTGTTAAACAATTTTACATAATATTATTTATATTATACACATCCCCTATCGTAATTAATCAGATAAGTAGTATTGTTGACATGTCTAGATACAGAGAATAAATGATCATACCTCAAATAATAAGTCGGTCTGGCACATTTTCCTTTGTGTACAGCCAGGATTCACAATCCACTGAACTCACATTCGTCAAAACCTGAAATGTTGAAAATTAAGGGGTGAGCAAAACCACGGCTCAGTAAGAAAATTATATGCCTCACTTGATACTCAGCTTCTTATATGCTGAAAATCATTTTCATTTTTCCTATGGGCTCTAGGCTCGCATGTAGGAAAGATACTATAGTCGGCTAGGAATCCGAATGGAGTAAGGTAGATATTTTAGAATACCATACTTGTTACGGAACCTAGAAGCAATTGTAGAAAGAATTTTTTTTTCTTTTTGTTTTGAATTAATAAATCCTTTTCCTTTTTAAACTTTCATAACCTTTTTCATATTCTTTTCAAAATAATGCTTCTACGAAATAAAGCATTTAAATAGAATAATTAATATTCGTATATTCCTTGAAAAGAATATTAGTTAAATCATCATTTTATTTCTTTAAAATTCATTTCATGTTTTAATGTACTCTCTTAATTAGTACCGTCCTTTAAAGAGCAAAATAAGCTATTAAAATCTATTCCTATATAACCGATTACTTAACCACTTTAGGCGTAAGCCCCAGTTCACTGATTCAGTTACGACTTCCATTCTAACTAGCAATGGAGTTAAGTGTCATATCGAGGAACTCATGTAGCACTTAATGCTTAAAGGATTCTAGAGGTGCCTCCCCATAGTTCACAAAGAATCTATGTAGCACTTAGGTCCCTTGAGTCTTCTAGAGGTAGCTCACACGGTACAAAAACTTCTTACTCACACATCGAAACTCGTGTAGCACTTAGTTCCCAAAGGATTCTAGAGGTGGCTCCCACGGTACAATCATCGATTCTTTGCTCGGTTTGGCCTTTACTAACACATCAGAACACGTGTAGCACTTAGTTCCCGAAGGATTCTAGAGGTGGCTCACACGGTACAATCATCGAGTCTCTGCTCGGCTTGGCCTTTATGCCATATGTACTTTCCACTGTGTTATCAGATCTCATGTAGTACTTATGATCTAATATTCCATTTAAGACCATAGAAAGAATATTAGAATTATCATTTCTTCCTTTTTGAAAACATATTACATGTTTGTATCTCATGTCCTATGAGAATCATCTCAGGTCTTATGAGAATCATCTCACGGTACTATAATCAGTACCTAAATGAGCATTTTGTAAAAATGCTATAATTCAATTGATTCTCTTATCATATTATATAAAACATGTTCTTTTCACATGTCACCCATCATGTATCACATTTTCCGGTTGGCATATTCCATCTTATGTAAAATACTTTCCTTTTTAACATATCACCTATCATTTATGGAGTCTAAGATAGACATCAATCTTATCATACTATAAACCTCGAAGGGTACAGAAATAAACCGGTCAAATCTATGACCATAATCTATATTGTCCTCTGTGGGTCGCGGATCAGGTGTCGACCGGGACTAAACATATCACATATCATGCATCCGCATGATAGGAATGCCAACCAATCTCAAAACCGTAGTTTTCATCATAAAATAAACTTATATGAAATTTATATAAATATAAAATTCCATAATTTAAAACCATAAGGGTTAAAATCCTTTAGTGAATATTTATAAAAATATTCATAAAAATATTCACTATATTTCACTTCATCTTTCGTCTCGTATTTCGTGTAATTTATCTATTTCGAGAATTTTCGATGATTTCGTTGTCACCATTCTCGAATACATGAATATTTTAAAATTTCATCTCATTATATTCATGTTTTATGAAATTTAGTAATTTCCTCATGTTTCGTGATTTACTATCGAAATTCAGAAATAAAATCACTTAATATGATTTTATAAAGTTTTTCTAAAATTTTCGGCAGCATAACGGCTGCCGATTTACTAACCTCCTGCACGAAAAAATACAGTTTTAAATCTTTCAGCCAGTACCTCTTCCCAAATTATTTTCAGCAAATCATGCATCATAATAATTTTCATAAAATATTTGCATAAAATATTTCAATTTAAAATATGCAGACTGAGTATCCTTACAGTGCTGCACATGCATCCCTTACCTTTTTCTGGGTCGGCGACTTCCGCTTATCGATCGCGCCCACACTCCATTTCTCCCGATTCCTTATCCCAATTGCTGAAAATAATTTCTGGAAACAAAATTCTAATTTTTTAGAATTTTTCATAATTTATTTAATTTTTCTAAAAATTAAATCTTAGGAAGATTTCTTACCGAACTTTGTAAAAATCTCGGGTTGTCGAATTTCCGGGAATTTTTCGAATTCCCGAAATTCTCCTTTTTCCTCATTTTCTTCCTTTTTCTTCCTTTTTCCTCTTTTTCTTTTCTTTCTTTCTTTTCTTTTTCCTTTTCTTTTTCTTTTTCCTTTTTCTTTTCTTTTTTTTTCTTTTTTCTTCTTCCTTTCCCGGTCAGACCGGTTCAGACCGTTCCAGCTCCTTTCCTCGTCGGTTCCTCGCCGGCGGCCAGTTCTCCGGCGGTTCAAGTGTCCTTCAGTTGGCCGGCTGCACGATGAACTTGCCAGTGCCCTCCGTTTGCCCTGGATCGGCGGCACGACGGCGGATCGAGGCGGTTTTGCCTCGGTTTCTTCTTCCTCTTCGCCGGCGTTCCTCCGCCGTCCATTGCGCCTCCGATGGCCTCCGTCGGCTTCCTCTTCCTCCGATGAAGCTTCGGTGGTAGTGGCAGCCACCGATTCGGCCGGCGTCGCCGTCGGCCATTTTCCTTTTCCTCCGGCTTTTGCTTCGTTTTCCGTCGATCCCATTCCGTTTCTTCACGCCGCCGGTAGCTTCTTCCCTTTCTTTGGCCGGTGGCGTCTCACCTTCCTTTTCCCCTCTCTATTATTTTTATTTTTACCTCCAATTTAATTTCCTTTATACGAATTTTTCGATTTCTCTCACTTCCTCGTTTCTCGGGATTTACACCAATATCCCGTTTCTCGCAAATTTTATTTATTTCCTCTTATTTAATTTCTCTAATATTTATTTTCAATATTTCTAGTTTCCAATAAATGGAAAATTTTACTGTTATCACATCCTCCCCACCTTAAGAAATTCGGTCCTCCGAATTTAACTTAAGTCCAAAGGTGGTACATGCCGTATACTTACGACTTCTGATCTCTAGTTCATCCTCCAAATAATACTGCCAGTACACTTCCAACATCAAGAGTACTTTAGACCACTACATGCTGTCTTTCATCATATATGTCTATGCTCATGTAATTTCTTTTCTCAAATCGAGAGTTATTCACTTTTACTCTTTTCATATAAGAGCTATACATAATATTTTTAATATTACAGCTGATCTATGCTGTTCATCATCCGTTCTTCTCACTTAGTGCCGAGTCGACATAATTTGGTACTATCATGTACTCATGTCAATCAATTATATGTAAGTGTCCCAATAGCTTTCACATCTCATGCACACGCTCTCTCAATATCATGGAGCGTTTACATCTCACGCTCATATATATATATCAGTATGGAGCGGCGCTAACAATATACTTGGGATTTCAAGGCCTTTTGCTATCTCTCATTAGCATATGGCCACTCAGAGACTCCCATCACATGTAAGGCTCACTGGAACTGTACATACACATTCACACCGTTTAACACTTATACTGCGACTAAGGCACTAGAGAATCTAGATGTCTGATAATGGAAAGTGATTCTATTTAGATCATCAGTCTTTAATCACTTCCATATCATCATTTCTCTTTTGAACTTTTTATTGTCCACCATATTCATTTTCATACTTATTCCACCAAGGCTGCATCTCATTGCAAATTTTACTATTAATCATCTCTTACAGAAATAAATTATGAGACTATCATATTCTCTTCATGTAGTATGGTCTTTAGATCTCTTTTCATAATTTAGATTCTGTGATTGAATCCTCGAATTATCCATTTAAGCACCACATTATCTATACAATTCCACCATCTCTATCGTTTCGAGGTGGTTATATGTACAAACATTTCTTATTTATATACTGGCAGTAAACATATCAATTATCTTACTCCTTGGAGTATCATTACTTTCACTTATCAATTCTGGCTTTGATTTTACATCTTGCCACAGTTATGTGATAACCAACACAATTCAATTCCAGTCTTAACTTCGGGAACTGTTTCATATTGATGTTCCCTTCTCATCATGCAATTTATTTCCTTATTCCACTTTCATTTTCGTTTTCATATTTCTACTATTTATCTCTTCATATATATATACATATATTTTTAATTGGCATGGTACTATACTGCTAAGATCTTTTAAAATCTTGTGTACCATCTTTTTCTTTACACTAGCCATCTACCGACTTTAATTTCTTTAATTGGATCTCATCTATAGAGCAGCTAGTCTCATCACTCTTTTATAGGCTGACAGTAGTATTTAGCTAGACTCATTACTTTCGTATCTCAATCATTATCTCTATATCATAGACAGGTTCACTGTCACCCTGTCATCTCAAGATCATATATCTCAAGAGGAGATATTGTCTAGCCAAATTTCTTAGTTGTTAATCTTAGCACAATTCCACAGCCTTTAAAAGTTTAAGGATCATATCACAATGCTGCTCATGTTCCATTTATACTTTAGACTCTATCAGTATTTCAGCAATTTTCTCTTGTAAGGATGCCTCATTCTTTAGGCTTATATACTTTACAAGGCCACTCATTATCCTTGTACTTCAATAGGAACTCGAAAAATTCACTCCGAGCTCAAATCATTATCTCATGGACACCAATCTTCAATCTTTTATCTAATGACGCTTTATACTGAGGCTAGTCTTATTTACTTCTTAAGTATCTCTAATCAGATCAATAAGGCGTCTATTTTCATGTAGATGAATACTTGTTCTTCACCAGAACTTTATCAATGATAGGAAATCAATAAATCCTTTTTAATTCATCTACATCTCAATATTATTTGTATTTCTCTCATTTACACTTATACAGATAACTCCATTATTCTCAATTTTTTCATTATCAGTATTTTCGTCATCCTGACCTCTACACATGAATTTCATTATTCACACCTTTTCCAGAGTTATTTTCTTAAGCTTTCGGATTCTTTCTACATCCTCCAATATAAACTTAAAATTTAACTTCATATTCAAAATCGAGTCAATGTTATCTCGATTCCTCTAATTTATATAACTCTGGAAGTTTTATCGGAAATCAAATCTGATACTTTCTTTAATCATTCATTTCTTATCATCTTGTGACCATCGTTCTTCAACTTTTCATCTGATGATGCCTTTTACAAAGATTGCTCTTATAAGCTCCTTATACGTCTCCGATTAAATCATATCTAAGGCATCACTTCCATATAGGTATTTATTCGTTCTTCATAAGAACTTTAGTGTGTAAAAAAAAAAATTAAATACATCGTTTAATTCATCCTCAAATCCTATTATTTGTATTTCCATCCTTTACATCGATACGTGCGAATTTCATCATCCATAATATTTTCCAAAAATTTATTTTCTTAAGCTTATCGGATTTTTTTCTATATTCTTCGATACAAGCTTAAGAATAAATTTCATATCCACAATCGAGTCAACATTAACCTGATTTCTCAATCTATGTTACTTTGGAATTTATCGGGATTCTCATCCGACAGTTTCTTTAACTACACTTCTTTTATCATGTTGGACCTTTATCATTGTGTCCCATCATTTCACAATGTAGTTTCAAGGCAGAGACATTTAATACTCAATTCATTTTGTTACATATTCTACCTTGATTTCATCACCTAGTCATGCTTTACAGCGTTACGAGTCTCATTCTGGTAAGCTGTATCAAGTACAACGGTTCTCAACACACTTTACAGCTACCTGTTTCAATTCAGTTATTCACTTTAAAACCATTTCCATTTACCAAATTTAGGCTTTGTTCCCTCGAGTATATTCTCCACAAGGTTTGAACCTTGGCACCTCTTACGTACCTAGTTCTTTACTCTCGTGTTACCATTAAGATAATTGTAAGAGCCTCGCCCATTCATATCGACCGTCGACGAGCATCCCTTAGGCGATTCTTTCGCCCCAGGTGTACCCTTACTAGTGAGTCGGCGATGACATAGTTCGCATGTATCTCACAACACATGATCCACTACGGGTCACCCATCATTGGGTCGCCCATCACAGTTCTGTCTCAAGGGTCTTGAAGAATTTAGGTTACTTGTCATCTTCTTTTTATCACTTCACTATTCTTATAATTATTCTCTAATTTACAATATCCCACATAGTACTTCATTCTGTAGTACATATTTCAAGATATGTCGGTTCTATATAAGATTATCAGTTTGATACCTCAAAATAGTAAAACGTATAGAACCATAAGTAACCACACCAGTATGTATTTCATTATCGATACTGTTCACATCATCAGTCAATTCCTGTAATCATTTCACTTTTCATAGTATTCAACGATCCCGTTCAGCACACTCTTAATTTTTTTTTTCGACCCTTACAGCCAATAACCGGGTCAATCATCTGATGACATTCCACTACACTCTTTAGATCGCATCATACCGTTTTATTGTGAAGCCCCGGATTTACCGTTTCTTTCAGGGATTTACCGAGCCACTTCACTTATCCGTACTCGTTTTATTGTAAGGACCGGGAGTGCCTGGATCTCCGTTAACCAGGGATTTACCACCCCAGTGCCTTACTCATCCATACTGTCCGCTCTGGGTTCTAGAGGTGGCCCCCGTCTCACAGACGTGGCACTTAGCCCCTCACGGATTTCTTTCGCGTCCATAATCTAAGTGTTAGTGGAATCAGTAATAGGGATTGTTAGATTCATATGACATCTTCTATGCCATTAATAATTCCATTACTATCAATGGATTCCAATTCAGCTCGGTTTTAACACTATTCCTAACATCACCCAATATAGGGGCATTTTCGTCATTTTGACATTTATTTCTATCTCCTCAATATACATTTAAATCAATGAACTGATCATCTATATGTTGATAGTATCCTTTCTGATACTTATAACAGCAATTTAGATCTCATTCGATTTTCGACAGAGAAGTTCACTAAAATCCACAATGGGATTATTTTGCTTCTAATTTAGCTTTATATCATTAATTTGCTCTGTTAAATCGATCAATTCCAACTTCTGGTGATCTATTTTGACTCCCGATAAAATTTTGGGGGTAGGGGTATTTTGGTCATTTTTGGCTAAAAATTTTTTCTCTCTTCAAATTACCCTCAATCGATGATCTTAAAGTCTACTTAATGATGATATTTCATTCCCCTACTTTATACCATCACTTTCAGGTCTCAGTTCGGTTCGGACAGAAAAGTACTGGTGGGGCCCTCACCGAGTCCATTTCTGTTCCTTACCGAATAGGCCTTCATTTAGACTAGAAGAATCACCAATAATTCGGTAATTTCTGAGCCTATTTTCTTCTTTAACATTCTCAGTTTATACTTTCTCACTCCCTTTAAATCATTTTACTCCATTTACAATCATTTATTTTCACTATGTATTCAAACGACACAGTACTACCGGGGATGTTTAACTCTTTTCCTTCCAAAAGTATCCACATACATCAAGCCAACTATTGCTCTGATACCATTAAATCTGTCACGACCCGTGACCACATTTCTTACCTTATTGTACACAACTTAACCGGTTGGGCTGTCTGCGATACTTCACTTGTACTGACTGTTAAACAATTTTACATAATATTGTTTATATTATACACATCCCCTATCGTAATTAATCAGATAAGCAATACTGTTGACATGTCTAGATACAGAGAATAAATGATCATACCTCAAATAATAAGTCGGTCTGGCACATTGTCCTTCGTGTACAGCCAGGATCCACAATCCACTGAACTCACATTCATCAAAACCTGAAATGTTGAAAATTAAGGGGTAAGCAAAACCACGGCTCAGTAAGAAAATTATATGCCTCACTTGATACTCAGCTTCCTATATGCTGAAAATCTTTTTCATTTTTCCTATGGGCTCTAGGCTCGCATGTAGGAAAGATACTACAGTCGGCTAGGAATCCGAATGGAGTAAGGTAGGTATTTTAGAATACCATACTTGTTACGGAACCTAGAAGCAACTATAGAGAGAATTTTTTTTTCTTTTTGTTTTGAATTAATAAATCCTTTTCCTTTTTAAACTTTCATAACCTTTTTCATATTCTTTTCAAAATAATGCTTCTACGAAATAAAGCATTTAAATAGAATAATTAATATTTTTATATTCCTTGAAAAGAATATTAGTTAAATCATCATTTTATTTCTTTAAAATTCATTTCATGTTTTAATGTACTCTCTTAATTAGTACCGTCCTTTAAAGAGCAAAATAAGCTATTAAAATCTATTCCTATATAACCGATTACTTAGCCACTTTAGGCGTAAGCCCCAGTTCACTGATTCAGTTACGACTTCCATTCTAACTAGCAATGGAGTTAAGTGTCATATCGAGGAACTCGTGTAGCACTTAGTGCTCAAAGGATTCTAGAGGTGCTTCCCCATAGTTCACAAAGAATCTATGTAGCACTTAGGTCCCTTGAGTCTTCTAGAGGTGGCTCACACGGTACAGAAACTTCTTACTCACACATTGAAACTCGTGTAGCACTTAGTTCCCGAAGGATTCTAGAGGTGGCTCCCATGGTACAATCATCGAGTCTTTGCTCGGTTTGGCCTTTACTAACACATCAGAACACGTGTAGCACTTAGTTCCCGAAGGATTCTAGAGGTGGCTCACACGGTACAATCATCGAGTCTCTGCTCGGTTTGGCCTTTATGCCATATGTACTTTCCACTGTCTTATCAGATCTCATGTAGTACTTATGATCTAATATTCCATTTAAGACCATAGAAAGAATATTAGAATTATCATTTCTTCATTTTTGAAAACATATTACATGTTTGTATCTCATGTCTTATGAGAATCATCTCACGGTACTATAATCAGTACCTAAATGAGCATTTTGTAAAAATGCTATAATTCAATTGATTCTCTTATCATATTATATAAAACATGTTCTTTTCACATGTCACCCATCATGTATCACATTTTCCGGTTGGCATATTCCATCTTATGTAAAATACTTTCCTTTTTAACATATCACCTATCATTTATGGAGTCTAAGATAGACATCAATCTTATCATACTATAAACCTCGAAGGGTACAGAAATAAACCGGTCAAATCTATGACCATAATCTACATTGTCCTCTGTGGGTCGCGGATCAGGTGTCGACCGGGACTAAACATATCACATATCATGCATCCGTATGATAGGAATGCCAACCAATCTCAAAACCGTAGTTTTCATCATAAAATAAACTTATATGGAATTTATATATATAAAATTCCATAATTTAAAACCATAAGGGTTAAAATCCTTTAGTGAATATTTATAAAAATATTCATAAAAATATTCACTATATTTCACTTCATCTTTCGTCTCGTATTTCGTGTAATTTATCTATTTCGAGAATTTTCGGTGATTTCGTTGTCACCATTCTCAAATACATGAATATTTTAAAATTCCATCTCATTATATTCATGTTTTATGAAATTTAGTAATTTCCTCATGTTTCATGATTTACTATCGAGATTCGGAAATAAAATCACTTAATATGATTTTATAAAGTTTTTTTAAAATTTTCGGCAGCATAACGGCTGCCGATTTACTAACCTCCTGCACGGAAAAATACAGTTTAAATCTTTCAGCCAGTACTTCTTCCCAAATTATTTTCAGCAAATCATGCATCATAATAATTTTCATAAAATATTTGCATAAAATATTTCAATTTAAAATATGCAGACTGAGTATCCTTACAGTGCTGCACATGCATCCCTTACCTTTTTCCAGGTCGACGACTTCTGCTTATCGATCGCACCCGCACTCAATTTCTCCCGATTCCTTATCCCGATTGCTGAAAATAATTTCTGGAAATAAAATTCTAATTTTTTAGAATTTTTCATAATTTATTTAATTTTTCTAAAAATTAAATCTCAGGAAGATTTCTTACCGAACTTTGTAAAAATCCCGAGTTGTCGAATTTCCGGGAATTTTTCGAATTCTCGAAATTCTCCTTTTTCCTCTTTTTCTTCCTTTTTCTTCCTTTTTCCTCTTTTTCTTTTCTTTCTTTCTTTTCTTTTTCTTTTTCTTTTTCTTTTTCCTTTTTCTTTTCTTTTGCTTTTCTTTTTTCTTCTTCCTTTCCCGGTCAGACCGGTTCAAACTGGTCCAGCTCCTTTCCTCGTCGATTCCTCGCAGGCGGCCGGTTCTCCAGCGGTTCAGGCGTCCCTCAGTTGGTCGGCTGCACGACGAACTTGTCGGTGCCCTCCGTTTGCCCTGGATCGGCGGCACGGTGTCGGATCGAGGCGGTTTTTGCCTTGGTTTCTTCTTCCTCTTCGCCGGCGTTCCTCCGCCATCCATTGCGCCTCCGGTGGCCTCCATCAACTTCCTCTTCCTCCGGTGAAGCTTCGGTGGTAGTGGCAGCCACCGATTCGACCGGCGTCGCCGTCGGCCATTTTCCTTTTCCTCCGGCTTTTGCTTCGTTTTTCGTCGATCCCGTTCCGTTTCTTCACGCCGTCGGTAGCTTCTTCCCTTTCTCTGGCCGGTGGCGTCTCACCTTCCTTTTCCCCTTTCTATTATTTTTATTTTTACTTCCAATTTAATTTCCTTTATACGAATTTTTCGATTTCTCTCACTTCCTCGTGTCTCGGGATTTACACCAATATCCTGTTTCTCGCAAATTTTATTTATTTCCTCCTATTTAATATCTCTAATATTTATTTTCAATATTTCTAGTTTCCAATAAATGAAAAAATTTACGGTTATCACATATGAAATGATAGCAGTTTATACAGTAAAGTTACATAAACTGCCTACTAAATCATGACATAATAATATGCTTTTTACATAAGATATGTCATGACCTTATATGGTACAAAAACATGAAGAATATGTGAGGAGTATCATGACTTGGTGGTAACGATATTTCATCTACATGATGGTATGATATGATATGATATGATATGATATGATATGATATGATATGATATATGAACATAGAATATGCACAAAGAGAATTATGACTTTGTACCACCATGATCATGATCCACAATATGAGAAGTGATATGAGATGATAGAATACAGAAGTATGATTATGAAATGAAAAGTGACTTGATACGATATCTGAATTGGACAAGATGTACTATGAGATTAATGAGAATATGGACTAATAGTACATGACATTCAAATTGGACATGACATATTGTTGTGCGATGCACTATAGTATAATGATAAGAAAACTAAAAAGTGATTATGATGATTTATTTAGAAGTCTGAGTGATAGACAGATGACAAGAATTGAGATAATGAGATGTTATCGATGAGAAAGGATTAACTGTAATTGCAAACTTGCAAGTTTTAAGCATTGCGGTTTAAGACAGTATAATCCGACTCTTACATTTATATTAGTATCTTACTGAGCCGTGGTTTTGCTCACCCCACTAAATTTCATCTCTTTCAGACTATTGAAGTTAACATCTACCATGCGAGCTGCTAAGTGGGCATCAGAGACGGTATCTAAGCTTGGTACTGGCCACCGTTCTTCGAATCTGCTTCATTGCCTTGAGGTATATGCTCTTTTTAAATCTCTTGTTTACATGTACAGACTTTAATTAATACACAATACGTATTTTGTTCAACGAGTCGGGATGTAACTTAGAAGCGTGATAAATTATTGTATAGAGGATAAATGAAAGTAAAGTAGTAACTATACTGACATCGAATACAAACCTTAAAATGAAAAAGAAAAATTTAGCCCATAAATTTGTAAAAGAGAAAAAGTATGAGTAATAAGTAAAAGTCACGGCCTTCGGGTCGTGACATCTATGGTTATGGTTACAAAGAGGGAAGAGACTAGAAGAAGTTTGTAGCTATAAGTTTGTTGAAATTTTGTGTGTATAAGTGGTTAAGAAGGCTTTTATTTTTTTTTCTTCTTTTCTTCTCTTATGGTGGCGTGGGAGGCTTGGGAAAGATAATGAATAGTGCCGACCAGCAGCTGATGGAGTTTTAAAGACCCTTCTAGAAGTATGCAAAATGACCAAAATGCCCCTACGTATGTAAATTTTGGACAACTTTGCCCTTAAGGTTTCGTAATCATAAAAACTATGTAATCGTACTCCAAAATTTTGGATTCCATCACCAAATACTCTTATTAAATGTATCTTGATGAATAAAAGTGGTTTCGTCAACGCACGGTACACCGATGGTGGTAAATTACGATTTTACCCTTATGACCTGCCAACGAAATTCTCCGATTTAACCAACTTTTCGATAAATCTCTTGACACTGTCTTAACCTCCTTTTCATGTAGAATATCATGGTACTTTTACTTCATCCCAATTCATTTTAGTCAACAATTTACGAAAATACCCTTAAGACGTAACTGTCATTTTTCAATTTGTTTGTCACACCTCTCAAAATGATATAAACAAGGTATTTTAGCCTCAAAATTTTCATAATATCATTATTACACTATTTGTACATTGTTCCTTCAGTCATATACACATCTGGGCTCAAATTCTAAGTGAGGCACACATCACTAATTACTTATAATTTACAAAATATATTCAAAATAAATCCATAATTATATATATACACATGTACAATACAAAATAAATGGTTCTCACACATCACCATCATCATCATCATCTCACAATTAACAAACAATAATTTTGGGCCATATAAGATACCAAGTACAAAATTGAAATTTAGTCTTTAGACAAAAATATCAATTTCTAAGCGATACTCTTAAACTTACTTAGTAAATATTGATAACCAAACCCTACCAACAATATGCCTTTCTTTGAACCGACATATTGCATGTATGGTTAAAATAATTTTATCACATATTTACTACATCAAGTGTTTATAATCCAGGCCAAAAAATAATCTTTCTTTGAGTCGATTATTTTTCACATGGATTAAAAACATAGTTATTTAAACTCCTTCACTACAACAAATTTGGTATTTTATGACGCATGAAATAACGTCACAAAATGTTAATTTTTCGTCACCAATAGGTTTGGGTGACGAAAATTTCGTCGTCACAACAATTGTCACCTTTGCGTCGTCGCTAAAGGTTAAATGTGACAATCCTATAATTTCGTCACCTATGCATGACAATAACATAAAACATAACCTAATTGTTACTCCATTGTGACATCAGATTGTGTCATAAATTAGAATAAAAATTCGTCACTAAATATCAATATCGTCATAAAAGATGTGATAAAATTTTATATATTTGTGACGAATTATCAAATCGTCACACTGTAGGTGACATAAAATTTCGTCACCTATGATAGTATGATAACGTCATAAAAATCTCCTAAACGTCACTAAAAATAATTAAAATTTTAGGTGTTGTGTGACGAAATATCAATTCGTCACAGTACAGGTGACATAAATTTTCGTCACCTATGGTAGTACGATAACGTCATAAAAATCTTTTAAACGTCACTAAAAATAGTTAAAATTTTATGTTTTTTGTGATGAAATATCAATTCGCCACACTATAAGTGACATAAATTTTCGTCACCTATAATATTATTGTAATGTCATAAAAAATGCTCAAATGTCACCAAAAATAGTTACAAATTTAATTTTAGGTGATGAAATATAAAATTGTCATGCTATAGATGACATAAATTATCTTCACCTATGATAGTATAATTACATCTTAAATTCCACTGAAAAAAGTTAAAACTTTAATTTTAGGTGACGAAATATAAAATTGTCACACTATAAATTACATAAATTAACGTCACCTATACTAGTAAAGTAACGTCATAATAAAATTTCAAATGTCATGATATTTTAATATATTACAAAATAAATAACTAATTAGACATTTGCATTGGTTCTCAAATGTAATTAATACCTTCAATAAAGTTGATGTAAATCATATAGAAATAATATTGTTTAAAATAAAATAAAACTAATACAATCCAAAATGTCTAATATTCAGAAATTTAAATAAAAATGAAGACCACCTAATAAATTTGAAAGTTTGGAACAAAATATACCAAATCTAGGAAATATCTAGAACAAGCTTGAATTGTAGCTCTCAATCCAATTCTTTGAGTCGAGGGTGATTGTGTTGATTGTAAGTTTGTGTCTCTTGAAACTGCGATAAACAATTATTGCCAAACGATCAATGTAATATATTATATATTTTGATAAGAAAAAAATAAATTATTTTTAAAAGAGAATAAGAGGAAGAATCTACGACTTATAGCAAGACTTTGTCAAAAGTATAGCAATTAAAAAGAACTACACATATATTTCCATTATGAATTATGTAAATACAAAAACCAATGTAGATGTAATACAACAAGCAATTTGTAGCAGTAATTGTAATACAACAATTGTAAATCCAACAGCCGATGTTATGCAACACGCAAGCTTAAATTCCCAAGTATATTACAACAAGCAATTTATTGTAGTAATTTTAATACAACAACTGTAAATATAACAAACAATTTAACACAACAAACAAACTCAAGTTCCTAGGTGTAATATTGAAAGCAATTTGTAGCAATAATTGTAATACAAAAATTCTAAATACAGTAACCAATGTAATACAGCATGTAAGCTTAAGTTCCCAAGTATATTACAGCAAGCAATTGTAGCAGAAATTGTAATTGTAGACACCTAATTTTGTCCGAACAATTTTAATTAAAAAAATTGAAAAAAAACAAAAAAATAAAAATAAATAAATTAAACTCATTCTTCAATACCCATGCATTCCATGCACACCCAAAGTTGACCAAAGGATTTGTTTTTAAAAAAATAAAAAAAATGTATAAAATGAAAGGAAGTTGACTTCAATGATTTGTTGCCATAAGAAAGATAGTAATAATAAAGAAATAATCACAGTGAAATAAAATCTGAAGATTGATTACCAAAAATAAAAAATTGGAAATAAAAAAAGGAGGAAAGTCAAAGAAAATAAATGAAAAAAATCCCATGATCATGGGATCAATAAAGAGCCTTTGATTTATTTTCCTTTTAAAAAAATTAATTATTAAAATGATAAAAAAGATATAAAAGGGGGCCACGGTTGATCATAAATGAGGAAGAGAAAAAAACCATAGAAAGGAAAAGGAAAAGAAAAACCCTAAAAAAAATTCTACTGCTTTTAGTCACCCAAAGCCACCATCCTCTGTCATTCTCGCTACAGCCACCATCGCTGCGCCTCTGCCCTACTATTCTGCCCATGCTTGTCGCTCCAAAGCCGCCCATTTTTGCCCAGTTCGCTTCCATAGCTTACAGTCGATCCTCATTGCACCAACATTATCCTCATCGTGAAGCATCCTAGCCCTAGTTGCTAGCTATCCATCACGTGGGCCACTGTGTTGTAACAAGTAAGAATTTCAAATGGAGAGGGCTACGTGAAGAAAGAAAGAAAAAAAAAGCTACTTTATCCTCTAGTCGCTGCTTCTCGAGTGGTTTTCATCACAAGTCCACTGTGCTCCGTGTGCTACTGCTTCTACATCTTGCATCGCTTCAAGCACAGCTAGCACCGCTCCTCCCTGCATCTACAAAGACGGCCTGCACTGCTTGGAGTGGATCGCCTCTGTTCGGTCCCTGCACCAGCATCATCTTTATCGACAACCTCAGCGCTGCCCTGCCATTGTCGCTGCTGCTATACCGTTGCACGCCCCAGTCACCGTCGCCCCTTTTCCACCTCGCCTTGCTGTTGTTTTAGACCGAAACCCCTATTCTGCATGGTAGCCGCCAGTCCAGTTACTACGTGAAGAACCCTACTCGCCTTCAACAAATTGCTCATCACAGCTTCACCGTTCGCTACGTCAAAGCCGCTCTACGCCCCGTTGCATCATCTTCATCACTGCACAATGCATCATCACCATTGTTGCTGCTTGAAAGGTTCTATCTTGGTGTAAGGCTCGTTCTCTCTCTCCTATTCTCCTTGATGTGATCATTGCTTGCTGTCAAGCTCTTCTTGAGAAGGGTAAGGTGCGATATGCGTGAGGAAGAAATACAAGGAATTGAATATTTGGGTCTTCTTATTGAGGTACATTCCCTGCCTTATGTTCAAGTTTTGTTTTCATATTTCACAAAATAAAATATAATAATAATGATAAATAAAAATGAAATAACAAAGGTCTTGTATGTGCTTGTACGTGTCTATATATATTTTATCTAAGGTTGATAAAAGAGTTTATATACATATATATTTTTAAATAAGATTGTAAAAAGAGTTCTCTTACATTTTTTTAGGATGTTGAAAGAATTTATATATATAATTTTTAGTGTTATGAGAAGAGTTTTCTAAAAAAAATATAAACAAATAAAATAGAAAACATAAATAATTAAAACTATAAATTTGATGTTCGATGATGATATGTTATGGAATTCACAAGTAGTGATTCCTAACTGATCTCTAGGTGAGAGAAATATGCTAAATGTTACCAGCGTATTGGAATTTTAGTATGATTTTTCAATAAAAACAAGATTTTATAAATATAAATAAATTACAAAATAATAATATAAGTAAAATAAAATAATGGATTTCTCATATGCATTATCTATATTTTGATTGCATCATTTGCATCCATGAAATTTCAAAATAAGTGTGAATCTCCCGAGGATGGGATTTTATAGAAATCGCAAGTAGCGATTCTTAAGAAATCTCTAGGTGAGGAAATTATCTGAAATGCTACCAAAAGTATTGGGGTATTTCGGAATAATTTTCAATACAAAAGATTTTCACTTATTTCAAATAAAAAATAAAACTTAAATACTTCAAAATAAAACAAATAACAAAAATGATTTCGAAATAAATGAAGTTCTTTTAAATATTTAATTAAGACCATTTTTATTAAGATTAAAAGATAATATATGATTAAGTGGTACCGTTTTTTAACAGGCGTTGTGGGGGTGCTAATCCTTCCCCACGCGTAACCGAACTTCCGAACCCAAACTTTGTTTTTGCAGACCAAAAATTATTTTTTTTATAAACCTTAATTAATTTTAAGATTTTATTGAAAAAATAAACAATTTTAGGTGGCCAATCACACCTAGCCAAAAAGATTGGTGGCGACTCTTCTTTATTGTGTTTTATTCAAAATCGTCTAGCGATCGAGTCCCCGGACGAGAATCGTTACGACAGATTGGCGACTCCACTGGGGATGTTAGAGAGTCGAACCATAATTAATCATGTCTTATCCAAAATCTTAATTAATGGTCTTAGTAAATAATTAATAAAACTCTTCATAAAAAAATAATTTAAAAAAAAGCAAAAAATAATACAAACAAAAAAATGTGTGAATCATTTTCATCATTTGTGTTTTGTTGGGATGCATCTTAAATTTTATTCCTTTACATACATGACATGTTCATTGCATACATCAACCATACACCCGGGTTTGTCCCTTTTAGGAGAGAGTAGAGTACCTTTGCTCTCGTGAGGTAATAACCTCCGCAATGGCAAGTGAAATACTCTCACTCAAGTTGAACCCTTTCCGTTTGTAGTCTGTCATGGGTGAGGATTGGGGTGCCTTACTAGTCTAGTGTGGACGTCAGTAAGAACTTCTTGTCCTCTAGAACTCCAAACCAAACATATAGTAAACTTAAGAGAGCCAACTTGGGATAGAGTCATGTTAACCCATAGAAAATACCTATTACTTAGGACACATCTTTAATCATGTTTGTTTGCTTTTATTTGACATGTGAGACACTAATAGGGAATCATAGGTTCTTTAGCAAAACATTTCCATGCATTTCTCATCCATGACTTTTTTTTTTCAAACGCATGTAGCATTTTGTTCATTCATTCATCTTCATTCATTTTTTTCAAGCATCACCACATGTAAAATGATAAATTCTTAATTGTGGTAATAAAAGATTCGAAGATAGCTCGACTAAAGGTCCATTCATAGAACACTCATTACCAATATAAGATCATGGAAGAAGATGAATCTTTTTTAGGGAAGAGAAGTTCAAGCCATGCAAGTTTGGAGATTTTACAGAAAGTTTTTTCTGTTATTCTCTTTAAGTAATGCAAGACAGTTTTAAAGTGCTTAAGCTCATAGACACAAAATAAAGTTTTATCTATGGGCTAACTTTTATTTGGTTTCTTTTCAATAAAGCGACTAGTGTGATGCACTATCATTCTCTCATTTTCTATGTTCATTGGTCATTACCCACATACTCATCATATCTTTCTTTCATAAGTATCCAAATAATGAACATGATGATAATGATGTCAATAAATCTAGAATTCAACTTTGAAAGAACCACTTTTGCTTATGGATTATCCATCTGCCAACGTGTCCAAGTAAGAAAGAAGAAAATTTGTTCACAATTTTCACCCAAATTTGATGGCATAAGAAAAGGTGAATCTCTTATAAAAGTTTCTAACAAGTTTATATTTGTTCAGTAAATGACCTTCAAGGAGAGTATTTGCATTTGAAATGATAAATGGCCTTCTTTCACTATCCTTTAAGCGCGAGTAAATTATCCTTTGATTACCCCTTTGAGCCTATTATGTTTTTTTGAGATGTAACCCACCAAGGATCACCCTCCACAATGGGGGCAAGATAGATGAAAAATTATTCATGAGGGGCAAACGAAAGTGCCCATTTACGTGAAAAAAAGAGGAAAAGGGTTTGAATACAAAGAACCCTAAAAGAACAAAAAAAAGAAAGAAAAAGATATGAGTAAATTAGAATGGGGTAAAATGCTCAAATGATTTATTTCATAAGAAAGTGATCCTTTGGTTTATAAACCTTGAAACACATTTTGGGCCTACTATATCCTTTTCTTTCATAAGCCCTCACCTGAGCCTACATTACGTGCCTTTAAAAGCCCATTTTGATCAAATGTAAATGCTTGAATTGATGCGTTGAATGAAAACATACTTGTACAATGAGATAATGATCCTTTAAAGGAAGTAGATCAAGCTGAATGAAGGAATTCATGCCTGAATAAAAGAACAGGCTTTGGAAGATATCTGTTAGATCAAAAGCAAGAATGACTTTTAGGGGCATGAATTTGGATTGAAAGGCTGAAATTTGTCAAACCTAATGGAGTTGAAATGAAGAAAAAAATATAGATGAAAAAAAAGAAAAAAAAGGAAAAAAAGGAAAAAGAAAAAAAAAGAAAAAGAAAAAGAAAAAGGAGGATTCAAATTGAAAACCTGAAAAGGCAGTTTGGATCAAAACAGGGGAACCTAAGTTGAACACCTGAAAAGGCAACTTAGGAAAAGATCATCACCAAGAGTTTTGATATAGAAGCAAGATTGGCAGGCCCAACATGAATGAACATATCAAAAGGAGTGGATTTTTTTCATAAAAGAATTCTAGATTGACTT
The DNA here is from genome assembly GCA_032173925.1 of Heritiera fomes. Lineage (NCBI taxonomy): Eukaryota > Viridiplantae > Streptophyta > Magnoliopsida > Malvales > Malvaceae > Heritiera > Heritiera fomes. The sequence continues at coordinate 18,878,099 of JAPDPM010000009.1, forward strand.
GATTGAAATTGTCAGAATGTTTATTAAATGGATACTAAAAAACCTATTCCAAACAAACTGGCCCATTGATTTTTCTTGATTTCATGTTCCTTTTCTAAGAATGAATACCCATATCTCTCATGATTATTTTAAATTCATTCCATCCCTATAATAAATTGAGAAGATGTATGAGTGCATTACATTGGTGGTCAAATTGGAAGGAAAATAAATAAATGTTGGTAACCTTTTTTGGGTAAATTTTTGAAAAAATATTCTTTTGAGAAATCTTGCATTACTAAAAGAGAGAAAGAAACAAAAATAAAAAATGATGAAAACATAACTTTGAAAGCATGATGGCAAGTCTTCAAGCATAATGGGACAAAGACTCATTAGAAGGTGGGATGAGAAGTGGAGATAGAAGATTTGAATAAGAAGAATCCAGCAGATATGTGGAACTTGAGGAAAATGAGATGAGCTTGAGAATCTTGTTACCACAATTGAGATTACATTTACAAACATTCATGAAATAATTCAGGGGGCATGACATTGATATGTGCATAACATTCATGGCATTCATTATATTCATGACATGCATGACATTTCATTAGTGCATTTTGACATTGAAATATTTAAGACATTGGAATAAGAAATTCTGAATGATGAAAAATTTTGAAGAAAAGAGAAAGTGTAAGAATACAATCAATAGGATGAAAATATAAAAGATGGTAATTTGAAAAAATAATGAGGTATGAGAAGATGATGAGAAATATATTTTTGAAAAGCTTTGGTTAAGAGTAAAGCCCAGTTTAGCTGGCACTTTAGAGGAGGATGAAGCCCAATATTGTTGGCATCAAAATGAAAGTTAAGCCCAGTCAAGCTCATGCTAACTGACATTCTGAATGAAATCTTTATTTTTCAAAAAGTCTCATTGCCTCTGTTGAGAGGAGCTCTTTATTTTTCAAAAAGTTTCACTGCCTCTGTTGAGAGGAGCTCTTTGTTTTTCAGAAGTTTCATTGCCTCTGTTGAGAGGAGCTTTTTGTTTTCAAAAGTCTAATTACCTCTGTTGAGAGGAGCTTTGTTTTTCAGAAGTTTCATTGCCTCTGATGAGAGAAGCTTTTTCTCTTTCCAAGTCTTATAACCTTTAGTGAGAGGAGCTTTTATTTCATGATCTTTATGCATTCCTTAGTCTTATGATAGGAAAGACTAGGAAATTTAATTTCACAGTCCTTAGTCTTATGATAGAAAAGACTAGGAAATTTCATTTTTTTGCATTCTTTAGTCTCATGATAGGAGAGACTAGGAATTTCATTTTTGCGTTTCTTAATCTTGTGATAGAAAGGATTAGGAAATCTCATTCTACATCCATTTCCTTAGTCTTATGGTAGGAGAGACTAGGAATTTCACTTTGCATTCCTTAATCTTGTGATAGAAAAGATTAGGAAATCTCATGTTTGCATTGCTTAGTCTTATGATAGGAGAGTCTAGGAATTTCACTTTGCATTCCTTAATCTTATGATAGAAAAGATTTGGAAAATTCATGTTTGCATTCCTTAGTCTTATGATAGGAGAGACTAAAAAAGGAATTTCACTTTGCATTCCTTAATCTTGTGATAGAAAGGATTAGGAAAACTCATGTTTGCATTCCTTAGTCTTATGATAGGAGAGATTAGGAATTTCACTTTGCATTCCTTAATCTTATGATAGAAAAGATTAGAAAATCTCATTCACTTTGCATTTCTTAGTCTTATGATAGGAAAGACTAGGAAATTTTATCTCACATTCCTCAGTCTTATGATAGGAGAGACTAGGAAATTTCACTTCCCATTCTTTAATCTTGTGATAGAAAGGATTAGGAAATCCCATTCATTTTGCATTCCTTAGTCTTATGATAGAAGAGGCTAGGAAACTTCATTTTGCATTTATTCCTCACTCTTTATAAGAGAGAAAGATTAAGAAATTTCATTTTGCATTTATTCCTTAGCATTATGATAGAAGAGGCTAGGAAATATCATATTTTACAAAAAAAAATCATTGATAGGTCTTGCATTCGGACAAAATGGTTGTCTATGTCTTTGCACCATTACTGTTTCACAGCAAAGCGCAAAGAGGGGCAGCTGTAGACACCTAATTTTGTCCGAACAATTTTAATTAAAAAAATTGAAAAAAAACAAAAAAATAAAAATAAATAAATTAAACTCGTTCTTCAATACCCATGCATTCCATGCACACCCAAAGTTGACCAAAGGATTTGTTTTTAAAAAAATAAAAAAAATGTATAAAATGAAAGGAAGTTGACTTCAATGATTTGTTGCCATAAGAAAGATAGTAATAATAAAGAAATAATCACAGTGAAATAAAATCTGAAGATTGATTACCAAAAATAAAAAATTGGAAATAAAAAAAAAGGAGGAAAGTCAAAGAAAATAAATGACAAAAATCCCATGATCATGGGATCAATAAAGAGCCTTTGATTTATTTTCCTTTTAAAAAAATTAATTATTAAAATGATAAAAAAGATATAAAAGGGGGGCCACGGTTGATCATAAATGAGGAAGAGAAAAAACCCTAGAAAGGAAAAGGAAAAGAAAAACCGTAAAAAAAATTCTACTGCTCTTAGTCACCCAAAGCCACCATCCTCTGTCATTCTCACTACAGCCACCATCGCTACACCTCTGCCCTAATGTTCTGCCCATGCTTGTCGCTCCAAAGCCGCCCGTTTTTGCCCAGTTCGCTTCCATAGCTTACAGTCGATCCTCATTGCACCAACATTATCCTCATCGTGAAGCATCCTAGCCCTAGTTGCTAGCTATCCGTCACGTGGGCCACTGTGTTGTAACAAGTAAGAATTTCAAATGGAGAGGGCTACATGAAGAAAGAAAGCAAAAAAAAGCTACTTTATCCTCTAGTCGCTGCTTCTCGAGCAGTTTTCATCACAATTCCACTGTGCTCTGTGTGCTACTGCTTCTACATCTTGCATCGCTTCAAGCACAGCTAGCACCGCTCCTCCCTGCATCTACAAAGACGACCTGCACCGCTTGGAGTGGATCGCCTCTGTTCGGTCCCTACACCAGCATTATCTTTATCGACAACCTCAGCGCTACCCTGCCATTGTCGCTGCTGCTATACCGTTGCACGCCCCAGTCACCGTCGCCCCTTTTCCACCTCGCCTTGCTGTTGTTTTAGATCGAACCCCCTATTCTGCATGGTAGCCGCCAGTCCAGTTACTACGTGAAGAACCCTGCTCGCCTTCAACAAGTTGCCGTGTCCCCAGCTTCCTCGAGCCTCGCCTAGCCTCATCACAACTTCACCGTTTGCTACGTCAAAGCCGCTCTACGCCCCGTTGCATCATCTTCATCATTGCACAATGCATCATCACCATTGTTGCTGCTTGAAAGGTTCTATCTTGGTGTAAGGCTCGTTCTCTCTCTCCTATTCTCCTTGCTGTGATCATTGCTTGCTGTCGAGCTCTTCTTGAGAAAGGTAAGGTGCGATATGCGTGAGGAAGAAATACAAGGAATTGAATATTTGGGTCTTCTTATTAAGGTACATTCCCTGCCTTATGTTCAAGTTTTGTTTTCATATTTCACAAAATAAAATATAATAATAATGATAAATAAAAATGAAACAACAAAGGTCTTGTATGTGCTTGTACGTGTCTATATATATTTTATCTAAGGTTGATAAAAGAGTTTATATACATATATATTTTTAAATAAGATTGTAAAAAGAGTTCTCTTGCATTTTTTTAGGATGTTGAAAGAATTTATATATATAATTTTTAGTGTTATGAGAAGAGTTTTCTAAAAAAATATATATAAACAAATAAAATAGAAAACATAAATAATTAAAACTATAAATTTGATGTTCGATGATGATATGTTATGGAATTCACAAGTAGTGATTCCTAACTGATCTCTAGGTGAGAGAAATATGCTAAATGTTACCAGCGTATTGGAATATTTAGTATGATTTTTCAATAAAAACAAGATTTTATAAATATAAATAAATTACAAAATAATAATATAAGTAAAATAAAATAATGGATTTCTCATATGCAGTATCTATATTTTGATTGCATCATTTGCATTCATGAAATTTCAAAATAAGTGTGAATCTCCCGAGGATGGGATTTTATAGAAATCGCAAGTAGCGATTCTTAAGAAATCTCTAGGTGAGGAAATTATCTGAAATGCTACCAAAAGTATTGGGGTACTTCGGAATAATTTTCAATACAAAAGATTTTCACTTATTTCAAATAAAAAATAAAACTTAAATACTTCAAAATAAAACAAATAACAAAAATGATTTCGAAATAAATGAAGTTCTTTTAAATATTTAATTAAGACCATTTTTATTAAGATTAAAAGATAATATATGATTAAGTGGTACCGTTTTTTAACGGGCGTTGTGGGGGTGCTAATCCTTCCCCACGCGTAACCGAACTTTCGAACTCAAACTTTGTTTTCGTAGACCAAAAATTATTTTTTTTGATAAACCTTAATTAATTTTAAGATTTTATTGAAAAAATAAATAATTTTAGGTGGCCAATCACACCTAGCCAAAAAGATTGGTGGCGACTCCTCTTTATTATGTTTTATTCAAAATCGTCTAGCGATCGAGACCCCGGACGAAAATCGTTACGATAGTAATATAACAATGTAAACACAACAAACAATGTAAAACAATTAGCTCAAGTTCCAATAAAATAGTTTAATTGCATATAACAAACTAAGAGAGAATATAGCTAGCAGTTTACATACCAAACAATTTGTAGCAAGCTTACTTTTCTCACTTTCAAGATCACGTGTATTTATCATATTGTTGAAGTTCATCTCAAATTTAAACCACAAGTGAATCTCAAATGTAAACAAAGTTCATTCTTTAACTATGTAATAATGCTAAATGGTCTAATCATTTGTCGTAAATTCTAAATGCCTAGATTATACAATGGCATTTAGCGTGCTTCATGCTAAAAGAAATGTGAGAAGGAAAAGAAATACCTGAAAATTGGGAGATAGGGACTTCAATTCCAGTAGCTATCTAAGCATTTTTCATTGCTTCAATTTGACTTTCAACATGTCCAAATTTTGATTTATAGTCTTGAAGTTCATCTTCTTTTTTTGTGAGAGTTTCTATCAACTTCGAAGCATTTTCTTTTGAGTTGTTCTTAATTGGCTTAGGTCCGTAACCGAGCCCCTTGATGTATCCCGACTGTGTACCAAGAACCTCATCCATTATACCATCATTGGTCTTAGGTTGTGTTCCTTCCTTGATAGGAGTTAGTTCTAACTCCACCATTTTTCCTAACAATTAAGATATATAATATTAACTAAAAGAATCATACTAAAATAAAATTATAATTATAATTCTTGCTTTCAAAATTCTTACATAAGCTGCTTGAGCCTTTAGTGTTGACCATCTTTTTTCCTTAGAATAATGAGACACTTTAAAAAATTCCATCTTATTAGGTTCTTGGTCATATTTGAGCTACATAAATACAATAATTTTCTTTAAAATAAAGGTAATAAATAAAAAACATATAATGTTTAAGAACTTTTAGAATATAAAAATTTACCATGGAATAGCGACTAGCCACAAAAGCCCTTAGCTTGACTTTGCTTCAAATTCTAGCATTTATCTGACACCTTCTCTTCATTTACATAAGAATTGTAACAGTCTGAGTATACAGTAATTTACTCATTTTTATCTACATTTATCGGTTGGGCTGTCTACGATGCTTTATTCATTAAATAGTTACAGTAATTAAACAATAAATATCATTTAAGATACAATTTCAGAATCTGAATATTTGACTATTCCCTTTTATATTTACATCCCATGTATTCTACTTAAACTTAAAGTAGTATTGTACAAAATTTCTGAATATATAAAAGAAAATAATATACCTCCAATATCGTAAATATGCTGACTCGGGTAACCGATATAGCAGTTGATAACTCAGGACGGTACGTCTCTTAATCCAATATAATAACCTGTGGAGTGGAAATAAAGGGGTGAGCGACAACGTGCTCAGTAGAGAAGTCGTATGCAAGCTTGACACAATGAAATCTATATGCCAAAAAATATTTATTTTCCTAGTGGTGTACTAAGTACAATAAAGGAAGGATACTATAGTCGGCTAGGAAATCCAGATGGAGCATGGAAGGTATTTTAAAATACCGTCTTGTCCCGGAAACCCAGAGCGATTATAGGGAGTAATTAATAAATTGTTATGATAAAACAATTTAATACTCATATTCCATAAATATAAATGGATTAAACCATTTGATTTTCATGACTTCACTAATAGTTAAAACACGTGACAGTTCAGTAGTAAAGCAGTACAGTGAACAGTAGGTGTAAAACCGTAAAAAAAACAGTATACAATCACTTCAGTATAGTATGTTATAATTATCCCGAAATCAGTGGATAAATAGTTCAATAATTATTTCTAATTTTTGAAATAATTTTCATAATATTCTTTTCCATCAAACAGTAGTTTCAGTACAGTTCAGAAAACAATAATCAATAAAATACAGTTCACTAAACAGTATTCCTCAATACAGTACAGTACAGTAAACAATATTCGGTAAAATCCAGTTCGGTAAACAGTGATCAGTAGGTTGAGACTAGGCATCACCCTAAATCAAATCATGCTATAATTATCTCCTAAGGGACACAGTAACAGTATACAGTTAGATCTATGGCCATAGTCTATAAGGCGTCCTCGGTGTACACTTGCTAGGTGACTCCGGGACTATTAATGACTTGATGGGTCAATCAGCCACGTGACAGTACAGTAAACAGTAAGCATGAAATTGGGGCCTAATTAAAGTCTTAAAATCATTTATTTTTTCACATAAATACCTTTAAGGAATTTTAATAAATTCAATCATTTATTTAAATAAATATACCAAAAAGGTATTAATTTCATATATCCAAATACAGTGAAAGCAGTCGATAAATATTCATGTTTTTAGTGAGAAATCTCAATAATATTCTTTTTGAATAATTAATATTATAAAGAATATTTTTTTTATTCTCACTTAAATTAAAATCCAAAACATGAATATTTTATTTAATCATTTTTCAACAAATTTCCAAGTTATGGAAAATTTATGGAAATGATTTCCACAATTCATAATTTATTCAAATTATGCATCTAAAATATTTCATGATATTTTAGAACAATTTTGATAATTTTTCGGTAGCATAACGGCTGCGAATTTCTAACCTCCTGCACGAAAATTACAGTATATAAAACCATCTTTCAACCACAATTTGCATGATTTTCAAAGCAATTCAAGCTTCCAATAAATTCATAAAATCACACTTAATAAATTATGCAATCCATTATATCCCTACAACTCACACACTTCTCCCTTACCTGTCTAGCGATACCGAGTCTTTCGATAGTGTTGGCTCTATAGGCTAAATCGAGAGAGGGGTGAATCGGTTCTTAGCTAACCTTATGTTCATTTTTTGATTCTTCTAAATTCTCTAGCCTATTTTAATGTTTTCTAAGTTCTCTAGGCTACTCAAGTATGCAATATAAATTCAATACAATAAACACAAATACAATTGCAAATAAATAAAGAGAGTAGGGAAAGAGAAATGTACACAATTGATTTGTAGAGGTTCGGCAACCTTGCCTACGTCCTCTACCTTGAGACGCTCCCAAGGATTTTACCCAAATCCACTAATTTGAATTTGTATTACAATCCCTCTTTTCTAGGCTTAAGAGAAACCTCTCTTTTTTTCGAGGCTCAAAAGAAACCTCCCTCTTTTTCTAAGGCTAAAAAGAAACCTCCCTCTTTTTCTAAGGCTAAAGAGAAACCTCCCCTTTTACAAAGTGTGTTTGTGTTTACAATTGGTGTAACCAAAGAAGGCCTCTAGGTAGGCAAATGATTACAAAGATTAGGCACAAAGAAAAGCCTAGACAATATTTGTGCTATTCTATACAAGGAATACGAGAGTGATGGAAGATGAAGAATTTTAAGCACTTGAGATGTTGTTGAGGCTTTGAAGATGAGGAAAATGAAGAATGGAGTTGCTGAGTAGTTCCTCTTGCTTCCTTGAGCTTCTAAGCCTCTATTTATAGTCCCTTGGATGGTTTGTGAACGTTGGTTGAAGCCAAAACAGAAACTAGTCGTTGTATCTCACAGAAACTAGCCGTTGTATCTCACAGAAACTAGCAGTTGGAGGCTTTCTGCCATAAAGGGATCGATCCTTTTACCTAAGGGATCGATCCTTTGATTCATTCCATGCTTCCAAGAGTTTTTGCCGTGAAGGGATCGATCCCTTCCCTTAGAGGATCGATCCCATGCTTCCAGAGGGCGTTTTTCCTACACGTTTGGGTTAGAAATGATATAGTCTTTGATCCTAATTCAACCCAAAACATATTGGCATTTTTGTGGGAGTTTTTCTTGACTTTCTCTAATGAAAACATGGTCCAAAAATTCATTAACTAATTTTCTAAAATATTCAAAAACATTTTATAAAGTATTAAGACCAATAAGAATGTATCATTAAATCATGGTCTTATTGTTTGATATTAACACTTTAAATGGTTTGAGAAAATCATGTGTCATAAAGCAAATTTACAATATGAAAGAAACATTAAGGTTTACTTAAGTTTTTGTCATTTCAAAATATATATATGGTAATTTAAAGCTAATAATCTCCCCCTTTTTGATATGACAAAACTTAATGTAAATTTGCTTTGAAAATTCTTGATAAAATACTCCCCCTCAAATAAAGCATGAATTTGTAAAAGTCCCCCTCAATATAAGCATGGTTTTCAATAGAAGTTTTCAAATCATTATTTCTCCCCTTTAATATCTCTCTCCCTTTTTGTCATAGCAAAGAGAAAGAAAGAAAGAATATGCTCCCCCTAAAATTATGGCTATGTGAGAAGAGATAAAATATGCTCCATCCAAAAAAAAAAAATGTTAGTACATGAGACTAATAGCACAAATAAATAAGTCAATTCTCAATTCAGTTTTAGCTTCTACCAATTGTTGAAAATATTGTTACCAATGATTGACTTAGACATTTTGCATTATGCTAATTGTTATGTGTGGTGTGCTTAGTGAATAATCAAGTAAAACATGTAAGAACACAATCACACACCATCAAACATGCATATGGATTAATTAGACATTAGCATCCTCTCATAAAATGCTAATCCATATTCATAAGCACAAATGGAAGATTCAAGAATTTATATCATTCAAATGCACACATTTTCTTCCATAGCTATAAGCACTAAAATCCTATGCTCATTTTCCAATTCAAGTTCTTAACCAATTATGAGCAAGGAAAGATTTCAATATCACCATTTAAGCATTTAATAGTCATATCCTTAGTTGTTATCATCATTTAAGGTTCTAGAGGGTATATTGTAACGACCCGTTACCACATTTTTCAGCTTAATTTTACACCATTTATCCGATTGGGCTGTCTGTGATACTTCACTTGCACTTAATGTTAAACATATTTAATATAATATTGTTAATATAATACACATCCCCTATCTTATTTACAAAAACGTAGTACTGTGTACATGTCTAAATATAGAAAATAAATGATCGTACCTTATATAAATCAATCGGTCTGTCACATTGTCCATTATGTGCAGCCATAATTCACAAATATTGGATCTCACCATCATCAAAACCTGAAATGTTAAAATTGGGGAGTGAGCAAACCACGGCTCAGTAAGAGAGTTATATGCTACACTTGATATTCAACTATCTATATGCTGAAAATAATTTTTCTTATTTTCTTTAAAATCTTCCTAGCTGGCTCTAGGCACACATGTAGGAAGGATACTACAGTCGGCTAGGGATCCAGATAGAGTAAGGCAGGTATTTTGAAATACCTGGCTTGTTCCGGAACCTAGAAGCAACTGTAGAGAGTACTATTTCCGTTGTTTTCAAAACGATATAATTTTCGTTTTCCACAAAGTAAACCACTTATTTCTTTTCACATCAGTATACTTTAAAACACGTGACAGTTCAATAATAAAAACAGTGGTTTACTTCTCTTCTCTTCGGTACAGTAAACACGTGACAGTACAGTGATTTGTAAATATCCAATCATTGGATAGTTACTTCTTCGATTATTTCTTTCTTAGAAATAATTCTTATGTTATTCTTTTAGAATAAACATTTATTTCTCTTTTCGAATCAGTAACAGTATTGTACAGTTCAGTAAAACAGTATATTCAGTAAAACAGTAATTCGATACGGTTCAATCAGTAATAGTAAACAGTAACTACCAATTCAGTAAATAGTATAAGGTAGCTTTCAGTTCAGTAAACAGTAAATGGTAGCTTTCAGTTCAGTAAAACAGTAATCAATGGCTACCATTTTAGTAAACAGTATAGTTCAGTAAACAGTGTCTTGGTACGGTTTTTCATCAGTAAACACTAAACAGTGAACAGTGGTTCAATACAGTAAACAGTACAGTAAACAGGATTTCGTAAATCCTTTTAGTAAATAGTAAACAGTAAGTGAGACTAGGCATCACCCTACAATTAAATCATGCTATCATCGTCCAATAATAAACCAGTAATCATTATCCTCGAAGGGACACAGTAACAGTGTAACAGTATAACAGTGAGATCTATGACCATGATCTATATGGTGTCCTCGGTGTACACTTGCCAGGTGACATCCGGGACGCTAATGACTGGCAGGTCTATCAGCCACGTGACAGTAACAGTATAAGTGTGATACATGAAACTCGGGGCCTAAGTCTCAAAACAGTATAAACCGTACCATAGCCTTTATGGATTTGAAACACAATAAATTAAAATATTTCACAAGTCCATAAGGCTCACATGTAATAAATCATCACCTTTATGAAATAATTAAATTAAAATAACATTTCTCAAAATATTTCATAAAGGTATAAATCATATTTTTCCATAAAATGAAGACAGTTTGTAAAATCATCATTGTAAAAATAGAAGGGCAAAACTGTCTTTTTCTACCGTAAAACACATATGCACGCTTTCCCGTGCTTTTTATCCAAAACATGGTTTTTAAAATCATCGGAATTCAATTCAAATATATTTGTAATTTATGGAAAAATAAATTATTTATTTTCAAATTTTTTTTCATAATTCTGGCACCATGTTTTCCTCTAAAACACATATAGAGACCTCTAGTCTCGAAATCATAGTTTTTCATCATTTCTTAACCTTTATGGAATTTATATAATTAATTATTTCCATAATTAAAACCATAAAGGTTTTATGTAAAATCAAGTGAATATTAAGAATATTTATAAAAATATTCACTTCAGTCTCTTTTTCATTTTCATCTTGTTTCACGTGAAATATCACCTACCGGGTGAATTTTCGGTGATTTCCTTTTTGACCATTCTCGAAAACATGAATATTTTAAAATTAAGTATCACTATATTCATGTTTTATGAAATTTACTTAATTTCTCGATTTTCGTACCCGAAAATCGATTCACGTGAAACCAAATCTTTTATTTTGGTTTTCGGTGATTTTCGATAAATTTCAGTAATTTTTCGATAATTTTTTCGGCAGTATAACGGCTACCAATTTGGCTAGCCTCCTGCACGGAAAATACAGTTTATATTTCTCAACTGGTATTTCACCACAATTTGAAACCGATAAATCACCACAATTTTCAAAACTAATCATTATAAATTGCATTTATAAATTAAATGCATAATTTAACACATGTGACCGAATATCCTTACAGGCGGCACATGTCTCCCTTACCAGTCTTATGAAGTTGAGCTTCCCAATTACGCTAACCGAAATCCGTCAACTTGGGCTACAAAAATAATTTATCAAAACTTATTAATATTTTTCTCCTTATTTTTAAGCCACTAGTATTCATAAAATGCAGCCACTATTGTCATAACATAAGCGCAACCTGTATAAATTATACTTGTGCCAAAACTCAACTTCCACATTTTAGTTCTTTTTTCGGTTTTAATTTCACAAATCCTTCTCTTTTAATTTCTATGATTATTTTCTACTATTAATCATAAAAATTCAGCATATTCTATACTTAAACAAAATCATGGCCGAACCCTCTTATGGCCATTTTCATGATTTTTTTTTGTCTCTTCTAATATTCCCATTACTCTTCCATGTATACGTGAGCCTTTCCTTACCATTTTCTACAAGTAGCCATATATTTAGTACTTTCATGTCCAAACCGAACCCCTCTCTTCATTTACCAAATTTTGATTTTCAATCTTTCACCATGATTTATTGTTTCAACGTTTAATTCCTTACTTACTTGATCATTTCCTATTGTTTTCTTGCATGACAACACAAGATTTGATTCAATCTCATGCCAACCGAACATCCTTATCCATAGTAAATTTTGATCTAGCCTACCTCATGTAAAACAAACTTCATAAACCTTATTTACACCTTACACTAAGCTAGAATATAGCTTTAAATTTAATTAAAACAATAAGACATTAAATCTCCTCACCTCAACCGAACCAGCAACATCCCATTCTGTTTTGTTTCTTTTCTAGTCAGCCCTCCTTTCTTGGTCTTTTGATGTTTTTAAGGTGGATATAAGGTCTATGGAGAGGGTCTAATGATCAAATAGCATGAAGATGAAATTTTGTTAAGAAGTTATGGAAGAAACGGCTGCAAACAGAACCAAACTTGAGCAGCAAAACTAGAAACCGTGGAGCAGCAGGGGAGTTCGGTATTGTGAAGACTGAGAATTTTCTAAATAAATATAAGGTATCCGAAAAATTTAATTTAGACAAATTGAAATCCAAATTAAATAAAAAAAATGAAAAGGAAAAATTAAATTGGAAATGAGAAATGAAGGAGGAAATTTAATTTGGATAAATGGAAATCCAAATTAAATAAGAAAATGGAGAAATAATTTTGGATATTTAGAAATCCAAAAACTTAATAAGAAATAAAAATATTTTAATATATTTATATAATGATATTATATAAATATACCTTGGATAAATATAAATATTATTTTGTGTTGAAAGTGTAAAAAGTATATATATAAATATATATTTTGATACAAAATATGTATTTAAATACATATTATGAATAGTGTATATATATATAATTATGGTGTATAATAATTATATATATTATAGTTATTATTTATATATATAATATATAAATATAATTATTAAAAAAAAAAAAAAGAAAACAGAAGTGGGAATCGGGGAACCCGATTCCCACACTTCCCTTATGTTTACTAAAACAGAAGAGAAGCAAATAAAGACAGAATGGAGAGCCGGCCGGCGCGGGGAGGAGGAAGTGGCAGCGACGCCGCCGGCGAGTCGAGGAGAGGCATCCGACGTCGACGTCGACGGTGAAAAAAAAAAAGAAAACAGAGGCGAAGCGGAATCGAGAGAAGCGGTGAAACCGAAGAGAAAAAAAAGAAAAGGGGGAAAATGGCGGTGCCGGTGGATCCAGGCACCGCCACCGCAACCTCGACATCGGCAAGAGTGAGGGGAATGTGAGAGGAGCCACCGACGGCGAAGGAAACGGCGGAGGAAGGAAGAAACAGAGAAGAAAGAGGTCGAAACCCACGGCCCAGATTCGCCACCGCCGGCGCCGTCGCTGGCGAAACCGAGACCAGATCCGGTATCCCTGCAACCTCGGCAAGCTGTGGAGCGGCTGAACCGCCGGAATGGGTGGCCGCCGGTGACCGAACCGGCCAGCAGAAGATTGAACCGGTCTGACCCGATCCGACCCGCCTGACTCGGTCCGACCCGATCCGACCCGCCTGACCCGGTCCGACCCGGTCAACCCGACCCGACCCGGTTCAGAAAAAAAAAAAAAGAAAAGAAAAGAAAAGAAAAAGAAAAGAAAAGAAAAAGAAAAAGGAAAAGAAAAAGGAAGAAGAAGAAGAGGAAGAGATGGGTAAGGAAAATTAAAAGCCTTTTTCGCTATATGTTTGGAATTTAGTAGAAATTCTTGGATTATTTTCTAAATGAAAATATACGTCAATTTGTGAAATTGTAGCAAAACGAAAATGAGACGAATGGTGGAGTTCGGCAAGGCTCGGAAATCGGAAAGTGCGCTAAGCTTTGGCGAACAGGTAAGATACTTTTATAAAGCATTAGTAGCTTTATATTGTATGTGGGAATTTCGATTTTTATATATGATGCATTCAATTAAATTGATTTGCTAAAAATGCTAAGAGGACCCACAACTGATGGTGGGGGTCTTAGTAAGAGGTAAAATTGGTGAGAATCAACGGCTGCAAGTATAAATTGTGTTTCCCTTGCAGGAGGTTAGGGAAAATTAAGTCGTTATGCTGCCGAAATTTTAAGAAAATAATTGAGGAAAAAGATGAAGTTTCTCACATAAATGGAATCTTGGAGATAATTATTGAAAATAAATATTGAAAGGATTTTATAGTATTATCGAAAGAGTTTGATATTGAAATCGATGAGAAGATAGATCGTTGGAAACGATAATGTGGTGAATTACATGGTTTAAAACCTTATAGAATCGATAAATCAAGTAATTTTAATATCACGAATGGTATCAAGTTGAGATTGAGGTGGAATTATTAATTAGACGGATCACGGATAAAAGTAATGATAATTATATGATGTAGCTTGGAAGAGAAGATCACAGTTGAAATTTCGATGGTCGAATGATTGGATTGTGAAGTTATTAACGGAGTAATGATTTCCAGAATTTACCGAGTCCGGTTTCATGATTTTGAAATAATTTCGAAAGTGATAATATGGACAAATTCGAGAGATTGAAATGGAGATTTAATTACGACACAATCCGATCAATTATGGATTCAAAGAAATGAGTGATAAATATGTGAAAAGATGATTGTGCTTATAACCTTAGAATAGATCTTGAATAATAAGATCGACAATTGCATGAGTTCGGATAAAATCATAAAGGCCACATGAAAATGGATTTGAGAATTTAGATACGATTTTGTGATAGTAAATGAAATTGAACCTCAAATCGAAAATGATAAACATGTATCAATAGATCAAATCATAAATGGATTTGATAAGTGACTATCGATTTTGTGATTCTGTTATCCTCGATGTCGATTCTGGAACAGATATTGAAGGATGATATTATTATTTGCATAAATTCGGTAACTTGATGACTATTTTAGAAATTGATGTTTAAATGCTTATCAAAACTTAGAGGATTCACACTAATGATGCGATCCTAATATTGATAATGAAGTGTATAAATGATTATAATAGTCAATGACGATCAAGAAAGGGTATTGAATACCGAATGGTCTGAATACCAAGTGATTCGATTTCCAAATGAATTGAGTACTGAGCAAATTGAATACTGAATTAGATGAATAGTGAATGAATTGTATAGTGATTTATTGGTTGACAGAAAGAAAGTCTTGAAATCGAATAATTGATGGTGATAAAGTTAAATGAATCGCTTTAGCGTATTTGATGGAAACATTATCGAAGTTGCATACTGAAATGTTTTACAGCATCGCATTTAAGCATGCTTTCTTGCAACTTGAAACATTTTAATAATGTTTATATGAATACTGAAAAGTATTGATTTGTTTTGAAATGAAAGTATATGGTAGATATATATATTTTGATATATGAAATATCATTCAGAATTTTACCATATGCTTTACATGATATTGAAAATAAAGCTATAGATTTAAATGTTTTATGAGACTGTAGGCACCCTAAGAGAATTAAATTCAATAAAGCATAGTGGAAACCGCCTAATTGGAGCTTTGCTCATTAGGCAGATAGATATGCTTGTCCGACAATAGTCGTGGACAGGTCTCAGTCACGCCTGATCAGTGGGGCTGAGAGAGATGAGGTCTATGGCCATAGATAGCGCCCTAGTTGGTTTCCAGGGGACGATGATATGATTCACTGCTAGCTACAGTGATTTAAGTCTTTATTGATAGAGATGATAGGGATCTAGCCTAGTCTCTAATTGATATGATATGAAGTCTAGAGTATGATTTTTATTGATATGAACTCTAGACTTGACATGATTTATACTGTACATGAAACAGATTTGAAATGAAATATGTTTTGAAACAGTACATGTTTTAAACATGTTTTAAAAGTCCATGACATATGATTTCGACACTTATATGATTTATACGTAATTTTGTGTCGAACATGGCATGATATGCGGTCTAGAGTATAGTTTGATTTGATATGAACTCTAGACCTGATATGATTTACAGAATATGTTTTAAAAGTATATGATAAATGATTTCGACACTTACATGATTTATATAAGATTTTGTGTCGAATTTGAAATGACATGCGGTTTAGAGTATAGACTGATTTGATATGAACTCTAAACCTGATATGATTTATAGTATATGAAAAATGTTTTAAAACCGCACATGTTTTAGACATGCTCCGAAAACGGATACATGAACTGAAAATGAACATGTTTCTATCATGTCTTAAAAACAAATTTGAAATGAATTGAAAATTCATATGTTGAGCATGTCCTAAAGTATATATGATATGATTTGAAAAGATAGCGGTTTATACAGTAAAGTTACATAATTGCATATTAAACCTTGACATGATAATATGCTTCGTACACGAGTTTCATGATAAATGTCATGACTCGACATAAATGATATTTCATCTAGACGATGACATGATATGATACATGGACATATGATAGATATGAAGAGAATTGTGAACTTACACTGTGGTGATCATGATTTCTCTATAAGGAAAAGTGATATGAGATGATAAATTACAGGAGTACGATTATGAAATATACAGTGAATTGATATGGTGCTTCAATTGGACATGATGTACTCCGAGATAGAGGAAAATATAGACTAATAGTATATGACATTCAATTTGGATACGACAGATTGTTGTGGGATGCACTATAGTGTAAGGACAAGAAGACTGAAAAGTGATTATGATGATAATTTTAAAAGTATAAGTGATAGACAGATGACAAGAAATGAGATAATGATATGTTATCGGTGAGAAAGGATTAACTGTGATTGCAAATTTGCAAGTTTTGAGCATTGCAGATTAAGACAGTGTAATCCTACTCTTGTATTTATATTAGTATCTTACTGAGCCGTGGTTTTGCTCACCCCACTAAATTTCATCTCTTTCAGATTATTGAAGTTAACATCTGCCATGTGAGCTGCTCAGTGGGCATCGGAGACTGTATATGGACTTGGTACTAGTCTTCTGAGGTATATGTTTCTTATAAATTACTTGTTTACATGTAAGACTTAAATTGAAGCACAGTACATATTCTGTTTAACAAGTCGGGATGTAACTAAGAATCGTTTCCGTGGTTGTGAAATATTTAAATGGAATAACTATAGGTCACCGAGATAGTATAGTAACTACACTGACACCGAATACAAACCTTAAAATGAAAAAGAAAAATTTAGTCCATAAATTTGTAGACTAAGAAAAGTATAAGAATCAAGTGAAAGTCGCGGTCTTCGGGTCGTGACAGATTTAATGGTATCAGAGCACGGTTTGTCTAGTACGTGTCGGTGTAGTTGAGACAGTGATAGTGTTACATCCCATGTACTGTGTAGTGTTTACATGTAAACTTGTTGATTTTCAATCTGTACCAAGAATTGTCAGCTATTGGTATGGTGATACCAGTCGACGACCTGTTTAAAACAGGCTGGGCTTTGACATAAAGATGCTAATCGATGACCTATTAAAACGGACTGGAAACCGGTAATGAATGGTATCGATATGGTATAGAAGAATTGTGTATCACCTTAAAGGAATAGAATATGAATGATCGAGAATGATTGATTGTGGCAGTTATATGGAAGATAATGCAATGATCGTATAGAACATGATCGATATGTGAATTGAAAAGGATTGAAAGAAGTAAAGAAAAAGCAAACAAAAAAATGATCGAACCCAAACATATGGCTTGATTGAAAGTACAATCCCACCTTAATTATGAGGACTATTGGAAATTGAAACTATGATTTCGAGTTATAAGGGAACACGAATATGAAGCAGTTTTCGAATTTAAGACTGTAAGTGATTTCACTTTGGTTATCACATCGAGATGTCATAAGAATACTACATGAAAAGAGATATAGAGAGAAAATGATTGATAAATGTTGCATTTATGGCAAGAGATGATTAACAGTAAAGTCTGCAATGAGGTGCAGCCTTGATTTATCAATGTGACAATGAGTGTTGTGGGATAATACGAAACCCAAAAGAAATATGATATTATGGAAGTGATTATAGACTGGTTGATCAAATTGAATCACTTTTCCATTTTCAGACTTTTAGATTTCTCTAATGCCTTAGTCGAAATATAAATATGAAACGGAGAGAATGTATGTGAAGTTCCAGTGAGCATTACATGTGATGGAATCTTGAATTGCCATATGTTTATGGAAAATAGCGAAAGGCTTTGGGATTCCAAATTTATTGACGGCATCGCTCCATACTGATATGAAAATTCGAGCGTAATGCGGAAACGCTCGAAGATATGTTGAGAGAGTGGATGCACGAGATTTAAAAGCTACTGAAACAATTACATACTACTGATTAAATCGGTAAACGATAGTTACCAAATTATATCGACTTGGCACCAAATGAGAGAAACGAATGATAAATGGTGTGAAACAGCTATTATGTGAAGAGAGATGAAAGTGATAACTCCCAAGGTGATAAGAAATTTTAAGAGGTATGAATATATGGTGGGAAATGATATGTAATGGATAAAAGGTGATTCTAATGATGGAGGTACGCGGACAGTATCATTTAAAGGATGATTGAAAGGGTAAGAAAGATAAGAGTACAGGATGGTACCACCTTTTAATATAAGTTAAATTCGGAGGACCGAATTTCTTAAGGTGGGGAGAATGTGAAGACTGAGAATTTTCTAAATAAATATAAGGTATCCGAAAAATTTAATTTAGACAAATTGAAATCCAAATTAAATAAAAAAAATGAAAAGGAAAAATTAAATTGGAAATGAGAAATGAAGGAGGAAATTTAATTTGGATAAATGGAAATCCAAATTAAATAAGAAAATGGAGAAATAATTTTGGATATTTAGAAATCCAAAAACTTAATAAGAAATAAAAATATTTTAATATATTTATATAATGATATTATATAAATATACCTTGGATAAATATAAATATTATTTTGTGTTGAAAGTGTAAAAAGTATATATATAAATATATATTTTGATACAAAATATGTATTTAAATACATATTATGAATAGTGTATATATATATAATTATGGTGTATAATAATTATATATATTATAGTTATTATTTATATATATAATATATAAATATAATTATTAAAAAAAAAAAAGAAAACAGAAGTGGGAATCGGGGAACCCGATTCCCACACTTCCCTTATGTTTACTAAAACAGAAGAGAAGCAAATAAAGACAGAATGGAGAGCCGGCCGGCGCGGGGAGGAGGAAGTGGCAGCGACGCCGCCGGCGAGTCGAGGAGAGGCATCCGACGTCGACGTCGACGGTGAAAAAAAAAAAGAAAACAGAGGCGAAGCGGAATCGAGAGAAGCGGTGAAACCGAAGAGAAAAAAAAGAAAAGGGGGAATTAAAATTGAAATCCATTCTTTTGCTTTATACTTCAGCAATTAAAAGTGAGCACATGTTAAATATTAATTTATCTCTTCTTTTAAGTAATATATATTGTATTTTACTCAATAGAGGTTTGCTTTTCCAGCTCCTTTAATTGAATTAACCGTGCAACACAAGAAGTGGCATGAAGATTCCTTGTTGGCTGCACGGTTTTTGTCTCAATTTCCTCTTCTCTTGTGTGTTCCAGCCAATGAAAATTATGCAAGAAACTTCTCTTCCTTTTTCTTTATATTTTATACTATAAAATTACATTTTATCAGCCTTTAAATGACTGATCAGAAATGGTACAACAACAGCACATGTAGTGGCGTTGAAGTCCACTTTGCTGCACCATTTCTTGACTTTCTTCCTTTCTTATTGCATATACTTCAGCTAATATCATTTAACTTCATGTTAAATTGTTGACTTTTCCTTTTTTTGTTATTATTTTACACTTTTATTTTATTTACTAAATTTACTTTTCCTTTCCTTTGAATTTTCTCCAGCCAAGCACACCAAATGCAACAGAAATTTTTGGCGTCTTATACATCTTCCTTGGCTGCATACTTCTTGACTTTTCTTCATTTAAATTTCCAATTTCATCACTTCCTCAATTCTCAGAATTTCCACAATATTTCGATTCTCACAATTTTATTTATTTATTTCCATTGTTTATTTTCTCCAACATTTATTTTCAATATTTATAATTTCCAATTAAATGAAAAATTTACGGTTATCACATATATGCTATTTTAACTAAAATGGATTTGCCTAAATAAATCAATATCATGTTTAAGTATATTTTAACAATAAAGTCCATAAATTATGAGTTAGGTCAACCACAAAATATCATGAAAACAACTATACTCATCTCATAGGCATGATTATTGATTCAACTCAAGCAAGCATGTAAGTTCAACATCAAAACAATCAAGAAAAAATGCATGGATATCAATCAAGGTGAATTTGTTCAAGTTTGCATTTATCTTTGAATGTTGGTGTAGTCATTAAAGCCCAAGTTCTTTAATAATTTGGCCATAAAAAAAATCTAAGTTCATGGATGACAAATTTTCATGCATTTGGACATTTAGGATTCATTTATCATCACAAATTGTAGGCCAAAGACACTTATGACTTTAGGTAAAGCTTTTAGTATCTCAAGTGTTTTATTCACCTAAGTCATATTTGGATTATATCATTAAGTTCAAGTTTTGATTATTTTATCATTCAAGCATATATTTTGGCCTTTATTTATTTATATTCCACCAAAAATATATCATGATGCTTAATGTGGAATAGTTGAGTCAAGCTAAGAGACATAATCCTATAAGCATGCTTGATTAAGATGAATAAAGGTATGAACGATATTCATTATGCACAAGTTCATCAAATTCTCAATAATTCTTAAAATAATGTTTAAGCATTCATTGAAAATATATTTCAAGATTTATACAATTCATGAATGTCTTCAATAAGATAAATGATTTTGCACTTGTGAGCTTAATGAAAAAGATATTGATTGTTGAAAATAATACCAAAATTTTAAGTTGAGGCATGATATCAATGAAAAATGATTATTCAAATTGAAAAGATCATCAAGAAGTGGTTTAAACAATGAATTTTAAGTTGAGAAGAAAGAAGATATCAAGAAAATTAAGAAAACTTCTCAGTTTTTGCTAAAAAATCCAAAATAGGCATATTTTGCCCAAAGGGATCGATCCCAAAGGTAAGAGGATCAATCCTTTAATTCTAGAATGCAATTTTCTGCATGTTTGTCCAAGGGGATCAATCCTTTATGTTGAGGGATCGATCCCTCATCCATTTTCTACAGATTTTTGCCAGAAAATTCAACTTGTGAGGCACCAAAACTTCGTTTTTGAGCATTTTAAGTCCAAGTAAAAGTTTAAACATGTGTGTAACATGATTTTGGACTTGTATGAATGAAAAATATGAATGAAAAACTATTTTACAATAGATTTTGCAATTTTGGAAGGATTTTCACCAATAAATGCATTTTTGGTCTCAAAGGAGGTCATTTTGAAAGTTATGCATATTTTTGCTAAACCAATGCATTGGAAAACACAGATATGTCAAAACAAACATGTTCACATAGATTTTGAACACATATATCATTAAATCATTCAACTTGTGAACATCATGCCATAATTTCTAACATGCATATTTCTCATTAATGCTCATGACATGGTATTTTGCATAATGACATAACTGACATTTTAGAGCAAGAGAATATATTGTCAACACATAGCATACTTGCTCAAATTCCAAAAATCATTTCAAAATCATTTAAACATGTTTTTCATTCAATGCCTCAAGAACTACCTATCAAACAATCAAAAACATTTATCATGCCTATTATTGATTCATACAACTCACAATGCATCAAAGATCATTAATAAAATGCCTCATTAAATCAAACAAACAATTTTAACATATATGATTTTTGAAAAGATAGAATATAAGCGTACAAAACTCCTTGCTTGAGAATGCCTTGCCTTGAATTGTTGAATCCACCTTGGGCCATCCTTTGAAGAATTGTTGTGACCTTGCCAATGGTGGATTTCTCAAGCTCTTCCTCATTCTCATTGGCATAAGCAAACTCCATGGAGGTGTGTAGAGCATTCAAACTCCATTGTTCCATTGTAATTCCGTGCTCTAACACTCCTACACCAAACAATTTCAAGCATGCTTTGGTACCTAAATTTTCTTGGGTCCATGAGAGTTAGTGTTCACAATTTTAGATCCCTTAGGGATCCATTTCAAACACAATTCATCATTATTTACAACATGCTTTGGCACCCACATTTTCCTAACAACTCTTTCTCTAAATGTAGTTTTTCTATATGTGCATGCATGTGAGGTGTGACCTATCCTATTGCATAGTGAGCATATGAGAGATGTATCATGCATAAAATTTTTGCTCACTAGGAAGTTCTTAAGATGAGTTCCTTTTGTTTTGCATTATAGCCTAACCCATCTTTGTCAAATAAAGCTCTTTGGGTCTCTAACATATGGTCTAGCTTTTGTTGACCCATGTAAAACCTAGAAAATGAGTTATGCAAATTTGTATTCTTTTTATTTAACTCATTTATCTCTAAGTTTGCTTCTTCTAATTTCTTTTCTAATTCTAGCTTAGCACTTAATAACATTTCATTCTCTATTTTTAATTTAGTAATGATTTTCTTATATTTAGAATTCATGCATTAAAATTCATTTGCTAATTCATCAAAGGCATTTTGTAGTTCATCAAATGTATAAGCATTATCTTCAATAGAACTACAACTAGCCTCATCATCACTAATGGCCATAAAACATGTGTAGGCTACTTCATCATCCATGTTATCCTCATCGGAGTTATCACTATCGCTTCATGCAGCCATAAATGCTTTCTTCATAGGTTTCCTATCCTTTTCTTTCCTAAGTAAGGGGCAATCTAGCTTAGTATGACCTGGTTCATTACATTCATAGCATACTAAGAGGTCTTTTTCCTTCCTACTTGACTCTCCTCTTATTACCCCTCTTTTTTTATGTCTCTTATCATTCTCTCTCTCCTTCATTCTCATGAACCTATTAAACTTTTGGCAAACATTGCCATTTCCTTTTCTTCCTCATTTCCACTCTAATCACTATCATCTATAATGCTCTCATGAGTGGAAGACTTAAATGCTACCCCTACTTTCTTTGAAGGCTCTTCATTTCTTTTTAATTTCATTTCATATGTAAGTAGGGAGCCCATAAGCTCATCTAGAGAAAAGGTATTTGGATCCTTAGACTCTTCTATTGCAGTTACCTTTGCCTCCCAAGATTTTGGCAAGCTATTCAAAATTTTCTTAACCAATTCTACATTGGAATAGGTCTTGCCTAATGCCTTAAGTCCATTGACTATGTCATTAAACCTAGTAAACATATCACTCATGGACTCATCTTCTTTCATCCTAAAAAGTTCATAATCATGTGTGAGCATGCCTATTTTGGTTTCTTTAACTTGATTGGTCCTTTTATGTGTAATGGCTAATTTGTCCCATATTTGCTTGGCATTCTCAAATAGGGAGACTCTATTATATTCATTGGGACCTAATGCATAAAAGAGAGTGTGCATAGCCTTGGCATTTAATTGTGCCAATCTCATGTCATTTGTGTCCCACTCATCCTTACCTTTAGGGACATCTTTTCCATCAACTTTCTTTATTGGGATTTTAGGACCATTTACTATTACTCTCCACACTTCATAATCATTTGATTGCACAAACAACATCTTCCTAATTTTCCAATATGAGTAATTCTCTCCATTGAAGAGTGGAGGTCTAACTAATGAGTGTCCCTATTCTCCTAGGGGTGTGCCTACATTCAAGTGAGTCATTTATGATTGTTTTACTCGATAGATATTAATCTAAATAAATCTCGAGCCCAAGTTCTGATACCAATTGTTAGCTCTATAGGTTAAACCGAGAGGGGGTAAATCGGTTCTTAGCTAACCTTATGTTCGTTTTTCAATTCTTCTAAATTCTCTAGCCTATATTGATGTTTTCTAAGTTCTCTAGGCTACTCAAGTATGCAATATAAATTCAATACAATAAACACAAATATGACTGCAAATAAGTAAAGAAAGAGAAATGTACATAATCGATTTATAGAGGTTCGGCAACCTTGCCTACGTCCTCTACCTTAAGACACTCCCAAGGATTTTTCCCAAATCCACTAAGTTGAATTTGTATTACAATCCCTCTTTTTCTAGGCTCAAGAGAAACCTCTCTCTTTTTCTAGGCTCAAGAGAAACCTCCCTCTTTTTCTAATGCTAAAGAGAAACCTCCATCTGTTTCTAAGGCTAAAGAGAAACCTCCCCTTTTACAAAGTGTGTTTGTGTTTACAATTGGTGTAACTAAAGAAGGCCTCTAGGTAGGCAAATGATTACAAAGATTAAGCGCAAAGAAAAGCCTATACAATATTTGTGCTATTCTATACAAGGAATATGAAGGTGATGGAAGATGAAGAATTTTAAGCACTTGAGATGTTGTTGAGGCTTTGAATATGAGGAAAATGAAGAATGGAGTTGCTGAGTGGTTCCTCTTGCTTCCTTGAGCTTTTAAGCCTCTATTTATAGTCCCTTTGATGGTTTGTGAACGTTGGTTGGAGCCAAAACAGAAACTAGCCATTGTATCTCATAGAAACTAGTCGTTGGAGGCTTTCTGCCATAAAAGGATCAATCCTTTTACCTAAGGGATCGATCCTTTGCTTCATTTCAGGCTTCCAAGAGTTTCTGCCATGAAGGGATTGATCCATTCCCTTAAGAGATCGATCTCATGCTTCCAGAGGGCGTTTTTCCTGCACGTTTGGGTTAGAAATGATATAGCCTTTGATCCTAATTCAACCCAAAATATATTAGCATTTTTGTGGGAGTTTTTCACCCAAAATATATTAGCATTTTTGTGGGAGTTTTTCTTGACTTTTTTTAATGAAAACATGGTCCAAAAATTCATTAAGTAATTTTCTAAAATATTCAAAAACATTTTATAAAGTATTAAGACCAATAAGAATGTATTATTAAATCATGGTCTTAATGTTTGATATTAACACTTTAAATGGTTTGAGAAAATCATGTGTCATAAAGCAAATTTACAATATGAAAGAAACGTTAAGGTTTACTTAAGTTTTTGTCATTTCAAAATATATATGGAAATTTAAAACTAACAGATAGCACCAACCATAATCCGTAAATAGACCTAGCAATTCATGTCTATAATTCGTTTTCGTGTCATGTAAAACCATGTTCGTGTCATGCAAAACACAAAAATTTCATGTCAAAATTCGTGTCGACATGAAAACTCAAAATGTTATTTTTAGCTTTTACCATATTCATATATTGATTTTACTTAATTTTAACCCTGTGTCATCTCGTGTCATTTATTCGTATCGTATTCGTGTCGTGTCTAAGATTACCAGGTCTATCCGTTAATCCATGCTACAAAATAATTTTATCAAAAATTATCAATAATTTTTCACTTAATTATAAGCCATTAACTTTCATAAAATGCAGCCACTAAAGATACAACACATGTACAACCAGTATAATTTATACCGGTACTAAAACTAAACTTTCCCGTTTTAGCTCCTTTTTCGAATCCGATTTCACCAATCTTCCTCTTTTGATTTCTACATTCATTTTCTATCATTAAACCATAAAATTCAACATGATTTCATGCCCAAAGCATCATGGCCGAAACCCCCTCTTGAACCCATTTCTTGATTTTCAATCTTTTTCCAAAATTTAATGTTTCAAACTTTTAAATCCTTGCTCACTTGATCATTTCCTAACATTTTCTTGCATGAAACCATAAGGCATCCCTACACTCTCATGCGAACCAAAATCCCCCTTCAATGTCTAATTTTTATCTAGCCAATATTATGCAAAACTAATTTCATAATCTTTTTCTACACCTTAGATTAAGCTAGAATACAACTTTAGATTTAAATAAAACAATAGGAAATGGTATCCCCTTACCTTAACCGAATTCCCTTGCCTTCCTTTTCTCCTTCAAATTTCAATTTTTCAATGTGTATTTGGGTGGGTTTGATAGAGCACGAGATGGGGAATAATTTTGCTAGAAATAGACAATTTGAAATTCTAAATGTGTAAGGTGTTTTGGAAGCTTTTAGTTTTTCTTTTCTTTTCTTTCTCTCTTTTCTTTGTCTTGGTGTCATGAATGGGCTGGTAAGGGATGATGAATAGTGGCTGGTACACTTCAGCCTAAATGTGTTGAAAATTCTAGAGATGGGCTAAAATACAATTTTGCCCCTAGTTACTTAAAATATTAACGATTTTGCCATTAAGCGTCTAATTTCATAAAAACCATGCAAATGAACTCCAAAAATTATGATTTTAGCACCAATAAATCACATTTAATGTACCTTAATAAATGGAAGTGGTTTCGTTACCATGCAATGCACCGATAAGGAGAATTTATGGTTTTACCCTTTGTGGACTGCCGCGAAATTTTTCGATTAAACCACCTTTTCCAATCAATCTTCTGGCACTGTGTTATTTCCTTTTCATGTAGATTATCATGATATTTTTACTTTGTCCCAACTCATTTTAATATGGGTGTAATTTACAAAAATGTTCTCGGGACGTAAGCGTCATTTTCCAATTTGTTTTCCAAAATTCTTAAAATAATTCCAAATGACATTAAAATTATTTCTATGCCTCCAAATCATTATTTAATATTTATTTCACCTTCAATACACTATAATATCAATCATAAGTCCATTAAAACCATAAAATTTAAAGTGGGGCTCACATTTAATATTTATTTAATTTCACTAAGTAATTTATTTTCCACTATATAAATAATTACAAAATATTCTGTACAGCACAATAGAATTAGGTCTCACAAGAATGCAAAATAAAATATAAAAACTTT
Source organism: Heritiera fomes (assembly GCA_032173925.1). NCBI lineage: Eukaryota > Viridiplantae > Streptophyta > Magnoliopsida > Malvales > Malvaceae > Heritiera > Heritiera fomes. The sequence continues at coordinate 18,905,130 of JAPDPM010000009.1, forward strand.
CATCGCACATAAATATTATTATGCATAAATATGAAAAATAAATCCTACAAATACAAAATTGAGGTGAATAAGAAACGAACCTTGTATGCAGGATCACTAAACAAATTACAAAGTTTTTCCCAATTTTCTTGAGATAAGTTATACTTTGAAGAGTTATTTTAACGTGCCACTTCAGCGTTTGGAAACTTTTTATAGTGCAAGTGTAGCTTGTATTGTTCATTTCTTGACAATTTGGACAAAATTGACAAGACAGATTTTTTAACAATTTCATCATCCAATTTTATCTCGAACTTTGTCTAAAACAAAAAAAATTAAATTAATTGCTACATTTAGAAACATAAATAGAAAATAATCAACATTTAACAAATGTCATAAAATTTTTATATTTACATTAAGTCTCTTAAGGGCATGCAACTTGTTTGTATTATTTAAAGAAAAGATCTATCAATTTTTTCTCTATTTTAGTTAAATTACTTAAATGTCATTTTTTTTTCTGCTAAAGGGCACCATACATATCCTTTTTACCTTTTAAAAGAATAAAGTACTAATTACCGCAAGTTTTTTTTTCAAAATAATAATTTTTAAAAGTTAAAGTTGCTGCATAATTGGTTTAAGTCTTCAAGATTCTAACCAAGTTGTGAGCAAAAAATCACTAATAAGGACAAAGATTCTCATAGCTTAATTTATAAGGATGATTATGTCACTTGATGCTAGAGTGAAAGATATAACTAAAATAAACATGTGATATTAATACCACCAAGTATCTTTTTAAACAATGTTCATTCTAACAAGGTATCTAATAAATATGCATGAATTATCAATCCAAATTTTATTATAACCAAACGCACACACTTATACACACAAATTTATGCCCACAAAAATAAGAACAGATTTTTAAGAAAAAAATCATCACCTATATAAGTAGCTCAATTTTCATACGCCTACTTGCTTCATGTTCAATGCATCCTTCACCACTATGCTTCATTGCAAGTCCTCAAGTATTTGCCAAGACAGATTTTCCAACCCTAAACAATGATTATTTGAAAGAATGCATAGGAAACAGATTGAAGACTTCTGCAATAAATGCTACATTAATAGTGCATTGCATATAAAAATGTAGAAGATGCATAAGGGGACGTCTCATATCTTCAATCATCTAATAAACTGTAAAACATAAAAAAGTTATAAATGAAACCAGTTAACCACATGAACTAAAAATTTTGATTATATTTTTTCAAATTAAAAAAGAAATTGGATTGTTGAATAGGAAAATCTTTAAAAAAGGATACACCCTATTCAAAACTTTGATTAAGACCAGAGTTGAAAAATTCAAATTCAAGCCAAAGAAACATTTTCCACATAGTTGAATCAACATACAGAGTGACACCTGAGATCAGGGGAATTTCATTAGTTGATAATAGTATATGAATCCTTAACATAAGAAGTTTTAACATTTATAAGAGAAAATTGACTAACCTATGCACAAAAGAGTGATCATAATACAACACTAACACTTTCCAAAATGAAATTGACTTGATCTGTCCTTGATAAATTGAAATCTTATAGTTAAGCGCAAATTTAATCAAACTAAAATAATATCAGTTCCAAAATTTGTAATCAAATTGCAACTAACATAAAATAATATCAGAAACATAATTAATTGATTTATTATTGAGGGCAACAAATCAACCATGATTGCTATTGTTGCCTATGCATACAACAAACTTAAGTCACTGTTTTATAAGAGACGAGAAAAAGATGTTATAGCATACAATAACCTACCAACCAATGGTCTAAGCCAAGACGACAAAAAAATTTAGACTATATCACATCTAAAGATGATTGTAGCTAAAACCTATTCATTAATAATGCAGAAACACGTAAGAAGATTCTAACAAAGCCAAAATTAGGATGCCATGTCCTTAAGTGCTTAAAATCTAGTGGAGAAGGGGATTTCTGCATAGCAACAAAAAAGTTTCCCCAATTTTAAAAGACCTTAAGTTCTTTGAAGGGAATGGGCTGTTCGACGCGCCGCCAAACCTATAATTCTTCTCCACCTCTAGCTACTTTGCGTTATCGTCACCTTCAACCCTCCCCTAGCCCACGACCGTAAGATGGACGAGATCTATTATACCAATCACGGAAAAATAATGTCCATATCTCATGTTAGGGATTTTGGTAGGTTAGGGACTACGGTGGTTAGGAACTATAGGATTTTGCTAGGTTAGGGACTACGGTGGGTTTTGTGAGAACTCATTATTTTGTACTGTACATGTACGGAATTGCAAATTTTAGATAAATTAATTAATTAATTTTGAATATTTTTCGAAATGCCGAAATAAAGGTGGGATAGAATCGAAAATTTCGAAGCTATACAAGGGCAAAGTTAGCTTTTCTCAAGGATTGGTCAAAGTCGATCAATTTTTGACAAATTTGGCTTAAGAAATAAATAAATAAATGAAAAAAATTAAATTAAAAGAGGGCTGGAACCGAAGCAGAAAATGGGAAATTGATTTAGTGTTGACTGAATGTGATGAGGATGGAGTGATAGTCAATAACAGAGGCTGTTGTGGTGTGGAAAGGGGCTGAATTTATGAGAAATGACTAAGCAAAAACTGGTCAAAAATAAGGGCTGTAGAGAAGAAAAATAAAACCACAAGATATAAATATAGTCAATGTGAGGGTATGGGTGCTACCGGTTATGGAAGAAATGAAGAAAATAAAATATTGCATTTTATTTCTTAATGGTGGAAAAATGCAAATAAGATGGCAACTTATATATTTAATACATTGACTAAGAAATTGAAACAATAACTTTTAATTATAGTAAGGCCATTCGGCCATAGTGGAAAAGAGAGAAAGAATGTCATGAAGAGTAGCCATTTTTAGCTATGAGAATTTATTTACATTTACATTTACATTTGATGTAAATCATAGCTTAAAAAAAATAAAGTATAAACAAGTTAATGATTTTTGGTGAAATTAAATTGCAGTCGTGTGATAACCGTAAATTTTTTCATTTATTGGAAATTAGAAATATTGAAAATAAATATCGGAGAAATTAAATAAGAGGAAATAAATAAAATTTGCGAGAACGGGATATTGGTGAAAATCCCGAGAATCGAGGAAGTGAAAGAATTGGAAAATTCGTATAAAGGAAACTAAATTGGAAGTGAAATTAAAAATAATAGAGAGAGGAAAAAGAATTAATTTGGATAAATTAAAATCCAAATTTATTAAGGAAAATGAAAAAAATAAAATAAATAAAATAAAGTATGTTTAAATAATTATAAAATTTATAAATGTATATTATACAAATACATATGTATTTAAAATACTATATAGTATATATTAAATATACGTTGGTATATATAAATATATATACTATTTGATAAATTTAAACAGTACATACGCATTATTTACAAACTTGTACGTATATATATAAAAGTATATACCTATTTGAGAAAATATAAATATTAAATTAGTTAATATTTGAATGTATATATATTGTAAATACGATATATATATATATATATGTGTGTGTGAAATTATTACACTTATATAAATATTTATATTAATGTTATTTAATTTTAAGTATGTAAATATACATATATATATATATATATATATATATACTAGACATATAATTTGTAAGATACAATATATGTATGTTATATGATATATATTGTATTGCATTATGTATGAAATAATGTATGTATAACATATCATATATATTATATGTATAAAAATTCATTGTATAATATATATTAGGTTACATACTAAAAAAGGAAAGGGATAAACCAAAAAGGAAACCAAATAAAAAGGAAAACAAAAGACAGAATCGGGTTTCCCGATTCTGTCACCGGAAGAGCTGCCCCCGTCAGCGGCCGCCGGAGAGGGAAAGGAGGAGAAGGAAAAGAAGCGTCGACGCCGGCAAGGGAAGAGGAAGCCGACGCGAACGCCGGCGTGAAGAAACGGAGGAAAATTGAACGGGAAACAGAAGCAAATGCCGGAAGAGAAAAGAAAATGGCCGACGGCGATGCCGGCCAAATCGGTGGTCAGCACTGCCACCGAAGCTTCACCAGAGGAAGACGAAGCCGATGGAGGCCACCGGAGACGCAATGGACGGCGGAGGAACGCCGGCGAAGAGGAAGAAGAATCGAGGCAAAACCGCCTCGATCCGCCATCGTGCCACCGATCCAGGGCAAACGAAGGGCACCGGCAAGTTCGTCGTGCAGCCGGCCAGCTGAGGGACGCCTGAACCGCAGGAGAACTGGCCGCCGGCGAGGAACCGGCGAGGAAGGGCTCTGGACCGGTCTGAACCGGTCTGACCGGGAAAAGCAGAAGAAAAAAGAAAAGAAAAAGGAAAAAGAAAAAGAAAAGAAAAGAAAGAAAGAAAAGAAAAAGAGGAAAAAAAAGGAGAATTTCGGGAATTCGAAAAATTCCCGGAAATTCGACAACCCGGGATTTTACAAATTCGGTAAGAAATTTCCCGAGAATTTAATTTCAGAAAAATTAAATAAATTATGAAAAATTCTAAAAATTAGGATTTTTATTTCCAGAAATTATTTTCAGCAATCGGGATAAGGAATCGGGAGAAATGGAGTGCGGGCGCGATCAATAAGCGGAAGTCGCCGACCCGGAAAAAAGGTAAGGGATGCATGTGCAGTACTATAAGGATACTCAGTCTGCATAATTTAATTTGAAATATTTTATGCAATTATTTTATGAAAATTATTATGATGCATGATTTGCTGAAAATAATTTGGGAAGAAGTACTGGCTGAAAGATTTTAAACTGTATTTTCCATGCAAGAGGTTAGTGAATCGGCAGCCGTTATGCTGCCGAAAATTTTAGAAAAACTTTATAAAATCATATTAAATGATTTTATTTCCGAATTTCGATAGTAAATCACGAAACATGAGGAAATTACTAAAATTTCATAAAACATGAATATAATGAGATGAAATTCTAAAATGTTCATGTATTCGAGAATGGTGATAATGAAACCACCGAACATTCTCAAAATAGATAAATTACACGAATTACGAGACGAAAGTTGAAGTGAAATATAGTGAGTATTCTTATGAATATTCTTATAAATATTCACTAAAGGATTTTAACCCTTATGGTTTTAAATCATGGAATTATATATTTATATAAATTCCATAAAGGTGTATTTTATGATGAGAATTACGGTTTTGAGACTGGTTGGTATTCTTATCATGCTGATGCATGATATGTGATATGTTTAGTCCCGGTGGACATCTAATCAGTGATCCACCGAGGACAATATAGGTTATGGTCATAGATTTGACCGGTGTACTTCCTTACCCTCCGAGGTATACAGTATGATAAGATTGATGTCTATCTTAGACTCCATAAATGATAGGTAATATGTTTTCAAAAGGAAGAAATGATAATTCTAATATTCTTTCTATGGTCTCAAATGAAATATTAGATCATAAGTACTACATGAGATCTGATAAGACAGCGGAAAATACATATGGCATAAAGGCCAATCCGAGCAGAGACTCGATGATTGAACCGTGGGAGCCACCTTTAGAGTCCTTCATGAACTAAGTGCTACACGTGTTCTGATGTTTTAGTACAGGCCATACCGAGCAGAGACTCGATGATTGAACCGTGGGAGCCACCTCTAGAGTCCTTCGGGAACTAAGTGCTACACGTGTTCTGATGTTTCAGTACAGGCCATACCGAGCAGAGACTCGATGATTGAACTGTGGGAACCACCTCTAGAGTCCTTCGGGAACTAAGTGCTACACGTGTTCTGATGTTTCAGTACAGGCCATACCGAGCAGAGACTCGATGATTGAACCGTGGGAGCCACCTCTAGAGTCCTTCGGGAACTAAGTGCTACACGTGTTCTGATGTTTTAGTAAAGGCCAGACCGAGCAGAGACTCGATGATTGAACCGTGGGAGCCACCTCTAGAGTCCTTCGGGAACTAAGTGCTACACGTGTTCTGATGTTTTAGTAAAGGCCAGACCGAGCAGAGACTCGATGATTGAACCGTGGGAGCCAGCTCTAGAGTCCTTCGGGAACTAAGTGCTACACGTGTTCTGATGTTTCAGTACAGGCCATACCGAGCAGAGACTCGATCATTGAACCGTGGGAGCCACCTCTAGAGTCCTTCAGGAACTAAGTGCTACACGTGTTCCGATGTTAGTATGAGAAATCGTAGGATATTGTGACGATAAGTAAGTGATTGTGATTCGTGAATTCGACAAATGTCAAAGCATGAATTAGATCTGGTGCATATGACATATGATGTGTGTGATATATCGGATGAGTAAGGCACTGGGGTGGTAAATCCCTGGTTAACAGAGATCCAGGCACTCCCGGTCCTTACAATGAGTTCGTTCTTTCACACTTAATCATACTGATAAAAAGAATGGTGCCTTAGGAATTTAAGAATAGAATGAAAGCATAAACAAGTTTGAGACATCTGTATGTATATGAAATAAGTTTTAAAGAAAAATGATAATGATTTAATTAATATTCTTTTTAAAGAATATATGAATATTAGTTATTGTAATTAAACCCTTGTATTTCGTAAAAGCATCATTTTGAAAAGAATACGAAAAGATTTTTGGGGTGAAAAGGAAAAGGATTTATTAAGTCAAAATGAAATGAAAATCTCTCTCTACAGTTGCTTCTAGGTTTCGGAACAAGTATGGTATTCTAAAATACCTACCTTACTCTAATCGGATCCTTAGCCGACTGTAGTATCCTTCCTACATGCGAGCCTAGAGCCCATAGGAAAATAAAAAAAGAAGAAAAAGATTTTCAGCATATAGGGAGCTGAGTATCAAGTGATGCATATAATTCTCTTACTGAGCCGTGGTTTTGCTCACCCCTTAATTTTCAACATTTCAGGTTTTGATGAATGTGAGTTCAGTGGATTGTGGATCCTGACTGTACACGAAGGACAATGTGTCAGACCGACTGTTTATTGAGGTATGATCATTTATTTTTTGTATTTAGACATGTCAACAGTACTACTTATCTGATAAATTACGATAGGGGATGTGTATAATATAAACAATACATTGTAAAATTGTTTAAAAGTCAGTACAAGTGAAGTATCACAGACAGCCCAACCAGTTAAGATGTGTATAGATGAAAAATGTGGTCACGGGTCGTGACAAGTCGGAAGTTCCACGTTCGTGTGGTGCACGCGATAACGCGATCTCGATAAACAGGTAAGAGACACGTGTGTATATTTGTAGGGATATCCGAATGCATGATTCCCGTGCTATGAATTTTATAAGAATTATGGAATATGGTTTTGCCTCGAAATTGCATGAAAACCTGTGGTTTTGGTTGATGAACTGTGTTTGAAAGTGCAGGGAGGCTAAGACCTGGGCAGCCATTATGCTACCAAAAATTATTAAAAATATTCCTAAAAATGTTGGGAAATATACTGATATTTTTCCTAGCCTTGAAAGTGTTAAATTAAATATTTTTCATAAAAGGTTAATATACCGAAAAAAATTTATCAAATATTCATGACACTAATTTCAATGAAGGTGTCATTACTAAAAATTCATCTCAAGTGTGTGATTGGTGAACTGAAATGGTGAATAGTGAATATTTTATAATTATTTTCAGTATGATATTCACTATTTTATTTATGATTTTCCTTTATGGGATAATAAATTTTTATCACGTGTAATGATTTGCATAAAGGCTTTATCACTATGTAAATATTGTTTTGAGACTAAAATGTCTCTACACGTGTTTATGGTGGAAAATGTGTTGGTGGAATTATTAAATGTGGAAAATAAAATATTTTATTTTTCCATAAATCATGAAAATATTGGAATTGATTTCCAATAACTTTGAATTTCATGTTTTGGAAAGAAAGCATGGAAACACATGTGTATGTGTTCTATGGTGAAAAGGAAAAGTTATGAAATTTTATTTCTACTTGTAATTATCTTATAAACTGTTTTCACTGTACGAGATGAGATATTGTGATTTATACATTTATGGATTTTTTTGAAAGATGTTATTAATTTTACTAAATTCCATAAAGGTAATGAGATTTCACATATATTGTTTTGAGACTGATAGGCCCCATATCATGCTGATATTTGACATGTAATATGTGATATGTGAACCTGTTGACATTCATTCGTCTTCAGCGTCCCGGTTGTCACCCGCTCAGTGTACAATCGAGAACACCTATAGATTATGGTCATAGATCTTTATGATGATTTATCGTCCCTATACGGATCTCACGGGTACCCTATTATTTCTTACAGGACTTATAGCATGATATTATTAGGGTGTTGCCTGGTCTTCATTATTATTTCACATGTTATTATTGGATTTGGTGAGAAATTTGGAAATACACTATTATTGTGATGTTTTATCACTGATTTGTGAAATATGTGAACAGTGTATTTTACTACTACATTGTTTAAAGTGATTGATTTCAACAGTGAAAATCAAAATAAATTTCTAGTGTGGTTCATATGATTTCCTAAATTGTTTTATTTAATCATATGACATTTTATATGCAGTAAATATTTTAATGAACTCTATAATTAAATAAATTCCTATTCCCTATAGTCGCTCTGGGTTTTTAGGACAAGACAAGTATTTCAAAATACCTTCCATGCTCCATCTGGAATTCCTGGCCGACTATAGTATTATTTCCCTTGTAGTGTGCCTAGTTTATGAATAGGAAATAAAAGATTTTACTGCATATAGTTTTCAAGGTATCAAGATTTGCATACAAATCTCTTACTGAGCTGTGGTTTGCTCATTCCAATATATTATCGCTCCAGATTATTTTTAGTGACCAGTTGAGCATATCATTTGAGGATTAGAGGCTGCACATTGAGCACTCTAAGGCAGCATTTATAGATCTCGGAGGTATATTTAATTTATTTTATATGTTCAAACTTCTGATTTACAGTACTACAGTGTTATATTAAATTAGGGGATGTAAGTGTGGATTAAAATACAATTTGTAAATATTTATTTTCGTTAATTATATTAATTTACAGATATTGTGTTTTCAGTGAATTAAATATAAAAATAAGATATTGTAGATAGCCCAACCTATTCATGTGTTGTGAAATTATGTAAAAAGAGTAAAATACTGTGTACTTGGGATGTGACAGTTTTGGTTTCTGAGGAAGAAGGGATGGTTGGGTGGCTGGGTGCGCTTTTGATTGCTACCACTGGCTACTGCAATGCTGCCATGGGGAGTTTGGAGGCCGGAGGATCGTTTTGCTGGCTACTGCATTCGTGAGTTGGGAAGTTTGGAGGCTGATGCCTACAGCGCGAGAAAGGCCATTTTTTTAAAATAGTTTTTTTTTTTACTTTGTTAATTTTTTTTATTTATAATAACTTTTAAATATATATTTTATTTTTTAAACAAACAAAATATTTTTAGAAATAATTTTAATATATCTAATAATATAAATAATAATTGATATAAACTAATTTTATTAATTTATATTTTATTACAAAAAAGTTTTTATTTAAAATAATATTATTAATTTCAATTATTTTATTAATTTTATAAATGTAAAATGTATATTATAAGTTTTATTTTATAAACTTTATATAATGTCTTTGATGATCATTTTATCTTTTCAACACACCTACCTCACAGTTATCTCAAGTCACTACTACAATTACATCAAAAAACATATTGCTGTTACACTATTCAATCTCATCGTTACAGTAACTAATTTTATTAGAACCAATTTTATCGTCTACTCAAATTATTCTTTTATCGGGTGTGCTTGGATGAGCCGAGTTGGGGAGGAGGGGATTTTTGTTGGGTGTGATGTGATGGTATTGGATATAGAAATGAATTTTTTTTTTTATAATGCATATGTAACTAATAACAATATACATGTATTTTTTATATCAATGTTTAATTGACTATTTTGACTTAACTAGATAAAGTAAATAAATAACATAATCATGTATATTTTGAAATATATTTTAATATGAAATTGAAAGCTCTAAAAAATAAAGTGTAATATGTAACATTTAATATATTCTTTGAAATTGAACTTCGTTAGATATGTAAAAACAAACGATCTATTAGCTAATTACGTTTTAAATAAATTTATTGTTTTAAATTTTATCTTAATTCCAATAAGTTAACTATCATGTTTTTATAAAAGGAATATATTTTTTCTCACCAATTATAGGAACTATATTCTTAAATAGTAGTCTAAATTGAAAAAAGAAATTACTAATAAAGTTATTGAATTGATTTGAAAATTAAATAAAAGTAATAGTAATTTTAAAATAATTGAAAAATAATCTAATTTAGTGCATATATGACATATATATATACACACATACGTGTGTGTGTATATATATATATATATATATATATATATATATATATATATATATATATATATATATATATATTAGAGTGTATAGTAAAAGGTAGTACGAAAATTGATTGGGACCATGAATAATTGCTCAAATTGAATATATATATATATATATATATATATATATATATATATATGGGGGTCCCTCATGCTTTTTATTAATTTTTGAGTGGCAAATTAAATTAAAAGAAATAATATTCATATAATTACGAAATTAAGTAAACAATAAAATATAGGTGCAAAAAGTTATAATCAAACAAATGATACAGTTGTTTCCTTATCTTTCTTTCCTAGTTGGAAAGGTAAAACAAATTTTATTACATATTACAATAAAATATTATAAACAAATATTATATATTAAATGTATTAAACACACATAATTTAAAATTTTGTGACATGACAATTTTCATGACACATCAAATATTTCACCAATAATTTTCTCATTAACCTATTTTTTAATTTTATTTAAATGTATTATTTAATTAGAAAATAAATTTCTCTTCTAACAAATTTAAATGTTTTCTAATTTAATAACATTGTTACACGTCACTAATTATTTATATATACAAGACAAATAAATTACTGATTTGATTTTATTAATGACAACTAAATTTTGTGATATTACTTATGTCGTCATATTAATCCATATATTTATATGTGACAAAGTTATATCATCATTAATAATTGTTTTTTAGTGACGAATGTGTGTCACCATATTTGCTTAAAATTAATAAAAATTAAATAATGTTATCAAATTAGTAGAAAGTTTGTGACATTAATAATGATATCATATCTTACCATATATTTATATGAAGAAATTATATCGTAGTTAATAATGTTTTTCGATGGCGAATGTGTGCATCATCATATTTGCATAAAATAAATTACATATAAATAACGTCACCAAATCAATAGAATGTTTGTGATATTACTCATGTCGTCATACATTATCATACATTTATGTGATGAAATTGTATCGTCGTTAATAATTGTTTTTTTGCGACGCAGGTGTGCGTCATCATATTTTCTTAATATCAATAAAGAAACCACAAACATCACCAAAATTAAAAAAAAAAAAAAGGCCACAAAAATTTTTTCCACAATATCTATTTGGTGGTAAAATTTGGTGTCAAATACTTAGTAACGCTATTATAAAACAAGACATTATGCAATTCGTCACATATAAAGTGTTCAATTTATGACGAAAACTAAAATGACACAAAAAAAAATCGTCACTAACATATTTCCCACCAAATATATTTGGCGGTAAAATTTGGCACCAAATATTTAGTGAGTTATCATGTGACGATTTTATACATGGTCATATAAAATATCAAAATTATATAAAAACATGACGAATTATAATATTCATCATATATAATATACTTTTCAGGACAAAATTTTTTTGCGTTACCTAGAAAAATAGTCACAAATTGCAAAAAATTGTGACGAAATTGTATTGTCATTAATAATTGTCTTTTAGTAACGAATGTGTGCCTCACTATATATACATAAAACCAATGGCAAATAAATATCGTCATCAAACCAATAAAAAGTTTGTGACATTACTTATATCATCATATATTATCGTACATTTATATGACGAAATTGTATCATTATTAATAATTGTCTTTTGGTGACGCATATTTGCATCACCATATTTTCTTAAAACCAATGACAAAAACACAAACGTCACAAAAAAAATTTCCACAATTTCTATTTGGTAGCAAAATTTGGCTCCAATATATGGTGAAATTTTTACAAAATGAGACATTTTGCAATTTGTCATGTATAAAGTGTTTATTTTATGACAAAAACACATATGTCACAAAAAATTTCCCACCAAATATATTTGGCAGTAAATTTTGGCGCCAAATATTTAGTGACGCTATCTTGTGACGATTTTATACATCGTCATATAAAATATCAAAACTATAGAGAAGTGTGACGAATTATAGTATTTGTCACATATTCTATACTTTGCGTGATGAAATATTATGTGTCACTTAGAAAAATTGTCACAAATTGTCAATTTTGTTGTAGTGCTTAATGACAACCTTATTTTTCAAAATAAATAAATTAACATAAAAGATATCACTTTGATAGCATTTTATATCAATTTAATTTATTTTGAATCTTTATTTTCCACAAAACATGCACATATTTATAGTACACAAATTTATTGATAATATTAAGGCTATAACCTCAAAAATAAGAATATCCTAAAATCACCGGGAATAAAACCCCAAATGTTAAAATAATAAAATAATAAGTATTTCAGGGTATGCAATCCCAATAGACATAAGCCTAATAAAAACTTAACAATAAAGATGTGTAAAACATGACATACCAAATATACCTCAATACTTAAGGCTTTTGCCCAAAACTTCGGATTCCAACAATTAGCCTAAACTAAAGTTGAGCACTTTCAAGAGATTAACCATAAACACCCCAACTATTGTGCAAGCTTATCTTTGTAACTCAATTATGTTTTCTTTATTTCTTTCAACTAAGAAACAAATATTCCTTAAATTTGTAACTTAGATTCACCTATATAGGTTACAAAAAAAAATTATCATTCAGCAATTATAATCAAAACACATAAAACATAATTGTTTTTGGTTTATTTTGATATTTGGGTTTAAAATTAAAAAGACAAATTACATGAAACATGAAATAAATTTCAGAAAATTGTTTATATGATTTTAGTCTTTATTCTATAGGGCACAAAAGTCCTAACGTTTCAAACCACAATTTTAATTCTTAATGATCAAATATGAATTGGCTCTTGATACCACTTGTAGAAAAATTCATACAGATAAACTCACATAGGATCTCATGTTCAATCATCAAAAAAAAAAACACGGAGGCGTACCTGAATCCATTGGAATTGATTGATTGGGGTTAGCAGTCTTTCATATCTAAACTTTTTGAGAGAATCTGTATCTCACTCATTGATAGATATAAGAATGAGAATTATGTCATATTTAGATTGGGGACCATAATCTATTTATACATGTAGTATATTTTATTTATTTTGGCCCATAAAAATAAAATAAAAAAATTAGGTCTTTACACATTGCAAAGCCCCTACTAAGTGAAATGCCTTAGAGTCCAAAAGGTCAATTTATATGATCACTTTTAAATGGACTAAACATATATATCTATATATATATATATATATATATGTGTGTGTGTGTGTGTGGCCCACTTACAGAACTTCCCAACAATAAAATGCTCCATCCCTAGATTCCTCAATAACTAGGTATTCGCAATTGGAATGCAGCCGGAGCTATGTTTGTAATGTCGTTTTCCAATGCTCATGTCATGACCAGCTAATATTCCGCAGATATAGCAAGTTTCCAGAGAAAAGCCTTTAGAACACTAGTGAACATGAAGTTACTCCAAAGAATGAAGTGTTACTTGTAAGAAAACTGTCAACAGCATTGATAACACTTTTCTTAATAAAATTTCAAAAACTCTTTATGCCAACGTAATTGATAATCAGGAGATTGAGATGCTCACGGCATAGCGCAACTCATTCACAAAACATACACTGTGATAACCGCAAATTTTCCATTTATTGGAAATTATTAATATTAGAAATTAATATTAAAGAAAATAGATAAGAGGAAATAAATAAATTAAAGTAAATAAATAAAATTGTGAGAATCGGAATATTGTGGAAATTCCGAGAATGGAGGAAGTGATAAAATTTGGAAATTTAAGTGAAGGAAATTAAATAAAGAATAGGGAAATTTAATTTGGATAAATGGAAATCCAAATTAAATAAGAAAATGAGAAATGAGAATAAAATATGGTTATATAATTACAAATTATATAAATGTATTTTGATATAAATACATATGTGTTTAAATACTGTATGGTATATAGTATATATTGAAGGTACATTGGTATATATAAGAATATATATATACTATTTGATAAATTTAAATAATACATATGTATTCAAGTATGATATTTTATGTATATGTAAGTATATACATATTTGAGAAAATATAAATATTAAATTACATTAAAGTTTAAATGTATATATATTGTAAATACAATATATATGGAATTATGACATTTATATAAATATTTATATAAATGTTATTTAATTTTAAGTATATAAATATACATATATATATACTAGATATATATTTTTGTAATGTACAATATATATAATTTATATAATATATATATATATATTTATATTGTATTACATTATACATGAAATAATATTATATGTATAATATATGATAAATATTATATGTATAATATATGATATATAGTATATAATGTAGTATATACTTAATTTAGAAAGGAAACTAAACAGAAAAGAGAAACAGAATCGGGAAGACCCCGATTCTGCCTTCCCCAGGCGAGATCGCCCCCGTCAGCGGCCGCCGGAGAAGGAAAGGGAGAGAGGAGAAGAGAAAGTCGTCGCCGGTAAAGCAAGAGGAAGCCGGAGGAAACGCCGGCGAAGCGAAACGGAGAAGGAATCGACGCGAAACGACGGAAAATCGAGGAAGAAAACGAAACTAGATCTGGTGGTTGCCGGCGGAATTGGCCGCCGCCACTACAACCGAAGCATCGGTGGAAGGAGAGGAATGGGATGGAGGCCACCGGTGAGGCCAACGACGGCGGAGGAAGGCCGACGGAGGAGGAGAAGTGACCGAAGGTAAACCGAGTAGATCCGCCGCCGTGCCGCCGATCCAGGCTGAGCTGAGGCCACCGACAGCTTCGTCTCAACGCCGGCCAGCTGCTGAGCCACCGAACCGCCGGAGAATCAGCCGCCGGAGGAGAACCGGCAGTGGAGGAAGGTTGACCGGTCTGACTGGTCTGAACCGGTCAGACCAAGGAAAAAAAAAAGAAAAAGAAAAAAAGAAAAGAAAAAGAAAAAAAAAGAAAAGAAAAAGGAAAAAGAAAAAGAAAAGAAAAGAGAAAAAGAAGAAAAGGAAGAAAGAGGAGAGAGAAAAAGGGAATTCCGGGAATTTAAAAAATTCTCGAGAATTCGGAGATTACGGGAAATCTCGAGAAATACGGGAATCGGTAAGAAATCCCGAAAAGTACTAAATTATTTAAATAATTTATTTATTTAAATAATTGTAGAAAAATTCTAAATTTTAGAATTTAAATTCCAGAAAAATTCTCTCGATGATCGAGATGAGGAATCGGAACAGATGGAGTACGGGCGCGACCGGTAGGAGGCAGTCGCCAACCCGAAACAGGTAAGGGAGACATGTGCCGCCTGTAAGGATATTCGGCCATGTTTTTAAATTGCATTTAATTTTATAAATGCTATTGATAACTATCGGTTTTATAGTGTGATGGTTTATCGGATGAAATTGTGATGAAACACCGGTTGAAAATATAAACTGTATTTTCGTGCAGGAGGCTAACCAAATCGGTAGCCGTTATAATGCCGAAAAATTATCGAAAAAATTACTGAAATTTACCGAAAATCACCGAAAACCAAAATAAAAGATTTGATTTCACGTGAAACGATTTCTAACATGAAAATCGAGAAATCGATTAGTTTTCATAAAACATGAATATATTGATAATTAATTTTAAAATATTCATGTTTTGAAAATGGTGAAAAAAGGAAATCACCTAAATTTATTCTGATAGGTGATATTTCACGTGAAACGAAATGAAAATGAAAAAGAGACTGAAGTGAATATTTTTACAAATATTCTTAAATATTCACTTGATTTTACAGAAAACCTTTGTGGTTTAATTATGGAAATAATTAATTATGAATATTCCATAAAGGTTAAGAAAGGATGAATAATTATGATTTCGAGACTAAAGGTCCCTACACTTGTTTTTAAAAGAAAACATTGAGATGAGAATTTAAAGTTAGAAAATAAATATTTTATTTTCATAAAGTATAAAAATAATTTATTTGAATTCCGATAATTATAAAATCATGTTTTCAATTTAATGCATGGAAAAACGTGCATATATGTTTTATGGTGAAAAAAGATAGTTTTAACCTTTTACATGTTCAGTGATGATTTTTCAAACTATCTTCATCGCAATTTATAAAGAAATGTTTGAAGCATGAATTTCGTTCTGAAATTAAATTCCATAGTCTTTTGATAATTAGCTAAACGAATTTATGATTTCTATGTATATTTTTCAATAATGCTATAAGTATGTTTTCCGAAAAAGGTATCGGAGTGGCACCCCCCAGGCTAACTTAGACCCTGGCACGCCCGGTCCTTACTATTTTATATCAGTTGTATGATTTAAGTATATGTTTTCTGAAAAAGGTATCGGAGTGGCAAACCCCAGGCTAACTTAGACCCTGGCACGTCCGGTCCTTACTATTTTATATCGATGGTATGTAAGTAAGTTTTGAGACTAAGGCTTTCCTATAGTTTATGTTATTGCCTGTCATGCTTGCCACATTGTGCATGTTTCCGTCCCTTGTGGCATATGTTTAGCCCACGTCGTGCATGTTCTCGCCCACATTGTGTATGTTTTCATCCTTTGTGGGTATGTTGGTCCTTCGTGGTGCATGTTCGCTGTACGACTCTGATCAGGTCTACAGCCCATACCATGGCCATAGGTATTCCGTTCCCTCTTCGGAGGAAGAAGTAAGTGTCATGACCGCATACTTGCTATATGATTTTGCCTAGTCTCCATGAATTGTATGAAAAGTTTTATTAATTATGATGTTAAGTTTCGAAAGTATGATGCATGTTTGAAACAAGTATGAATTTTAGATATATGCATTAAAGAATTCATACAATGATTTAAAGTATGAAATGCATTATTATGGCATTTGTTTTCTGCATATATCGATACTATGACTATTTTAAATGCATTTCTTATGAGGCTTTAGTACGATACGGTTATTGATTTGAAAAGAGAAATAAATGTTTATTCTAAAAGAGTAACATAAGAATTATTTCTAAGATAAAGAAAATCGAAGAAGTAATTATCCAATGATTTGATATTTGCAAATCACTGTACTGTACTGTTTTTACTGTACTGAAGAGAAGAGAAGAGAAGTAAACCACTGTTTTTATTACTGAACTGTCAAGGGTTTTAAAGTATACCGAAGTGGAAAGGAACAAGTGGTTTACTCTGTGGAAAAACAAAAATTATATCGTTTTGAAACAACAAAATTGATATTCTCTACAGTTGCTTCTAGGTTCCGGGACAAGTATGGTATTCTAAAATACCTACCTTATTCTATCTGGATCCCTAGCCGACTGTAGTATCCTTCCTACATGTGTGCCTAGAGCCAGCTAGGAAGATTTTAAAGAAAGTGAAGAAAAAAAATATTTTCAGCATATAGATAGCTGAATATCAAGTGTGACATATAACTCTCTTACTGAGCCGTGGTTTGCTCACCCCTTAATTTTAAACATTTCAGGTTTTAATGATTGTGAGATCAATTGATTGTGAATTACGGCTGTACACAAAGGATAATGTGACAGATCGACTGATTTATATGAGGTACGATTATTTATTTTCTGTATTTAGACATATCTGCAGTACTACTTATCTGATTAATTAAGATAGGGGATGTGTATAATATAAACAATGTACTGTACATTTGTTTAACAGTTAGTAAAAGTGAAGTATCACAGACAGCCCAACCGAAGGAATCGTGTAAAATAAGGTGAAAAATACGGTAACGGGATGTGACAGGTTTAATGGTATCAGAGCATGGTTGGCCTGATGTCTGTGAATACTTTTGGAAGGAAAAATGTTAAAACATCCCCAGTAGTACTGTGTCGTCTAAATACATAGAGAAAATAAATGATTGTAAATAGAGTAAAATAATTTAAAGGGAGTGAGAAAGTATAAATTGAAAATGTTAAAGAAGAAAATAGGCTCAGAAATTACCAGAAAATTGGTGATCTTGAAATTTATTTGAAGGCCTGTTCGGTAAGGAATCGAAAGGACTCGGTGAGGGCCCCACCAGTACTTTACGGTCCGAACCGAACTGAGACCTGAAAGTGATGATATAAGGAGGGGAATGATATATCATCATTAAATAGACTTTAAGATCATCGATTGAGGGTAATTTGAAGAGAGAGAAAATTTTGGCCAAAAATGACCAAAATACCCCTACCTCTGAAATTTTACAGGGAGTTAAAATAAACCAACAGAAGTTTGATTTGAGTGATTTGACAGAGAAATTGATGATGTAAAGCTACATTACATACAAAATAATTCAATTATAGATTTTAGTGGAATTCTCTGTCGAAATCGAATAAGATCTCAAATCGCTGATATTAGTACGAGAAGAGGTACTATCAGCACATAGATATTAAGATCCTTGATTCAAATGTATACTGAGGAGAAAGAAATAAATGTCAAAATGACGAAATTGCCCCTATGTTGGGCAAAGCTCTGAATAGTGATGAAATCAAGTTAATCTTGAATCCATTGATAATAATAGAATTATTAATGGCATGAGGATGAAATGTCCGAATTAATAAGAAAGGTGTGATTGAAGAAAGCATCGGATTTGAATTTCGATGGAACTTCTAGAATTATATAAATTGGAGGAATCGAGATAACTTTGACTCGATTTTGAATATGAAATCTGATTCTAAGCTTCTATCGGAGAACTTAGGAGAATCCGAAAGCTTAAGAAATTCACTCTGAAAAATGAAAGAATAATGAAGTGCACGTGTATAAGGTGTGATTGATGGAAATACAGATAACGTAAATTGTGGATAAGAAAGTTATCTGTAT
The DNA here is from genome assembly GCA_032173925.1 of Heritiera fomes. Classification (NCBI taxonomy): domain Eukaryota; kingdom Viridiplantae; phylum Streptophyta; class Magnoliopsida; order Malvales; family Malvaceae; genus Heritiera; species Heritiera fomes. Next base: position 18,924,259 of record JAPDPM010000009.1, read on the forward strand.
AAGTGTAAGTGAGAGAAGCACAAATGACATTGAAAATTAGATGAATAAAAAGGATGTATTAAATTCCTATCATTAATAAAGTTCTTTTGAAGAACAAATATTCATCTACATTATGGAATAGATGTCTTATGGATCTGATTCGATATGCATGAGGAGTTTATAAGACCTGTCTTGGTATAAAGCGTCCTTAGATAAAAGATTGGAGATTGATGTCTGTAAGATTATAATTAGAAACTCGGAGTGAATTTTACGAGTTCCTATTGAGGTTACAAGGTTAATGATTTACCTTGTGAGGTATATAAACCTAAAGAATGAGGCATCCATACATGAGTAAATTGATGAAATGCTGATAGAGCCTAAAGTACAAATGAAACATGAGCAGCATTGTGGTATAACCCTTAGACTCTTAAAGATTGTGAAATTGTGTTAAGATTGGCAAATAAGAGATATGGCTAGATAGTATCTCCTCTTGAGATATATGATCTCGGGATGACCGGATGACAGTGAATATGTCTACGATATAGAGATAATGATTGAGATACGAGATTAATGAGTCTTGCTAGATATTACTGCCAATCTATAAAAGAGTGATGAGATTAGCTGCTCTACTAATGTGATGTAATTAAAGAAAGAAGTTAAAGTCGGTAAAAGGATAAGTGTAAAGAAAAGATGGTATGCAAGATTTTACGAGATCTTAGCAGTATAGTACCATACCAATCGAGAAAATCGACTAAAAGGATGAATATATAATATATATATATATATGAAGAGATAAAAGTGGGAATATGAAAACCAAAAATGAAAGTGGAATAAGGAAATAAGTTATATGATGAGAAGGGAACATTAATATGAAATAGTTCCCGAAGGTAAGACTGAAAGTGATTTGTATTGGTTATCACATAACTGTGTCGAGATGTAAAATTAAGTCAGATTTGATAAATGAAATTAATGATACTCCAAGGAGTAAGATAATTGATATGTTTACTGCCAATATGTAAATGAAAAATGATTATACATATAACCATCGTAACGTGATAGAAACGGTAGAAGTATATAGATGATGTGGTGATTAAATGTATAAATTGAGGATTCAATTTTGGAATCTAGATTATAAAAGAGATTTAAAGACTATACTACATGAAGAGAATATGATTGTCTCATGATTGGTAATTGTAAGAGATAATCCATAATAAAGTTTGCAAGTGAAATGTCGTTTTGATAAAAGTGAAAATGAATATTGTGAGCAATAAAGAGTCCAAAAGAGAAATGATGATATGGAAGTGATTAAAGACTGATGATCTAAATAGAATCACTTTCCATTATCAGACTCTTAGATTCTCTAGTGCTGTAGTCGAAGTATTCGTGTTAAATGGTGTAAATGTGTATGTACAGTTCCAGTGAGCCTTACATGTGATGGGAGTCTCTGAGTTGTCATATGCTTAATGAGAAATAGCAAAAGGCTTTGAGATCCCAAGTGTATTGATAACACCGCTCCATATTGATATATATACATATATGAGCGTAAGATGTAAACGCTCCATGATATTGAGAGAGCGTGTGCATGAGATGTGAAAGCTACTGGGACACTTACATACAACTGATTGACATGTGTAATTGATAGTTTTAAACTATATCGACTTGGCACTAAGTGAGAAAAATGGAGGATGAACAGCATGGATCAGCTACGATATGAAAAATACTGTGCATGGACTCTTATGTGAAAAGAGTGGAAATGAAAACTCCCGATTTAATTAATGAACTTACGGGAGTATAGACATATATGATGAAATACAGCATGTAGTGGTCTAAAGTATTCTTGATGTTGAAAGTGTACTGGCAGTATTACTTGGAGGATGACCTAGAGGTTAAAAGTCGTAAGTATACGGCATGTATCACCTTTGGAATTAAGCTAAATTCGGAGGACCGAATTTCTTAAGGTGGGGAGAATGTGATAACCGCAAATTTTCCATTTATTGGAAATTATTAATATTAGAAATTAATATTAAAGAAAATAGATAAGAGGAAATAAATAAATTAAAGTAAATAAATAAAATTGTGAGAATCGGAATATTGTGGAAATTCCGAGAATGGAGGAAGTGATAAAATTTGGAAATTTAAGTGAAGGAAATTAAATAAAGAATAGGGAAATTTAATTTGGATAAATGGAAATCCAAATTAAATAAGAAAATGAGAAATGAGAATAAAATATGGTTATATAATTACAAATTATATAAATGTATTTTGATATAAATACATATGTGTTTAAATACTGTATGGTATATAGTATATATTAAAGGTACATTGGTATATATAAGAATATATATATACTATTTGATAAATTTAAATAATACATATGTATTCAAGTATGATATTTTATGTATATGTAAGTATATACATATTTGAGAAAATATAAATATTAAATTACATTAAAGTTTAAATGTATATATATTGTAAATACAATATATATGGAATTATGACATTTATATAAATATTTATATAAATGTTATTTAATTTTAAGTATATAAATATACATATATATATACTAGATATATATTTTTGTAATGTACAATATATATAATTTATATAATATATATATATATATTTATATTGTATTACATTATACATGAAATAATATTATATGTATAATATATGATAAATATTATATGTATAATATATGATATATAGTATATAATGTAGTATATACTTAATTTAGAAAGGAAACTAAACAGAAAAGAGAAACAGAATCGGGAAGACCCCGATTCTGCCTTCCCCAGGCGAGATCGCCCCCGTCAGCGGCCGCCGGAGAAGGAAAGGGAGAGAGGAGAAGAGAAAGTCGTCGCCGGTAAAGCAAGAGGAAGCCGGAGGAAACGCCGGCGAAGCGAAACGGAGAAGGAATCGACGCGAAACGACGGAAAATCGAGGAAGAAAACGAAACTAGATCTGGTGGTTGCCGGCGGAATTGGCCGCCGCCACTACAACCGAAGCATCGGTGGAAGGAGAGGAATGGGATGGAGGCCACCGGTGAGGCCAACGACGGCGGAGGAAGGCCGACGGAGGAGGAGAAGTGACCGAAGGTAAACCGAGTAGATCCGCCGCCGTGCCGCCGATCCAGGCTGAGCTGAGGCCACCGACAGCTTCGTCTCAACGCCGGCCAGCTGCTGAGCCACCGAACCGCCGGAGAATCAGCCGCCGGAGGAGAACCGGCAGTGGAGGAAGGTTGACCGGTCTGACTGGTCTGAACCGGTCAGACCAAGGAAAAAAAAAAGAAAAAGAAAAAAAGAAAAGAAAAAGAAAAAAAAAAGAAAAGAAAAAGGAAAAAGAAAAAGAAAAGAAAAGAGAAAAAGAAGAAAAGGAAGAAAGAGGAGAGAGAAAAAGGGAATTCCGGGAATTTAAAAAATTCTCGAGAATTCGGAGATTACGGGAAATCTCGAGAAATACGGGAATCGGTAAGAAATCCCGAAAAGTACTAAATTATTTAAATAATTTATTTATTTAAATAATTGTAGAAAAATTCTAAATTTTAGAATTTAAATTCCAGAAAAATTCTCTCGATGATCGAGATGAGGAATCGGAACAGATGGAGTACGGGCGCGACCGGTAGGAGGCAGTCGCCAACCCGAAACAGGTAAGGGAGACATGTGCCGCCTGTAAGGATATTCGGCCATGTTTTTAAATTGCATTTAATTTTATAAATGCTATTGATAACTATCGGTTTTATAGTGTGATGGTTTATCGGATGAAATTGTGATGAAACACCGGTTGAAAATATAAACTGTATTTTCGTGCAGGAGGCTAACCAAATCGGTAGCCGTTATAATGCCGAAAAATTATCGAAAAAATTACTGAAATTTACCGAAAATCACCGAAAACCAAAATAAAAGATTTGATTTCACGTGAAACGATTTCTAACATGAAAATCGAGAAATCGATTAGTTTTCATAAAACATGAATATATTGATAATTAATTTTAAAATATTCATGTTTTGAAAATGGTGAAAAAAGGAAATCACCTAAATTTATTCTGATAGGTGATATTTCACGTGAAACGAAATGAAAATGAAAAAGAGACTGAAGTGAATATTTTTACAAATATTCTTAAATATTCACTTGATTTTACAGAAAACCTTTGTGGTTTAATTATGGAAATAATTAATTATGAATATTCCATAAAGGTTAAGAAAGGATGAATAATTATGATTTCGAGACTAAAGGTCCCTACACTTGTTTTTAAAAGAAAACATTGAGATGAGAATTTAAAGTTAGAAAATAAATATTTTATTTTCATAAAGTATAAAAATAATTTATTTGAATTCCGATAATTATAAAATCATGTTTTCAATTTAATGCATGGAAAAACGTGCATATATGTTTTATGGTGAAAAAAGATAGTTTTAACCTTTTACATGTTCAGTGATGATTTTTCAAACTATCTTCATCGCAATTTATAAAGAAATGTTTGAAGCATGAATTTCGTTCTGAAATTAAATTCCATAGTCTTTTGATAATTAGCTAAACGAATTTATGATTTCTATGTATATTTTTCAATAATGCTATAAGTATGTTTTCCGAAAAAGGTATCGGAGTGGCACCCCCCAGGCTAACTTAGACCCTGGCACGCCCGGTCCTTACTATTTTATATCAGTTGTATGATTTAAGTATATGTTTTCTGAAAAAGGTATCGGAGTGGCAAACCCCAGGCTAACTTAGACCCTGGCACGTCCGGTCCTTACTATTTTATATCGATGGTATGTAAGTAAGTTTTGAGACTAAGGCTTTCCTATAGTTTATGTTATTGCCTGTCATGCTTGCCACATTGTGCATGTTTCCGTCCCTTGTGGCATATGTTTAGCCCACGTCGTGCATGTTCTCGCCCACATTGTGTATGTTTTCATCCTTTGTGGGTATGTTGGTCCTTCGTGGTGCATGTTCGCTGTACGACTCTGATCAGGTCTACAGCCCATACCATGGCCATAGGTATTCCGTTCCCTCTTCGGAGGAAGAAGTAAGTGTCATGACCGCATACTTGCTATATGATTTTGCCTAGTCTCCATGAATTGTATGAAAAGTTTTATTAATTATGATGTTAAGTTTCGAAAGTATGATGCATGTTTGAAACAAGTATGAATTTTAGATATATGCATTAAAGAATTCATACAATGATTTAAAGTATGAAATGCATTATTATGGCATTTGTTTTCTGCATATATCGATACTATGACTATTTTAAATGCATTTCTTATGAGGCTTTAGTACGATACGGTTATTGATTTGAAAAGAGAAATAAATGTTTATTCTAAAAGAGTAACATAAGAATTATTTCTAAGATAAAGAAAATCGAAGAAGTAATTATCCAATGATTTGATATTTGCAAATCACTGTACTGTACTGTTTTTACTGTACTGAAGAGAAGAGAAGAGAAGTAAACCACTGTTTTTATTACTGAACTGTCAAGGGTTTTAAAGTATACCGAAGTGGAAAGGAACAAGTGGTTTACTCTGTGGAAAAACAAAAATTATATCGTTTTGAAACAACAAAATTGATATTCTCTACAGTTGCTTCTAGGTTCCGGGACAAGTATGGTATTCTAAAATACCTACCTTATTCTATCTGGATCCCTAGCCGACTGTAGTATCCTTCCTACATGTGTGCCTAGAGCCAGCTAGGAAGATTTTAAAGAAAGTGAAGAAAAAAAATATTTTCAGCATATAGATAGCTGAATATCAAGTGTGACATATAACTCTCTTACTGAGCCGTGGTTTGCTCACCCCTTAATTTTAAACATTTCAGGTTTTAATGATTGTGAGATCAATTGATTGTGAATTACGGCTGTACACAAAGGATAATGTGACAGATCGACTGATTTATATGAGGTACGATTATTTATTTTCTGTATTTAGACATATCTGCAGTACTACTTATCTGATTAATTAAGATAGGGGATGTGTATAATATAAACAATGTACTGTACATTTGTTTAACAGTTAGTAAAAGTGAAGTATCACAGACAGCCCAACCGAAGGAATCGTGTAAAATAAGGTGAAAAATACGGTAACGGGATGTGACATACACATAAATGAAGCTTCCAGAAACGTACGTAGAAATTTGATTTAAAATTTAAGCATATATTCTCTTAGGCTCGATTTTATCAAATTTGATTTAATTAATTTGAGCATATATTCTCTTAGGCTTGAATTTATCATCTTCAAATAAAAAATTAATAGAAAAAAAAAGCCTTCTGGACGAAGAATGTCAGAAGTACAATTCAATTGCTGTCAACATGAGTTGTTGGTGACTTGAGCTTTTGAACATCAACATCAGCTTCATGTCGCTCGAACAAGTTCATTGACTTCAAATAAAAAACAATTGCACTACAAACAACTTTTTTCTTCTTTTATTTAGAGTGGTTTGGAGAAGCTCACAAAAGGATAAAGGTTGCTTTGGCAAAATTATTTTTCTTTTTTTTGGAAGAAAATGATTACAAAAACAAAGCATTTGAGAAAGAATCTTAAAAGAAAAAAAAATTAAAGTAAATCGTTCCTGCTGAAGACTAATGAGTTTGAATCAACCATGGACATGTAATTTTGTATTAATTTTTTATCCCGTTCTACAATGGATCGCCTGAATTGGGGAAGGCTCGCTTAGATTATTAATAATGTATCAAATTTTATATTACAATGGATTAACATATTAATAATTATAACTTTATATTATTTATATTTTAATATACTAATTACATTTTAAATTAATAATAGTGTATCAAATTTGTTTTTATGCTTAAGGTTATTTTTGGAATTTCATACTACATTACCAGCAAAGTGATGCATACCAAACATCGTAATATTACTTTTCTGCAATTTAAACATAGCTTTACACTGCAAACCAAATATTACAATGTTATTTTTCCAGCAATCACTTTCTCAACAGTTACTTTCCTAGTAATTATTTTGCACTATAATCACTTTGCTTATAATGTACCAAACACAACTTAAAGGTTTTTAGGTGATTCTCATTTCAATGCTTAAGTTGTATTTTTTTTTAATAAATAAAGGAAAGGAGAGGTGAGATTGAAAATAGTAAAGACAGTATAGTTAGAGGCAAGAAACATATTGGTTCTAACCAATTCGGATTAGATTGTTTAGGATTTAGATTATTTGGATTTTAATAATTTTTTATTCAAGTTTTTTTGGTTCAAATAATTTTAGGTTCGGATAATTTTTGTTCAGGCCATAAACAAATTTCCTGTTCTAAAATCAAGGACAGAAACAAAATGTCAAATTCATTTTTTAACATATAAAATAAAGGGTTAAATTCTCTCTATGTGTTTTTATATAAAAATAAAAGGATTAATTCTATCTCCTTAAAAAAAAAAAGGGGGGGGGGGGGGGGGGGGTTGTGAAAACCGCAAATTTTCCCAATTTGAGACTTAATATCTGGAAATTTAATTTTTATGCAAATAGATAAGCGAAAATAAATAAAAAAATTTATTTATGAAAATAGGAATATGTCAGAATTGCAGAAATGGATGAAGTAACGGATTGAAAATTGTGTATGGAGAAATGTATTGAGGAAATTAAATTGCATATTAAGAAATCCAAAATTTAAAGAAATAAAAATGTGAGTATTTATATATTTATATAATTTTGTTATGTAAATATTTTTTATACAATTACATATGTATATATATATATATATATATATATGAAATATAGTATATATATGATATATGGATATATACTATTTTATATCATAAAATAAATACATATGCATATTATTATACATTTATGTGTATATATATATATATATTATGTATATATATATTATGTATATATATGATATATATAGTATTTTTTTAAATTAATAGATGTATATAAATGGTTTATATAAATATATATCTATACATATTCATAATTAATATTGTAAATATATATAATTATATAAATATAATTATATATATTAAAAAAACGGGAATCGGGAATTACCCGATTCCTTGTTTCCATTTCTCCTCTGTTACAAACAGAGGAGAAAACCAAGAGGAAGCCGACCCCCTGTCGACGAGAAGAGGGAGGAGATGAAGGAGGAGATGTCACCGGCAAGCTGAGAAGGAGAAGAGAAAGAGCCGGCCGGCGACGTGAAAAGGAAAGAAAAAGGAAAATGAAACGAAAAACAGAAAAGAGAAGAGAAAAAGAAAGGAAAAGGGAAAGAGGCAATGCCGGCCAATCTAGACGCCGCCACCGCCACCTTCAATGCCGGCAAGGTAAATCAAGGTGAGGAGATGACCGGCGGTGAAGGAGGAAAACGGAAAGGGAGAGAAAAGAGGAGGAAAAGAGGTCCAGCTGCCCCCTTTAGATTCACTATCGCTGCCACCGCCGCTTGGGAAAAGGAGGCCAAATCCAGCCTCACCGCCACCCCAGCAAGCTTTGGAGTGGCCGAACTGCCGGAATGGGTGGTCGTCGGTGGTTGAACCGGCCAAGCAAAGGTGAACCAGTTGAACTGGCTAAACCGCTCGAACCGGTCTGAACCAGTGCGAATCGATTCAGACCAGAAAAAGAAGAGAAAAAAAAAGGAAAAGAAAAGAAAAGAAAAAGAAAAGAAAGAAAAGGAAAGAAAAGAAAAAGAAGAAAAGAAAGGAAAAGAAAAGAAAAGAAAAAAAGGAAAAGAAGAAAAAGAAGAAAAGAAGAAAAAGAAAAAAAGAAAAGAAAAAAAAAGGAAAAAGAAGGAAAAGAATAAGAAAGAGAAGAAGAAGAAGGAAAGAAAAAGAAATGGTAAGGAAAATTAAGGAAAATAAATTGATTGATATTTATTGAATAATTTTATTGTTATATATTCATGTAAGTGCATTGGTGTTGTTGAAATTGTAGCGGAAGTGACAGACGCGATTTGGTGTTCGACAATGCTACGAGCTCATCAAAGAGCTAATCTTCAGCGCCAGGTAAGATACTTTTATAAAGCATTAGTAGCGTTATATTGTATGGTTGAAATTGTGAATTTTGATATGAACCATTGATAGATATTTATAGATACTAAGAGGACCCACAACTGGTGGTGGGGGTTTTAGTAAGAGATAAGAAATTGTGAGAATCAACGGCTATGGTTATAAATTGTGTTTTCTTACAGGAGGTTTTGATAAAATTAAGCCATTATGCTACCGAAATTTATATGAAAATATTTGATGACAAAGGTTAAGGCTTCCTCATGTAAATGGAATCTCGAAAAGAATTATCGAAAGATAAGCTTGAAAGTACTTTATCATGTTGTAGGAAAAATTGATTTTTTTGAAATAGTTGAGAAGGTAAATGGATGAGCGCAATAGCGCGAGGAGTTATATTGTGCATCTTATAGAATCAATAAATCGAGTTATCTTAACATTACTAGTTGATTATCAAGTCGAAAACGACGTGGAATGTCGATTAGTTGGAGTATTGATAAAAATAAGAATGATTATATGATATAGCTTGGAAGAAAAGATCGCAGTTGAAATTTTGATGGCCGAGCGATTGAATTATGGAATTATTGACGGAGTGATGATTCCGGAATTTATTCAATCCGATCTCTTGATTTTGAAGTAGTTCCAAATGTGATAACATGGACAATTCAAGGGGTCAATGCTGAGATGGTTTTATCGTATTACATCGCATTGTCGGATATACGTGAGATAATAAGCGATCCTACACTAGTGGTATGGGTCTTAGTATCAATACTGTGGTATACAATGGATACTGATGATATTGAATTATAATGGATGTATGATGTGCATACATAATCTTATTGAAATTGAGGTTGAATTACGACACAATCCGATCATTTATTGATTCAAATAAATGAGTGATAAACATGTGAATATATGGTTTCGGTTATAACCATGGAATAGGCCTTAAATAATAAGATCAACAATTGCATAAGTTCAGTATTAAATTATGCAGGCCATATGAAAATTGATTTGAGGACTGTGATCTGGTTTTGTGATAGTGAATGAAATTGAACCTCAAGTCGAAAATTATGAACGTGTGCCAATAGGTCAAACCATAGACAGATATGATAATGACTATTGACCTTGTAGTTCTGTTATCCTTGATGTCGACTCTGAAATAGATATTGAATGGTGATTGGTATTTGCATAATTTCAGTATCTTGATGGCTATATAGAAACATGATATTTAAATAGTCATAGATACTAAGAGGATTCATACTAATGATGTGTCCTAGTATTGATGATGAAAAGTACAAATGATTGTTATAGTCGATAACTATTGAGAAAGGATATTGAATATCGAATGGTTTGAATACCAAGTGATTTGATTACTGAATAATTTGAATACTAAGCAATTTGAATACCGAATGAATTGAATATTGAATTGATTTGAATACTGATTTACTAATTTGACAGAAAGAAAGTTTTGAAATGGAATGATTGATGGTGATAAATTTAAAGGAATTGCTTCACTGTATTAGATGAAAATATTGCTTATATTGACATTTGAAAATATCATTGAAGTTGCATACTGAAATGGTTTTATAGCATCGCCTTTAAGCATGACTTGTTACAACTTGAGATATTATAATAACATTTATATGAATGCTATAAAGTATAGATTAGTTTTAAAAAGAAAGTATATGGTATATACATATTTTTATATATGAAGCCTCTTAAAGAATTTTATCATATGCTTTACATGATTTTGACAAGAAAAGCTAAAGATTTAAATGTTTTATGAACTGTAGGCACCCTAAAAGAATTAAATTCAATAAAGCATAGTGGAGACCGTCTAATTGGAGTTTACTCATTAGGCAGAGATGCTTGTCCGACAATAGTCGTGGACAGGTCTCAGTCAAACCTGATCAGTGGGGCTGGGAGAGATGAGGTCTATGGCCATAGATAGCGCCCTAGTTAGTTTCCAAGGGACGATGACATGATTTTCACTACTAGCTACAGTGATTTAAGCCTTTATTGATAGAGCATTAGGGATCTAGCCTAGTCTCAAACCGATATGATATGAAGTCTAGAGTATGATTTTATTGATATAAACTCTAGACTTGACATGATTTATACAGTACATGAGACATGTTTGAGATGAGATATGTTTTGAAATTGTACATGTTTTAAACATGTTTTAAAAGTACATGTGATATGATTTCGACACTTATATGACTCATATATGATTTTATGTCGAATATGATATGATATGCGGTCTAGAGTATAGTTTGATTTGATATGAACTCTAGACCTGATATGACTTATAATATATGAAAAACGTTTTGAAACTGCACATGTTTTAGACATGCTCTATAAATGAATATATGATTTGCAAATTGCACATGTTCCAATCATGTCTTAATAGTAAATATGAAATGAATTGAAAATTTATATGTTTGAGCATGTTCTAAAAGCATATATGATATGAATTGAAATTATAGCGGTTTATATAGTAAAGCTACATATTTCGCCTACTAAATCATGACATAATAATATGGCTTTTACATAAGATATGTCATGATCTTATATTATACACAAGCATGAGAATTATATGAGGAATGTCACGACTCAATATTAACGATATTCCATCTATATGATGTTATGGTATGATACGATACATGAACATAAGATTGATATGAAGAAAATCATGATCTTACACTATCGTGATCATAAGTTCCCACATGAAAAGTTATATGAATTGATGTAATACATGAGTATAATTATTAAATGTAAAGTGACTTGACAGGATATCTCAATTAAACATGATACACGATGAGATTGATGTGAGTATGAATTAATGGTATATGATATCCAAATGATATACGATGCATTGTTGTGCGATGCATTGTGGTATAAGGACGAGAAGACTGAAAAGTGATTAAGATGATTTATTTAGAGTCTGAGTGATAGACAGATGACAAGATTGAGATAATGAGATGTTATCAATCGAAATGATGAACTGTAATTGCAAATTTGCAGATTTTATGCATTATAGTAAGACAGTATAATTCTACTCTTGCATTTATATTAGTGCCTTACTGAGCTGTGGTTTTGCTCACCCTACTAAATTTCATCTCTTTTCAGACTATTGGAGTTAAAATCTGCCATGAGAGCTTTTAAGTGGGCCTTCAGAGACAGTATACAGGTTTAGTACTAGCCATTATCCTCCAAATCCGCTTCATTGCTTTTGAGGTATACATTCTTTGTAAATCTCTTGTTTACATGTATAGACTTTAATAAATACACAGTACGTATTTCGTTCAGCGAGTCGGGATGTAACTTAGAAGTGTGGTAAATTATTGTATAGAGGATCAATGAAATTAGAGTAGTAACTACACTGACACCGAATACAAACCTTAAAATGAAAAAGAAAAATTTAGTCCATAAATTTGTAGACTAAGAAAAGTATGAGTATCAATTGAATGTCGCGGCATTCAGGTTGTGACAGGGGTTGCTTTGATGCTTGATCTTAATGAAGCAAAATGAGTAACACATGAAAGGAATGAAACTGAGATGATTAGATAGATCTTCAAAGGGACAATTAAAGAGTTGTTGTTCTTTTGTAGATAAATTGGATTTGATTAGATTGGTAGGGACTTTGACAAAGAGATGATTTAATAACCTTGAAATTTGGAAAGAAAATCGATAATGTTTCCAGTTTATCGAATTGGTTGCCTCGATAACTTGGAGGAACCCCTTATTTATAGTGCATAAGTAATACTACATGAGAGAGTTTCAAAAGAATATAATCAATTTTTATTTTATCTCTAATTATTTTAACTTAATTAAAGGTAATAAAGACTATCATAATTTCCAAGCCCATAAACTTAATCACTAAATACAAATTAGGAGTTGACACCCGCCATTCTTTATCTAAGTGCAATTGGTCAGTTATTCAAATTGATGGACAGAAAACTAGCCTACATTCAAAGTTAGAGCCCGAGTACGGTTATGTACAGAAAAAGTGTTAAGGACCCTACTATGACCATCTTAAAATGGTACCAATCTAGTCTTTGGTTTGCCTTTAATTTGATTAATTTTGATATTTTAAATGTTGGGAATATTCTTTAGGTCTCTTTCATTATACTGGTAGAATTTTCAAAGATATCTTCTCACATCAAGAGTATTACATAACCTTATCTAACTTTTTTGAAGTGACTATGTCGAATGTCTTATGAAAACTTTTCTAAAATTTTATAATTTCTATCTTCCTAACTAATTTTATATTTCATTTTCATAAAATTTTCCAGTTTTATCTATCTAACTTTTACCCTTTTTTAATATCTTGTCATTTCCTTATTTTAATTTTTGTTAATTTATATATTATTATAATTTATTTCTTGAAACTAAACATTGATTATTTTTTATTGAAATTATTCATTTAAATCTTTCATTATTCCGTTTAAATTCAAATGAATATTTCTAACATAGAATCTCTTAGGTGTTATGCATTAGCAATCGCTTTAAAATTTTCATTATTGGAATATTAATCTTAGTTCATTTCCAATACTTTTTTTATTAAATAATTTACAAATGAATTCAATTTTATATCAAATTTTATGCATGATCTTGGTTTTACATTTCTATATTTTCATGTTTTAAGTTTCTAAACAATTAATCTGGACTCTTAAAATTGAACAAAATGAACAAATAAATGGAATGCAAAAATTAAAGCAAAAATCAAACGTATTAAACAAATTAATCCAAATAGACAAATCAACATTTACCTATAAACTAAATAAGTTAACCCAATTAACCATAGTAATATTTACTATTAGCTCAAGTGTAGATTAACCAACAAGGGTCTGAATTTGTTTAAAAAAAACAAAACAAAACTAACCTAAACCTGATCATGGGCCAGCCTATTTCGAGCTGGACCCAAAGCACATAATAATGGCTTATGTGTATTCTCAAACCTGACCCAACCCACAAATTTGGTCCTGACATTTAGTCTAGGCCCGTTTTTATTTTTATAATATAAGCCTGAGCTCGGCCCAAATGAATATTTTTTATTTATTTTATTTATATTTTAAATTTTTATTTATTTGTTTTTTATTCTTTTATTCTCTTTAAAATTTAATTTAATTTGTCAAAATTTGTATGTCAATTTTCATATTAAATTATAATCATGTTATTAATCAATATATGTTTTATATATATATAATTATATTATACTTAGTAAATATTTTAAAAAAAAACTTAACTAATATTTATATTCGAGCCGAGTTGTGTCGAGCTCGGGCTTTTGAAAGGTCAAGTCTAGGCTTGATTCAATTTTAGAACGGACCTAAAAATTTTACCCAAACTTGATAATTACATTAGATACTTTTGTACAAGCCCAACCAAAATTTGGGTGAGCCTTCAACCTGGGCTTAGGCAAATAGCCTACCCCTTAAGCAGGTCTACTAACCACTTGTCTACGTTTTCTCTTTTGACTTCCCTTGACAGGGAGTTCAATCCAATATATATTGCAACAAGATATAAATACCTATTTTAGGCTAATGTAAGTAGAACTCCTCTAAATTAATAACTTTTCTAAATTAATAAAAAGAAATGTGTGGTTCCAATTCAGGTTTCTATAAAAAAAACTAATAAATCTTTCTATCATAATAATTAAATTTTTGTTTTAAAACCTATGCTCCATTTGATTCATTGAAAATGACTTCCTAAAATGAATTTTGCATTTTTTGGTGCTTAATTGGTAGAAATTGATTAGTCAACGAAAAAAAAACTTCTTAGTCAATGAAGAATTAGGCCATTTTTCTAAAACTATCTTACGCTTTTGAAAAGGAAAATACATTTTTTTAAAAATAACCGTTTATGTATAAGGTTATTTACCAATGTTGTTAGTATAATTTTACCCAAGTTGGACCTAAAATATGATTTTTTAAACTTTGATTTAATTTAACCCTGCATAAAATATTATTATATAAGTAAAAATATTTTTATTTAATTAGATTAAAAATTTTAAATATTAGAATATTAACATTAAAAATCTTTCAATATTTTAAGTTTAAATATTTTGTTTTGAATACTATTAATCTTAAATATTTTTAATGTTTCAATAATAAAAAATAATATATTATTATTTGAATTATAAATGATAAATACTAATAAATTTATTTTTAATAGTTTATTAATATTTTATTTTAAGATATAATGTTTTATATTTATTTACAAATATTTTTATATCAATATTTTAATAATAATTTTTTATATGTTATTAATGTTTTCCTAAAGTTGAATCATGTGTTAAAATATTTATAATATATTTTTATTTGAATTATTGTTGTGTTAACTTAAAATTAAAATTAAATTATGAAATAAGTATAATAATATATTTTTAATGAATTTTCTAATAAAATCAAATTATAAAATAACAATACTATTTTTTTAATTGATAATTATTGTAAAGGTAATAAGGATAGTAGCAACAATTATTTGATATTCATATTTACTATGGTTCAAATTCATTTTAATTCATAATTTAATTTAAAGATTCTATATTAATTTTATTGATAAAATATCATTAATATAATTGTATAATAATTATAAAATATTCATAAAATTTGAAAATTTTTAGCTAAAAAATATTATTTTTTTTATATTTCTAATAATTATATCATATAATTATATATTATATTTTTTTCGAGTTATAAATTTGATTTTTTTGAGATTAGGTTAATCTTGGATTTGAATCATTACGAATTTTGATCATAAAGAATTCCGATTGTGTTGATTTTGAAACACAATTTTTTTCTTTCAAAAAAAATGAAAAAAGAAAAAGACAGGCATCTGTCTATTCAAAGATGGATGCTGATCGCAAACTCCATCATGTGAAATAGGGATTTACGGAAAAAAAGAATTAGGATGCTTTTCGGAGGGTGGTTAATTATTTACTTTATACATTGTGGCTCATTCTAGCAGCTGGATGTCAATTACACTCCAACATTACATAGAATATGATTCTCCTTAATCCGATCGATAACAAGGAGTACAATTCCAATCATATTAAATAATAATCTGTAAATTATATAAAATAGATGCTTCACCATGAAGGGACAAAGACACACCAAAGCAGGTTCTTAGGCATAAAATATTTCCAGATTAGTCCAAACAATCATATTTGTTTTTCAATCTCACCGCTTACTATCTCTAAGTATATGTTTGGCCTAATTTATAAAAGAGGTTATCTACTGTAAAAGTAAAAACCAATTGTTTGACTCTAGAAATTTTAAGATTTTTTGCTTATGCTAGAAGCATGTTTAAGTTATAAATTAAAATTTTTTCAAAAAGTACTAATTTTATTAACATATAATTAGTGAATTTTTTTACATTTTCATTTTATTATTCAATGATTCACAAAATTATAAAGATAATAATAATATCTTTTCACATTAATTATTTTATTTTATTTTATTTATTTGCTTCACTTTTAATTTATTAAGGATAGTTTTATTTTTTTCATTTATCAAAAATATATAAAAAATCTATTAAATAGTTTTCATCATTCGAGGACACTTTTATATTAAATTTGTCAAACGATAATTCAACTTTTCTTAACAACATTCTTAAAAAAACTCTACTCAAACAATATTTTTTTAAAAAGCTCCCGTTAAGCCAAACAAGCCCTAAATCTATAGAAGAATCATTTCTTTACCAAGTTGTTCTTTGTTTGAGAATTTAGAATATTTACATTCCAAAAAGACAACTGGATGTGGAAAGTGATGTCATTTCGGAGTCGAATAAAATAGAATCCGTCTATATAAAGGCCTTCCAAACATCCTAAAAATCCAAGCCAAAGCCCAGCCCTTCCTTCCCTCCTCCAAATCCAGCTACCACAAAGCTTTCCTCCAATTTCATCAGAAGAAAAAAAGAATGGGAGTTAGCGGTTCCACTGCCAGAATTGTTGAAATGCACTCCACGAGCCAGTGGAGAGCCCAGCTTGAGGCCTCCAAGCAAAGCAACAAGCTGGTAATGATACAACTATCATCTCCCTTCCTTGCAACTTTTCTTTAGCAGTAGCATTTGACCTTAATTAAGCCGCTAAATTCTTGTGGCTGATTTATTAATTTCTCTTTCTTTATCTTTGGTGCTGAAAGTTGGTTATTGATTTCTCGGCCACCTGGTGCGGACCTTGCAAATGGATGGAACCAGTGGTTGAAGAGTATGCAACTATGTATGCAGATGTTCAGTTCATCAAGATTGATATTGATAAGTTGGAGGTAACACTTTATTCTCTGCTTTATTCTTCTGGTCTTGTTTTGCGGTATGCTTCACAAATGGATTACATTTGATTATGATTCCAAGGAAGAAACGTTAAATAATATATGAATGGAAACAAACAGGATGTGGCTCAGGAATTCAAGGTTGAGGCAATGCCAACGTTCGTTCTGGTTAAGAAAGGGAAGGAAGTAGGGAGGATAGTGGGGGCTAGAAAGGCTGAACTGCAGAAGATAATTGAGAAACACAGGACTGATAATTAGAAGTTTGGGGGGGGGGGGGGGGGAGGGGCGGGGGGGAGGAAGCAAGACTCCATGAGAGGATAAATAAAAATGCCAACACAAAACCGATGGTGATACTCATCACTAGGCCACGGTTAAATAAAGTTGCTTTAATGCATTGTTGTTACACTGCCAGTTTCAACTTTTTTTTTTTATCAAAAAGAGTTAATACAATAGAGACTTTTTACTATCATAGAGCAATTACACCTTCACTAGAAAGTTTGATATATTGTTAGAATTGATGCTTGGAAAGAATTTTGGACCACTTGGTAAATCCTTGACATAGTTTAGACTAATATTCTATATTCATGCAAAACTACCATTATTACATTTCAACAAATGAATACATTAAAATTTATCATTTATAATATATATATATATATATATATATATATATATATATTAGAAATCATATATCATAAGCAAAGGTTTAACTTAGTGATGTAAGATTTTGTCAAATTTTTTATGAAGGACGATCTCATACTCAATGTGATACAAGTACACTTCATAATTGATACTAAAAAAAATTATATATCATATAATATATGATATACATGATCACAATCGAAATATGATGTTTTTACTTTTGTTTTTACAGCCTAAATTCTTTAATAATTGCAGAGAGAATGATAACGCTTAAAGTGTCTTGTAAAATCGTTTACTTGATTCACTAGTCAGACACATAATCATTAAGTGAAAGTTGCAGAATTTTCACAACTAAAATTTTTAATAATTGCAGAGAGAATGATTGAGATAGTTTTTACTTTTGCGTTTTCTATTATTTATTTTCATTTGAACCATTATTTAATTGCATATTGTGTAGCTAGTCTAGGACGATCTTAAACTAGAAAGTTTTTAGATAACAAAAAACTCAAAACCGATTTTCCCTCACCTAGGTTAGTTGTGAGCCAACAAAATTCAAACAGTTCAATATTATCAAACAACAAGATATTTTAGAGGAAATCAAAAGGATTAGTGTGAGCAATTAAGATGCTCCAAATTTGGTCTAGGTTCTATAAAAATAGAATTAAAAGAGTTTTGTAACCAAAAAAAAAAAGAATTAAAAGAGTTTAACTATTGGCCACATCTATATGATAGATGCACAATTAAAAGAGTTTAATACAAGGCCATATCCATAAAATGGATACAAAGGTTAAAAAGGCTTTAAATTACAAGAGAGATACAAAAGATTGAAAAATAAGGTCATTAAAGCAGTGTGAGCAATCATTTGGAAAGAGTTTCAAATGAAAGAGGATTGCCCGTCTATATAAAAAGATCAAATACAAATTCTTCTATTTTGGGCGGCAAAAGGATATGATTAGGTTTTATAACTTATGAAGCTATAAATGATTCTTAATATTGTTAAAAAGGTAACAATAAGCAGTTAGTATCATTTAATACACTTGGATTTAATTAAATTATTTTAAAAATTTAAAAGTTTATTTACAGTAAAATAAAAATTTATTGACTTTTACAGTAAAATAAAATGTTAAGACTATCCATTTTATGTAAAAAGTTAATGGTATATTTAGCTACTAAGCCAATTCCAAATAATGTAATATATTTTTTTTACAAAATTGTAGTCTATTTTTTTTTATCTAAACCATAAATTGATATTATTTCTAGTACTAAAATTTTTAATTTTTAGTATAAATAATTATAATAAAATAATAAAAGTATGATAAGTCGTATTATACATATTATACATATCTCATGCGATAAGATTCATTTGACATGTTTATCATGATCTACGCATATTAAATTTGTATCTGTATGACACTTTTTATTTGAACGTGTACAATACAAATAGACTCGTGTCGAAATTTGTATCAACACAATTAAACACGAAATGCTTTTTTTTTTATTTCGATACTATTTTGTCAATATCGTGTCACCATATAAGTTATTAAAATTGTCTGATCTAATTGAACACATGTTTTCTCATGTGCCTCCCTCAAATGTCTAGTTGTAAATTGTAATAGATGCCATGTAATGAAGAGATGGTGTTTCTACTTGTAATTAGTTAACTCTGCCTCATAGTAAATCTATTGAGTTTAATCTTCATCGTTAAATAATTAGAGAGCTGCTAAATGCATCCTATTTTTTCTTTCTCACACCCATTGTCCTCCTAAATGAACAGTAATTATTGCGTAGAATAGGGTGTGGGAAGAAAAAAAATATGTGTGTTTAGCAGCACTCAAATAAATATATAGTGGCTTACAACAAGTTCCGTTTAACAGCTCCTTCATTTGATCCACTTGGTTCTGGTGCTATTGGCGAATCTTACTTCCCATTTCCCACTCCAGCGGGGCATGAGCCCAAAGCCAATTAAATCATCAGATTTTAAATTGCCTTCGAAGAGTCTTTGTAGAAAAACTCATACAGATAAACACACAAAATTTCATATTCAATAATCAATAAAAGATTAATCAGAAGCATACATAAATTCATTGGAATCGATTGATTGAGATTTACAGTCTTCCACATCTAAACTTTTGTTTATTGAGAAAAAAATCTGTCTTATTCTTTGATAGGATGAAATAAGAATTACGTTTAATTTCGACTGGAAACTATAACATATTTATATTTGCAATATCAATCATAAAAATAAAATAAAATAATTAGTCTCTATACATTACAAAACTCATACTAAATGAAATGATCTAAAATCCAATAACTCAAATCTTATATAATCATTTTTAAAAAGACTAAACAAATTAGATAACATATAATGTACAATTAATTTATATATACAGACCCGCTTAAAGAATTTCCCACTAGTCCTAACCAGCATTTGTGGTTGCGCCTGCTGTCCTAAGTTTCAAAGTTATTCAGATCAATAACATTCAAAAATGAAATTTCACCGTTCTTCGAACTGCGAATAGAATGACAAAATGTTGCATCATTTTACAGCCAGCATTCTTCCAAGATTTTTCTCTGCTCTTGCTGAATTCCAAGTTTTATGTGCCAATGGTAACATGAAATTACAAGTGGACACAGAAGAAACTGAAACAACCGCAATAATTCCATTCAACAAGCATGCAGCAATTTGCAACAGAATAAGCTAAGACCATATGGGTGAAAATAAAAACTGCAGGATGTTGGAAGGAACAAGCAAAAAGATCATCTAAATCTTGAATTTCAAATAAGTTTGGCGGAAATGTACTTTTACATCAATTACCAATCAATGAATTACATAAGGAAACAAGGATCAAAATTAACGTTTCACACGATAAATTTGTTGACAGTTTGACGTAACTATCCCCTGCCATAGAAGAAACATAACTCTCTACTAGACTTTACCCAACTTATCGCTTAAAGGACGCAATGGGATGTAGGTGACTCACTGAATGTTTTTAGCTAGTATAAGGAGAGATTTGAGCGGAATGTACAAGGCATGTGATTTTGAATCTGTGTAGTGAAGCGCCATCGATGTAGCTCACAAATTAATTCATTGTTTTGCAAAATCCCTTGCCACTGAAATAACCATAGAAAAGATGGTAAAAGATAAGGCACATGGACAAAGAGAAACCATGCCACATGAAGCAGAAAGGAAGGGCTAAGAATAGATAAAATAGTACAGGGTTGCCATAATTAATGGAGATATGCAGATGATGTAGTGAAAAAGAAATGTCTCAATGTAATGATGAAAAAATTTATCTAATAAGATTCAGTGATCATTAAACTGCTATGTCTGTTATGCGAGATTGGAAAACAGAAATGGTTTAGTGGAGAAAGAGAAAGACTGCCGTTTCATTGGCCCCGCAAAAAATGAGACAAGAAAAAATGAGAGAGTCATATATAAATTTACCAAATTGCTATTCTTTATCAAAATTTCCCTTCTCTGTCTTCACTTGCAAGTAATATAATGGTTAAATTAGTTAAGTACTTTTTTCACTTTTTTTACTTCTTCAAGTGAAGAAAATAAAAACAAATCATTTATTTCAAAAAATTTCCTCTCCTTCACATCAAAAAGACCAGTGAAAACAATTACTTAATTAACTAATTATTAACAACAAAAATAAAAATTCTTTCATTTTTCTATCTTTTCTACTAACTTTCTATCATTCTCATCGAGCAAACAGTAAAAACTGCTTTTCAAAAGAGTAACAACCGTACTAGGCTACTTTGTTCTGCAAAATTCTTGCTTACATCACTATCTATAAATTAGGCAAATTTTCTTAACTTGGCAGAATAACCCCACTAAGTAGCATTGACAAAAATTTCTCGGAAGGTTTCCATTAGTTCTATATTGTTTTGCAAACCAAGCCTCCTAAAACATACTCCATACATCTTCAGCATATCAAGATTCTTGGTTTGAGCAGTATTTTCCTTCCAAATTTTTAAGCTTCAAGAAATATTCAATTAAAAGACAGACCCTTTCAGCAGGGGATATGTCCAGTTGAGGCTATTCCAACTGAAAGTCAGTTATACAATATCAAGTTTATATAATTGGGCTTTCTGACAATTAATTTGCAAAACTAAAACAAGCACCAATTGATGAAAACATTGAATTTAGTTTTTCCAGTACATTAACTCTCTAATTATTAGTCTAACGCACCATATATCATACTGATGAAACCACTCAGTTTAGTTTTGAAGTACATTAACTTCTATTTACTAGCCTAATGCACCATCATACTAGCTAATGCACCCACATGCCCAAATCCCAGTGCTTGAGTTCAAACGGTACATTATAAAGTCATGAGAAAAAACTACCTAAAATATCTAAGCTTCTGAGAAGCAGAAGAAACTTCCTCTGAGCTAGAAATGTTTTTGACTAATTAAATACCTCAATGTCCTAATGCCACAGATATTTGGTGGTAAGATTGAGAATACATCATATTGGGACCTATACAACTAGAATTACACTTGCAAATGGTTGACATAAGCAATTGTTGTTCGTTGCAAGTTCAACCACCAAACAGAGCATGAATTATAGATAATCCGTGTGAGATACTTAAGAAATGACTACACACACACACACACACACACATCATATTATTTAAAGCATAGACTTTATTAATGTCGCAAATTCATGTCATAAAATTCAACTTCTATAAGCAATGAAAGTGAGGATTCACTATGCATATGCATTAAGCATAAGAAGCATTGCAAAGAGTGAACAGAAAATTCAGAGCAACTCGGAGAGAAGTCTCACCTTTTGATGCTAATGGAACTACAACAACATGCATATCAGCATTATTGGGAGGAAGCTGCAAGCGAAGAGGAAAAAGCTTCCCATTCAAAGGACTGCGAGTACACACCACTATATCCTCAAGGCCTGTCTCTTCCTTCAATTTTTGAGTCAATTCATCTACACGATTACCCTTAAAACTAAAAGAGTACCCCTCCATCGCCTCATCGTCAACCTCCCCACTATCATCTGCTACATGGTAGTATATTGTCCTGCCTTCGGATTTTGGTGGCGAACCCACATAAGAATCACTTGACTACAAATGAAATAAAATAACACATAAGAATAGTAATTAAAAGCAACCCAATTACGCCAAAAGTTAATTTGTTCAGAAAAGATTTGATGAAATATCTTTTACTCTGCTCTAACACTGATACTATATTACAAGCAGGGCGCAATCTATCAACAATGAGTATCAAATACAGTAATTAAAGATTTAAAAGAATATCGAAAACAAGTTAAAGACAAATTTAGATCTTCAAACCTCTTGTCTTGAAAAATTTCCAGATTTGCCTGCAACTGAGGAAGGTGAAGTAGATTCAAAGTCCAATGAATCTGCGCGAGGAACAGGAGGAGGAAACGAGGGCTCATGATTACGCCCTGGCGACTTCACTTGAATCTCCACAATATCCACATCCCACAACACCCAATCTTGAGTAGCAGTCCTATGAGGAATATCGTGCGTCACCGAGTTCCTCCAAGGCGGCAATCCTCCATTTGCTCTCAAAAAGTTACCGTACCGAGTCTTGAGCTTAACCTGAGACCCTTCTCTAACGGGTTCCCACTCGACCGATGAGTCTAGCCTCCTAGGTAGTGTCTGAGTCACCTTTCGACCGGTCATCCCAAGTAAAAAGGGTTGGTTCGAAGCGGTAAGATACCTGTTGTAAGAGCTTTTTAGGCGGATGATGTTTTCTGATCCAGGCACGAACTCGATTGTCCATCGGGCGTTTTTGGAAGATCCATTTCGGTCCTGAGTAACGGATTCTTCATCTTCCTCGGCGAGGAGATATTTGTCGTGGTGGCCGCGGAGACGCACCGCTTTGGCGTTGAGAAACAAATCCATCCCTGTCCGAAACTTGTTAGAGTTTACCTGTTGAAAAAAATGGAAAAAAGAGAATAGAGTGAACAAACCAGACTCTTTTTCTTGTTATCCAACTATCTGTCTTTTCTTTTCTCGTTCCTACGTATAATTACGAATTTTCCTTTTAATAAAGAAATATACAAGGAACCAATCTATTGAACCGAGTGAAAAAAAAATTAATGTTTTGTATTAAAAAAAGAATTTAATGTTTTTAAAATAAATTTTTTAATTCAAATTTTATGAAGAAATTTTTTGTTTAAGGTTTGATGATAACTTAATTTCAAATTAATCGAAATTTAAAATAATTTTCGAATATTAGAGCATTTCGGAAAAAAAATATATACGAGGAAAGTGGTTGAGTGGGCGAGACCGGCTGGATTCATGGCAAAGGAAGGCCGCCAGTCAGCGCCAGCCGCAGTAGAAAGAAACATGCACACGCGGCGGGAGCTGCAAGCGGGTCAATTTTGGCGATTTTGGACAAGAGAGAGGAGGTATATTCTAGGACAAACAGATCTACTTTCCTTATGTTGTGCTGTTCTTCTTACATACTTTTCAAGTCGTTGAAATAGTCAATATTTCAATTTCTGACGTAAATCTTAACTTGACCATTTGTTTTGTACGGACAAAGTTACCCTGACATTTAGGTGATGACTGTTGCTCCTCGCCTCTGTCCTCCGGGTTGTTGAGCTTTTATTATTATTATTATTATTATTATTAAACATCCTCAAAATATAAATATCACATATTATTATCTCATTAATTAGTAATTTAATAATATTTACTTTTAAATACTTTTTGTTTTAAAATTTTTTAATTTAATGAGGTGAAATGTTGATCCATTGGCCAACCATATATCAAATATAAAAATCTTTATTATTATTATTATTATTATTATTATTATTATTATTATTATTATTATTATCAAGTTGATTATATGTTTTGCATGTCAATGGTACACTATTTATTTTTTTATTATTTTATGGTAGTTAAATTTGATTGATTATTCGCATATTTTTATTTTTATTATTCAAATTCTATCTATATAACATAAATAATATTGATCCTTAATTATCCGAAACCACTAAATACATTTATTAAGTTAATATTTGACTTTTAAATTTAAATTTAAAATAATTTTCAATGCTTATTATTAAAAATAATTAATAAATTTAAGTTAACTTTTAAATAATAAATTAAAATTGAAAAATAATAATTAAAACATTTAAAGTGCGTTTGTTACATAAGATTATGGATATGTGATAGGAAAGTATATGATTATAAAGTAATATTTGGTGCATAGGATAAATGATAAGATAATATTATTATCATCCTATCCTATGTTTGATACACATATAAAAATGGAATTGGATTACAAAGATTATTAGTTATCCTTTTTGTATAAAATGATTCAATCACTCTTAAAGAAAATAATTATCTTTAATCTCATGTGATTAGGTAATAAATCCTTATATTTTATCTCTAAAATTTACACGTTTAAAAGTTAACTTTTAATAAGAGGACAATGGTCATTTATTAATTGCTTACTTCAATTTTTTTCTTTTTAGTTTTTTGTACTTTTTCTTTTTCCTTTTTTATCTCTTTTTTTTAGACCTGACAATCTTAAACACGATACGAATAAATAACACGAAATGACACGGGTTCAAATTAAGTTAAATTAATATATGAATATGGTAAAAGCTAAAAATAATATTTTGAGTTTTCCGTGTTGACACAAATTTTGACACAAAATTTTTGTGTTTTATACGACAACGAACACAATTTTACATGACATGAAAACGAATTATAAACATGAATTGTCAGGTCTACCTTTTTATTTCTCTACTTCTCTTTCTCTCTTTTTTTTCTTTTTGCCTTTTTTAATAAAGAATAATATTTTTAAAACAATTACTTTTTCTCAAAACTAATTTTTAAAATAACTGATGTTTAATATAATTTTTAAATCAACTCTTAAATATAAATTTATTATGAATTATATTTTTTTAATTTATAAAATTTAAACTGTTAATTTTAGCTAATATTTTTCGTTTTATATTTTTTCTGCTCTCTTTTTGATCTTTTGTATTTCCTTTTTTAGGTTTTTTTCCCCTTTTTTTTCTATCTTGTTAGCAGGAAAAGAGACGAGAAAAAAAGAATAGGAAGAAAAAATAAAAATAAATGATAAGATCTATTTTTTTAAAAAATAGAGATACCTTTTTAAACAATCATCTTTAAAAACAAAAAAGAAAAAAGAAAAATATTAAAAAATAGAGAGAAATATTTTAATAAAAATCAATTTTTTAACAAAATCAATTTTTTGAACAAAATTAATTTTAAAAATATTATCTTTTATTGAAAAATCAGTTTCTCTCAAAATATAAATTTAACTCTTAACTATAGAAATTATAATAATATAAATTTTTAGTTAAAAATCTTTGAATTATTTTTATAAGAAAAATATAATTTTAAATTATATTTACTTTAAATAAAAGTACTTTTGATCAATAAAAAATCATTTAATCATATGTTTAATTTTAAAAATAACAAATATAATAAAAATTATATAAAAAATTCTTCTTATCTTATTGTACATAGCAAACATAAAATAAGATAATATCACCTAATGTTAAATGTTAAAATGTTAGGTAAGTTTGTACCAGAACTATGAATCAATTTTGCTAATGCTAACTCTGTTGACCCTATGTGCGGTCTAGCCCTCTGTAGGGTCTAGCAATATGATGTTGCTCCTATATTCACATTATAATATCTATACTATATATTTAAAGTAGTCTATAGATAATATTGTACAATTTTATCCCCCAATTTTGAACCATTTGTTAAACGTGGATTGCTTCTTTTTTTTTTTCAGCTTTTTAGTTTTTTTCTACCTTCAACTTTTGTTTTTTAAACTAAACCCTTTCATTTTCTTTTTAACTTTTTTTTAATTAAACCCCTCAAATTTATTTTTCATTTTTCGATTTTTTAATTAAGTTTTCTTATCTTTGTTTTGGTCATGTTCTTTAATTTTTTTTTAACTTTTCTTTATCAACATTTTATTCTCTTTTTCTTTATTTTTTTCAATTATACTCTCTAATTTATTTTTAACCCTTTAATTTTTTTGTTAAATCTTTTAATTTGATTTTATTTTATAATTTTTTATCTATATCCGATCGGATGTTGTAATTATAGAAAACAGTCTAAACATGACATGTAATCAATTTTGCTCTTCAATTTATTTTTAACTCTTCAACTATTTTAATTAGATCATTTAATCTGTTTTTTTTTCAGTTGTACCTTTTAATTTATTTTTTTAACTTTTAAAAAAAATTTTAAGGTTAAATCCTTTAATTTGTTTTTATATTACATTTTTTTTATTTATATTTACTTAACCTAAGTTTATATGTTGATTCATATAGTCTATCCAATATTGGGATAAAAATTCTGAATATGATGATGATCCGTTTGGGTATGGTTACTAGAGAAATTTTGAACTTGACATGAAATTATTTTCAAAAAATATTAATCAAATGACATTTTTTTCATATAATAATAACAACCCTGCGATGACGTGTGGGTTAAAATCTAGTATATTTTAAAACTCACAGTGATTTTAATAGCTATATACTTGGGTACTCTTAGTGAACAAGAACGTGAATAATATAAGATTATAAATAAGATTAAATTAGATGATATCATTTTATCTTATGTTTGGTATGGTCAAAAATTAAAAGTAAGATATGATGACTTTTATATATTTTTCATTATATTTTCTAGGTGTACAATTAATAGTAGGATAAAATAATTGTTTATTAATAAAAAGTACTCTTCTTTAAAATAAATATAATTTAAATTTATTTTTTTTATAAATATAATTCAAAGATTTTTTTAACTAAAAATATTTATTATCATAATTTTTATAGCTAAAAGTTAATTTTCTTTTTCAGAAAAAATGTTGACTTTTCAATAAAAACTTGATTTTTTAAATTAAATGTTTTCAAAATTTTGATTTGTTAAAAAAATTAATTTTTATTAAAAATATTTCTCTTGTTCTTTTTCTTTTTTATGATTTATATTTAAAATATTTTTTTATGATTTTAAATTAAACATATTTATTTTAGAAAACTAAAATTTTCAAATAAGATGTTTTTTTTTGTACCTTGCTTTTTCAAAAAAAATTATTTTTCTACCTTTTCTTTTCTTTTCTTACCGACAAGAGAAAAAATGAAAAAAATCTAAAAAAGGAAAACAAATAAAAGAGAGCACAAGAATTAAAAGTAAGAAAAAAAATACTAGCTAAATTTAATTGTTGAAATTTTTTAAATTAAAAATAATATTAGTTGAAATAATAAAAATAATATCTTTATATTTAAGAGTTTTTTTTTAAAAATGATTTTAAAATTGATTTTTTAATAAAATAAATTTTGAGCAAAATTAATTGTTTTAGAAATTATTATTTTATCTAAACTATATTTTTTTCCTTAGTTAAAAAAGGAACAGAACAAAAAAGAGAAAGAGAAAGGAAAAGGTTAAAAAAAAAGAAAATAGAAAAAATAGAAACAAATAAAAACAATAAGAAATAATTAGACAACTAATCAATGACTCTTGTGATTTTATTGAAAGTATAAGTTAATTTTTAAATATAAATTTTAGGAAATAAAATATAAGTATCTATTAACTAATTACATTAGATTATAAATAAATTATTTTCCTTTTGAGGGAACAAAATCATCTTATACTAAGAAGATGACTATTCTTTTTTTCTTTACTAATTATGGATAGAGGATGAAGGTACTTGGATTCGAATTCAATTTTTACCACGGCCAGAACTCTTCCTTAGTAAGCTGGCCAAAAGATTGTCGGTAGGATGACTGATTTGGTTTACAATTCAATCATTCCTTTTATGTATGCGCTAAACATAAGATATGATGATAATCTTTCTATCCTATCATTCATCTTATCTACCAAAAATAATCCAAAAATTAGCCTACAGTGAATTAAGTGATCAATGCTCTTAATTAAATATCCCCAAAGTTCAAAACTATCCTAATTACATATACATATAGAGAGAGAGAGAAAGAGAGGGATCCATTGACACTAATATAAAATAAATTGTTTAATACACTTTTTATAATTTTATATAGAATTAATATTTTTGTAAGCAACCGTTAAATTTGACAACCTCTTCATATATATCCTGCATGTAAAATTTTGAATTAATTTAATATTTCTCATTTTAATTGAGAATAGTCTTTTTTTCGATATATATATTAATAGTTAAAACTTTATTATTATAAAATAAATAGTCAGATATCTTCAATTAACTTGAAATTTATCACTCATAATTTATGTGAATAAAAAACAAAATTCAATTATTGAATTAAAAAAATATAAATTGTATAAAAAATAAAAATATGTAATACAAAATTAATTTTATACTTGTGTAAGTTAATTCCTTCTCTCATTTATATATATATATATGAATTAACTTACACAGTTATAAAATTAATTCTGTCTTTCCCGTTCAAGATTTAATATCATTGTTGATGTGAATGGGTATTGCATTAGGCAATAGAATCACACAACACAAGCCTTTCCACAAACGGGAGCAAGGCTGTTTTGCTCAACCCACTTATGTGTGACTTTACGACCATTTCATCCGCAGGCTAATTAATTTTGTGGATTAAAGTAATTTGGGCTAAATGCATAGACAAAACTCGTCTCTGTCTTTCTGATACGATCAATAATTGAACCTAAGAAGATAAAGAGTGATTATAATACCAAATTATAATCAATTTCGTTTTTAACTCTGATTTTCTATCAAGATTAACAGTAAAACTTAAATTAACAAGTTAATTAAGAAAATGTTTAACAGCGGTACCTGTTTTGCCGACAATTTTGGCGACCCCGTTGAAACCATTGAAAACCTTGGAGACCTCATCGATGACATGACTGAAACTGGCGACTGCGGATCACCCGACCGGAAAATATCATCGTTCAAAGCCTCCAAAACTTCATCAGATACCGAAGAAAAGCTCGAAACTGACGACAAATACTCCATGAGCGACTCAGACTCAGGCTCCGGCACGTGCACCACCTCCACATCCCATAGTATCCATCTCTGCGTAGCTCCAGTATGAGGTTCGTCCTGAGTGATGGAGTTCCTCCATGGCGGTGTCCCCCCGTTTGCACGTAAAAATTTACCGCACCAGCTCTTCAGCTTGATTTGGAACCCGTCTCTTATAGGCTCCCACTGGAGTTTCCAGTCTATCTTATCGGGCACCGTTTGCAGCACCTTTTCACCCGTCATGCCTAGAAGAAAGGGTATATCAGTGGCTGTGAGGTACTTTCCATGACAGCTTCTGAGGCGGATAACGTATGGTTTATCTTCGACAAGCTCGACAAACCATCTAGCTCTTTTTCCTGAGCTGTTTCGGCTTTGACGGACGGTTTCTTGGTCGTCGTCGGCCACTAGGTATTTATCAAGGTGGCTCCTGAGTTTCACGGCCTTCGCTTTTGTAAAGATCTCCATACGAACAAGACCAAGCTTCAGGGGCTGTATAGAAAAGAGTTTAATGGAAAAAAGGGGTTTTATGTAAAGAAACAATGTTAATCATGCAAGTAGATGGGAAGAAAGTGAGGCGATTTTTCTTAGAAAGGGCAGTGAGGGCCCATGCATGGGATTATTTATTCTGATTCTATCTGTATAATAATGGAGTAAAGGTTGATTTGTTTGATATTTCTTGTAAGGATTAAACTAGTTGGAATTATTTAGTTTCTTAGTTAATAAGATTGTGAAAGTAAACCAATAAGTGGTTGAAAAAAAAGTAAAAGTAGATTTTTTTTTAAATATTTGAATATGATTTAAATTTTAGAGTTATTATCGTTAGAAGGATTTTAATATTTATTATTTTCGATTCAAATATGATTAATCTTAAAATAAATAGTAAAACGAATAAAAATACATGTAATTAAAAAAATTTATATTCAAAAGTAATTTAATTTTGCTTTAAAAAAAATTGTGAAAGCGACATGGGATGGGAGGAAGAAGAAATGAAGATTAAAGGGAAATTACCGAAGGGAGGAGCCTAAATTTTGTTTTGGGTTGACGATTGATTGAAAGTTCCAGGAACATCATCGCTTGCTGCAATGGAGAACTAGGGGAGCAAAGTCAATTCCCACGCGCTCAAAGGGCGTGAATTGATAGGACGATCGGTGTGGTTGGGAGACTGGTGGTTAACACGGAGGGGATGGGCCCAAGGCAAACACGGCATTACGACTTTGCCATAGGACTTTAGAGGATGGTTTCCCACTTTCCTTCCTTACCTCTGGAAGCTTAGATTGAGACCAGTCCACGATTGAATTGTGAAATTTGTTATGTCAGCGCCAGCATTCCACCCGGAGGCCTTCTTCCTTTCAGTTGATTAATAAAGGCTTTTAAGTTATAACTATCCTAAACCCTTCGAAATGAAGAAATATTGTTGTTTTGTGGGGAGTGCTATATCTTTGTACTTTAAATATGAGAGGAAAAAGTTTTTTTTTGAATTCAAATCTCCCTTCTTGGAATAGAAGCAGTGCAAACAAGTTTTAAGAATCATATAAAATTAACGACCCATCCTAATTTAGAGGAGAAATCGTTGTCTAATAGTACGATAAAACGTTTAGGCGGTCAAGATCTGTATTCATCATTGTGTACAAATTTAATTTTCTAAGAAAAGACTCTTGGTAGTACATGGTATGAATATTAAATTTCCAAGAAGAGTGCATACCTACCTGCAATAATGGAAAATATTATGATTTATGGATGGATTTAGTCAGAAAACATTAAGTTAAGTCCAAATTATGCTCAATTTTTTTGTCTCTTCAATCTCATAACTTGAAGACAGATTGATTTCACTCGAACAAATAAAATCTACAAAATGGTGACACATGGTACGATTTGAGTATCTCCCATAGCTTGTATTTATTATGCCTTCATTCCAAAGCAAAGAGATTTTTCAGCTTCTATTTTACTGCCTAAGCTCTGCCTATGTTATATTACGCCTTTCTCTTTCTAACTTCTTTGTACTTTGTCTTTGATCACACCCATACATCCAACCAGTTCTAGCAAGAGTCTTGTAAATTGTGAAAAGTTTGGTTCATGCTATTCATATAGTAATACCTTCAGCTATCCCCTATGGACATAGGCATTATTGCCAAACTACATAAATCCATATGTCCATTATATTTGACTCGCACGTTCACACCCTTAACAATTGGTGCTTTCGTTAAAAGTCGAACTCAAGGAACTTCTTCCCCACGTACTCTTGCTAGGACCAACTAGAAAAGGAGATCAAGGTAATTCGAATAACAACACCTTGGCTACACCAACCATGTTACTAAGAAAGAGGGTTATGGAGCAACACCACAAGAAAAAGGACTGACAACAACAGAATTAGCGATGGATTTGTCGTAGCCAATTTTGAGGTTCTGTTGCAAATAATTATTTGCTCTGAAATTTGCGATGAAATTTCCATTGCTAAATATGTCAAAAAATTTGAAGTCGTTGAAAGTCCTTCACCGCAAAACAAAGAATTCCGTCGTTAATTTATTCTGTCATTGATGGCATTAACGACATAATTTCAATGCTGAAAGTCTATTTTATAATTTTTTTATTTTCCAAATTTCCACGTCACTGAAAGTCTATTTTCTATTTTTTTTACTTTCAAATTTTTTGTCATTAAAGACTTTCAGAGATGGAATTCCATAGCTGAAAGTATGTTTTTTATTTTATTTTTTTGAATTTTCAATCACTGAAGGCTTTCAGAGAAGGAATTCTATCACTAAAAGTATGCTTTTTGATTTTTTTTTTAATTTTTCAAATTTTCCATTGATGAAGGCTTTCAAAGATGGAATTCCGTCGAAGTTTTTTTTTTTTTCAAAATTTTCGTCATTGAAGGCTTTTAGAGACAAAATTCCATCATAGAAAGTATGTTTTTAATATTTACATTTTTTCATTTTTTTTCATCATTAAAGGGTTTTTGAGACAAAATTCTGTCGTTGAAAGTCTATTTTCTATTTTTTTTTATTTTTCAAATTTTTCTGTCACTAAAAGCTTTTAGAGATGGAATTCCATCAGTGAAAGACTATTTCTTATTTTTTTATATTTTTTGAATTTTTCAATCATTAAAGGCTTTCGGAGACGGAATTTCGTTGCTGAAAGCATGTTTTTTAATTTTTATATTTTTTCATCCTTGAAGACTTTTAAAGACAAAATTCCGTCTTTGAATGTCTATTTTTTATATTTTATTATATATATTTTCCTACTCTGCTGTAGAAACGTATTTCCACCTCAATTATAGGTACTTAAAATAATTCAACATACGAGTAATATTTGCATAAAATAACGAACGAATCAATAATATTAATTAAAGACATATCAACGTCATCCACAGGAACATCATAATCATCATCATCCACTTCATCATTATCATCCATAATTTATACAAAATAGAAAAAAAAAACCCATCAAGGTTTCACTTGTCAGTGTGCTTCCTGATCTAGACATTCTAGCTCCGAACTTTCCTCTGATAGCATTCATAAAGCTCATCATTTGACCCATAAAATCAATTACTGCACTTTTCAATTCATTGAACCTGAGCTTAATTTCTTGCATGTCCTCTTTAAATGCTAGAAATCTAAATTAAAGCTGTGACATCCCAAGTTCTACAATTAGAACAATGGAGACTCAATATGAGAAATATGATATATCAAAGTCCATTAAAACAAGAGAGACTCTTTAAACAAAGCCTTGAGGCCAAAGCATGCTATGAGCATAAGCAATGCCCAAAAGAAGCGTACAATGCAATGCATAGAAGAAAATGCGAAAGAAAAAGCCTTATCTTCAAAGTTCATTGAAAGCATAGCTTCATTATGAGATCCATGCAAACTATGCAACACACATGGCTAAGAAAGGGCAAAGTGTGATGCCACCAAAAAATTCATCAAGTATGATAAAGTCATGCAAAGGACATAGCATGTGTGAAAAAGAGCAAGAGATAAGCTCCCCAAAAGCCTTCATGTCATACAAAAATCCTAAGTGTTCAAGGCCCTTCTAAAGAAGATGGTGCGAATGCAAGCAGTATGATGCCAAAGTAAAGCCAAGGAGACCAAATAAGCACAATCCATTAAGCTTCTATTTCCACCAACCAAGATGAAACACAAATATGAATAAGACCATGAAACTACCGTGTTTAGCCAAAAAGGTGTTTATGAGTAACCATCATGTTCGGCCAAAGAAAGAGGAAGACCAAGTGCGGATATTATGAAAAGCATTGGTTAAGTCCAAGGTAAAGTATAAACAAGCAATCAGATAATGGAAAGCTCTACTTTCCTAAGGAAAATGGGTGTGCCTAAGCAAAGTGTTGATGGCACAACTTATCAAATGAGGAAGTTTTCATCCGGCAATGGATGGTGAATCAAATGACCACTCACTTTTGAAAATCATATTTAGTTGAAAGACAAAGGCCTCCTTAAGAAGAGTGTGGAAGGCACAACTTATCCATTAGGGAAACACTCAAACTACAGAGCATGAGAAATTAAGCGAGCAATAACTTCAAGTCATCAAAGAATGAATACAACATTCAGCTAAGTGAATTCCATCAAATTGAGGCACAGAGGTGATAATCTAGCCATTCTAAGTTAACGATATGAAGTGCTCATATCAGGCCAAGAAAGATGAGGCAAGAATGGATGGTGTGCTTTAACAAGTACAGAACAAAAGTAAATCTACAAGAATGCTAGTTTGGCCAAACACAAATAGCAGCATCCCAATCAAAGAAGATGGAATTCTAAGAAAGATATCATGCTAAGAAGTAATACATGCAAAAGAGATATAAGAGGTGAAAGCTTTGTTAAATATCATCATTAAAAAATTATAAAGCATGGCAAGTCATTATCTATAAAAGATATAATGAAGCTAAAGCATGATCAAAAAATAAAAGTGCCAAAGTGTCTAGGCGCTTGGACTAATAGCCATCCAAAAAAATATCATCTCAAAGAAAGGCTCCCTAAATACAAAGGCCAAGGTAAATAAAAACAAAATAAAAGAAAGACAAAAGAGCATCAAGAGCAATTCATTGTAGCAGAGTTCGAAACACCTATATCAGCCTCGTCGTCTGTTAGTACACCCTCTAGATGACGAACCATTTCAGAGAGCTTGCCATTATCATCCAAGTGAGCAGGCACTTCGAGGTGTTTAACACTGGGCTATGAAGGAGAGGGAATGTCTAACTTATTTACCTTAATTCCATTGAACTTGTTTTAAATTATAATTAGGTTTAGCTCTTCATTAAACAATTTAATTTAAAAGGCAAGGTCGAAACTTAAATAATATAGGAGCATACTATATAATTAAACGCTTTAATTAAGCTCAATGCTTCCTAATTATAATTTAGCCTAATAACTTAATTAAAACACTTTTAATTAAATTTTCTTAATTAAATGCATTTAATTGAGATCAATTATAATTCAATAAAATAAGTTCCATGAGAAATTCCAAATTTTCCAAACAAGCTCAATTCAGTTTAATCTATTGGGTACTGTAGTGTGTGTGACCTTTTAGGTTTCCAACATTTTGGAAATGAATTGAATCATCATTCAATTCATAGTTGAGATAGATATCTAGAAATATATCATGATTATCCAAACGTTAGAAAGTTTAAGTGGTTTGACTTAGCTTATTTAGTGTACAATATATCAGTGTAATTCAGTCCTTTCATAATAATATCTCAAAAATAGATAAAGTTTGCTGCAATTTCTATTTTATACATATTCCCATATTTATCCTTGTGCTACCAATATTAACTTAACCTTTTAAATTGCCTTGTTAAGGACTTAAGAGTTAATATGAGAAAGGATGCCCAAGATATTGTCCCCTTGTGAGACCTCGTATTTTGAAGCACTGTTTAATTTTATTTATATAATTAAGAATTGTCACATCTTGAATACGCATTTTTCCACACTTTTCCACAATATTTATATGGTTGGGCTGTCTGTGATGTCTTACTTTACCTTTTTCTTCATATATCGTAATTAGTTATATAATGAATGTTTATTTATTACTTACATTCCCTGTATAATGTACAACACAGTAGTACTGTAAAAAATTGTCTAAACATATAAAGTAAGTGATTATACCTCTAAGGTATTAGCTTACCGTTCCGGGGCAATAATTGCGCAACCAAGTCCCCATACACTAATCACGTAGTCACTGAAAATAATCTGTAGATGTTAAAAATAATAGGGTGAGCAAACCACGACTCAGTAAGAGAATTGTATACCAACTAGATACTCCAAAATCTATATGCTATGAAACCAAAATTTTTCCTATAGGTATATTAGGAACCGAGATAGGAAAGATACTATAGTCGGCTAGGCAACTGGGTGGAGTAATGGGAGGTATTTTAAAATACTGTACGTGTTCCGTGCCACGACCCGAAGGCCGTGACGTACACTTATCACTCCATTTACTATTTACCAAATTTACGAACTAAATTTTTTCTTTTCACTTTAAAGTTTGCATTCGGTGTCAATGTCCTCTCTAAACTGAATTCACATTCTTAACTTGATTTTGTATTCATTATTTAATTTGTCATTTCTTAAAATCATTCGACTTAATATTCTCGTTCAATATTAAGCTATTAAAAGAAAAACGTCGAAAACTCCCTCTTATATAAAATCGACTTTCCCCAGCTTAATAACCCGCAATAAACTCAACTATTTCCAGCCACATATCTCAATCCAAATTTTCTCAGTTCATTTCACTATATACTACACATATTTCCAAAATCAACAAATATATATAAGAGGCAGTTTACAACTCATAATAATCACAATTCACTTCTCGGATCGTACTCGATAATAATATAAGTCTATAATGATCTAGGACGATCCTAAGTTACATCCCAAAAATTCCATAAGCATGTACTATGCAAACTTAAAATGTCATACATGGATAACAAAATAATCGTTGTTATACCTCAAGTGCAACAAAAACAGCACTCGGAGGATTCAGTCCGATATAGCTACTCAAGATAGTCCCTGAGGCTTCGCACCCAAACTCCAAGTGGGAGCCTAACTTGTATGATCTGCGATGTTATTAATAAGGGGTGAGCAAAACCACGGCTCAGTAAGATATTAATATAAATGTAGAAGTAGAAATATACTGTCCTAAATGCAATGCATGTTGTCTGCAAGCTTATATTTCAATCCTTATTTCTTATACATATCATATCATACCATCATTGTATGCTTTTATAACTGTTATAGATCATGTCCTAAGGATTCTAGGTGTGCCAGGATTTTGGGGAAGGAAAGTACGAATACATCGAAATACCTTATTATCATGTTCCCGACATCGATTAAAAAGAGCTTTAGCCCACTATTATTATCAATTATCCATATCCATCCATACCATCAATCACTTAACTGATATCAATATGATACAGTGTAATATTAAACTATATCGTTGATTCGCTCAGCTCAATACCAAATCAAATATAACGAAATATCAGTCAATATTGTCATTTACTTAACTCAATATTAATCAAACACATCATACATCTAATAACTCAACCCTCTGATGCAAGCTCTATCATATAACTTACAGTATCAAATCACATGCCATAGTGTATGGTCTCAGATCTTGTCGTGCGTCATACAAAATCGTGTCTAAAAAGCATGTACTGCCAAAATTCATATCACATGTGCCATTTCAAAGTATGTACAGTCTCAAGAATGACATGTATGATATAAAACCCGTTTAGAGTTTATGCTTTAAATTTAAATTCAAATGCTCTTTCGAAAAAATCGAAGTTCGATGTTTCAAAATTCAAAGTTCGAAGTTTCTAAAACGATGCTCTGAAAGAGTTTCAAATTATACATTCTGATGGTTTGAAGCAATGCTCAACTGAGTTAAAAACATATATGCTCTTTGGCTTAAATTTCAAAATTCCAAATTCGAAGTTCTAAATCGATACTTTGAAACAATATTTCAAAGTTCTAAAACAGT
Organism: Heritiera fomes; assembly: GCA_032173925.1. Lineage (NCBI taxonomy): Eukaryota > Viridiplantae > Streptophyta > Magnoliopsida > Malvales > Malvaceae > Heritiera > Heritiera fomes. The sequence goes on from JAPDPM010000009.1 coordinate 18,962,056, forward strand.
AATTCAAAAGTTCTAAAGTAACACTCTGACTATTGTCTAGAGTTCAAAAATTGCTTTAGCATAGCTCAAAGCACAAGTCAAATGTTCTAAAGTGAGATATGGCTCGAACAGTTCAAACTATCAATAAAGACTTATAAATCCCACTGTAGCTATCAGCGGGCCAAACGTCCCATACGGGCGCTATCCATGGCCATAGACCCCTAACCCCAGCTCCACTGATCAAATGAAACTAGGACCTGTCTGCGATTATTGTCGAACAAGCCTAAAATGCCTGTTGATCATTGATTCAATCAGGTGAGTTTTGAATTGGTGCTTTATTGACATTATCAAAACACGCTATAATCTCTAAACTGAAGTTCTGAAAATTCTGATATTCGAATAGTTCGGATACACTGTAATTCAATATTTCTAATATCATGAGCTATGTCATGCTCTTTGTTCAAAATCACATTATGTGTACATGCAAGTATTCCATATGCCATTTCAAAATTCTAATGGTTTAATAACTCAATATTCTAATACATGCATTTCCAAATCTATGCATTTCTTTAAATATTTAAGTCAGAAGGGTTCAAGGTTCCAACATATGCACGTAATTCAATGCACACTTTCAAATGGTTAAGTCTCAATTTATGCAAGTCTAAGGCCAATGAATTGAGTCATGAGTTCGAAAATACCATGTTATAAAATCAAGATTCTATCTAATGCATTCCTCTCATGACCATCACAAAGCTCAATCCATTCCATTTGTTCGACGCTAATTAGTCACGTACACACCATGGTTTTCTTTACCCTCAGCACACCACAAGTCCAAACAATAATTATGTGTGTATATATATATATATATATATATATATATACATATATGTCTATTTCCAAATATCATTACCAAATCATACCTCATACCATTCCCAATCTCAATCCTCTATTGAACCAAAATTTATCATATCATATACATCCTACGTGTGTGTGTGTGTGTGCATATATATACAATCACGTTTCAAAATTTCTAAGAGGAGATATCATTATTTTCAATTATTCAATTGCAATATATATATATATATATTTATATATATAAATTCACAAATTATCACAATGTCATATTTATTCTTCCATTATGCTTACCACACCACCATCATGGACCACTCACCAAATCCACATTCATCGGACCTCGCCTAACAACATTTAGTTTCAACTCACACTTCCACAATTACCTAATTACTATACCATCACAATTAATATTTCAATATCATCTCCTACTACATTATCAACATATAATCATATTCCAAAATCATTTATTAACATTACTTTACTAACAATTTCACAATCATTTACCATTCTCAGGCAATCACTTCATATTAGCTTCAACACTTAAAATCTAATACAATATAATTTTACTTCTAATTTATATAAATATCTTACCAATTCCAAGCTTAGAGATTAAAGCTCCACGCTTAGCCAAGTCTCCCCAAGCACACCTTTTGAATTCCTCTACAATTCAAATGCGTATATTTACTCTTAGAAAATATTAATTAGAGCTATATAAAATTTATTAAATAACATATAATTTCTTACCCCCTTTTAAGTTTGAAAATCTAAGGATTTTTTTGTTTTCTCTTCCTCTTTGTTTTCTTTCTTTTCGATTCAAGTCCCTTGGCCGAACCTCCACTATTTCAGCGCCTAAAACAGCCTGTGTTTCCAGTCCTGTTCCAGCACTCTGTTCATGCCTAAAAACTGTTCCTCCGGCCCTCACTTCAGCCTTCTATTTTGACCAATTTTTGGCACCCCTATCTACCTTGTTTCTGGCCTATTCAAGCATCGAATAAACTCAACTTCTTCAGCACTTCAGAGCCAGCCCCAAACAGTCCCAAAACGTCAATCTGATTTCAGTACCAATTGGAGCCCCAAACTGAACCAACACAGTCCCTTTAAAACCCTTGAACTAGTTCTATTTATTTATTTTGGATGCTTGGTGTAGCACCGAAACAGGGTTGTCTTTCCTGTTACCAGCACCCTTGCTCTGCCTCTTTCTTCTCTATTTTAGGCGCCCCGATGAGCCTCTTCTTCTCTTTATTTTTGACGCCCTGATCAGTTAAAAAAAAACAAAATTTCCAGCCCGTTTCAACCCCGAATCTCTCACTTCTGCTGCTGTTCTATGTTCCACACATTGGTGAGCAGTAGCCGCTCTCTTTTCTTTCTCGGTTCCAACCCTTTTAGGACCTCTGCAACAGCCAATGAGTTTAGCTTCCCTTCTCCGTCTCTCTCTCCTCTGATCACTGTCCCAGTTTGTTTCAACTTTCAATTCTCTCTACTGCCTCTTGTCTCTCATTGCCTTCAATTTCTTTTATTTGCCTTTAGCTTAAGTTAGGAGTAGGTACAAGTCTGCCAAGGCAGACGATTTTGAGTGGGTTTTGGGGTATAGGTAGGTTAGGGGTCTACCAAAGGCAGACTGTGTGTGGGTTTGGTGGGAAATTTCCCATCAAACTCCACTCAATTTTTTTATTATTTTTTTATATTTTTAATATACACATTTACTATATCTTAAATCATTATATATATTTTATCTTACTTTAAAAGTGTATATATATATATATATATACTTCTTTTATTTATTTCATTGGTATATATATTTAATTGATATATATATATATATTATTTTTATCTTCCTATTGTTTATCAAATGTATACATTCATAATGTATTTGTCTTTTCACTTATCTTTATATTTTCATTATCACCTTTTTTGTTTATTTATCACTTTAATCCAAAAACTTCTTAACATATTTAAATTTCCGTAATTCTTCATCTACTAATCAAATTACCCCCATGCCACCTATTTACATTTTAATCTAATTGATAGATTACTAATTTCCTTCATGATCTCCTTATCCCATTCTCTAATTATAAATCCTTATGACCTTATCTCTCCATAATTTCTCCTAAGTTCAAATTTATAAATCCCTACGATGCTTATTCACAATTTATCCCTCCTTAATCATCATAGAAATGAACTACATTCTCAACACATGAATTTGCTTCCAAATTAAATTATTTTATTCACCAGGAGTAGAGAATTTACAATTGCTACGTGATCATCATATTTACTTCTCAAAATTGAGAATTCTCTTGCTTAATCACAATTTTATTTTATTTTATTTTTTTCTCCAATTAATTACATCAATTTATAAGACTAAAAATGGATCAATTCACTTATCAAGGGTCGAAAGTCACGGTCATCACATTCCGGCACCTAGTAGCATCTATAGAGAGTAATTTATTGACTTATGAAACCAGTCATTTTCATATCCTTTCATATCTTCATTTAAAAAAATGCTTTTATAAAAATAAAGCATTTAAAGTAAAACAAACTAATATTCATATATTTTTTAAAAGAATATTAGTTTAAATAACTTATATTTCTCATTTAAAATTTCATATCACATATCACGTATAATTTGTAAACAGTATAGTACTCATGTAGTACTATAAACTATTATAAGCCCTATTCATTTTTATATAAACATATATTCGTATTCTTGTCATTCAAATACATATCTCATATCATATGTCATTTTATATTTCATAAAGTAAAGACTAAGGCATCACCCAGAAAATATCATGCTAGAGAAAAGATGCCCTATAGGGAAATAATAGTAATATCAGGTATATGGCCATAGTCTATGGTAGCCCTCGGTCAATCAGGTGCTAACCGGGATTGCATACATATCACATGTCATATATCACATATCACCTTGTCACATATTGGCATGATATGGGGCCTAGAAGTCTCAAAACAGAATTTTCATATTCATTTCACCTTTATGGAAAATAAAGAAAATTTATCAAATCTTCAACCAATTCCATAAAGGATTTTAATAAATTAAATAGTGAATATTTTGAAAATCTTTTATAAAATATTCACCCTTCGTCATTTCATCTCATAAACCATTTTATTTGCTGTAAAGCATCTAAGAAGAATTTTCAGAAGCCTTATTTTCATCAAAAACCGTAACATGAATATTTAAATAATATTTTTTAGTATATTCATGTTTTATGAAAAATAATAAATTTCTCAATTTCAAGGTTAGGAAATTATCAATTCATGAAATTTAATATTTTCTAACATTTTTAGAAAATATTCTAAAATTTTTTAGCAGCATTTTGACTGCTATTGTCCTAGCCTCCCTGCAAGGTAAACACAGTTCAAATTTTCCATAATAGCTTTATTTCCATAGATTTTCATGCAGTTCATTTAAAAAATATTCATACTAAATTATTTTCATAAATTATATGCATTCGAAGTATCACTACAAATCATATATGCATCACTTACCTATATAGCATATATAGACTCCTCGAATGCACCACTCGCTATCCGAAATTTCTGGGCTACAAATAATTCCATCAAAATTATTAGCTCATTTAATACTTATTTTTGAGCTATTATTTATTTCTAAGTGCAGCCTTATTAGACACTGCAATTATTTTTGCAGTATAAATTCTACTGGTATTATAGAGTAACTTCTTCGTTTTGCGTCGGATTTAAAATCTGAGTATACCGACAGACTCCTTATAATCTCTACAGTCATAATCTACCCTTAAACTATCAAAATCAGCCATGGATAGGGTCCCCTTTATCATGGCCGAATCTTCCCTCTTCCATTTCTCGTTGATTTTCAACATTTCAACGGTCAATCCTTGTTCTACAATGCTTATTGACTAATTTGGCATGCATTTAATGCGTGAAAGCACATGTATTCCTCATGCTCCATCAATGGCAGAAACCCTCTCCCATGGGTATCATCTTATTTAGCTCAATTTCATTAAATCAAATAGCATATTCATGCTTAGCATACATGAAACTACAGGAATCTACCATTGGAAATCAAAGAAAGTACAAACATAATGACTTACCAAGCTTGGCCAAAACTTCCACTCTTCTTTTCTCCTTGTATTCTTCCTCTTTTAATGAGATATTGACTTCAATGGAGAGAGGGAATGGTGTAGGTAAATTTCCTAGAAGAAATTTTGGTGAAAAATGTCAAATTTGATGGCTTTTGTTGACTTTCTTCTCTTTTCTTTTCTTTCTCTTGAGATGGCATGATGGCTATTAGTGAAGATGATACACAGTAGCAATTTCCAGCATAAATAACAGTTGGGAGAATTCTAGAAATTTGGCAAATGACCATAGTGTCCCCAATTACTTACAATATTAACAGTTTTGCCATTAAGCTTCCAAAATTGTAAAAGCTATGTTTCAGTATTCCAAAAATTCCGATTTCTTCACCAAAAATTCTTATTAATTATATTTTGATCAATGGAAGTGGTTTCATGCACACGCGGTGCGTAGATTTATGAGCAATTATGATTTTACCCTTACCAGGTAAATCGCGTAAAGTTCCTGTTTAAACCACTGATTTTGATAAATCTGCTACCACTATCATAAATTCCTTTTTCATATAGAATATTTTGATATTCTTACTTCATCTCAATTCATTTTATTTTGAACACAATTACTGAAAAATTTCCGGGACGTAACCGTCATTTCCTGAATTATTTGCCAACAACTCTAATTATTGAAAATAATATCATTTTAGGTCTCTAAAATTTTCTTCTCATCCTCATTACACTATGAATACACTATTTACATTTTCATATTTTCATCTGGGTTCAAATTTCTAAGTGGGGCCCACTTTTTGATTTACTTATACTTTAGGAATTAACTTGGAAATAATTCATTTATTTATTAATAAATGAATAATAGTACATATATAGTACAAAATAACTGGTTCTCATAATAATATTGAATATTTTATAATTATTAAATTGTTAAATATATTTTAGGTATAAAGGCAAAATAGTAGGTGGGCACGATGACCCTTTAAGGTCCCGATGGAGGTGAAACTTGGAGGATTTGATATTCAGAGTCGAAAATTATGATGGTAAGAATCCCAACCCCAAACTCAATTATTTATGCATGTTTTAAAAAACGTGTAACAATTTAGAAAATAATGGTTTAATCCATAGGCCGTCAGAATTTTTGTGAATTACGATCAAACTAAATGAACTTTTGACCCACTATCTATAAAATAATTCCCCATAAAATATAGTTTCAGAACATGTAGACAAATGGAATAAATTAGATGTAAAAACATAAATTTACGTAATTTTACGATTAGGGGTATTTTGGTAATTTGACCCAAATCACTAACCGAACTCTAACAAAAGCTCCACCAATGATTAGAGCAAGTTAAATAGAGGTTATTTGTGATTAAATGAAATATTTTGAAGGTTGGATAGACTGTTTTCAACAAAGTCAAAATTTAGGGACAAAATTGGAAAGCTTCGTTAAGTAGGGGGCATTTTGGTAATTTTGCATGAGAGATATTTAAAATTAGAAATTTGTAAAGATTTCTACATCATTTTGGCCAGACATCTTCAACCTTTCTCCCTCACCTCCATAGCCAAAGCTTCCAAGAAGAAAAACCTACCAAAAACATAATGGAAATTACACCAAAACCGAAAAACTTCTTAACAAACCCTGTTTATTTTTCAATGCTCTTTCTCTTGTTACCAATATCTCTTCCTAAAGTGGCCAAAATAAGACTTCAAACTCTGCCATAGTGTTCGGCCAAGGTAAGACTAATGGGAACCTTAAACTTCTTCATGGTTTTCTAGTTAATTTCAAAGTGCTTAAGTTGCTTCCATGCTCCTTTTAGCTTGAATCATGTTGGAATCATGAAATTGAGCACTTGAGGGTTTTGGATACTATTCATTCTCCATGAATATGATGGGTTTTGATGAGAACTTAGTGTAGAAATGATGTAGAAAATTAGGAAAAACATGAAAATAAGCTTAATTAAGTTTAAATGGAAGAAATTCAATGTGTAAGGTAGAAGAAGCAATTCGGCTAGCCTAAGGAGAGAAGGAATTCAAGCTAATTTCAATGTATTTTAGGTTTTAAAATAATGTACAAATTATTCTGAAATTATAGGCGCAATCAGAATCGAAAACGGAGGTGTCTAACATAAGTTGTGATTTTGCACCGGTAGAAATTATATTGAATTTAGAGATTTCTAAAGACAATGTGCTAGTATTTAATTAATTAAATATTCTTTTAATTAAAGAATGGTAAATTTACCTAGGCTGGAATGGGAATTTATAGCCTCGAGATCAGAAGGTGCTACCGATGCTAACGAGTTGGACACCAACAAATTAAGAGGTAAGGGATATATATGTATGAAGCGTAGGGATACCTCACTGCATGGTTTTGATAAAATTGCCTTTTATGGAATTGAAATTGATGTTTTGGATTAAAAATTGGAAACTGCAAATTGTGGTTTGAAGCAGTGTTTTCATGCAGAAGGGTTAGGCTAGAACAAACCGTTATGCTACCGAAATTTCTCTAACTTAGTCTAACCCTTCAAAACCCCATTTGGCATAGTGTTTAAAATAAAATAAAGTTATTTTTAGATATTTAAATTTTAGTACTTGAATATGACCTTATTCAATTAAATCACAATTTCAGTATATGATTTAACATTTTATCAAAACTTTTATAATGTCTTGATACTTGGATATTATCATATCTTAGTGTTATTAAAATAAAATATTTTGAATGCCAAATATTGTCTTTAGAATATGTTTTGTGAGTTAATAAAAATATATTGGTTCATGATTTTAATTTCCTGAATTTAATTTTATGAATTTATTTAAGATATGATTTATTAGAATTATCTCCGTAAACATCTTTGAAAATATTTATGAAATGTTTTTATACTTTTGGCCCCTTAGCTACCCCTGGTACATGCATTTCTTTTCCATTCTGATGCTACTGACTCTAGCCCAATCTTTAGCTCCCACAGGTGACACCTGGCTAGTGTTCACATTATGGCCCCTTGAATATGGCCATACGTCTACTATAGTACATGTGTCTATTGGGTGAAGCCTATTCTCGACTAAAACTTATTTTAGGATGGTAAATCCCTGGTTAACATAGATCCAGGCACTCTCAGATTTGATTTATTTCGGTTTTGAACTATATGACATTTATGTTTTGTGATTTGAATAATATGCTTATATGTTTTGTGAATTATATTTATTTGAATTATCTGTTTGGAAATTGATACAATATGATTTAATATTGTTTACGGAGTAATTCATGTTTTTTGAATGATTTAAGAAATTTTTAACAGGCTTTTGAATATTTATTGAACTTGTGATTAATTTATATATTTTTGAACTCCTTATAGTGGACTTAGATGCCGAGACACGAGAGGTGCTTTAAAGCATCCTTCTATACTCCATTTAGTTATCTGATCCACTATAGTATCTTTTCGACGTTTGTGCCCACTGGATTTCAGTAATGAATTCATAGTTTTTCGTATTAAAATTAAATTTTAAACTGCATATAAGATACGATGTATCGGCTTTTGTATATATATTTCTTATTGAGCAATTAGCTCATCCCTTTATTTTTCTACTCCCAGATTATCTACAGTAGCTTGGGTCTATTTCTGGATGACATGATTTTGGTATCCCTCAGGCGAGCGTTGTATTTCGTCGAGGTATATGACATTTATCTTTTATGTATTCAGACGTTCTGTACAGTACTACTTTTATGTACATTATACTTGGGATGTAAATTTTGTTGTGTATTAGATTTAAAGCCAATAGTTGTGTATTAACATTTGGAAATTTTGAATTCTGGGTTTGTATAAAAATAAATAAATTTTATTTTGAATGTAAACTGACACATTAGATAGCCCGACCATATATGGTTTGTATATGTGAAATTAGATAAATATTTGATATTTCATGATGTTAAAGTTAAGTTGGTATAAGAGTAAGGTTGGCCTGATGTCTGTCAGTGTCTTATGGTTAGAAATAATATACATCCTAAGTAGTATTGTACTTGTCTAAGTATATAATTGAAATATGTGACTGAAAACCCATTTTGTGTATTGGTGTTGGTGTAGTATGTCAGAAAGGCAAAGGGTACTGGATAGGGTAGGGGATGCCCTAGGCATGTACAGCCATCCCTAAAGCATACTCCAGAGTCGATGCTAGAGCCACCTCTCCCTCTGTAGCCTGAGAGTCTGAATACTAGAATTTCCAGGTTGGAAAGAGTTGTAGCAGACTTTATAGCTAGTTTTAACAGAGCACCGGCACCCGAAGCAGCACAGCCTCCACCCTCACCATTGGTGCCATAGACACAGCCGCAGCCACAATCGATATAGCCCCCATAGCCGCAGCCACAACCGGGTACCTATTAGGGGTTGTGATGCTACATTGATTTGGCAGTTTAAGAAACTGGATCCGTCGAAGTTCAGAGGTGAAAAGGATTTGATGGCTGTTGAGGAGTGCATAAACGAGGTAAAAAAGCTGTTTGATTATATGACATGTTTCGAGACCAAGAAAGCTTGCTTGGCTACATTTTTATTGGTAGGCGATGTAGAGTACTGGTGGAAGTCCACCAAAACAATTCTATCAGCTAGATACCCAGCAGTGACATGTGAGGTTTTTCTTGAGGCATTTTATAAGTAGTATATCCCCAACACAGCACAGATTAAGTTAAGTCAGAGTTTATGAATCTAAAGCAAGGTAGTATGACTATGGACCAGTATGAGTCCAAATTCATTGTTTTCAGTTTCTTTGATCTGGAGGTTGCCAAGAGTGAAAAGCACAAGATCGAGCGATTCATATATGATAGGATGATATTTTGTGAATTTTATATGTGCTAATATATTTAATTTATTGATGTTTTATGCCTAAAATAGCTTACTAATGTTTATTTTATGTTTTAGGTATTAAGTATCAAAGTTGGAATTAAAAGGAGCTACAAGGAGCAAAGTGCAGATTTTTCTATCCAGTTTAAAAGATGGATGAATTTGACCAACTTAACGACATGATCTCAAGAAGTGGCCTTCATGGAAGTTGTAGAGGACTTCTCAAGGTTTCCGTAATGTACAAGATCGCAAAAATTGGAGTTCGTTTGATGGGTCAAACGTCTGGACAAAATCAGTATGAAATTTTGGGCAGAAAAACGAGATTGAGAAGAAATTCCAACAAAGCAAGTTCAAGACAAGATTTTGTTAAGACAAGATAATTACTTAATTTTATTATGTCTTAGATCTGTAATTAATTAATAAAAATAGGCCTTAGGAATTTTACTTAGAAAATAATTGTAAAAGATGATGAGATAAAGATAAGAGTTTGACTAGTCAAATTACTTGTTTCCCAAGTAAATTCTTATCTGAATCCCACATTGCTTATGAAAGTCTTTTAAACTCTTCCTTAGGCCTATATAAAGAGCACAAGGCTCTCATAAACAGCATCCCTCACATCCCTCTTCCCTCTTTTAGTTTTGTAGGATTTTCTTTAGGGTTTTTAATAAAAATTTTATTTTACTTTATTTTTAATTAGTTGCTGATTTTATTATTATTATTATTATTATTATTATTATTATTATTATTATTATTATTATTATTATTATTTAACAATTTCTTTCTTGATATTTTTTTTAGACTTTGTGATTTCTTGTTTTGTTAGAATCTTATTAGATCATAATCTTGATTATAGATTTCTTAGTTGATATTATTAAAGATTGATAATTTAATTGTTTATTGCATGATAATTGTCTTCTTTATAATATTAAACTTGAATTTTATGATCTTGAATATGTCTAGTGAGTAGTTTTCTTATTCAGTTATGAGGTAAATTGATTATTCTTGGGAAAAGCATGTTGTGAGATTCTTGAACCTATAATATAATTGTTGATTAAATATCCAAGATTCTCTGAGCATATTATAATGATTGTTTGTTTGATTAGATAGGGTGCACACTATTTGGTGAAATTAAATAATCTAACGCCAGATTAAAAACATAAGTCCGTAATTGCTTGTGGAGTTTATCACTAGGGATAGAGGAGAATTAAGGTTTAGATTAAATGAACCGAGCTTATGTGTTTGTTATCTAATGTCAACCCATATCATTCTTGTTGTTAATGCTGCTACAACTTATATCTAGAGAGCTTGTTCTAGGTAGGTTAAGTAGTTAGAGATTAGTTAAAGAGCTTGTTTTAATTAACGACTCAGTAAGGAAAGATGGTGTAACAGAGCTTGTTGTTATGCTACGGTTGACTATTTAATTGACAGTAATATTTTGTAATCAATGATCAACATCAAAATCCAAGAATGATTGATTGCCTCGTAACTGAAGCTTTTTGCTAAATGTTTTTGATATTTAATAATTATTGTTTTCTCTATTTTAGGCATAGCTTATAAAACCCCAAAATTTTCTTCTTCTTCCCTAAACCCTAAACTTAGATTTTTAATTTAATAATTAAATTAAATAATTCAGTCTCTGTGGGTTCGACCCTTGCTCCATTATCTACATAGTAGAGTTAAGAAGTTTTATTTTTGGTGACTGACGACACTCATCAAATTTTGGCACCGTTACCGGGGATTGAATTTTTGTTTAAGTTAATTATTTTAGTTTAAAGTCTAATTTTTTTCTTTTCCTTTTCTTTTCTTTTTCAAGGATTGCTTGTCTGACAAAGACTCTAGTTACAGACTTCGAAAGATTAGAGACTACATTCAAGCAGCCCAAAGCATGGTGCCACAAACACCACAACATCCACCATCACTACCACCTAAAACGAGAAGTAAGAGGACTCCATGGAGCAAGCTTATGAACCATACTATAATTATGACCCATACTATAATTATGAACCACACTGCGATACCTACTATCAAGGATGGTGGGATCATTCTAATTTTAGTTATGGGAATCAATATGAGGTTTACAATGCGCCATTCCAAGATACATATCAAGCTCCACCTCAAGACTCAGGTATGCGTCCACCTCAAGAATCAGGTATGTCTCTTGAAGAGATTGTTAAGTCTCTTGAAATTAAAACTTTACAATTTTCACAAGAGACTGATGTTTATATTAAGAATATTGAGCATCATGTGAGTCAAATAATGAATTCCTTAAGTAACATTGAAGCTATGACCTCTCAACTTGTGGAGAATCCAAGCGATAATGTTACTAACATCACCCTGAAAAGTGAAAGGGAAATTGAGTTCAAGGAAAGTGCACATGAAGATGTCAACATGCACAATGTAAAAGGGAGAAAGAATTTCGACAACTTCATAAAGCACTATGAGGATGTTGAAATCAAGGAATCCAAAGCTAAGGTAAGTGATAAACAAATTCCTTTTAATTCTTCTACTTACCCTCCTTCTTTTCCTAATAGGTTTGCGAGAGCTACAAACAAAGAGCAAGACAAGGAGACATTGAAGACATTTAGGAAAATGGAAGTCAATATTCCTCTCCTTAATGAAATTAATGATCAAGTGCCTTGCGATGTCAAGTTTTTAAGGGAACCTTGCACTTCCAAGAGGAAATTAAAAGGTGATGAAAAGCAAGTTCTTAAAGATGAGCTAGAAATAGCCACAAGCAAAAATCTTGAGAAGGAGGAACTCAAGAAATCGATAAAAATGTTGAGGTCTGGGATTGGATGATGGAAGATGGAGCAGTCGAGCTAACGACATTAAACAAAAGCGCTACTTGGGAGGCAACCTAAGGATGTAAAACAAGGGAGTATTTCTTTCCTTACTTGTATTACCATTTAATTTTTGAGTTTTTATTGTTCTTCTTTGTATGCTAGACTTACTTTGAGGACAAAGTAAGATTTAAGTGTGGGGGGTAATATTGGTTTAAGAGTCTATAAAGTTTTTTTTTTTTTAGAAAGTGGAATTTTTTTTGAAAAAAAAAGGTCAAATCTTTAAGAGTTTTAAAGATCATGATATGTTTTCTTTCTTCTAAGGATTGATTCTAAACTAAAACAAAGTTTTATAAGAAAGTTGAAAGTATTTTGATTGTTATTATTGTTGAAGTGAATACTTTCTAAAGAATTTATGTGAGTTCATGATTAAATATGATTGTTCATATGATATTGACAATGTGATTAGTTCATTGAAGTTGGTATAAGCAAAGGATAAATAGACAAGAACAAAAGAAAAAAATAAAAAAAAAGAAGAAAAAGAAAAAAAATAGAGGTTGAAAGCTTTAAATTCTACTCCAATGTTTTGAGTTGCTTGATATTGTTGATTAAATTCTAGAAGTGACTTGAAATATGAGTATGCAAAGCACTCTAAAAGAGGGCTCACTTGTTGAGTAATTAGGTGTTGGTATCACCAATATTAACATTCGCGTAAAAAGGCAAGTAAGTACTTAGGAAAACCATTGTTGAAAGCTCAAAAGAAAAAGAAGAAAAAAGTTCTTGATCTATTGACTTTGTTTGTAGTAATGTATAGTGGATAATTGCAAACTTGATATTATATGTTTCAATTGTGTTGATTATGAATCTTGCATGAATTTATTTAGAAGTATGCATGAATATGAGAAGTAATGATTAGAATGTGATTGACTTGATTATTTAACTCTTGTTGAAGTTATGAGTTAAGAACTGAAAGATTTGAAAATATGTTCATGATCTTAATCTTGTTTTGAGTCATAATTTTTAAATTTTTGAGTCTTATTTTGAATTTTTAGGATTAGTCTTAAGTAAAAGATTTTGTGGCTTCTAAAAGCCCTCATAAGACACAACTCGTCCACTAGGGGTGACCTAGGGGTTTAAAGGCTTATTGCATATGCTAAATGCAATCGTGATTCCTACGAAAGTGAGTTAGGATTTAAGATTTGGATTTTAAGATTTAGTTCTTTAGGAAGTTAGTTTAGGTTTTGCTTGAGGACAAGCAAAAGCTAAGTGTGCGGGAATTTGATAGGACGATATTTTGTAAATTTTATATGTGCTAATATATTTACTTTATTGATGTTTTATGCCTAAAATAGCTTACTAATGTTTATTTTATGTTTTAGGTATTAAATATCAAAGCTGGAATTAAAAGGAGCTAAAAGGAGCAAAGTGCAGATTTTTCTGTCCAGTTTAAAAGATGGATGAATTTGACCAACTTAACAACCTGATATCAAGAAGTGGCCTTCATGGAAGTTGTAGAGGACTTCTCAAGGTTTCCAGAATGTATAAGATTGAAAAAATCGGAGTTCGTTTGATGGGTCAAACGTCTGGACAAAATCAGTACGAAATTCTAGGCAGAAAAACGACATTAAGAAGAAATTCCAACAAAGCAAGTTCAAGACAAGATTTTGTTGAGACAAGATAATTACTTAATTTTATTATGTCTTAGATCTGTAATTAATTAATAAAAGTAGGCCTTAGGAATTTTACTTAGAAAATAATTGTAAAAGATGATAAGATAAAGATAAGAGTTCGATTAGTCAAATTACTTGTTTTTCAAGTAAACTCTTATCTGAATCCCACATTGCCTAGGAAAGTCTTTTAAACTCTTCCTTAGGCCTATATAAAGAGCACAAGACTCTCATAAACAGCATCCCTCACATCCCTCTTCCCTCTTTTAGTCTTGTAGGATTTTCTTTAGTGTTTTTAATAAAAATTTTATTTTACTTTATTTTTAATTAGTTGTTGATTTCTTATTATTATTATTATTATTATTATTATTATTTAACAATTTCTTTCTTGATATTTTTTTTAGAGTTTGTGATTTCTTGTTTTGTTAGAATCTTATTAGATCATAATCTTGATTATAGATTTATTTGTTGATATTATTAAAGATTGATAGTTTAATTGTTTATTACATGATAATTGTCTTCTTTATAATATTAAACTTGAATTTTATGATCTTGAATATGTCTAGTGAGTAGTTTTCTTATTCAGTTATGAGGTAAATTGATTATTCTTGGGAAAAGCATGTTGTGAGATTCTTGAACCTATAATATAATTGTTGATTAAATATCCAAGATTCTCTGAGCACATTATAATGATTGTTTGTTTGATTAGATAGAGTGCACACTATTTGGTTAAATTAAATAATCTACCGCCAGATTAAAAACATAAGTCCGTAATTGCTTGTGGAGTTTATCACTAGGGATGGAGGAGAATTAAGGTTTAGATTAAATGAACCGAGCTTATGTGTTTGTTATCTAATGTCGACCCATATCTTTCTTGTTGTTAATGCTGCTACAACTTATATCTAGAGAGCTTGTTCTAGGTAGGTTAAGTAGTTAGAGATTAGTTAAAGAGCTTATTTTAATTAACGACTCAGTAAGGAAAGATGGTGTAACAAAGCTTGTTGTTATGCTACGGTTGACTGTTTAATTGACAGTAATATTTTGTAATCAATGATCAACATCAAAATCCAAGAATGATTGATTGCCTCGTAACTGAAGCTTTTTGCTAATTGTTTTTTATATTTAATAATTCTTGTTTTCTCTATTTTAGGCATAGCTTATAAAACCCCAAAATTTTCTTCTTCTTCCCTAAACCCTAAACTTAGATTTTTAATTTAATAATTAACTTAAATAATTCAATCTCTGTAGGTTCGACCCTTGCTCCACTATCTACATAGTAGAGTTAGGAAGTTTTATTTTTGGTGGCTGAACACTCATCAATATCTGGTTTGAAGGTATCTATTGATTTAGTGCCCGATACTTAACCTATTTCGAAGCCCCCTTACCGGATGGCACTGGTTGAGCTAGATGAGCTCAAGAAGCAGCTCCAGGAATTATTAGACAAGGGTTTCATCTGTCCTAGCATCTCTCCTTGAGGTGCACCAGTCCTATTCATCCAGAAGAAGGATGGTAGCCTACGACTTTGTATCGATTACCGGTTGCTCAACAAAGCTACTATCAGGAATAAATATCTTCTTTCCTGGATAGATGATTTACTTGACTAGCTCAGGGGTGCCCAAGTATTTTCTAATATTGATCTTAGATCGGCATATTATCAGTTGAAAATTCGGGAGAGTGATGTCCCTAAAATAACTTTCAAAACTTGGTACAGCCACTACGAGTTTCTAATGATGCTATTTGGGCTTACTAATGCCCCTGCAACATTTATGAATATGATGAACGAGGTTTTCAAGCCTTATCTGGATAAGTTCATCATCGTCTTTATCGATGACATTATGGTATATTCGAAGTCTAGGGAAGAACATAAGCAGCACCTGTATATTGTTCTGCAGACCTTGAGAGATAGAAAGTTGTATACTAAGTTTAGTAAGTGTGAATTATGGCTAGATCAAATCACTTTTCTGGGGCATGTGGTATCTAAAGACGGGGTGTCATTGATTTGTCTAAAGTCGAGGCTATAGTGTAGTGGGAAAAACCGTAAACGGTCATTGAGATTTAGAGTTTTTTGGGTTTGGCCAGATATTATCATAGATTTGTTGATGGTTTCTCCAAATTAGATGCTCCTCTAACAGGTTTCACATGCAAGGGTGTGAAATTTAATTGGACTGATGCTTATGAGTGTAGCTTCCAAAAGTTGAAGCAGAGGTTAACTACAACACCAATCCTTACCATTTCGAGTGGTTTCGAATGATTTTTAGTATATAGTGACCCCTCCTCACTAGGTTTACGTTGCATGCTGATACAACATGGGATATGGGTCCCGACAGTTAAAGGACCACAAGAGTAATTACCTTGTAGATGACTTGGAACTTGCTGCCATGGTGTTTGCTTTGAAGATATGGTAACACTATTTGTATGGTGAGAAATTCTAGGTATTTACTAACCACAAAAGCTTGAAATATTTGTTCTTAGAGTATGAATTAAATATGAGGTAGTGTAGATGGATGGAGCTGCTAAAAGACTATGACTAAAAGATATTGTTCCATCCTGGGAAGGCGAATGTTGTAGCAAATGCCTTGAGCAGGAAACATCTGGGCATAGTTTCTTACATGATGGTTTGGGAATGCAAGTTATTAGAGTAGTTTACGAGCTTCAGTTTGGATGTTACTCTGTCTGAGAGATATGGATTAGTGGCTAGTTTCTAGATCAAACCAGATTTGATGGATCAGATCAGGAACGCTTAGAGGGAAGATCCAGGTTGTATTGATATTGCTAGTCGATTGCCAGCATAGATGGATGGAGCTAGACTATGATTGCGAGATATTGTTCCATCCAGGGAAGGCAAATGTTATAGTGGATGCCTTGAGCAGGAAATATCTGGGCATAGTTTCTTACATAATGGTTCTGGAATATGAGTTATTAGAGTAGTTTGCGAGCCTCAGTTTGGATGTTACTTCGTCTAAGAGATATGGATTAGTGGCTAGTTTCTGGATTGAACCAGATTTGATGGATCAGATCAGGAATGCTCAAAGGGAAGATCCGGGTTGTGTTGATATTACTAGTCGGTTGCAGTTGGGAATTCAGTTAGAGTATACAATTGGCATAAATGGCATTTTGAGGTTCCAAAACCAAATTTGTATCCCTGAGAATAAGCAGCTGTAGGAGTTGATTTTAATAGAGGCTCATAGTTTTAAATACACCTTGCATCCGGCTAGCAATAAGATGTATCAGAATTTGTGTAAGGTGTACTGGTGGCTTAACTTGAGTAGAGACATCGCCAAGTTTGTTGCAAGATGTCTCACTTGTCAGCAGGTGAAAGTAAAACATCAGAAACCAGCTGGATTACTTCAGCCTCTACATATTCCGATATGGAAATGAGAGAACATCACCATGGATTTTATCATGGGTTTACCGAGAACCAGACTGAATTATGATGTGATCTGGGTGATTGTTGATAAGTTGACGAAGTCTGCCCACTTTCTGGCTATTAAGTTCACAGACTCTCTGACTGTCCTAGCCGATCTATATGTCAGGGAGATTGTGAGATTACATGGTGTTTCAGTGAGCATTACTTCTGATCGAGATTCTCAATTTACTTCTTATTTTTGGGAAAAATTTTAGGAAGCTATGGGATCTCGTTTGAACTTTAGCATAGCTTTCCATTCGTAGATTGATGGTTAGTCCGAGCTCACCATCCAGACGTTCGAGGATATGTTGAGAGCTTGTGCTTTAGATTTTAAAGGCTCTTGGGACAATTATCTTCCATTGGTGGAATTCGACTACAAAAACAGCTATCATTCGAGCATCGACATGGCACCTTATGAAGCATTGTATGGACAGAGATAACGTTCCTTGATAGCATGGAAATATGTGGGTTACAGGAAGATTTTGGTTCCCAATTTAGTTAAGTAGGCTTCTAGAGATGTTCAATTGATATGTGACAGATCAAAGGCTGCTCAAAGTTAACAGAAAAGTTATACAGATGTCAAACACCGACCTTTAGAATTTTTTGTGGGTGATTCAATATTCCTAAAAGTTTCACCTTCTAAAGGGATTATGAGATTTGGTAAGAAAGGCAAGTTGAGTCCTCGATATATCGGACCTTTCGAGATCCTAGACTGAGTGGGAGACATAGTGTATCGCCTGACATTGCCCCCAGAGCTCTTTGGTGTACATAATGTCTTCCACGTGTCCATGCCCTAGAAGTATCATCCAGATCCATCTAACGTAATTCAGTATGAACCACCAGAGATTAGAGAAGATATGAGTTACATGTAGAAGCCGATACAGATCTTGGATCGAAAGGATAAAGTATTACGGTCTAAGACAATACCTTTGGTTAAGGTTCTCTAGTAGTACCACACTGAAGAGGAAGCCACTTGGGAGCTAAAGAGCCTGATGAAAGAGAAATATCCAAAGTTATTCTTGGGCAGGTCTGATCAAATTTGGAGGACTAAATTTTTTAAGGCGGGGGAAATGTGAGACCTTATATTTTGAAGCATTGTTTAATTTTATTTATATAATTAAGAATATTGAATATTTTATAATTACTAAGTTGTTAATTATATTTTAGGTGTAAAGGCAAAATAGTAGGTGGGCACCACTAACCCTTTAATGTCTTGATGGAGGTGGAACTTGGAGGATTCAATAGTCAGAGTCAGAAATTATGATGGTAAGAATCCCAATCCCAAACTCAATTATTTACGCATGTTTTGAAAAACGTGCAATCATTTGAAAAATGATTGTTTAGTCTACAAACAGTTGAAATTTTTGTGAATTACAATCAAACTAAATGGACTTTTGACCCATTGTCTATAATAAATAATTCCCTTTAGAACATGTAGATAGATGGAATAAATTATATTTAAATACAAAAATTTAAGCAATTTTACGGTTAGGGGTATTTTAGTAATTTCACCCCAAATGAGTAAACAAACCCGAACAAAAACCTCCACCAATGATTAAAGCAAGTTAAATAGAGATGATTTGTGATTAAATGAAATATTTTGGAGGTTTGATAAATTGTATTCAACAAAGTCAAAATTTAGGGGCAAAATTGAAAAGTTTCATTAAGTAGAAGGCATTTTGGTAATTTTGCATGAGATATTTAAAATTAGAAATTTCTAAAGAGTTCTACATCATTTTTTGCAGCCATCTTCAACCTCTCTCCCTTACCTCCATAGCCAAAGCTTCCAAGAAGAAAAACCTACCAAAAACATAATGGACATTATACCAAAACCGAAAAACTTCTTAACAAACTCTGTCTATTTTTCAGTGCTCTTTCTCTTGGTACCAATATCTCTTCCTAAAGTGGCCAAAATAAGACTTCAATCTCTCCCATAGTGTTCGGTCAAGGTAAGACTAATGGGAACCTTAAACTTCTTCATGGTTTTCTAGTTAATTTCAAAGTGCTTAAGTTGCTTCCATGCTCCTTTTAGCTTGAATCATGTTGGAATCATGAAATTGAGCACTTGAGGGTTTTGGATACTATTCATTCTCCATGAATATGATGGGTTTTGATGAGAACTTAGTGTAGAAATAATGTAGAAAATTAGGAAAAACATGAAAATAAGCTTAATTAAGTTTAAATGGAAGAAATTCAATGTGTAAGGTAGAAGAAGCAATTCGGCTAGCCTAAGGAGAGAAGGAATTCAAGCTAATTTCAATGTATTTTAGGTTTTAAAATAATGTACGAATTATTCTGAAATTGTAGGCGCAATCAGAATCGAAAACGGAGGTGTCTAACATAAGTTGTGATTTTGCACCGGTAGAAATTATATTGAATTTAGAGATTTCTACAGACAATGTGCTAGTATTTAATTAATTAAATATTCTTTTAATTAAAGAATGGTAAATTGACCAAGGTTGGAATGGTAATTTGCAACCCCGAGATCAGAAGGTGCTATCGGTGCTGACGAGTTGGATACCAGCAACTTAAGAGGTAATGGATATATATGTATGAAGCGTAGGGATACCTTGCTGCATGTTTTGATAAAAATTGCTTTTTATGGAATTGAAATTGATGTTTTGAATTAAAAATTGGAAACTGCAAATTGTGGTTTGAAGCTGTGTTTTCGTGCAGAAGGGTTAGGCTAGAACAAACCGTAATGCTGTTGAAATTTCTCTAAATTAGTCTAACCCTTCAAAACCCCATTTGGCATAGTGTTTAAAATAAAAGAAAATTATTTTAGATATTTAAATTTTAGTACTTGAATATGACCTTATTCAATTAAATCACAATTTCAAAATATGATTTAGCATTTTATGAGAATTTTTATAATGTCTTGATACTTGGATATTATCATATCTTAGTGATATTTAAATAAAATATTTTGAATGCCAAATATTGTTTTGAGAATATGTTTTGTAAGTTAATAATTAAATATATAGGTTTATGAATTTAATTTCATAAATTTAATTTTATGAATTTATTTAAGATATGATTTATTAAAATTATCTTCGTAAACATCTTTGAAAATATTTATGAAATATTTTGAGACTGTTGGCCCCATAGCTACCTGCAGGTACATGCATTTCTATTCCATTCTGATGCTACTAACTCTAGCCTAGTCTTTAACTCACACAAGTGACACCTGGCTAGTGTTCATACTATGGCCCATTAACTATGGCCATACGTCTACTATAGTGCATGCGTTCACTGAGTGAAGCCTAGTCTCCACTAAAACTTATACTAGGGTGGTAAATCCCTGGTTAACATAGATATAGGCACTTTTAGATTTGATTTATTCCGATTTTGAATTATATGACATTTATGTTCTGTGATTTGAATAATATGCTTATATGTTTCGTGAATTATATTTATTTGAATTATTTGTTTGGAAATTGATACAAATGTGATTTAATATTGTTTACAGAGTAATTTATGTTTTATGAATGATTTAAGAAATATTTAACAAGCTATTGAATATTTACTGAATTTGTGATTAATTTATATATTTTTGAACTCCCTATAGTAGACTTGGATGTCGAGACACATGAGGTACTCTAAAGCATCCTTCTATACTCCATTCGATTATTTGATCCACTATAGTATCTTTCCAACATTCGTGCCCATCGGATTTCAATCATGAATTCATAGTTTTCCATATTAAAATTAAATTTTAAACTGCATATAAGATACGTTGTATCAGCTTTTGTATATATATTTCTTACTGAGCAATTAGCTCATCCCTTTATTTTTCTGCTCCCAAATTATCTACAGTAGCTTAGGTCTGTTTCTAGAGGACCTGATTTTGGTATCCCTCAAGTGAGCGTTGTATTTTGTTGAGGTATACGACATTTAGCTTTTATGTATTCAGACGTTCTGTACAGTGCTACTTTTATGTACATTATACTTGGGATGTAAATTTTGTTGTATATTAGATTTAAAGCTAATAGTTGTGTATTAACATTTGGAAATTTTGAATCTTGCGTTTGTATAAAAATAAATAAATAAATAAATTTTGAATGTAAACTGACATTACAGATAGCCCAACTGTATATGGTTTGTATATGTGAAATTAGATAAATATTTGATATTTCGGGACGGTACACCACTAGGTCTCTCGGGGTGATGAATCCACATCTTGACTACTAATCTACCTTCATGTGCTTCATAGTACACCAAAAATCACCCTTTTTAGCTATTTGATGCCCAAACCCATAACACTAAAATCCAAGTGTGTCACAGCCCGTGACCATATTTTTCACCTTATTCTATACATCTTATTTGGTTGGGCTGTCTGCGATACTTTACTTTTCTTTTACATATATACAATTACATATTAAATTATAATATGAATTACATCCCCTATTTTAATTCATAAGGAAATAGTACTATAGATAAGTCTAAATACAGAAAATAAATGATCATACCTTATTAAATAAATCAAGCTGTCGCATCGTCCCCAAATGCGCAGCCGTAATCCTTTATGTGTCAGACTCTCAGTCCTCGAAAACCTGAAATGTTAATATTAAGGGGTGAGCAAACCACTGCTCAGTAAGGGAATTATATGCCTCACTTGATACTCAGCTATCTATATGCTGAAAAACTTTTTCATTTTTTTCCTATGGGCTCGAGGCTCGCATGTAGGAAGGATACTACAGTCAGCTAGGGATCCGGATAGAGTAAGGTAGGTATTTTGAAATACCTATCTTGTCCCGGAACCTAGAAGCAACTGTAGAGAATAATTTCCTTTTCATTTGGAATTTAAATCCTTTTTCCTTTTTATTCCATATCGTTTTTATATTCTTTTCAAAATAATGCTTTTATGAAATAAAGCATTTAAATAAAATAACTTGTATTTATATATTCTTTGAAAAGAATATAGTTAAATCATCATCATTTTCATTCAAAACTCATTTCATATTTTACTGTACAACCATAATTACTACAGTACTTTAAATAGTAAAATCAGCTATTAAATCCTTTTCGCATAACATATATATCATTTAAATCTTATATTCAAATTAAAAATTTAAAATAAGAATATTAGATTTATTTTCCTCCTCTTTCCTTTTTGGAAAACATATTACATATTCATGTCACATATAGTCTAATATTCAATTAAAATCATAGTAAGAATATTAGACTTGTAAACTCTTTTTCCTTTTGAAAACATATTACATGTTCATATCACATGTCATATGAAAAATCATCTCGTAATACTAAAATCAGTATTGAAATAAGCATTATGTAAAATGATGTAAATCACTTTCATTTAACTTATCACATATCATGTAAAACGTTTACATTTCACGTATCACATATCATATAAAACATTTTCACATATGGAGACTTAGGCACGCATGCCCAGCCCGTCCACTGGGTCGTTACTCATATCATGCTATAGACCCCGAAGGATATAAATAATCATGTCAGATCTATGGCCATAGTCTATAATTGTCCTCGGCGGATCACTGATCAGGTGTCGGCCAGGACTACATATCACCTATCAGCATGATAGGATGTCATCTAGTCTCAAAACCGTATTTTTCATCATCAGAAAACCTTTATGGAATTTATAAAAATAATAATTTCATAATTAAAACTATAAAGGTTATATAATAAATCAAGTGAATATTTAAGAAAGTGAATATTTAAGAAAATATTTATAAAATATTCACTTTATCTCTTTTTCATCTTTTATTTTATATCACGTATAATTCATATATCGAGAGAATATTTAGAAAACTTTTATAAAATATTCTCTTTATCCCTTTTTCATTTTCCAATTTATATCACATATAATTCATATATCGAGAGAATTTTCGGTGATCTCATTATCACCAATTTCGAAAACATGAATATTTTAAAATAAATTTCGTTATATTCATGTTTTATGAAAAATAATCATTTTCTCGATTTTCGTAGTTGAAAATCGTTTCTCGTGAAATGAAATCATTTATTATGATTTTATAAATTTTCTAGAAATTTTCAATAATTTTCGATAATTTTTCAGCTGTATAACGGCTGCCGATTGGCTAGCCTTCTGCACGAAAAATACAGTTTATAATTTCCAGCCAGTACTTCATTCCAAATTCCAACCAATCATTCATCATAATAATTTCATAAAATATTTTCGTAAAATATTTCGTAATTAAAACATGCAGACTGAATATCCCTACAGTGCTGCACATGCATCTCTTACCTTTTTCGGGTCGGCGACTTCCTCTTATCGGTCGCGCCCGTACTCCATCTCTCCCGATTCCTTATCTCAATCGCCGAGAATAATTTCTGGAAATTAAAATACTAAATTTTAGAATTTTCATAAATAATTTATTAAATTTTTACTCGAATTCATTTTCTGAAATTCTTACCGAATTTTCGTAATTTTCGAGTTGCCAAATTCCCAGAAATCTTTCGATTTCCTGAAATTCTCCTTTTTTTTTCCTCTCTTTTTCTTCTTTTCCTCTTTTTCTTCCTTTTTCTCTTTTCTTTCCTTTCTCTTTCTTTTCTTTTTCTTTTTCTTTTTCCTTTTTCTTTTCTTTTTCTTTTCCTTTTTCCTCTTCCTTTCCCGTCAAACTGGTTTAGCTTCCTTCCTCGCCGGCGGCCGGTTCTTCGGCGGTTCAGGCGCCTTTCAGCTGGCCGACGGCACGGCGAGTCCGCTGGTGGTCTCCGTTCGGCCTGGATCGACGGCACGGTTGCGGATCGAGTCGATTTACCTTCGGTTTCTTCGGCCTCTTCGTCGGCCCTCCTCTGTCATTCACTACGCCTCGGGTGGCCTCCATCCTCTTCCTCTCCCTCCGGCAGTGCTTCGATGGTAGTGGTGGTGCCTGGATCGGCCGGCACCGCCACTTTTCATTTTTTTTCTTCCCGGCTTCGCCGGTTTCGATTCTGTTTCCGTTTTGCTTCATTGCTTCCTTCTTCCGTCATCGGCATCATCCTTCTCTCTCCCTCCTCCTTTCTCCCTCGCCGGCGGTGGCAGCTCCGCCACCGTCGGCCTCGCCTGGGAAGGGTCGGGATCCTCCCGATTCCTTCCTTTCCCTTTTTTTTTGTTTTCCCCTTTTTATTTTTGTATATAATATACTATATATTATATTTATATAATATATATATATATATCTAAACATAATATAACAATATATATATTCTATATTTATACTATATATTTTTAATATAATAATATTAATTTATATATAGTATTGTACTATATACATATATTATATATAAAGATATATAATATGTATTACAAAATACATATCTAATATATATATATATATAGGTATATTATATACTTTAAATTAAATAACATCTATTTATATTTATATAAATGAAATAATACAATATATATTGTATTTATAATATATATTTTCTTCCTCAATTTCTTATTTAATTTGGATTTCCATTTACCAAATTAAACTTTTCTTCTCTTCATTATTTTCCATAATTTCTCATCTTATTTTTCCAATTTAATTTTTTTCCTTTTTATTTCTTATTTAATTTGGATTTCCATTTATCCAAATTAAATTTCCTCAATTTTATCCAAATTAATTTTCTCCACTTCTTCACTTCATCAATTCGGGAATTTCAACGATATTCTCATCTCGTAAATAAATTTTATTTATTTACTTTAATTTATTTATTTCCTCTTATCTATTTTCTTAAATATTAATTTCCAATAAATAATTGGAAAACTTGCGGTTATCATAAAGTGTGATAATTCAAACATAAGATTGTAGGTCTCTTCAATAATGCATAGGTGGATTATACATGTAAAATAAGAATATGGGCAACGAAATTAAAAGTTTTACAATTAATAAATTCGTCCTAATGGATCTCTTTGATCAAGAATGCTTAAATCATGAAAATAAATAGCAAGAATCATAAAAGATGTTTAAGGAAACATACCTAAGCTTTAGATATTGTAATGTGAGGTTTACTCTTTGTTGATGATACTTGATGTTTTTGTCCTGAATCACAAGGTAAGTTGTTTATGTATCCAGCCTCTAACAATAATCCACGCAAGTAGCAACAAGGTCTTCAGGAATGTAAGATTGTATCATAACTATCACCATGCTAGTAGCTTGAGTTTCATAAACTCATAACAACTTCTTCTTCTCAATGTCTTGAAACTCACAAACATGAAGAAAGCCTTTTTTTTCTTGAAGTAAGCAAGAAAGAGAAGAAAAAGGACAAAAGGGTAGGCCACAAAGGCTTTACAAGTTCTTGCCACCCATGCTTAGAGAAATCCTCTCTTTTTCCTCAATTTATGTGGTCGACCATGATAGACTATTTATAGGCTATGATAAATGTGTTTCATTAGTTGGTACATTTACCTTTTAGCCCTTAGACTTATTTTAATTGCAATTGGATCTACCTCTTCGTTATACAATTTAATTAAAGGCAAGACCCAAATTATAATTAAGGGCAATGGACCTCAACTTAATTAAATTCTTTTAATTAAGTCCAATAATCCATTTTATTTATAAATTGGACTAGTAACTTAAAAAAAACCCTTTTAATTAACTTTACTTACTTGAACTCATCTAATTAAGCCCAATTATAATTTTAACCAATAAGTCCAAATGAGATATTCCAAATTTCCCTAGAAAGATCTATTTTATCTATCAACTAATTTTTTGTGTGTGGCCCATTAGGCTCCTAACAAGTTGGCAACTAAGGGTGTAAATAGTGTTAGCTAATAAGAGAGAACGCCACGATATACATGGTTCGGCAATGTGCCTATGTCTGCGAGGTAGCTGAGTATGCTACTATGTGATTGGTGTAAATCGGATTGTTCACTAAGAACAGAGTTTTTGATAAAATTGGTCAAGTGTCCTAGCGCAACTAGGGTATAAAAGAATAAAAAAGGAATAAGGCATAAAGTAATATAAACAAAGCTTAGATAAAAGAGAGCCAAAAAATCCTTAAGCCTTGAGATGAGCGCCTATTTATAGGCAAGTCAAAGGCACTAATATTGTGCCATGTGTTACCATCTGGCAAAGTCTAACTTTTAGAGAGGAATCAATCTGTCTTCAAGCCGTAAGACTGGGGAGACCAAGAAACTGATTAGGATTTGGTCTAGGCTTATTAAGCTAGGCTAGGCATGGCAGTCCCTGGACTAAGTCCATTCCTAATACTAAGTCCCTCTTTAGACCAGAATTAAGTATCAATTGTAGTCCGGCCTTGTCGAAATGGCTTGAGTAGACTTTGTCATGTTGTCATGATCATCCCATCTTTGGCATGTTGCCTTAATGAGAAGGCTTCTAGTTGTCGTTCTTTGCTAAGTTGGCTTCTTCATTTTGAAATTGTGATGCCTTAGAAAGAGGTTTGATGTTCCTTGGTGTGAATGCCTTTCATTTCTTATCTTCTGTCGTTTATCACTTGTCGTGAGCTCTAGCTTTGTTTGTTGTGAGTTCTATCTTTGCTAGCTTTGATTTGTTTATCTTTTAGCTTCAATAGTTGCTATAATTAGGCTTTTTTCGTGCTTCAAGCTTCATTTTTGGTTTATATTCTCGTGTGGTGTTGATTCCCTATATATCTCAAGCCCTAACTTATAAGCTTCTATTTTAATGAGGACTTAGATTCCAAGTATGCCTTAAGCCCTAATATAATAGCTTTTGCTCTTATCATCATCACCATCATCATTAGAGCCTTTTATACCAATACTGGGGTAGGCTATATGAACCAAGATATGACCTCACACTAAGTCATCAGCATAAATTCTCCTCCTTCATTCATTCCTATCTAATGCAATGTGTTCTTCCAACTCCCGTTCCGCTATATCTTTTCGGATTACTTCTTTCCAAGTCTTCTTTAGTCTTCTCTTAGCCTTGAGCCTTTTTACATCATTAATAGCCTCCACTCTTTTAACAGGAGTATCTATAGGTCTACATCATACGTGTCCAAACCAACATAAACGACTTTCACTCATTTTGTCTTCGATAGGTACCACTCCAACCTTTTAATAAGTTAAATTCCATGCGTGCCTCAAGCTCTAGCTTGATAGCTTTCACTCTTTTGTGGACTTAAATTGATTCACATGCCTTGAGCTCTAGCATAGTCGCTTTTGCTCATTTGAGACTTAGATGGATTTCAGCCAAAGGAATGTTACTTTTCGGTTTTCACCTGCTTGAACTTTGTAATGTCGAGCCTAATATATTTAAGATTGGTCGAAGGAATGTCACATCCTCTTTATTAGTGGGCTTTCATTTGATACTTTAAAGATCGGCTAGCGGAATGTTACCATCTTTCCTTTCCTAGGTTTGCATTAGTTATTTTCAAGATCAGTCAAGGGAATGTTACCTCATTACCTTCCACAAACTAGCAATTGATGTGCTTTGAAATTGGGTAAGGGTATGTTACATCCTTGCCTTTCGTGACCTTGAGCTTCATAAGCTCATTTTGAACACAGATAAATGTTCATTCCTACCTTCCATAGCCTTGACATTTTTTCATCCATTTTCAGTCAAGGGAATGTCACTTCTTTATCCATTCGAAGCTTTTGTACCCATCCTTCAAGTAATTAGAACAAAACATAATTTGTTTGTTTCATGGTCACTTTGATGTATGTATTGAAGCAATCCTTTACCTAGCACTTCTCGAATTTGTAGCCTTAATGCCTCATATGTATTGAAGAACTCGAATCTACCACCAACAAATTTAACCAAAAACGCAAAATAGGTGACGCGGCTTCGAGTCCGTCTACTTGGGCTAATTTGACGACAATCTCTTTTTATAAGGGTAAGCAATTGATCAATTTTATTAAATGGGCTTTAAACCCAACTTCTTGCATAAAAAATATTACATATAATATATATTATATAATATTTAATTTTTTATGTTATATATAATATATTTAAAAAATGATCAATTAATTCAACTAGTATGATTCATAATTTTAGGCACTGACTTGATCGAATAAATCAACCTAAGAAACTGACTCAAACCCAAAATTGACTTTACCGAACCGAATTAACCAAACTTCAATCAATTAAGTTAATTTTAATAAATTTTTACTTATTTGTAATATTTTATCTGTAATAAGGACTTATTTAAATTTAAGTAAAAAAATAAAGGCTTATTTGCGTATATTAAAAGTATAGGAGTTTCTTTTAAAAAATAAAATAGTTCAAATATTTTTTTTAAAAAATATTTTAGCCATTTTAGTAAGACTGGGAAAAAAAAAACAGTAGATGTAAGATTATTTACTTACTATGTTTTAATCTTGAAATTAAAATGAATAGTGCAATATGTTTTTGAATGCAAAAGCACCTATGATAGTTAGATGAATTATAATGAAAAATAAACACAAGTTTATTAGATTAAAATTTATACGTAATAAATTTTATAATTTATTTGATATTTACGATGTTAATAAATAACTAAAAATTAATAAAATTATTTTTTAAATATTTCTTATAACTGATTGAAAATAATTTATAACAATACTTTTATTTATAAATATTTGAAAATTCTAAAAAATGATGACATCTATACTACTTCCCTCAAAAATTGATAATAATATATTTAGTATTTACAGATATTGAAACCTGACAAAGTAATATTTGTTTGCCTAATTAATTACATTTGTTATTATTGTTATTATTAAACTATTCATTAACATTTTATGCTTTCATTTATATAATTCGTTAACTAAAAAATATTTACTTTATTATTTATGTAGCTGCCCATTTTAGTTAATTACTAATTATGAAATCGTTCATTTTCAATCATTAACTAATAATTTACTTGATTAAATAATATTTAATTATTAACTAATTATTATGTAATTATATAAATTCACTTATCATACAAAGTTATTTGAAAAGGCTTTGCATCCCCTAGGCCGCTATCAAACCGACACGAACGTTGGTGTCTGAAACAGGGACAGTTCACAGCAGATTCAACCTGGAAAGCCTAAACTTTTTAGGATTCATGAAATTTAAAAATCATTACATTTATTTATATGCAGTTACACACTTACTAGTTGGTCCTGTCATTGTTCTAAACCCATGCTCTATTTTTTTCTCTTAATAATGTTAATTCAGGTTGCACTAATTTACAGTACATCTATTTTATTTCACTGGATGTTACATGATAGGCTACCCTCTAGTCCTCTATATTCTGTGTATCAGAAAATACTGCACAGGAATTATTATATTATACATAGCCAGTCCTGCTCAGACAGGGTTAATTAAAATATGCAGCTTCCAACACTCTTGCCTTCTCACCAACAGTTGCAGCTTCCTGCCTGCCACTCAGACTATAACCTTTCTCCTGGCCAACACATAAAAACAGTATACATGCATTAATATGCCAAAATTTCATGCTTATTAATATGCATAGATAGGAGTCTAAACGACTAAAGTTATTTGTAAATTATTCGAGCTCGACTTAACGATTACTTGAATTTGACTTATTTATTTTCGAATCAAGCTCAAGCTCGAGTTATTTGAGTAATGAGTCGAGCCAAATTCAAGTTTTTTAATATTTGAATCGAGTGGCTCGCAAACTTTATCAAGTTTTTTTTTAAATTTATTTTTTAATATTTAATTATTAATTTACTATTTTACCTCATAATATATAATTAAAAATTAGCAAATCGAGTTTATCGAATCGAGTTTGAGTCTCTCGAGTCAAGTTCAAGCGGTTTGAGTATTTTTTCGAGTCAAGCTCGAGTTTCAAAAACCAAATTCGATTAAACTCGAGCTGAACTTAGAACCTCGAGTTGAGCCGAGTTCGAACTTGATACTAAATCGTTTTGATTCGATTACATCTCTATGCATAGCACATGGTTAATACATGTCATTACATACCAGTAAACGCCACAGAAAGGGAGCTCCTTCTCTCTTCTGGATCTGCTTCTCAATTGATTCAATTGCTACAATTCAGATAGCGAGTCAGAAACCGATCACCATAAATAACTAAATATAACTTTCCACAAGATAAGGTGTCCTACCTTTGGTAATTTCTCCAGTATTCAGTAACATACTGTACCAGACTTCATTAAATACATCAAGCTGTTCATCAGAGGCACCAATTAACTGACATACAGAAACAAAAATCGATGTTAATTTACCAAATATTTGACAATGCAACCGGAATTACCAACAAACCAATTAATAGGTTAATAATAGTACCTTACAATTATAAGCATCAAAATCTGGACCAAGTATTTCTACTGCTCGTTTTTCATTACCTTGTCCATACTCATATATGGCTTCCGCAAGCTACAAATAAAAATTCAGGGAGATAGATGGACAAGTGAGAAGAAAGATTAGGTAAAAGAAACGGCAGAGGCATGCAAAAACAACCACACTACTCGCAACTGAGGCTGCATTAAGATAATAGTTAAAAATCCTAAACCAAAATCATTTTCTAGTCCACCAAACAACGTTGAGAAAGAAAATAAAGAGAATTATCTTTTAATACCAGAATAGGTGCTACAGTCCCTTGTGAAGGTAATAACAATAACTGCTTCAAACACAAATTAAGACCTCTGGTGCATTACGAAGTTCAACTAAAACAGTATGGTAGGAGAGAGACTGGTTGCTTATCAATAATAACATAAGTTTAAATACAGAGATTGGAAAATTTCCTTATATCAGTAAAGAAAAATCATTATAATGCCAAAGAAAGCAACAATCAGAACAGACCAGCATTGCTCCTTGCATTATTTGTTGCTTCTTCTTGCTCATCATTGACAATCTACACAGAGAAATATAAAAGCAATGAAGCAACCACAATTGAAAATGTCAAAAAGGAAAGAGAAAAATCTTTCTAACCTGAATTTCAAGCCTTTTAGTAAGTCTTCCGCTTTAGAAATTTCCCTGGTAAAAGCTAAGGCCCATAATATCAACAAATCAAGGTGCCACTCCATAAACCAGTAAGCCTGAACAACACAGCGAACAGAAATGTCACCAAACAAGGTCATGCACATAACAGTGTTGTGTCAGAAGGAAATACCACACAATTATGGTCCTTCTTCATTAAAAATGGAATAAACATGATCTAAGGAAGTTTTACACCTGAAGCACCATTTTAATTTTACGATTTTAGTAATGTCACCCTTTTGTTGTATAAAGGTGATATAGTACTTTAAACCCTCATAGTTCTTGGTCTCTGTAAAAAAAGGTGACTCCCCTTAACAAAGAAAATGACAGGAACCAAAGAGAGAGTAGCTAGAACAGCATCAGGACATTTTAGTGTCTTCCTAGAAGGTAAAAACTGCAAAATATATGTCAGTGAAACACTGCTATCAAATTTGCATTAAGTGAAGAGAGGATAAAGACCTAAGGATTTAGAAAAAGGTACATTATAAATGTAAATATTGTTTATTCTTCAACCAAACTCAATCTAAATGTTTTTTAAGTTTTTTCCAGCATAAATCCTTGTCATGGAAATAGAAACTGCAATTAATCTAGTGCTGATAACACACATAATCAAATCAACAAAGAGAAAACTGGGTGTATGCTTAAAACATGTGTTCAGCAATACGTCAGAAGTTCCATTCGTTATTGCCGATAGCCGATGATCTGCAGTATCATACATTCATGTTATATGATGCTTATATGCACTAAAAATTCATAAATTACAATGAACTCAGATGTCATTTCAGGTCAAGAGGCAGTCCAGAACCCAGTTAATGGAAATTTAGCAACCCATATTCCAACATGCATAGAAATGTGTAGTTCAATAGAATTGCCCACAATTTTTTTTATGATGTCATAGAAGGCATGTATAAAAGTAGAGGCACTTGTCAGAAAATGTGACAAAATTTTCAAGTATGTGCTGGATATTAAAACCTAGTATACCAATTCTAAACAGATATAAATCATTAAAAATGTAAATTATAAAAATAAACTTGTGCATGAGGGTCAACTCACATGATCTGTTAGACATGCTGCCAAAATTTTCAAGCGATCCTCAAAGACATCAAGTTCTCCCCTTACATATACCCGCAACAACAGACCTAAAGCATTCAGGTACACCTAAAGGAGAAGTAAGAAACTGTAATTTGCAATTTTGGATGATGTTGGAAAGATGTTAAAAAAAATTAAAGTACCTCTGCACACACTGCATCAGTTCTTTCCAACTCCTTCCATATACAATGGTCATAAACTTCTCTGACCTTTATAATTGGAGAATGACCTTCCAAATAACAAAGAGCCACATGCCACCAATTGTGGGTTAACCTAAATATTTTTTTTTTCGAACTTTAATACTAGAAGAAGACAAGAAATGAAAGTACAATTCAAACTCATTGAATGGCCTTAAAATCTAAAAGGCATACATGAATGATGAACAAGAACTCCATGATGATGAGCATTCTTCCATGAACTGCACTGCTTCTTTGTAACGACATTGATACTGAAGAACGTGGCACAACTGCAAAAGTAAATAAAAGCTATGAGAATTGCTCAAAGAATGAAATATCTCTTTGCCACAGTACATGCAAAAATAATAATTATTATTAATATTGCAATCATTTTGTTTTTATAAACAGGAATGGAATGTATTGACGATCAATATTTCCCCAGTTCTTGTATAAATTATGTGAAAACAGCTTTCAAACAAATTACAACAGGGTGCTTTTATTGCATATTGAAAAATGAATCAGTTGAACATCCAATTTCAAATACATATGGTAAATAATAAGCTCATTCAGCATACAAATTATATAACTGGAACCATAACCTCAAATACATTAAGGGAAAGAAATATAACGCAAAGTCTTCAAAGCATATCACAACAGTTAGAACTCACGGCATGTTGTGCCCAAAAGTCTTGCTTGTTGATCTCAAATCCCTTTTTTGCAGCATTCTCCGCATCGGCCATTCGTCCCAGCTCTAAGAGCGGGAATGCAAGCATGCCATATATGTAATTTTCTTGTTGATTTTGAGGTAGAACCTATTGAATATACAAATCATTACAGGAATCCAGGACAAGGAAAATCAGAAGTTCTAATAACAAAATTAAAAGTTCTTTGAATTATAAGTTGATACAACAGAAAATGGCAAACAAATATTGCTAGATGTGATACACATTAATCCATAAGTGCAACAGACAATTGCAAGAAAAATGGTTAGTGAAAACTACCTATTTCCCCATTCCTCTAAAGAAGAGGAAAAATAATTCTTTACAGGATAGAAGGTCACCTGTTCAACAAGACCCAAGGACAGATCAGGTCGACCCATATAAAAGCACAGTACTTGCACCCTCTTCAATGAAGCAAGATCTCTTGGAAAATCTCTCAAGAGCTGCAACAAATGTATGGGAATCAAATATAATAAACAAAATTTGCACAAGAACTCAAGCCTAAACTTAAAGGAAACATTAAACAACAAACTGATATTGGAGCTTGCACAAACGTTAATGAAGCATGCCACCCCTATCATTGCATAAAACTTCCAAATTATTCAACATGTAAGCATTGGGACATTAGTGATTTAGTCCTAGTGTAAGAACACAAGTTATAAAGGTTGAAAAACCAAAACTTATGAAACCCACTACCTTCTTGCCGTTCTCCATAATCTCTTAATCTTTAAGCCCTTAAATTTCGCATTTTATCATGGTTTGAAATGCCTGACAACACCTGCTAATTTATGTGACGCAGGTAACTAATAACTATAATAGCGTAGCAAGACTGATTTACATACATCTGTAAATTAATCTCAAGAATAAAAAAGAACCCTGAAAACTGCTACCTTAGAGTGTAACTCAACCGCAATATCATCATCTCTATTCTCAGAAATCAAATAATTGACACATTCGAAAACGGCTTTCTCATAGGAGGTGGCCTGCCCCTGCTCAAAATAACAAAAACCCAAATTACAACTAATTTCAGTATCAAAGTTTCCAATCACTGTTTCCTTCTATTTTACAAGGGAATACCAAAATATATATATATATATATATATATATATGTATATATATATATATATGTATATATATGTATATATATATGTATATATAAGGAGAGAAAATTACAAGTGCAGACTTGGCAGCTTCTATATGTGAAGGAGACTTAGAAGGGTAGGAGGAAAACAGAAAATGGGCGGCCAAAATGTTGGCCAAAACGCAGTCTTTGTCATGAACAGGCGCTTCTAAGATCACTCTCCTATATCTCCCATAACAAAGCACCTGTGACAATAGCAGTTACAAACTATCAAGAAACTTCTCCAAACAACAAAGAATTACCAATCCAGACAAAGAATACAAGAATTGAAAGAGAGGGACAAGATTGAGGACCTGGTGATAGTAAGCGTTGATTGCAGATATGCAAGAATCAGAAGAGGTTCTCACTTCGTAACCCCATCTATCCAGTTTCACTCCTTCCATTTTCTGAGAAAGAAAGAAACAGAAGAGAATAGAACGGGTCAAGGATATTTGACAAGTAAAAAGTATAGTGTTGGTAGCGTGGGTGGGCGAGGCGTGGAAATCTGTCGGCGAATCTGGACTTGAAAAAGATAGCCGAATAGCTACAGGCGTTGGATTCTTATTGGCACATATGCAAGGCATGGCAAGTGCTAGGCAAATCCATCGACTATGGAAAACTGTCACGGGACAACTTTCTCCCCAGATTTTTCGCCTCCCTGTGATGACATTAGACTCTCTGCACGTTTAGTTCAACCACTTAATCTGTGAGTAGAGGTGACAAATAGACGGATCGGATCAGATCGGATCGGGTTTAAGTTGAATCATTTTAGATTGGATTATTTTAGGTTAAGAAAAAATCGAATAATTTTGGATTCAGATCATTTCGGGTTTGGATAAGGTCGGGTTTGGGTTAAAGAAAAATCGATCTATTTCGGGTTTGGATCATTTCAGATTCAGATAAGATCGGGTTTGGATCAAGAAAAAATCGGTCTATTTCGGGTTTGGATCATTTTGGGTTCGGATAAGGTCGGGTTTGGGTCATTAACTTTTTTAGTCAATTGGGGTTTGTCGGATTTGGATTCGGGTCAATTAGATAGATTTATTGGATTAAACTTTGGTTATCTTAATGTGATTATCTTGTATGAAAATCAACTGAAACCATATTTCTAAGAATTACAAAACTCATGAAAATAAAATTTTCTTCTTACATGACCTATAGTACAATTGGGATTGAAATAATCAAAATATTTAATAATTTGTATGATAGTTTTCTTTATAATATATTTACCAATATTGATAAATTAATTACATTTTTTTCATTTTATTTTTATTATCTACATTAATTAATAACTTTTGAATCAAAGTGATTTAATAATCCCTACTAAATATTATAAAATAGTATTATATATCTCTTTAATTTATTTTGATTTTTTTATAGAATAATTGGAGACATTAGTGTAGATGATATAACTTCTATACTCTATTATAAATTAGCCATTAAATAATTATACATTAGGTTCAAATGAATGCAATATAAAAGTGAATATTTAAATTTAACTAGATTAAAAAAATATAAAACTCTCATATTATTAAAAAAATTATATTTTTACTATATTAAAATACTTTGATATTTAATTTTAACATTTAAAAATTTATTGATAATATTAAATTTAAGTTTGAATCTTTTCAAGTTTGGGTAAATTTGGATTCGAATCAATTTGGATTCGGGTCAATTTGGGTTCGGATCAATTCGGGTTCGGGTTAATCTAAATTCGGATGAATTTGGGTTCGGATCAATTCGGGTTTGGATCAATTCGGGTTTGGATCCAGTTGGGTTTGGATCAATGTAAATGTGGATAAATTTGATTTCAGATCAATTCGAATTCGGATAGGGTTGGATTTGGATTGTTGACTTTTTTAGTCAAATCGGATCGGTCAGGTTTGAATTCGGGTTAATTGAGCGGATTTTTCAGGTCGGGTCAACTTTTGCCACCTCTATCTGTGAGTAATTCACACTCACCCGACAGCACACTGGTGTACAACAGTGCGCGCACCACCACCCAAGCATGCGCACAAGCTCAATAGCAAAGATAAGCACACAAACACAAAGCCAAGCACACACGTTTACAGGAACACCCTCGTTCCCAACCTTTTTATTCACACTAAAAAGATTTTACAAGTCTATTGCATGGACTCTCTTACAAGGTCTGAGTTCTCTCTAACTCTCTAGACTGAATCATGAGAAGTCCATTGTTGTACATGACAGTAGCTAGTGTCTGCCTTGAACACTTGCCTAATTCGATCACAAACGCTAGAGTGGACAAGAAAATCGAAAGCATCATATGAGGGTACCTCAATTTCGTCTACCACTCGCACATCTTTGCTTGGTTGGTGAAAACTATAATGTGCAAGGGCTTCGCTGACCTTGCATCCAAGCAATTGACTGCGCTCATATGTATCCCATGTGCTGTCTCGAACTCACCAGCAACTACTTTTCGTTTCTTGCTAGCAATCTCAATGTCAATGGGGCGTCCACCCTGGACCATCACCCCTTCACTGCCTCTGCTTAATGCACCCGTGTGCACCTTTGCGACACTATCAAAAGAGCCATCAATCTGGACAAGGGCCGCCAACCTGACTGTCTTACCCTTTTTCCCTTTTGATTTTGTCTGCATCAAGGACTTTTCTGCCTTTGTCCCCTCATTCTCCGTTGGGACAAAACATGGGCACCTCTTGTCACAAAGTAAGGTATAGGTGCTGCCTTCGCATCTTTGAAAAATTCGAACCCGAGGATCAACTCAAAATCATCAAGCGACAGTGTTGTAAGCTTACACTCTTGTTCCCATTTGCCCACCTTCCTCGCAATAGTAGTCTCGCCTAGGACAGGTTGTGCCTTCGTGTTTACAGCCTTGATCTAACTCGAGCACTTGGAGACGGTCAATCCAAGATGTTGTACCATCCGCTGGGAGATGAAATTGTTGGTGGCTCCCGTATCCAACATGGCACGTACACTCTGCCCATTCACCTTTACCTTCACGTACATTAGCCCTTGGTTGGGGCTTCGCTTGCCAACCGTGATAGCATTCAGCAACTGCATAGGATTGAGTCTAGGATTCGCCTCTTCTGCCTCACTTTCAGAACTAGCTTGGGCAATTAGAGCAAAAAGCTTTTGCCTACGAGGACAATCCTTCGCACGGTGAGGGCCATTACAAAGGAAACAACCAGATTTAGTTTTACCTTTAGGTGCATCTGGTTCCCCTGACTCGAATGACTTGTTGTCACTTTGCTTCTTGCCCCGCTTTCTATCTTTGCCACACTTTCGATTCCTCTTATCCTCTTTGGACTTCTTCTTGTCAGTGTTGGATGAAGAAGATCCAACTCGATAGTCACTCAAACTATTCGCAGCAACAATAGCCGAAGGTAATCTGTCACCTTCAATTGCCCCAACTCCACCTAAGCCTAAGGCTGTAAACCTGACAGGAAGTTAAAGACCTGATCTTCCTCGGTCATGTTCGTGATCTCTAGCATCAACGAACTGAACTCTTTGATGTAGTCCTGTAAAGAACCCGTGTGCCTCAATTTCTTTAGTGCCTTTCTAGCCTGCCAAGCCGTGTTCAAGGGAAGGAACTGCTCCCTTAATTCCTTCTTCAAGGCTTCCCATGTCTGGACCGCTTCTCGCCAAGTACTTGCATCATCATCCAACCTTGTTCGCCACCACAATTTAGCATCATCGGTGAGGTACATGCTAGTAACCGACACCCGGTCGCCCTCCCAGATGAAGTTCTCCAACTCCTTGGCACTTCGACTCCCACCGAATTGCTTAGGCTCTAGGACTTTCAGCTTTGGGGGTCTATCACTAGCACTACTACTCGAGGAACTTGTAGCAACCCTCTTTAGCAAACTAACATCAGTTTCGATGTCAGAAATTTTACCTTCAAACTGATCTGACAAAGATTGGATTCGTGCGAGCAAGTCATTGAATCATACCACCATATCCTTCTGGTTATCGCTGACCAAACGCTGTAGCTCAGCCAAGGCCTGTGACTGAAGCTCCGCTTGTTCTGATAGGTACGCAGCATCAGGGGCTGGCGCACTAACCAGCGCCTTCAGAACACCGATTCGTTCACTGAGTGATCTTACCATCGACCGCCAACACTCGAATGCCGAAACACTAGCTCGGATACCAATTGTCACGGGTCAACTTTCTCCCCAAATTTTTTGCCTCCTCGTGATGGCACTAGGCTAGCCGCGCACCTAGTTCAACCACTTGATCTTTGAGTAATTCACATGCACCTGACAGCACACTGGCATACAACAATGCGCGCACCACCATCCAAGCACGCGCACAAGCTCAATAGCAAAGATAAGCACACAAGCACAAAGCCAAGCACACACGTTTACAGGAACACCCTCGTTCCCAACCTTTTTATTCACACTAAAAGGATTTTACAACTCTGCTGCGTGGACTCTCTTACAAGGTTTGAGTTCTCTCTAACTCTCCTGACTGAATCATGAGAAGTCCACTGCTGTACACGACTTTATATAGGCAATACTGTGGCTGACATCCCCAGCCATTAGGAACTCTAGTTTATCTAAAATTCCCAAGAGACCAAGCTCAACAGAAACTCTTCACCCGCCAGAGTTCTGGCTACACCATGATTTTGCCTCGCGCATAGTCATCTGTCTAGTGCAGTCGGTCGCCAACTCATATCTTAAGTGCCAGGTGTGTGCACTCATCTAGGGTCTTTCCTTAGCTTTTAGAATCCCATTTGGACTCAAATTAGCTATCCGCGCATATCAGATCATGCCTCTAAGAGTTTGGTACAAAACTGACTCTTGCCAGATAGTCCTGGTCACACTAGAACTCTTACCAGCGTCTGCTTCCTCTTCAACATTTGCGCGCACCCATCCAATCAGAATCTGACTTCCCTTTCAGAGTCCTGGTCGAACTAGACTTCTTCCTCGCATTTGCTTCCCTCATCAACATCTTCGCGCACATCTAGTCAGACTACCCGCGATCCTGGTTTCGCGCCTACATGCACACTGCCTAAACATGTGCTGCGTTACCTCCTACCACAGTGCATACGTCCTACACGCTTCAATTGCCATCCGAGCATGTCACCCTCATGCTTATGCTTCTGTAGCCAACGAAAGCCTGTCCCATGCCCACTTCCAAGGCATGGCTAGTCACTGCCCGCACCAGCTTGTGCACGGGCGTGCCCTAGCTCACAAGTGTGTAACGGATAACCTTATATGGCAAGTTGGCAACGTGGGTAATTGTGTGGTTGTCTCAATTTGCTTGTCCAGGGGCATGTGGTTGCATCACTGCCTATTGAATGTCCACTTTAATTGCGTGGTTGTCTCAATTTGCTTGTCCAGGGGCTTGTGGTTGCAACACTACCTATTGACTATCCACTTTCTGTGAAATCCCTAATTTTCTGTAATTTTTACATACTTGTACAGTTTTTCAACTTGGATTAATAAAATAAATATGAATTTTCTGATATATATATATATATATAGTGTATGGGACATAAGAGGAATTAAGGCAATTGAATGGTCAAAGAATCAATGGTCAAAAGGGTCAATGGATGGTCAATGGCTGAGATAGGATGATGAGGGGATTAGAATGCATTTATGGGCAATTAATGAGAGCCATGACTCATCATCATCATCCCTTTCACCCCACGGTACCAGCCCATCTCCATCTCCCTCTCCCTCTCCCTCTCGTTGCTTCCATATTTTCCTGTAAGTGTTCAAATTCTCACCTTGACAAACCACCATTTCAGGCCATCGATTCGTTAAGCTCCTCTAAAGAAAAACGATCCTTATCGATAGCTTAACCTATGCCTTTAATATGAAAGGCTAGATCCAAGTGATTGAAGAGATCTTAAAATCTTAAAAGTTGGTGAATAACAAAGGTAAGAGAAGATATGGTTTATGTTGATAATTTTGATGGTTTGGGATTATATGAAGTTGATATAGTAGGTTTATTGAGTTTTTAATTGTTATGATGTTTACAGCTTGAAGAGTAAAGAAAAAGGACAAGTGTTGGTGCAACCAACTTGTGGATTAATTGCTAATTGAGGTAAGGAATTTATGTAACGGACGTAGGGTGACTATGTCCGCATGTTTTATCATGTTTTGATGTGATTTGGAGAGAAGTACCAGCTGTTTCTTTGCAGGAAAATGACATTTTCGGACTTGTTTCCTAGTACCAATTAGGTTAGGAGCAGCCGACTGCCTTAAGTAGCAGCCGACTGCCTAGAGACATCCAAAGCGCCGTTTTTCGAAAACCGACTCAAACCAGTCGACTGCTAATTCTCGGGAAACATTCTGTTTCAAAATCGGTCGACTGCCATTTGGGACCAGTCGAATGCCCTGTTGTATTTTGAAAAATATAATAATTGAATTTCAAAAAAGGGAAAGAAATTCAATAAGGCAAAACGTGATGCAGCAGTCGACTGCCATATATGACCAGTCGACTGCCTATTTGAAAGAAAGTTTTGAGAACCTGTTTTAAGAAAGGATATTCATACTTGTTTAAAACCTATATGAACAAGGTTTTGGAGACTATGAATCTCTCAAAAGAGCATGCACATTATTTGTTACTTGTATTTGACTGAGGAGCTCTAGTCCAGCCCTCAGACCCGCAGTACGGCACCTGACTAGTGAAACTGTGGGCTATAGACAATGGCCATGAGTCTTTTATTTGATTCGGCTTTGGGGAAGATCCCTGGCCCATACGTGGGTACGCCATTTATTTGATATCTCTCAGGATTATCTCTTATGGGATATATTTGCGGTATCCTCATGAGATCCTCATATTGGATTATCCCTTATGGGATATATTTGCTGTATCCATTATCTCTCTGGATTATCCCTTACGGGATATATTTGCGGTATCCATGATGAGAAATTATTTGGTGCATGAATCTGTTGGATATAAATTGTCTCCCATCTATTTGAAAATATTTGTACTTGCCTAC
Organism: Heritiera fomes; assembly: GCA_032173925.1. Taxonomy (NCBI): domain Eukaryota; kingdom Viridiplantae; phylum Streptophyta; class Magnoliopsida; order Malvales; family Malvaceae; genus Heritiera; species Heritiera fomes. Next base: position 19,003,542 of record JAPDPM010000009.1, read on the forward strand.
TTGATTTCACGTGATTTGAGATCCGTGGAAATAATTGAAAGCATGATTTACTTGTATTTGGTATTTGCAAAAGAAACATACGAAATATGCTTTATAATGATTTTACATGACATTATAGAGCTAAGCAGGAAAACTGCATATAGTGATATAGTACGCTCTTTTACATAAGTTTCTTACTGAGCGTAAACTCACTCTTTTACAATTATTTTTCATACAGATTACTTGAAGTAATTCCGCTCCGGATAGAGGAGCATCTTTTGGGATTTTGAGATACCTTCGGGGCACGCTTCCTAATTATCCCGTGAAGGTATATTTAGTCGGCCGTTACTTCGGCTAATGTACAGTACGATACCACAGTTTTGTATATGCGGGGGAAATTAGGTTGTCTGAATATTTGAGATCCTGATGTACATGACACATGTTTATAAATGAAAAATTTTATGCATGTGAAAATGATTATTATACTCTGAAAAAAAATGCCTAAAGCATAAGAGTAAGGAAGATTGACATCGGATAAACTAGTCGATTTAATTGTTATTTGAGATAAAAGTTAGTTGCTATTTGGTTAGTGACGAGGACGTCACACTTTCCAAGCCTCGATGGCAATTCTTGGAAGATGCAAGTTTGATGGGTAGAGTCGGCTTTAAATTGAAGCGTATAAATCCAAAGTACTCTTCTTACCCTATCTATTCTATGTTATAGAATATAAATTAATTTACTTAAATACCTTTTATTCTTTACTTTATATCTCATTTTCTTTTCTTATTCTTTCACATCAATAATAATCCACCAGTTGTCACCATCGATGGTTTATCTTCAAAACAAATCAAAAAGTTCATTTTAACATTTTTTTCATTCCTATGTAATTTGATTTTCACAAAAGTTCATTGTCATGATATCACGACTAGATACTTAATGGATGTGCAAAAAATTTCGGATTAATTTTTCACTTCGTCAACTTAACTGGTTTGTCTGTGAATGTGTAGTGTTAATATGTAGTTGTTAACTAGAGATGGGTATCGAACTGGGTTGTTTAGTCCAGCTCGAAATTGGACTGGGCCAACCCGGCCCAATAACCGGATCCTGCCTAGCTCAGTACTATATTGAACTGGGTCGGTTCACACAAAAAAAAGGGGCCTTGTAAGGGCCAGGCTCAATAAAGGACCAAGATCGTTTGTCTTGAACTGATTCCAGGCTGGAATCAGTCCGGTTCATTTTTTTTTAAAAGGCTTGCCATTACACAAGTCTTTTTGCAGTGGTTGTTGCAAAAAGATGAGGCAACAGCTCTTCATTCAAAGGGAGGGAGGGATGCTTCCTCTGTCCATTTTTAATTTTTAAAATTGTTTTATTTGTTTAAATTCAATATTTTTTCTATAAATTTCTATTCATTTCCTTCATTTTTTTCTTTTATATTTTCTCTCATTTTCTCTCAAATCTCAACACTCATACTCTTTCAATACTCACTCAAACTCTCTCAAATTCTCTTATTCTAAATTTATAATATTATCAATTTTCTCTCTAAAATTTGTTTTCCTTTTTGTTTTACAATTGTACAAATTTTAGTTTCAACTTCCAACTTCTAATATATATTCCTACATTTATTTCTTTCAAATTTTAAAATATATTTATTTTCAAAAAATAAAAAATGTCATATTTGTTTTCATTGTTCATGTTCTATTTCTCGCCCTTTTGGTTATACTGAAATCCCTAATTTCAGTGACAAATCATTTAATGAATTTGAACCCAATATTCATACGAAAGAGGAGCTTCCTTCAGCACCACGATAAATGTTAGTCGTCATGGAGGTCGTGGTCAAACACAATCATCAGCTGCCACCATTGTCACTACATCATCAAGATCGACGGGAATGAAGATTACTCGCACTAAAAAGAGTAAGGTATGAGAGTATTTCAATATTGTGCTAAAAGAAGGTACAACAAATGAATATTCTGCTGTTTGTAAAATATATGTTTACAACTCCGGTGGAAGTGATGGTGGTACAGGTACGTATACAAGACAATTAATTGGTGCATATAAAATTAATCCAGATGAAGAAGATGAAATTAATGAAGGCATACAATCTCAAATTAATATACGTGATGGTGGAAAAAATATTTACTTTTGACAATGTTCAAGTTAGATGTGGTTTAGTTAGATTTGAAGTTAGGATTGAATAGCCATTCGCAAGTTGTGAAAAAGTAGGATATTTAGAATTTGTTTGTAAATATTTACAACCTGCATATAAATCTGTTTCTAGATATACATTAAAAAAATATTACATGGATATGTTTAAAGAATATAGGTAAGCTTTAATTGATAAACTTAATAATATTTCATCTAGGGTTAGTTTAAGTAGTGATATATGAACTAGTGCTAACAGTATAAGTTATTTTGTTAAACTTGTCATTGGGTAGATGAAGATTGATGCATGTAAAAACGAATTCATCCTTAAATGTAATAGAAGAAGCACATAATGCATATAATATTCAAAAATATATTACTAAAGTTTTTAAATTGTATGGACTTGCCAATAATAAAGCTTTTGCTATTACTTTAGATAATGCTTCAAGTAATACTACAACAATTCCTATGTTAATTAAAAGTTTAAACTTAGTTATGCAAGGTGTATTTTTTTCATGCTAGACGTGTATGTCATATTATAAATTTGTGTTCAAAGTAGTTTTAATACTATTGGTAGTGGTAGTACTAGTGGCATAGGTCCAATTGATAAAATTAAAATGTTAGCAAAATGGATCCACACCCCAAATAATAAACATGAATGAAGCAGCTTTGTTTAGCAAATAATATGCCTGTTAAAGTGTTTCCACTTTTTTTGGAAATAAGGTAGAACTCACTCCATCGTTTGCTTTCTTCTGTTTTACCTTATAAAGAATTTATTACTCCTTTTTATAATGATTATACAGGTAGCACGTTTTTAGCACTTTATGATGAAGATTGGATTTTTATTAAATGTTGGGTTGATTTATTATGCGAAACCCTTAAGTACATTAGTACTCGTAAATATATTGAAGTAAATTTTATCTAATTTGAGGTTATTTTTGGAATTTTGGACAGATTGTAGAAGTTGAGGACTCTTTCGATCGTCATGGTAAAGTTCAGTGAAATTTGGATACTAAGGGTAATAAGGTAATTTCTAATAGAAAAGCGATCTTAGATTTTGAAACGCGATTTAAAGAGTTAGTGAGAAAATAAGGAGCATGATTAAATCAGGAATTAAAGGAAATAAATAAATAATTAATTTTTGTTAAGAGTTAGTGGGGGACAAGAAACATAAAGCAATGAGTATGTCTCAAAAGAGAGAATTACTTTATGAAATCTTATCTTTTTTTTGGTGTAAGCCATAGATATCCTCATCCATTTTAACGTTCTGAGACTAATCCTGCTTGGGGTTTCGTCACAATTAAGGCTCCTCACCCCTCCCCAAAGGTGTGTTTAGTGGGGGTCGAACCCGAGAGCTCTTCCCACAAACTTAGCTTGCGTTGCCAATTGAGCCACAACCCATGGGTACTTTATGAAGCCTTATCATTTGCATGTAATAGTGATTTTTCCACTTACCGTTTCTTTAATATAAATAAGTTATTAAAGGCTGATTATACAAGTTAAATGCTGAAAAGCCGTAGGGTCACTTTAGGTTTATTAAGCAAATAATGTCTAAGACTTAACCAGCCAAGTAAGGGGTATAACTGAACTTTCCTTCTTTTCTATTCATCTATTAAAGACTTGGGAAAAAGTTGTCTAAACAGCCATGGCAAAGAGGAAATACAAGGTGAAATTTCCATTAAACAATAGGATTCAAAAGGAAATAACGTAGGGAAGCTTAAACCAACGTTGCATGTAAGATTTTAGGTTGCTGGAGTGAAACTGAAAAGGGCAATGAAGAATTTGGCTCTCAGTTTCATGAAATTATAGGGTTGCATGTAGGTGGCGAGGTTACCTCTCTTCATCCTTCCGTGTACAATCACCATGGATTTAACACTTATGAAGGGCTACATGTAGGTGATGAGGTTACCTCTCTTCATCCTTCCGTACACAACCACCATGGATTTAACACTTATGAAAGGTTACATGTAGGTGGCAAGGTTGGTTTTGCAAGCAGTGAAGGACAACTATAGGTTAAGCACTTCTAAGGTAAGGGATGAAACAAAGCTAGTTTAATTAGTTTAAATATACTCACGATGGAACTTTTAAAACCACATGCATGAACATTTAAAGTTGGAGGCTAAGAAAGGAAGAGGGAACACCTTCGGTTTTGGCTAGACAGATTCGGCTTATGGGAATCATAGTTACTGGAATTTTTGGATAAGTGAGGTAATGGTTTGACATGTGGTGTTAATTGGCTAAATATGAATATGAAATTATGATGATTTGAGTTAAATTGGTATGATAAAGATGAAGTATGAGTGAATTTAGGCTTGTTGTTAAAATCTTGATTAATGTTCTATTATGGGTTGATATTAAAATGTCCAGTTTAAATGTTGTACAGTGAGATAAATTTTGGAAAAATTATGGCGATAGCCTTATGAGTCAAGATTAAGTCAGTTTTGGAACTTTTTGGATTTGGAGCTCTATAGCTTTAGATTTGTACAAATGAATATAGGGAGCTCTGCCAAAAAACGTGAATCCCTGTTTTGAATTTGAAAAATTGTAGAAAATAACACAAAATGAATTAGGGTTCGACCCTTACATTTTTGAATAGGGAAATGATTTAGTTTTTATCCAATTTTGGAATTTCATTGATTGGAATTACCTATAGTTAGATAAGTGTGATATTCATATATCTACCATCCGTACATAGTAATAGATATTATATAATTATCTAAATGACCTATACCTTACAGTAATAAATGGTAATGGATGGTGGGCCCTACAGCACTTTTAGTGTCCCAAAGCATGTGAAACTTGGTGAACACAATATTTGGAGCTAAATATGGATATGGTAAGAATATACAACTTAGATTTACTTGTTTGTGCATTTTTGAGAAGCGTGCAAATAAATTAGAAAATTACGATTAAGTTCATAGGTCAATAGAATTTTCGTGAATAACAATCAAATCAAGTTGACTTTGGATCCACTAGTAGTGATAGAAAATTTCTCATGAAATAAGGATCTAGACCATGTGGACTGATGGAATAAAACATGCTTAAAAATAGAAAATTATGTGATTTAATGGTTAGGAGTATTTTAGTAAATTCAACCAAACGATCAGTCAAACTTCAACAAAAGCCTAACCAATGATTAAAGCATGTTAAATACAGGTGTTTTATGGCTGAATAGAATAATTTGAAGGTTAGACTGATTGTTTATAATAAAGTCAAACCGAAAAGGTCAAAATTGAAAAATTACTTAAGTGTAAGGGCAAAATGGCGATTTGCACATTAAAATACCAATTTTTAAAGAAAATTCTAGCTTCTTCTTCTTCAAAATTGGCAACACCTCTTCTTCTTCAAAAACTCCATAGCCAACCTTAATAAAGAGAGAGAAAGCTTGAAAAACAATATCGAAAACTCAACGAAACTGAAAACTGTCTTCACCAAAGCTATACAGTTTTTAGTGCTTTATCTCTTGACACCAAAAACAAGTGCTAAAGTGGCCAAAATTAAGGTGTAAGGATTCCTACAGGGTTTGGCCAATAAGAATAGGTGAGAGAAAGTGTAGTTTTTCCTGCTTTAATGGCTTTTTACTAGGTGTTTCAGGTGTTTAGCTATGTATTTAAGCTTGAAATGGAATTAAATCATGAGAACCACTATCTCAGGGTTTAGGTCAAGCTTCTTTGTACATGAAAATGTTGTGGCTTGATGAGAAAAAAATGTAGAAATGATGAAAAATTAGTGTAGGATATGAATTTAAGCTTAAATCGAAGAAAACACATGTGTAGGAAGCTTATAGCATTCGGCCTAGGTGAAGGGAAGATGGAATTCATGCCCAATTTAGTGCATTTTAGGTCCTAAAATAATGTACAAATTAATACGAAACTGTAGACGAAATCAGAACTGAAAACAGAGATGTTTTGATATTAGTTGCAGTGTTAGCCGTGTGAAAAAGACTGAAACGGAAGTTAATGTATGCAATGTGATAAGTTATGAAGAGTTAAATATTTTTATAATTGAAATGGGATGATTTGACAATGTTGGTACGATGTCTTGTACCTTGGAAGTCGAGAAACGACACTGGTACTGACAAATACCATTGCAGCAAACTAAGTGATATGGGATGAGTATAGAAGACGTAGGGATACAATGGTTCATATTTTGAATAAAATGTGTGTCACAGTCTGTATATACAATATTCACTATATTTTCACATGCACAGTGATGGTGGGCTGTCTGCGATGCCTTTATTACACATTTTGTTAAACAGTGAATAGTTTACAAAACATAATTTATTCAATTTATAAAATGGAAATATTTACAAAACAGTAATTCTTTAATAGTTACATCCCCTGAATATAGTTTCAATAAAATAGTACTATACACATATGTCTGAATATATAAAAGAAAATATATGTACCTCCAAGATCTATTAGTCACCGCCTCAAGATAATAAACGGAGCAAAAAATCCTCGAAAAATATCTCAAACAATTACTGCAGCTATCTGCGTAGTGAGAAAAATAAAGAGTGAGCAAAAACGTGCCCAGTAAGAGAATCATATGCAAAGCTGATATTATGAAATCTATATGCATAAAAATATTTATTTTTCCTAACAATGCACTACAGTCTTTAACGAAGGATACTATAGTCGGCTAGGGATCCGGATGGAATATTGAAGTATTTTAAAATACCTGTCATGTCTTGAAACCTAGAAGCGACTATAGGGAGTAGTTGTTGATTTTGATATCAAATAACATTTAATAATAATAATTAAATAAATAATTACTCCAATGAATGGTTTATAAAACCATTTAAATAAAATACCTTAAATAGTATTTTACCAAATCACTTTAAACACATTTCCTTCACTTTGATAAAATCTAGTAAACAATACAGTATCGTTTAGTACAGCAAATAGTTCAATGACAGTAACAATGAGTAAACTATAAAATAAATAGTTCTAGTAAACAGTGAACACTTTGGTAACAATAACGGTTCAGAAATGGTAAACAGTTCTTTAACAGTAAACGGTAACCGATACTCAGTTTTTTCAGTAGCAGTAAACATTTCGGTAACTATAAGCACTTCAGTATCAGTAGCACTCTGGTAACATTAAATAGCTTGACATCATTAATAGTTTAAAAAACGATCATCATAAAATCTTATATAAAATTTTATTTAAGTAATTAAATCATTTATAAGTCTCTTTTCCCCACTAATGAGTAAAATCATTAAACACAGTACAGTAGTTCGTTTTGTGAAATCCCCTAATTTCATGTAATTTCCTCATACTTGTAAAGTATTATAAACTGAAATGATTAAGTAAATATGAGAAGTTTGATGTATGAAAGATGTATGGAACATGAGAAGAAATAAAGAAATTGAAAGTCCATTAGTCAATGAATAAATTCTGATGTTATGATAATGATTGGCTAATGGTAAAATAAAGGTCAGATTTTATAGTAATTAAAGGGACATGTGGCTGAGATAATAAAAGGGAAGAAGAGATTAATGGTCAAATGGTCTTGAGTCAAAGGAGGTCAAAGGCTGAGATGATTATGGCATTAGCATGCATTTAATGCAAATGGCATGAGTCATCATCCTCATCAGCCATCACCAATCGGTAGCCCTTTCTAGCCTTCTCACTCTCGTTCCCTCCATTTTTCCTTTAGTGTCCATTTTAGCTACCTTGACAAACACCCCTGTCCAGCCATCGATTCATTAAGCTTGTTAGATGAAAAATGATCCTCATCACTTGATCTACCTGTGCCTTTAATATGAAATGCTGAATCCAAATATTTGAGAAGATCTCAAATTCGAAAAATTTGGTTATTTACAAAGGTAAGGATAGGAGGCAACTCTTTCAATTTCATTCATAGTTTGGAGTTGTACTGAGTTGGTATAGCATGTGTATGGTGACCATTAAAGGTTTGATTTAATATGATGTTACAACTTTGAAGAAATGAAGTGAAAAGCTAGGGTTGATGCAACCGAGCTAGTGGATTATTGGTAATCGAGGTAAGGAATTTATGTAACGGACATAGGGTGACTATGTTCGCATGATTTTAAGTGTTTTGGGATGAAGTACCAGCTGATTTTAATGTAGGAAATCTCATTTTCAGGTTTTACCCCTAGTACCAATTAGGCTAGTAGCAGTCGACTACCTTAAGTAGCAGCCGACTGCCTAAAGACAACTAAAGCGTAGATTTTTTCGAAAACCTACTAAAACCAGTCGATTGCTATGTAAGCCAGTCGACTGCTATTTTTCAGTATGCATTCTGTTTCAAAACAGTCGACTCCTATATGGGACAGTCGACTGCTTTTATTTGAAAAGCATTCTGTTTCAAAACCAGCCGACTGCCTTTAAGACCAGTCGACTGCCCTATTTTCAGAAGCATTCTGTTTCAAAAATGGTCAATTGCTATATGAACAGTCGATTGCCATTTCTTGAAGAGCATTCTGTTTCAAAACCAGTCGACTGCTATATGGACCAGTCAACTGCCCCATGTGTTTTCAGAATTTCAAAATATCGAAATTTATAAAAGAAAATAATTTCGATAAATGAAGATATGCAATAGCAGCCGATTGCCCTATAAGACCAGTCGATTGCCCCCTTTGAAAAAAAAAGAGGTTTTAATGCTGAATTGAAGAAAAGTATGATTGGCATTATAAAAAGCCATATGACAAATGTTTTGAGACTATGAAGTAATTAATGATTATGCACTTCTGTATATGTTCATGACTAGGGAGCTCTAGCCCAGCCCTCAGTGCTACAGATGTCACTTGACTAGTGTCACTGTAGCCACTGACGTTTGGCCAAACTGTCTCTGTTATATATATATATTGGTTAGGGGAGGATTCCTGGCTCCTACGGGAGTACGCCGCATGATTTAGTGCATAATTCTGTTAAAATGCAAATAGTCTCTCTGTTATTTGAAAGCTATATGATGTATGTTTTAAAGAAAGATTATGATACATGATTTGAAAAAAAGTATACGAAGTATGCTTGTATATGATGTTTTGAAAGAAGTATATGATGTATGTTTTGAAAGCATGTAAAGTATGTTTTAAAGAAAGCATGTGAAGTATGGTTGCATATGCTAAATTAAAGAAATACATGATTTACTTGATTTGTAAGCATATGCTACTATAAAGAACTTATGCTTTATAATGATTTTACATGACATTATAGAGCCAAGCAGGAAAACTGCATATAAAGGCATAGTACGCTCTTTTACATATGTTTCTTACTGAGCGTAAACTCATCCTTTTACGAATATTTTTCATACAGATAGAGGAGCTTGTTTTTGAGATATCAAGTGTACCTTGAAGGTATACTTATGTAATCATGTAAATTAGACAATACTGTAGTACATTAATGTTTATAAGATTTTGGGGATTTAGGTTATGTAAGATGTATAAGATCCTGTGGTAAGGAATGATATGTATATATATATATCATTATTATGTTTTTTTTTGAAGTTAAATTCTTTATAATGAACTACTACATATTAAATTTAAGAAGAAGAATGAATGACATTGATGAACGAGTCTAATCAAGTTGCATAAGATAAGGAAAAAGTTAGATGTCCAGATGTAGTGACAAGGACGTCACAAATTGGTATCGAAGGTGATTAGACTGATGTTTGTCAGTGTCAATAAGTTAGAATTAGAGTATATCCCCAATGTACTGTACTTGTATTAATACATAAGCATAGTAAAATTGTTTATAGTTATACTAAATAGCTCAATTTTGTGGTTATATCAACAGAATGAGCTCACGTAGAAGAGGTACTAGTAGAAGAAGAGGATAGGGTCGTGAAGAACCCCTCCAGTACAGTCTCCTCCTCCATCTCCACCGCATAGCCCAAACACTAGGCTAGCCAAAATGGAGAAGCATATGGAGAATATGGCCATGAAGTTCATGCAGTTTATGTCGAACTTCCCGAATGTGGCCACAAGTATACCATCAGTTACTCCTCCAGTACAGCCCCCACCAGCACAGACGGAGTTACCCCCACCAGTCCCAGCTACTGAAAGGCGGGATCCCAAGGCTTATTGCAGTGTGACCTTGATTAAAGAATTTAAGAAGCCGGATCTGCCTAAGTTCAAGGGGGATAGAGATCTCTTGGCCCCAGAGAATTGGATGAAGGCGGTCATAAAATCTTTTGAATACATGACATGCTTCGCAAGGGAGATGGTGGGCTTGGCTGCTTACTTGTTAATTGATGATGCAGAGTATTGGTGGCAGGCCACTCGGAACAATTTGGAGGCCCGTTATACTGAGGTTACGTGGGATAGATTTGTAGAAGCTTTTAATGAGCAGTATATCCCACGCACTAATCAGAATAGATTGAAGATAGAGTTTTTGAGTTTGACTCAAGGGACGATGACAGTAAATCAGTATGAATCGAAGTTCATCACCTTGAGTCGATTCGATCCCGAGGTCCTAAGGAATGAAGGACATAAGATTTACAGGTTTATAGAGGGATTGAAGTCCCCTATCAGATCTAAGCTATATCCTATGGATATCACCACGTATGGAGAAGCAGTCTGTAAGGCTTAGTTGTGTGAGCAGGACTATGAGCTTCATCATGCCAATTTCCGAGCTAAGGGTAAAGGCAAAGAATCGATGAAGCGGAAGTCAGATGAAAAGGCCTCTAGTGATAGATATCCACCTAGGAGAAGTAGGCGAAATGAGGGAGTTTCGATAGGTAAGTAAATGAATTATAAGAAATTGATAATTGTTTTAATTAAATGGTTCTATGGAAATATACTGAATTTGGAGTTATGATGATTATCATATAGGGACTCCTAGAGCTACCGGGATCAAGACAAATGATAAAAGATCTCGATATCCAACAGGTAGTATCGCTAGCTCAGCAAAGAATACGATGCAAAGATGTGAGCAATGCGGGAAGTTCCACGGATCACAGCCATGCCGGTTAGCGAGTGGCACTTGTTTTAGGTGTGGTGAACAGGGACACATGATTAAAGATTGTCCTAAGAGAAACCAGAGGGTGTCCCAGGAATCCGAGAAGACCCTTCAGCCACAACCTAAGGCCACAGCGGCAGAGAAAGGGAAGAAAGCTGTGACCTAGGGGCGAGTGTTTGCCATGGATGAAGAGTCTGCCGATGCCTCGTCCAAGGTGATCAAAGGTAAGATTTACCTTTTTGATATGAGTGTCACTGCACTATTTGATCCAGGCTCCACTCACTCTTTTGTGTCTCTTATGATTGCTATGAGAATACCTGTTAAGCCTGAGCCTTTAGGACACTTATTGCAAATAAGCACACCATTTAAGGAATCTCAAACGATGGATATAGTATATCGTGATTGTAAGCTACGGGTAGGAGAAAGAGAATCAATAGCTGACCTAATCCTACTGAATATGTATGGATTTGATGTTATCTTAGGTATGCATTGGTTAGCTAAGAATCATGTCATATTAGATTGTTATGCTAAAAGTGTAATATTCTCTTCACCCTTATCTATGTTATAAATTTTGGTAATGGTCGATGTTAAAGTATGTTTATTACTTGATTGATTGCAAATGAAAGTAATAGGAAATATACATTGTCATGTGAAGGATTTATAGCTTATGTGGAGGACGTAGAAAAGAAACGTTCCGGACTCCATGAAATTCCTATAGTCCAAGATTTTCCCGAGGTATTTTCGGACGATCTTCCAGGACTTCCTCCGGATAGGGAAGTAAAGTTTACTATCGATTTGGTGCCAGGGACAGAGCCCATTTTGAGATCACCATATCGGATGGCATTAGTGGAATTGGAAGAACTTAAGAAGCAGCTTCAGGAGTTACTAGATAAGGGATTCATATGACCCAGCTTATCCTCTTGGGGTGCTCCTGTGCTATTTATCTGGAAGAAAAACGGTAGTATGAGGTTGTGTATAGATTACCGATGGTTGAATAAAGTGACGATTAAGAACAAGTACCCTCTTCCCAGGATTGATGACCTCTTTGATCAGCTTAAGGGTGCACAAGTCTTTTCCAAGATAGACTTGAGGTCGGGATATCACCAATTGAAGATCTAAAGTTAAGATATCCCTAAGACTGCATTCAGAACACGGTATGGCTATTATGAATTTTGGTGATGCCGTTTGGTTTAACCAATGCATCCATGGCATTCATGAACTTGATGAATGATGTATTCAAATAGTACTTAGACCAGTTTGTCATTGTCTTTATCGATGACATCTTGGTGTATTCGAGGTCCTGGGAAGAGCATGAGCAGCATTTGAGGATAGTTCTGAAACCCTCAGAGATCGAGGATTGTATGCCAAGCTAAGTAAGTGTGCTTTCTGGCTAGATCATATCTCCTTTTTGGGTCATATAATTAGTAAAGATGGAGTCTCAGTCGATCCATCGAAGATTGAAGCGGTGGTTTAATGGGAGAGACCGAAAATGGTGACGGAGATTAGGAGTTTCTTGGGTCTAGCTGGCTACTATCAAAGATTTGTGGAGGGTTTCTCGAAGTTAGCTGCTCCCTTGACACGCTTAACACGCAAAGAGGTAAAGTTTGTTTGGGATGATGCTTGCGAACGGAGTTTTCAAGAGTTGAAGCGTAGGTTGACGATGACGCCTATTCTCACCATTCCTAGTGGTTCTGGTGGATTTTTGGTGTATAGTGATGCCTCAGGACCAGGTGTAGGATGTGTACTAATGCAGCATGGTAAGGTGGTGGAATATGGTTGTAGACAATTAAAGGACCATGAGAAAAACTACCCAACTCATGATTTGGAGTTAGTTGCAGTAGTTTTTGCTTTGAAGATATTGAGGCATTACTTGTATGGTGAGAGATTTCAGATTTTTACGGATCATAAAAGTCTGAAATGCTTGTTCTCTCAGAAGGAGTTGAATATGAGACAGAGAAGATGGCTTGAGCTTCTGAAGGACTATGATTGTGAGATCTTATACCACCCGGGGAAAGCTAATATGGTGGCGGATGGTTTGAGGCGAAAACATGTGGGTATGATATCCTATATTATGATAAGGGAGCATGAATTGCTTGAACAGTTTGCAAGCCTCAATTTAAATGTTATGCCTTATGAGCAATTTAGAATGATGGTTAGTTTAATGATTGAGCTGGAATTGATGGACAGAATTCGGATTGCTCAGAAGGAAGATGATCAGTGTATGGAGGCTATGAATGGAATTCAGTCAGGTATGCCCTCAGAATTCAATGTGGGTAATGATGGAATTTTAAGGTTTAATAACCGTATATGTGTTCCTAATGATAAAGAGTTGAGGAAATTGATTTTGACAAAAGCACATGCCACTAGATACACATTGCATCCAGGAAACACGAAGATGTATAATAATCTTCGCAAAGTGTGTTGGTGGACTGGCATGAAGAAAGACATAGCTGAGTTTGTAGCAAAGTGTCTAACGTGACAATAGATTAAGGTAGAGCACCAACGACCAGCAGGTTTGTTACATCCTCTACCTATACCTATGTGAAAGTGGGAGCACATTACGATGGATTTCATTATGGGATTGCCCAGAACCAAGAGGAATCATGACGGTATTTGGGTGATCGTGGACAGGCTAACTAAGTCGGCTCACTTCCTACCTATGAAGTCTACGGATACACTTAGTGCTTTGGCAGACTTGTATGTAAGAGAAATAGTAGACTACATGGAGTTCTAGTGAGCATTATGTCTGATAGAGATTCCAGGCTTACCTCTCACTTTTGGGAGCATTTTCAAGAAGCCATGGGATCTAAATTGAATTTTAGCACGGCTTTTCATTCGCAGACTGATGGTCAGTTCGAGCGCACGATTTAGATGCTCGAGGATATGTTGAGAGCTTGTGCTATGGATTTTAAAGGCTCCTGGGATGAACATCTGCCATTGGCTGAGTTCGCTTATAATAATAGCTATCGTGCAAGTATCGGGATGGCACCGTATGAAGTTTTATATGGTAGAAGGTGTCGATCTCCGATTGGGTGGGAAGAAGCGGGCGAGTGTAAGTTATTAACTCCAGATTTAGTCGAGCAAGCCTCTGAGGATGTTAAGTCGATTTGTCAAAGACTCAAGACAGCTCAGAGTCAACAAAAGAGTTATGCGGATGCTCGACGAAGACCACTTGAGTTTTTGGTTGGAGACTATGTGTTTTTGAAAGTTTCTCCATCCAAAGGGGTCATGAGTTTGGCCAATAAGGTAAGCTTAGTCCTCACTACATCGGTCCATTTGAAGTCTTAGATCGTGTTGGAGATGTCACCTATAGATTGGCATTACCTCCGGAGCTATCAGGAGTACATAATGTGTTTCATGTATCGATGCTTCGAAAGTATAATCCGGATCTGTCTCATGTTATAGAGTATGAACCCTTGGAGATTCGAGAAGGCATGAGTTATGTGGAGAAACCAGTTCGGATTTTGGATAGAAAATAAAAGGTTTTGAGGTCTAAGACGATCCCATTAGTGAAAGTTCTTTGGCAACACCACACTATGGAAGAAGCTACATGGGAGCTAGAGAGCTTGATGAAAGAGAAGTATCCGGAACTGTTTAAGACATGACCTGATTTGAATTTGGAGGACCAAATTCTCTAAGGTGAGGAGAATGTGAAATCCCCTAATTTCATGTAATTTCCTCATACTTGTAAAGTATTATAAACTGAAATGATTAAGTAAATATGAGAAGTTTGGTGTATGAATGGTGTATGGAACATGAGAAGAAATAAAGAAATTCAAAGTCCATTAGTCAATGAATAAATTCTGATGTTATTAGAATGATTGGATAATGGTAAAATAAAGGTCAGATTTTATAGTAATTAAAAGGACATGTGGCTGAGATAATATAAGGGAAGAAGAGATTAATGGTCAAATGGTCTTGAGTCATCATCCTCATTAGCCATCACCAATCGGCAGCCCTTTCCAGCCCTCTTACTCTCGTTCCCTCCATTTTTCCTCAAGTGTCCATTTTAGCTACCTTGACAAACACCCCTGTCCAGCCATCGATTCATTAAGCTTGTTAAACGAAAAACGATCCTCATCACTTGATCTACCCGTGCCTTTAATATGAAAAGCTGAATCCAAATATTTGAGGAGATCTCAAATTCTAAAAATTTGGTTATTTACAAAGGTAAGGATAGGAGGCGACTCTTTCAATTTCATTCATAGTTTGGAGTTGTACTGAGTTGGTATAGCATGTGTATAGTGATTGTTAAAGGTTTGATTTAATATGATGATATAGCTTTGAAGAAGTGAAGTGCAAAAGCTAGGGTTGATGCAACCGAGCTATTGGATCATTTGTGATCGAGGTAAGGAATTTATGTAATGGACGTAGGGTGACTATATCTGCATGATTTTAAGTGTTTTGGGATGAAGTATTAGCTGATTTTAATGTAGGAAATGTCATTTTCGGGTTTTACTCCTAGTACCAATTAGGCTAGGAGCAGCCAACTACCTTAAGTAGCAGCCGGTTGCCTAGAGACAACCAAAGCATAGATTTTTTTGAAAACTGACTAAAACCAGTCAACTGCTATGTAAGCTAGTCGACTGCTATTTTTCAGTATGCATTCTGTTTCAAAACAGTCGACTGCTATATAGAACAGTCGACTGCTATATAGGACAGTCGATTGCTTTTATTTGAAAAGCATTCTGTTTCAAAACCAACCGACTGCCTATAAGACCAGTCGACTGCCTTGTTTTCAGAAGCATTTTGTTTTAAAAACGGTCGACTGCTATATGACCAGTCGACTGCCATTTCTTGAAGAGCATTCTGTTTCAAAACCAGTCAACCGCTATATGAACTAGTCGACTGCCCCATGTGTTTTCAGAATTTCAAAATATTGGAATTTATAAAAAAAACATAATTTCGATAAATGAATATATGCAATAGCAGCCGACTGCCCTATAAGACCAGTCGACTGTCCCCTTTGAAAAAAAAAAGAGGTTTTAAAGCTGAATTGAAGAAAAGTATGAGTGGCATTATAAAAAGCCATATGACAAATGTTTTGAGACTATGAAGTAATTAATGATTATGCACTTCTGTATATGTTCATGACTGGGGAGCTCTAGTCTAGCACTAAGTAATACAGATGTCACCTGACTAGTGTTCACTGTAGCCACCGACGTTTAGCCAAACTGTCTCTGTTATATATATATTGGCTAGGGGAGGATTTTTGGCTCCTACGGGGGTACGCTGCATGATTCTGTGCATAATTCTGTTACAATGCAAATAGTCTCTCTGTTATTTGAAAGCTATATGATGTATGTTTTAAAGAAAGATTATGATACATGATTTGAAAGAAAGTACACGAAGTATGCCTATATATGATGTTTTGAAAGAAGTATATGATGTATGTTTTGAAAGCATATAAAGTACGTTTTAAAGAAAGCATGTGAAATATGGTTACATGTGCTAAATTAAAGAAATACATGATTTACTTGATTTGTAAGCATATGCTACTATGAAGAACTTATGCTTTATACTGATTTTACATGACATTATAGAGCCAAGCAGGAAAACTGCATATAGAGGCATGGTACGCTCTTTTACATATATTTCTTACTGAGCGTAAACTCATCCTTTTACGAATATTTTTTATAAAGATCATCTGAAGTGAATCCTGCTCCAAATAGAGGAGCTTGCTTTTGAGATATCAAGAGTACCTTCGAGACATGCTTCTCGATAATAGTTGAAGGTATACTTATGTAATCATGTAAATCAGACAGTACTGTAGTACATTAATGTTTATAAGATTTTGGGGATTTAGGTTATGTAAGATGTGTAAGATCCTATGGTAAGCAATGATATGTATATATATCATTATTATGCTTTATTTGAAGTTAAATTCTTTATAATGAACTACTACATATTAAATTTAAGAAGAAGAATAAATGACATTGACGAACAACTAATCAAGTCACAGAAGATAAGGAAAAAGTTAGATGTCAAGATGTAGTGACAAGGACGTCACACGTTTAGTAAACAGTACGAAAATCAACTTAGTAAACATCACAGTAGATCTTTTAGTAATAGTAAACACTTTGGTAACATTAACAGTTCAGTGAAAACTGTAACCGTAAACAGTAACATGTGAATGGAGACTAGGCAACACCTTTAATATATCATGCTATAATCCCCGTAGGGAACAGTAGCAGTAACACATGAGACATATGGCCATAGTTTATAGGTGTCTACAGAGTACACTTATCAGGTGACTTTGGGACTGCTAACGACTTGCATGTCAATCAACCACAATAACAGTAACACTAACACGTGAGCATGATACGAGGCCTAACAGTCTCAAAACAGTATATAAAAAGTATCATCACCTTTACGGAAATTTATAAAAATGGGTAAAATCTTCAATCAATCCATAAAGGTTATTGTATAACACAATGAACAATTCAGTGGAAACAATTTATAAAATATTCATACTTCAGTCATAATTTTTATAAATATTCTATTTCATTGTAAAACACTTATATGAACATCTTGATGCTTTCATTTCGATGAAAATCAATTACATGAATATTAAAATATTATTTTTCGGTAAATTCACATTTTATGAAAAATACTAAATATTTAATTTTCAAGGCTAGGAAATCACTCAATAATGCACTTAAAATATTTCATGCTATTTTAGAAAATTTTCTAAGAAATTTCAGTAACATAACAACTACTATTGACCTAGCCTCTCTACATGTAAAACACAGTTCCAATCCAGCCAAAAGTCACAATTTGCACAATTTCCAAAGCAGTTGAGTACCAAAATATTCTCATAAAATTATTCTCATCGAAATCATGCATTCATAATATCTCTACAGCCTACACACTCATCCCTTGTATAAATAGTACCTGTCTGTTGTTATTGACTTTCTCGATTGCACCACTTGTAATTTAATTCTCTCGGGTTGCAAAATATTTCACCAGCAATATTTATTAGCCACAATTTAATTTTTAAACTAATTTCTTTCAATAATTGCAACCACATTATACACTGCAAATGTAACAGTCTAAATGTATAGTAAATAGCACATTTTACACATAAATTTTGGTTAGGCTGTCTGTGATGTCTTTACACTTATACAATAACAATAAAAAACATTAAATTTCAAATAATTTATAAATTCAGAATATGAAGTTCAACATTGTTTCCTTATAATTTACATCCCTTGTTCCTATATTACAAGTTTAGTAGTACTGTATAATTATATTTGAATGTCTAAAAAAATGTACAAATACCTCCCGGTTTGACACAAGCAGTCTTGGGTAACCCAGATTTTAGCCATTATCCTTTAATGTATACCCCTTTTTAACCACTTATAATAACCTGTGGAGTGAAAAATAAAAGGGTAAGCGAAACGTGCTCAGTAAAGGAATTGTATGCAAGACTGATATACCGGAATCTATATGTTGGAAAACATTCTTTTTCCTAACGGTTCACTAGGTACAATAAACAGAAGGATCCTATAGTTAGCCGAGAAATCTAGATAGAGCATGGATGGTATTTGGAAATACCAGACTTGTCCCGAAAACCCAGAGCGACTATAGGGAGTAACTGTTAAATTCTTTATATAAAACAGTTAAATAAAGTTTTTCATCAAATAATTGGTAATAAAAAACCATTTAATTTAACGCTTTAGTAAACACTTGAAAACACTTGCAGTAACAGTAGTAGAAACAGTACAGTAATCCGTTTAATTAATAGTAGTGACTATATAGAAACAGTTCAGTAATAGTACTATGACAGTACTGAAAATAGTGGGTTTAGAATTTAACACAGTAAACACTTTAGTAAAACAGTGACTAATCGGTTTAGTAAACAATTTCACTTTAACAGTGATTTATTTGGTAACACTTTTGTGGTAACAATTTAGTAACGGTAATAGTTTTCAGTAAACAGTAACAGTTCATTAAATAGTAGTGGTCTCAGTAAATTGTATAGGTTTAGAAGTAATAAAATGTTCATTTTAGAATATTAACAATTCAGTAAAACACTTCAGTAACAGTTCAGTATAGTATTCTTTGCAGTAACAGTAAATAGTTCAGTATTGGTATGATAACAGTTCAGTAAATAGTTCAGTATTCTTTGCAGTAACAGTAAATACCAATTTACAGTAAAAATACCTTTAAGTAATTTAAACAATTTTCATTAAAATTTAATAAAATTCCAAAAGGTATTTAAATTCACATTTAACAGTACAATAAAAACAGTCAATAAAATATTCGTGCTTCAGTGAGAAAATTTATAAACGTTTTAAATAATTGTGAAATAATTTAAAGAATGTATTTGACATCTCACTTTAATAAAATTTAATTTCATGAATATTTAAATAATATTTTTCGGTAAAATACCAATTTATGGAAAATATTGGAAATAAATTCCAAAATACACAATCTCACTCATTTCATGCTCATAAAATATTTCATGATATTTTAAAAATTTTGGAGGAATTTTCGGCAGCATAACAGCTGCGAATACCCTAACATCCTTGCACTTAAACACAGTATTTATGCCAACCGTAAACCACAGATTTACATGATTTTAAAGGCAATTCAACACCCAATAATTTCATAAAATTATGCTTATCAAAACCATGCATTCGTTATATCCCTACGGCTTACACACTCATCCTTTACCTATCTCGTATTACCAACCCTTTCGGTAGCACCGCACGAAATCCAATGCTCCCTGCTGCAAAACAATTTCACCAAAAATTTCCATTAATTTTCCTCTTATTTTTGAACCATCATTGATCAGTAAATGCAGCCACATTGGACACTGCTCATGTTTAACCAGTGTAATTTACATCGGTAATAAAACATAACTTTCCCGTTTTAGCTCTGATTTCAGGTCCGATTTCATCAGTCTTCTTCTCTTAATTTCTACAGTAATTTGGCATATTAAAGCCATGAAATGCAGAATCCTAGGCTGTACAAAACCCCATGGATGAAACCCCCTTAAGCTTCCATTAATGGTTTTTCATAAATATAAGCTTAGCAACTTGTTTATCTGAGCTCATTATGCATTTTGGCACCAATTGCATTTAAGTTTCAACATGTTTTCTTCATGCTCTTGACCAAACCGAAACCCCAAGGTGCCCTTTCATCTTCCTCTAATTGGACTTAAGCAAAAATAATGCTAGATCTAAACTTAGCGTAAGGAAAAACATAGGAATCTACCAATAGTTTGTAAAGAAATGTAAAGTCATTGTAAAGACTCACCTTGACCGAATCTTCCTCCCATCTCTTGAATTTTCACTTATTCAATGTATTCTTGGTTGGGTTTGATAGAGCAAGAGATGTAGAATAATTTTGCTAGAGATAGGCTAGTTAAAATAATAATGTTTTAAGTGGTTTTTGGAAGCTTGAAAAATTTTTCTTCTTTTGGTATCAATGGTGGCTGTTGTGAGGTTGAAGAAGAGTGAAGGGAGTGCTGGCTGCAAGTTGCAAGAATAATGGAGAATATTTTAGATAGGGGCAAAATTACCATTTTGCCTTTGGTTATGTAAATTTTGGACAATTTTACCCTTAACTTCCGTAATCGTAAAAACCATATAATTGGACTCCAAAATTTCGGATTCCAGCAACAAATAATCATATTTAATGTATCTTGATTATTGGAAGTAGTTCTGTTGACGAACGGTGCATGGATAGTGAGAAATTACGATTTTACCCCTGCGATCCGTTGGCAAATTTCTCCAATTTAACCATTGTTTCGATAAATCTCTTGACATTGTCTTAACCTACTTTTTATGTAGAATATCATGGTATTTTTACTTCGCCCCAACTCATTTTAGTTCGGGCGTAATTTACGAAAATGCGCTCGAGACGTAACCGTTATTTTCCAATTTGTTTCTCACCTTCGCAAAAAAATTCATAATAACATTTTCTCCCCGCCTTTAGGAAATTTGATCCTCCGAATTTTGCTTGAATTAGAAAGTAAAACCACTATGGGTACTTTTCTTCCCTATATAGATTCTAACTTCGAATAAATCTTTTCTTTAAAATGTTACTGCTAGTATACTTGCACAATCCAAATTTCTTTTAAATCACCACATTTCCTCTTTCACAATTAATTTGTACTCCTTGAAAATTACTTATCAATTTTGGGAGTTAACAATTTTCACTTCTTTTCATACAGTAGATAATTCACACTATTTATCACATATTATCTCATTTGGTGCCGAGCCGATATTAGTTTGGTGACTATCATTTAAACAATTTTAATCAATAGTATGTACTTGTCCTAGTAGCTTTTTAAATCCAGTGCACTCACTCTCAATATATCATCGAGCATCTACATAATGCGCTCGTATATTTTGCATCAATAGGAAGCGGTGCTAACAGTAAATTGGAATGCCAAAGCATTTTTGCTATTCTTTTAAAAGCATGTGGCGAATTAGAGATCCCTATCATATGTAATGCTTACTGGAACTCCACATACATTCTCACCGTTTCACAGATATATATCGACTATTGCACTCAGGAGATCAAGAAACCTGATGATGAAGAAGTGAATCAATTCGATCACTCAGTCTATAATCACTTTTATAAAATCACAGTTCTTTCGAATTCTTTACTATCCCACAATAATCATTTTCACATTGGTTTAGCTAAGGCTGCAATCTGCTTGCAGGCTTTAATATGAACCTTCACTTACAGTAGATGAGACATTGGGTAATACTTTCTCCGATATCACTTTTCATATTGAATTATCATTACATCCCTCATTCTTATAATACATGTAATATCACTTAATTATAGGATGTACCTGAGGATGTAATCTTTTCATAATCAATTTCTATAATTGAAACTATCAAAATACCAATTCCATCTCCACATTTTGTACAATTTCACAATTCAAATATATATTTATCCATTTATATAACTGGCAGTAACTTATTTATTTGCTCCTCTAAGGATAACTAATTTTATCCGTTAAGTTTGGTTCGAACTTAAATCTAGCCGTAACCACATGATAGTTAGAGGGAAGTGCATTTAATCTTACATTCGGGAACCACTCCGACAATTTATGTTCCCAAATCATCATATGAATTTTTTTTCTTAGTACATCTTCATCTCAACACATTTATCACTTCAATTGTTTTCCCCAATGGTATAGTATACCACAATTTAAAATCTTTTAACAACCTTTTTTAAACATCATAGGCAGACATGCCTATCTACTCACAGTAAATTTTCTCATATATAAGTCATATTAGTATAGCAGCTGATTCCACAAACTCTTCAGTAAACCATTTATATTTTTAGGTTAAACCTCGCAATTTCCATCAGTCAAAATCTTTAGTTTCATTTACTTAGCAATGACTTTAAATGAATCAATGATCACTTATCATTTAAGACCACACGTCTCTGAAAGTGTTATAGTTCGATTAAAACTCTTATTTGCTAAACTATAATATTTTCAATTTCTAAGAATCCGTTGAATTGTTCAAGGATACTCCTAATATTCCTCAAATAAAGCAAAATATATTCTATAACATGGTTTCATACCATTGTAACTTATCTGTATGTAATTGGAATATCTCATTTATTAAATTCACATACATAACAGTACATTTCATTAACCTCATAGGCACCACAAAGGACTCGTAGGAGTTATACCGAGTTTTGAACATCATCTTATGGACATCAATCTGCAAACTTTTTATTCGATAACATCTTGTTCAGAGATTGATCTTAAGAACTCCTTATACATCACTGAATGGATCAAGTAAAACATCAATCCTGAACAAGTGAATATTCATTCTCAATAATAACACTATTGAATATTCAGAATTTAATACACAATCATAAGCTA
Source organism: Heritiera fomes (assembly GCA_032173925.1). NCBI lineage: Eukaryota > Viridiplantae > Streptophyta > Magnoliopsida > Malvales > Malvaceae > Heritiera > Heritiera fomes. The sequence continues at coordinate 19,026,450 of JAPDPM010000009.1, forward strand.
TTCTTATTCTTTCAAACAAAATCATATGTGTTTCCTCCAAACACACTAATACAGATAAGTTCTTTATCCACTAATTTTCGGAGTGATTTCTTAAGCTCTTTGGACTCCTTTTATATTCTCCGATAAGAGCTTAGATACAGATTCCGTATTGAAAATCGAGTCAATGATCTCTCGAATCTATATTACTCCGAAAATTTATTTGGAATTTCGTCCAGTAAATTTTTAAATCATAAATCTCATACCACTTTGGACGTTTTGCCTCTACGTCCAACAAATCCACTATGTATCCTCAAAATCACATACATATAACTTTCAAATCATTTTAACATATATTCCGCATTGATTCAATTATTTATTTACATTTCACAGTATACCATTTAAGATAAAAAGAAATGATACATTAAGTACAACAATGTAAGGTAATCTACTTCACAGCTAACCTATTCATTTTTGGAATTACTTCGAAATCATTCTTATTTGATAATTTTAGGTTAGCTTTCATTCTCCTTTTCTCTTACAGTCACTTTTCTTTCTCTCTTACAGTCACTTCTCAGTTCTTATACACACTTTTTCAAATTCTTCTAATGCTCTAAATTATATATCATTCTGTAGAGCATACCTCAAAATATTCCAGTTCTATAAATATCTGATTTATACTCATAAGAAACAAAGGGAATATATAGAATCAGAATTAACAGTACTGATATTAAATCATCAAATACATAAATCACATTCTCAATCACATTCAGTAGATATATCACTTCTCATATTATCAAACAATCCCTAAGCAGATACCCCATCTTTTCACATTTAATTCAGGCCCAAAAAGAATATGTCACGATCCGTGACCACATTTTTCATCTTCTTATACACATCTTAACCAGTTGGGCTGTCTGTGATACTTCACTTGTACTGACTGTTAAACAATTTTTACAATGTATTGTTTATATTATACACATCCCCTATCGTAATTTATCAGATAAGTAGTACTGTTGACATGTCTAAATACAGAGAATAAATGATCATACCTCAATAAACAGTCGGTCTGACACATTGTCCTTCGTGTACAGCCAGGATCCACAATCCACTGAACTCACATTCATCAAAACCTGAAATGTTGAAAATTAAGGGGTGAGCAAAACCACGGCTCAGTAAGAGAATTATATGCCTCACTTGATACTCAGCTCCCTATATGCTGAAAATCTTTTTCTTTTTTTTTCCTATGGGCTCTAGGCTCGCATGTAGGAAGGATACTACAGTCGGCTAGGGATCCGATTAGAGTAAGGTAGGTATTTTAGAATACCATACTTGTTCCGGAACCTAGAAGCAACTGTAGAGAGAGATTTTCATTTCATTTTGACTTAATAAATCCTTTTCCTTTTCACCCCAAAAATCTTTTCGTATTCTTTTCAAAATGATGCTTTTACGAAATACAAGAGTTTAATTACAATAACTAATATTCATATATTCTTTAAAAAGAATATTAATTAAATCATTATCATTTTTCTTTAAAACTTATTTTCATATACATATAGACGTCTCAAACTTGTTTATGCTTTCATTCTATTCTTAAATTCCTAAGGCACCATTCTTTTTATCAGTATGATTAAGTGTGAAAGAACAAACTCATTGTAAGGACCGGGAGTGCCTGAATCTCTGTTAACCAGGGATTTACCACCCCAGTGCCTTACTCATCCGATATATCACACACATCATATGTCATATGCTCAAGATCTATTTCATCCTTTGACATTTGTCGAATTCACGAATCATAATCACTTACTTATCGTCACAATATCCTACGATTTCTCATACTAACATCGGAACATGTGTAGCACTTAGTTCCCGAAGGACTCTAGAGGTGGCTCCCACGGTTCAATCATTGAGTCTCTGCTCGGTCTGGCCTGTACTGAAACATCAGAACACGTGTAGCACTTAGTTCCCAAAGGACTCTAGAGGTGGCTCCCACTGTTCAATCATCGAGTCTCTGCTCGGTATGGCCTGTACTGAAACATCAGAACACGTGTAGCACTTAGTTCCCGAAGGACTTTAGAGGTGGCTCCCACGGTTCAATCATCGAGTCTCTGCTCGGTATGGCCTGTACTGAAACATCAGAACACGTGTAGCACTTAGTTCCCGAAGGACTCTAGAGGTGGCTCCCACGGTTCAATTATCGAGTCTCTGCTCGGTATGGCCTGTACTGAAACGTCAGAAGACGTGTAGCACTTAGTTCCCGAAGGACTCTAGAGGTGGCTCCCACGGTTCAATCATCGAGTCTCTGCTCGGTATGGCCTGTACTGAAACATCAGAACACGTGTAGGACTTAGTTCCCGAAGGACTCTAGAGGTGGCTCCCACGGTTCAATCATCGAGTCTCTGCTCGGTTTGGCCTTTACTAACACATCAGAACACGTGCAGCACTTAGTTCTTGAAGGATTCTAGAGGTGGCTCACACGGTAAAATCATCGAGTCTCTGCTTGGTTTGGCCTTTACTAATACATCAGAACACGTGCAGCACTTAGTTCCCGAAGGATTCTAGAGGTGGCTCACACGGTACAATCATCGAGTCTCAAAACCATAATTCTCATCGTAAAATACACATTTATGGAATTTATATAAATATATAATTCCATGATTTAAAACCATAAGGGTTAAAATCCTTTAGTGAATATTTATAAGAATATTCATAAGAATACTCACTATATTTCACTTCAACTTTCGTCTCGTAATTCGTGTAATTTATCTATTTCGAGAATGTTCGGTGGTTTCATTATCACCATTCTCGAATACATGAACATTTAGAATTTCATCTCATTATATTCATGTTTTATGAAATTTAGAAATTTCCTCATGTTTCGTGATTTACTATCGAAATTCGGAAATAAAATCATTTAATATGATTTTATAAAGTTTTTCTAAAATTTTCGGCAGCATGACGGCTGCCGATTTACTAACCTCCTGCACGGAAAATACAGTTTAAAATCTTTCAGCCAGTACTTCTTCCCAAATTATTTTCAGCAAATCATGCATCATAATAATTTTCATAAAATAATTGCATAAAATATTTCAATTAAATTATGCAGACTGAGTATCCTTACAGTGCTGCACATGCATCCCTTACCTTTTTCCGGGTCGACGAATTCCGCTTATCGATCGCGCCCGCACTCCATTTCTCCCGATTCCTTATCCCGATTGCTGAAAATAATTTCTGGAAATAAAAATTCTAATTTTTAGAATTTTTCATAATTTATTTAACTTTTTCTAAAATTAAATCTCCGAGAAATTTCTTACCGAATTTTGTAAAATCCCGGGTTGTCGAATTTCTGGGAATTTTCCGAATTCCCGAAATTCTCCTTTTTTCCTCTTTTTCTTCCTTTTTCCTCTTTTCTTTCCTTTCTCTTTTCTTTTTCTTTTTTCCTTTTCTTTTTCTTTTTTTTTCTTTCTCTGGCCAGACCGGTTTAGACCGGTTTGTGCCTCATCCCGCTGGTTCGGCAGCCGGCGGTCCTCCTTTCCGCCGGTTCATGCCTCCCACAGCTGGCCGACGTAACGGGGATGCCAGATCTGGCCTCCGTTTCATCCCATCACCGGCGACGGCGTCGGATCTGGGTCCGTGGGTTTCGGCCTCTTTCTCCTCCGTTTCTTCCTTCCTCCGCCGTTTCCTTCACCGCCGGTGGCCTACTTCTCCTTCGTTGGTCCTTGCCGGTGGCGTTGGTGGCGGTGGCGATGCCCAGATTGGCCGGCACCGCCGATCTCCTCTCTTCTCTTCTCTTCCGATTTTCCGTTTCTGTCCCAATTTTTCTCCTCTTTGGACCATCGCCGGTGGCCATCTTCCTCCTTTCTGCTCGCCGATGGTCCTCTCGTACCTACCTCTCTCTTTTCTCCTCTCACCGACGGCATCTGTTGCCGCCGGCTTGTTTTCTCCCCCTTTTTTTTGTTTCATTTCTATTTTTTAGTATACTATATACTATATATTATACAATATATTTTATACATATAATATATATTATATGTTATACATATATTATTTCATACATAATATTATACAATATATATTATATACAAAATACATATTGTACATTACAAAATACATGTCTAGTATATATGTATATATATATATATATATACTTAAAATTAAGTAACATTTATATATATAAATTATATAAATGCTATAATAAAATATTTATATATATAAACTTTAACATAAAACCATACTTACTTTTCTTCTATATGTATTTACATAATTATATATACACATAAAACATTATATTTATATACATATGTATTATTTGAATTTATGAAATAGTATATATATATATATATATATATATTTCTATATATATAACAACGTATTTTAAAATATACTATATAATATTTTGAATACATATGTATTGGTGTAAAAATACATTTATATAATAATATATAATTATATAAATATATTTCATTTATTTTCTTATTCTCTTATTAAATTTTGGATTTTCATTCTCTAAATTAAATTTTTCTCTTCATTATTTCTCATAATTTTATCCTTCCCTTATTTCCAATTTATCAAATTTTAAATTCCTCATTTTCCTTAAATTTCGGGAATTTCAACGATATTCCCATCTCGTAAATAAATTTTATTTATTTACTTTTATTTATTTATTTCCTCTTATCTATTTTCTTTAATATTTATTTTCAATATTTATTATTTCCAATAATTGAAAAATTTACGGTTATCACAGAATATATTTCAGGGTCAACATCACGCGACCTCCCACAATATACACTTCAGGTCGCATCACTTATTTGAGTAAAGGTGGGGCCAGTAGTAGGGACCGCTATATGCATATTACATGCTTTACACCATTAGTTACTCTATCATGATCAGTAAATTTAGGATCAATTTGGTTTACTATTATTCAAAAGAATTATTTCTATATAAGAACACATTCTTCATTTCCCAGTTTATTTCTCCCTCTTCAAGATACATTTAAACAGGTGATCTTAAGATCTATCTACTGATGATATCCCATTTTAGGGTCTTGTTTCGATCTGGATGGAGAAGCCTTGGTGGGGCCCTCACCAAGTTCCTCTTTGTATCTTATCGAACAGACCTTCATTAAGATTATAAGATCATTTATTTCATGTAAAATTCTCGGTTTACAATCCTTTTTAATAACCATTAATTCACAAACTTCTGCACCATTTAAATACTTAACCCAATTTACAGTCACTTAGTTCCTTTATACATTCAGACTAGACAGTACTACAGGAGATGTTAATCATTTTTGACACTTTTCTAAATGCACTAACAGATATTAAGATAACCTTGCTCTGATACCAATTAAACTGTAACAGTCAAAATGTACAGTAAATAACACATTTTACACATAAATTTAGGTTGGACTATCTGTGATGCCTTTACACTTATACAGTAACAGTGAAAAACAGTAAATTCCAAATAATTTATAAATTCATAATATGAAGTTCAACATTATTTCCTTACTGTAAATTCCAAATAATTTATAAATTCATAATATGAAGTTCAACATTATTTCCTTATAATTTACATCCCCTATTCCTATATTACGAGTTTAGTAGTACTATACAATTATATCTGAATGTCTAAAAAAAGTATAAATACCTCCTGGTTCGACACAAGCAGTCTTAGGTAACCCAGATTTAAGCCAATATCATTTAATGTATATCCCTTTTTAACCACTTATAATAACCTGTGGAGTGAAAAATAAAGGGGTGAGTGAAATGTGCTCAGTAAAGGAATCATATGCAAGACTGATATAATGAAATCTATATGCTGGAAAACATTCTTTTCCTAACAATTCACTAGGTACGGTAAATGGAAGGATACAATAGTTGGTCAGGAAATCCAAAAAGAGCATGAAAGGTGTTTTAAAATACCTGTCTTGTCCCGGAAACCTAGAGCGACTATACGGAGTAACTATTAAATTCTTGATATAAAACAGTTAAATAAAGTTTTTCATTAAATAATTGGTAATAAAAAACCATTTAATTTAACACTTTAGTAAACACTTGAAAACACTTGTAGTAACAGTAGTAGAAACAGTACAGTAATCCGTTTAATTAACAGTAGTGAATGTATAGAAACAGTTCAGTAATAGTACTATGATAGTACTGAAAATAGTGGGTTTAGAATTTAACACAGTAAACACTTCAGTAAAACAGTGACTAATCGGTTCAGTAAACAATTTCACTTTAACAGTGATTTTTTTGGTAACACTTTCAGTGGTAACAATTTAGTAACGGTAATAGTTTTCAGTAAATAGTAACAATTCAGTAAAGAGTAATGGTCTCAGCAAACCGTATAGGTTTAGAAGCAATAAAATCTTCATTTTAGAATATTAACAATTCAATAAAACACTTTAGTAACAGTTCAATATAGTACTCTTTTTAGTTTGGGCGTAATTTACGAAAATGCCATCGAGACGTAGCCGTCATTTTCTAATTTGTTTCTCACCTTCACAAAATAATTCAAAATAATTCATAATAATATAATTCAATGATTTTAAACCTCAAATTCATCATATTATATTTTATTACACCACTGTACACAGCATTTTCCGTTTCGAGCCCATCAGAACACTTTAAAAAAAGTGGGGCCCACATCACACTTTCACTTATAATCAATTAGCACATAAATTTTCACTCAATAATTAATTACATATTACATGTGCAGTGCAGTAGTATTAGGTCTCACAGGAAATATTAGACCAGTATAAAATTCTACCGGTGCTAAAACATAACTTCACCGTTTTAAGTCTGGTTTTAATTCCGATTGCACCAATGGATTCCTCATAATTTCTATATTCACATGGTATCCTAAATTCATCAAAATGCAGCACAAAGCTCCCTCCCTTTACCATGATCGAATGCACCCTTAAGCCAAAGTCATTGTTTTTCTTCAATTTCTCAATTATATCATGTTTAATCCTTAAATTCCATTCTTCCTACACCATTTTTATGAACCAAAACACAAGAATGCTCAAGTTCATCATCATGGCCAAATGCTCTAGGAAGGGATTTAGTGAGATTCAATCAAAATAAACACTAGATTCAAGCTTAGGACACTTAGAAACATCAAAATCTACCATTAGAATTAAATGAAGCATTAAGCATAGTGTGCACTTACCTTGACCAAAACCTTTAAGGCCTATTTTCTCTTGATATAGTCACTTTTACACTAAGCTTTGGGTATGGTTAGATAGAGCTTGAAGAGAAAAAGAGGTTTGTAGAAGACAATGTGATGAGATAAGCTAGTTTAGGTTAGGTTTTAAAAGCTTTTCTTTTCTTTCTTTTTCTTTAGCTATGGTGGCGTGAAGGAAGGAAGAAGAAAGGGGAATAGTGTCGACCAAGGCTGATGGGAGAATAATTTAGAGTCTTCTAGAATAGAGCAAAATCACCAAAATGCCCTTGATTATGAAATTTTTGGACAAAAGTGCCCTTAAGCTTCCGTAATTTTTATAACTTAGGCTTATCATACCTTCCGAACACTGTTTGATCAATCTCACGTCCATCTGGGCACTATAGAGCCAGTGGGGCCCACGTCACTATTTCCTTTATAACTTGTGAAATACATAGGGATTGGACAATGATGAGACATTTGACACATGTAACAGTAATATATACATGGCTCTCACATCCTCCCCAGCTTTAGGAAATTTGGTCCTCCAAATTTCATCTGGACCAGTCACTAAAATAGATTTGGGTATTTTTCTGCATTAGACTTCTATTTCCCATATAGTGTCCTCTTTTGTGCGCTACTTCTAGAGTTCTTTTAAGAATACAATTCCTCACCAAAAAATTTTCTGGATCAGTTTTTGGTATTTGCATAACTTTTCAACTGAGTTACTCAGTTCTTAACCCTTCACAATTAATCTTTGCTTTTCAAGAAGTTCACTTTACCAAGTCGAGAGATAACAGTTTTTATAAAATTATCAAGTTTATAAAAAGATACAATTTCTAATCAGGTTATAAGTATGTTTTTTGTTCTTCTTTTCTCTTCTCTTAAGTAAAAGGAAGCCCAAAGCAAAATGAGATATGGGAGAGACTAATTTTTTCTTGTCTTTGTTATCTTTATTCCATGTTGCATTGCAATCTTTTTTCAAAAAAAAAAAGCATTGGAATCACTTAATTTATAAGAAGTTGAACAAATCTTAAGTTTTAATTTCAAAGTTTCAACTTCACTATTTTAAAGAAATATATCTATTTTTCCTGTTTAAAAAATATATATTGTCTAAAACTTGACTTATTGATATTTTTTTATTCAGCTTTTTAAATCGTTCGAGGAATAAACAAAGTTTCTTAATTCATTAAAAGATTGGGTAATTAATAATTCTGCTGTTAATTTGATATTCTTAAAAGTTTAATTAATGTTGTTGTAGTAGTATTTCTATTTTATATTTTTACGAGTTTGTTGCTTTTTATTATTAATGTACTATGAAATGTGTGTGCTAATGTGTGTGCATTGATTTTATTTAAAAAAAAAAAGGGATAAAAAACATAACAGTAATTGGTTGGTCCCAAAAATCAAATGCCAAGATCCCTATTGACTTTTGTTCAAAAAATGTAATCTTTTCAGTTTTATATATAATTACAAACAATAGTGTTCTTATACAATTTTCAAAATAATTTGTATTTATATAATTAAGAATTATTAAATATTATGTTTACCAATTAAATCATAATATTTTGGTAAAATACCATTTACGAAAATGCAAATTTATAAAACTTTTAGACTACGATTTAATTTTTATTGTTGTCTTTTGTGTATATTTTTATAAAATTAGATTACAATTTTCAAGTATTCCTAATTTTCAATTTCTAAAGACTTAGATTTGTTGAAAGTAGTAGTTTTGTGTAACTACTTTTAAGTCATGTTTGGTACATAAGATGATAAATCATGAAACTTGATAAATCATGCAATTCAGTGTATCCATACAACTTACACACTTCCCCCTTACCCATCTTACGAAGTCGAGCTTCCCGGTTACGTTTATCGAAACTCGTAACTCCCGACTGCAAAATAATTTTATCAAAATTTATTAATATTTTTCCTTTTAATTTTAAGCCACTAACTTTCATAAAATGTAGCCACTAATGTCATAATATATGCACAACCAGTATAATTTATACTGGTCCTAAAACTCAACTTCCTCCTTTTAGCTTCTTTTTCGGTTCTAAGTTCATCAATCCTTCTCTCTTAATTTGTATAGTCATTTTCTACCATTAATCCCAAAATTCAGCATATTTTCATGCTTAAACAAGGTCATTGTCAAAACCCTTCTTTGGCCATTTCTTTGACTTTAAATCTTTTTCCTCAATTTCTTGTTTCCAATTGGTAAATGTTTGTCCACGTGAACTTTTCCCTCTTATTTTCCTGCATGAATCACTAAGTTTCCTATTCTTTCATGCCAAACCGAAACCCTCGTTCACTAGCTAAATCTTTTATTTTCAACCTTTTCATAATTCCAAGCTTCCTCTTCATATTATTCATATTCCTTTAACTATTTCTTTTCATCTTTACACAATTTCCAGCCAATTTTCTTGATTGTTCTCATCCATATTAAAATCTCTTTTTATTCCATTCTCATATTCTAAAAGGATTTAACTTAAAACAAGACTATATCTATGTTTATTATATTGTAAAACACAGAATATACCATGGAATATCAAGAAAACCATGAGAATCCAAATAGCTTACCTTGACCGAATGACACTTCCAAAAACAGAACAAATTCCTTGTTCATGTCAGCCTCACTTTGCTTGGTTCTTTGATGGTTCTTAAAGTGGGGGCAAAGTTTAGCAAGAAGAGTTAAATGTTTAGCTAACTAAAGGTTGAAATTTTGTTAAGCAAGTATGGAAGAAACGGAAGAAATAGAGCATGAACCTATATCAAAATAGAAAAGTTGAGAAGAAGCAGAATAGCATCAGTGAGGAAGAAAGTTGGCTGAAATTTTGGTTCAATTTAGTCTTCCTTTATTCATGCTAGCCAATCCTACTTTTCCATTTAGCTTCCTATCTCTTTTTCCTCATCATTTCACGTCTTATAATGCAATAAATTGTGAAGAAAAATTGCCGCAAAGGAACGGCTAGGAAGAAAGTTTTTATTGTACATTTCTTGACTTGGTGCCGTCCTCTTTTGTAGTCTCCAACCAATGAAATTATTTCCATATAAAATGTTAAAATTCTCTTCCTTTAAGCCTTCTTTTTCATTGTTCTTTATACCATAAAACTATTTTTCATTTCACTTAGAAAATTTCCAGCTGGACAATTGGTACCATGGCATCAATAAAATTGACGTGCTGTCCCATTTCTTTGGCTACACGTTCTTGACATCTTTGCTCTCTGTTGATGCATAATTCAGCCAATAAAATCAGCCATATATCCTATTAATAATATCCTCTTCATCTATTATTAGTTATTCAATTTTACACCGTAATATTCCTCACAAAAACTGCTTTCAGCCGTGTATCATAATAGCAACCAGTGAAGTGGTGTGAAAGCCAATTCTTCTTCTGCTACACGGTTTAAACTTTATTTCTCCTTTCTTTTGTATATTCCACTAATGAAATTTAATCCCTTGTCCAATATATATATTTTCCTCTTTTATAATTCATTTATTTGTATTTTATGCCATGAAATAACACTTCCATTCTTACTTTTTTGATTTGTTTTCTTCCTTTATTCTATGCTTTTAATTCACCCTTTTTACTATTCATTCCAACTTTCATACACCATATTATAAATTATAATTCCAATAATTCCATAATTTAAAGTGGAAATCCATATTTAATATTTATTTAATTCCATTAAATAATTTATTTCCACTATCAATTCATTTACAAATATGGTGTACAGTGTTATAAAATCGGGTCTCACATTTTCTCCCCACCTTAAGAAATTTGGTCTTCCAAATTTCATCTGGACCTGTCATTGAAAAAGCTCTGGATACTTTTCACGCATAAGGCTTTCTAACTCCTAAGTAGCCCCCACCTCAGTGTGATACTGCCAAAGCACCTTAACTAACTAGATAGTCTTAGATCGCAGCGTTTTATCTTTCCTATTCAAGATCCGTATCGGCCTCTCAACGTAACTCATGTCCTCTCTAATCTTCAGTGGCTCATGTCAAATTACGTGAGATGGATCTGGATGTTATTTCCTCAACATTGAGATGTGGAATACATTATGCACTCTTGACAACCCTGGAGGTAGTGCTAACCGGTATGCCACCTCTCCCACGCGATCTAAGATCTCGAAAGGTCCAATGTTTCGAGGACTCAATTTTTCCTTTCTTACCGAATCTTATTATGCCTTTAGAGGGTGAGACCTTCAAAATACATAATCACCCACACATCTCAGGAAGCCCGCTTGACCAAGTCGGGAGCTAATAACTTACGGTCTCCCACTTCTTCCCATGCTATCGTGGATCTATATCGTTTGCCATATATAGCCTCGTAAGGTGCCATGCCGATACTCGCCTAATAGCTATTATTATAAGCAAACTTTGCCAGGGGTAGGTGATCATCCCAGGAGCCTCTAAAATCAAGTGCACATGCTCATAACATATCCTCGAGCGTCTGTATCATACGCTCGGACTATCTATCAGTTTGTGGATGAAAAGCGATGCTAAAACTCAGTTAGGATCCCATGGCTTCCTGAAATCTCTCTTAACAATGAGATGTGAAGCGGGACTCCCTGTCAAATGTGACGCTCACTGAAACACCATGTAATCTCACTATCTCCCTGATATATTAATCGACTAAGGCCCTAATTGGATCAGCAAATTTTAGAGCCAAGGAACGAGCAGACTCAGTCTATTTATCCGTAATTATCCCGATAGCATCCGATCCTTTACGGGTCCTCTGAATTTCACTTAATTTAGGAATTACAACTAATATAGGTATTTTCCTTCCTTATATACTTCTAACTTTCAGTTAATCTTGTCCTTAAGATGGGACTACCAATATACTTTTAGAATTCAATTTTTTTAATCCACAATCAATTTATACTCCCTGAAATTATTTATCAAGTTTGGGAGTTACAAATTTTCACTTCTTTTCATACAGAAATTAAATCGTACTATTTATCACTTATTATCTTATTTGGTGCCAAGTCAATAATAATTTGGTGACTATCATTTAGACAATTTTAATCAATCGTATGTAACTGTCCCAGTAGCTTTTTAAATCCAGTGCACTCACTCTCAATATATCATTGAGCGTCCACACAATGCGCTGGATATTTACCTCTATAAAAAGCAGTGCTGGCAATAAATTTGGAATCCCAAAGCCTTTTACTATTATTTTTAAAAGCATGTGGCAAATTAGGGATCACTATGTCACAGCCCGTGACCCTATTTTTCACCTTATTCTATACATCTTATATGGTTGGGCTGTCTGCGATACTTTACTTTTCTTTTACATATTAACAATTTCATATTAAATTTTAATATGAGATACATCCCCTATCTTACTTCATAAGAAAGTAGTACCGTGAATATGTCTAAATACAGAAAATAAATGATCATACCTTATTTATTAAATCGACCTGTCGCATCGTCCTCAAATGCGCAGTCATAAATCCTTTTATTGTTAGACTCACGGTCTTCGAAAAACCTGAAATGTTAAAATTAAGGGGTGAGCAAACCACGGCTCAGTAAGGGAATTATATGCATACTTGATATTCAGCTATCCTATATGCTGAAAAACTTTTTCATTTTTCCTATGGGCTCTAGGCACACATGTAGGAAGGATACTACAGTCGGCTAGGGATCCGGATGAAGTAAGGTAGGTATTTTGAAATACCTATCTTGTCCTGGAACCTAGAAGCAACTGTAGAGAGTAATAAATTTCTTTTCGTTTGAAAGTTAAATCCTTTTCCTTTTTATTCCTTATCATTTTCATATTCTTTTCAAAATAATGCTTTTATAGAATAAAACATTTAAATAAAATAACTAATATTCATATTTTCTTTGAAAAGAATATTAGTTAAATCATCATCATTTTTCCTTTAAACTCATTTCATATTTTACTGTACAACCATAATTAGTACAGTACTTTAAATAGCAAAATCAGCTATTAAACCTTTTTCGTATAACATATAAATCATTTAAATCTAATATTCAATTTAAAATTTAAAATAAGAATATTAGATTTATTTTCCTCCTCTTTCCTTTTGAAAACATATTACATATTCGTGTCACATATCATATGAAAATCATTTCATAGTACTTAAAAACAGTACTGAAATTAGCATTTATAAAATGCTATAAATCATTTCATTTCACGTATCACATATCATATAAAACATTTACATTTCACATATCACATATCATGTAAAACATTTTCATTTAAAACATATCATATATGGAGACTGCGGCACGCCCAGCCCGTCCACTGGGTCGTTACTCGTATCATGCTATAAACCCCGAAGGGTATGAATAATCATGTCAGATCTATGGCCATAGTCTATAATTGTCCTCGGCGGATCACTGATCAGGTGTCGGCTGGGACTACATATCACATATCACATATTACATATCACATGTTACATATCACATATCACATATCAGCATGATAGGATGCCATCTAGTCTCAAAACTGTATTTTTCATCATCAGAAAACCTTTATGGAATTTATAAAAATATATAATTTCATCATTTAAAAACCATAAAGGTTATAAAACCATTTAGTGAATATTTATAAAATATATATAAAAATATTCACTTTATCTCTTTTCATTTTTCATCTCGTATTTCGTGAAATTTACATATCAAGAGAATTTTCGGTGATTTCATTATCACAATTCTCAAGAAAATTTTCGGTGATTTCCTTATCACCATTCTCGAAAACATGAATAATTTAAAATCATTTTCATTTTATTCATGTTTTTATGAAAATATTCATTTTCTTGATTTTCGTGGTTAAAAATCATTTCTTGTGAAATAAAATCATTTATTATGATTTTCTGAAATTTTCTAGAAATTTTCAGTAATTTTTGATAATTTTTCAGCAGTATAACGGCTGCCGATTGGCTAACCTCCTGCACGAAAAATACAATTTATAATTTCCAGCCAGTACATCATCACAAATTTTCAACTGATAAATCACCACAATTTTTTTCAACCAATCATTTATCGCAATATTTTCATAAAATATTTCCATAAAATATTTCATAATTAAAACATGCAGACTGAATATCCTTACAGTGCTGCACATGCATCCCTTACTTTTTCGGGTCGACGACCGCCTCGTCCGTTGCGCCCGTGTTCACCTCGCCCGATTCCATCGGCTCGGTCATCGAGGGAATTTTCTGGAAATTAAAATTCTAAATTTTAGAATTTTTTTCATAATTATTTAAATAAATAAATTATTTAAATAATTTATCACTTTCCGAAATTTCTTACCGATTCCCGAAATTCTCGGGTTTCCGAATTCTTGAGAATTTTTCGAATTCTCGAAAATTCCTTTTTCTCTCTTTCTTCTTCCTTTTCCTCTTTTTCTTTTTCTTTCTCTTTTTTCTTTTTCTTTTCTTTTTCTTTCTTTCTTTTCTTTTCTTTTTTTCCTCTTCCTTTCCCGTCAGACCGGTCTGCCTCCTTCCTCGCCGGTTCCTCGCCGGCGGCCGGTTCTCCGGCGGTTCAGGCCTCCTTCAGCTGGTCGACGGCACGGCGAAGCTACCGGTGCCCTCCATTTGCCCTGGATCGACGGCACGACGGCGGATCGAGTCGGTTTTCCTTAGATTTCTTCCGCCTCTTCGCCGGCCTTCCTTCGCCGTTCATGGCGCCTCTGGTGGCCTCCATCGTCTTCCTCTCCCTCCAGTGGTGCTTCGGTGGCAGTGGCGGTGCCTGGATCGACCGGCACCGCTGTCTGCCATTTTCCTTCTCTTCCGATTTTCTCCTCTGTTTCGTTCGTTTTCGCTTCCGTTTCCGACGCTTTCTCTTCCCTTTTCCCTTGTCGGTCGCCTTCCCTCACGTCGCCGGCGGCTTCGCCTCCTCTCCTTCTTCCTTTGGTCGGTCGGCCGACGGTGGTTGGCCTCTCCCTCATATTTCCCCTCTGTGCTTTGTTTACTGTGTTTGAGACAGAAACGGGATCCCGATCCCGTTTCTGTTTAATTTTTTTCTAATTTTTTTTTCATTTATATTTTTTTTTCATTTATATTTTATTTATACTTTTATATAAATATAAATATAGTTTATATTATATATACAAACATAATATAACACATATATATATTTACACAAAATACATATATATAAATTTTAATTTGAATTAATATATATATATATATTTCATATATATGTATATAGATATATATTGTATTACAATATATATATATTTTGATAAAAATAATATTTACTTTTCTTATATATGTATATATTTATATATATATATACATAAAAGATCATATTTATATACATATGTATTATTTAAATGTACTAAATAGTATATATACATATATATACTAATGTATATTAATATATACTATATAGTATTTCAATACATATGTATTTGTATAAAAATACATTTATATAATATATAATTATATAAATATATTTTATATTCTTTTCTCCTTTTCTTATTTAATTTGAATTTTCATTTATCCAAATTAAATTTCCTCCTTCATTTCTTATTTCCAATTTAATTTTCCTTATTATTTCTTATTTAATTTGGATTTTCATTTATCCAAATTAAATTTCCTCAATTTTATCCAAATTAATTTTCTCCACTTCTTCACTTCATCAATTTCGGGAATTTCAACGATATTCCCATCTCGTAAATAAATTTTATTTATTTACTTTAATTTATTTATTTCCCCTTATCTATTTTCTTAAATATTAATTTCCAATATTAATAATTTCCAATAATTGAAAAATTTGCGGTTATCACATTTTCCCCACCTTAAGAAATTCGGTCCTCCGAATTTAACTAAATTCAGAAGGTGGTAGCATCTTGTATACTTATCGTCTTGTATATTTATCATTCTTGATCTTTTGATCATCTTTCATATTATACCGCCAGTATACTTTTAACATCATAATCACCTTTATATCACTATATATCATTTCCCATCATATATTTGTACTCCTTTAAATTTCTTATCAATTGGGAATTATCCATTTCCACTCCTTTTCATATCACATATGATTCATATTGTTCATCATCCATCTTTCTTATTTAGTGCCAAGTCGATACATTTCGATAATTTTCATTTACCGATTTTAATCAATAGTATGTAATTGTCCTAGTAGCTTTCACATCTCATGCATCCGCTTTCTCAACATATCATCGAGCGTTTCCATTCTACGCTCAGATATTTACATCATGTATGAAGCGGTGCTGTCAATAGATTTGGAATCTCAGAGCCTTTTGCTATTTCCCATAACTGATATGGACCTCACCGAAAGAAGATGATGTTCAATGAAGAAGACGGAGAACACTTGAAGAAAAACAATAATAAGTTAAAAACACAATAAAGGAAAACAAAAATTAGAAGTAAAACCAAGACCCGTTGTGTAGAAACACAAGAACCTATGGTATTGGACCAAGACCCGTTGCTTAGAAAGGCAAGAACCTATGGTATATTTTGGTGGAAGGTAGAAGAACGCCACAAGGAAGACCTTGATAAGTTCAAGAGTTCTCAAGAGAACCAAAGAGAATAAGTCTATCAATTTTATTACTAAAATCAATTGTGTTCTCCCCAAAGGGTTACGTAACTATTTATAGGCAAATAGATAACTTGCAGCACAAGTAATAGGAATCCTACTTTCCTAACTTGCAGAATAGGAAATAGCAAACTTGCAGAACAAGCAATAGAAACCTACTTTCCTAACTTGTAGAATAGGAAATAGCAAACTTGCAGAACAAGCAATAGGAATCCTACTCTCCTAACTTGCAGAACAAGTAATAGAAGTCTTACAAAATCTATTATTTAAAAAGGAATTGGGCTTAAATTAAATTAAGACAATGTTCAGCCCAATAATACTTAACTAAATAAAATATGCATCTAGCCTAATTTGCATTTCGGCCCAATACTTGTGTGTCTTCAAGAAGGTTGAACTTGGGCTTGGATCATGTTGTAGAAGACTTTATCATCCTCCATGTTCAAGCTCTGTTGGGCTTTCTCTCTAGCAATATCAATGAAACCAGCCAAGGCTTGTTGTATTATCTTTGATTTAGCTCTTGTAATTGGACCTCCATGGATACTCAAAGGATCACGATCATCACGAATATGACTTGAGCTTTGTGAGCTTGGATCTCCATCAATAACATATAGCTACTCAGAGATTCCCATCACATATAGGGCTCACTGGAACTTCACATACATTCTCATCGTCTCATAATCATATCTCGACTATGGCACTAAAGAATTTAAGAGTTTGATAATAGAGAAGTGATTTCATTATACTATCAATTTATAATCACTTCTATATTATCATATCTCTTTTAGATTCTTCATTATTATCCCCAATATTCATTTTCATATTTATTTCATCCAATTGCTGCAGTTCATTTGCAGACTTTACTATTTACCCTCCTTTACCATAATAGAATCAGGAGACAATTATTTTCTCTCCATATCTTCTTTTCATGTAGTCTCATCATTACATCTCTTATTTTTATGGTATACTCTATATCACTTAGGTTTTAGAATATACCTGAGAATATACTCTTTTAATAATTAGATTCCAAAGTGACAAAATCAAATTATCAATTAATCTTCTTATTATTTAACTTCATTCTCGAATCTATAATTATCAATTTAATCACCTCATTATCCATATAATTCCACTATTTCCATCATTTCGAAGTGGTGGTATATATATATATATATATATATATATATATATATATATATATATCATTTTCCATTTACATTACTGGTAGTAAAATGTAGATCATTTCTTTACTCCTTTGAGTATGATTACTTTTCCTCTATTTGGTTTTAGCTCGATCTTACATCTAGCCATAACCATGTGATGACCACAAAATCACTTTAGTTTTAATTTCAGAAACTATTTCATATTCATGTTCCTTCTTTATCATATATTTATCCTCTTTTTACATATTCATCTTTTCCTTCATCATCATTTCGGTCACTATTCCTCAGTGGTAAAATATTCCACTATTAAACTCTTTCAACCTTTTTTTTATATCATCTTTATACTTATTCATTCATTGACTTAAACTTCCTTACTTATCAGTCATATCAGTAGAGCAGCTAACCCAATAACTCTTCCATAGACAGGCAATAGTATTTAGCTAGACCCAGTTCATTCTGTATCTCAATTATTATTTCTTCATCATTGACAGATCCACATCACTCCGTCATTCGAGATCATATATCCTAGAAAGAGATACTGTCTAGCTAAATCTTCTATTTGCCATTCTTAACATTCACTTCACTATCTTTAAGAGTCTGCGAGGTTATACCACTATGCTGCTCATTTTCCATTTATGCCATAGACTGTATCGCTATCTCATCATATTAACCATATATATGGTCGCCTCATTCATTAGGCTGATATACCTCAAAAAGGTATTTCATTTAACCTTGTAAGCCTCTATAGAAACTCGTAAAAATTAAATCGAGTTCAAATCATTATCATCTTACGATCATTAATTTTCAACTTTTCATCTAGTAATGCCTTGTACAAAGATCGATTCTTATAAATTCCTTATACATCTCTAATTAAATCAAATAAGACATCACTTTCATAGAAATGATCATTTGTTCTTCATAAGAACTTTATTGCATAATAGGTATTTAATACTCCATTTAATTCATCCATAATCACATCATCTGTATTTCCATCCTTTACATTAATATATGTGAATTTCATTATCCACAATATTTTCCAAAATTATTTTCCTAAGCTTTTTGGATTCTTCTATGTTCTCCAATATAAGCTTAAGAATAAATTTCATATTAACAATCAAGTCAACGTTAGTGTGATTTCTCCAATCTATATAACTATGAAAATTCGTCAGGAATCTCATCCGATACTTTTCTTTAATCATTCATCTCTTATCATTTTGAACATTCATCTTTGTGTCCCATCATTTCGCTGCATATCCTCAAGGCAAAGATATTTAATATTTAAATCATTTTAACATCTACTCCGCCTTGATTCACTTATTTACTCATACTTCACAGCATATCAATCCTCTTAATTAGTATGCTGTATCCAGTATAATTATTTGATTAACACCTTTCACAGCTAACCGATTTATTATTTAAATTTATTTTTACAATCATCTTCATTTATAATTAAGGTTAGTTGTTATCATCCTCATCTCTTATCTTCACTTACTGTCCTTATGCATATTCTCCAATTCCATATACTCCATACAGTATATCATTTCTATAGAACATATTTCAAAATATTTTGGTTCTATGATTATCCATTGGATAGTTCAGAAACTATATGAATGTATAGAACCAAAATTATTAATCGTACTGATATAGATTTCATCATCTATACTAATTTCTTTCTCAGTCATCTCCAGTTATCATATTACTTTTCATCATATCCAATGATCCTATAATCAACATCTCATCAATAAACTTTTAACTCCGACCTTTAAGGATCAATAACTGAGTCGCTCATCCTGCGTCTTTCCTATAACCATTCAGGTCACATCAATCATCTAAGTGTAAGTGCAATTATAATTAGGATCGTTATACACATATTACATCCTTTATACCATCAATAACTCCATTTCTATCGAAGGAAATCAAGATCAACTTGGTTTTATCACTGTTCAAAACCTAATCCCACATAGGGGCATTTTCGTCATTTCCACATTTATTTCTTTCTCCTCAATATACATTTAATCAGTGATCTTATTGTCTATTTAGTGATGATACTTCATTCCACTCCTTTATATCATCACTTTCAGGTCTCAGTTCGATCCGGACAGAAAAGTATTGATGGGGCCCTCACCGAGTCCATTTCTGTTCCTTATCGAACCGACCTTCATTTAAATCATAAGATCACCATTTCAGGTAACATTCCTGAGCCGTTTTCCCTTTTTAGCATTCCTTATTTCATAATTGCTCACTCCCTTTTAAACACTTAATTAAATTTGTAATCATTTATTTTCTCTATGTATTCAGACTTACAGTACTACAGGGGATGTTAACCTTTTCAACATATTTTCTTACCAAAGTATCGACAGACATCAGGCCAACCGTGCTCTGATACCATTAAATCTGTCACAGCCCGTGATCCTATTTTTCACCTTATTCTATACATCTTATATGGTTGGGCTGTCTGCGATACTTTACTTTTCTTTTACATATTAACAATTTCATATTAAATTTTAATATGAGATATATCCCCTATCTTACTTCATAAGAAAGTAGTACCGTGAATATGTCTAAATACAGAAAATAAATGATCATACCTTATTTATTAAATCGACCTGTCGCATCGTCCTCAAATGCGCAGTCATAAATCCTTTTATTGTTAAACTCACGGTCTTCGAAAAACCTGAAATGTTAAAATTAAGGGGTGAGCAAACCACGGCTCAGTAAGGGAATTATATGCATACTTGATATTCAGCTATCCTATATGTTGAAAAACTTTTTCATTTTTCCTATGGGCTCTAGGCACACATGTAGGAAGGATACTACAGTCGGCTAGGGATCTGGATGAAGTAAGGTAGGTACTTTGAAATACCTATCTTGTCCCGGAACCTAGAAGCAACTGTAGAGAGTAATAAATTTCTTTTCGTTTGAAAGTTAAATCCTTTTCCTTTTTATTCCTTATCATTTTCATATTCTTTTCAAAATAATGCTTTTATAGAATAAAACATTTAAATAAAATAACTAATATTCATATTTTCTTTGAAAAGAATATTAGTTAAATCATCATCATTTTTCCTTTAAACTCATTTCATATTTTACTGTACAACCATAATTAGTACAGTACTTTAAATAGCAAAATCAGCTATTAAACCTTTTTCGTATAACATATAAATCATATAAATCTAATATTCAATTTAAAATTTAAAATAAGAATATTAGATTTATTTTCCTCCTCTTTCCTTTTGAAAACATATTACATATTCGTGTCACATATCATATGAAAATCATTTCATAGTACTTAAAAACAATACTGAAATTAGCATTTATAAAATGCTATAAATAATTTCATTTCACGTATCACATATCATGTAAAACATTTACATTTCACATATCACATATCATGTAAAACATTTTCATTTAAAACATATCATATATGGAGACTGCGGCACGCCCAGCCCGTCCACTGGGTCGTTACTCGTATCATGCTATAGACCCCGAAGGGTATGAATAATCATGTCAGATCTATGGCCATAGTCTATAATTGTCCTCGACGGATCACTGATCAGGTGTCGACCGGGACTACATATCACATATTACATATCACATGTTACATATCACATATCACATATCACATATCAGCATGATATGATGCCATCTAGTCTCAAAACTGTATTTTTCATCATCAGAAAACCTTTATGGAATTTATAAAAATATATAATTTCATCATTTAAAAACCATAAAGGTTATAAAACCATTTAGTGAATATTTATAAAATATATATAAAAATATTCACTTTATCTCTTTTCATTTTTCATCTCGTATTTCGTGAAATTTACATATCAAGAGAATTTTCGGTGATTTCATTATCACCATTCTCAAGAAGATTTTCGGTGATTTCCTTATCACCATTCTCGAAAACATGAATAATTTAAAATCATTTTCATTTTATTCATGTTTTTATGAAAATATTCATTTTCTCGATTTTCGTGGTTAAAAATCATTTCTCGTGAAATAAAATCATTTATTATGATTTTATGAAATTTTCTAGAAATTTTCAGTAATTTTCGATAATTTTTTGGTAGTATAACGGCTGCCGATTGCCTAGCCTCCTGCACGAAAAATACAGTTTATAATTTCCAGCCAGTACATCATCACAAATTTTCAACTGATAAATCACCACAATTTTTTTCAACCAATCATTTATCGCAATATTTTTATAAAATATTTCCATAAAATATTTCGTAATTAAAACATGCAGACTGAATATCCTTACAGTGCTGCACATGCATCCCTTACCTTTTTCGGGTCGGCGACCGCCTTGTCCGTCGCACCCGTGTTCACCTTGCCCAATTCCATCGGCTCGGTCATCGAGGGAATTTTCTGGAAATTAAAATTCTAAATTTTAGAATTTTTTTCATAATTATTTAAATAAATAAATTATTTAAATAATTTATCACTTTCCGAAATTTCTTACTAATTCCCGAAATTCTCGGGTTTTCAAATTCCTGACAATTTTTGGAATTCTCGAAAATTCTTTTTTCTCTCTTTCTTCTTCCTTTTCCTCTTTTTCTTTTTCTTTCTCTTTTTTCTTTTTCTTTTTCTTTTCTTTTTCTTTCTTTCTTTTCTTTTCTTTTTTTCCTCTTCCTTTCCCGTCAGACTGGTCTGCCTCCTTCCTCGTCGGTTCCTCGCCGGCGGCCGGTTCTCCGGCGGTTCAGGCCTTCTTCAGCTGGTCGACGGCGCGGCGAAGCTACCAGTGCCCTCCATTTGCCCTGGATCGGCGGCACGACGGCGGATCGAGTCGGTTTTCCTTAGATTTCTTCCGCCTCTTCGCCGGCCTTCCTACGCCGTTCACGGCGCCTCTGGTGGCCTCCATCGTCTTCCTCTCCCTCCAGTGGTGCTTCGGTGGCAGTGGCGGTGCCTGGATCGGCCGGCACCGCTGTCTGCCATTTTCCTTCTCTTCCGATTTTCTCCTCTGTTTCGATCGTTTTCGCTTCCGTTTCCGACGCTTTCTCTTCCCTTTTCCCTCGTCGGTCGCCTTCCCTCACGTCGCTGGTGGCTTCGCCTCCTCTCCTTCTTCCTTTGGTCGGCCGGCCGACGGTGGTTGGCCTCTCCCTCATATTTCCCCTCTGTGTTTTGTTTACTGTGTTTGAGACAAAAACGGGATCCCGATCCCGTTTCTGTTTAATTTTTTTTAATTTTTTTTTTCATTTATATTTTTTTTCATTTATATTTTATTTATACTTTTATATAAATATAAATATAGTTTATATTATATATACAAACATAATATAACACATATATATATATATATATATATTTACACAAAATACATATATATATATATTTTTTAATTTGAATTAATATATATTTCATATATATGTATGTAGATATATATTGTATTACAATATATATATATTTTGATAAAAATAATATTTACTTTTCTTATATATGTATATATATATATATATACATAAAAGATCATATTTATATACATATGTATTATTTAAATATACTAAATAGTATTTATACATATATATACTAATGTATATTAATATATACTATATAGTATTTCAATACATATGTATTTGTATAAAAATACATTTATATAATATATAATTATATAAATATATTTTATATTCTTTTCTCCTTTTCTTATTTAATTTGAATTTTCATTTATCCAAATTAAATTTCCTCCTTCATTTCTTATTTCCAATTTAATTTTCCTTTTTATTTCTTATTTAATTTGGATTTTCATTTATCCAAATTAAATTTCCTCAATTTTATCCAAATTAATTTTCTCCACTTCTTCACTTCATCAATTTCGGGAATTTCAAAGATATTCCCATCTTGTAAATAAATTTTATTTATTTACTTTAATTTATTTATTTCCTCTTATCTATTTTCTTAAATATTAATTTCCAATATTAATAATTTCCAATAATTGAAAAATTTGCGGTTATCACACCCTATCACATGTACTCGCTCCTTGGAAGTTCACATACATTCTCACTGTTTCACATATATATATATCGACTAAGGCACTCAAGAGATCAAGAAACTTGATGATGTAGAAGTGAATCAATTTGGTCAATCAATCTCTAGTCACTTCTATAACATCATTGTTCTTTCGGATTCTTTACTATCCCACAATAATTATTTCACAGTTTAGCTAAGGCTGCCCTTCACTTGCAGACTTAAATATTAACCATCAATTATAGTGAATGAAACATTAGGTAATAATTTTCCCCGATATCTCTTTTCATATAATATTATCATTACATCCTTTATTCTTATAGTACATGTGAGAACCGTAAATTTTCTTAAATCAAATATATACTGATAGCGTATATTTAAGCAAATATAATGAAATAATGTAATTTTGGGGTCTCAAATATAAGATCATGGTTACGTACACAGATGAATCAAATGAAATGCATGCGACATGCATGCATGCGTACGTAAATTAAATGCATGCAACGGCATGCATACATGCGAATATACGTATGCATGTGAATATATATAATTAATTATATAAAAAATAAATGATTAAATGAAATAAAAATAATATAAATACAGGCATATATGTATTTATATTTGGAAATATACATAAATAAATATAGACATACTTGAAGGAACAAGAAATTTTAAATGCATATACTAAGTATAAATATATGTACATAAAAAATATAAATATAAATAAATATAGAAGTGTATAAATGAAAATAAAATACATATTTAATAATATAAATAATTTATATTATTATATAAGAATATTATATTAAAAAAAAATTTTAAGTGAGTTTGAGGGGAAACTTACCCACCAAACCTGAGGTATGGTCTGCCACGGCAGACCATCCCATCACAAAGACTAAAAAAAAAAAAAGAATAATAAAATAAATAAATAAATAAAAATGTATTAGAAGAATGAAGGGGAAAGAGACACGGGAGAGACAATGGTAACACAAGTTGTGTTTTGTTGGAAAAGAAAGAAAAGATGGAAAGGAAAGAAGAGTGAACTGGTGAGAAGGAAAGGTGCTGGAACGTGAGAAAGAGAGGGACAGAGTTTAAGCAAAGCTGTCGAGAGAGGGAAGAGTTGACAGTATCGAACCATAGCAACAAGAAGGGCTTTGAATAGAGGATTAAGAAAGGATGGAGTAGAGGTCCGACAGGGGCAGAAACCAACTTCATTTGGAAGCAAGAGGCGGAAGGTACAGTGATTACTCAAGGATGAGTTAAAGAGTGATTGAGCTGATGCTAACTTGATGCGGCTGGAGGAAACAAATCTGGTAAGGTGGGCCACATGCGAGAAAAACTTGTAGTAGAGGTTGAACCAGTGGGAGTTAGGTAAAGCTGTAATGGATTTTTGAGTGGCATTTTGGAGCTGAACGATGGTGCATAAAGGGCTAAAACTGGGTGGCATTTAAGCGCTGTTCAAGGAAGCTTTTGGTGGCCGGAACAGAGATGCACGACAGGGGCTAGACAGGGCACGTACATGGGTGCTCACAAGGTTCCCGACAAGACCATTTTGGTTGAACCTTGGCTATTTGGGAGCTAACCTTTGGCTGTTGAAAATAAGTACCGAAGAAAGTGCTAAGTAGAGTGAGACGAGGAAGAAGACAGGCCAAAATAAATAAACAAATAGGAGCTAAAAGAGATGTTCGGTGGCTGTGGGAAAGGGGTTAAACGCTGACTTCTGGCAATTTTAAGGAGGTTGTATAGTGGCTGTTTAACGAGGTTTAGGGCTGCTGTAACAGGGGAAAGTCAAGGCTGATAATGGCATAGAAAGAGAGGCAGAACAAGGGGAGAATCTTGGCAGTTGAAGGGCCTTTCATGACCCATCCAGACAGTGCTCGGGTAAATAGTTTGCTACCTTGCTGTGCTAGCCAAGAGATAAAGAAAGGAAAGAAAAAAAAATGAATTCCGAGTTAGTGCACGTATTTGGTAAGAAATGTCATATTCTTACCTTTTAATTTTAATGAAATAATTTAGTAATAAGTTGGGTGATACTAAACTTTATTGATTATGTTAAAACGTGTAGCACGATGTTAAAGTAACAAATGCGAATTTAGCTAAACTCAGGGCATTCGCCTAATGTTTGGTTTAAGAAAGTTGGCAAGCGAACGCCACTTTATTTTATAAATATTTAGAATTGTATTATATTGATGCTAAGTCATCTTAATAATATTGAACATGTATCTCGATGATAAGACGACAATTTCAGACTCGGTGAAGCTCAGACTACGTGCATGCTAAGCTTTAGGTTGGTAAAACCACTTCGAGGTGCCACATTTTGTAAAGTTGAATTAGAAAATGATTTGGTTAAATGGGTACTAATCCGATGCTACCATATTAAAGGTGTAGCAAGGAGCTAAGGTGATAACTCGAGTTTGGGCTAGGCTCAACGCATGAGCCTCAAACATAGGAATCGGTAAGACGTTTATATAATTTATTATTATAATTATATTGTATAAGTGTAGTTAGCATTGTGTGATGATGATGATGATTAAAGACTGAGACATAGAAATCCATAAGGAATGATATAGTCATGGTATAATGATAGTTGACAGAAAGATTGAATGTTTTTAGCACCATGATCGAATGAGTTACGGAATAAGTATACGATGAGTTCATTTTTATTTAAATTGATTTTATTAAATACACTGTTGAAATTGAAATGAGGGAATTGAAGAATTTAAAGTGAAATGAGTAACGATCTTGAAGGGGATATAGGTGTCACATTAAGGTTTTTTGAGAGAAAAGATACTAGTAGGGCTTAGCATTATGGTTTGTCCTAAACCAATTAATATTGCATTTACACATTACATGAGCACTATGTTATACTATTTTAAACTCATTTTTCAAATTTCATTGCCCTTTAAGCACACCTTTTTTATAACTTGAGATTTTGAAAGGATTTATTCATTTAATGCTTACATGAATACTTTAGATATTTGAATTGTTTTGAAAAGATTAAGTATATAGTGTAAGTGTGTACATTTATATACGTAAATGATCTCAAAGAAACGTGTTACATACTTTACACTATTTTCATAAGAAAAGTGAAAGGTTTAAATATTTTATGAGACTATAGGCACCCTAAGAGAGATAAACTCAATAAAGCATAATGGAAATTGCCTAATTGGAGATTACTCATTAGGCATAGATGCTTGTCCGACAATAGTCGTAGACAGGGCTCAATCACACCTGATCAGTGGGGTTGAGAGACATGAGGTCTATGGCCATAGATAGCACCCTAGTTGGTTTTCAGGGGACGATGACATGATCTTCACTGCTAGCTACAGTGATTAAAGTCTTTATTGATAGAGTATTAGAGATTCAACCTAGTCTCAAACGTGATATGATGCGCTGTCTAGAGTATAGTTTTATTTGATATGAACTCTAGACTTAACATGGTTTTACAGTATATGAGAAACGTTTTGAGACAGTACATGTTTTAGATACGCTCTAAAAGTGAATATGACATGTTTTAAACATGCCTTAAAAGTGCAACTAATATGATTTGCAAATTGCACATACTTTAACATGACTTAAAAGTGAACATGAAATGAATTGAGATTTTACATGTTTTGAACATGCTCTAAAAGTATCTGTAAGATGATTTAAAATGATAGTCGTTTTTATACAGTAAAGCTTGCATAAGTTTGCATAATGAATCGTGACAAAACGATATGCTTTCTACATGAAAGATGTCTTGACCTTATACTGTACGTGAACAAGAGAAGTATATGAAAAAGTATCATGACTTATATACCACATGTGATTATATTTCTCCACATTGAAAGTGATATGATTTGATACAGTACAGAGTGTACTTAGGAGATGAAAAGTGACATGATTTTATATTGCATTTGAACATAATTTTCATATGAGATGTGATCTAACATGAGATTGATACGAGCGTAAATTAATACCATATGATGTCGGAGTTACATATGATTCATTGTTGCATGACATAATATGGAATAATGACAAGAGGATTGACAAATGGTTGATTAGTTATAATCAAAGGCCAATGTGATAGACAGGTGCCGGGACGTGGACAATGAGGTGTTCTGAAATACCCTTTTTCATTGATATCTTAAACTCTTGCTCACTTAGAAACCTTTAGGACATGATCTGAGCTGCTTATAAACGATTTTAGAGTGAATATAACATGAGAATCTTCACTTAAAGGTTTCATGCATTTGCATTAGAACAGTATAAGTCTAATTCCGTACTTTATAAATGACTTACTGAGCCCTCACTCATTAAACGAGAACTATTTTTCAGATTGATTCAAGGGACACGTTGGATGGTTTTGGTGATTTGACAGTGTCTTAACTCTTGAAGTCCTTGTTGTTGAATATCTTGGTATAGTAATATTTCTGCTCTATATGCTTTTATTTCAGGCAATGTTTGTACAGTACTGTAGGATAGGGTGTAAACTAGGATAATGAATGTTGATGTAATATTCTAATATTATATGATGTGCATGTGGTAATTAGTAGTGGACACTAGGATTGTTGAGATGATAAATAATTGGTGAATATAATATGGATTGTGGAAAATGTTGTTCAATTGCATTGTGATAATTTGCAGGTAGTTAACTGGGGAAAACTCAAAAAATAAGGGGGGATAATTTCAATCTGTTTCTAAGAAATAGTAAGATATGGGCTATAATTGATCTTTCCCTATCTTAAAGAGTAATTTAAATCATAATTGAATTAAAGAATGAATGAAAATAGTTTAGTGACTGCAAATGACACCGAATACAAACTATTAAATGGAAAAGAAAATTTTAATTCATAATTTTACTAAGTGGAATAAATATAAGTGTTAAGTGAACATCACGGCTTTCGGGTCGTGACAGTACATATAATATCACTTAATTGGAGGATGTACCTGAGGATGTAATCTTTTCACAATCAAATTCTGTAATTGAAATTATCAAAATACCAATTCCGTCTCCACATTACTTATGCAATTTCACAATTCTAATATATATATATACATACATATATATCCATTTACATGACTGGCAGTACTTCATTTTTTTACTCCTCTGAGTATAATTAATTTTATCTGTTAAGTTTGGCTCGATTCTTAAATCTAGTCATAACCATCAGATAGTCATAAGAAATCACATGCAATCTTAGATTTGGGAACTACCTTATAATTCGTGTTCCCTGATCTTCATGTGACTTATCTTTTAATACATTTTCATCCTTTCACATTTATCACTTTAGTTGCTTTTCCAAATGATATAGTACTCTTCCGTTAAAACCTTTTAACATTTTTGAATACTATACCCACACTTATTCATCCACTTCCATTTGATTTTCTCATATGTATGTACCATATCAGTAAAGCAGCTGATTCCACAAACTCCTCAACAATTCATTTATATTGTTTGGGTAAGCTTTGTAAATTTTGTACCCCAATCACTATATTTTCATCTCACTCACTTAGCAACAACCTCTATTTAAACAAATCAATGTTCGTTTTATCATTCGAGACCACACATCTCTACAAAGGTGCCGTTCAGTTAAAACTCATATTTATTGAACTTGACAATAAAATTTTCAGTTTTCAGAAGTTTGTGGAATTATTCAAGGATGCTGCTTATATTCTTCAAATGAGTGGAAATATATTCATACATCATAATTACATACCATTATAATTTATTCGTATGTGATTGAGTTATTTCAATCATTAAACTCACATACTTCACATGATATTTCATAAATCTCTTAAGTACCACAAAGGACTCGTAAGAGTTATACCGAGTTCTAAACATCATCTTATGAACACCTGTCTGTAAGCTTTTTAATTGATAACATCTTGTTCAGATATTGGTCTTAAAACTCCATATATACATATCATTGATTGGATCAAATAAAACATTAATCCTGAAAAAGTGCATATTCATTCTCAATAATAATACTATTGAATACTCGTAATTTAGTACACAATCATAAGCTATGCTTATTCTTTCGAACTATATCATCTGTGTTTTCACCAATTACACTAATATAGATGGGTTCTTTATTCATTAATCTTTGGAGTAATTTCTTAAGCTTTTCAGACTCTTTTATGTTCTCTGATAAGAACTTATAAATAGATTCCAGTTGTGAATCGATTCAATAATCTCTCGAATCCACATTATTCCAAAAATTTATTTAGAAATTTATCCAGTAACTTCTAAATCATAACCTCATATCATCTTGGATGTTTCGTTATTTATATCCTGCAAATCAACTATGTATCCTCAAAACACATACATATAACTTTCAAATCATTTAACATATATTTCACATCGATTCACTTATTTAGTCGCAATTAGTAAGTGTATTACTTTTCACAATATTAAATAATCACTAACCAATACACCCCATATTTTTATGCTTAATTTAGGCATTAAGAATCCATAATAAGGCTGACTATCTCGCGACCTCCCATAGTATACATTCCAATCGCATTACCTATCAAAGTATAGATGGGGTTAATAGTAGGGACCATTATACATGTAATACGTTCTTTACTCCATCAATTACTTTATCACCATCAATCAGTTCCAAATCAATTTTGTCATCTATAATTCAGAAGAATTATTTCAATATAGGGGCATATTTGTCATTTCTTCGTTTGTTTCTCTCTCTTCAAGATATCTTTTAAACAAGCGATCTTAAGATCTATGCACTAATGATATCCCATTTCACTCCAATATCATCATTTCAGGGTCTTGGTTCGATTCGGACAGAGAAGTCCTGGTGGGGCCCTCACAAATCACTCTCTATACCTTACCGAACAGACCTCCAGTAAGACCATAAGATCACCTATTGTTGGATTATGCCCTTAGAACCATTCATTAGATGATTGACTTTGGCATTTTTATGTATCATGACATTTTATTATAGCTCATTATTATATTTGTCTTATAACTGCGTAATGTAATCTTATATGATAATGTCCTTAGAATAGTAATAACACACTATTCTTAAAATATCCCTAGTCAAGTATTATTGTGAACAAGGATAACAATGATACGATAAGACTAGTATGTGGTTGACTGATGACCATTGTCATGGATATAGGATATCAAGTCATCACATAGGTACATGTTAGAGAACTATGTACTGGATCGACCCTCCATGAGAACGCTACATGGATTGTTATATGAGTGTCATAAGCAATTCTCATAGTGATGATAGTGTATGTGATCCTTTGACTTGAGATCATCAGAGATCCCAATATAGAGAATTGCATACTTTAATGCTGCTAGATGTCATTCGTAATAGGATGGACTATAAAGGTAGTAATTGGGTATGCCTTGATCTATGTAGAGGGATGTTGAGTGATCAAGATAGGATTTATCCCTCTTATATAACAAGAGTGATGTCTTGGGCCCTTTGATAGAGTGAGACTAAGAAATGCATGGCCGTGCTCGAATAAGTCAATATGAGATATTGATTTTATTTGTTTAATTAGTCTACTCAGGAATCAAGAAACGCTGATTAGACTATACAAGTGTGACACATTCCATGACTTGTGTCTAATCAAGACATCAAAGGATAAAGGGATTAGACTACACAGTAACATCTATCACGAGTAAGGTTATGTCGAGTCATTGACATTCTCGTTACATGGGTAGCAACGATGTGTTGCTAGATACCGCTCATTGCCTGTGACAATTTTGTCATTGCCATTGTTTTGAGAAACTATTGGGTCGCACACTTAGAACAGATCAATGAGGAGCTTAATTAATCCTATTCTGAATTGGATTAAGGATATAACTAATCCTATTCTGAATTGGATTAGGGATATAACTAATCCTATTCTAAGTAGGATTAGAGTTCTGTTTGGCAGTAAATTTTAGGGTAAAATTTACTACCTATAAAAGGATGTTTTCTGAAACATAGCCGAATAACACTTTTTAAAAACAGAAAACAAAAACATTCCTTTTAATCGAAGCTAGCAATTCGGTTATAAGGAATCAAAAGCTCTTTAAGACTTCTGATCGTGAGATGTTCAAGAGTCGTGAGATCCGTTCGTGTGGATACTGTAGAGGCAGGAACGAAAAGTTGTTGCTTGTGACTTGACCAACAGAAGAAAAATCAGAGAAAAACGTTAGGTAAAATCTCGAAACCCTAATCAGGCAACTCTCTGAATCGATCCTGGTGTAGGCCGAATGATTTATTTTCGCTGCGTGTTTGTTTCGGTTTCCTTCACCTATTTCATGTAAAATTCTCGGATTACAATCCCTTTTTGTAACCCTTGATTTGTAAACTTTGACACCATTTTAAACACTTAACCCAATTTACAATCACTTGACTTCTTTATACATTCAGACTATACAGTACTACAGGTAACCTTTTTCAACACTTTCTGTTCTGAAGGCATCAACAAACATCAGGTCAACCTTGCTCTGATACTATTAAATCTGTAACAGTCCACAGTACAATAAATAACATATTTTATACATAATTTACGGTTGGGCTGTCTGTAATGCCTTTAACACTTGTATAGTAACAGTAATAAATGGTAAACAATTATTTATTTAATAAATTCGGAATATGAAATTTTACAATATTCCTTACACTTTACATCCCTTGTTCCTATTTTACAATAAAGTAGTACTGTATACATGTGTCTGAATATATAAGAGAAATGATAGTACCTTTAAAATTCAACTCACTTTGCCCCAGTGTGCTTACTTGTAGCTCTATTTATTCGAGGAAGATCTCAAATAATCCTTGCAATAAATCTGGGAAGTTGAAAATTAAAGGGGTGAATGAACTACGTGCTCAGTAAAGGAGTCGCATGCTGCTTGATACAAAGAAATCTATATGCTGGAAATATTTATTTTTCCATAAATATAAATGGAATAAACCATTTACATTTCATCACTTCAGTAACAGTTCAAAACACGTGACAATTCAATAGTAAAGCAGTATAGTGAACAGTAAATAAATACTATAAAAATAGTATACAGTCACTTCAGTACAGTATGTTGTAATTATCTAGAAACTTAGTTGACGAACAGTTCAGTAATTATTTCTAATTTTAGAAATAATTTTCATAATATTTTTTTCGTCAAACAATAATCATTAAGATACCGTTCAGTAAACAGTAATCATTAAGATACCATTCAGTAAACAGTATTTCTCAGTATAATACAGTACAATAAACAGTATTCAATAAAATCTAGTTTAGTAAACAGTAATCAGTAGGTTACCGTTCAGTTAACAGTATTTCTTAGTACAATACAGTAAACAGTATTCAGTAAAATCCAATTCAGTAAACAGTAAACAGTAATCAGTAGGTTGAGGCTGGGCATCACTCTAAATCATATCATGCTATCATCGTCCCCTAAGGAACACAGTAATCATCCCCGAAGGGACACAGTAACAGTATACAGTTAGATCTATGGCCATAGTCTATAGGTGGTCCTCGGTGTACACTTGCCTGGTGACTATAAGACCGTTGATGACTGGCGGGTCAATTAGCCACGTGACAATAACAGTAATCATTAAGCATGAAATCGGGGCCTAAGTCTCAAAACAGTATAAAAATTGTATCATAGCCTTTATGGATCTTATTCAAAACAATTTGAAATATTTCATGTTTATCCATAAGGCATCACAATTTCATATATTTTCTCTTTTCATGAATTTCCATCTTTTTCACATTTTTCTCAAAATCATCTCAACCATTTACTCACCATTTCATCACCTTTATGGAATTTATAAAATAAATAAGATCATTATTTAGTTCCACTAAGGTATAAAATCATTTCTTTTTCCATAAAAATACCTTTAAGGAAATCTAATGAATTAAATCATTTATTTAAATAATTATTTCCAAAAAGGTATTTATTTCTCATTTCCAAATCCAGGGAAAACAATCGATTAATATTCATGTATTTAGTAAGAAATCTCATAAATATTCTTTTTGAATAATTAATAGTAAAAAGAATATATTTCATTCTCACTTTAAATAAAAATCCATAACATGAATATTTAATTTAGCATTTTTTTCAACAATTTCCACTTTATGGAAAATTTATGGAAATGATTTTCCAAAATTCATGATTTATTCCATTTATGCATCTAAAATATTTCATGATATTTTAGAATAATTTTGATAATTTTTCAACAGCATAACGACTGTGAATTTCTAGCCTCTTGCACGGAAATTACAATATATAAACCAGCTTTCAACCACAATTTGCATGATTTTCATAGCAGATCAAGCTTTCCATAATTTCATAAAATTAAACCTGATAAATCATGCAATTCAATGTATCCGTATAACTCACACACTTCCCCCTTACCTGTTTTACAAAACTGAGCTTCCTGGTCGCGTTTACCGAAATTCGTAATTCCTGACTGCAAAATGATTTTATAAAAAATTATCAATATTTTTCCTCTTAATTTTAAGCCACTAACTTTCATAAAATGCAGCCACTAATATTATAATACATGCATAACCAGTATAAATTATACTGTTGCTAAAACTAAACTTTCTAGTTTTAGCACCTATTTCGGTTCCGATTTCACCAACCTTCCTCTCTTAGTTTCTATAATCATTTTCTATCATCAAACCATAAATTTCAGCATATTTCCATGCCCAAAATATCATGGCCGAAACCTCAATTTGACCATTTTCTTGACTTTGCTTCCATTTTTCCACTTTAACCTTTCTATCATTCTTATCTCATATCAAATTATTATTTCCTACCATTTCCATGCAAAATATGCATGTCCTCCCTAAGTTCATAAACCCACCGTAACTTACAAAATTGGCAAATTTTTTTTTTGAACCAAATTTATAAATTTCCAATAGCATACTTGAAATCTATACCTTTTTCTTATCTAGCACATCATTTTAGAATAATTCAAGACATCAAAATTTTGGACTTCCAACATTTGACTGAATATCCACTTCCATGACAAATTTCTATCTAGCCAAGATTATGGAAATCTAACTTCATACCCTTCTTCTACACCTTAAACTAAACTAAAACACAACTTTAGACTTAATTAAAACAATAAAACATTAAATCTCCTCACCTTAATCGAACCAACAACTCAATTTCTGTGTTGTTTCCTTTCTAGTTAGCTCCTCGACTTTATGTTTTTGGCTGCACGTTCTTACTTTGTTTTGCTTCCATCCTTCCATGAATTTCTTAGCAAAACTCTATCCTCATGCTATTTAATCATCTAACCTTCTCCATAGACCTTACATCCACCTTAAAACCATCAAAAGACCAAGCGTGTTTTTATATAAGAGCCTCGCCCGTCTCACCAGGCCGTCGGTGAGCATCCTATTGGCGCTTTCTCGTGCCCTAGGTTTACTCTTACAACATCGTCAAGGCCTCGCTCGTATCACCAGGCTGTCGGCGAGCATCCCCTTGGAGTCACACACTCCCCAGGTTTGCCTTGACAGCAAGAGTAGGCGGTCGCCCAACACTCACTAACAACGTATTGTCCGCTCTGGGAGATCACCAACCTCATGGCTTTATCCCAAGGCTCCTGAAGAACTTAGGATTAATGCTTTAAGCGCGTTTGCTGAGGCTCGAACCCTGGCACTTCTCAATAAGTACCCAAGCCTTACACTCATGTTACCATTGAGATGTTGTCTTAATGGTAATGTAAGGCTCGGGTACTTGTTGAGAAGTGCCAGGGTTCGAGCCTCAGCAAACGCCCTCAAGGCATTAATCCTGAGTTCTTCAGGAGCCTTAGGACAAAGCCGTGAGGGTGGTGATCGCCTACTCTCACTGTCAAGGCAAACCTAGGGAGTGTGTGACTCCAAGGGGATGCTCGCTGATGGCTTGGTGATACGGGCGAGGCCTTGACGATGTTGTAAGAGTAAACCTGGGGTGCGGGAGAGCACCAAGGGGATGCTCGCCGATGGCTTGGTGAGACGGGCGAGGCTTTTACACTCTATACCCAATATTAGTAATTTATGATTCTCTAAATGGTGTACTTAGTTATAAGGTGTACTCTAAAAATTTCGATTCTACGGTACTTTATTAACACACACAGAGAAGATCCAAAAAAATTGGTAAAATCTAGATTAAACAGTACAAAGGAATACAATTTCAACCTTAATCACATTAGTAAATGTAGCTATTTCTCATATCATTTGGCAATCTTCCATCAAGTGCCCCATTTGTTTGCATCTGTAATAGGCCCTAAATAATAACATGTAGCGAGGATGAGAATTGTGCAACCTCCCATAATGAACACTCTAGGTCACTATACTCTTCTGTGTATAGGTAGGATCGGTAGTATGGCTACAATAATAAGTTTAACTAATTTGCCCTCTATAACTTGAATGTCTTGGCTTAGCCTTCGTAGGCTTCCATCTACTTGATCTATCCTCAAAACCCCTCTTCGTTCTCCTCTTTCCTAGCTTTAATCGTAGTATAGAACTACTCGTAGTCTCGCTCTCACTACTGAACTTATCTATCTGTCTCATTGTAAATTCAGATATCAAATGGGACGTCTTTACGCAAGGATAATTATATTACAATTGATGGATTCATAATCAAATTGGTTTGATCATTACCCATGAAGTTATTTTAGATATGGGCATGATTGTCATTTTTAAATTTCTCTCTCACCTTTCAAGATACCCTTAATAATTAGTTTTGAGATGTATATACTTGCCATAGTTACATTTCACCTCATTATAGTCCTTTTTGGGTCTCATTTCGATCTAGATAGGGAAAGTCATGGTGGGGCCCTCACTGAGTACCATCCCTGAACTTTATCGAATAGACCCCTAATTCAAATGCTTAATCAACATTAGTTCCACACGGCCTGCTTTAGTGATTAGACTTTTCACTATGGAAGAAAAATAGGTTTAGGTGCGGGTTCCTGTACTAGCTCTGGAGTAGGAAGGTTTAGAGTACACTCCGCCCTACCACTGCCTCATCCAATAACCTTTCATTTACTCGTTACGACACAGTGCAACCATTTGATCACAATTGCAGTCACTTGATCCATTTATACATTCAGATAATACAGTACTACAAGAGATGTTAACCGCTTTCGATTCTAAAGACACCAACAGACATCATGCTAACCTTACTCTGATACCAATTAAATTGTCACAGTCTATATATACAGTATTGACCACATTCTCACATGCACAGTGATGGTTAGGTTGTCTACAATGCCTTTATTACACATTTTGTTAAACAGTAATAGTTTACAAAAATATAATTTATTCAATTTATAAAATGGAAATATTTACAAAACAGTAATTCTTTAATAGTTACATCCCCCGAATATAGTTTCAATAAAGTAGTACTGTACACATATGTCTGAATATATAAAAGAAAATAAATGTACCTTCAAGATCTACTAGTCACCACCTCGGGATAATAAACGCAGCCAATATCCTCGAAAAATATCTCAAACAATTACTCAGCTATATGGGGAGTGGGAAAAATAAGGAGTGAGCAAAAATGTGCTCAGTAAGAGAATCGAATGCAGAAATGATATTATGAAATCTATATGCATAAAAACATTTATTTTTTCAAACAGTGCACTACAGTCGATAAGGAAGGATACTATAGTCGACTAGGGATCCGGATGGAGTATTGGAAGTATTTTAAAATACTTGTCATGTCTCGAAACCTAGAAGCGACTATAAGGAGTAGTTATTGATTTTGATATGAAATAGCATTTAATAATAATAATAATTAGATAAATAATTACTCAAATGAATGGTTTATAAAACCATTTAAATAAAATACTTTAAATAGTATTTTACCAAATCACTTTAAACACATTTCCTTCACTTTGATAAAATCTAGTTAACAATACATTATTAGTTCAGTGCGGTAAACTGTTCAATGACGAAAATAGTTAGTAAACTGTAAAATAAACAATCCCAGTAAACAGTGAACACTTTGGTAACAATAACGGTTCAAAAATGGTAAACAGTTCTATAACAGTAAATGGTAACTAGTAATCGATTCTTTCAGTAGCCGTAAACTTTTTCGGTAACTATAAGCACTTTAGTATCAGTAGCACTTCGATAACATTAAATAGCTTGACATCATTAATAGTTTAATAAAACGGTCATCATAAAATCATATATAAAATTTTATTTAAGTAATTAAATCATTTATAAATCTCTTTCCACCATTAATGGTTAAAATCATTAAACACAGTATAGTAGTTTGTTCAGTAAACAATACAAAAATCAACTCAGTAAACAACATGGTAGATAATTCAATAATAGTAAACACTTCGGTAACATTAACAGTTCAGTGAAAACTGTAACAGTAAACAGTAACATGTGAATGGAGACCAGGCAACACCCTGAATATATCATGCTATAATCCCTGTAGAGAACAATAATAGTAACACATGAGACATATTGCCATAGTCTATAGGTGTCCTCAGAGTACACTTGTTAGGTGACCCTGGGATTACTGACACTTGGCGGGTCAATCAACCACAGTAACAGTAACAGTAATAGTAACAAGTGAGCATGATACGAGGCCCAACAGTCTCAAAACAGTATATAAATAGTATCATCACCTTTACGAAAATTTATAAAAATGGGTAAAATCTTCAGTCAATCCACAAAGGTTATTATATAGCACAGTGAACAGTTCAGTGAAAGCAGTTTATAGAATATTCATACTTCAGTCATAATTTTCATAAATATTCTATTTCACTGTAAAACACATATAAACATCTCGATGGTTTCATTTCAATGAAAATCAATTACATGAATATTTAAATATTGTTGTTTGGTAAATTCACATTTTATGAAAAATATTAAATATTTAATTTCCAACGCTAGGAAATCAATCAATAATGCACTTAAAATATTTCATGATATTTTAAAAAACTTTTTAAGAAATTTCGGCAACATAATGGCTGCTATTGACCTTGCCTCCCTGCACGTAAAACACAGTTCCAATCTAGCCAAAAACCACAATTTGCACAATTTCCAAAGCAGTTGAGTACCAAAATATTCTCATAAAGTTATTCTCATTGAAATCATGCATTCATAATATTTCTATGGACTACACACTCATCCCTTACCTGTCTATTGTTATCGACTTTCTCGATTGCACCACTTGTAATTTAATTCTCCTGGGCTGTAAAATATTTCACAAACAATATTTATTAGCCTCAATTTAATTTTTAAACTAATTTCTTTCAATAATTGCGGCCATATTATACACTAGAGTATTAGACCAGTATAAATTCTACTGGTGCTAAAACACAACTTCACCGTTTTAAGTCCGATTATATTTCCAATTGCACCGGTAGATTCCTCATAATTTCTACATTCACATGGCATTCTAAATTCATCAAAATGCAGCTCAAAACTCCCTGCCCTTGCCTTGACCGAATGCACCCTTAAGCCAAATTCATGGTTTTTCTTCAATTTCTCACTTATATCATGTTTATTCCTTAAATTCCATTCTTCCTACACCATTTTTATGAACCAAAACACACGAATGCTCAAGTTCATCATCATGGCCAAATGCTCTAGGAAGGGATTTAGTGAGATTCAATCAAAATAAACACTTGATTCAAACTTAGGACACTTAAAAACATCAAAATCTACCATTATAATTAAATGAAGCATTAAGCATAGTGTGCACTTACCATGACCAAAACCTTCAAGGCCTCTTTTCGATATAGTCACTTTTACACTAAGCTTTGGGTATGGTTAGATAGAGCTTGAAGAGAAGAAGAGGTTTGTAGAAGACAATTTGATGAGATAAGGTAGTTTAGGTTAGGTTTTAAAAGCTTTTTTTTCTTTAGCTATGGTAGTGTAAAGGAAGGAAGAAGAAAGGGGAATAGTTCTGGCCAAGGCTGATGGGAGAATAATTTAGTCTTCTATAATAGAGCAAAATGACCCAAATGCCCTTGGTTATGAAATTTTTGGATAAAAGTTTCCTTAAGCTTTCGTAATTTTTATAACTATGTAATTACACTCCAAAAATTTAGATTCCATCACCAAAAATGCTTATTGGATGTATTTTGATGAATCTTGGTGGTTTGCTTCAGGTTTGATCTACCAGGAAAGTGAAATTATGAAAATACCCTTATCGGGCCAATCAAGTAAATTTCTTATTTAACCATCGATTCGACCTATCTATTGACATAGCCTAGACCTTATTTTCATGTAGAATATCATATTATATTTATTTGGTCCAAATTCATTTTATTTTGACCACAATTTACGAAAATGCCACCGGGCTATGTCCTTAATCGTCATTTTTTAAATTATTTGCACGCATCCCAAAAATAATAAATAAGGTATTTTAGGCTCGAAATTCTTACCTTAGGCTTATCATACCTGCCGAACACTGTTTGATTAGTCTCATGTCCATTCGGGCATTATAGAGCCAGTGGGGCCCACATCACTATTTCTTTTATAACCTGTGAAAAATATAGGGATTGGACAATGAAGAGACATCCGACACATGTAATAGTAATATATACATGGCTCTCACAATGTGCCTTTTATGAGTTTGAAATGTTGATTTTGGGGTGAAAATGAGAACTGGTGTTGAAATTATAAATTGTGTTTTCGTGCAGGAGGGTTAGGATAAAGCTATACTGTTATACTGTTGAAATTTCGTAAAACAAAATAAAACTTTTCCAATCACTATCTATTAGTGTAATTATACTTAAAATTAAAATGAAAAATGTTTTGGAAGGTTAGAGTTCAAAAATATTCATACACATGCATAGATTTTTATAACTCTATTTTTCATAGCGATTTTAATGATTTAATGTTGTAAATGCTATATCCATGTTTTTATGCTACTGTTAGGTATAAATAAAATATTTTAGACAATAAATTCTAAATTGAGAATATTTGATGAATTTCTATTCTTCAACTGTATTATTTTACCAATTTAAATGCTTTATGGATTGATTGAAGATACATGCTATTGAATTTATCTCCGTAAACTATTATAAATTGTTTTATGAACTATTTTGAGACTATTGGCCCCATAACTGCTTGTTAGAAAATGCACCCTTACTGTTACTGTTATTGTTACTGTAGCTGAGTGATCTTGATCCCGTTATTCAGTGTCCCAGGTGACACCTGGCCTGTGTACATCTATAGACAACCTTTTGACTATGACCATATGTCGTTATGCATTACTCTATTGGGTGTTGCCTTATCTCCACTATTTTATGTGGGGTGGCAAATTCTTGGACATCTCAAGCACTCCCAAAAATTATTTTATGTATTATAGGTTTTAGAATTGTTTATATTCATCAAATATGCTTTCTAAATTTTGTTATTGCTCACTGAAATTGATTGATGTACTGTTTATGGAGAAATATTTTAAATTGTTTATCTAAACGACAAATGGATTGTTAAAGTTACTTATGAACATTTACTGAATTATGTACGTTTATTAAACTGCACACTTCAAATAGAATTCTCCGTAGTCGGAGATAGATGCTAGGAGAAGTGAGGTGCTTTAAAGCATCCTTCTATGCTTAGCCTAGCTATCTGACCGATTATTGTATCTTCCCTTATACTGTGCTAAATATATTGATATATTTCATGCTTTTTATTCTAAAAGTATGATTTTGATACCTGCATATAGTTATGCATAGTATTAGTTCTTTTATAGGAATTTCTTATCCTTCTCTTTCCAAATTATTTCCCATAGTCTCTCAGCCTTGGTCAAGAGGAGTATTACTTTTGGTATCCCTCAGGTAGACCTTGGATTTCCGTAGTGGTATACGAGTTTACATTTATATGTTCAGACTTATATGTACAGTACATTTTGTATGTATATATATACTTGGGATTTAAATCAAAAATGAAAAATTTGTTATAAAAAATTTGAGAAAATATATGCCTTCGTATATAGTAAATTTAACAATGTAGTTTCTGGGTTATTGTTTGCAAAAATAAATAGCTGATTAAAAATTAATTATGAAGTGAAGGCACTACAGACAACCCAATCAGTAGTAAATAAGGTTTAAAAATGACATTGTGAACTGTATTTCAATACGTGACAATAAGTGCATTTTACTGCACATAGGTTAGTGTGATACTTTGCCTGAAAACTGCTGGAACATGGTAGAAGTTTCGAAATTTGCTAATGTTGATCTAGGAAGAGTTAAATTACAAGCCTTGCATTTCCATAAAGGTAAGTGAGTTAGAATTAATATGCTTTTGAGTTTGCACAATTTGGACAAACTTGCATTTAGATATGAACCATTTTATGCACAGAGGTCAGTGGACCATTCTACCTAAATATACTTGTACATAGGGTAACATTATGGAATTACTAGAAACGACTCAGAAATAATAAAATTGTGAAATTTACCTTTCTGTATAGGGAATTGAATTAGGTTTCACATGGTCTTGGATTCATAATTTTTAGGTATTCCTAGAATTATTAAAGTAAAATTTAGTGCACAAAGGTCAAAAATTCACTTTGCTTAATATGCTAGAATTGAATAGAACTTTGAAAAATCACTAAGAACGGTATAGATTGAATTAGAAAATAAGCCTTACACTACTAAATAGAGAAATGAGTTAGAAGTAATATTAAATTACGGCTTAGCAATTACATTCCGAAATCTTCCATTAAGACCAGCACAATACCATAAGGTTTGAAATAAAAAGTGCAGAAATGGGCCAAGTAGATTATGAGAGGTTCAAATGAACAAAAATGGGAATTAATAGAGCTAGTTCATATTTGAATAATTTAGAAACAGTGCTTGGTGCCACTTCTTATTGAATTATATAACTCTTAATGCTAGCATGTCATTGGGAGTAATGAATTGACCTAATCACCATGTGTTGTGTAAAGCGCAATACTAAGGATTGAAGTTGGCCGAAGAGTAACATAGCTTGCATTAGAGTTGTTAGTTGAGAGAGGATTGAGTATGTAAGCTAAGGAGTGTGTAAGTAACCCTAAGCAACTACCTTGCATCCGAACTGATTTGGAATTAAATTTTGATTTGGTATTTGTTTCATGATAAAATGCTACATATTGGACCTTCCTTTGGCTGTTGGCTTGATTTTACTAGAAATGATTTTAAAAGCATGTTAAAGGCTCGCAAGTTTTATTCTGTTTTTCTATGTACTATATAACAAAGAAGCATGTAAATGTTTTAAAGTTTTTAAATGAGCTTCTAAACTGTTATAATTTCACCATTTGTTTTACAACCTTATTGATATTCTTAACGTATTGTGAGCCTTGGACCATTGTCTGTTTCTTGGGAAACTAAGATTTTGCTATGAGGTCAGGGAAAGATGATTTGATAAGTGATTATTGGATATTGCTTTAGACCTGGGGTAATGAGACCTTAGGGCATTATACCTTGAGAATTGTAAAGGCATTCTTAATCGACTTAAAGCACTGTTTCTCAAGCATCAGTCTTGAAAATGATCGGCTTGTTCCATATATTACGTTTGGACAGATCCCAATCTCACCTGATCAGTGGGCTGGGGTGGATTGGTCCATGCATAGACAGCGTCCTTTTTGAAAGATTGCTACAGTTAGCTACTGTAAGTTGTTATGATATTAGCTTTAAGTATCTTTGATGATGTTATACCA
Organism: Heritiera fomes; assembly: GCA_032173925.1. Classification (NCBI taxonomy): domain Eukaryota; kingdom Viridiplantae; phylum Streptophyta; class Magnoliopsida; order Malvales; family Malvaceae; genus Heritiera; species Heritiera fomes. The sequence continues at coordinate 19,069,863 of JAPDPM010000009.1, forward strand.
TATCTCTTGGTATTGTGATGTGTTTTATCGATTGGACTACATGCTTTATGTGTGAATTGATATGAGACATTTAGTTATGTTTTCTGATATTTGGTACACATATAAGACTGCTATTCTTATGTTTTATAATGCAGTCAAGTTTTATAATGCAGCATACCGAATTTGATTTATTAGATGTGTATGATTTATGAGTTTGAAAGCTGTGAGATGTAGGTTATGATTTTAAGTTGCTTCTATAGTTACTTACTAAGTTGCCACTCACTCCCCTCTTCTTTCTCTCCCTTTCAAATTGATTGTCACTGCCACTGTCATTTTGACTCGAGAAGTTCCTCAAGAGTGATTCCTACATACAGTATAAGGTATAGGGCTCCTAGTAAACCTGATCATGGGTCAGGCCAGGCAAGGCTTGGGTCGGGCCCATGATAGGTAATAATAAGTTTTATGTATGCCCAAGCTCGGCCCTAAAATTCGGGCTTGACTTTTTGTCCAAGCCTATTTTCATTTTTATACTACAAGCCCAAGCCCGGCTCGATCCGAAATAATTTTTTATATTTTATTTTTTTTATTATTTTATACCCTTTAAAATTTAATTTAATTTGTCAAAATTTGTATATCAATTTTCATATTAAATATTTATAATCATGTTTATTAATTAATAATGTTTTATATACATATAATTATATTACACTTAGTAAATATATATAAAAATTTTATTTAATATTAAAAAAGAAATATAAAAAATAAAAAAATATAAATTAGGGCCGAGCCGGGCCCGGTCTTTTAAAGGTTAAGCCTGGGCTCGAATTTTAAATGGGCCTAAAAATTTTGCCTAAGCCCGGTTATTGCATCAAATATTTTTGTCCAAACCCGACCAAATATCGAACGAGCCTTCGGGCTTTTGAGCAGGTCTAGTTCCCAGCAGGTTGTATAGACACAGGTGGATGATGACATAGTCTATCTTGTATTCTTTGGTTATGTGTGTGTATATATATATACTGTCTAGGAGGTAGGTTATATTTGAGATGATGTTAGTATGTATAAGATGATTTTTGTAGGATGATGTTAGTTTGATATTATCATATGGATTATAAACTGATGTTAGTTGATGTTAATGATATTATCATGCATGATGTTACATGGATTAATTAAAATATGAATGAAGTGGGACCTTAATGATTAAAAGATCACTTAAAATCGAAAAGTGACATATACATTCACCTACAAATGAATAAGCAAAGTAAAGGGATAAAAAAAAATTTGCCCACAAATTTAGGCTTTCGTAAGATTGCTAAAAGGGATAGGATGTGTCATATTATATACTTTAAAAGACGGAATCGAAAGATTTTCAACTTAACTTTAATCAACTACATCTTATTTTGTTCTATTATTTATACAATGTTTGATAAATCTTTAAAATTTAAAAATCATGAAACTTTATCTTTTTTTTTAATATGATATGAAGGCAAAATTTTAAAAAAAAATCGGAAATAATTCCTCCTATTTATTATATTTGAACTTTACTAGATCTTAGTCAAGGTGAGGTAAATATAGAGATTTTTTTATTGTTATAAAGAATTTCTTGGTCTTGATTCTAGTGAGGACAAAAAGTCCTCAATTAACAATTATTTTTGAGAATTGTCTAATATTTATGAAGCAGAAAGGGAGTAGTTCAACTTCAACCAAGGATAAGAAGAATCGTATGAAGAAACCGAGAGTGGTGGCGGCAGCAAAGGAAAAGGCATTTTGAATGCAATTAATGAAGCAGCAAAGAAGCTAAAAGGAAAAGCCAACAGATCTGGATCATCAACAATTTGATGAAGTTTTAACTTTAATGAGATAGCGTTTTTCTTAAGTCAAGACTTTCTTATAGACGATAACTGTGATCTTCTCTAATGGTGGAAAGAAAATCGACAAAAATTTTAGCTTCTATGGCTCGAGATGTTTTTTTGATGCAAGTTTTGTGATAACCGTAAATTTTTCATTTATTGGAAATTAGAAATATTGAAAATAAATATTAAAGAAAATAGATAAGAGGAAGTAAATAAATAAAATTTATTTATGAGATGGGAATATCGTTGAAATTCCCGAAATTTAAGGAAAGTGAGGAATTTAAAATTTGATAAATTGGAAATAAGGGAAGGATAAAATTATGGGAAATAATGAAGAGAAAAATTTAATTTAGAGAATGAAAATCCAAAATTTAATAAGAGAATAAGAAAATAAATGAAATATATTTATATAATTATATATTATATAAATGTATTTTTATACCAATACATATGTATTCAAAATATTATATAGTATATTTTGTAATACGTTGTTATATATATAGAAATGTATATATACTATTTCATAAATTCAAATAATACATATGTATATAAATATAATGTTTTATGTGTATATATAATTATGTAAATACATTTAGAAGAAAAGTAAGTATGGTTTTATATTAAAGTTTATATGTATAAATATTTTATTATAGCATTTATATAATTTATATATATAAATGTTACTTAATTTTAAGTATATATATAAATATACACATATATACTAGACATGTATTTTGTAATGTACAATATGTATTTTGTAAATAATATATATTGTATAATATTATATATGAAATAATGTATGTATAACATATAATATATATTATATGTATAAAATATATTGTATAATATATAGTATATAGTATACTAAAAATAGAAAGAAGACAAAAAACCAAAAAGGAAATGAAACAGAAAAGAAAAGGGAGGGAAAAATCGGGAAAGACCCGATCCTCCCCCAGCCAAGGGCCGACGGCGACAGAGCTGCCACCGCCGGCGAGGGAGGAAGGAGAAAGAGACGCCACCGGCCAGAGAAAGGAAAGAAGCTGCCCGCGGCGTGAAATGGAAAACGGAATCAACGGAAAACGAAAGAAATCCGAGAAGGAAAGAAAATGGCGGATGACGGTGTCGGCCGATCCAGGCACCGCCACTACCACCGAAGCTTCACCGGAGGAAGAGGAAGCTGATGGAGGCCACCGAAGGTGCAATGGAGGCAGAGGAACGCCGGCGAAGAGGAAGAAGAAACCGAGGCAAAACCGCCTCGATCCGCCGCTGTGCCGCCGATCCAGGGCAAACGGAGGGCACCGGCAAGTTCGTCGTGCAGCCGGCCAACTGAGGGATGCCTGAACCGCCGGAGAACTGGCTGCCGGTGAGGAACCGGCGAGGAAAGGAGATGGACCGGTCTGAACCGGTTTGACCGGGAAAGGAAGAAGAAAAAGAAAAAGAAAAAGAAAAAGAAAAAGAAAAAGAAAAAGAAAAAGAAAGAAAGAAAAGAAAAAGAGGAAAACGGAGAATTTCGGGAATTTAGAAAATTCCCGGAAATTCAACAACCCGGGATTTTTCAAAGTTCAGTAAGAAATCTTCCTGAGATTTAATTTTCAAAAAAATTAAATAAATTATGAAAAATTCTAAAAAAATTAGAATTTTATTTCCAAAAATTATTTTATGCAATCGGGATAAGGAATCGGGAGAAATGGAGTGCGGGCGCGATCGATAAGCGGAAGTCGCCGACCCGGAAAAAGGTAAGGGATGCATGTGCAGCACTGTAAGGATACTAAGTCTGCATATTTTAAATTGAAATATTTTATGCAAATATTTTATGAAAATTATTATGATGCATGATTTGCTGAAAATAATTTGGGAAGAAGTACTGGCTGAAAGATTTAAAACTGTATCTTTCCGTGCAGGAGGTTAGTAAATCGGCAGCCGTTATGCTGCCGAAAATTTTAGAAAAACTTTATAAAATCATATTAAATGATTTTATTTCCGAATTTCAATAGTAAATCACGAAACATGAGGAAATTACTAAATTTCATAAAACATGAATATAATGAGATGAAATTTTAAAATATTCATGTATTCGAGAATGGTGACAACGAAATCACCAAAAATTCTCGAAATAGATAAATTACACGAAATACGAGACGAAAGATGAAGTGAAATATAGTGAATATTTTTATAAATATTCACTAAAGGATTTTAATCCTTATGGTTTTAAATTATGGAATTTTATATTTATATAAATTCCATAAAAGTTTATTTTATGATGAAAACTACGGTTTTGAGATTGGTTGGCATTCCTATCATGCTGATGCATGATATGTGATATGTTTAGTCCCGGTCGACACCTGATCCGCGACCCACAGAGGACAATATAGATTATGGTCATAGATTTGACCGGTTTATTTCTGTACCCTTCGAGGTTTATAGTACGATAAGATTGATGTCTATCTTAGACTCCATAAATGATAGGTGATATGTCAAAAAGGAAAGTGTTTTACATGATAGGAAATCTTGTTTATGACTTGCATGTTATATGTTATAGTTTGGTTGTGGTTATTGAAGGTATAAATTGTATACTTTTTAGTGCTTGCATTTTGAGGAATGCATTATGCATAGGAATTAATTGAATTCCGAACCGTGGGAGCCACCTCTAGAATCCTTCGGGAACTAAGTGCTACACGAGCTTCGATGTGCTAAAGGCCTAACCGAGCAAAGACTCGATGATTTTACTGTGTGAGCCACCTATAGAATCCTTCGGGAACTAAGTGCTGCACGTGTTCTGATGTGTTAGTAAAGGCCAAACCGAGCAAAGACTCGATGATTTTACCGTGTGAGCCACCTCTAGAATCCTTCGGGAACTAAGTGCTGCACGTGTTCTGATGTGTTAGTAAAGGCCAAACCGAGCAAAGACTCGATGATTTTACCGTGTGAGCCACCTCTAGAATCCTTCGGGAACTAAGTGCTGCACGTGTTCTGATGTGTTAGTAAAGGCCAAACCGAGCAAAGACTGGATGATTTTACCATGTGAGCCACCTCTAGAATCCTTCGGGAACTAAGTGCTGCACGTGTTCTGATGTGTTAGTAAAGGCCAAACCGAGCAAAGACTCGATGATTTTACCGTGTGAGCCACTTCTAGAATCCTTCGGGAACTAAGTGCTGCACGTTTTCTGATGTTTTAGTAAAGGCCAAACCGAGCAAAGACTCGATGATTTTACCGTGTGAGCCACCTCTAGAATCCTTCGGGAACTATGTGCTACACGAGTTCTGATGTGTTAGTAATCAGTCTAAGTTCTGATGGGGATGCGACAAATGTCGAAGGATGAAATAGATCTTGTGCACATGACATATGATGTGTGTGATATATCGGATTATGTTTATATATGCCACTCAAACATGTGCTACTTGAATGTTCGTCTCTTTCACACTTAATCATACTGATAAAAAGAATGATGCCTTGTGAACTTAAGAATGGAATAGATTTTAATAGCTTATTTTGCTTTTTAAAGGACGGTACTAATTAAGAGAGTACATTAAAACATGAAATGAGTTTTAAAGAAATAAGATGATGATTTAACTAATATTCTTTTCAAGGAATATACGAATATTAATTATTTTATTTAAATGCTTTATTTCGTAGAAGTATTATTTTGAAAAGAATATGAAAAAGGTTATGAAAGATTGAAAAGGAAAAAGATTTATTAATTCAAAACAAAAAAAAGAAAAATTTCTCTCTACAGTTGCTTCTAGATTCCGTAACAAGTATGGTATTCTAAAATACCTACCTTACTCCATTCGGATCCCTAGCTGACTATAGTATCCTTCCTACATGCGAGCCTAGAGCCCATAGGAAAAAAAAAAGAAAAAGATTTTCAGCATATAGGAAGCTGAGTATCAAGTGAGACATATAATTCTCTTACTGAGCCGTGGTTTTGCTCACCCCTTAATTTTCAACATTTCAGGTTTTGATGAATGTGAGTTCAGTGGATTGTGGATCCTGGCTGTACACGAAGGACAATGTGTCAGGCCGACTAATTATTTGAGGTATGATCATTTATTCTCTGTATTTAGACACGTCAACAGTACTACTTATCTCATTAATTACGATAGGGGATGTGTATAATATAAACAATATTATGTAAAATTGTTTAACAGTCAGTACAAGTGAAGTATCGCAGACAGCCCAACCGGTTAAGTTGTGTACAATAAGGTAAAAAAATGTGGTCACGGGTCGTGACAAGTTTCTTCTATTGTTTCAGAATTTGCATTCTTGACATGTTGAAGAATCATTGGAGGCCATCGAACCACTCAAAATCCAAATTCATTATGCATGTTAACATGCCTTAAAGTTTGGTTTGAAGCGGAATCTCGTAATATTGAACTTGGAATGGCCAATGAATTCGCTGATAATATTTTAGAGGAGGATGAAGAAATTTCTAGAGCAATCCATATAAATTATAAGGTATAGGTAATAACCTATTTCTTTTTTGTAAATTGTATGTAAAATTGTAAAAATGTTTAATCATAGTAAATATTTTTATGGACTATGGTCTCGTAGTTTTTACCTTTATAACTTTTGAAGGAGTTTTCTACGTAAAAAATCTTTAGTCTCCTACTCTCTCTTTTTTCTCCTTTATTATATTCATTTATTATTATTGTTCAATACCAAATTAATTAATTTTATAATTATATTTTTTTAAAAAATAAATAAATATTTAAAATACAAAATGAATGAATATTTTAAAAAACATACTAAATAAATGAATAAATATTTTAACTGCAAAATGATAAGTTTACTTATATTTTAAACGATAACTACAATTATATTTCAAATGTAATAAATAAGTTTAACAAAATTAAAAAAATTTAAAATTATTATAATTTTTTTAAACTAACAGTTTTATTAAATAATTTATAATAACTTTATCATAAAATCATAAAATCATTATTTATTATTTTATTATAACAATAATTTTATTAGATAATTTTATAATAACTTTATCTTTAAATTACAATTACTTTAATTAAATAAATTAATAAATATTTATTTTGAATTAATATATTAATATATAAATTTTAAAAATAAATAAAAATAGAAAAACCAGGCTAGTAGGTTCGACCCAATTTTTAACAAACCAAGCAACTGAGCCGGACTAGTTCAAGTGTTGTTAATTATTGAATCGGCCCAGTTCAAACCAGTTTTCATTATTTGTGGGTCAAAACTGGTCTAACCCAATCCAGAACTGGCCCGGTCCAACACACAAGTAGCTCTATCGTTAACCAACCCTTTTATTTAGAGCTAATTACAAATAGTATCTTTTCTACGTAGTTTCAGATATCCACAGTAGACACCATATTTTGTCTAGGAACTAATTTGTAAAAAATAAAAAAATAAAATAACTAACTTGATTAATTAGGTGGTCTTGTAATTAACATTAGGTTAGGAGAATTATTTAATTGGATATTTTAATTAGGATAATTATAAATTTTAGAATTGAATTTTAAGAAAATATGGCTCTTTAGGAAATTGTAGCAAAAATTCTTTAGGTTATAAAAATAAATATAAACATAGAAAAATATAATGTTAAGATAAAATAAGAAAGTAAGAAATTTTAGCAAATAAATAAATATTAGTGAAATCATAAAGATGAATATAATTTTTTTCCGATGATGACATTACAAGGAGAATTACGCTTAAATAATGCTTTGGAAATCTCTAGGTGAAAAGATTTCCTTCATGATCTGACCAACTTAATGGAGGAACTGAAAGAAATTTAAAGAAACAAGTAATTCATATTCATTTTCTAATAAAAATAAATAATTATAATAATAAATAACAATAGATAATAGTGAAAAATAACAAAATAATAGATTAAAAGGATAATAGTTATTGAGTGTGAGAACCGATTATTTTGTATTATACATGTGTATTTATATGTAATTTGATTTATTTTGATTATATTTGTAAATTTTAAGTAAATAGTGATGTGGGCTCCACTTAGATTTTTGTGCCCAAATGTATATATGATTAAAGGAACAGTGTATAAATGGTGAAATAATGATTTATGGAAATTTTAAGACCAAAATACCTTGTTTGCATCATTTTGTGAAGTATGACAAACAAATTGAAAAATGACAGTTACGTCATGAGGGTATTTTCGTAAATTGCACCTAAACTAAAATGAATTGGGACAAAGTAAAAATACCATGTTATTCTACATGAAAAGTAGTTTAAGACAACAATAATGGATTTATCAAATCAGTTGTTAAATTGGAGAAATTCAACGGCGGGTTGTGAGGGTAAAATCGTAATTTCTCACTATCCGTGCACCGCTTGTCGACGAAACTACTTCTAATCATCAAGATACATTAAATAAGATCATTTGGTGATGGAGTCTGAAAATTTGGAGTACGATTACATCGTTTTACGACTGCAGGAACTTAAGGGCAAAATTATCCAAAATTTTCATAACTATGGGCATTTTGGTCAAATTGCCCATTTTCAGAATTCTCTTCATATTTCCTTCAGAAGCCCAATGACACTATTCATGGTCTTCCTCATTTGTCTCCCTCGCCATTTCTAAGGAAAAGGGAAGAAAGAAAATTCAAGTATTCATATTACCTAAACTAGCCAAAATTTCAACAAACCTATAGCTAGGAAATTTCTCTACTTTCTCTCCTTTACCTACTCATACCAATAGACCATAGAATAAGTGGCAAAATAAGGAGAAAAGAAGCTTCAAAGATTTGGTCAAGGTATTTGATTTACCATCCATTATGCTTCTTGGAATTTTAATGGTGTAGAATGATTCCTTTAAGCATGATGATCATGTTTGTGGTCTTAGTTTCAATTAAATCTTGCACAATCAAATTTGACTATAAGAGGGGGTTTCGGCCAGACTTGTACCTAGGGAATTTATGGGTTTTCATGCATGGAAATGGTGCCAAAATGGAAGATAAGCAAGGCTAAACTAGAATGTAAGATTAACTTGTTGAAAAACCACAAAAATGGCTAAGGGAAGATTCGGCCATGGCAAAGGGAACCTGATTCATGGCTGATCTTGATGGTTTGAGAGTAGATTTAGACTGTAGAGATTACAAGGAATCTGCTGATATGCTTGGATTTGAAAGCTGACACAAAACGAAGAAGTTATGTTATGCTACCGATAAAAATTATACTGCAAAAATATTTGTCGTGTCCTATGTGGCTGCACTTTGATATAAATAATAGCTTAAAAATAAGTATTAAATAAGCTAATAATTTTGGTGGAATTATTTGCAGCCTGAGAGTTACGGTTTTCGAGTGGTGCGATCGAGAAGCTTGATTTCATCAAACAGGTAAAAGATACGTGTGTGATCTGTAAAGATATCCCGAATGCATGATTTTAATGCATTTAATTTTATAAGGATATTTGTGATATGAAATGCTTTGAAAATTGTGGAATTGTGGCTGTTTGTGGATTTGGAACTGTATTGAAATTGCACAAGGCTAGGGAAATAGCAGCCGTTATGCTGCTGAAATTTCTTTAAAAATATCATGAAATATTTTAATGCATATTTGAATACTTTCCTAGCCTTGAAAATGATGAATTTAATATTTTTCATAAAACATGAATATACCAAAAAATATTATTTAAATATTCATGTTATCGACTTTCATGAAAGTGAGATTATTGAAAATTCCTCCTACATGTTTTATAGTACATGAAATGTTCTAAAGGGGGAAAGTGGAAAAGTGAATATTTTATAATTGATTTCCATAAATGTTCATTTTATGATGTAATAAAACCTTTATGGACTAACTGATGATTTTATCTATTTTATTGATTTCCATAAAGGTGATGTGATGATGAGAACACTATTTTGAGACTGATAGGCCCCTTTGTCATGTTGATATGTGATATGTGACATGTGATATTTATTCAGTCCCGGTTGACACCTGATCAGTGTACGACCCAGGACAATTATAGATTATGGCCATAGATCTAACATGATGATTATTCTACCCTACGGGGATTATAGCATGATATAATTCGGGTGATGCCTTAGTCTCCACTGTTTTATGATATGAAAAAGTGATGATTTTAAATGAATGATGACATGAAAAGATGAATGGTTATTTATATATTTTAAATGAGATGAATGATGGCTTTCTAAGCAGTTTACTGTACTAAATTAAGTACAATACTGTTTATGAGATTGTAGTGATATATGTGATATGTTTGGAAAAAGGAAATGGAAAAGGGTTAATCTAATATTCTTTTATGATTAATTTGAATATTAGATTATATGATTAAATGTTTTACATGTTGAAAGTAATGATTTGAAATGCATATGAGATGTTATGGGAAAAGTAATTTATTTAAAAAATCATTACTTACTCCCTATAGTCGCTTTTAGGTTTCGGGACAAGACAAGTATTTCAAAATACTTTCCTTACTCCATTCGGATCCCTAGTCAACTATAGTGTCCTTCCTATTAGGGTCCTTAGTACACCTATAGGAAATAAATGACTTCATAGCATATAGAATTTCGCGATATCAAGTATTACATACAATTCTTTTACTGAGTCGTGGTTTGCTCACTCTGTGATAACCGCAAATTTTTTATTTTTGAAAATAAATATTAAAGAAAATAGAAGAGGAAATACATAAATTAAGGTAAATAAATAAAATTTATTTACGCGATGGGAATATCGTTGAAATTCCCGAAATTGATGAAGTGAAGAAATGGAGAAAATTAATTTGGATAAAATTGAGGATATTTAATTTGGATAAATGGAAATCCAAATTAAATAAGAAAATGAGAAAAGAATATAAGATATATTTATATAATTATATATTATATAAATATATTTTTATACAAATACATATGTATTGAAATACTATATAGTATATATTAATATACATTAGTATATATATGTATATATACTATTTAGTACATTTAAATAATACATATGTATGTAAATATGATCTTTTATGTATATATATATATATATAAATATATACATATATAAGAAAAGTAAATATTATTTTTATCAAAATATATATATATTGTAATACAATATATATCTATAAATGCATATATATATATATGAAATATATATTAATTCAAATTATATATATGTATTTTGTGTAAAATATATATATGTTATATTATATTTATATATATAATATATAAAAAAAAGAAACAGAAAAGAAATGGAAGGAGTCGGGACACCCCGACCCCTTCCCAGCCAAGGCCGACGGCGGTTTCAGTGGCCACCGTCAGCGAGACGAGAGAGAAGAGGAAAAAGGGACGACACCGAAGACATGAGAAGAGGCGACCGGCGACAGGAAAAACGGAAAACAGAAGTGAAATCGAAGTGGGCACCGGCAAAAGCTGGGAAAGAAAAAGAAAGAGGATCTGGCGGTGCCGGCAGAATTGGCCACCGCCACTGCCACCGAAGCATCGTCGGAGGGAGAGGAAGAGGATGGAGGCCACCGTTGGGGCGGAGAACGGCGGAGGAGGACCGGCAAAGAGGTGGAAGAGACTGGACCTAAAGCGAGTCGGTCCGCCGCCGTGCCGCCGATCCAGGCCGAACGGAGACCACCATCAGACTCGCCGTGCCGTCGGCCAGCTGAAGGGCGCTTGAACCGCTGGAGAACGGCCGCCGGCGAGAAACCGGCTAGGAGGGACACTAACCGGTCTGACGGGAAAGGAAAAGAAAAAGAAAGGAAAAGGAAAAAGAAAAAGAAAAGAAAAGAAAGAAAGAAAAGAGGAAAAAGAAGAAAGAGAGAGAAAAAGGAGAATTTCGAAAATTACGAAAAATCTTGAGAATTCGCAAACCCGAGAATTACGGGAATCGGTAAGAAATCCCGGAAAGTGATAAATTATTTAAATAATTTATTTATTTAAATAATTATGAAAAAATTTTAAAATTTAGAATTTTAATTTCCAAAAAATTCCCTCGATGACCGAGCCGATGGAATCGGGCGAGGTGAACACGGGCGCGACGAACGAGTTAGTCGCTGACCCGAAACAGGTAAGGGATGCATGTGCAGCACTGTAAGGATATTCAGTTTGTATGATTTTAATTATGAAATATTTTATGAAAATATTTTATGAAAATATTGCGATGAATGATTGGTTGGAAATTTGTGGTGATGCACTGGCCGGATTTTAAACTATATTTTTCATGCAGGAGGCTAGCCAATCGGCAACCGTTATACTGCCGAAAAATTATCGACAATTATCGAAAAATTCTAGAAAATTTCATAAAATCATAATAAATGATTTTATTTCACGAGAAATGATTTTCAACCTCGAAAATCAAGAAAATGAGTATTTTCCATAAAAACATGAATAAAATGAGAGTAATTTTAAAATGTTCATGTTTTCGAGAATGGTGATAATGAAATCACCGAAAAATCTCTTCGAGAATGGTGATAATGAAATCACCGAAAATTCTCTTGATATGTAAATTTCAAGTAATACGAGATAGAAAATGAAAGGAAATAAAGTGAATATTTTTATATATATTTCTTAAAAATTCACTAAACGGTTTTATAACCTTTATGGTTTTAAATGATGAAATTATATATTTTTATAAATTCTATAGAGGTTTTCTGATGACGAAAAATATGGTTTTTGAGACTAGTTGGCATCCAATCATGCTGATATGTGATATGTGATATGTGACATGTAATATGTGATATGTGATATGTAGTCCCGGCCGACACCTGATCAGTGATCCGCCGAGGACAATTATAGACTATGGCCATAGATCTGACATGATTATTTATACCTTGCGGGGTCTATAGCATGATATGAGTAACGACCCAATGGACGGGTTGGGCGTGTGTGCCTAAGTCTCCATATATGAAAATGTTTTACATTATATGTGATACGTGAAATGAAAGTGATTTACAACATTTTACATAATGCTTATTTCAGTACTGATTTTAGTACTATGAGATGATTTTCATATGACATGTAATATGAATATGTAATATGTTTTCAAAAGGAAGAAGAGTTTATAAGTTTAATATTCTTACTATGATTTGAAATTGAATATTAGACTATATGTGACATGAATATGTGATATGTTTTCCAAAAAGGAAAGAGGAGGAAAAATAAATCTAATATTCTTATTTTGGAAATTTAAATTGAATATTAGATTTAAATGATGTATATGTTATACGAAAATGATTTAATAGCTGATTTTGCTATTTAAAGTACTGTACTTATTATGGTTGTATAGTAAAATATGAAATGAGTTTTAAATGAGAATGATGAGAATTTAACTAACATTCTTTTCAAAGAAAATATGAATATTAGTTACTTTATTTAAATGCTTTATTTTATAAAAGCATTATTTTGAAAAGAATATGAGAATATTATGGAATAAAAAGGTAAAAAGGATTAAAATTCCAAACGAAAAGGAAATTATTCTCTACAGTTGCTTCTAGGTTCCGAGACAAGATAGGTATTTCAAAATACCTACCTTACTCCATCCGGATCCCTAGCCGACTGTAGTATCCTTCCCACATGTGAGCCTAGAGCCCATAGGAAAAATGAAAAAGTTTTTCAGCATATAGATAGCTGAGTATCAAGTGAGGCATATAATTCCCTTACTGAGCCGTGGTTTTGCTCACCCCTTAATATTATTATTTCAGGTTTACGAGGACTAAAAGCCTGACATCTAAAGTACTTCGGCTGTGCATTTGGGGACGATGCGACAGCTTGATTTATTACATAAGGTACGATCATTTATTTTCTGTATTTAAACTTATCTACAGTACTACTTCCTTATGAATTAAGATAGGGGATGTAATTCATATTATAATTTAATATGAAATTGTTTATATGTAAAAGAAAAGTAAAGTATCGCAGACAGCCCAACCAAATAAGATGTATAAAATAAGGTGAAAAATAGGGTCACGGGCTGTGACAGATTTAATGGTATCAGAGCATGGTTGGCCTGATGTCTGTGAATACTTTTGGAAGGAAAAAGTATTAAACATCCCCAGTAGTACTGTGTCGTCTGAATACACAGAGAAAATAAATGATTGTAAATTGAGTAAAATGATTTAAAGGGAGTGAGAAAGTATAAATTGAGAATGTGAAAGTGGAAAATATGCTCAAAAATTACCAGAAAATTGGTGATTCTTATAATCTAAATGAAGGCCTGTTCGGTAAGAAATCGAAAAGGCCTCGGTGAGGGCCCCGCCAGTACTTTACGATCTGAATCGAACTGAGACCTGAAAATGATGGTATGAAGGAGGGGAATGACATATCATCATTAAATAAACTTTAAGATCACCGATTGAGGGTAATTGAAAGAGAGAGAAAATTTTTGGCCAAAAATGACCAAAATACCCCTGACTCCAAAATTTTACAAGAAGTCAGAGTAGACTAACAGAGGTTGGAATTGAGTAATTTGACAGAGAAATTAATGATGTAAAGCTGCATTTCATGCAAAATAATCCAATTATGGATTCTAGTGAACTTCTCTGTCGAAATCGAATGAGATTGAAATTGCTGAAATAAGTATGAGAAAGGATACTATCAGCATATGGAGGATAAGGCCTTTGGTTTAAAGGTATACTGAGGAGAAAGAAATAAATGTCGAAATGACGAAAATGCCTTTATGTTGGGCGAAGTTCGGAATAGTGATAAAAACCGAGCTGAATTGGAATCCATTGATGGTGATGAAGCTAATGATGGCATAAAAGACAATATATGAGTATAACGATCCCGATTATAAATTTCATTACACTTAAGTTACTAATGTGACCCGAATGGTTATAGGAAAGTCGCAAGATGAGCGACTCTATTATTGATTTTGAGGGTCTGAATTACGAGTGTATCAATTCGGATAACTATTACGGGATCGTGGATATTATGAAAGTGAAATGAATACAGAAACTGATTGAGAAAGTAGATAGTACAGATAATGAAATCCATAACAGTACGATTGATCGAGGTTCTATACACTTATTCTATTTTGAGATATTAAATGAATATTTATTTATAGAACCGTAGCATTTGGAGACATGCATTGCAAATTGATGTACTGTATGGAGTATTGTAAATTGGAGAATAATTATAAGAACAGTAAAGTGATAAAAAGAAGAAGATGACAGCTAACCTAAGTTCTTCAGGACCCTTGAAACAAAATGAGACGGGCGACCCAATGATGGGCGACCCGTAATGGACAATATGATGTGAGATGTGGACGAACTATGTGGTCGCCGACTCACTTTTAAGGGTAAACCTGGGGCGAAAGGATCGCCTACGGGATGCTCGCCGACGGCCGATTCGAACGGGCGGGACTCTTACAAGGAGCTTAATGGTAATACGAGTGTAAGGAACTAGGTACATACGGGTACCAGGGTTCAAACCTCGTGGATAATATGCTCAAGGGAGTTAAACCTGAATTTATTAAATGAACTTGATTCCAAAGTTAATTACAGTGGTAATAAATTGGTTAGCTGTAACATGTGTTGATAACTGTTGTACTTACTACAGCTTACTAGAATGAGATTTGTAAGGCTGTAAAGTGTGAGTAAACAATGAAATCAAGGTAGAGTATGAGTCGAAATGAACCGAATAGTAAATGTCTCTGCCTTGAGAATATACATTGTAAATGATAGGACATGAGGATGAAATGTCCGAATTAATAAGAAATGGGTGATTAAAGAAAGTATCGGATTTGATTTTCGATAGAACTTCCAGAGTTATATAAATTGGAGGAATCGAGATAACATTGACTCGATTTTTGCATATGGAATCTGATTCTAAGCTTATATCGGAGAACTTAAGAAAATCCGAAAGCTTAAGAAATCCACTCTGAAAAATGTGAGAATAATGAAATGCACGTGTATAAGAGGTGATTGAAGGAAATACAGATAACGTAAATTGAGGATAAGAAAGTTATCTGTATAAGTGTAAGTGAGAGAAGCACTGATGATATTGAGATGTAGATGAAATAAAGTGATATAGTAAATGTTTACTATCTAATAAAGTTCTTATGAAGAACAAATAATCATCCATATAGAATTGATGCCTTAAATTGATTAATCGGAGATGTATAAGGAGTTCATAAGACAAATCTTTGTAAAAAGGCATAATCAGTTGAAAAGTTGAAGACTAATGGTCATAAGATGATAATGATTAGAACTCGGAGTGAATTTTACTAGTTCCTATTGAGGTTACGAGGTTAATGATTTGCCTTGTGAGGTATATAAGTCTAAAGAATTAGGCATCCATCTATGGATAAAATGATGAGATACTGATACAGTCTAAGGCATAAATGGAAAATGAGCAGCATAGTGGTGTGACCCTACGGACTCTCAAAGACTGTGATTTATATAACAAGATTGGCAAATAGAAGATTTAGCTAGACAGTATCTTTATCTAAGATATATAATCTTGAATGACAGAGCGATGAGGATCTGTCTAGGTTGAAGAGATAATGAGTAAGATACGGAATGTACTGGGTCTAGCTAAATACTATTGCCAGTCTATAGGAGAGTTATGGGTTAACTGCTCTACAGATGTGATTAATAAGTAAAGAAATTAAAGTCAGTGGATGAATAAACGTAAAGATGATATGTAAAAAGTTAAAGGAGTTAATAACGGAATACTGTACCACTGAGGAAAAATGAGCAAAATGATAATGAAGGAAAAGATGAATATGTAATAAGAGGATAAGTACATGATGAAAAAGGAACACGAATATGACGTAGTTCCCGAAGTTAAAAGCTAACAGTGATTTTGTGGTTATCACATGATTATGGTTGGATATAAGATCAAGCCAAACTCGATAAAGGAAAGGTAATCATACTCCAAGGAGTAAAGAAATGATCTACATTTTACTGCCAGTAATGTAAATGGAAAAATGATAAATATATATACCACTTCGAAATGATGGAAATAGTGGAGTTATATGTATAATTAGATGATTAAATTGATAATTATAGATTCAATGATGAAGCTAAATAATGAGAAGATTAAATTATAATTTGATGATGCCATGATGGAATCTAAATTATCAAAAGAGTATATTCTCCGGTATATTCTAAAACCTAAGTGATATAGAGTATACCATAAGAATAAGAGATGTAATGATGAGATTACATGGAAGTAGATATGGGGAGGAAATAATTCTCCTGATTAAATTATGGTAAAAGATGGTGAATGGTAAAGTCTGCAAATGAATTGCAGCATTTGATGAAATAAATATGAAAAGAATATTGGAGATAATAATGAAGAATCTATAAGAGATATGATAATATGGAAGTGATTATAGACTGATAGTCTAATGGAATCACTTCTCCTTTATCAAACTCTTAGATTCTATAGTGCCATAGTCGAAATATGATTATAAAAGGATGAGAATGTATGTGAAGTTCCAGTGAGTACTAGATGTGATGGGAATCTCTAAGTAGCTATATGTTATGGGAAATAGCAAAAGGCTCTAAGATTCCAAATTTATAGACAGCACCGCTCCATACATGATGTAAATATGTGAGCGTAATATAGAAACGCTTGCTAATATGTTAATAGAGCGGATGCATGAGATGTGAAAGCTACTGGACAATTACATACTATTGATTAAAATCGGTAAATGATAATTATCGAAATGTATCGACTTGGCACCAAATAAGGAAGATGAATGAGGAACAATATGAATCATATGTGAGATGAAAAGGAGTAGAAATGGATAACTTTCAATTGATAAGAAATTTAAGGGAGTATAAGTATATGATGAGAAATGATATATAGGGGTATAAAGGCGATTATGATGTTAAAAGGATACTGGCAGTATAATTTGAAAGATGATTGAGAGGACAAGAATAATAAGTATACAGGATGCTACCACCTTATGAATTAAGTTAAATTCGGAGGACCGAATTCCTTAATGTGGGGAGAATGTGATAACCGCAAATTTTTTATTTTTGGAAATAAATATTAAAGAAAATAAAAGAGGAAATAAATAAATTAAGGTAAATAAATAAAATTTATTTACGAGATGGGAATATCGTTGAAATTCCCAAAATTGATGAAGTAAAGAAGTGGAGAAAATTAATTTGGATAAAATTGAGGAAATTTAATTTGGATAAATGGAAATCCAAATTAAATAAGAAAAAGGAGAAAAGAATATAAGATATATTTATATAATTATATATTATATAGATATATTTTTATACAAATACATATGTATTGAAATACTATATAGTATATATTAATATACATTAGTATATATATGTATATATACTATTTAGTACATTTAAATAATACATATGTATGTAAATATGATCTTTTATGTATATATATATAAAAATATATACATATATAAGAAAAATAAATATTATTTTTATCAAATATATATATATATTGTAATACAATATATATCTATAAATGCATATATATATGAAATATATATTAATTCAAATTATATATATATGTATTTTGTGTAATATATATATATGTTATATTATATATATATATATAATATAATATATATAAAAAAGAAACAGAAAAGAAATGGAAGGAGTCGGGACACCCCGACCCCTTTCCACCCTTCCCAGCCAAGGCCGACGGCGGTTGCAGTGGCCACCGTCGGCGAGACGAGAGAGAAGAGGAAAGAGGGACGACGCCGGAGACATGAGAAGAGGCGATCGGTGACAGGAAAAACGGAAAACAGAAGCGAAATCGAAGCGGGAACCGACGAAAGCCGGAAAAGAAAAAGAAAAAGGATCTAGTGGTGCCGGCGGAATTGGCCACTGCCACTGCCACCGAAGCATCGTCGGAGGGAGAGGAAGAGGATGGAGGCCACCGTTGGGGCGGAGAACAGTGGAGGATGACTGGCGAAGAGGTGGAAGAGACCGAACCTAAAACGAGTCGGTCTACCGTCGTGCCGCCAATCCAGGCCGAATGGAGACCACCATCAGACTCGCCGTGCCGTCGGCCAGCTGAAGGGCGCTTGAACCGTCGGAGAACCGGCCGCCGGTAAGGAACCGGCGAGGAGGGACACTAACCGGTCTGACGGGAAAGGTAAAGAAAAAGAAAGGAAAAGGAAAAAGAAAAAGAAAAAAAAAAGAAAAAGGAAAAGAAAGAAAGAAAAGAGGAAAAAGAAGAAAGAGAGAGAAAAAGGAGAATTTCGAAAATTACGGGAAATCCCAAGAATTCGGAAACCCGAGAATTAGAAGAATCGGTAAGAAATCCCGGAAAGTGATAAATTATTTAAATAATTTATTTATTTAAATAATTATGAAAAAATTTTAAAATTTAGAATTTTAATTTCCAAAAAATTCCCTCGATGACCGAGCCGATGGAATCGGGCGAGGTGAACACGGGCGCGACGGACGAGGCAGTCGTCGACCCGAAACAGGTAAGGGATGCATGTGCAGCACTGTAAGGATATTCAGTCTGCATGATTTTAATTATGAAATGTTTTATGAAAATATTTTATGAAAATATTGCGATGAATGATTGGTTGAAAATTTGTGGTGATGCACTGGCTGGATTTTTCATGCAGGAGGCTAGCCAATCAGCAGCCGTTATACTGCCGAAAAATTATCGAAAATTATCGAAAAATTCTAGAAAATTTCATAAAATCATAATAAATGATTTTATTTCACGAGAAATGATTTTCAACCACGAAAATCGAGAAAATGAGTATTTTCCATAAAAACATGAATAAAATGAGAGTAATTTTAAAATATTCATGTTTTTGAGAATGGTGATAATGAAATCACCGAAAAATTTCTTCGAGAATGGTGATAATGAAATCACCGAAAATTCTCTTGATATGTAAATTTCACGTAATACGAGATGAAAAATGAAAGGAAATAAAGTGAATATTTTTATATATATTTCTTAAATATTCACTAAACGATTTTATAACCTTTATGGTTTTAAATGATGAAATTATATATTTTTATAAATTCCATAAAGGTTTTCTGATGATGAAAAATATGGTTTTTGAAACTAGTTGGCATCCTATCATGCTGATATGTGATATGTGATATGTGACATGTAATATGTGATATGTGATATGTGATATGTAGTCCCAGCCGACACCTGATCAGTGATCCGTCGAGGACAATTATAGACTATGGCCATAGATCTGACATGATTATTTATACCTTGCGGGGTCTATAGCATGATATGAGTAACGACCCAGTGGACGGGCTGGGCGTGTGTGCCTAAGTCTCCATATATGAAAATGTTTTACATGATATGTGATACGTGAAATGAAAGTGATTTACAACATTTTACATAATGCTTATTTCAGTACTGATTTTAGTACTATGAGATGATTTTCATATGACATGTAATATGAATATGTAATATGTTTTCAAAAGGAAGAAGAGTTTATAAGTTTAATATTCTTACTATGATTTGAAATTGAATATTAGACTATATGTGACATGAATATGTGATATGTTTTCCAAAAAGGAAAGAGGAGGAAAAATAAATCTAATATTCTTATTTTGGAAATTTAAATTGAATATTAGATTTAAATGATGTATATGTTATACGAAAATGATTTAATAGCTGATTTTGCTATTTAAAGTACTGTACTAATTATGGTTGTACAGTAAAATATGAAATGAGTTTTAAATGAGAATGATGAGAATTTAACTAATATTCTTTTCAAAGAAAATATGAATATTAGTTACTTTATTTAAATGCTTTATTTTATAAAAGTATTATTTTGAAAAGAATATGAGAATATTACGGAATAAAAAGGTAAAAAGGATTAAAATTCCAAACGAAAAGGAAATTATTCTCTACAGTTGCTTCTAGGTTCCGGGACAAGATAGGTATTTCAAAATACCTACCTTACTCCATCCGGATCCCTAGTCGACTGTAGTATCATTCCCACATGTGAGCCTAGAGCCCATAGGAAAAATGAAAAAGTTTTTCAGCATATAGATAGCTGAGTATCAAGTGAGGCATATAATTCCCTTACTGAGCCGTGGTTTTGCTCACCCCTTAATATTAACATTTCAGGTTTACGAGGACTAAAAAGTACTTCGGCTGTGCATTTGGGGACGATGCGACAGCTTGATTTATTACATAAGGTACGATCATTTATTTTTTGTATTTAAACTTATCTACAGTACTACTTCCTTATGAATTAAGATAGGGGATGCAATTCATATTATAATTTAATATGAAATTGTTTATATGTAAAAGAAAAGTAAAGTATCGTAGACAACCCAACCAAATAAGATGTATAGAATAAGGTGAAAAATAGGGTCACGGGCTGTGACACACTCCTTTATTTTAACATCTACAGATTAATTCCAGTGACTGCGTGATTACCATCCGAGGATTTTCGGCTGCGCTTTGAGTACCCCGAGGCAGTTTAGTACAGATCCTGGAGGTATAATCCTTTATTTTATATGTTCAGGCTTACTTTACAGTACTTATGTGTTGTGTTATAAACAAGGGATGTAAACGAGAGATAAATTATGATATGTAAATATTTTACAAAATGGTAAATCATGGCCATAAATGTTTACGGTAAAAAAAAGGAAATGGGAATTAAAGGCATCGCAGACAGCCTAACCATTATAAAATGTGGGGAGAAAAGGTAAAATACTGTATATTCAGGATGTGACATTGAGGATGAGTATTAATTATTCCGATGATAAGATTCTAAGGAGGGTTACACTTAAGTAATGTTTTGGAAATCTTTAGATAAGAAAATTTCTTTCAAAGTTCGAC
Source organism: Heritiera fomes (assembly GCA_032173925.1). Taxonomy (NCBI): domain Eukaryota; kingdom Viridiplantae; phylum Streptophyta; class Magnoliopsida; order Malvales; family Malvaceae; genus Heritiera; species Heritiera fomes. Next base: position 19,091,414 of record JAPDPM010000009.1, read on the forward strand.
AAGCTTAATAGAGGATTTAAAAGGAATTTTTATAAAAATAATTTATATTTAGTTTCTAAAAATAAATAAAGGTAAGAGTTAATAAAATAAAAAATAATAAATGATAAAAATAAAATAGGATAATTTGGGTAAAGGAGTCAAAGTTAGGAAATTTTCATAAAATATCAAAATTCATCTAACAATAGAGCCTCTTCAAGCAAGTCGCATAGTACTGTGATACTTAGAAATATTTTTCAATATTAATAATATCAAAACTAAAGATTAACCTAAGTAAATTTAAAAGATAACATAAGACTAAGTGGTACTATTTTAAGATGAGCGTTGTGGGGTGCTAATCTTTCCTCGCACATAATCGTACTCACGAGTCTAAGAATCTTTGAATGTAGACTAAGCCTTTTCTTTAGACAAGAATAAGTGACTAATCATAGCTTAAGTTTGAATGGTTGGTGACGATTCTGTGAATTTAAGTCTAACGAGTTAGATTTTAAAACTTAGTACATTACGATATCCATAACTATATTCCAGTTCATATATGTATCAATCTGTGATGATCAATATATCGTCACTCTCAAACATACATTATAATCTTAAAGCATTTAATCGTTAAGTCTCATCCAATGTCGATACATCATACCATAGAACGTCAAAAAATTATAAAAATAGCTCATTATCCTAAATTACATCACATCCTATAGTACTATAACAAAAATTAGCCTAAAACAATAAATACATATAAAAGAAAATATGTATACCAAAATAAGCAACAAGAGTTGCCTCAGGAGTCGGGACAGTATTTCAAGCCACAAAGGTGTTCTAGATAGATCCAAAATATTATATATATTACATAAAAGAAAAAAAAAGACAGGCTTTTAAGGCTTGTCGGTGAGTGGGTTTTCACCCACTACTATTGCTATTATATAAAAATAAAAGATTAAAAAAAAACTAAAGCGACAAGCTTCCTGAGAAGCTTCTCACGTGAATTGGTGTGACAAGCTTCCACAGTGTGGGATTGGGTCAAAACCCATCCCACCCCAAAGTTTGCTTTGGCAGACTTTAAGAAAAAAATAATAACAATAAAAATAAAAAAAAGTTAAAAAAATATAATAATTTTACAAGCTTCACGAGGAAGCTTGTCACGTGAGTGGGTTTTCACCCATTCACCATAACGTCTGCTGTCAGCAGACTTGAAAAAAATAAAAAAAAGAAAGTGACGGGAAAAGAAAGGAAAGAATGAAAAAAAAAAGAGAAAGGAGAAGAGGAAGGGAGGAAGGGAAGAAGAGAAAGGGACAGTGCCAAAGAAGGAGAGTTGTCGCTGGACAGCTGACGAACCTGGGGAGGCCGACAACGGCAACAGGTTAGGAGAGAGAAAGAGAGACAGAGAAGGAAGTAAATATAAAAAAAGCGAGAAAGATAAAAAAAGGGAAGAAAATTTTGAGAAACATTTTTTTAGATTTTCAAGCTTAAAAGGGGTAAGAGAAATATAGTTTTATTTAATAAATTAATATATATTTTTTTATTCATTTGTTTCTAAGCATATGGATGTTGTTTGGAATTGTAGCTCAATCAAAAAGAAGTGAACGGTGGAATTTGATTGAGCTTGGAGGTTGACAAAGTGCTCAGCTTTGGTATTGGATAAGATATTCATATCAAGTAGTAGAATTTTATTGTATTAGATTAGTTAAATTTGAAATATTGTAATATGTCATTGATAATTACTAAGATGTTATGAAATGATGCTATAGCTTTAATGGAACTATTGTGAATATTATTTGAGATCGTTGTGAAGTGTGAAATGGTATTAAGTACTATAAAAAAAGGGAAGAAATTTGTGGTTAGAATGTATTTGAAAACTTGATTGAATACCTCGAGAAAACTGTTAGCATATTATTAATTAACATTAGGATAACATAGAATATGGTTATAGGATTATTATAGTATTGTTGGAGTATCACTAAAATATTGATTAAATTTACTCATATTGTGTTGGAACTTGGTGGATTATTGCTTGAAAGATTGATTTGAATGTGTTAAGAAATTGTTGAAATATTTTGGATTTACCTGATGAGGGAACATAGCTGATAATGAGTGGGTACTACTTGAGTAGCATTAAACATCTTGAGCGTCTATAAGTGATTAATAGAAGATGAATGGCAATATGAGAATACGATCACAGTAAGTTAGCTATTTATGAAAGAATACCATTGTGGAATTGGATTAGGTATGATATTTGCTTATGGAATTGTGTTAATTATGATCCGAACAATCTTTTATTAATATGTGAAATGTGAAGGGATGGGTGATGTTTGAAAGTGCGCTAAGGGATGCAATCGTGTTAATAAAAATGTAATTGTAATGCCTAGTGGATAGTGTGGGTCACATGCTTAAGTAAGTGTATGATTATAATGTGATTCTATTGTGTTATGATCTTTAAGTTAGGAAATTGGGAGTATGATTGTTGTTTAATCTTGCGATATGAAATTGTGACTTTAGTATACATAAGATTGGAATTGAGAAATTTTATAGAAATGATGAAGTGTTGTGCAAGGTGATCTATTTGATAATGTGGCTACAAGATGATATGGTAATATTGATTTGATATTGATAGAATGTTGAGAAATTATAATAAAATACTGTGTGATATTGTTGATAGAGTATGATGGAATATGTTTGGATATGACTTGCATATGGAAATGATTATTGATGTAAACATTTCAGAGATTATGAAAAAATTGTAAGAATACTCTTAACACTTTAATGGTCTTGAGAAAAATTTGAAATGTTGGTATTCGATACGAATGATTGATGAAACAGGTATAACTATACACACACACACACACATATATATATATATATATATATTTAAATGAGTTTACGTACAATGTGCCTATATTGGCTAATGACTGCATGATAGCACCTTGTGGTACTTGTGATTATTTGATATCAATATTATGCTTATGAATTATTTTGGAATGGATAAATGATAATGGCACTTAGCATAATGCCTAATAGCTTGTTTGATGTGATTGGGATAGTTAAGCGAGAGTGGCATATTGGCATAATGCATGGTCATCATATCTATGTGTTTTTGAAACTCATGAATCAGCCTTAAACTTGCATAATGTGATATTTGATATATTGAAAATGTGTTTTGTCTTAAATGTATATGATTGAGCTTGAACTATTTGAATTGTTTTGGAAATAAATGAGTTTGTGGATACTACATGTGCATAAATGGGTTTCAAAGAAAGCATAACATAGCTTTCAAAATTTCAGAAACTTTCGAATTTCAATATATGTGAACAGTTTGAAAATTTAAACTTCAACTTTTGAGATTCAGATTTTAAATTATGGCTAATACTTTAAGTCAATAAAGTACTATGAACACTTGTCCGACAATTGTCGTGGACAAGTCTCAGTCACACTTGATCAATGCAACTATTTTCGAATCTATGGCCATAGATAGCTCCTTAGTCTAGGAATGTTCGACACACTGATCAGCTGCAATGTGATTAGATAAGGCTTTATTGATAAGTTCGATATGATTAGACCATAACTCTTTCTGAAATTGATTTTGATTGAGTTTATTTGAATTGTGTTTGAACAGCACAAAAGCCTTGTTTTGAACTTGATCGCGTATGTTTTGTGAAAGGCTTGAGCATATTATTAGAACGTGATTAAGTATGATTTATTATCGGTTTCAGATTTGTGTTTTGAATCATGCTGTACCATTGATTTCGAACTTGAGACAATAGTTTGAGTATTATTTTGAACCATATATTTCGAACTCAAGACAATAGTCCGAGTATTGTTTTGAACCCTTGATTTCGAACTCGAGGCAATAGTCCGAGTATTATTTTGAACCATTTATTTCGAACTCAAGACAATAGTCTGAGTATTGTTTTGAACCCTTGACTTCAAACTCGAGACAATAGTTTGAGTATTGTTTTGAAACTTTGATTTCGAACTCGAGACAATAGTTCGAGTATTGTTTAAACCATTGATTTTGAACTCGAGACAATAGTCTGAGTGCTGTTTTGAAACTTTTGAATGAACATGTACTTTTGAATCAAAATTTGAACATTGTTACAGTATACGCGACATGCATGAGACTTTGCATATTTCGAACTGCATATGTGAAATGACTTTAGACTGTACATGCTTTTATACATGATTGTATATTGTGCATGACATGATTTGAATAGTACTCTCTTACACTTGATTTTATACCGAAAGCTACACAATCTGAAACTACATAAAAGCTTTGAGAATATCATGCATGTGCAATATTATATTGATATTGGGTTAAATGATTGTTATTGTGGATTGATATGGATGGGTAATAAGTACATAATTTGACGTTTGATAGAAAAGTACCGAGAACAGGACTAATAAGGTATTTCACAAGTACTCTTCCATCCATACCCCAAAACTATGGCACACTTAGATTCTCTAGGTCATGATATCGAGATTAAGTACAATGTCTATGATCGAAATATGTTATAAGGATTTGTATTTGCAAGTTTCATGCATTGCATTTAGGATAGTATGATTCTTCTTCTGCACTTATATGAGTATCTTACTGAGCCGTGGTTTGCTCACTCCTTTCTAACATCATCACAGATCATACGAGCTAGAGTCCACGCTTGAAGTTTTATGTAGGCCTTGGGGGGCTGTACCTAGTAGTGGTACTTGCTTAAGCCCTTCGAGCGATGTTTTTGATACTTTAGAGGTATATGAAATTTTTATATCATGTTGGTTATCATGTATATACATTATGCAATGCACAGTACATGTTTTTTTGAAATATGTTGGGATGTAACTTAAGGTCACTCTAGATTATTATAGACAAACATGTTTATCGAGTGTGATCTGGGATATGTTTATGGTATGATAACTATGAACTGTATGAAATGTGAATATGTTAATTGATGATTCTAAGATTGTGTATAGTGTATGGTGATGTAATTTGTGAGTTGTGAAATTGAGTTGTGTTGTTCGGAATAAATATATATTTTGCAGGTTAATTAACTGGGAAAAATTGATTATGTATAAGGGGAGGTTTTCGATCTTTTTCTTTTGCTAAGTCAATCTTGAATTAAAATATTGAGAAAGTAAGTTCATTTGTTTTAGGAGTTAATAACTTAAATGGTAACGATAAGTTAAATCAAATTGAGAAATGTGGAAATTGTTTAGCGGTGACACTGACATCGAATACAAACCTTAAGTGAAAAGAAAAATTTAGTTCGTAAATTTAGGTAAATGGAATAAGAGTGATTGTTAAGTGTAGGTCACGGCCTTCGGGTCGTGACAATATCGATATCATGTCCTAAGAGATTCTAAGTGGGCTAAGATTTTGGGCTATCAATATTAGGATACTTTGAAGTACCTCGATACCCCTGTTCCTATTACCTGTGGATAAAACAACCATACTCCATCGTATGATTTAATATAAATTTCAATACATATCAATTATCCAATATCAGTACATATGATTCATCATCTATTCAATATCAATCCACATTAATTATGACTTAATTCAATATCAATCCACAATGACATCACTTGTTCTGATATCACAACCCATGTAGCTCATGTGTAATGTTTTCAAATTCTTATGGGATGGTTATAAAACATACCGAATAAGAGAACACAATAGTTATTAATTTCAAAGAATAGATTAATATTCAAATAATATGAAAACTATTTAAAAACATCGATGTTATCACAGGTTTCAAAACATATATTGATGCTTAAGTCTTGCTTAAGCTCAAGGTTCGTGATGCATAATTCATCAAGCTCAACTCACCAAGGTCGAAACTGTGCTTAGGCTCAAGGTTTGATATACCATAAATCATTTATCAAATCACAGTTAAATCAAGACACAATCACAATCATGTCATTTCAATATAATGGACATATGGCAATAATCAATCATAATATCAATTTGTATACATCTAAACGAGTAAATCAATAAAGTACTCCTGTTGTAGCTATCAGTAGAACAAATGGGGCGCCCAATAAAACAAGGGTTAACTTATGGCCATGGTAGAAAACTCCAATCTCGTTGATCAAGTGAGGATCCAGACTTATGTCGAAACAGGTCTGACACGTAACAACCTTATTAGAACATCATCTAATAAGTTTGCATGTAATCTTACCAGAATCTCGGGTTGGTACTTCACCAAACTATTTGTCTGTTGAGTTCGCATGTAGGCCTAGTAGCATCGCTCACATAGGCATTTCCATTTATGCTTTATTGATTACTATAAGTATGTGCCATAATCTCAAAATCAAGTTCAACAATATCAATGAATAAATCGTTTAAGAAGACATGAAAACCATCTAGATTTCGTTCGCGAAACCATTTTAAACACATGTACATTTCCACCATGTTTTCTTACTTCATGTTGAACTTCTATAAATTCAATCATGTGCACATATGCATTTCAAATCAGTGCATCTTGATAAAACTCATGTTATGTAACATGCATGTTGTAAGCCATGAGTAAAACATGAGTACAAACACTGTGATATAAGCAAACACTATGTAAATGCAAATCCCACTAAATGAAACCTCATATCTCAATCAACAACAAAGCCATGCAATCACATGTGGTTTATAATAATCAATTTGAGCTCAATTAACTCAATAAACCCATTCACAATTCATAACAACTCATACTATCTTGACATGAATTCCATTAAATAAAAATCCGGCATTATAACAACATAATTATAACTATCCCCAGTACCACACTCATGTAGGTACTTTTAATCTGCATTATCATCCATCATAACAATACTAAGACCCCAACCAACAGTGTGGGTTCTCTTAGCATCTTATGAATATATAAATATTATATTTCTATATAATCATTGAAATACTAAAATCATGTAAACACTGATATCATCATTCAAGACCTATTCCAGAGTCAAGATCGAGATTATACAATCACAAGATTAGTAGTCCCTATCCAATTTCATCAATGGTTCAACATATTGACACTCAACCACAATTCTGCCTTGATAATTAATTTCATTCACTATCGTAAAATCAATCACAGTTTTAGATCATTTCTATATGGCCTATAGAATGTAACACTATCATATAATTATATAAAGGTTTTATGAAATCAATTCAAAGGTTAGCAGTTTATCCACACAAAAGATTCGACAATTTCCTCGATCAAACCATATTCCAAAACATTCTACATCACAATACTGAAATTATGCAAGTACCGATCTCAACATTCAAGACCTACTCTAAAGTTATAACTAACGCTATATAATCACAAGGTGGAGATCATTCCATCAATAATTTGATTATATCGATATATGACCTTAATTTAAACTCAATAACCAAATTTATCCATGATATTAAAATAACTCAATTCATCGTTCCTATAGAGCCTACACAATATAATCCTACTATAGACTTATATAAAAGTCTTACTTATTTTGAGCTTACAGCGTGTTCACCGAGTTTCGCACATGTGCTCTGAACTTTGTCAAATGTTGTGTTTGTCACTTAAGCATTGAGCTACACATCCAAATATCATTAAAACAGCTTAGCATCAATCAATTACACTTGTAGATTACTTTTATAACAGCAAGCATGGGGTTATGACATTATCCTACACTACTTCGAGTTGAATACTAAGAATTCTTTCTCTTTTGGCCTTAGCCTTCGTACAACTCTTTAACCTCTTTCTTTAGCCGTAGACAACCACTTAAGTTCTCCAAGTCTGTTAATGTTTAGGCTTGTTTCACCCTCATTTTGGTGCCCAAACAATAGCCCTATAATAACCCTTAAGACAACCACTTCGTCACTATAATGTAACCCCAAAACAACATCAAATACTTCCTCCAATGCCAGCCTTTTTCCCTTATACTTCCCTTTTTCTTTCCTACTATATTCAACCTTCCATATCTCTTAAAACTCAACATTTTCCACTCATTACATCCCTATTTCTCAACAGTTAAAATAAGACACAAGCTCAACCTTGATTCCCTTATTCAGACACCCAAAAGTAGCCTAGAACTAGTAGCGATCATCGACTCTTCAAACAGTCCACAAAAGGCACATTTTCCTGTCCAACTCCACCTTTATAATTCCCCTAATTCCAGCTCTAAATGAGCCATATTTAGCCTTGCTCAAAAACTTATTCACAACTCGTAAATCACCCTGTTACAGCCATGCTTAATAATTTCTCTTTTCAGCCATCCTATACTCACCCAAATTAGCACATAAGAGTCACTTTTCAGCCTTAATCAAGCCACCAAAAACTACTCTTGTCTCCCTTAAATCCCATGCTTTCACTCCACAAATAGAGCTCCAACATTTACCCTAAAAATCACTACTTTTTAGCCTCCTAAATCATCACGATTTAGCAAAAAATCACTTCCATTATAGCTCTCAAAACCACACCATTTAGCCACCTATTCAGCATATTTCCAACCCCATTAATCCTTATCGTCAAGCTCTCGAAAAGCCCTCAATGATTCCTGGAAGTTACCCCTCTTCAGCCCTCTTAATAGCACCTTTCGAGCCACCAGAACAGCCACTACTCCTCTATCTTTAAACCCCTATAATTAGCTTTAAATCAATACCACAACAGCAGCAAAAATTAGCCATTTACGATGCCTCAAAGACTGCCCCAACAAAAGCCACATTCAGCCTTTTCAAATACTAGTTGAATAGCCTTGCTTCAATATAAACTTACAGCCATGATCCTCACCAGTTTCCAGTCCTCAAACCGTCACCATTCCTCTACATTAAACCCTAGAATCAGTCTCAAATCAGCACCAATAACCACACTGTTCAGCCTAAAAATGGGTCCTTAACAGCCTTGAAGAGCAGCTCAAGATTCCCTACATTTTAGCCTTGTCCGGCTATCATCACTGCTCTATTCACGCACAATTAGACCTTGAAAATCAGCACCAAAACATTCTTTATCTCTAACCTTAAGTCAGATCTAAATCAGCCAAAAAAGTCTAGCCGAACAACCACCACAAGTAGCACCTGAACCGGTCAAAAATCACCACCGTTTGGTCCCTTATTGGAACCTAAATCTAGCATAACACCCACTCATTCTTAGCCTCACCTTTGTCTTCCCCTGCCGAGAATCCCCTTCCTGTTGCCCCTGAACAGAGCCCAGACCAACCATTGCAAGTTTTTCTCTTTCCTCATCATCGCGTGGCTTTGCTTCATTGAAGCATACTTTTCTTTCTCTTCCTCGATCCCTCTCTTCTTTCCTTATTTATTTCTATTTTTTCCTTTCATTCTGGTTTCCCTCCAGACTATGGGTGTAATCGAGCCAAGCCGAGCTAAGCCGATATAGTGAGGTGCTTGAGCTCGAGCTCGACTCAGAAACTCGTTGCTTGATGCTCGACTCGAGCTCAATCGAGTCTTAATTTTTGAGCTCGAGATTGACTTGAGATAAAAATCAAGCTACTCAAGATCGCTCAATTAAGCTCGTTTATCCTGCTCAAGTTTTATGCTCGAATTCGAGCTCCATTCTCATGCTCGAACTTGAGCTCATCACATTTTCAATTCAATGTATATACCTTAAAACCTGAATGCTTAAAACCTTTTCTTTATAAGTAGGAAAGGAAGCAAATATAGAACAAGATAATCAACTATAATATATGAAAGATAGGCAAAATTAGACACAAAACTCTGAGATGCCTTAGGGAACCAACGCATCTCAACTTTAAAGACTCCATTAAACCTGTTGTGCTTACTGGTTAGCTTGGTAAGTGTGATCAGAGAAAGGCAAAATAGAAACTTTCCATAGCTAAGAGTTATAAAAGGTGAAAACGAATAAAGTTTACAATACATATGATGATTTCTTTTCAACCAAACATATAGCATAAAGCCATTCCCTCATAATTTATTCTCTAGCAAATAATAAATCAAAAGAGTTAAGGACAAAACACATCCGAAATCATATCTACACCTTACTACCCAACCTGAGTTAAATTCAAACCTTATATTAAGAAAAAAAACCTATACTAGAATGCCAAAATTGGGTGATATAACAGTTTATAATGAACTTTGCTTAAACAAACTTTCTAGAAATAATCGAACAATAAAAAATAAAAACCAAAATCCTCATTTCTTGAAAGTTGAATGCAATATATAACTAACTCAGATTATAGAAACGACAAACACAAACTTTAAGGCCTGCACATGATTAACTAAGCCTTGGTTAAAGAGCTTTTACCTGTGAATCAAAAATCCAAAGATTCAACAGCTTCATTGTTGCAAATGTGACTCCTTTTAGAAAAATACAAAGGATAAACGATGAGGTTCATTGTTGCCTTAACCCGTGAGTGAGGTAAGGTCTAGCAGTGTAAAGGATGGTTGAGGAGTGGTTAGATCTGGGGGCTCAGGGGTTAGTCGGCATCGAATCTGACACACAATTGGCTCGTCGGTATGGGATCTGTCTCTAAGGGCCGAGGGGCTTGTTGGTTTTGGGTATAACACTCGTCTAATGAGGGGAGGAAGGGTTGTTGAAGCTGTAAGCGAGGTTGTCGTAGCTGTTGTGGTGTGGAGTGTGGACAATAGTGCTTAGGGAGAATGGTGTGGCTAAAACTTGAAGAGTGGAATGGAAAGTTAAATCAAAAGTCAAAGAAAAATGTATTAGGGTTTAGTTTAGGGTATATTTGTAATTTAACAATAACATAATAAAATATATAATAAAATATTAAAAGCTTGATAAGGCTTGTGAGCTACTTAAGCCGAGTATCTTATTACTCGAACTCGGCTCGCTCGATAGCTTGAGCTTGAGCTAAGCTCGACAAGAATCGAGTCAAGTTCGAGTTTTTTTCGAGTCGAGCCCGAGTGGCTTGCGAGTACCAGTGTATCGTTTACACCCCTACTCCAGACCTTGCTTAAGTTTTCTTTTCTTTCCTTTTTTTTATTTTTTTATTTTTTTTGTATTGTATAAGTGTGCTAATAGTAGATCGGTGGGTGAGAAGTTCCCACCAACTGAGTAGGGTAGGCTTACCATTTTTTTATTATTTTTATTTAATATATATTTTTATCATCATCATCATCATCATAATCATTATTATCTATTGTTAATTCAATCCTCAAATATTCAATCATATATATGCTTAAATTCTTATGATAAAATCTTCAAATATAAATAATTAAATTCTTATGATTAAATTCAACCCAACTTCACTTCCCACGTTAAATTTCCTCTTAATCAACCATATAATTTGTTAGATTAAATTCTTTGATAAATTATAGCTTGAACTTTCATAGCTTGTAATTTCATTATTTCGATCAAACAAATTCACTACCATATCCCTTTGTCATAAATCTCCAAAAATTGATTACTCACTAAATTCTCATAATTATCAATTTTCATAATTTACAAAAATAAATTTACAATAATTAAACTTACGAAGTGTAGAAATTTGTGGTTATCACATATGCAAAAAGTTCTAAATCTAATATCAAAGTCCACAAAATTTTTTCTCTTCAAATCTACTAAATATTGGGCGTTTGTGAAAGAAACTAAGGTTAAAAATAAAAAGAGGAGGAAAAACAATATTTTTGGTATATTTTTGAAGTAAATCAAAGCCGGCTAGCAGCAGCCTTCACATCGCCATCAGTCACAATCACCAACCGTCGCATAGTAGTGCAATTTTTTTCAAAAAATATACGAAAATTTTCATTTTTTCCTCCTCTTTCTATCTTTAGCCTTTATTTCTTAAAAACGCCTAAAACTCATAAGATTTGGAAAAAAAATAGGATCGTGAAGTTTGGCATAAATATAAGATTTTTTGTGTACTTATGTGAAAAACTAATTTTATAGGAAAGATGATATCAAAAGGAACATTTTGATGAGTTTTGGAGACAAACCGTCATCAGTGATAACTATAATGATCAACATCAAGCATAAAAGGCTGATGTCAAATTTTGAAAGAATCAAGAGGAAAGGAAAGATATTTAAGAAATTTAATTTATATTAAAAATAAAATATTTTAAAAAATGGTATAAAGAGACATGTTTGAGCATTACATAGAATTTCTCATTAATTTATTACTAGAATGATGCCCCTGCTACTAGGAGTTTAAATGAGTCAAGCTACTTATAAGCTACTCGAGCTCAACTAGATGATTACTTGAATTTAACTTGTTTATTTTCAAGTTGAACTAGAGCTACTTGAGTAACGAGTTGAGCCGAATTCAAGTATTTACATATTAGACTCGACTAGCTCATGAACATTATCGAGCTTTTTTAAATATATATTTTTAATATTTTTATTATTAATTTACCATTTTACTCCTATAATATATGGTTGAAAATTGGGAAATCAAGTTTATCGAGTCAAGCTCGAGCGGTTTAAGTGTATTGTCAAGTTAAACTCGAGCCTCAAAAATCAAGTTCAGTCGGGTTCAAGCCGAACTTCAAGCCTCAAGTTTTCGAATCGAGCTGAGCTCAAGCTTGATACTGGATTGTTTCGACTCGGATTGATTACACCCGTATCAACTTCCACAAGTTTTATTTCATTTATTAAAAATAAATAATAAAAAATAATTATTAAAATATTATTTTTCTTAAATGTAAATGATAATATTTAAATATTCAATTAATCATTTTTTGATAACAAAAAAATTAATCATTATATTATTTTTAGTTTTACTTTTTTAAAAAATTTGAAAATTAAATAGATTAGAATTTAAAAAATAGGTTAAAAATATTTAAATTGTTATTGATTTTTATCCAAATTTGTTAGTATCAAGATAAATTTGGATTAAGCTGATCTATTTTTCCTCTCTTTGTTTCTGTCATGTCTTTCTTTTTGTTATGGGACAACGTTTAATATTGAAATTATTTAATTCTCACCCAATTTACTCTTTTATGACTTTCGATAATCATATTCAAATAAATCTTTTTTAAGTTTTCAAATTGTAGATTTTTCTTTTTTTTTTTTGGTGTGTTTAATTGCTAATTTTTTATGATTTTAGGAATTTCTTGTTTTAATTTTTAATTTAATCAATTTTTAATTTTTATATAATTTGTAATGATTATATTTTTATATTTTTTTGTAACTTTTAATTTTTGAAGAATTATAAATATGTATATAAAAAGAATTATAATTCGATCCTTTCATCTTAATATCTTAAAAATTAACAGAGTTTGGCTCGATGTCTACTCTACGCACACTTTTGTATTTACCTTTGAGCTATCAATATTAACTCTAACTCTCATTTTACCGTAGCCAATGACTTGGGAGTTGTAGACACCTATTTTGTCCGGACTTGTACGAAATACTGTGTTGGCTCTACCAATAAGGGGTGAGTCGGTTTTTCGACTAAAATTGATTCCTAAAAGCTTTTTCAGCAACTTACACAATTGACACAATAAATTCAGAAAAACAAGTAAATAAAGATTGTAAGGAAGAAGATGCAAACGCAACTATTATAAAGGTTTGACCAATCTCTTGCCTACATCCTCTCTCCTTGATCCTCCTATCAAGGTGTTCATTCAATTCTTCTTGTAAACCAATACACACCACTTCAAGGTATGGTAAGGCCTCTCACACTTCCTTTTTAATGGCTAAGGAAGGAACCTTTGAACCCTTTCTAAAGTGACTACCCAATCACTCACATATTGAACCTCACTAAGTTACTCTTCCCTTTAGTACAAAGAAGTGATTTGTAGAGAAAGGTTGTATACACAATGAACCTCTTGAATGTTGGATTATACAAGATGAAGAGCAATGTGATGGAAGAAGATAGAATCTGAGCTTTTGATGCTTGTCTGAAGTTAGAAGATGATTAATAATGCTTTTTTTAAGCTATTAAATGCTGGTATTTATAGTGCACCCAAGGCTAAGGATGGTTGTTGGAGCATTTAATGCAAATCTTTCCGTTGAAACCCTCAAAAACTTGTCATTATGAGGGTTTTTGAGTGTAGGGGATTGATCCCTTAAGGATAGCAGATCGATCCTACGATTTTGGATGTGCTTCACAAAGTTTTTGCCATCGGGGGATCAATCCTATGTGAGTAGGGATCGATCCAGTTTGTCTTAATGTGCCTTGGATAGCTTTCTACCATTCAGGGATCGATCTGCTAAGGGAGGGGCTTGATCAGGTCTTTTTGAATCTTGATTTTTTGGGCAATTTTAGTTGAAAACCATGCATGCTTTGACCTTAATTCATACTTAAGTTGTTTTTTAACTTCATTTGAATGTTTCTTGGCTATATGTCATGAAAGTTTAGTTCAAATATTGATTAAGTGATTTTAAAAAGATTTTACATTTAATAAACAATCACTTAATAATATTTTCTAAGTATAATAAGACCATTCAAAATATGCAATCACAACAAGGTCTTGTAGTTGATAGGATTTGTAAATAGTCATGCAAATTTACACTCATTATAAATCATTTAATTGTGCTTAAGTTTTTGTCATTTCTAAATAAATAAGTATATATCAATTTAGCTAACAATCTCTCCCTTTTTGATATGACAAAACTTAAAAATTCTTTGAAAAATGCTCCCCCTTAATTAAAGCATGAGTTTGAATTGAAAATTTACCCTACTTGTTTCTTCCCCTTTTTATCATAACAAACACCAAACTCCCCCTTAATGAATGCATAGACAATAGATAACGAAGGAGTTAGTGACATTTGAATGAAGAAAGAAGTAGTCATTTACAATTTAAAGCAACTATGGACAAGAAACAGCCATAACGTCATTCATAGTCATTCATATTATCAAATGTAATCATGATTCATAAGCACTGACATTCTTAGAGTCATAAAGTCATAATCATCTAAATGGCTAAAGTACTAAAGTTGACTACGAAAGCATGAATAAGAAAACAAAGTTAAGGTGCAAAACATATCCATAGAGACTTAAAAGTTAAGAACTAGATAGGAAGGTGATAACCATCAAGACCTTTTTGGAAAGATCTTATGATATTGATCAATAAACTCTTCTTGCTAGATCCGGATGTCTTGAACTTCATCATACAAATATGTTTGAGTATCCTCCATGTCAAAAAGGTGGGTGTTGACATCGTCTTGAAAGGTAGTGAAACGCATGGTAACATCTTGTTGAAATGCCTGTAAAGTGAGTGTCAAATTGTTGAAGCATTTGCCTGATCTGATCAAGGGAGGTAGCAAGAGCAGAGCTTAATGGAGTTGAGGAAGATGGAGCATCATGAGTTTCCTCTTCAAGAGCTTGTTTGGGATCAAGAGCTTGAGCTGGAGGGTGTGTGTCGCTTCTTCCATTCACTTGTACTGCTTCCCTAATGTTAGTACCAGCCAAGGTTATGTAGTATCCTTAGACTGATCGTAGTACTAGGCTCGGATAGGACACTAACTTCACATGAACAATCAATGCCTTGATCAAGTAGATAATATGCCAACGGCTGAGGAAAAACAATTGTCTTGGCACTACCTTCAACAATCTTCACCCAATCAGTAAAGATGAAATGAATAAGTTTAGGCTTCCTAGCATTAGGAGAATGAATGTGATGAAGCCAAAATTGATCAAGCTTCCTACCTTAAGAGTACTTAGTGCCAAAAAAACAAAGATTCCAGGAGATGATGATGTAAAGTAGACAAGTAAAGATAAGGAGATCACCGACTTGCTCATCAACTATCGAAAATTCTAATGGAGTATCTTCATCCTCATAGCTGAAGCCTTCGTTGGGAATGCGAAACACCTCGGAAAGTGATTGTGGAGAAACTTTAATTGACTGTCCCATGACAAAGGACTCAACGCCAACAACTTAGCATCGATCATTTGGATTGTAGATGAGTTTGGCATTTGAGACAAAGGCTCAGACAATGTTACATGGGATGAGAGTATTGACACGCAAGAACGAAGTCCATTTGAAAGCTTCAAATCTGGCAAGGTAAGGAAACCCAATTTCTTCTAGGAATGTGAAGTTAATGGGTCTCCAATGTTGGATCCTCATGTTGGCGAAGCTTTCATGCAAATGGGTCTTTTCCTTCGCATTGCAAAAACTTTGATTGAAAGCTGTAGGTATAGAGGAGGAGGAAAAGGTAGCTTTATGTATTTTGGCTGCATGTTTCTCTCTTGGATGCATTGTGAGAGGATTTGGAATGTGAAAGGCAAGAAAAAATTTGTTGAGGAATTTCAGCAAACAGTTGGTGGTGGTAACTTTGGAGAGGTAGAGATAAGATTACGGGAGGAATTTGTGAAACCCAACACAATACATAACAAGATGGTGAGGAAGTGAAGAGGTTTGATGAAGAAAGTATGATGAAAGGACGAGTGAATGAAAAGAAAAATAATGATGAAAATACATAAAAAAAATGGGCTTTTGGGTGAGTCAAACACTTGAGAAAAGATGGAGTTGGGAAAATGTGATGAAATGATGAAGGTGATGAGTGAAAGTTGAGTGAAAATGATGAAGAATGGTGAAAGAATGATGAAATTTGGTAAAGAAATGAGAAAGATATGAATTTTGGGTGAGGAGATGGTTTTGAGAGCAAAAAGGCGAAGAAGAATAGGAAAAGAATGGTTGTTTTCAATAAAATTGGGTTTTTAAAAACCTAGGTTTGCTACTGTTCATGATGGGATCGATCCTTTTAATGAGGGAATCCATCCCTTCCAGCCAGAGAGCAAGAAAAAAGAAAAAAAAAGAGTAAGGAGATCAATCCTATGGCTAAAAGGATCGATGCCTCAAGACTAAACTCGAAAATTTTGGCACAAAAAACCCAAGGAATCGATCTTATATTGTAAGGAATCGATCCCTTGCTTATGTGCCTCAAATTTTATAAAGAAAAATGTTTTCAAAATGAGTAAAATCATGCATTTTTAGATTAAGCTTAAGGAAAGGTGTGAACTAGTTGAAAACATGTTTTATGACTTGTATGAAGTGAAAACAAGGTGAGAAAGTATTTGAAACACATTTTGGTATGTTAGGAGACAACTTTGAATGATAAATGCAATTTTATAAACACCTGATGTCATTTTGAGAAGTATATGCAATTCTTCAATAAGACATAAGTGTTGGACCATATCCAAGGAAGATACACTTGATCACACAATTTATCACACAATTTATATACAAGAAAATTGTCATATCATACCAAAATCAACCATCATACAACTCTAGTTTGAGCTAAATGATATGTTTAGTAAGTATAAGCCAAGTGGTTTAAATTTTACACTATATTTTTGACTTGCACTCATAATTTTCAACAATAAATAGCACCAAAGAGATTGTCAAAGTAGCATTTATTATCATGGAGTATTCATCAATCCAAGTTCTCCCCTAAGTGAGCAAAATCTTTCTCTATCAAGTGGTTTGGTGAAAATATCAGCTAGTTGATGCATAGTGTTCACATACCCTTTTTGTACATGAACTCTTATGAAGTGATGCCTTATTCAGTGTGCTTTGCTCTAGAATGTTGAATAGGATTCTTAGTGAGATTATGGGAACCTTGTTCATTTCTATTCCATAATCACTTATTTGTTACTTAATTCACAATACTTGGGCACAACAACTACCTGAGGCAATATATTCCACTTCGATGGTGGATTGAGCTACACTATTTTATTTCTTAGAAAACTGAGAAATGAGACTATTCCTTAAGAATTGACATGTACCAAATGTGCTTTTCCCATCAACCTTACACCTCCCAAAATCTGCATCCGAATAAGCATGAAGAACAAAGGTAGAGTCTTTAGGATACCAAAGTCCTAAGGAAAAAGTGTCTCTAAGGTATCTAAAGATTCTTTTAATAGCTTGTAAGTTTGATTCTTTAGGAGATGATTGAAACCCACCACATAAGCATACACTAAATATTATATCGGGTCTATTACGAATAAGATAAAGCAATGATCCTATCATAAACCTATAAAGTTTAGTGTCTACACACTTACCCCCTTCATCTTTATCAAGCTTGATAGATGTGTCATTAGGGTGGATTGAAGCTTGGTCTCATCCATACCAAATCTTTTGAGTAAATCCTTAGTATACTTGCTTGATTTATGAAGATTCCTTCTTTACTTTGTTTTACTTAGAGCCCCAAAAAGAATGTGAGCTCTCTCATCATGCTGATTTCAAATTCACCTTGCATTAATGAAGAGAAATTCCTACACAAGAACTCATTTGTAAAACCAAAAATAATATCATCTGTATAGATTTGGACTACTAATAAGTCACAGCCCCTAGATTGGATGAATAAGGTTGTATCTACTTTGCCTCTTGTAAAACCTTTTTCAATCAAAAATTTGCATAGTCTTTCTTACCAAGCTCTAGGAGCTTGTTTTAAACTATATAATGCTTTTGAAAGTTTAAAAACATGATTTAAAAATTTTGGATTTTCAAAATCGAAAGGTTGTTCCACATAAACCTCTTCATTTATAAAACCATTCAAAAAGGCACTTTTGATATCCATTTGATAAAGTTTAAAAATTTTTGAAACATGCAAAGGCAAGTAGCATCCTAATATCTTCTAATCTAGCTACCGGAGCATATATCTTATCATAATCTATTCCTTCTTCTTACCTATAACCCTGTGCCACTAGTCTTACCTTGTTTCTCACTATCACACTGTTTTCATCCATTTTATTTTTGAATATCAACTTAGTTCCAGTGATTGGATGATCACTAGGTCTTGGTACAAGATTTCAAACTTTACTTCTTTCAAATTGATTCAATTCTTCTTGCAGGGCCATAATCCAATTTTCATCTTCTAATGCCTTATTAACATTTTTAGGTTCCAAATTAGATACAAAGGCAACATGTTGGAAAATGTTTCTAAGGGATGATCTTGTCCTGACTCCAAGGTTTAGATCACCAACAATGTCATCATCTTTAACATACTTGAGTTCTTTTGGATATCTTAGCTCTTTCTCAATCATTTCTTGATATAAGGACTCCTCTTTCTTATTAATATCAAGATCTCCTAATTGGTTACTAATATCCTTTTCTTGGGTGTGTTCAACTAATTGATCACCAAAGATCTGCATATCATTATCTTCAAGATTAGAACTTCTAGAAGAGTTTGACTTATCAAATATCACATGAATGGATTCTTCTACAACAAGTGTTTTTTTGTTGAAAACTCTATATGCTTTCGAATTTAATGCGTATCCTAGGAAAATGCTTACATCACTTTTTGCATCAAATTTTCTTTAAATTTTCTTTTCCATTATTTAAAACAAAACATTTGCAACCAAAAGGATGGAAATAGCTTGTATTAGGACTTCTTCCCTTATAGAGTTGATATGATGTTTTCTTTAAAATTGGCCTAACCATAGCTCTATTTATCACATAGCATGAAGTATTAATAACTTCAGCCTAAAAATATTTTGGTAAATTATTTTCACAAAGTAAGGTTCTAGCCATTTCCTCTAAAGTTCTATTTCTCCTTTTAACCAGCCCATTTTGTTGAGGTGTTCTAGGAGCTGAAAAATTATGGCTAATTCTATTTTCATTACAACATGTATCAAATCCAAAATTTTCAAATTCCTTCCCATGATCACTTTTAATGCTAGTGATTGATAACTTTTTTCATTTTGAGTCATTTTTGAAAAAATGATGAACTTTTCCAATGCTTCATTTTTTATACTTAAGAAGAATACCCAAGTGAATCTAGAGATGTCATCTACTATAACAAATCCATAATGTTTTTCTCCTAAGCTAGTTGTTATAGTTGGTCCAAATGAAGAAGTTGAAGTAGCCTAGAGGTGGAAACACAATTGTTGGATTTAAATGAAACTCTCTTATGTTTCCCTCTTATGCATGTTTCACATACTTGATTATTTTCAAATTGAAGCTTGGGTAATCTTACAACTAGATCTCTTCTAGCTAGCTTAGATAAAACATGCATGCTAGTATGACCAAATCTCCTATGCCACTACCAAAGTTCATCTTTTTTTGTGGCCATAAAGCATAGATTTTTGTCATTAAGTTCATCTAGATGTACTATATAAATATTTTCTTGTCTATGTCCTATGAAAAATATTTGATTGGTTTTGGCATCAACAACATAGCAACACAAAGTATCAAAAACAACTTTAAATCCCCTATCACAAAGTTGACTAATGCTAAGCAAGTTATGCTTTAAATCGTTAGCATACAAAACATTTTCAATAGTAGAAGAAGAACTACCAATGTGACTTCTCTGCCATTCTTAGGCTTTAGAATCTTGAATTGGCTCTTGTCATCGGTCATGAGCCTTGAGCATGCACTATCAAGGTACTAATGCTCCTTTGACTTAGCAATGTAGCAATGCTCTTCCTCCTACAACCACAAACATAAAACTTTGATTTTAGGTACCCAAATTTTCTTAGGTCCTTAAAAGTTATTTTTAACAATCTTTGATCCTTCAGGGATCCACATCAATGTCAAAGACAAATCATTTGAATTTAGAACATGCTTTAGGCACCCCATCTTCTTCACAACTTTGCCTTTAAAAGCGGTTTTCCTAGAGATGCATGCTTGTGATGAGTGTCCTAGTTTGTTGCACAAAGAGCAAGTGACTTATCATGCACATTCTTATTAGTAATAATAAAGTTCTTAAGATGAGTTTTTAAATCCTACTCCTTCTTTATCGAAAATGCTCTTTGGGTCTCTAGCATATGATCAAGATTTTGTTGACTCATATAGAATCTAAAGAATGAGTTATGTAAATTAGTATTCTTTTTATTTAACTCATTTATTTCTCGAACAACATTCTCCAATTTCTTTTCACACTCTAGCTTAGCAATAATAAACATTTCATTTTCCATTTTTAATTTTGAAATCATTTTTTTTATATTTCATATTCATGCTCTCAAATTCAGTAGCTAGTTAATCAAATGCATCTTGCAACTTATCAAATGTATATTCATTAGATCAAGTGAGTAGGAATTTACTTTAACATCATCAATGGCCATGAAGCAAAGATTGGCTACTTCATCTTCAACATTTTCCTCATCGAAGCAATCACTGTCGCTGCATGTAGCCATCATTGCCTTCTTCTTGAACTTCTTTTCACCTTGCTTTCTAAATCGAGGACAATCAAATTTATTATGTCTCGGTTTCTTGCATTCATAACATATAATAGGCTTTTTTTCTTTTTTAGTAGTTTCACCTCTATTGTTATCTCTCCTAGATAGTCTCCTAAAAATTTCACTATTTTTCATTCTCATAAACTTATTCAACCTTTTGGCAAACATTGCCATCTCAATATCTCATCAACACCACTTTCTTCATTATCATCTTATATTCCTCAATTGTGAAGGATTTCAATGTTACTCCAACTTTCTTAGGAGGTTCTTGATTTCTTTTGATCTTCGTTTCATAAGTGAGTCATGATCCCATAAGTTCATCTAAGGAGAGTGTGTGGGGATCTTTAGACTCTTCTATAGCAATTACTTTTGGCCTCCCTAGACTTAGGTAAACTATTTAGGATCTTCTTAACCATTTGTACATTTGAATAAGCTTTACCTAAAGATTTAAGGCCATTAATGATATCGATGAACCTAGCGATCATGTCACTAATGGACTCTTCATTTTTCATATTAAATAATTCATAGTCTTGAGTGAGCATGCCTACTTTAGTCTCCTTGACTTGAGTTGTTTCTTTATGAGTGATTGCTAACTTGTCCCAAATTTGTTTAGCATTTTCACCCAAGGATACTTTATTGTATTCATTGGGTCCTAGAGCACAACAAAGAGTGTGCATGGCCTTGGCATTTAATTGTGCCATTCTAAAATCATTAGTATCCCACACTACCTCTTTCTTTGGAACCTCTTTCCCATCAACTTCTTAATTAAAACCAAGGGTCCTCTAACACTTATTCTCCAAACTTCATAATCACTAGCTTAAATGAACAACATCATTCTAGTCTTTTAATAAACATAATTTTCATCATTAAAGGGTGGTAGCCTAACTGTAGATGCCCCTCTTCTACTAGAAGTGTAGCTAAACTAGTTTAAGCCATCTAAGTCGTTTATACTCGATGGATCCTAGTCCAAATTAATCTCCAGCCCAACCTCTGATACCAATTGTTGTCTCTACCAAGGAAGGGTGAATCGGATTTTTGACTAAAATTGATTTCTAAAAGCTTTTTCAAGCAACTTATACAATTGACACAATAAATTCACAAAAGCAAGTAAATAAAGAGTGTAAGGAAGAAGATGCAAATGCAAGTTTTATAGAGGTTTGACCAATCTCTTACCTACATCCTCTCTTCTTGATACTCTTATCAAGGTGTTGATTCCACTCTTCTTGTAAACCAATACACACTACTTTAAGGTATGGTGAGACCTCTTACACCTCCCTTTTAATGGCTAAGGAAGGAACCTTTGAACCCTTTCTAAAGTGACTACCCAATCACTCACAAATTGAACCTCACTATGTTACTCTTCCCTTTAGTACAAAGAAGTGACTTGTAGAGAAAGGTTGTACGCACAATGAACCTCTCGAAGGTTAGACTATACAAGATGAAGAGCAATTTGATGGAAGAAAATAGAATTTGAGCTTTTGATGCTTGTTTGAAGTTAAAGGATGATCAATAGTGCTTTTTTTTAAAGCTCTTAAATGCTAGTATTTATAGTGCACAGAAGGCTGAGGACGGTTATTAGAGCATTTAATGCAAATCGTCCCATTGAAACCCTCAAAACTAGCCGATGGGAGAGTTTGTACGTGTAGGGGATCGATCTTTTAGGGATAGCGGATTAATCCTACGATTTTGGATGGGCTTCATAGAGTTTCTACCATCTATGGATTGATCTTATGAGGGTAGGGATCAATCTGTTTGTCTTAATGTACCTTGGAAAGCTTTTGCAATTTAGGGATCAATCCGCTAAGGGAGGGGATAGATCCGATCTCTCTAAATCTTGATTTTTTGGGCATTTTTTTAGTTGAAACCATGCATACTTTGACCTTTGTTCATACTTAAGTTGTTTTTAAACTTATTTGAATGTTTCTTGGCTAGATGTCATGAAACTTTAGTTTAAATATTGATTAAGTGATTTTGAAAAGATTTTACATTTAATAAACGATCACTTAATAATATTTTCTAAGTATAATAAGACCATTCAAATATGCAGTCACAACATGGCTTGTACTTGATAGAATTTGTAAATAGTCATGCAAATTTACATTTATTATAAATCATTTAATTGTGCATAAGTGTTTTTCATTTCAAAATAATATATATCAATTTAAAGCTAACATATTGGGCTTACCAAATTCCTTGAGTTACTAGGCTTACTAAGTTTATTTAATTTTATTGATTTTTAGTTCAAGACTCAACTCAAGTTTAGGGCTTAAATTAAGTTCACCATCCAATGTAGCTAAAGACCTGCTTATTCGAGCCCAGATTCTAATTTGAAGCCCATAATCATTTTTTTTAAATTCCTCTTTATTTATTTCAATGAAGAAGAAATCTAAAAAATAATAATTTAAAAAAAATTGTTTGTTAAAGGATAATCATCTACCTAAGTTAAGATTAAGTTAAATTTAAAATTGGCTAAAATTAATTTGATAAACCCCCCATCCAAATAAATGCAAAAATTTCAAAAATCAACTCAAATGGAGATGAGCAAGATAAAATGCAATCAATCCAATTTAGACCGGACCTTTTATAAATTCCATATGGAAAGACAACAAGAACACAGAACACACAAACAACAATTACACATAAAAATTTACACAGAGCAGTTAGACATTACAATTACAAAGTGAGCATAGCATAACTAAAAGCATAGAGATAGAGAAAGTATTGCAGCAGAAGGAATTTCTATTGTTTTTGTTTTTAAGTTTCTTTCTTTTTGGAGGATTAAAGAAGGACCAACCACCATACATGACAGCGACTTATTGAAGCAATAACAGTATCGGTGACAGACGAACTATCCAGTAGCAATTCGATCACCCAACGGTAGACTGATCACCCAATAGCAACTTGATTGCCCCGTAGCAATGTGTTTGTCTAGCTCCACTAGATTCGATTCTTCAAATCTTCAAAATATAGGCAAAAGTAGAAAGATTGTATTACTATGTAGCTTTAAACCAATTATCAGCTTATGTAAGCCCGTTAGCTTCAACTTTGCATCAGCCTTGGCCTGTCAAAATACTGCTATCTTGACCTATCTTCAATATTGCTATATACTTCCATTGAAGCTTCCATCTTGTAACTTAACTTCATTTTCAACCTACAACTGGCCCACATTACAATAACAACTTTAATATATATGTGCGAAATAGCCTCTAAAACTTGTGCCTTTGCATCTATTTCTTTTTTTTTGTTTATCATTAATTGTTTCTTTTAGTAGATTGCTTAATATATGTGTTGTAGCATAAGGTAAAATAAAATTGTTGTGCCCATGACAAAAATGATGTAGTGATGACATAAAATCCTCAACCTTCTTGCTAGCTTGTATCCAAGAACTCTACAAGAAAGAAATGAGCACTCCAATGCTTAAGTCAAACAGGATTTGTCAATAGAGAGTAGAGATAATACCTGTGACCTATTTATAGGAGTTATTTGGCGCGTAATTACCTTTAAGATCCACAACTTAAATGATCACTTAATGGATCTTTCACAGTCTTTTTGAGTCCTCTTTCCTCTTAAGCTCAATCTATCTTTAAGCCCAATGACCTTCAGTCTAACTCATAAGAAGGTCTAATGATACTTAGTATGACTCTTATCAATTGTTCCCCACTCTTTTGCACGGTATACCCTATAGAAGAGTATATAAGTGCTTTTAATTTAAATCATGTCTATGCATAGCCTACTGTTAGCTTTAAATTGACATATGTATTTTGAAATGACAAAAACTTAAGTAAGCTTTAATGTTTTAATTCATATTGTAAATTTGCCTTATCACACATGATTTTCTCAATACATTTTAAGTGATCATATCAAACATTAAGACCATGATTTAATGATGCATATTCTTATTGGTGTTAACACTTTATAAATGTTTTGAATATTTTAGAAAATCACTTAATGATTTCTTGGACAATATTTTCATTTGAGAAAGTCAAGAAAAACTCCCTTAAAGCTTATAAATGTTTTGGGTTGAATTAGGATCAAAGGTCATATCATTTCTAACCCAAAAGTGCAGGAAAAATGCCCTCTGGAAGAAAAGGATCGATCCCCACTGTAGCAGGATCGATCCCTTTTTGGCAGAAAGTCTTCCCAAGGTCTCTGAAGCCCAGAATCAAGATTCTGGACAAAAGGGATCGATCCCCTATGGAAAGGGATCGATCCCTTTGCCCGAAAATAGCCTATAACGGCTAGTTTTTGTGAGACAACGGTCATATTCAAGTTTTGGATCCACCCAACGGCTAGAATACATCCAAGGGACTATAAATAGAGGCTTAGAAGCTAAAGAAAGGAAGAAGAACCACTCAGCAACTCCAAATCTCATATTCCTCAAATCTACAAGCCTCAAACAACAAATCAAGAGCTACAAAGTCTCCATCATCTATCATTCTCTTATTCCTTGTAGTGCTTAGCACAAATATTGTATAGGTTTTTCATTGAGCTTAATTTCTGTAATCAATTGCCTACCTAGAGGCCTTTTCTTTGATTACATTATTTGTATCCCATCATTCCTTGTAAAGGGGAGGTTTCTCTTAAGCCTTAGAAAAAGAGGGAGGTTACTCTTTAGCCTAAGAAAAAGAGGGAGGTTTCTCTTGAGCCTAGAAAAAGAGAAAGGTTTCTTTTGAGCCTTGAAAGAGGGATTGTAAAGACAAATTCAAAGATAGTGAATTTGGGGAAAATCCTTGGGAGCGTCTCAAGGTAGAGGACGTAGGCAAGGTAGCCGAACCTCTATAAATTGATTGTGTAAATCTCTCTCTCCCTACTCTTTATTTACTTGCAATTGTATTGTGCTTATTGAATTGAATTTATATTGCATTATTGAATAGCTTAGAGAACTTAGAAAATATTCATATAGGCTAGAGAATTTAGAAGAATCGCAAAACGAGCTTAAGGGTAGTTAAAAACCGATTCACCCCCCTCTCGGTATTGCCTATAAGAGCCAACAATTGGTATCAGAACTTGGACTTGAGATTGAATTAGACTAACCTCTATCGAGCAAAACGATCTTGAATTGCTCACTTGAATGTAAGCACACCCCTAAGAGAAGAGGGACACTTATTAGTTAGACCTCCACTCTTCAATGGTGAGAATTACTCCTATTGGAGAGTAATTGTTAATGGCCCTAGAATCCCAATAAAGAAAGTAGATGGAAAAGATGTCCCTAAGAGTGAAGATGAGTGGGACACCAATGACATGAGATTGGCACAATTGAATGCCAAGGCTATGCACACCCTCTTTTGTGCATTAGGTCCCAATGAGTACAATAGAGTCTCCTTATGTGAAAATGCTAAACAAATATGGGATAAACTAGCCATCACACATGAAGGGACAAATCAAGTTAGAGAGACCAAAATAGGAATACTCACATATGATTATGAGCTATTTAGGATGAAAGAAAATGAGTCCATTAGCAAAATGTTCACTAGGTTTAATGATATAATTAATGGACTTAAGGCTCTAGGCAAGACTTATTCCAATATTGAAATGGTAAAGAAAATTTTGAATAGCTTGCCTAAATCTTGGGAGGCTAAGGTAACCGCTATAGAAGAATCTAAGGATCCAAACACCTTACCTCTAGATGAACTTATGGGGTCTCTACTTACTCATGAAATGAAATTAAAAAGAAATGCAGTGCCCTTAAAGAAAGTAGAAGTAGCTCTTAAATCATCCACTCATGAGAACTTTGAAGATGATAGTAATGAGAGTGGAGATGAGGAAGAAAAGGAAATGGCAATGTTTGCCAAAAGATTTAATAGATTTATGAGAATGAAAGAGAGAGAGCAAAATAGGAAACATCATAGGGGAGAGTCAAGTAGAAGAGAAAAAGACCACTTAGTGTGTTATGAATGCAATGAACCGGGTCACACTAAGCTAGCTTGCCCCATACTTAGGAAGGAAAAGGATAGGAAACCTAAGAAGAAAGCATTTGTGGCTGCATGGAGTGATAGTGACAGCTTCGATGAGGAAAATGTAGATGAAGAGGTAGCCTACTCATGCTTTATGGCCATTAGTGATGATGAGGCTAGTTGTAGTTCTAGTGAAGATGATGATTATACATTTGATGAACTACAAAATGCTTTTAATGAATTAGCAAATGATTTTCAATGCATGAACTCCAAATATAAGAAAATCATTGCTAAATTGAAAATAGAAAATGAAATGCTATTAAATGTCAAACTTGAATTTGAGAAGAAGTTAGAAGAAGCAAATCTAGAAATAAATGAGTTGAATAAAAAGAACTTAAATTTACATAACTCATTTACTAGGTTTTATATGGGTCAACAAAAGCTAGATCATATGTTAGAGACCCAAAGAGCTTTCTTTGACAAAGATGGGTTAGGTTATAATGAAAAACAAAAAGAAACTCATCTTAGGAATTTCTTAGTGAGCAAAAATACTATGCATGATTTATCTCTTACATGCTCACTATGCAATAGAATAGGCCACTCTTCACAAGCATGCACATATAGAAAAACTACATTTAGAGGAAGAGTGGTTAGAAAAATGTGGGTGCCAAAGCATGCTGTAAATAATGATGAATTGTGTTTGAAATGGATCCCAAAAGGATCAAAAATTGTTTGCACTAACTCTCATGGACTGAAGAAAATTTGGGTACCAAAGCATGCATAAATTTGTTTATTGTAGGAGTGTAAGAGCATGGGAATGCAATGGAACAATGGAGTTTAAATGCTCAACACATCCTCATGGAGCTTGCTTGTGCCAACAAGAAAGAGAAAGAGCTTGAGGATCCATCACAACAATTCTTCAAAGGATAGCTCAAGGTGGACTCAACAATTCTAAGCAAAGCATACTCAAGCAAAGGAGTTTTGTAAGCTTAATTCTTTACTCCTTAAAACTTTTTATTTGATTAGTTATGCTTTGATGAGAAAATTGGTTGATGATTAATGATGCATTGTGAGTTGTATGAATAAAGAAAAGGCATGTTGAATGCTTGTTGATTGGTTGATGGATGATTCTTGAGGCATTGGATTATTGAATGAAAAGCATGATTTGTGACTTTGACATGATTTTTGGTTTTCTACATCTTGAGCAAGTTTGATATGTCTAGATAATATATTTAGTTGCTCAAAAGCTGTCAAATATGTCATTTATGCAAAATGCTATGTCATGAGCATTAATGAAGAATTTGTATATTGGAAATCATGGCATGTTGTTCACAAGATGTATGCTTTGATGTTATATGTGCTTAAAATCTATGTGAACAAGTTTGTTTTGACATATTTGTGGTTTCTAATGCTTTAGTTTTGTCAAAATATGCTTAACTCTCAAAATGACCTCCTTTGAGGCCAAAAATGCATTTTATTGTGAAAATTCTTCCAAAATTGCAAAATCTTTTGTAAAATGGTTTTTCATTCATGTTTTTCATTCATACAAGTCCAAAATCATGTTTTACAAATGTTTAAACCTTTACTTGGACTTAAAATACTCAAAAACAATGTTTTGGCACCTCACAGGTTGGATTTTCTGTCATAAAACTGCAGAAACAGGATGAGGGATCGATCCCCCATCAAACAGGATCAATCCCCCTTGAGCAAAATGCAGGAAATCTGCATTCTAGACTTAAGGGATCGATCCCCCTACCAAAAGTATCGATCCCCACAAGCCAAAATGGCTTTTCTGCACTTTTTCAACCGAATTTGAGAAGGATTTTTCACTTTCTTGATATCTTCTTTCTTCTCAAGTTAAAATCCAGTATTTTAACTTCTTTTTGATGATCTTTAAACTATGAAAATTCATTTTTCATTGATATCATACCTCAATTCCATCAATTTATATTATTTCCAACAATTGATATCACTTTCATCAATCAATATCATTTTTCATTAAGCTCACAAGTGCAAAATCAGTTTTCTCATTGAAGATGGTCATGAATTGCATAAATCTTGAAATAATCTTGAAATATATTTTCAATGAATGCTTAAACTTAATTTTGAGATTTATATATATTTGAGAATTTGATGAACTTGTGCATAATGAATAGGCTGAATGCTCAAATAAGGATATAAAGTTTTCGGAAATATTCAATTCAGGATCTAAACTTTTATTTTGCTCAATTCAGGATAAAACGTTTTCGATTTTGCTCAAATAAAGACTTTTTAAAGCGCGTGAGTTACACGCACCGTTAAAATAATAACAGCGTTTATAAAAAACACGTGGCAGCATGTGATTGGGCCACGTGACAGCATAAGGGTGGGACACGTGGCAGTGACATATAATTAATTTTCTTTTAATAGGTAAAAATACATAGACACGTGGTAGCGTATTAGTAGGACATGTGGCAAGATTGACACGTGGCAATGTGTGAGTGGGACACGTGGCAATGACTTATAATCATTAGTTGGACACGTGGCAAAGTTTAGATCTTGAATTGAACATTTTCGAAAACGTTGGATCCTTATTTGAGCATTCAGCTAATTTTTTTTGTTATAAATATTAATAAAAAATTAAAAATTAAAATATTATTTATAATATTATAATTAGTAGTTAATTTTGTTAGTTGATTTTTTAATAAAAAATAACTTTTAAAAATTTATATTACATTTTCAAAAAAAAATTTTGTTAAAATATAAATTTTTATAAAAACTATTTCTGTATTTTTTTCACTTTGTTTTTCTTTTCATTCCTTTCTGTTTTTATTTCTTTTATATGATTTAAATTTAAAATAATTTTTTATTGTAAATTAAATATATTTATTTTTACAAAATTGAGTTTTTATAGGAAATACGTTTATTTTTTTAATTACATTAGTTTTTCTAAAAAGACAATTCTTACATATTTTTCTTTATTTTTATAGTTTCTTTATCTTCTTTCTTTTTTTGTCAATTAGAAGAAAGTATAGAAAACAAAAAAAGAAGAAAAATACAAATTAAATTTAGTAATTTAAAATTTATTCTTTAAAAAATATATAATTTCTAATAATTTTATGGCTAATAGTTTTTTTCCTTTTTTTATGGTAAAAATGAAAAAAAAATTACGAAAGAAAAAATAATAATTATACTAGTTACAAAAATTTTATAATAATTTTTATGTTTGAGAATTTATTTTCTAAAACAAAATTTAAAAATTTTAATTATTTCAAAAAATGATTTTAAAAAATTTATTCAAGAAAATATTATTTTATCAAAATATATAGTTTTTCTTGAATATAAAAAAAGAAAGAAAAAAAGTAAAAAAATACGTGGACACGTGGCAACGTATTAGTGTGACACATGGCAGGAGTGGATACGTGACAACGTGTGAGTGAGACACGTGGCAGAAGAAAAATACAAATTAAATTTAGTAATTTAAAATTTATTCTTTAAAAAATATATACTTTCTAATAATTTTATAGCTAATAGTTTTTTTTTCTTTTTTTTATGGTAAAAACGAAAAAAAATCAAGAAATAAAAAATAATAATTATACTAGTTAAAAAAAGTTTTATAATAATTTTTATGTTTGAGAATTTATTTTCTAAAACAAAATTTAAAATTTTTAATTATTTCAAAAAAAAATTTTAAAAAATTTATTCAAGAAAATATTATTTTATCAAAATATATAGTTTTTTTCTTGAATAAAAAAAAGAAAGAAAAAAAATAAAAAAATATGTGGACACGTGGCAGTGTGTGAGTGAGACACGTGGCGACGTGTGAGTGAGACACGTGACAGTGATTTTATAATTATTTTCTTTTAATAGGTAAAAATGGACACGTGGCGGAGTGTAATTGTGACATGTGGCAGAGTGTGAGTGTGACACGTGGCAATAATTATCCTTTCATCGTCAGTCACTCTCTTTAACGGCGCGTGTAACTCACACGCGTCAAAAAATTCTTATTTGAGCAAAATCGAAAACGTTTTATCCTGAATTAAGTAAAATAAAAGTTTAGATCCTGAATTGAATATTTCCGAAAACTTTATATCCTTATTTGAGCATTCAGCCTAATGAATATTATTCATTCCTTTTGTTCATCTTAGTCAAGCATGCTTATAGGATTATGTTTCTTAGCTTGACTCAACTGCTCCACACTAGGTTTCATGATAATTATACATCTAGTGGAAGAATAATTAAAACTTGACCTTAAGGATTGATTTCAAATGTAAATTCAACAATTAGTTTAAGGTCATAACTTTCCTTAACTTACAATGTGTGATGATAAATGGATCCTAAATGTTCAAATGCATGAAACTTTATCATCCATGTACTTAAATTTTTCTTATGGCCAAATTAGTAAAGAACTTGGGCTTTAATGACAACATCAAGAATTGATACACATGCATAGACTCTTGATTGTTTTGATGATGAACATGCATGTTTACTTAAGTTGAATCAATAATCATGCCTATGAGATGAGAATAGTTGTTTTCATGATATTATGTGCTTAACCTCACTCATAGCTTATGGATTTTATTGATAAAATATATTTTAGCTTGATAATATTGATTCACTTAGGTGAAGCCATTTTGGTTAAAATAGCATATACCCTCTGGAACGTTAAATGATGATAACAACTAGGGATATGGCTCTTAATTGATTAAAATGGTAATTTTGAATCTTTCCTTGCTCATAATTGGTTAAGGACTTGAATTGGAAAATGGGCATAGGACTTTTGTGCTTGAAACCATGGAAGAAAATGTGTTTGCTTGAATTCCTTGATTTTTTAAATCTTCCATATGGTATAAATTTGTGAATATGAATATGAATTAATACTTTATGATAGTGGACTAATGATTAGTTGATCCATATGCATATTTGATGATATGTGTTGTGTTCTTGCATATTTAGACACATGATTATTTTCTTGACATGAACACACTACACATAGATATTGGATTCATGAAAAAGGCCTAAGTCAACCATTAGTAACAATTGGCATTTAGATTGAAATAACAATTAGTATCATTGACAATTATATTTTTAACAATTGATAAGCCAAACCAAATTGCCAATTGGTATGAGCTTTAAATTGACAATTCTTCTCATGCTCCTTAGATTGAAATGACAAATAGAGAAGAATTCTCTTAGGATATTTTTGCATGAAACTCTTGTGTGCTAGAATTTGAAGTTAATTGCTATATGTCTTGATTCTATGCACGCTCTTGCTTGAACGTGATTTATGAGCTCTTGCATATGATATGTCATCTAATTTTAGCTCATAATCATGATGTATTGACATGCACCTTAGTTGGACTTTAGATAACAATTGTTATACTTAGGTGCTTAATAGAATTGAAATGAGCAAGTCATAGACCTTAGTAGATATTTATACACAACTTGCTTCATTATTTACCAATTGGGAACTTCTTGCAAAATTATTTATTAACAATTGGTATCAAAATTATTTATAAACAATTGGTATAGGATCATAAGTCATGTTCTTTGCATGAATATTTCATACTCTTTATGAACAGTTGACTTATTTATTTGTGCTATGAGTCTCATGTACTAACATGTTTCTTGTTGAATGAAGCATATTTTTTTATCTCTTCTCACATAGCCATGATTTTAGGGGGAACATATTTTTTATTATTTTTCCTTCTTTTTGCTATGACAAAAAGGGGGAGAGATAAATATTAAAAGGGAGAGATATTAAGGGGGAGAGATAATGGGGGAGAAATAGTTTGAAAATTCATTTTCAAAACCCATGCTTATATTAAGGGGGAGCTTTGTATAATCCTGCTTTATTTGAGGGGGAGTATTTTATTAAAGAATTTTCAAAGCAAATTTACATTAAGTTTTGTCATATCAAAAAGGGGGAGATTGTTAGCTTTAAATTGACATATTTATTTTGAAATGACAAAAACTTAAGTAAGCTTTAATGTTTTAATTCATATTGTAAATTTGCCTTATCACACATGATTTTCTCAATACATTTTAAGTGATCATATCAAACATTAAGACCATGATTTAATTATGCATATTCTTATTGGTGTTAACACTTTATAAATGTTTTGAATATTTTAGAAAATCACTTGATGATTTCTTGGACAATATTTTCATTTGAGAAAGTCAAGAAAAACTCCCTTAAAGCTTATAAATGTTTTGGGTTGAATTCGGATTAAAGGTCATATCAGTTCTAACCCAAAAGTGCAGGAAAAATGCCCTCTGGAAGAAAAGGATCGATCCCCACTGTAGCAGGATCGATCCCTTTTTGGCAGAAAGTCTTCCCAAGGTCCCTGAAGCCCAGAATCAAGATTCTGGACAAAAAGGATCGATCCCCTATGGAAAGGGATCGATCCCTTTGCCCGAAAATAGCCTATAACGGCTAGTTTTTGTGAGACAACGGTCATATTCAAGTTTTGGCTCCACCCAACGGCTAGAATACATCCAAGGGACTATAAATAAAGGCTTAGAAGCTAAAGAAAGGAAGAGGAACCACTCAGCAACTCCAAATCTCATATTCCTCAAATCTACAAGCCTCAAACAACAAATCAAAAGCTACAAAGTCTCCATCATCTATCATTCTCTTATTCCTTGTAGTGCTTAGCACAAATATTGTATAGGCTTTTCATTGAGCTTAATTTCTGTAATCAATTGCCTACCTAGAGGCCTTTTCTTTGATTACATTATTTGTATCCCATCATTCCTTGTAAAGGGGAGGTTTCTCTTAAGCCTTAGAAAAAGAGGGAGGTTACTCTTTAGCCTAAGAAAAAGAGGGAGGTTTCTCTTGAGCCTAGAAAAAGAGAGAGGTTTCTTTTGAGCCTTGAAAAGAGGGATTGTAAAGACAAATTCAAAGATAGTGAATTTAGGGAAAATCCTTGGGAGCGTCTCAAGGTAGAGGACATAGGCAAGGTAGCCGAACCTCTATAAATCGATTGTGTAAATCTCTCTCTCCCTACTCTTTATTTACTTGCAATTGTATTGTGCTTATTGAATTGAATTTATATTGCATTATTGAATAGCCTAGAGAACTTAGAAAATATTCATATAGGCTAGAGAATTTAGAAGAATCGCAAAACGAGCTTAAAGGTAGTTAAAAACCGATTCACCCCCCTCTCGGTATTGCCGATAAGAGCCAACACCTACTTAGCACACTTTTCACTTCAAGCTTTTTCTTATTGTTCGTGGCTTATCTTGTGCATTTATCACTAAGAGCTCTTGCACTTATATAAACTCATATTACATAACAATCAGACTTATCTCGTGCACTTTTCATTTCAAGTCCTAACATTTCACATGCGTGGCTTACGTCACATATTTTTCACTTCAAGTTTTTAAATTTCTCACGTGTGGCTTAATCATGCATTTTTCGCTTTAGGCTTTTTAATTTCCCATGTGTGGCTTAATTACATATTTTTTGTTTTAGGCCCATAAATTTCTCACGTGTGGCTTACTCGCTCATTTTTCGCTTTAAGCCTACATGTTGCCCACCTCATGCACCTTTCGCTTCAGGCTTTTTTCTTAGAGTACATGGCTTACCTCATGCATTTTTCATTCAAGCCTATATACTTTTGTCTTCATGCATGACTTACTTCGCGCACTTTTTGCTTTAAGTTCATATGTAACCTACTTCACGTATTTTTCGCTTCAGGCTTTCGCATTATATGCGCGGCTTGTATCACGCATTTTTCACTTCAAGCCTTTAAATTTCTCATGAGTGGCTTACTTGCGCATTTTTCGCTTTAAGCCATTAAATTTCTCGTGCGTGGCTTAATCGTACATTTTTTGCTTTAGGCCCTTTAATGTCCTATGTGCGGCTTAACCTCACATTTTTCGCTTTAAGTCCATGCGTAGGCTACTTCACACATTTTTCAATTCAGGCTTTCACACTATATGCGTGTGGCTTACATCGCTCATTTTTCGCTTCAAGCCCTTGCACTTTTAACATGAGTGGCCTCCTTTGCGCATTTTTTGCTTAAGGCCCTTTTTCTTTATTCTTGTTTCAGGGGATAGCTAGGGGGATGGTGTACCTATTACATGGGAGAACTCTTCCATCGTGGTGGAAGGATGCTCCCACCTGTAGCTTGCCACATGGCTTTACACTTCCTTACCTCGTGGTATTGTCTAATGGGTGTACATAATTGGGTTGATTAATTAGGTTTAAACCCATATCAATTACTCTCCACTCTTTTATTGGGTTTCCCAATGAAAAAGTATGAATAAGGTCATTTTTTACATTTCCACTTGCAATCACACAGGCCTTTCGTAGCCTTGTTTGTCAGGATTACGGAGGGTGTCTATTGGTTTTCTTACTTAGGTGACTCTTAGGCTTCTCTTCCGCAGGTATATAAGCACGAGAGAGGGCCTTTCACTTCATTACAAAATCCTCTGCAAACACTCTCTCACCAACCCCTGCCACAACCTAAGCAACCTTGAGTCAACCTTAATCAACCTGTCGCCACATCCCTGTCGCAAGCCTCTACACCTTACAGCAGGCTTTTATACCCTGCACAGGCCTTTGCACCCAACTATCATCTCATCTGCCATAGTTTCTATCATAGTCTGTATATATATTATTCACCACATTTTCACATACACAGTGACGGTTGGGCTGTCTGCAATGCCCTTAAACACACTTTGTTAAACAGTAAACAGTTTACAAAGATATAATTTATGCGATTTAAAAAATAGAAATGTTTATAGAACAGTAATTCTTCAATATTTACATCTCCTGAATATAGTTTACAATAAAGTACTACTGTACAAATACGTATGAATATATAAAAGGAAGTGAATGTACCTCCAGGATCTACTAGTCACTACCTTGGGATAATAAACGTAGCCTAAAATCTTCGAAAAGTATCTCAAACAAATTATTGCAGCTAATATGAGGAGTGGGAAAAATAAGGGTTGAGCAAAACGTGTTCAATAAGAGAATCGTATGCAGAACTGATATTATGAAATCTATATGCATAAAAACATTTATTTTTCCTAACAGTGCACTATAGTTAACGATGAAAGATACTATAGTCGGCTAGGGATCCAGATGGAATATGGGAGGTATTTTAAAATACCTGTTGTGTCCTGGAACCTAGAAGAGATTATAGGGAGTAGTTGTTAATTTTAATATGAAATAGCATTTAATAATAATTAACTAAATAATTACTCAAATGAATGGTTTATAAAACCATTGAAATAAACTGTTTTAAATAGTATATTACCAAATCACTTTAAACACATTTCATACACTTCGATAAAATCTAGTAAATAGTACAGTAATTAGTTCAATACGATAAACAATTCAATGACAGTAACAGTCAGTAAACTATAAAATAAACATTTCCAGTAAATAATGAACACTTTGGTAATAATAACGGTTCAGAAATGGTAAACAGTTCTATAACTGTAAACAGTAAACAGTAATTGATTCTTTCAGTAGCAGTAAACATTTTGGTAAGTATAAGCACTTCAGTATTAGTAGCACTTCGGTAATATTAAAAAGCTTGGCATCAATAATAGTTTAAAAAAAACGATAATCATAAAATCATATATAAAAATTTTGTTTAAGTAATTAAATCATCTATAAATCCCTTTCCACCATTAATGATTAAAATCATTAAACACAGTACAGTAAATCGTTCAGTAAACGGTACGAAAATCAAATCAGTAAATAGCATGGTAAACACTTCAGTAACAGTAACAGTTTAGCGAAAACCGTAACAGTAAACAGTAACACGTGAATGGAGACCAGGCAACACCCTGATATATCATGCTATACAGTAGTCCCCAATGGTAACAGTAACAGTAACAAGTGAGACATATAGCCTTAATCTATGGGTGTCCTCAAAGTACACTTGCCAGGGGACCCTAGGATTGCTGATGACTTGACGGGTCAATCAGCCATAGTAACAATAACATGTGAGCATGATACTGGGCCTAACAGTCTCAAAACAGTATTTAAATAGTGATATCACCTTTATGGAATTTAATAAAATAAATAAAATCTTCAGTCAGTCCATAAAGGTTATTATATAACACATTGAACAGTACAATGAAAACAATTTATATAATTTTCATAAATATTCTATTTCACTGTAAAACACTTATATAAACATCTCGGTGCTTTCATTTCGATGAAAATCAATTACATTAATATTTAAATATTGTTTTTCAATAAATTCACATTCTATGAAAAATATTAAGTATTTAATTTCAAAGGCTAGGAAATCACTCAATAATGCACTTAAAATATTTCATGATATTTTAGGAAATTTTTCAAGAAATTTCAACAGCATAACAGTTGCTATTGACCTAGCCTCCCTGCACGTAAAACATAGTTCCAATCCAGCCAAAAACCACAATTTTGCACAATTCCAAAGCAATTGAGTATCAAAATATTCTCATAAAATTATTCTCATTGAAATTATGCATTCATAATATCCTTACGGCCTACACACTCATCCCTTACTTATATGTCGTTATCGACTTTCTCGATAGCACCACTTGTAATTTATTTCTCCAGGCTGCAAATAATTTCACCAACATTATTAGCTTATTTAATTTAAATTTTTAAGCTTTTTACACTTCTAATTGCAGCCACATTGTACACTGAAAATATTGAACCAGTGAAAATTCTACCGTGCTAAAACACAACTTAAAGTTTTAAGTCCGATTTTAAATCCGACTGTACCGGTGGACTCCTCATAATTTCTACAGTATTATAGCATCCTAAACTCATCAGATACAGCCACAAACCACCTCCCCTTGCCATGGCCAAAATGCCTCTAGTGGAGAAATTATGATGTTTCCAACAATTAAGCTTAGTTTCTTTCTTCTACATTATTTTCCTTCCATTTATCATAAATTTCATGCATTAAAACACAACACTCCTCATGTTCTTCATCATGCCAAAAAATCAAGGGGGAGATTTAGAAAGATTCAATTCAATCCAACCTCAAAATCATGGTTAACACACTTGGATTGAAACTACTATTAAAATTGAAAGAAAAAAAAACATGAACTTACCTCTCTTTGGTCGAATGGTATAATACCTTTTTCCCCATGATTTTGTCACTTTTACAATTAAATATTGGTATAGGTGGGTACAAAATTTAATTTAGAGCAACTTTGTAGAAATAAGCTTTTGATTTTAAGGTGGTTTGAAAGGTGATTTTGATGAATTTTTGTTTCAAGCAAGCTTTTGGCTATGGTGTCCAACGTGAGAGGCTGAAGAAGAAGAAAGTGGGGGGGTGGGCTGGTAAAAGTGGGTGGTGGGCTAGTAAGTGGTGAATTTTATAGAACATTCTACGTTGGGGCAAAATTACCAACATGCCTTTGGTTATCAGATTTTAGGACAAAAATGCCCTTAAGCTTCTGTAATTTTTTTAACTATGTAATTGCACTCCAAAAATTCATATTTCATCACTGAAAATTCTTATTGGATGTATTTTGATGAATCATAGTGGTGTCATCGGGGTTTGATCTACCGAAAAGGTGAAATTAAGAAATTACCCATATCAGGTAAATCACATAAATTATTTATTTAACCACTGATTTGATCTATCTATTGGCATATCCTAGGACTTATTTTCATGTAGAATATCATACTATATTTAACTGGTCCAAATTCATTTTAGTTTGACCAAAATTTATGAAAATGCCACTGGGCTATGTCCTTAATCGTCATTTTCTAAATTGTTGGCATGCTTCCCAAAATAATCTAAATAAAGGATTTTAGACTCGAAATTCTTACCTTAGGCTTATTGTACCCTCCAAACACTGTTTGGACAATCTCACATCCAACCGGGCACTATAGGGTCAATGGGACCCACATCATTGTTTCACTTATAACTTGTGAAGTACACAATGATTAAATGTTTGACACATGTACAGTAATGGTATAAGTGGCTCTCACATCCTCCCCACCTTTAGGAATTTTGGTCCTCCAAATTTCATCTGGACCAGTTACTGAAATGGATCTTGGTATTTTTCCACATTAGACTTTCTAATTCCCATTTAGTCTCCTCTTTTAAGTGCTACTTCTAAAGTTCTTTTAAGAATACAATTTCTCACCGAACAATTCTCGAGATCGGTGTTTGGTATTTGCATAACCTTTAGGCTGAGTTACACAATTCTTAACCCTTCACAATTAATCTTTGCCTTTCAAGAAGTTCACTTTACCAAGTCGGGAGCTAATAGTTTTCAGTCTCTCACTTCTTTCTATACGATTAGAAATCTAAATCATTTGCTATTCGATGCTTCATATGGTGCCTTGCCAATACTAGCCAATTTGAGTGGAAAGAGATCGTCCCAGGAGCTTTTAAAATCCAAGGCACACGCTCTCAACATATTTTAGAGCATCTAAATAGTACGCTCGAACTACCCATCAATCTATAAATGAGAAGCGGTGCTGAAATTTAATCGAAATCCCATTTCCTCTTGAAATCTCTCCCAAAATGGGAAGTAAAGTGGGAATCCTTATCAACAATAATGCTTCCTTGAACATCTAACAATCACACTATCTCACTGACAAATACATTGGCTAAGCACTAAGGGAATCAATAGATCTTATAGGAAAAAAGCGGACAAACTTCGTCAATCTTTCTGCATTCACCCATATAATAATATGATTCTTTCATATCCTTGATAAACCCATTATGAAACTCATCAAGATATACTCCCATTTTCCATATTGAAATTGGTAAAGGCTGTAACAATTCTACAAGTTTTCAAATGTTTTAACCTTCACCTGTTTACATATAAGACGTCTAATGACAACTTCACACTATCTCATTTCATTTTAAGTCACCATACACTTTTTGTAATTCAGTACATCTTAGTACTAGCTAACTGCAGAGTGTACCTAAAGGTGTGGCCTCTATCAAATTAGATTCTTTAATTGTTAGTTATCGAGAATACAATTCAGTCTCTAAACCTTGGTATACTATCTGACTACACTCTTATCCGCACCCACTGGCATCCTCTACGCAATGGGCATTATTCCTCTGAGCATCTTTGATCTTGTCCATCACATCTGGCTCAATTTGGAAATTAGCCGTAAATCTATATCTCTTATAGGAAATCACATTCAAATTGAGGCTCAAGAACTGTTCTAATAAATTATGCTCTCAGACCATCAATTAAATTATCATTTTGACATTCTTTTTACTCAACATATTTGCCACCACTTTTGCTTCCTTCAGGTGGGACAAAATTTCACAATCTAAATCCTTTAACAGCTTTAGCCATTTCCGTTTTCTTATATTTAACTCTCATTGTAAAATGAGATACTTTAGACTCTTCCTGTCTGTATACCTCTACAATTTCTCTTCAAAAAGTAAAGAGGCAGTAGTAATTTCCACTTCAACCCTTGGAAAACTACACTCACACATCTGTCCACTAAATTTTAACATTCGTACGTGTTAGTCTGGTCAATGGAGTGGTAGATCAATCTTAGGAAGCACCTATGCACTCCTGTTGATCGGATGGATCATCTATCACGGGTAGGGAATACTCATTCTTAAGGATAACCTTCTTCAGTTACCGGTAGTCTATACGAAATCGTAGGCTGCCTTCCTTTTCCAGATGAATCGTACTGATGCACCGTATCAAGACCTACTGAAGCGGATAAATCCTTTATCTTATAATTTCTAGAGCTGCTTCTTAAGCTCTTCCAACCCCAACAATACCATCCAATATAAGATTAGAATTTGGGTTTCGTACCAGGTATCAAGTTGATGGTAAACTTGATTTCCCAATTCGATGGTAATCCTAGTAAATCGTTCAGAAATATGTTTGGGAAAAATATTTAATCCTAAGAATTTCATACATTCTGGGCATTTCTTTTCTACGTCCTCCCTATAGGTATTATACTATTTAAAAACCTTCACACAACACTCGACAGTTTAGTAAACATTTTACTTCCATTAGTTTACTTATCTAACAATTTTACAGTATATTGTTCATGGTAAGGACAAGTGATAAACTTAGTATAACAGTTTAAACTGATATGATTCACAGCTAACTAATCCATTACTAAGATTACATCAAAATCATACTTATTCAACTAAATGAGATTAGATATCATTTCCTTTTCTTTTACAATCTCTATACACAATATCAGTAATTTATGATTCTCTAAATAGTGTATTTATTTATAGGGTGTACCCTAGAAATTCTAATTCTACAAGTACTTTATTAGCACACACAGAGAAGATGTCACATCCCGTGACCATATTATTTCACGTTTTTCCAGACATTTTATATGGTTGGGCTATCTGCGATGCTTTACTTTCCACTTTAATTCATTGAAAACCAAATATTCGTAATTTCATAAAAGTAACAGAATTATATATTTACAAATTTATTTGTAAACAATACTTACATCCCCTTATTAATACAATGTTGTAGTACTG
The DNA here is from genome assembly GCA_032173925.1 of Heritiera fomes. Taxonomy (NCBI): domain Eukaryota; kingdom Viridiplantae; phylum Streptophyta; class Magnoliopsida; order Malvales; family Malvaceae; genus Heritiera; species Heritiera fomes. Next base: position 19,132,758 of record JAPDPM010000009.1, read on the forward strand.
TAAATCAAAAGTCTGAACATATAAAATAAAATAATTATACCTCCGGAAGAAATTAAGCTATCACATTTCATCCGAATGCACAGCCGAGATCCTCGAATGCAAGATCTCGCAGTCACTAAAAATCTAAAATGTTAAAAATAGGGGGGTGAGCAAACCACGGCTCAGTAAAGGAATTATATGCAACTCTTGATATCCAGATATTTATATGCTATAAAAACTTTTCATTTTCCTATAAGTACACTAAGCTCATATAGGAAGGATACTATAGTCGGCTAAGGATCCGGATGGAGTACAAAAGGTATTTTGAAATACCTATCTTGTCCCGGAACCTAGAAGCAACTATAGAGAATAATTAATTTTGTTGGAAATCAAATCCTTTTCCCTTTCATTTTATATCATTTTCAATTTATGCTTTTATGAATTAAAGCATTTAAATAAAATAACTTATATTCATATATTCTTTAAAAAGAATATTAGTTTAAATCATCATCCTTCTCATTTAAACTCGTTTCATATTTTACTGTACAATCATAATTAGTATAGTACTATAAATCACAAAATAAGCTATTAAAATCATTTCCTTATAACATTTATATCATTTAAATCTATATTCAATTTCAATTTATAATAAGAATATTAGATTTATAATCTCCTCTTTTCTTTTTGAAAACGTATCACATATTCATGTCATATATAATCAATATTCCATTTAAAATCATAATAAGAATATTAGATTTATAAACCTCTCTTTCCTTTTTGAAAACATATCACTTGTTCATGTTACATGTCTTATGAAAATTATCATACATTATTGTGCTTACTATAGTAATACGCACTATGTAAAAGTACTGTAATTCATTTTGATTTTCCACATATCATATAAAACATTTCCTTTTAACATATCACATATCATATAAAACATTTCCTCTTTTAACATATCACATATCATATAAAATATTCACTTTATCCCTTTTTCATTTTTCATTTCATATCACATATAATTCATATATCAGGAGAATTTTCAGTGATCTCATTTTCACCGATTTCTATAACATGAATATTTTAAAATAAAATTTGATATATTCATGTTTTATGAAAAATAATAAATTCCCTTTTTCTGTGGTTGGAAAATATTTCACATGTAAGAAAATCATTTTTTGATGATTTTAAATAATTTTCCAAAATTTTTCGGCAGCATAACGGTTGCCTGTTGACTAGCCTCCCTGCACAATTTAAACAAATTCAACATTTTACAACCAACCAATTTCCACATTTTTCAACAAAATCAATTCACCAATAATTCCATAAAATCACGCATATTTAATTTATGCAATCGAGATATCCTTAAAGGCTACATATGCATCCCTTACCTGTTCTGTGTTAGCGACTTCTCACTAACGTCGCGCGTGTAATCTACTTCTCCCGATTTCCATCAATCTCCAATCACCGTGTATGATCTCTACAATTCCAAGCTCAATTTCACATTTAGACTTTTATAAAATTACTCAAAAATAATAATAATAAAATTATAATAATTTTCCTACCCTTTTTCTTCTTTTTCTTCTTCCTTTTTCTCTTTTCTTTTCTTTTTCTTTTTCTTTTCCTTTTTCTTTTCTGGTCTGAACCAGTTCAGACCAGTTCAACCTTAGCCGATCGGTTCAGCTACCGTCGGTCTCCATCACCGCCGGTTCAGCCCTTCCAAAGCTGGCGGGGGTTGCAGCGAAGCCGTTTCTTGTCTCCTTCTTCCCAGATCGACGACGGTAGCGGCGGATCTAGAGATAGGGGCGTTGTTCCCTTCTCCTTCATTTTTCCTTCTCTTTCCTCTTTCCTCCTTCATCGCCGTTCATCCTTTCCTTTAGATCTGTCCTCGCCCGCGTCGAAAGTGGCGGTGGCGGTGCCCGAATCGACCAGCACCGCCTCTTTCTTTTTTTTTTCTTTTTTTCTTCTCTTTTTCTCTTTTCCTTTCTGTTTTCGCTTCGTTTCTTCCCTTTTTCCTTCCGCCCGTCGTCGGCGACGTCTCTCTCTCCCTTGTCTCGCCGGCAACACCTTTCTCTCCCTCATCTCGCCGGCAACACCTCTCTCTCCCTCCTCTTCCTTCTCTTCTCGCCGACAAGGGGGTCGGCTTCATTTGGGTTCTCCTCTATTACAACAGAGGAGAAGAAACGGGGTCGGGTTCTCCCAATCCCATTTTCTCTTTTTTTTTTTATTTATTTATTTATTTATATATTTATATTTATAAATATATATAAATACACTATATAATTTTATTCATATATATAAATATACTATATTTCCATATATATATTGTATTAATAATTTATATGTATCTATACACTTTAATTTAAAATAATATATATTTCATATATATATATACACATAAATGTATAATAATATACATTTTTATTTCTTATAATTTTGGATCTCTTAATATCCAAAATAATTTCCTCAATACGAATTTTCCAATCCGTTACTTCACCAATTATCGTAATTCCTACAATATTCCAAATCTCTCGTAAATAAATTTATTTATTTACTCTCGCTTATCTATTTACATTAAAATTAAATTTTTGGGTAATTAATACCAAAAATAGAAAAATTCCCGTTTATCACAGAAGATCCAAAAGAATTGGTAAAAATCTGGATTAAACAGTACAAAGGGATACAAATTCCAACCTTAATCACATTCATAAATGTAGTTATTTCTCACATCATTGGGTAATCTTCCACTAAGTGCCCCATCTGTTCCCATCTGGAATAGGCCCTAAAGAACATGTAGCAGGGCCGAGAATTGTGCGACCTCCTATAATGAACACTCCAGGTCACTATACTCCTCTGTGTATATGTGAGGTCGATAGTATGGCTACAATAATAAGTTTAACTAATCTGCCCTTTATAACCTGAATGTCTCTTGGCTTAGCCTTCGTAGGCTGCCATCTGCCTGATCTATCCTTAAAACCCCTCTTCGTTCTCCTTTTTCCTAGCTTTAATCGTAGTATGGAATTGCTCGTAGTCCCACTCACACTACTAAACTTGTCTATCTGTCTCATTGTAAGTCCAAATATCAAATGGGACATCTTTACGCAAGTATAATTATATTATAATTGATGGATTTATAGTCAAATTGGTTTGATCATTACCCATGAAAGTTATTTAGGTATGGACATAATCATCATTTTCAAATTTCTCTCACTTTTCGATATACCTTCAAATAATTAATTTTGAGATGTACATACTTGCCATAATTACATTTCACCACTTTATTTTCCTTTTAAGGTCTCACTTCGATCTAGACAGAGAAAGTCTTAATGGGGCCCTCACTGAGACCATCCTTAAATTTTATCAAACAAACCCCTAATTCAAATGCTTAAATAACATCAGTTTTCACACTTGCTACTTTAGTAATTAGACTTTTCACTATGGAGGGAAAATTGGTTCAAATGCAGGTTCCTGTGCTAGCTCTGGAGTGGGAAGATTCGGAGTACACTCCGCCCTACCACTACCTCATCCAGTACCCCTTTCATCTACTCGTTACTACATAGTACAACCATTTGATCAAATTTACAGTCACTTGATCCATTTATATATTCAGACAATACAGTATTATAGGGGATGTTAGTCCCTTTGATTCTAAATACACCAACAAACATCATATCAACTTTGCTCTGTTACCAAATAAATTGTCATAGTTCGTATATATATTATTCACCACATTTTCACATACACAGTGATGGTTAGGCTGTCTGCGATGCCCTTATACACACTCTGTTAAACAAGAAATAGTTTACAAAGATATAATTTGTGCGATTTACAAAATAGAAATGTTTATAGAACAATAATTCTTCAATATTTACATCTCCTGAATATAGTTTACAATAAAGTAGTACTATACAAATACATCTAAATATATAAAAGGAAGTAAATGTACCTCCAGGATTTACTAGTCATTGCCTCAAGATAATAAACGCAGTCTAAAATCTTCGAAAAGTATCTTAAACAAATTACTGTAGCTAATTCGAGGAGTGGGAAAAATAAGGTGTGAGCAAAACGTGCTCAGTAAGAGAATCGTATGCAGAACTGATATTATGAAATCTATATGCATAAAAACATTTATTTTTCCTAATAGTCTCTATAGTTGACAAGAAAGGATACTATAGTTAGCTAGAGATCTGGACGGAGTATGGGAGGTATTTTAAAATACATGTCGTGTCTCGGAACCTAGAAGTGACTATAGGGAGTAGTTGTTGATTTTAATATGAAATAGCATTTAATAATAATAATAATTAAATAAATAATTACTCAAATGAATGGTTTATAAAACCATTTAAATAAACTGTTTTAAATAATATTTTACCAAATCACTTTAAACACATTTCATACACTTCGATAAAATCTAGTAAATAGCATAGTAATCAGTTCAGTATGGTAAACAATTCAATGACAGTAACAGTCAGTAAACTGTAAATAAATAGTTCCAGTAAACACTGAACATTTTGGTAATAATAACGGTTCAGAAATGGTAAACAGTTCTATAACAGTAAACAATAAACAGTAATCAATTCTTTCAGTAGCAGTAAACATTTCAGTAACTATAAGCACTTCAGTATCTGTAGCACTTCGGTAATATTAAATAGATTGGCATCAATAATAGTTTAATAAAAACGATAATCATAAAATCATATATAAAAATTTTGTATAAGTAATTAAATCATTTATAAATCCCTTTCCACCATTAATGATTAAAATCATTAAACACAGTATAGTAAATTGTTTAGTAAACAGTACGAAAATCAACTCATTAAATAGCATGGTAAATCGTTCAGTAACAATAAACACTTCAGTAACAGAAACTGTTCAATGAAAATCGTAACAGTAAACAGTAACACGTGAATGGAAAACAGGCAACACCCTGAATAAATCATGCTATACAGTAGTCCCCGAAGGGTAACAATAACACGTGAAACATATGGTCATAGTCTATGGGTGTTCTCAAAGTACACTTTGTGAGTCAATTAGCCACAGTAACAGGTAGAAGCAACACATGAGCATGATATGGGGCCTGACAGTCTCAAAACAGTATATAAATAGTGGTGTCACCTTTCTTGAATTTAATAAAATAAATAAAATCTTCAGTCAGCCCATAAAGGTTCTTATATAACACATTGAATAGTACAGTGAGAACAATTTATAAAATATTCACACTTCAGTAATAATTTTCATAAATATTCTATTTCACTGCAAAACACTTATATAAACATCTCCGTGTTTTCATTTCGATGAAAATCAATTACATGAATATTTAAATATTGTTTTTCAATAAATTCACATTTTATAAAAAATATTAAGTATTTAATTTCAAAGGCTAGGAAATCACTCAATAATGCACTTAAAATATTTCATGATATTTTAGCAAATTTTCTAAGAAATTTCAGTAGCATAATGTAAAACACAGTTCCAATCCAACCAAAAACCACAATTTTGCACAATTCCAGAGCAATTGAGTATCAAAATATTCTCATAAAATTATTCTCATTAAAATTATGCATTCATAATATCCCTACGGCCTACACACTCATCCCTTACCTATCAGTCGTTATCGACTTTCTCGGTAGCACCACTTGTAATTTATTTCTTCTGGGCTACAAATAATTTCACCAACATTAGTAGCTTACTTAATTTAAAATTTTAAGCTATTTTACACTTCTAATTGCAGTCACATTGTACATTGAAAATATTGAACCAGTGTAAATTCTATCGGTGCTAAAACACAACTTCACCGTTTTAAGTCCGATTTTAAATTCGACTGCACCGGTGGACCCCTCCTAATTTCTATAGTATTATAGCATCCTAAACTCATCAAATACAGCCACAAAGCCACCTCCCCTTGCCATGGCCGAAATGCATCTAATGGAGAAATTATGATTTTTCCAACAATTAAGCTTAGTTTCTTTCTTTTACATTATTTTCCTTCCATTTATCATAAATTTCATGCATTAAAACACAACACTCCTCATGTTCTTCATCATGTCGAAAACTCAAGGGGAAGATTTAGAAAGATTCAGTTCAAACCAACCTCAAAATCATGCTTAACACACTTGAATTCATCACTAACTACCATTAAAATTGAAAGAAAATAAAAACATGAACTTACCTCTCTTTGGCCGAATAGTATGATGCCTTTTTCCCCATGATTTTGTCACTTTTACAATTAAATTTTGGTATAGTGGATAGAGAATTTAATTTAAAGCAACTTTGTAGCTTTTGATTTTAAGGTAGTTTTAAAGGTGATTTTGATAAATTTTTGTTTCAAGCAAGCTTTTGGCTATGGTTTCAAACATGAAAGGTTGAAGAAGAAGAAAGTGGGTGGCTGGCTGGTAAGTGGTGAATTTTACAGAACATTCTAGGTTGGGACAAAATTACCAAAATGCCCTTGGTTATGAGATTTTTGGATAAAAATACCCTTAAGCTTCCGTAATTTTTTAATTATGTAATTGCTCTCCAAAAATTCATATTTCATCATCAAAAATTCTTATTGGATATATTTTAAAGAATTATGGTGGTTTCATCAGGGTTCATCTATCTAAAAGGTGAAATTACAAAATTACCCTTATCGAGTAAATTATGTAAATTACTTATTTAACCACCTATTCGATCTATCTATTGACATAGCCTAGGACTTATTTTCATGTAGAATATCATATTATATTTATCTGATCCAAATCCATTTTAGTTTGACCACAATTTACGAAAATGCCTTCGGGCTATGTCCTTAATCGTCATTTTCTAAATTTTTGGCACGCTTCTCAAAATAATCTAAATAATGGATTTTAGACTCAAAATTCTTACCTTAGGCTTATCGTACCCTCCGGACACTATTTGGACAGTCTCACGTCCATTCGAGCACTGTAGGGCTAGTTGGGCCCATATCACTGTTTCACTTATAACTTGTGAAATACATAGGAATTGAACAGTGATTAAATGTCTGACATATGTACAGTAATGGTATAAGTGGCTCTCACATTTTTGGCACTCTACCACCGCTTCTCCTGCCGCAGGCTCATATACCTTGCCACAGCCTTTTACACTGTGCTGCAAGCTCTTACATCCTCTGCAGCCTTCACTATCCCTAGGGCCCTTTTGCTTTAAGCAGTCCCACAAGTACCTTTCTCCTATTTTTTGTATCAATTGGGGTCCTTTGATCTTTCTCATGGCTCGTCACGATAGTGGTAAATTGTTTAAGATGCATCCAAACTTTAAGCTCACTGTCACTAATTTAAATGCTATTAGGACTTCATATCCTCTCACTGAGGGTTATTCTTATAGATTACCGAGTGATAACGAGACATCTCTTTCCTCTGGTTCTAATGGGGTAGCCATTCATATGGCTTCTATGGACTCTGAGCTTCATTTCCCGCTTTCTAATTTTGGGGTTAATTTTCTCAAACATAAATATTGTTCAGTGTCAACTACATCCTCATAGATTGGCCCAATTAGTAGGGTTTACTATACTATGTCATGGTTATGGTACACGCCAACCATTCCTTTTTTTTCAATGCATTTTTTAGAGTTCGTAGGTTGGCCAGACATATTTCCTACTTCTTCTAGAGTTACTAAGAAAGATTTCAATAATAAGCTTTTTAGTGAACTTCCCAATAGGATGTATAGGTTTGAGAGTGAATGGCTAATTATAGAGTTTCTAGAGAGTCTGGGTATTCCAACTAGGTGGAATCATCATAAGCGTAGTCGTTTAGGCAAATTGCTCCTCATATTATTAAGGATGCAATACAGTGATCCATTAATCGTCTATGTTCTGTCGAGAAGCGTAATCTGCATACTGTCCTTACTCCCAAAAATATAGTAGCAATGAGTTAAGGCGTGATAAGAGCTTCTACAAGTACGCTGCCTATTTTAGTAGACTTATACCTGTTTTTGCTGCCCTTTCTAACAACCCACCCTTAGCTCCTATCAACCCTACAAAACCTCCTGTAGAGCCTATAAATCCTATAGGACCTTTAGAAGGAGACTTTTTTTCAAGATTAAATGTCAAAGGAGATAGATCCCTAGAGGTAGAAAGCACGAGTGGCTCTTTCGAAGAAAACCTAGAAAGGGATCAAAATGATGCTTTTGGAAGTTCTTCTATGGTCTTCCTATGGATGAGAGCTTGGCTAACATAGACAATTTGAATATGCATTTAGGTTTTAATGATGGCAACTTTACTCCTTTTTTTGTGCATGTGACCAAAGCTTTTTGCTTGGTTTAGTGACTGTAACAATCCACAATACAGTAAATAACATATTTTATACATAATTTACGGTTGGGCTGTCCGAGATACCTTTAACACTTGCACAGTAACAGTAATAAATGGTAAACATTTATTTAATAATTTCGGAATATGAAATTCTTACAATATTCCTTACACTTTACATCCCCTATTTCTATTTTACAATAAAGTAGTACTGTATACATGTGTCTGAATATATAAGAGAAGTGACTGTACCTTTAAAATTTAATGCACTTTGCCCCAGTGTGCTTACTTGCAGCTATATTTATTTGAGGAAGATCTCAAATAATCCTTGCAAAAAATCTGGGGAGTTGGAAAATAAAGGGGTAAGCGACAACGTGCTCAGTAAAGGAGTCGTATGCTACTTGATACAATGAAATCTATATGCTGGAAAATAATTATTTTTCCATAAATATAAATGGAATAAACCATTTAATTTCCATCACTTTAGTAATAGTTCAAACACATGCCAGTACAGTGATAAAACAGTATAGTGAACTGTAGATATAAAATTGTAGAAACAGTAATCGGTCACTTTCAGTACAGTAGTTTGTAAATATCCAAAATCGTTAGATAAACAGTTCAGTAAACAGTAATCAGTACGATACATGTTCAGTAAACTGTATTTCTCAGTACTTAGTAAAATCCTTCTCAGTAAATAGTTTCAGTGGGTTGAGACTAGGCATCACCCTATATCATATCATGCTATTATCATCCCCTAAGGGACACAGTAATCATCCCTGAAGGGATATAGTAACAATATACAGTAATATCTATGGCCATAATCTATAGAGGGTCTTCGAATACACTTGCCAGGTGACTCCGAGATCGCTGATGACTTGGCAAGTCAATCAACCACGTGACAATAATAGTAATCAGTAAGCATGAAATTGGGGCCTAAGTCTCAAAACAGTATAAACATTTGTATCATAGCCTTTATTGATTTTATTCAAAAATAATTTGAAATATTTCATATTTATCCATAAGGCTCACAATTTCATATATTTCCTCTTTTCAAGAATTTCCATCATTTTCACATTTTTCCCAAAATCATCTCAAACATTTTATTCACCATCTCATCACCTTTATGGAATTTATAAAATAAATAAGATCATTATTTAGTTCCATAAAGGTATAAAATCATTTCTTTTCACATAAAAATACCTTTAAGGGATTGAAATGAATTAAATCATTTATTTCAATTATTATTTCCAAAAAGGTATTTATTTCTCATTTCTAAATACAGGGAAATAGTCGATAAATATTCATGTATTTAGTGAGAAATCTCATAAATATTCTTTTTGAATAATTAATAGCAAAAAGAATATATTTCATTCTCACTTTGAATAAAAATCCACAACATGAATATTTAATTTAGCATTTTTCAACAATTTCCACTTTATGTAAAATTTATGGAAATGATTTCCAAAATTCATGATTTATTTCATTTATGCATCTAAAATATTTCATGATATTTTAGAATAATTTTAATAATTTTCCGGCAGCATAACGGCTGCGAATTCTTAGCCTCCTACATGGAATTTAACAATATATAAAGCAGCATTCAACCAAAATTTTACATGATTTCAAAGAAAATCAAGCTTCCAATAATTTCATAAAATTAAACTTGATAAATCATGCAATTCATCATATCTATACAACTCACACACTTCCCCCTTACCTGTCTTACGTAACCAAACTTCCCTGTTGCGCCTACCGAAATTCGTAATTTCCGGCTGCAAAATAATTTTATAAAAAATTATCAATATTTTTCCTCTTAATTTTAAGCCACTAACTTTCATAAAACGCAGCCATTAATGACACAGCATATGCACAACCAATATAATATACACTGGTGCTAAAACTGAACTTTTCCATTTTAGCTCCTTTTTCTGTTTCGATTTCACCAACCTTCCTCTTTTGATTTCTACATTAATTTTCTACCATCAAACCATAAATTGCAGCCTTAAATCATGCCCAAACAGCCATGGCCGAAATCCCCCTTTTTTTGCAAATTCTTGATTTTTCAACTTTTCTCAAAATCTAATGTTTTAAACTTTCTTAATCCATTTCAAGCAACCATTTCCTACCATTTTCATACAACAAAATGAATGGATTCCTCATGTTCCATGGCTGATCGAAACCCATTTTAATGGAAAATTTTTGTTGAATCAAAATAACCGAAAACCAACACCATAGCCATATTCTACACCTTTAATATATTAGGAATGTAACATTAAAACAAATCAAAACCTTGAATTTTGGACAAAATCTCACCTTGGCCGAAAGCTATTTGGGCTCCTATCTCCTTGAATATAATGGTAGCATTACAGAGAGGAAGTGATGAGGATCAAATTTTGTAGAAATAGGTTTCTTGAATTCCTTTTATTTTTGGTGATTTTGTAAGCTTTTTAATTTTCTTTTCTTCTTTGGCTATGGGTGTCGTGGGAAGGTTGAAGAAAGAATGAAGAAGTGTCGAATGCTTCAGCAAAATTTCTGCTAAATTTGGTCTTCTTCCAACAAATGAGGAGTTTCAACATGGCACCACCATAAAATTCCATTTCCATTTTCCACCATTTATTCCTTTATCACACAATTATTATTATTATTAGTATTATTTTCCAGCTTATAAATTTTATTTAAATCAAATTTAATTTATTTAAGTTAATTTCTTGTCATTATTGACTAATTTGACCAGTCCCCCTTCATGTTAAATGTTCATTTTACCCTCGATTATAACGATTTTGGACAAAATGTCCTCAAGCTTTTGTAAATTTTTCTAACTATGAAATTGAACTCCAAAAATTCTTAATAGGCATATTTTGATGAATCATGGTGGTTTCATCAAAGCGCGGTTCACCGATAATGTGAAATTACGGTTTTACCCATTTTTTGACCACCAACAAAATTTTCCAAATCAAACCACCTTTTTCAACAAATCTTTTGACACCATATTATTCTCCTTTTCATGTAAATTATCATGATATTTTTACTTTGTCCCAACTCATTTTAATATGGGCGTAATTTACAAAAAATGCCCTTAGGACGTATCCGTTATTTTTCAATTTGTTTTCCAAAATTCTCAAAATAATTCCAAATGACATAAAAATTATTTTTATGTCTCCAAATAATTATTTAATATTATCAGTCATAAACCCAATAAATCCATAAAATTCAAAGTGGGTTCCACATTAAATATTTATTTAATTTCACTAAATAATTTATTTCCACTATTAAATATTTACAAAATATGGTGTACAGTAAAATATAATTAGGTCTCATAGTGACATTTTTCATCTATTTCATAGATATGAGCTCGATTCAAGCCGCGATACTAAGAGAAAAGCTGTTGAGTCTTCTTCAAGGGTTCTTATGGATATACCTCCTCCTAGGAAGCAACCTCATTCAGAGGTGTCTATTTCGGATCGCTCTCATGCTCTTACTCCCTTTTTGACCATTAATCAAGGAGATAGCCCTAGTTGTGATGATGATGGGGTTAAGGAAAGACTAATTATTCGTGACCATTTTACTCTAAGCTCTAAGGGCGAAGAGAAGTTGAGTTCTTAAAGAAGTGGTCGTGTTCCTCACAAGCTCTCATGGAAGACCCAAAGCATCTTTACATTGAGGAAGCAAAGAGGAACCGACCCATACTTCCAAAAGTTACTCCTCCTACCCTTACTCATTATTCTGTTGACGAAGGTAAATCAATGGACAGTGAGGATTTCCAAATATATTTTGGCATGAATGATAATGACACCATTGAGGATGCTGGGGTGGCATCTTGTTTAACCTAGTGCACTATCTTGCCTTACAATGAGGAGTTATTCAAGAGCTTCCCAGAAGGTGAGGATAAAGCCAACTACTATGCCATGAAGGTGAGATGCCAAATTTTTGTTCTCATATCTTTCTTATGATCATTCTCTACTTATGATTTCCACTATTTTAGGCTGCTCAACAAGTGGTAGAGGCAAATGCAAAACATAGGTTTTATTAGGACCAAGTCAAAAAAGAACTTCTACAGCTCATGATTGAGAGAGCTGACCTGGTAAATGAGATCAAACAACTAAATTCATTCCCAAGGAGGTTTGAAGAATTGAAAAGAGACAACGAGGATCTGAGGTGTCACGACCCGAAGGCCTCAATGTACAATTATTAATCACACTTATACCGTTTTTCCCAATTTTTCGAACTAAAATTTTCTTTTCCCTTTAAGGTTTGTATTCGGTGTCAGTGTCACTGCTAAACAATTTTCACCTTTCTCAGTTAGATTTGACTTATTGTTACTATTTAAATTATTATTTCCTAAAGTAATCGACTCATGTCCTCATTATTTTAATTCAAGATCAACCTGGCAAAAGAAAAAGATCGAAAACTCCCCCTTATATAAAATCGATTTTTCCAAAAAATTAACCTGCAAAATAACAGCTATTCTCAACAACATCTTTCAATTCCACAATCCGCAGTCTATATCACCAATGCTTAAACATACTTCCAAAAATCATCAGTTAAATATATGGCATTCCACAAAGCTCATATTTGTCGTACATTAATCATTTCTTGGATAACGCTCGATAATCATATTAATCTATAATAATCTAAAGCGATCCTAAGTTACATCCCAAATAATTCCATAAGCATGTACTATGCGTCTTCAATGTTATACATGATAAACAAAATGACCATTTTTATACCTCAAACGAAATGAAAATAGCACTCAGAGGACTCAGACCAGTATCGCAAACAAAGATCGTCCCTGAGGCCTTGCACCAAAACTCCAAGTGTGGAGTCTAGCTAGTATGATCTTCAATGTTGTTAGAAAGGGGTGAGCAAACCACGGCTCAGTAAGTAGTTTAAGTAAATGCAAGTTAGACTCATGTCGATCTATATACAAGTGTAGAAAAACAATGCTTAAGCGACGTGTATGGATGATATTCAAGCACAGTATTAAATCAAAACCCTTTCACCATACACTTCAGTTCAAAACACTCTCAATATGCACTTTATTTAAATCAAATTTACTATGCATTTCGATTAAGTCAATTTCTGATGCATTCGGTTAAATTCACAGCACTATGTAATTCGATAAATCAATCACTATGCAGTTCAATAAAACCAAAATATTATGCACTTCAATAAGTTAATTACTAGGCATTTGCTTTAAATCAATGACTATGCACTTTGGCAAGTCAATTACTATGTATTCGTTTTAAATCAGTTAGTTCACAAAACGATAATCACTAAACATTAGGCGTATAGCCTCGATTCACTGAAAATGATTTCAAAACCGATCACTTATCACTTTAGGCATGAGCCTCAATTCACTAAAAACGATTTCAAATCGATCATTTGTCACTTTTAGGCATAAGCCTTAAATCTCTTAAAACGATTTCAAATCATTCACTTTTCACTTTAGGCATAAGCCTCAATTCACTAAAATCGATATCAATAATAAAGTAGTGGTATGTAGAGTTTAGGCAATAATCCTCAATCACTGATATGATAACGATAATGATGTTCATCCTAGCTAGTAATGGCATGGTGTCGCAAGCAACACAAAATCTATGGCCATAGAACAATACTCCAGTCTCGCTGATCAGTCGAGAGTTGGAACTTGTCTGCTGGTTTTCCAGACAAGCATAACAATTTACCTAGAGCAATAGGCTCGATAGGTATAGTACAATACAATAGTCTAGAGCATAAAGCTCGATAGACGGGTAATAAGGCCTAGAGCTAAACTCGATAGGTTAGAAATGACCTAAAGGTCGTAAGATATGTCTGCACTCAAAAACGTTTCGAAATCAATTTCTCCGTGTAGCACTTGGCTTCTACGGATTTCAAAGCACTTATTAAATCAGTTTTGAGTTTGAAATATAAAGAAATTTCAATTTAATTCAAACATATATATTAAGTAATTAAACTGCAAACATGCTATGCGTGAATGCATATATGCATCAGTTCACTTAACATGCAAGCTTGGCTGGCCACAACACGCAAGACAGAAAACAAGTTGCAATCCAGCTCAAGTATAAACGAGTTTATAAATTTAAATCATTCCTACGAGATGTTGCTAACAGACTTTACTTAACCCACTTACCTCAAGATTTTAGCAATATCTTGTTCGAGCCTCTGAATTCGAACTTTACCCTTTCACTCCAGTCAAAGTCACTACAATCACTCCAATATTGCCTCAATCATATACTCATATCATACTTTGTTCATACCACAAGACATGTATCTTAAACCACAGTTAATCAAGTTCACTTCTACACTATGAACAACAACTCATCTTTATCATGCGGATGATGTGTGTGTGTGTATATATATTTTGTATATATATGTACTTATATATAAGCACACATTAAGTTTAAACCGAGATATATATATACACATTAATCTTGAACCAAGAGTTATGTCACTTACCCTTTTCAAAATCCTTGCTAGCCATTGCACTTCCACTTGTGTTGTTGTCTCTCTCTCACCAACACCCCTAATTACCAAGATTCCAATATTAAATTAATTACTCTTCACCATTTCACATTCTCAAAATGCATATATAAATATATATCTACTTTAATAATATATATATACACATTACGTGGGTATATATATTTATATGCACATATACATTGAATACTTTAAGTATCCTTAGTACACGAAGGGGTCTTAACCTTTTTGCTACAGTTCAAGTTTCCACCAAGCCCAATTTCTCCCTCTTGGCTTCCATGTTTTTTGCTATTTTTAATGATAGCTCTAGCCTCTATGCTTGCATTGTTTTAGACGAGCATGGAGGCCCCAAAACCCTTTTCTTTTTTTTTTTTAGAAAACTTTCACTCTCTCTATTAGCCTCACTGTGTTTCTTTCCTCACCATTTCTCTTTCTCGTGCATTGCTTTTTGGCCTTTCAAATGACTTTCACTCACAGCCTTAAAACCATGGTTTTTAGTTCTCCACGTCAGTCTAAGAAAAGCTAGCCAAGAGTCCTGTTCACACCTTCATAACACCACCTTCATGCCCTTGTTTCACACGCACATCAACCCCTCATCACTGATTCAACTACAGCCTTTAAAACCAACAAGAATCAATCCTAAAACAACCAGTTAAAATACCTTTAGGTTTCGGCAAATGCAGCAACCAAAACTAGCAAAACTCCAGCCTAAAGACAGCCAACAGAACAGCTTCCTCTCGCCAAGTTCAGCTTCCAAACGAGCTTGTTTCCGTCCTCCATTAAGTCCACGATCAAGGCTATTTTCAGCTTAACAAACAACCTCACGTCCCTTTTTTTTTACAGCCACATTCCAGCTGAGTTTCTTCCTTTTATTACTTTGTTTTTCAGACCATCAAGTCACCGAACAACCCAACTTTCTCCTGCCTACTTCGTCTATTACCAAGCTCCCACTTGCTTCAGTTTTAGTCTTCCTTAACAGCCAAAAAGATCAACCCAAACAACCCCACTTTCCCTTTTGTCAAAACCTTTCAACACAATACCCAATAATCATAAAAACCAACCCCAATGACTAGCCAAGAAGTACCTTGTATAGCAAATGTTCGTTCTTTCCTGCTCTCGCTGCTGACCTCTCTTTCACTTTGACTGTTGCAGTCTGTTCCTTCTTCCCTTTATTTCCTATTTCCTTTGTTACTGTTTCTTTCCTCTCTTGGTCTCGATCGTTTCTCCTCTACTGCAACAGTTCCTTTTTTTTCTGTTTTCCTCCACGCACAACCTTTTTCACTCTAGATCACGACTTTATTCACCTCTCTCTCTCTCCTCAATCGTCTCTTTACTCACGGCTCCACTTGGGTTTCAACTTCTCTTCTGCACTCTGTCTTGGCACTGAATCAACTTCAAGCCGCCTCTAATGCACCTCCTTTTCCTCTATTTTCAAGCGCCCCAAGAGTACCAACAGCCCTGAAAAAAAGAGCCTTGATGGTTCCTACCTTAAACCTTCAGCTCTCGTATTTTTCCCCCATCCGTGACCTACTTCAGGTTCTTACTCTTTCATCTTAATTTTCCTCAGATCATGGCTCTCTTAGCAGGTCTCCTCTCGCTCTTGTCGCCTCTGCCTTCAGTTTCTTTCTTTTCTTTTAAATTTCCTTCGGTTTTCTTTTCTTTTATCTGGTTTTTGGTCTTGGCAGAGAAGCCTCCCTTGTCTTCTTTCTACTTCTTTTTTTTTTTATTATTATTTTGACAAAGGACGTGAGTCCTCTGGCATTTTTCATTTAATTTTCTGCTCCCACGTTAAGCCTGTTGGCTTCCTTTGGAAGCTAACGGGGACATTTTATTATTTATTTATTTTTATTTTGTTTTATATATATATATATATATATTTATACTTTATATATTATACTTCTCATACAATATATAATATATATTTACTATCCTACTTAAATATGTATAGGATATATATATATATATATATTCAAGTCAATATATGCAATAGTAGTACATATATATTTATTTTATTTATTTCATTTAAATTCATATATATATATATATATATTATACTTAATATGTGTATATTATACTTAACATGTGTGTATATTTATATATATTCCTTATGTATTTTATATATATATATATTTATATATATTATACACTCATGTCTATCATGACTGATTTAATATACTTGTATCCTTCATTTAGTTGAATATATATATATATATATATATATATATATATATATATTGTTTCTTTTACTTATTTAAACACTTACAACATATACACTTAGATTTTGTAGTGCATTTATATATTCACTAACTTGTTTTATTAATGTACAAAAATCTCAATTAATTTCCTTTATTGAATATATATATATATATATATATATATATATATATATATATCCCATATAGATATGTATCAATCTATTTTATATATCGCACTCACTAATTGTTAAATGCTCCAAACTCAATTTTTTTTTAAATTTCATTACTTAAGATAATAATAAAAATTTCAAAATATATCTTAGACTTGGTTTATTTAAATTCATTCATTTCTCTTAGAAATTTGGTATGGAAATTCGAAGTCTTTACATTCTCTCTACCTTAGGAAATTTGGTCCTCCAAATTTTCCATGTCCATCTGAAAAAAGTCAGGGTACTTCTCTTTTATTAGACTCTCCAGTTATCATGTAGCTTTCTCTGAAGAGTGATGCTGCTAGAGCACTTTCACTAGATAGATGATCTTAGACCTCAATACCTTATCTTGTGATCCAAAATCCAAATTTGCTTCTCAATATAATTTAAGTCCTCCTTGATTTCCAACGGTTCATACTCAATCACGTGAGAGGGATTCGTATGATACTTCCTAAGCATGGATATGTGGAGGATATTGTGCACACCTGATAGTTCTGGGGGTAGCATTAATCGGTATGCTATATCACCCACTCTCTCAAGTATCTCGAATGACTTAACGTTCAGAGGACTCAACTTTCCTTTCTTACTAAACCTCATTATACCTTTAGATGGAGAGATCTTCAAGAAAACTCAATCTCTAACTTGAAACTCTAAGTGTTTTCTCTAAATTCTAGGCATAACTCTTCTGTCTCTAACCAATCACATATCGACTTTATATTCTCAAAAACTTTCTCTAACATACTTCTCTATTAGGGCACTGAGGGAATTAGTAGCCTTCATATTCAGGGAGTGTGCGGACCTTGTCAATCCATCAACAATAACCCAGATTTCATCGCGATTTCTGCGGTCTTACGGTGTCCTATGGTGAAGCCCATAATTACATGCTCCTATTTCTAAGTTGCACATGTAAGGGATTGAGCAACCCCGCTGGTTTTTGGTGCTCAATATTAACTTTTTAGTATACTGAGCATCTAGACACAAAAGGTCACTATATCTTTCTTTATATTAACCCAATGGTACACTTCATGCAAATTTTGATACATCTTTGTATTCCTTAGTGCATCATGTACCTGGAATTCTGTGCCTCTTCCACTATTTGTCTCTTTAGGGCTTCACCGTCTAGAATGCATATTTTGTCCTTACACCTCCGTAAACCATCTCAATCGATTCATAAGTATGGAACTAACCATAATGCCGGTCACCACTATAATCATCCATCTTAATTCACCTTAACATGGTTTCCACATTATGCTAAATACATTCGTCACATGTTATATCAATAAAGTCAACAATTTACATCTTGTATCCACATTTCTTACGCATTACACAAGCTAATATGTGCTCATTAGTCAATGGGAGCACACAGTGTTTATAAACATATACTTTTACATAAGTATCCTACATAGCAAAACTCACAAAATGTCGTAATTAAATATTTTCTCAATCTTGTTACTACAACAATTATCAAAATTAACAATTTTCCATGGCCTCAATGAATCGGTCACACATCAATTAACTATCTCTCAACAATACCTCAAGACATAAAAATCACCTTACAATAATCATTATACTCAGTGAACACATGACACTCCTCACGTGTATCATAGAGAATGTTTTCAAGACATCATTATCGTAGTGTCATAGAGTAACTGACCTAAGAAGCCTATTTCCACAAGGTCACACTCCAAGTTTTTCCCACTTAATTTACTCAATGTGTCATAATTCACTCTTCCACAAGAAAGTAATTCACCACGGACACGTTCCACAATCATTGATTATGTTCGCCTATGATCAGATTTCAACTTTCTTATAGACAATTTATTTACACTAACCATTGCATAGCATTATAAAATCATACGCATCAATTCCAGTTCATCCCCACATGAATCTCACTTCCTTAACAATCCACATAATAACATAATCTTAATTCTCACCTTTGCAATATAGAATTGTATATGTACACAATTACATAAGCAAATGTATTCTTAGCACCTAAGACATCATCGGCATAATTCCTTACTCTTACCATCTCAATCACACCACCAAGGTGAATCCTTCATCCTTTTCTACATCAAAAGATATTAGACTAGGCCAATATCAATATCATACAAGATGATCTCAAGGTTCTTATCTCATACAATCTTAACTCTCACATCAATTTGTTATCTTACACACATGCTCTAACAATCTCCAATTTCCATTCAAAGACCTCTTTTTTTATAACATGTTATATTCATTTCGACTCTAATAGTGAGAAATTTAAAGAGCCTTGTAGGCTCTGAATCCCCATCGTTCAAAATCATAGGGTTCAATTTATTAAACTTTCAAAATTCACATAGCCCAAATAGTATACTTTCAAAAGTTGAATAAATTCCTAAGTCCATGTACATTCTAAATTATATACCTTTTAAATCATATGGTCTTTGAAATCCATACACTTTTCAAAATATACAAGATCTAGTACATTTTTCAAGTCCATAAAGAGGTTAAGCAATTGTTCCTCTTAAGGCATCACAATAAAATCCACTTCCTGTCACACGTGGACAAATTTGGATAAATTTCCTACCACTATCGTTGTCAGGCCCAAAATCCTTCTAATCCACTCCAATAGACCTAGTCGAACCATTCTTTATTGAAGTTCATTAAAGATGCCTAATCCCTAAAAATCCAAAACTTTCGTATTTTGACATTGTTTTCCAATTCCAATAGTTTTCAATACCAATTTGGATTTTGCATTCGATTGAATCCTATACCTTTTAGGTATAAAACATAATGCAGTTCAATCCTATCTTTTGTTTCAAACCTGCGGTTTTATAGAGCAATACTTGCCAAAGGCTAAATGTACAACTTTAGGCCATCGTATAACCTATTTCTTAGGCCAAATAGCACCAGGTCACTATCATTCTATCAAACTCGACTTCACATTTATAAGTTTTGACAAGTATACCATATCAATCTCCAAATCACATAGGCCATTGTGCCTCTACTGATTTCACTCCAATATGTTTAGAACAAAAGAAATAAACATTTATTGCTTTGTTAATTGTCAAGAAATATCATATACGGATTATATAGGGAGAAAATTACAGTTTTTCATCTAGCAATGTACACTAGCATGATGGGTAGCTATCTTGTCCATACCTAAAATGAAACCAATATCGTAAATATGCAATGATATCGGATGTACTATTAAGTTTCTGTCTTTCAACTTCGCTTTACACTGATGATATGCACACTTTTTCATCCAATATTTCTTGGAAAGGAGTGTTAATAAACAATAGATAATATAAAGGGTTTTTTTTTTACACTATATGCAACCTATTAACATGTGCAGTTGATGAAGGTGATGAGTTGGAAGTGGAATCGGCTATTATCGAACAAGTCTCCCAAGCATACTTTTACGCCCAGTCTCTTCATTTTTGAATTAAATCAGAATAGAAACTTATACTAAGAGCAGATCAATCTTAGTATAAGATAATAATGATAAGTTACATGCAGACATTACACAGTATATGGGATGTAACACTAATAATGATCTCTAAGACACTAACACGTACTAGAATAACCTCGCTCTGATACCATTAAATCTATCACGACCCGAAGGCCACAACGTACACTTATCAATCACACTTATACCGTTTTTCCAAATTTTTCGAACTAAATTTTTCTTTTCACTTTAAGGTTTGTATTCGGTGTCGGTGTCAGTGTCACTACTAAACAATTTTCACCTTTCTCAATTAGATTTGACTTATCGTTACTATTTAAATTATTATTTCCTAAAGTAATCGACTCATGTCCTCATTATTTTAATTCAAGATCAACCTGGCAAAAGAAAAAGATCGAAAACTCCCCCTTGTATAAAATCGATTTTTCCCAGTAATTAACCTGCAAAATAACAGCTATTCTCAACAACATCTTTCAATTCCACAATCCGCAGTCTATATCACAATATACTTAAACATACTTCCAAAAATTATCAGTTAAATATATGGCATTCCACAAAGCTCATATTTGTCGTACATTAATCATTTCTCGGATAGCGCTCGATAATCATATTCATCTATAATAATCTAAAGCGATCCTACGTTACATCCCAAAATAATTCCATAAGCATATACTGTGCGTCTTCAGTGTTATACATGATAAACAAAATGACCATTTTTATACCTCAAGCGAAACGAAAACAGCACTCAGAGGACTCAGACCAGTGTCGCAAACAAAGATCGTCCCCGAAGCCTTGCACCAAAACTCCAAGTGTGGAGTCTCGCTAGTATGATCTTCAATGTTGTTAGAAAAGGGTGAGCAAACCACGGCTCAGTAAGTAGTTTAAGTAAATGCATGTTAGACTTATGTCGATCTACATGTAAGTGTAGAAAAACAATGCTTAAGCAACGTGTATGGATGCTATTCAATCACAGTATTAAATCAAAACCCTTTCACCATACACTTCAGTTCAAAACACTCTCAGTATGCACTTTATTTAAATCAAATTTACTATGCATTTTGATTAAGTCAATTCACTATGCATTCGGTTAAATTCAAAGCACTATGTAATTCGATAAATAATATTTAAATCACTATGCACTTCAATAAAACCAAAATATTATGCTCTTCGATAAGTTAATTACTAGGCATTTGCTTTAAATCAATGACTATGCACTTTAGCAAGTCAATTACTATGTATTTGTTTTAAATCAATTAGTTCACAAAACGATAATCACTAAACATTAGGCGTATAGCCTCGATTCACTGAAAACGATTTCAAAACCGACCACTTATCACTTTAGACATGAGCCTCAATTCACTGAAAACGATTTCAAATTGATCATTTGTCACTTTTAGGCATAGGCCTTAAATCTCTTAAAACGATTTCAAATCGTTCACTTTTCACTTTAGGCATAAGCCTCAATTCACTAAAATCGATATCAATAATAAAGTAGTGGTATGTAGAGACTTTGCGATCAGTTCAAACTAAGACATTGTGATTTAAAATATAATGCAAGTCTTTAAAACATATATATTAAGTAATTAAACTGGAAACATGCTATGCGTGAATGCACATATGCATCAGTTCACTTCACTTAACATGCAAGCTCGGTTGGCCACAACACGCAAGACAGAAAACAAGTTTCAATCCAGCCAAAGTATAAACAAGTTTATAAATTTAAATCATTCTTATGAGATGGTGCTAACATAATTTACTTAACCCACTTACCTCAAGATTTTAGCAATATCTTGTTCGAGCCTCTGAATTCGAACTTTACCCTTTCACTCCAGTCAAAGTCACTACAATCATTCCAATATTGCCTCAATCATATACTCATATCATACTTTGTTCATACCACAAGACATGTATCTTAAACCACAATTAATCAAGTTCACTTCTACACTATAAACAACAACTCATCTTTATCATGCGGATGATGTGTGTGTGTGTATATATATATTTTGTATATATATGTACTTATATATAAGCACACATTAAGTTAACCGAGATATATATATATATATATACACACACACATTAATCTTGAACCAAAAGTTACCCTTTTCCAAATCCTTGCTAGCCATTGCACTTCCACTTGTGTTGTTGTCTCTCTCTCACCAACACCCTTAATTACCAAGATTCCAATATTAAATTAATTACTCTTTACCATTTCACATTCTCAAAATGCATATATATATATATATATATATATATATATCTACTTTAATAATATATATATATATATATATATATATACACATTACGTGGGTATATATATTTATATGCACATATACATTGAATACTTTAAGTATCCTTAGTACACGAAGGGGTCTTAACCTTTTTGCTACAGTTCAAGTTTCCACCAAGCCCAATTTCTCCCTCTTGGCTTCCATGTTTTTTGCTATTTTTAATGATAGCTCTAGCCTCTATGCTTGCATTGTTTTAGATGAGCATGGAGGCCCCAAAACCCTTTTCTTTTTTTTTTTAGAAAACTTTCACTCTCTCTATTAGCCTCATTGTGTTTCTCTCCTCACCATTTCTCTTTCTCGTACACTGCTTTTTGGCCTTTCAAATGACTTTCACTCACAGCCTTAAAACCATGGTTTTTAGTTCTCCACATCAATCTAAGAAAAGCTAGCCAAAAGTCCTGTTCACACCTCTATAACACCACCTTCATGCCCTTGTTTCACACGCACATCAACCCCTCATCACTGATTCAACTACAACCTTTAAAACCAACAAGATTCAATCCTAAAACAACCAGTTAAAATACCTTTAGGTTTCGGCAAATGCAGCAACCAAAACTAGCAAAACTCCAGCCTAAAGACAGCCAACAGAACAGCTTCCTCTCGCCAAGTTCAGCTTCCAAATTCGCTTGTTTCCGTCCTCCATTAAGTCCACGATCAAGGCTATTTTAAGCTTAACAAACAACCTCACGTCCCTTTTTTTTACAGCCACATTCTAGCTGAGTTTCTTCCTTTTATTACTTTGTTTTTCAAGCCATCAAGTCACCGAACAACCTAGCTTTCTCCTGCCTACTTCGTCTATTACCAACCTCCCACTTGCTTCAGTTTTAGCCTTCCTTAACAACCAAAAAGATCAGCCCAAACAACCCCACTTTCCCTTTTGTCAAAACCATTCAACACAGTACCCAATAATCATAAAAACCAACCCTAATGACACTACAAAAAAAAAAGACTTTCAGCGACGGAATTAGCGACGGAATTTTCCGTCGCTAAAAGTCTTATTCCGTCGCTAAAGGGTTTTAGCGACGGATTAGCGACGGAATAATTCCGTTGGAAAAATCAATGTCGCTGATGCTTATTCCGTCGCTGAAAGAAAATTCTGTCGCTAATTTCGTCGCTAATCAGCGACGGAATTTGTCCTTATCAGCGACGGATTTTTTGTTATCAGCGACGGAATTTTCCGTCGCTAATTCCGTCGTTAATTTTTTTTATTTTTTAAATTTTATGAAAATAGTCCGTCGCTAAAATTTTTACCGACGGAATATTCCGTCGCTAATAATAAAATTTTCCATCGCTAAATAATTTTACCTACGGAATTTTCCGTCGCTAATAATAAATTTTTTCCGTCGCTAAATGTTATCAGCAACGGAATATTCCGTCGCTAATAATAAAAATTTTCCGTCGCTGAATGTTATCAGCAACGGAATATTCCGTCGCTAATGCTATTATTTCCGTCACTAATTTCTTTGAATTCCGTCGCTAATAATATATTTTTTTATCATTATATATTATTTATGCATTTCGCTACCAAAATGTTAAATTCCAAAATTGTTTCCAAAAGTTTTCCGAAATATATTTAAATTTAAGCTTAAGCTTAAATTCATGTTAAAACCCTAAATTCATGACTATAGCAACATTTAAAAGACCTTAATACATAAACATAAATTTCAAATAAAATTCATACATAATCATAAAACATGATTAAAATTCAACAAATTCATAACATCTCTCAACAACCATCAAATTCTTAAAACATAAAAAGAACAAAGTACTTAAATTTCTTACATTATAACAGAGATCTATGAAGAAGGCCCATCTCCGAGGTTTGGTGTCTGGCTATCATCGGGATTTGAAGGGCCTCCTTTGCTACTCTTCCATGCATTACTCATCTCAGCCATCCATTGGTGCATTTGCGGTAAATATTTGAGAACTTCATCAAGTTTCTCTTCTATAACATCGATGCGCTCATCCTGGCTTACTGTTGATTGAGAAATCGAGAATATTGGACTTGCTGAGGAGGCGGATGACTCAAGTATATCTCTGTTTTGTGAACTGCTTCCAAGGGCGTACAAATGTGTGCGGGTTGTTTCCATTCCTCCAATACAGTCACACCAAGCAACAGGATCAAAGTGTGGTTGACTGCTAATATCCGTACCATACTTCTCAACCAATGAAGCATTATATTTTTCCTATAAAAAAAATTTATTATTATAAATATATCTATACTTAAAAAGTAATTAAATAATAATTAACATACATAAAACGAAATAATTTTAAATATACGTACACTGACAACTTTCGACTTATTGTCCACATATTCACCTTGGCCAGCATTTTTTTTGTGAGTGCGATCAAATACCTCCTTATATGTAGGTGTTCGATTATATTGATTCCTCTTCACAAGTAAAACAAAAAAAAATATTCCGTTAGCTGTAAACAATATATATTTTAACTATAATATCATACATATGATTTAAAAAGTTACATACCAGTCTATGTGCATGCACAGGAAAAGAAATCGATCCACCTGTATGCTTGGTAACAGTTCCTTCTTTTATGGTCAATCGATTTTGCTTTCCTTTCTGTGATTTCGCCTCCCATTCCGATTTGCCCCATAAGTCATCAATCAAGGAGTCCCATATCTCAACTTTGATCCAGCTGGACATATACCCTTTACAGTCAGCAATTCGATCTGTGCCAAAATGTTGCATTGCTTTTTTTCTTTCAGCTTGCAACAAGTCACGGAATCGTGTTTTGCAAATGTTCTCCCAAATATTTTTCACAATAATCGTTTCTTCAGGAGGCCACGCAAAAATTTCCTAAATCAATTGAAATCATTAGTAAAAAATCATGTTAAGTAAAATAATAAAATAATGTATTAATTATTTGCGATTGACATACCGAAAATTTTTCCCATATTTGGGTTTTCACAGCAATTGGAACACTTTTCCATGTTGGCCAAGGATCAGTAAAATACTCTTTAATTAATGTTGTAATTGTCCGAACAGCTTGAGGCTCCAGAAAAGCGCTGCGACATAAATAAATTCAAATTTTTTATATAATATTAATTAAGTAACTTCATATAGCAAAATAGTATTATTATTTTTATTACCCGTTATTCAAACAAGTAAGTCGTGCCCTTTGATCCGGATTACTTGGAGTCGAATATCCTTGATTGGGCCCTCTTGTTCGTTTTCTACCTCCACTGCCACTACCATCGGAACTCGCACCACTACCTGTATTTGTCCAAGTATGATCGATGTTAAGCTGCTCAATCGGTATTCCGTCAGGGGATATACCCTCGGCAGATGATGAGGCTTGGCCAGATAGACCATGTGTGGATGGGCCTTGGTCAATTGGACTATCTCTCTGGTCA
Organism: Heritiera fomes; assembly: GCA_032173925.1. Lineage (NCBI taxonomy): Eukaryota > Viridiplantae > Streptophyta > Magnoliopsida > Malvales > Malvaceae > Heritiera > Heritiera fomes. Next base: position 19,158,993 of record JAPDPM010000009.1, read on the forward strand.
ATCGGTTGGTCAGTGGGTGGGTCCATCTCATCAGTATCCACTTCTATTGATGGAAATAATTGTGCTTCAAGGTTAATTGCTGGGGTTTGAGATCGTGGAGTAGGCATGAAAAAAGACTTCCAACTCGATGTAGAAGATCCACCAGAGCGAGCCTTCTTACTAGATGATTTTTTTGATGATTTCATTATACCTACAATACATGAAAAAAATAATATATGTATTAGATAATGAACTTAACATACAAAATAAATTAACATTTTACAAAACATCTTACAAAATATCGTAAATAAAAGTAAACAAAAAAGTAATTAAGTTATTAAATTCACATAAACATTTTCTTAAAAGAAATAAGAGCAATTAGCTAAAAAAGACCTCGTCCTCATCATCATCATCATTGCCGTCGTCGTTGTTGGTGTCGTCGTCGTCGTCATCATCGTCATCATCATCATCATCATCATCATCATCTTCTTCTTCTTCTTCTTCTTCTTCTTCTTCTTTTTCTTCTTTTGCAATATTTACCTCTTCATAATCTCCGCGAACGAGAATAGTGGGATTGTCAAGGTCTTCTGAATATGTGATATTTATAGGATGTGGATTTTCAATTTCTTGATAAACCCCATCATTTAAATCCACTATGTCCACATCACAATTTTGAATATTAAATCTAGCTCTTGCTTTTGTCTTGAAAACAACCCATCAATCACGACGATCTCTTTTTCTAGATGGATAAGGACTAAAATACACTTGCTGACTCTGTTGAGCTAATATAAAAGGTTCATTGCTAGCAAGTATAGACCTATGTTTGATTTCAACAAGAGCATGTCTAGGATGAACACGATAACCTCTCTCAATGTCAAACCAATGGCACTTAAAGAGTATAACTTTATTTCCAATCCCAAAATATTCCAACTCCACTATATCTATCAATATACCATAAAAGTCACGGTCAAAATCATTGTAACAATCACCTTTCACACAAACACCGATGTTCATTGTTTTTCGAGTTTTTCCATATTCAAAGGTATGAAACTTAAATCCATTTACAAAATACCCTTGATAACAACTTGCCAAACGTGTTGGACCATGAGAGAGGTCAATGATACGTTTATCAATTGCATTTCCTTGTTCACGAACTTACATAATAGTGATTCTTGTGATGAGTGAAATGCAGTATCATCTATTAAAACAAAACGAATTATATTTAAATTACTTACATATTGTCTAAACCATTTCGGAAAACGCGCTTGACGTGTTTTCTCCAATTGTCCATCGTTCATCTTTGGTTCATTTCTTTTGACCATTTCATCAAATATCCTATAAAATCAATATATAGCAAGTATATATGAAAATGCTTAAGATCAAAAAGCCTTCGTTGTATTTATTGTATGATATGTAATGCTATATACTTACTCAATGTACGGGAGAACTTCTTCACAATTCATTAGCACATATATCACCGCTGCATCAAACTCATCTTCTTCCAAATATCGATGATTGTTCTTTGCCCGCCCAAGTGGTCGTCCAGGCTATTTGAAAATTGACAAACGTCTCATGGGATCTACGTCTCCTCCATCATCATTCCGTGGTGGACGAGTTAGCCTTGTTTGAATATTGGGATCAAAGTAAAATGCACAAAATGTTGCAATTTCCTCCCTCATATATGCCTCACATATAGATCCCTCCACATGTGCACGATTTTTCACCTTTTTTTTAGGCGATGCAAAAACCTAATTAAAGTATACAATACACATTTAATGGCATACAATAAGCGCTCTATTTCTTATCGCACATTGAAAAATGCTCATAGCAAACAAATTATTACCTCTCAAATGGATACATCCATCGGTATTGAACGGGTCCGCCAACCTTGGCCTCGTAAGGTAAGTGAATGGGGAGATGTTCCATGCAGTCAAAAAAACTTGGTGGAAAATTTTTCTCTAATTTGCAAATTGTTTCTACAATGTTGCTCTGCAACTGTTCCATGTAATTCACATGTAATTCAGTTGAACATATATCTCGAAAAAAATGAGATAGCTCAGTAATAGCATCCCATATTGAATTAGGTATGAAATCACGAAAGGCAATCGGAATTAATCTTTGCATAAAAACATGACAATCATGACTTTTCATTCCATAAAACTTGCCTTCCTCAATATTTACACACCTAGATATGTTTGATGCAAACCCATCAGGAAGCCTTAGCTCTTTCACCCATTTACACACTCTTCTCTGATTCTCTTTGCTTAAGGTAAACGATGCTTTAGGTGCGAAAGTTTTTCCATTACTTGTCACCAATTCCAATTCCTTTCGTTTACAAATCAGCGCCAAATCTAACCTTGCATTTGTGTTGTCCTTTGTTTTGCTTTTAACATCCATTAATGTATTGAATAAATTGTCAAACACATTTTTTCAATATGCATGACATCTAAGTTGTGACGAATAAGGTTGGTATGCCAATAAGACAGCTCCCAAAAAATGCTTTTCTTCACTCAATTATGAGTTACCCCAAAACCTTGAGGTTTTTGTTGAGGACATTTTGTCCCAAATGTTAAGTCTTCCAAACTATCTATCCGAGACAACACTTCTTCACCTGACAATCTCATAACCGGAGGATCATAATCAACCCTTTTACTAAATTTATCCCTTTGCTTCCTAAAAGAATGATTAGGAGGTAAAAATTGACGATGACAATCAAAAAAACAAGGCTTTCGTCCATTTTGCAATCTAAAAGCTTTTGTATGTTCCATACAATAAGGACAAGATAATCTTCCATGTGTACTCCACCCAGACAACATTCCATATGCAGGAAAGTCATTAATTGTCCACATTAATGCAGCCCTTAACAAAAAAAGTTGATTTCTATAAGCATCATAAGTTTGAACACCCTCATCCCATAAGATTTTCAACTCATCTATCAAAGGCCTTAAAAAAACATCTATGTTTTGTGATGGATTGCTCCTTCCCGGAATTACCATATTCAATAACAAATATGGTTGTTTCATACACATCCAGGGAGGTAAATTGTAAATAGCAAGCATAACTGGCCAACAAGAATATGACCTCATAGCTGGCCCAAACGGACAAAACCCATCTTCACATAAACCAATTCTAACATTACGAGGTTCCATAGCAAATGATGGATAAGTACAATTGAAATGTTGCCAAGCTTCACCATCAACTGGATGTCTAAGCACTCCTGAAGAACTTCGATTGTGCGCATGCCATGTCATAAACTCAGCAGTTGCAGCTGACATATAAAGCCTTTGAAGCCTAGGGATTAATGGCAAGTAGCGCAAAATCTTGTACGGTGTCTTCTTTCCTCTTATCCCACATTGTCTATATCTAGGATGCCCACATATCACACAATGCATTAACTCGGTATATTCTTTCCAAAATAAAATACAATTATTCTTGCAAGCATCTATCTTAACATAACCAAGACCGAATTTCTCCATTTTTTTATTCATTTCATAAAAGTTTTTCGGTAAATGATTATTCTCTGGAAGCATACCTCTCACAATCTCCAACATTCGATTAAAACATGCTTCACTAACATTGTGCTCCGACTTCCAATTACACAATTGTGACATAGCAGATAATGTCGTGTGCTTAGAACATTCTGTCCACAATGGTTCATTTGCATCATTTAACAGAGAAGCAAAGTTTTGTCCTGATGAATTTTGTTCATGCTCATCAAATCTTGACTGATTAGCATTCCCGTCAAAATTAATATGACAAGCATCCCTCACCATTCTATTATACGGGTTTTGTTCTGAATATATTTCATACATCAGATCACCAATCTCATCTCTATTTCTTGAGGATTCTCCTTCAACAACTTCACCATGTTTATCCCAAATAGTATAACCACCCATAAAACCTTTGTAAAACAAATGTTCCCGTACCTTATCACATTCTAAAAAGAATCTATTTTGACATTTGATGCAAGGACATTTTATTCTATCTCCACTGACAAACTGCCTATTTGAACATGCAAAATCGATAAACTCTTCAACTCCATTTAAAAACTCATTTGTAATATAACTATTACTATCTAACCGGTTGTACATCCAACTCCTATCCTTATTCATGATACGATCTGAATAAAAGATCTGTAATTTAATAAACAAAACCACACAAAATAAATAAAATATAGCAATCAAAGCAAATATCTCAACCAATTTAAAAACAAAATAAAAATTTTAAATCAAAATTAACAATTATTTATTATAAAGTGCATAATAAAATAGTTAAAATATTACCTCACAATCACAATCCACCAAAGCACTCCTTATTAATATTAAATAACCTACAAAAGCATAAAAACTACATATTAAAAATTAAATATTATTTTCTTTCTATTTTAAAATAAAAAAATAACGATTACAATTCATACAACTTTCGTTACAATACATATTAAAACTATTAATACAACAATATATACATTTATGCAATGAAAAAAAATAATATATATAACAATGTATATATCTCACATTAATCCCAAAATTAATAATACTAATTCAATTAATTTATTAATATCATATAATTAGATACACTAAAACAATAATAAATATTCATAATTAATAATATTATGACCAAATTAAATTTACATAAATAAATTTATATATTTAAAATGTAACAAAAATAACTTTAAACATTTAAATTCAAAATTTCTACTAATATTATTATAAATACGGACAAACAAAAATAAACAACTAAAAACAAATTAACATTTTAAATATATATTTTAAATAAACAAATTAAACAAATAAATAAAAATTAATAATAGTAGTTCAATCAATCTATTACTATCATATAATTAGATACAATAAAACAACAATAAATTTTTATAATTAATAATATTATGACCAAATTAAATTTACATAAATAAATTTATATATTTCAAATCTAACAAAAATAATTTTTCCCAATAAATACAAAATTTCTACTAATATTATTATAAATACAAATAAATATATATTTTACATAAACAAACTACCAAACAAATAATTATATCTTTTAAATTTAAAAATAATACAACTACTATATACCAAAAGTATGACCGGCGGTAGGGACGACCGGCGGTAGGTCAGCGGCGGCGGGCAGCGGCGGCAGCAACGGCGATGGCAGGGGCGGGCGGCAGCAGTGGCGCCTATGGGCGCAGTGGCAGTGGGGGAGTGGGCTGTGTTGGTTTTCTTCTTTAAAAACTAGGAGGCGCCGGCGGTGAGGAGAGGAGAGAGGTGACCGGCGGCAGGTGGAGGTGTAACAGACCGGCAGCGCAGCTTCGGTGGGGCAAGGGACGGCAGCGCAAAGGGGAGACGAAGAGAAAAAAAGCAGAAAAATTGACCATCACGGGCGGAAGAAGAAGAAAAAGAAAGTGAATCACGAATTTCGAGGTATTAGCGACGGAATTTCCGTCAAATTAGCGACGGAAAAATTCCGTCGCTAACTAGATCTAACACGCCACATGAGGAATTAGCGACGGAATTTTTCCGTCGCTAATTCCGTAGCTAATGAGCTTTAGCTACGGAATTAGCGACGGAAAAATTCCGTCGCTAATTTTTTTTCATCTTTTCTCTTAGAAAATTTGGAGGGAATTTAGCAACGGAATTTTTCCGTCGCTAATTCTGTAGCTAAAGCTCATTAGCTACGGAATTAGTGACGGAAAAATTCCGTCGCCAATTTTTTGACCTTCTCTAAAATATTTTGGAGGGAATTTAGCGACGGAATTTTTCCGTCGCCCATTCCGTAGCTAATGAGCTTTAGATATGGAATTAGCGACGGAAACATTCCGTCGCCAAATTCCCACATCATTTTTCGGTCCAATATGTTCATGGAACTTAGCGACGGAATATTTCCGTCGCTAATTCCGTAGCTAATGAGCTTTAGCTACGGAATTAGCGACGGAAATATTCCGTCGCTAAGTTATTTTCGGTCTAAAATATTCATGGAACTTAGCGACGGAATTTTTCCGTTGCTAATTCCGTAGCTAATGAGCTTTAGCTACGGAATTAGCAACGGAAAAATTCCGTCGCTAAATTCCCACATTATTTTCGATCTAAAATGTTCATGGAAATTAGCGACGGAATTTTTCCATCGTTAATTCCGTAGCTAAAGCTCATTAGCTACGGAATTAGCAACGGAAAAATTCCGTCGCTAATTTCCCCACATGATTTTTCGGTTGAGAGGTTCATGGGAATTTAGCGACGGAATTTTTCCGTTGCTAATTCCGTAGCTAAAGCTCATTAGCTACGGAATTAGCGACGGAAAAATTCCGTCGCTAAATTCCCACATTATTTTCGGTCTAAAATGTTCATGGAAATTTGCGACGGAATTTTTCCGTCGCTAATTCCGTAGCTTATGAGATTTAGCTACGGAATTAGCGACGGAAAAATTCCGTCGCTAAGTTCCCCACATGATTTTTCAATGGAAAAGTTCATGGGAATTAGCGACGGAATTTTTCCGTCGCCAATTCCGTAGCTAATGAGCTTTAGCTACGGAATTAGCGACGGAAAAATTCCGTCGCCAAGTTCCCACATCATTTTCGGTCTAAAATGTTCATGGAATTTAGCGACGGAATTTTTCTGTCGCTAATTCCGTAGCTAATGAGCTTTAGCTACGGAATTAGCGACAGAAAAATTCCGTCGCTAATTCCCATGAACTTCTCAACCGAAAAAATCATGTGGGGAAATTGGCGACGGAATTTTTCGGTCACTAATTCCGTAGCTAATGAGCTTTAGCTACGGAATTAGCGACGGAAAAATTCCGTCGCTAATTCCCATGAACTTCTCAACCGAAAAATCATGTGGTGAAATTGGCGACGGAATTTTTCCGTCGCTAATTCCGTAGCTAATGAGCTTTAGCTACGGAATTAGCGACGGAAAAATTCCGTCGTTAAGTCCTATCTATGTTTTGGGTTTAGCGACGGATAATTCCGTCGCTAATTCCGTCGCTAATAATTTGGTGCAATTAAACAGTATATCCCGCAATAATTGGCGACAGAATTAGCGACGGAAAATATTCCGTCACTGATTACCGACGAATTTCTGTCGCTAATCCGTCGCTCATTCCGTCGCTAAATTCATTATAAATTCCGTCGCTAATACTAATTATCAGCGACGGAAAAATTTCGTAGCTAAATTTTCGTCGCTGAAAATCAATTTTCTTGTAGTGTGACTAGCCAAGAAGTACCTTGTATAGCAAATGTTCGTTCTTTCCTGCTCTCGCTGCTGACCTCTCTTTCACTTGACTGTTGCAGTCTGTTCCTTCTTCCCTTTATTTCCTATTTTCTTTGTTACTGTTTCTTTCCTCTCTTGGTCTTGATCGTTTCTCCTCTACTGCAACATTTCCTTTTTTTTCTGTTTTCCTTCCAGCACAACCTTTTTCACTCTCGATCACGACTTTATTCACCTCTCTCTCTGTCCTCGATCGTCTCTTTACTCATGGCTCCACTTGGGTTTCAACTTCTCTTCAGCACTCTGTCTTGGCACTGAATCAACTTCAAGCTGCCTCTAATGCACCTCCTTTTCCTCTATTTTCAAGCGCCCCAAGAGTACTAACAGCCCTGAAAAAAAGAGCCTTGATGGTTCCTACCTTAAACCTTCAGCTCTCGCATTTTTCCCCCATGCGTGACCTGCTTCAGGTTCTTCCTCTTTCATCTTAAGTTGCCTCAAATCATGGCTCTCTTAGCAGGTCTCCTCTCGCTCTTGTCGCCTCTCCTTTCAGTTTCTTTCTTTTCTTTTAAATTTCCTTTGGTTTTTTTTATTTATATGGTTTTTGGTCTTGGCAGAGAAGCCTCCCTTGTCTTCTTTCTACTTCTTTTTTTTTTATTTTGACAGAGGACGTGAGTCCTCTGCCATTTTTCATTTAATTTCCTGCTCTCACTGTTGGCTTCCTTTGGAAGCTATCGAGTACATTTTATTATTATTTATTTTTATTTTGTTATATATATATTTATAGTTTATATATTATATATTTCTCTTACAATATATAATATATATTTACTGTCCTACTTAAATATGTATAGGATATATATATATATATATATATATATCTATTTTCAAGTAAATATATACAATAGTAGTACATATATATTTATTTTATTCTTCTTTTATTTAAATTCATATATATATATTATACTTAATACGTGTATATAATACTTAACATGTGTGTATATTTATATATATTCCTTATATATTATATATATTATACACTCATGTCTATCATGACTAATTTAATATACTTGTGTCCTTTATTTAGTTGAATATATATATTTATTTATTTTGTTTCTTTTACTTATTTAATCACTTACAACATATACACTTAGATTTTGTAGTGCATTTATATATTCACTAACTTGTTTTATTAATGTACAAAAATTTCAATTAATTTCCTTTATTTTTTTTATGAGAATTAATTTCCTTTATTGAATATATATATATATATATATATATATATATATATATATATATATATCCCATATAGATATGTATTAATCTATTTTATATATCGCACTCACTAATTGTTAAATGCTCCAAACTCAATTTTTTTTTCATTACTTAAGATAATAATAAAAATTTCAGAATATATCTTAGATTTGGTTTATTTAAATTCATTCATTTATCTTAGAAATTTGGCACAGAAATTCTAAGTCTTCATATGAGGCTCCAGGTAATTCGTCTTCAGAATGATTTGGATACAGAGAGAGCCAAGACTTCCTCTTTGGAGCGGTTCCAAAATGCCTTCAACTCTTCCAAGATGCCTTCAACTTTACTTTTGAGGAGTTAAGGATTGTGAGATCTCAATATGAAAATGTTCCCACTGATAACCGAAATTTGGTTGACTGCCAAAAGGAGATGGAGAATGAGATCGCAAAGTTGCAAAACAATTCCCAAATTTCTCTCAGTTAGGGTGATCATGATCGTATCCGTGTGGGAGTAGTAAGAGAATATTGCCTATCTGAGTAATGTCATGAGAAGAAGCAATTGTATTCGACTAGTTTCATCAAGTATGGCTTTTATGTTGCCCGCTCCTTGTTGGAATTAAAGAAAAGGATCGGTGAGACATTTCTCGAGCTGCAGTTCACTGATTAGGTTTAAGCATATGATGCCCCAAACTGGACAAGGTATGAGCCCGATTTTAAGGGTGCTGAGGCATATTTAGAGAAATGGACCCCGGATGATTTGACGAACCTTAGCGATCTTTGGATGCCTTATTGTCTTCGTGGTCACCTTGAGGTAATTAAATCCCCAAAGGGTTGGATAGTGAAGACCTTCAGTCCACGAACACCAACGTGGTTGATCTTGCTTCTGATCCTCCCATTACTGAGACTACATGCCTTCAAGGCAATGTTTCGATAGCTGATTCGGATGCTCTTACAACTTCAGTTACAGATCGGATGTCAGCTCTATAGGGCCCTCCTTCCTCTGAGGCTGAAGTTTCCACCTTTACTAAGGAGCCTTGTTCATTTCCTTTGTGCTTTTTTTTTCAATCAAGTAATTGTAATCCAAAAGTTGTGCTTATTAATACATGTCCATATTTGATTTAATTCTTGTTGTTTTTGCAATATTATTCCTCTTCTGTAACTATAGCATGGTGTAACTGTTATCATGTGCTTGAAGTATAATTCAAGTATAATTGCAATCAATTTATGACAAAAGCAACATCATTGGTATGATGGTGGTATGCATTCCTGCCATGTTATTCACAAAAAATTTTGCACGCACTTGCCCCATGTACCTGGAGTCCTACCTCGCTCACGCCTCTTTTGCTAGGGCCTATGGCAAGAGACCTGATGCTTACATGCACGTTCTGCGAGATAGCGGCAAGAGATTAACTGATGCTTGTGCACACCTTATGCATAACTTTGGCTATAAGGTGTTCCGTGCCTAATGCGAGAGAGTGTCGCAAGAGACTGATACTCACGAGCGCCTTGTATAGGAGCCTTGTGCACACCTTTGGCAAGAGGGTGTTGTGCACCATATGCAAGAAAGTGGTGTGTGCAGGAGGGTAGCACGGGAGACTAATGCTCGCAAGCACCTTGCTCACACCTTTAGCAAGAGAGTGATGCGCGAGACTGATGCATGAGCCTCACATGTGCCTTGCGAGTGAGAGTGGATCAAGAGCTTCGCTTGTGCCTAGTATGTGAGCTTCACCCGCATCTTATGCAGGATAGGCACTCGAGACTGATGCTCATGCGTGCCTAATGTGGGAGCCTTGTGTGTGCCTATGGTCGGAGTGTGTTGCACACCTTGTGCAGGAGAAGAGCACCCGAGACTGATGCTCACACATGCCTTGCTCATGAGACTGGTGTGGGAGCCTTGCGCGCACCTTCGACGGGAAAGTGGCACGCCCCATGCGAGAGAGTGGTGCAAGAGAGCATGCCAGATAAAACGGTAGCTCCATATGGCTCATCATCATCAGAGCCTTTATCCCACAAGATTGGGGTAAGCTATATGAACCAATATTTGAACTCACGTTAGATCGTCCATATGTATTCTCCACCTCCACATATTCCTATCCAAGGCCATTTGCTCATCCAACTCTAATACCTTCATATCTTTCCAAATTACTTCCTTCCAAGTCTTTTTCGGTCTTCCTCTAGTCTTAACCCTTTTCTCAACATCCATAGCCTCTATTCTCTTAATTGGAGCATCTACAGGTCTACATAGTACGTGTCCAAACCAAGGTAAATGACTTTCACACATCCTGTCTTCGATAGATACCACTCCAACCATCTTACGAATATCTTCATTTCTCATTCTATCCTTTCTTATATATCCACATATTCACCGCAACATTCGCATTTCTGTTACACTCGTCTTTTATGTATGTAGCCTCCTAATTGCCCAACATTCACTACCATATAACAATGTTGGTCTAACAACTGTCCTATAAAACTTGCCTTTCAACCATATAGGAATTCCTTTATCACTCAACACACCTGTAGCACTTCTCCACTTACTCCATCTAGCTTGGATCCTATAGGTCATATCACCATCAATCTCTCCATCTATCTACACTATCGATCCCAAATATCGAAAATAGTCCCACTTAGGTATCGCCACCCCATCTAATGTCATTACATTATGCTCTTCCACTTGGTTAGAATTGAATTTACAGTCCATGTATTCAGTCTTCACTCTGCTTAGTTTAAATCCTTTTGATTCCAATGTTTGTCTCCATAATTCCAACTTTGCATTGATCTCCACTCTAGTTTCCGCACATAGGACAATATCATCTATAAACATCATACACCAAGGCACCTTCTCCTAGATGGATTTAGTCAGTTCGTCCATAACTACCGCAAATAAGAATGGACTTAACGCTGACCCTTGGTGTAATCCCACCGTGATAGGAAACTCACTTGTTTGCCCCCCACCTGTCCTCACATGTGTCCTTACATCTCCGTACATGTCCTTAATTAGTTCAATATATTTCAAAGGAACTCTTTTCTTCATTAAAGACCACTATAATACCTCCTTAGGCACTTTATCATATGCTTTCTCCAAATCTATAAAGACCATACAGAGATATTTACCCAATACTCGAGAACGCTCTATAAGTTGTCCAAGCAAATATATTGCCTCTATAATTGATCGACATGGTATAAAACCAAATTGATTCTTCGATATCTTTACATTCTTTCTTAATCTCCGTTCTATCACTTTCTTCCATAGTTTCATCATGTGACTTATCAATTTTATGCCTCAGTAGTTGGCACAACTTTGAATATCTCCCTTATTCTTATAAAGAGGTATCAAGACACTCTTCCTCCATTCCTCAGGTATTTTGTTAGTGCACTATATCTTATTAAACAAATTTGTCAACCACCTAACTCCTACATCTCCAAGGCATTTCCAAACTTCAATTGGAATGTCATCAGGTCCAACAACTTTTCCGTTCATCATCTTTAGTGCCTATTTTACCTTTGTCTCTTTGATTCTATACATAAAGCATCGACTCAAATCCTCAAGAGGCATTGAGATATTATCCAAAATTTTATTTTGTCCTTCATTAAATAACTTGTCAAAATAATCACACCATCTGTCCTTAATGTCATTGTCCTTAACGAGAGTTCTTCGATGCTCATCCTTAATAAATTTCACGACTCCTAGGTCGCGACACCTCCTTTCTTTTGTTCGCGCCAATCTATATATCTTTTTCTCTCCCTCATTTGTGTTCAACTTGTCGTAAATCTCTTTCGCAATCTTCGTCTTAGATTTTGCCACAGCCTTCTTTGCCGCCTTTCTAGCTAACTTATATTCCGTAAAACTCTCTTCTATATTCTTTTCTTCAAAGCCTTGTAACACTCTTGCTTAGTCTTTATAGCATCTTTTACTATTGCAGTCCACCATGTTACGTCCTTTCCAATGGGCACTCTTTCGTTTGATACTCTTAATGTCTCCTTGCCTACCTCCCGAATGCATTTTGCCATCTTGTTCCACATTACATTTGGGTTCTCTTCTATTGTCCAATCCTCTTTTTGAATCCAACTATCTCTACATGTTGTATGACAATATTCTTTTAGCTTCCACCATCAAATTCTTTTAGTTCCTTTTTATTGGTTCCTTCGATGTCGTCTATGTATCTTCATGTCTATGACTAGGAGTCTATGTTGTGTGGTAACACTCTCTCCTGGGATAACCTTATAGTCCAAACATTTATGTCTATCCATACTCCTAGTTAAAAAGAAATTTATCTGACTTGCTCTTGGTCTACTTCTAAAGGTTATAAGATGAGAATCTCTCTTCCTAAACAATGTGTTTACTAGGATTAGGTCATAAGATAAAGCAAAAGTAAGATAGCATCCCCACCCTCGTTTCTTACACCATAACTAAAACCCCCACGTACGCTCTCAAAACCCTTTCTATTTGTACCTACATGTCCATTAAGGTCACCACCAATAAAAATGTTTTCTCCTAGAGGCACTTCTTGTACTACCTTATCTAAGTCCTCCCAAAATTGTCATTCACTAACCTCATGAAGTCCTATCGGGGTGCATACGCACAAATGACATTCAACACCTCTTTTCCTAGAACTAGCTTAACCAAAATAATCCCATCCCCTTGTACCCTAATCTGTATAATATCCTTATAGTACTCTTTATCTATGATGATACCTACTCCATTTCGATCTCTATCTTTCCCTGTGTGCCAAAGCTTATATCCAAGGTGCTATCTCCCTAACCTTTTCCCCAACCTATTTGGTTTCTTGACGACACAGGATGTTAACCATCCTCCTACTCAAAACCTCACAAATCTCAGCTAACTTACCACTAAGCGTACCTATATTCCAAGATCCCAACCTAAGCTTATGGTTATCAACTAACTTCTTTACCCACCCCATCCATTGTGGTGTGGGAACCTTTGCCTATTTAACACTACATCCAAGCATCAATGTGGCGCGTCACTTCCGAGTGACAACCTAGCAACCCTTGCCCACTTTTCACTACACCCGAGCTCCGATGAACCAGGCTGGTGAGTAGAGGATGCCCCAACGATGTTCTGATATTAGTTCATTTCATAAGTTTTGACTAATTTTTATGGCTGGTTGTCCAATCCTATATGGGACTGGTTAGCTTCATATGGTTGTCGACCCTAAATGAGTATCTACATGCAAGCACACGCGATTATACAAATAATATAAGATTTGAGTATCAAATTATTATCCCACAAGGATTAATTAGATTGATTTAGTTAAAAACTAAATAAGTCACCTTGCGTTTATTCAAACTATTGAAATTTTTTTAAACTAAATTAACTACTAAGATAATTAAAATAAAAAATGCAAATTAAAATGGAACTAAATTAAAAGAACAAAACAAAAAAAAATCTAAATAGAAAAGTAACTTTCAAAAAGTGTGAGAGTAAAAAATCAAATTTAAATCGATAATAAAAAATTAGATGACCCAAAACTAAAATTTAAAATTATATTACTAAATATGTTTTTAATTATTATATTAAAACACTTATAAAACAAGAACCTAATAGATTAATAAACTAAATTAACAAACTCATAAATAAAACTAATCTAATACAATAATATAGAATAAAATATAAACCTAATATAATAATATAAAGATAACCAAAGTTTAAAAATAAGTAATTGCTGCCTAGCACTGCCACGAACAGCACCTTGTAACACGCACCAACTGTCTTCATCAGTCATGCCTTATATCAAATTATACCTTGCCTCATACTACTTTGAACAGTTCAGCCCACTCACCGCGTCGTTCAACCACGCTTCATACCTCAGCAGCTACTTTTGCAGCACGTCGTTATCAGAGCTGCAAGGCAAAATTAGGTAGCTTGCGAAAATTAGCTTCCACGAGACACTAATTTTCTGCAAAGAAAACCAAATTCAATGTGTGTGTGTGAGTGTGCTTTTTTTTTTTATAGAAAATCTTGCCATTACCTCTATTTCCACGTTATTTTCTTCTTCTTTAGTACTATCTAAATAGCTTTTTTCAATCTAACTATCAAAACTATACGTGTGCTTGATTAACGTTAGAAGCAAGAAAGATGTTAAGGGAGAAAGAAGACAAGAGAAGAAAATCTTTTAAGGGTTAATTTAGTAATTTACTAAAAGTTGATATTAAAATTAAGAAGACTTCTATTCACACCTTAAGGGTTGTTAGGCACACCCTAATTACTAGAAAAACCTAAACCCTAAAATCTCATCTCTAAAATTACTCATCACAACCTAAATCATGTAATATTTTTCCAATATTGTCCCTCTTGCCAATAACATTCCACTTTTTTTTTAACAAAATTTTTTCCTATGAGCTTAACTCACCGAAAAATGCTGTCCGACAACACTTGAATGTTGCCATATAAGAAGTAAATGCTGCCCAATAGCACAAGTAATTGGGCTCTTGGAAATCCATTTTCGGTTACTATATTGTGCACCTAGAAATGGACTTATGAGAATTCCATTATGCTCTTAAAAATTCATTTTTAGAAACACCATTATTTTCCTAAAAATCCACTTCCGAAATTCTAAAATTAAAAAAATATTTTTACTGGTAATTATGTAATTTTTATAAAGGTATTTTGTTATTTAAAAAATTCTTTAAACTAGAGTGTAGGGAGTAATTTTTTGGCGTACTTGGAATCTTTCTAAAATTAAGGTGTTGTACAAAGAAAAGAAAAGGATTGTGTTTGGATGCTTTCTGATATGTTTTCATGTCATAGCATTCTTACGTCATTTGGGCTATAATTTCTGGCTATTACTCTTGGTCGGATATCAAGTATAGGTTTGGGCCGTACGAATCCCAATCACGGTGTCCAAATCGGTGAATCCAAAACCGGAAAAGCATTGCAACAGTAGCTGTCACGCGGTTGATCCTTGGACTTCCATATCCAGAGGTACGCTGTAAAAGTGGCTTTTTTCTTTTATTTTTTTAAAATTGTCCTAAAGCAAAGATTAGGGTTTTTATTCCTTATTTCCTTCTCACTTTAGCTCATTTATATTCTTTCCTCTCTGATTTGGGGTTTTATCTCCCTAACTTCTCTTAATTTTCTATGAAACTTAAAATACATATTAATCCAAATTGAATCAGTTTTTTTTGTCAACTTACACTGAAATCTGAAATTAACGCTTGTGCAAATTCTGTTTAGGGTTAGGGGGCATGGATCCTTCAAAGCAGAATAAAGCCTCTAAAACAAAGACAAAGAAGGAAACAGAAGAATTCCAATTCGTTGTTTACAATACCATGACTCAGCAAAAAGAGGTCTTCAAGCCCAAAATCCCTGGAAAAGTCGGCATGTACATCTGTGGTGTCACTGCCTATGATTTCAGCCACCTCGGCCATGCTCGTGCC
The DNA here is from genome assembly GCA_032173925.1 of Heritiera fomes. Lineage (NCBI taxonomy): Eukaryota > Viridiplantae > Streptophyta > Magnoliopsida > Malvales > Malvaceae > Heritiera > Heritiera fomes. The sequence continues at coordinate 19,174,816 of JAPDPM010000009.1, forward strand.
GCGGTTGCCTTTGATGTCCTTTACAGGTATATAAATTGTTTTGGAAAAAATCCCTTATGCTTTGTTTAAATTAGTTTCTGACTAAATCGTGGATTGGAATTATATAGGTACTTACAACACTTGGGCTATGAGGTTACTTATGTGAGGAATTTTACTGATGTCGATGATAAGGTCTGAATTTTGATCCAGTCTTCTCTTTGGTTGTATTGCTGTTTTATTTGGAAGCAATGTCATTTTTGTTTTTTGATGTTGAAGCAATCCAATGCATTGAACATTTAAACATGATAAAATTCATTTGCAAATATGCGAGGTTTGAAATCATAACTTATTTCTTGTTTTTTTCCTTTCAAATTTAGTTAAAAATATGCTTGCCGAATATGTAACAGTTGGGTTGAACAAAAGCTCAAGGACTTCTGTATGGCATTTTAATCTGTTTTGAACTTGTTTAATAGAATTCTGCCCTTCTGAGTGTAGATATTATACAGGGAATGTGTTTCTCTTGCTGCCAATGGTTAACAACCTTTTCTTTCTGACTTCTGGTCCATTTTTCATCTCTGAAGAACCCATTATGTGTTACTCATTTTATGTTGTGAGTGCTACTGATTGGACTTTCTCAGATAATTCGTCGAGCGAATGAGACTGGAGAAGATCCATTAAGTTTGAGTGACCGATACTGTAAAGAATATAATGTCGATATGGCTGATCTACAGTGTCTTTCTCCAACACATGCACCACGTGTGTCTGATCACATTGAGCAGATCAAAGATATGATAACTCAGGTTTTCTTCCTCTAAATATGCTAGTTTTGTTTTGTAGCCATATATATACCATAATTCCTCCCTCCTTTTTGCAGCCTTGCATCTCTCTCTTTGTGGAAATGTAGTGCAGATTTTCATTGTCAAGTGCACTGTTGCATCTCAATTGTTACTTTAGGGGAATATTCCTAGTATAAATAAGTTTATGCTCATAGAAAACCCATGATAATGCTTTATTTATCTATGTATGCTTGCATGTGTTTTGCATTAGCAAAGTTAATATATTTAAATGGTAATATTTGGTTGTTATATTTTTAGCTCATTTACCATATTGTTTTGATAGAAAGCTATTATTTTGCCTGTCATTCTCATCCATTGCATGCTTGTAATATCTTTACATTTGCCCCTATGATTATCAATGATGTAGCCAAAGGAATGTTTGCAAGGACCCATGTCATGTTCTTATAAGTGGCATCTTATATGTTTTACTTTTATTATTGACCATGAAGTACAAGAGCAGCTTTCAACTTTTTGTAAAGCAGCCTTCATATTAAGCTGAAGTTGCCTAATTACATTGTTGAGAGTTGTTGAGCTTCTGGGCATGAAGTTTATTACATATATTCCATGGAGAAATGCTTTGTTTTTCGAGAGCTACAATCTGCCTTTTAAAATATATTACAATAATACACACATTTGATCTTGTCTCTATATTTTCTTTCTTTTATACATTTTATTGTTTTAGCCAAATCTTGTCTCTATCTTGTCTCTATATTTTATTGTTTGGACATGTAAGACGTAGACCTGTAGATGCTCCAGTTAGGAGAATAGAGGCTATGGATGTTGAGAGAAGGGTTAAGACTAGAGGAAGACCGAAAAAGACTTGGAAGAAAGTAGTTTGGAAAGACATGGAGGTTTTAGAATTAGATGAGCAAATGGCCTTGAATATGAATCTATAGAGGCAGAGAATACATATGGACGATCTAACATGATTTTAGATATTGGTTCATTAGCCTACCCCAATCTATTGGGATAAAGGCTCTGATGATGATGATGATGATGAGCCAAATATTGCTAATGACACTCTTATTTCTTTTGCCTTTGCTATGTGTAAAGGCAATTCTTTCTATGCAGTTTTCCCCATTAACTTTCCTCATGTTTTCATTCTGCAGATTATAAACAAAGACTTTGGATATGTGGTTGGTGGGGATGTGTTTTTTGCTGTTGATAAATTCCCAAATTATGGCAAGTTATCCGGGCAGAAGCTGGAAAATAATAGAGCAGGTGAACGTGTTGCTGTTGACTCAAGGAAGCATAATCCTTCTGACTTTGCATTATGGAAGGTGAGGAACCTACATAAGTTGACTTACTAGTTAGTTTAGGGGTATAATTAATGAGCCTAGCCAATAGGCTTGAGCTTCTTTCCTTTTAAAACCTAAAGGCTTGAGGTTGGCTTGATCTTGCTTGAGCTTTAGTTTTTCTTGCTCGAAATTGGCATGAAAAATCGAGCTACTTGAGCTCCCCTCTATTAGGCTCAATTATTATTAAATTTATCTGAGGTGTAGGGGTATTAATTGCATTCATAGCTGTGCTTTTGGTTGATTCAAGTTTGTTGCAATTGCAGACATAATGGATACCACCATAGTCATTGTAGTCATTTTTTTTTTTAAGATTTTGTGCAACTTTCTATAAATTGAAGTAACTATAAAGCCTAGAGATGGATTCAAGAAACTAGAATGAGAAAATATGCACAAGAAATACAACAATTTTCAAAAAATTAGAACTTGACATGACGAATACCATAGTAAAAAATTAATTTATAAATATATAATTATTCTTCATAATCATCAGAGCCTTTATCCCAAGAGATTGGGGTAGGCTATATGAATCAATATCCGAACTCACGTTAGATTGTTCATATGTATTCTTCTCTTCCACACATTCCTATTCAAGGCCATGTGTTGATCCAACTCTAATACCTTCATATCTTACCAAATTACTTCTTTCCAAGTTTTTTTCGATCTTTCTCTAGTCTTAACTCTTCTCTCAACATTCATAGCCTCTATTCTCCTAACTGGAACATTTACAAGTCTACATTGTACGTGTCCAAACCAATGTAAACGACTTTCACATATCTTGTTTTCGATAGGTATAATTCCAATCATCTTACGAAAATCTTCATTTCATAAATATTTAATTATTATGTATAATTCATTCATTTGAATAAAATACAAATAATATGCAATTAAAAGTTCTCAAAGAGAATTTCTATATACAACTTGTCAACTACTCCTCACACCTTATTTACTTAAAAAACTTAAATCTTAAAATCCTCTTTTAATTTCTATTTCTCACAACTTATTTTCTATATTATTCTACCCAATCTACCCTACGCACAATTTCACACAACTTCTCTCCCTCAAACTCAAAACCTAAACCAATACTCTTAATCTCTCTTGAATCACTCCATATTTGCAACAATCAAAGATACATTCTTGAATTTTCATTGAATTTATTCATTTTAATTACTTATGTTACATTTGATAGATTGAAAATGAAAATTTTGGAAGATTTGGGGGTTTATTCGGCAGACAGAAATCCCAAATTTTTTTCTGTCTGCAATGTTCATGGAAATACGCTTCTGTGAGGTGGAGAAGCCTCACGGAAATACGCTTCAGTGAGGCTTCTCTGCCTCACGGAAGCACGCTTCTATCAAGCATAAATGTTTTAAAAAAATATATTTTTATATAAATATAAAGCTCTAGGAAGTGAACTTCTGTGTGTCCAACTTTGACTCTCGAAATTTCATTTCCAAGAGTTCTATTGTAGTCCCGGATATGAATTTCCAGAACACTCTTTACTCCAGGAAATTCATTTTTGGGAGTGTCGAAAAACAATAAAAAAAGGGTAAAATTGTAGTTTCATATGAGGGCATTTTGATATTAAAAAAAAATCATTAAAATAGGTTGTGTGGCATAATTTTTTTGTTGCAAATAGAAGCTCTCCTTCTCAAATCTTATATAATCTATTCATAAAAACAGAATTCCTTCCAAATTTTTTTATCAATCCCTTCCTAAAAATAAAAAAAAAAGTCTCATGGATTAATAAATAACAAAAATATTAGTAAGGAATAAAATCAATATATTAACCATTTATGTTTATTTTCGTCTTAATTTTCCAAAAGTACTCCATTCAAATTTCTATTAATCCCTTCCTAAATTTCAATATAAATCATAAAAATTTCCCAATGTTTACTTGAATTTAGCTAAAAGGAGCTTGTTCTTGCTAAGCTTATATTGCAAGTGCATGGGTCATGACAAGTAATAAAGTGATGGAGCAGAGTATTGTTCTTACGAAAATTATTTAGATCGTTTAGCTAAATACTAAAATTTGTCACTTTAGATTTATCTAAACAAACAAAATTTTCTTAAGTTTAAATAACTAGTAAAATAATTAAAATAAAACTTAAAATAAAATTGCAAAATGAGATTAAAAAGCATGAAAAATAAATTTTAATAAAAATTGAAGAAACCGAAAATTAAATTACTTAAAAAGTAAAATTTTATTCCTAAAATAAAAATTAAAGAAATTAACTTAGCATTATAAATTAACAATTTAAACATTAACGCAGTCGGTCCCAAGCTCGGGTAAAGGAGGAGGGTGGCGGTAGGTTTGGACAACCAACCTTAAAAACTAGTCCAATCTCATGAAATGAACCAATATCAAAACATCGTTGGGGCGTCCTCTACACAGTGACGCGCTGCATCGGAGCCCGGGTGTAGTGAAAAGTGGGCAAGGGTTGCTAGGTCGTCGCCTGGAAGTGACGCGCCACATCGACGCCTGGATGTGGTGTTAAATAGGCAAAGGTTCCCACACCACAATGAACGGGGGTGGGTAAAGAAGTTAGTCCATAACCATAAGCTTAGGTTAGGATCTTGGAATATAGGTACGCTTAGTGGTAAATTAGGTGAGATTTGTGAGGTTATGAGTAGGAGGAGGGTTAACATTTTGTGTCTCCAAGAGACCAAATGGGTTGGGGAAAAGGCTAGAGAGATCGCACCTTGGCAATATAAGCTTTGGTATATAGGGAAAGATAGAGACCGAAATGGAGTAGGTATCATTATAGATAAAGAGTATCATAAGGATGTTGTACAGATCAAGAGACAAGGGGATAGGATTATTTTGGTTAAACTAGTTTTAGGAGAAGAGGTGTTGAATGTCATTAGCGTGTATGCATCCCAGATAGGACTTGATGAGGTTAGTAAACGACAGTTTTGGGAGGATTTAGATAAGGTAGTACAAGAAGTACCCATAGGAGAAAACCTTTTTATTAGCGGTGATCTTAATGGACATGTTGGTACAAGTAGAGAGGGTTTTGAGAGAGTACATGAGGGTTTTAGTTATGGTGTAAGAAACGAGGGAGGAGATGCTATCTTAAATTTTGCTTTATCTTATGACCTAATCCTAGCAAATACATTGTTTAAGAAGAGAGATTCTCATCTTATAACCTTTAGAAGTGGACCAAGAGCAAGTCAGATAGATTTCTTTTTAACTAGGAGTAGGGATAGACATAGATGTTTGGATTGTAAGGTTATACCAGGTGAGAGTGTTACCGCGCAACATAGACTCTTAGTTCTAGATATGAAGATAGATAGATGACATCGAAGGAACCAACAAAAAGGAATTGAACGGATTCGATGGTGGAAGCTAAAAGAAGCTTGTTATACAATATGTAGAGATAGTTGGATTCAAAAAGAGGCTTGGACAACAGAAGAGAACCCAAATGTAATGTGGAATAAGATGGCAAAATGCATTCGGGAGGTAGGCAAAGAGACATTAGGAGTATCAAACGGAAGAGTGCCGACTGGAAAGGACGCAACATGGTGGACTGCAGTAGTAAAAGATGCTATAAAGACTAAGCGAGAGTGTTACAAGGCTTTAAAGAAGAACAATACAGAAGAGAGTTTTTCGGAATATAAGGTAGCAAGAAAGGAGGCAAAGAAGGCTGTGACAGAAGCTAAGACGAAGGTTGCGAAAGAGATTTACGACAAATTGAACACAAAGGAGGGAGAGAAAAGGATATACAGATTGGCGCGAGCAAGAGAAAGGAGGAGTCGCGATCTAGGAGTCGTGAAATGTATTAAGGATGAGCATCAAAGAACTCTCGTTAAAGATAATGACATTAAGGACAGGTGGCGAAATTATTTTAACAAATTATTTAATGACGGACAAAATAAAGTTTTGGATAATATTTCGGTGCCTCTTAAGGATTTAAATCGGTGTTTTATGCGTAGAATCCAAGAGACAGAGGTAAAAGAGGCACTAAAGATGATGAAGAATGGAAAAGCTGTTGGACCTGATGACATCCCAATTGAAGTTTGGAAATGCCTTGGAGATGTAGGAGTTAGGTGGTTGACAAATCTATTTAATAAGATTTGGCACACTAACAAAATGCCAGAGGAATGGAGGAAGAGTGTCTTAGTACCTTTATATAAGAACAAGGGAGATATTCAAAGTTGCGCCAACTACCTAGGCATAAAATTGATGAGTCACACGATGAAACTATGGGAGAGAGTGATAGAATGGAGATTAAGAAAGAATGTAGAGATATCGGAGAATCAATTTGGTTTTATGCCAGGTCGATCAACTATGGAGGCAATATATTTGCTTAGACAACTTATGGAGCGCTTTCGAGTAATGGGTAAAGATCTTCATATGGTCTTTATAGATTTGGAGAAAGCATATGATAAAGTGCCTAGGGAGGTACTCTGGTGGTCCTTAATGAAGAAAAGAGTTCCTTTGAAATATATTAAACTAATTAAGGACATGTATAGAGGCGCAAGGACACGTGAGGACAGGTAGGGGGCAAACAAGTGAGTTTCCTATCACGGTGGGATTACATCAAGGGTCAGCGTTGAGTCCATTCTTGTTTGCGGTAGTTATGGACGAACTGACAAAATCCATCCAGGATAAGGTGCCTTGGTGTATGATGTTTGCAGATGATATTGTCTTATGTGCGGAAACTAGAGCGGAGATCAATACAAAGTTAGAATTATGGAGACAAATGTTGGAATCAAAAGGATTTAAACTAAGCAGAGTGAAGACTGAATACATGGAGTGTAAATTCAATTCTAACCGACTCGAAGAGCATGATGTAGTGAAGTTAGATGGGGTGGCGATACCTAAGCGGGATCATTTTCGATACTTGGGATCAATAATACAGATGGATGGAGAGATTGATGGTGATGTGACCTATAGGATCCAAGCTGGATGGAGTAAGTGGAGAAGTGTTACAGGTGTGTTGTGCGATAAAGGAATTCCTACATGGTTGAAAGGCAAGTTTTATAGGACAGTTGTTAGACCAACATTGTTATATGGTAGTGAATGTTGGGCGACTAAGAGGCTACATACACAAAAGATGAGTGTAACAGAAATGAGAATGTTACGGTGGATATGTGGATACACAAGAAAGGATAGAATGAGAAATGATCATATTCGTAAGATGATTGGAGTGGTACCTATCGAAGACAAAATGTGTGAAAATCGTTTACGTTGGTTTGGACATGTAAGACATAGACCTGTAGATGCTCCAGTTAGGAGAATAGAGGCTATGGATGTTGAGAGAAGGGTTAAGACTAGAGGAAGACCGAAAAAGACTTGGAAGGAAGTAGTTTGGAAAGACATGGAGGTTTTAGAATTAGATGAGCAAATGGCCTTGAATAGGAATCTATGGAGGCAGAGAATACATATGGACGATCTAACATGATTTTAGATATTGGTTCATATAGCCTACCCCAATCTATTGGGATAAAGGCTCTGATGATGATGATGATGATGATGATGAAACTAGAATTACCTAGAACTTAAACTAAAATTATTATATTAAATACCTAATTATATTATTTAAACTAAAATAAGTCACTAAACTAAAACTAATAAACTAATATATCTGAACTATTAAACTAATAAAAATTAAAACCTGCAAGTGTGCTGAACATTAAAACAAGGCTAAATATAATAAAGTAAGAAACTCTAAATCAAACCTTAAGTGGCAAAACCATGTATTCTCTTTTTTTCTCCAGCCCATGGCTTCCTTGTACTTCAGCCACTCAACTGTCTTGCTCTGCCCAGCCTTTCTTCAACACAGCCTGCTTCAGCTCAGTACAGCCAGCCAAGAAAAGCAGCAGGCAAGAAGAAATATTTTGCAGAAACTGATGCAGAAAAATAATGCAGAAAATCATAAACTGAAACCTAAGAATTTTCGATGCATGAAAGATAAGAAAGGTTTGTACTTGCTTATAGAAGAAACCATTTAAAACAGAAAACTTGAAGTGAAGGATCCAAAAACAGTAAAGAAAATGATGTAAAAGAAAACTAAACTGAATTTTAAAGATTTCGGTAATAAAATGTTGCTTAACAAACTTGAATATAAATCCTTGTAAACCAAGATGAAATCACTAAAAAAAAAAAGAAAGTAAAGTGCTTGAAAAATAAAACCATAAAACAGAAAAATGAGAACCGAAACTTAAAACTAGAGAACTGAAATACTAAAAACCTAAGAATAAGCTTCCCCCCTTTGGAGAGAGGAAAAGGGGCTGACAGCCACTTTTCTTTCTGCCTTCTTACTTCTTTTAAAACTCCAGAATATGGCTGAATGTAGGAGTCCATGGCTGCCAAACTCCTTTTAAAACTGTTCCTTGCTTTGCTGATTCAACTTGGAACTCGGAATCTTTCTTTTTGTTGTCCTTGTCAAAGTAGGCTTCTTCATGGCTTGTCCATGAACGTGTGGAACTCTTGAAAGACTGTTCTAGGGACTTGCTTGAATGCTTGGCTGGTTGGGGTTTTGTGGTATATCAGGTTCATGGGTTGCGTGGGTTGGGTTTCGCGTGGGGTTTTAATGTGGGATTGTCTTTTCGCGGGTTTTGCATGCATAGGGTAAGGGCTTGGCTTGGGTTAGTTTAAGATGGTTGTACGTAGCATGGTTTTGGGGCTAGGGGTAGTGGGGTAGGGCTTTGGTTAACTAAGGAATTTTAGGTTAAGGATTTAGTGTTAGACTAAGGTTTAGGTTGTTTTAGGGTTTTAGTTTTATAGATGTTAATGATAGATATTTGCAGAGTAAATTTATAGAATACACAAAAAGAGATGAAGAGAACAGTGGGAGAGAGAGAGAGAGAGAGAGAGAGAGAGAGAAATGAGCAACTTTTTTCTTCCTTTCTTTGTTTCTATGTATAGGCATTATAGAGCATGAGGCTGTGCATTGCATGATAGTTACCTTGAAATTCTCACTAGGTAATAATCATCTACATTATTCTTATCCTACTTATCACTTGTACTCTTCTAGACTTTAAGCCCATAATAAAGTAATAAAATACCCTAAAAATTGTAACCAAAAAAAAAAAAACCCTAAAAATTAATATTTTTGAGACTTATTATAGCACTCTGCTAAGCTACGCTGTTGTGGTTGTTGCTTTAGTTGGTGTGGAAGATGGAGAAAATGAGATTTTATAGTAGGACAGTAGGGCATTAAATTATAAAATTTGCTTGGCCAAAGAAAAATCTTTGAAATTGGATGAGCCAATTGCGCATTCGGTTGAAACTTTTTAAAGTTTACTTGGTCACAGTTTTTTAGCCTATAAAGTTGTTGGGTGAGATTAAACTTGGCAAATCTAGACATGACATGAGTGACATGACACGAACATGATACGAAAAAACCATGTACGTGTCTAGAAAATTCGTGTTTCGTTTTTATCTGTGTCGACATGAATTTAGACTGTAAGACACGGAAACACATTTAAGAAAATCGTGCTATACGAATAAACGATTAATACGTACATGACACGAGAAACAAGTTTAAAGAAAACCATGTTACAATGATATATGAATACACTGAGACACGTGTAAGATATGGTAACCATGTATGCTTTTAGTGGGAATTGAACTTTGGCCAAAGGCAAAAATATTTAAGTGTTTTACCAAATGAACAATTGTAATGTTTTGATATGGTATGTTATGAAAATTAATTTAATAAACCAAACTAATGCTTTAATAAATATTGCAATAAAATAAATTAATAAATTTAATTATGAAATTAAATTAGTTAATTATGATTAAGATAATAAAATTTTAAAATTTTGAAAATAAAGTATTGAGAACTTAAGAACTTAAGATACAATTATCAATTCTTTACATATATGATATATGATATTTTTTATTATAATGTATTAAATATAAATATTGTATTATACTAATAAGAGATTGTATAATTAATTATTTTATATCACAGACACTGTATCACATGATATTGATAAGAGATTAAGAGTTTGCACTTTATAGAATTACATTATTTAGTATATTAAGAGATTTTATAGTTTATTGATTTATTCAATATTAATTATCACATTATAAGAAATTAAAATAACAGAATACTAACATACAAATTATTATAATAAGAATAAGATATTAATATACTTATTAATGATTTATTAATTTATTTTATATACTTAATCTTAAATCATGAGAAAAGATTGTATGAAACTGTTACTCTACATCAACATATATTACTTCCATTTATGTCACGTAAATATATTATTGAAAAAAGTTCATTATTTATTACACATCAAATGTGATAATTAAATGGTAAATATTTATTCAAAAAACTCATTAATGATTCTCATAAAAAGTGATTGACTTTTTCCAATAATGTGATTATATAGCATGATTTGAATGAAAGCAATATATGTTGATGTGGAGTAACCATTTCATACAATCATTTCTCCTTAAATTATAGTCATATGATGATAATGAATTGATGATATTAACCAACAAGTGGTTGAAAGAAGTGGAAGTAGACTTCTTCCCTAAGCATTTGGGTATGGTTCGAATCCCTGAGTCACCATTGCTGGAGGGCTTTACCGTTTACCACTCTCAGCCTGAATAGGATTAATCTCAGATCGTAAAATAGATGAGGATACCTGTGGTTACACAAAAAAAAAAGATATATATAATATGAAAAGTAGAATTGATGATATTATTCTATATTAATTATCACATTATAGGAAATTAAAATAACATAATACTAACATACAAATTATTATAATAAGACTAAGATATTAATATATTTATTAATGATTTATTGATTTATTTTATATACTTGATCTTAGATCTTAGTCATATGATGACAATGAATTGATGATATTATTTATAATAAGATTAGGAAATTTGGACTTGCATTGTTAATGACTTAATGTTTGAATGTTTTGTTGAATTATTTATGTTTATTGATTTAATGTTAACTATTTATGTTTTGTTTGTATGTTTTTGCAATTTTCTATATATATATATATATATATATATATATATATATATATATTATGGATTATATGAATTAAGATATTATTATTTTGTTATATTTGTTGTTAATATTTGAATGTTAATTAATATAGATGTGAATAAATGTAAATATGATTTTTTTTATCATTTTTTATTGTGTTTTATTTTTAATCTTGTTATCCGTATCATGTCTATTCGTGTCGTGTTAATTTTGTGTTATTTTGTCTAAATCGTGTCGTGTCGTGTAGTGTCAATTTCGTGTTAACAGTATCATGTCATGTCGTGTGATACGGATTATTATAACATGTCAGTCGTGTCATGTCACATGTTACACGTAAAAAATTGTGTCGTGTTCATGTTTACGATTCAGATACGTTTTATAATTCGGGTCGTATTCGTGTTTCAATAATTAGTGTCATGTCGTGTTATGACATGGAGACACCGATTGCTAGGTCTAGGTGAGATCAATTTAAATTACATTCAGTAAAAAATATATTGATAAAATTACTATTAAACGAATATTTTAAAAACAATTTGTTGAAAAAAAATATAGATTTTATTCCCCCCAAAATCTGCACATTATCTCACCAGCAAATCAGAATAATGACTCAATTGTCTCCAAATTTTCTCAAATCAAGGGGCTTTGACAAGCAATTGGAGCTCAATTTGCCAAACATCCTAAATCATATTAATTATGGGATTACTTTTATTGTATGTTACTGATTATTGTATTTTATTTATAAAGATTATTTTTTTTAATTAAAATTAATGAAATTATATATACTAAGTATATGTTACAATATTTTTCTATTATCTATCTTGCTGTATTTTGTCCTAATTTTTTTTTTGAAAAATTTGGGATCCTCTTGACTGTATCATATCATATTAGAGCCCGATATTGATGTTCATGTTTCCCGGTATCTAGTTGTAGACTGAAAACCTATTCCTTAAGTACTTTAAAGAGGCAACTAGATATAGACTACAAGTATGGCACTAATTACAGAAATCTACCAACTATTTGTAAGAGTTGTAAAATGCTTTTTTCCTTGTAATGTCAAAACTTCATCCATTGTATTTTGTGTCAGTCACTTACCATTTATAATGTTAGCTACATTTCCAAATTCTGATATTTAATAATTGTTTCAGGCTGCTAAGCCAGGCGAGCCATCTTGGGACAGCCCATGGGGACATGGCCGTCCTGGGTGGCACATAGAATGCAGTGCAATGAGTGCACACTATTTAAGCTTCAAATTTGACATTCATGGTGGTGGCCTTGATTTGATTTTTCCTCATCATGAAAATGAGATTGCTCAGAGTTGCGCTGCATGCCAGGAGAGTGACGTGAGTTATTGGATGCACAATGGGCACGTTACTAATAACAATGAGAAGATGTCAAAATCTTTAGGTAACTTTTTCACAGTTCGCCAGGTAAAGTTGGGGATTTTTCTCCATCTGGTGATGGTTACAGAAGAATTATACTCATACAAGTTTCTTTGTTAATTTTTTGTGTTTCCTTTCTAGATTACTGAGAGATATCATCCACTGGCTTTGAGATACTTCCTGATAAACGCACACTACCGTTCTCCTCTCAATTACTCTGTTGTGCAGCTGGAAAGTGCATCAGAGGCTACTTTTTATATATATCAGGTTTAAATCTTATTTCACTTCTAAGACATTTTACTTGACAATAGGCATATGCTGGTCAGAGTTCAGATGTCTTGGCACGGACTGTGATTTGGTCTTTTAGGCTTAAAATTTGTTCCTTTGATTTGTTTAAGGGTTGCATATGTTTGTGGTCATGGATGCATGAGTGTGCTTCTTTCTACTTCTTGGAGTTCCAGCTTTCTTTGATCTTGGCCCCTGACCATTTAAAATTTCTTCTATAATAGATTACATTTGCACTGCAGGTAGATTTGCTTCTCTTTCTGGTTAAAAGTTACTTCAAAGAGTTACTGTGACTTTTTGGTATTAAAATATGTAATTATTTTTCTGATTTGACCTGAGATACCGAGTGTTTTAATCCACAGGCATAGGCAATATACCTCGAATTAGTTTAGATTCAGTCGTTAGGAAATGATTCCTTACCTGCCTTGTTGTACAGACTTCGAAAGATTGTCAAGATGCTCTATCACAACTACAAGAAGAAGGCCCCAAGGATGGCAAACCAGCTCGGACTACTCCAGATACCCAGCAATGCATTAGAAAGCTGCGTAGCGAGTTCCAGGCTAAAATGTCAGATGACTTGAACACTTCACTTATACTGACTGGGGCCTTTCTAGAAGCACTGAAGTTAGTAAACAATATGTTGACCATGCTAAAGGTATTTGTTTATCAACTAGCATGCTAATCTCTCTCCCTCTCTATAGATAGATAGACAGGGAGAGAGAGATTGTTAGTGGAGTTTTTAGATTTTACAAACAGGATTAAGATAATAACACATATTCTTTAAAGAATATTAAAAAGGATAAAATAAATGAAGTGAGGCATTTGTCATCGTTTTAACTTTGTTTGTGGAGTTTAAAAACTTTCCTGACAATGTATTGAATTATACATGTATACATATGCCTTTGGAGGGTAACAAATGTTTTTTCTTGTAATTTGACAGAAGAAGCAACAAAAGCAACAAAGATTATTGGTAATTCAATCCCTTAGAGAACTTGAGAAAGAAGTTAATGTAGTTTTGGATGTACTTGGGTTGCGGCCACCTTACTCTTATACTGAGGTAATGGGTTTTATTTTATTTATATTACTTTACAGATTCATGCCTTCTGTTATTACTAGATTCATATTGATGATTTAGCGTAAGTTTATATATTGGTTAATGTAGTCTTTTCCGGTATTGAGATAAAGGCTTTATTGATGATGCTAAAAACGTTTAACTCTAAAGATGAATTTTTTGCTGAATAGGTTTTGCTGCAATTGAAGCAGAAGGCATTAACAAGAGCAGGGTTGGTGGAAGATGATGTGTTGCGTATAATCAATGAAAGAGCAGAAGTGAGGAGAAACAAAGACTTCCTGAAAAGTGATCAGATGAGAGCTGATTTGCAAGCAAAGGGCATTGCGCTCATGGATGAAGGCTCGGAAACTATTTGGAGACCTTGTGTTCCTGTTCAACAAGAACCGGAAGTAGTGCCATCAGGAGGGCAGAAGGTCCCTGTTGAAACTGCATAAGAAAAGAACGCATCTCTTGATTCAAGTCGATGAACAAAGCATACCGAATTGCTTCATAAGGTGGTTATTGTTACTGTGAAACTATTTGCTGGGATAAAGACCACGCATAGACAGTTTTGATTCATATCCCTTGTGCCTTTGAAAAGCTGCAATGAAGAATCATGGGTCTTAAATTTGGATTGATGTCCTTGTTTGCATTAGGCCCTTTGGCTGCATAGACAGTCCGTGAGCCACACTTTTTTCTTAGAAAATACACCATAGGAATGGACTTGCTAACCAGTAACCATATCTATACTATCTATCTAAACTATATATTTAACGTAGTTAATGGGCGGTACCGTACAGTTTTAACTTCCAATTTTTAAGCCATCTGTGAGGCCTTCTTTTGTCTGTTAATTTTTTTTTTTCAGTTCAGCATTTTTGTTTTTGAGTTCTTCAATTTTTTTTTTATTTAAGTCTTGCTTTTTAATCTATTTTTTAGTTCTTCAATTTTTTTAGTTAAATACTTTAATCAGCTTTTATTTTTAAATTTTTTCCCGGTTATGTTTTTTAATTTATTTTTAATTTTTTTCATTAAACCTTTTATTTTGTTTTTATTTAAATTTTTTTTATTATATTCTCTAATTTATTTTTACCTCTTCAACTTTTATTAGTTGAACTCTCTAAATTGTTTTTATTTTATAATTTTTAATCTATATCTGAAGTGTTATTATAAAAAAATAAAAACTGAACGTGACGTGTAATTATTTTTTCTCTTCTAATTTATTTTTAACTTTTCAACTTTTTGTTAGGTCATTTAATTTGTTTTTATTTAGCTTTTGTCAGTTATACTAATTCATTTTTAACTTTTCAATGTTTTAAAGTTAAAACCCTTTAATTTGTTGTTATTTAATTTTTTATTTATATTTACTTAACGTGAGTTTATATATTGGTTAATTTAGATTAATTTAACATTAAGATAATACATTTGGGTATGATTATTTAAAAAAAAATTGAACGTAACATGTAACCGTAACTTTGAACTTTAAAATATTAATTACCATTCTTTTAGCATTTAATAAAAAAACAATACGGCATTTCACAAAAAAATAATAATACCGCATCAAAGTGCGGGTTAAAATCTGGTTAAATTTTATGGTACGGTTCTTGGTTACTTTGGTGCCTAAGCTGCATTTGCAATCAACACCATGAGTAATTTTCTATCGACTCGGATGGCAGATGATTTTACCGTGGAGAGAAAATGACAGCAGGTTACACCCAATCGGCTCTAACCGCTGATGATAGGAAAGAAAAAAAGAGATTATAAATACATTTTAATTTTTTACTTTATACACCATTTTAATTTCAAGACAAAAATTAACTCCAACAAAAAACTCATTATAACCTTTAATAAAACTACTAAATTAACAAAAAAAAATCCTTTTTCATTCTTTTGGGGCTCATAGGGAAATTTTACAGTAAGGTCGCAAAATATCGACCTTATTGTAAGGTCATGATATCTCATGAGATATTGAATAAAATTTAAAAATTATTTAAATATATTAAAAATAGCTTAACAGGTTAACAGGTAAATCAATATTTAATTAAAAAGATTTAAATTACATTTTTATCATTTAAAAGGTAAGAAAATATTTATATTTACATCTTTAACCATTAATCAAAATTAAATTACAATATTACCCATTAATATTAAAAAAATACAAGGTAATTGCCCAGAAAAGTTTGGGAAGTCGACTACTCGTGTATAAAAGTCGATTTCCCCAGTTATTTTACTCTACATATTGATTCTAGCATATTGGCAATCGACTGCTTATAAAAGGAAGTCGATTGCCATATTTAATAAGGGATTTATTTTACTGTTAATTATAATTTATTTGAACTCTTAGTATTTTTATAATTATTTACTTAAAATTTATCCTAATTACATTAATTTTTCTGCTAATTATTATAGATTTTATTAATATAATAAAATTTAAGATGTCATATATTTTATGATAAATGTTATAAATTTTATGATCAATTAGATAAATTTTACGATATATTAAGATGAATGTAATAAATTTTACGATAAATCTAATAAATTTTACGTGAATCACATGAATTTACGATGAATTTAATAAATTTTACGATGAATTTCATTTAATTTATGACGAATCTCGTAAAATTTACGATGAATTTCATTGAATGTACGATGAATATCATAAAATTTACGATTAATATCATAAAATTTACGATGAATATAATAAATTTTTAGGGATTTTGGTGTAAATGGAAGAAATTTGGATTTAGAATAAGATTATGTTGATGAGAATATGCTTGGGATTTGCAAGATTGAATTAGAGAGAAAAATGAAGGAGGAGGAGTGTCTAAGAGAGAACGCTTGGTTTAGGGATTTTCTGCCTAAAAAATCCTGTATAAAGTTCAAATTTTCATGGGGAGTCGACTTCCTTTCTCGGGAAGTCGACTCCCCATGAAATTTTTTTTAAAAAATTGTTATTATATATTTTTTTATTTATTAATATTGTTATGATTTTTTTATTGTTATATTATTATTAATAAATATTTATTATTTTTTTGGTTGAAATTATTAATATTGTGATGAATCTTATAATTTTTGTGGTTATCCTTTTTAAAATTACGAACAATCTACTTAAATTAACTATGAATCTCATTATTTTTACAATTATCCTTATTTAATTTACAAACAATATATCCAAATTTACGATAAATCTCATCATTTTTACGATTATCCTTTTTAAATTTACGAACAATCTATCGAAATTTACGATGAATCTCATCATTTTTACGATTATCCTTATTAAATTTACGATGACTCTTATCATTTTTACGATTAGCCTTATTAAATTTACGAACAATCTATCGAAATTTACGATGAATCTCATAATTTTTACGATTATCCTTATTAAATTTACGAACAATCTACTTAAATTTACGACAAATCTCATCATTTTTATGATGAACATTATTAAAGCTACGAACATTTTCTATTAATTTATGATGATCCTTAGCTAAATTTACATTTAATTTATTTAGTTTTACGATAATTCTAATCTAATTTACGTTAGTGATGTGAGAATTACATTTAAAATACATGGAATGTCAAATTTTCAATAATAAAAGTCGACTTAACAAAAATTGAATAAGAACAACAAGCTTAAAAAAAATTAGGAAATCGACTGCCCAAGAAAGGTAGTTGACTGCCAAGATGCATTCTGGAAACAGAATGCATCTGGTAATGAACCAGTCGAGTGCTAATTATTAGCAGTCGACTGCTTCGTTACCAGATGCATTCTGGAAACAGAATGCATCTAGGCAGTCGACTATCTTTCTCGGGAAGTCGACTCCCAGTATGAAACTTTTTTTTATTTTGTTATTATATATATTTTTTATTTATTAATGTTGTTCTGATATTTTTTATTATTATATTATTATTAATAAGTATTTATTATTTTTTTGGTTGTATTTATCATTATTATTATTACGATAAATCCAATCATTCTTACGATAAATATAATTAAATTTACAATGAATGTCAAAATTTTTACGATTATCTTTATTAAATTTACGAAAAATCTACCCAAATTTACGATTATCCTTTTTAAATTTATGAATAATCTACTCAAATTTACGATGACCCTTTTTCAATTTACGATAATCTTTTATTAATTTCTGATGATCCTTGACAAATTTACGTTTAATCTATTTACTTTCACGATGAATACAATCCAGTTTACACAAGTGATGTGAAAATTATGTTAAAAAATTCTTAATAATAAAAGTCAACATTCTATAAATAAATTAAGAATAGCATGCTTAAAAAATTTGGGAATTCGACTGCCTGAAAATATCAATCGACTTCCCATATGCATTCTTGAAACAAAATGCTTCTGGCTATTTAGCAGTCGACTGCCTTACGCATTCTAACGTTCTGCGATAAATTTTCTCTTAGGAAGTCGACTGCTTCAATTGAGCAGTCGACTTCCTCGATGAATTTTTTTTATCGAAACACTTATAAAACCAGGCAGTCAACTGCCTGAAAACATGTCAAGAATTAAAAATCTTACTAGTAAAAAATATAATGATTCCTTGGTCGCTTGGGAGGACTTTCTTTGTAAATCATTGGTTCTTTGCACTTTTCATCGCAATTTCCATCGTTTATGCAATTCTCTTCCACAAACTTACCCATTGTTAAAAATATAAGAGGGGAATAAATAAGAACAACTATTTGATTGAGGTTAGGCTTAAAGTTTAGGATTTATAAAATATTGAGACAGCTACAAACTGGATTAAAGGTGGAATAGACAAAAATTGGAATAAAGGGGTTTATGATTTGGGTATTAGGGTTTATGATTTAGGAATTAGGGTTTAAAAATAATAAAAAGGTTTATATAAGAAGAAGAATAGTACTACAATTATAACAAGGGTATATTAGTAATATAATAGTATAATTTTAATAATATTTAGTAAATAATGTTAATTTTAATAATTGGTTTAGCAGGTTACCAGGTTAAAGAGTTTTTTAATTTTTAAAATTTCATCAACGGTTTATATTAGATTTGACTAATCCAATGGTTCTAATTCAATGACCTTAAAATAAGGTCAATTCTTGTGACCTTACTGTAGAATTTGCTGAGGCTCATATTAGTTTATTTCTTTTATTTCTTCAGCTCTCTCTACATCTAAGTGGTAACAGTTTCATCAAATCCTAGATTTTGGCAATTGGTCCTCGATCCAAATGCCTCTTGTCAATGGCAAAAGGATTTCAAAAAATTTCAAAAAATCCTCTTAATATTCTTTTTCATATTTCTGCCTTGAATTTCTTAAAAACCTTTTCAATCACCTTAGATCTAAGCCTAAAGTCGAAACTTTGAACTCCAAAACACCCAACCTCCCCTGCACTAAATGGCTTGATTTTTCAAATATGTTATTCTTCTCTTTCTAAGCTATCTCCACACAGAATTTGAGTTTTAAAATCCTCTTTAAGCCGTCTAAAATCGAAGCTTTTTTTTTGTGTTGAATGGTTATGGGTTTGATTTTTGGTTGATTTGTGTAGATTGAGTTGTTGTGTGATTAAACGAGAACAGATTAAAATGAAAAACAAAAGATGAGATAAAAACAAAAAAAATTGAAATCAAGGGCAATTGAAGTATTTTTTGTAAATTTTAAGGGGTGTAAAAAGTGTGTATATATATAGTTTATATATGATGCACTAACAGTATATAGAGGTTATAGACTATCAGTTAAGCACATTGTGCCACTTCATTAATTAGCAAAGTCCAAAAATATATAGGCCCTTAAAAATAAATTTAAAAACTTTATTAATATCTATTTTTAGAGGCCTGCATAATTTTAAGTTTACTCATTAATAAGGTGTCATTCTATGGTTAATTGATAGTGTATAACTTTTACATACTATCAGTGTATCATATATATATATATATATGTGTGTGTGTGAATATATAGATATATATATATATATATATATATTAAAAAGAGGTGTGTTTAGTAGTGAGGTTTAAAGAGCAATAACTAAGGTGTATTTAGAAGCTCTCAATTAAAAAGTTCCCATGTGTAGAATAGGCCCAGTATTTTCTCTTTGGGTTCACTTAGGTAAAGTATGGTGGGTTCTATCTCCCATAATGTAACTTTACCTTCAGAAGAAAAAAAAATAATCCAGGAAAATCACATATAGAATTGTGCTTTCCTGATTATCTTCTTGGACAATATTTGGTATAAGAGAAAAGGGAAAGGCTAGGGGATAGGATAAATGGGAAATAGAAGGAAATTTAACAATTGGTTTTAGTCAAATAAAGTTGTACCAATGATTGCCAAGGGAGGATGGTTGAGTTGGTAAAGATTGTCCACTTCATTTGCAAGGCTTAGGTTTGACTCCTATTGCCAACAATCCTTTTTGATGGGCGATCTTTAAGTTATTGCTGAAGCCTGCGACATGTCCTGGCCTTAGACTGGGGGCCTCCTCACCTAAACTTTTAATAATCTACTGAAGTTGTATCAATGATTAAAATGAATGCTATCACTATTTTATTTTTATTAACTAGAATTTAATTAGAATATTATTTAAATTATATTAAATTCTAATGTGATTAAATAATGATATTTAATATTACTATCAAATAGTACAAAATAATATTATTTAATATTATGTAGATAATATTATTCAATATAAGTTTATTTATTAATAAAAGTGGCAAATGGATCAGTTCAGGTGGGTTTAGTCTAGATTGTTTTCGGGTTTGGGTCACTTCAGGTTTGGATTTATTTTGGCTTCTGGTATTTTTGGGGCTCGAGATTTTTTAGATTTAGGTTATTTGGGTTTTGATAATCTCGAGTTCAGGCTTTTTCGGGTTTGGTCCGGTTCGAGTCAGGCGGGTTTAGCGGACTAGCTTTAAATTATTTTGAAATTTTATAAGATATAAATATTTTTATAATTTTGAATTGAGAGATTCACACTTCCTATTATTGTTATAAATTGTTAATGAAGCTAAGAAGATAAGTTATCTCATAATTGTTCATATGCCTTATGTCTTGTAAGTTTAACCGAGATTTGGACTGTGGGCCCCGGTAGGACTTATACTGCTCTGATGGAGGTGAAACATGATAGTATCTATATTGAGAGCAAAATACTGAGATTGTAAGAATCTACATCTCAAATTTATCTATTTGTGCATGTTTTACAAGCGTGCAACAATTTTAGAAATGATTGTTAAGTCCATAGGCCAGAAAAATTTTCGTAAATAACGATTAGCTTAATTGGATATGAGACCAACTGATAGTCATAGATAAATCCTCATGTGAAGAAGTCTTATGCCATGTTAATTGGTAGACTGAATCACACAAAAAAGTGAAAAACTACGTGATTAGGGGGTTAGGGCTATTTTTGTAATTTACCCTTCTAACCAGTTAAACCCTATCAGAGGCCTATTCAATGATTAGAATATGTTAAATATATATGTTTTATGATTGAATGAGATATCTTGGAAGTTAAACTGATTGTTTAAATGGAAATCGAATTGTGAAGGATAAAATAGGAATTTTATAAAACTTAAGGGCATTTTAGTAATTTGCCACCAAGATATTACTTTGAAAAGGAATTCTCTAGTCTTCTCTCCATCTTGGCCGGCCATCATCACTCACCATAGCCTTCTCACTCTAAAAGCTTAGTGAAGAGAGAGAAAACCCTTAAAACCCTAGCAAAAACACTCTGAAACTGAAAGCTGTCTTAGGCAAACTTGTTCAGCTCTCAAAGCTCTACAACATATTACCAAAATCAAGCCTTGAAGTGTCCATTTTCATAGTGTTTGGGTCCTCTCCATTTTTGTCCAAGGAGGAAAGGTGAGAGAAAGCTTAAGTTTTTGTGCTTTAACGACATTATACTATGTGTTTATAGTGTTTAAGCATGTATTCAAGCTTGAATTGAATTGATACCATGAGAATCAATCCCCTAGGGTTTCGACCAAGCATACCCATATACGAATGTGATCTTGTTCAATGCATAAATGATGTAGAATCAGTGTAGAGAGTGACGCGTATACGACCTTAAATTGTTGAAATAGGGTGTGTAGCCATGGGAGGCCGCTTTGGCCAAGTGAAGAGCATGGTGAAATCATGCTCAAATCAATGTAAATTAGGTCCTAGAATAATGTATAAATTAATACAAGATTGCTGGTGTAGTTAGAACCGAAAAAAGAGGTGTTTTGACAATAGTTGCAGTGTAAGCATTGGTAGGAAATAGATTGGATTTACAGCTGCAGTAGGCAATGTAGTAGACCTTAAGGAGTTAAATACTTTTTATAACTAAAGTGTAGTGAATTGACACTGATTGTGTGGTGTTTTGCAGCTCGAAAGTGAGGAATGTAATATTGGTGCTACCGAACAGCACGGTGTAATCTGAGTGGTAAGGGATATATGTAAGAGGCATAGGGATTGTGTTGCATTGATATTAATTGAATTGAGATCGTATTGATTGATTTCTGTGAATTGATTGAAATTGGGAAACTATGATTGTGGTTGTTAAACTGTGTTTCTAGTGTAGAAGGTTTAGGATGGATCGTACCGTCATGCTATCGAAATTTCGTAAATTGAGCCTTAAACCCTAAAATCAAAAGGGTTGATAGTAAATGAAATTAAAATGAAACTAAAGAGTAAATGTATTGAAAGTTATATATAGGTCGTTAAGAGTACCCAAATTCGTAACTCAGTTTTCAAGATTGATTTTATTGATTTTTCCAGTTTTCAAGATATCTACGAGTGCTAATGTCATTCTTATACGTAAATAAAACATTTTGAACATTGGATTCTGAACTGAGAATATTTATCGAATATTTTTATCTCAACTGTCATTGTTACTGATTTTAGTGAATTATGGACTAACTAAAGATTTGTTTTATTGAATTAACCTCTGAAGAGTGTTCTCATTGTTTTATATACTATTTTGAGACTGTTGGCCCCATTGTAACCTTCGTGTTTATCATGCAAATCTGAGTGTGTGAGTGTACTATTGCTAATTGACCTTAGTCACGTCTTCAGAACCCACAGCTATCATTTGACTAGTGTTCAATGTGGACCACTATTGACTATGGCTATGTGTCTTACTATTATACCCTTATTGGATACAAAAACTGTATGGTTCTATTGGGTGTTGCCTGGTCTCCACTGAACTGTTATCGAATGGTGTTACTGTACTGTTTTTGAATGTTCACTAAGCATGATCGATTGAATTGATTTACTATATTGTTCATTGAAATTTGTCTACAATACTATTTATTGAGTGATATACTGAACTGTTTACTAAATTGGTTACTGTACCGTGTACCGATTGTTTTATTGAACAGTTCACTGAATTGATTTTCGTACTATTTATTGAGTGACCATTAATTGTTTTACTGAATTGCTTAAATAATGTGTCATAGTCCATATATGCAGTATTTCATGCATTTCTACACATTTAATACATGTTGGGTTGTCCGCGATGCCTTTATTTCCACTTTTTCTTTACACAGTGAACACTTTAAAATAGTAAATTAATTTAAATTACATAAGTATGAATATTTATATATCAGTATCTGTTTATCATTTACATCCCTTGTTTATAATTAAACAAAGTAGTACTATAAAAGCAAGTCTGAACATATAAAGTAAATGATTATACCTCCAGGATCTATACTACGCTGCCTCGGGGTACTTAAAGTGTAGTTGAAATCCTCGGATTATATCACGCGCTCACTGAAAATAATATGTAGTTCTTAAAATAAAGGAGTGAGCAAACCACAGCTCAGTAAAGACGTTGTATGCAGATCTTGATATCACGAAATCTATATGCAATAAAATAGTTTACTTTCCTATAGGCACACTAGGGACCGTAAAGGAAGGATAATATAGTTGGCTAGGGATCCGGATGGAGTAAGGAAGGTATTTTGAAATACTTGTCTTGTCTCGGAACCTAGAAGCGACTATAGGGAGTAGAGATTTAAGTTGATATGAGATTTATTCAATAATTCACTACACATAAATATTTCACATAAAATTGTAAAATAACCATTAAAATAATTTAATTTCCACAATAAAATCTCAATTTCACAATTAGGTAAATCACAGTAAATAAGACGATAGACAGTTCAGTACGATAACGATTCAGTAATATGAACAATTCAATAAACAGTTCGAAAACAGTACAGTTCAGTAAAAATGTCATAGAAAATGTTAATAATAGTGGAGACCAGGCAACTCCCTAATTATATCATGCTATAATTCCCGTAGGGAAACAGTAACAGTAAACAGTAAGATTAATGGCCATGGTCTATAAATGTCTTCGATCGTACATTAATCAGGTGTCAACCGGGACGCTGAAGATAGGATCAGTATCAACAGCTTCACATAGTAATAGTACAGTAATACACGTGAGCATGATACGGGGCCTAATAGTCTCAAAACATTTTTCACACAATCGTATCACCTTTATGGAAATCAATAAAATAAACAAAATCTTCAGTCAGTCCATAAAGGTTATTTTATAAAATACATTTAGTAGTATAATGAAAATAATTTATAAAATATTCACTGTACATTGGTTCACGTTATAAACCACATATTACACTGTAAAACACTTCGGAGAAATTTTCAATAGTTTTACTTTCATCAATTTCGACAACACGAATATTTAAATAATATTTTTTGGTAAATTCGTATTTTATGAAAAATATTAAATATCTCATTTCCAAGGCTAGGAAATTACTCATTTATGTACTAAAATATTTTATGATATTTTAGAAAATTTTCTAAGAAATTTTAGCAGCATAATGGTTGCTAATACCCTAGCCTTGGAAAGGACACTGAGTAAAGAGCCTAAGCATCTAGGATATTTGTTACATGTTCCTACTTTGTGAAAGAATCATAGATGATTGACATTGTGTACAAGGACTGCAATGCAAATGTGGGAGATAGGAACCTAGTGGCAGATCTTATATTATTAAATATGCATGACTTTGACGTCATTTTCGGCATGGATTGGTTAGCAACCAATTGTGCTAGCGTCGACTACAAGAGAGCGTAACTTTTTCCATACTACAAAATATCGTGACGCAGTTTGACGTGGAATGAAGTATAAGTAATATTTCTTTATGAAAGCTAGCAAGCACTCACTCAAGATACAAATAAGGAATGTTCGGAGTCATCTTGAATCTCAACTAGTGGAGGTTTCTCTAACATCTTTCGGATAAATTAAAAAGGATTACCAGTAGTGAGAAAGATTAAGATTACTATCGTTTAGGGTTAATTAAATCAAACCGAAAACAAACCGAAAACAAACATGCAGCGGAATTTAAATCATTCGGCCTCCACCAGGATCGATTTGGAGGGTTGCTTGATTAGGGTTTCGAGATTTTACCTAACGTTTTCTCATATTTCTGTCGTTGGTCGAGTCACAAGCAACAACTTTTCGTTCCTGCCTCTATGGTATCCACACGAACGGATCTCACGACTCTTGAACGTCTCACGATCAGAAGCCTTAAAGAGCGTTTTTGATTCTTATAATCGATTTGCTAGCTTCGATTAAAAGAATACCTTTTCTGTTTTAATTGTACGACTCTGTTTTAGAAAAAACACCCTTTTATAAGCAGTAAATTTTACCCTAAAATTTACTGCCAAACAGAACTCTAATCCTACTTAGAATAGGATTAACTATATCCTTAATCCAATTCAGAATAGGATTAGATATATCCTTAATCCAATTCAGAATAGGATTAATTAAGCTCCTCATTGATCCGTTCTAAGTGTGCGACCCAATAGGTTCTCAAAACAATGGCAATGACAAAATTGTCATAGGCAATGAGCGGTATCTAGCAACACATCATTGCTACCCATGTAACGAGAATGTCAATGACTTGACATAACCTTACTCGTGATAGATGTTACCGTGTAGTCTAATCCCTTTATCCTTTGATGTCTTGATTAGACACAAGT
Organism: Heritiera fomes; assembly: GCA_032173925.1. NCBI lineage: Eukaryota > Viridiplantae > Streptophyta > Magnoliopsida > Malvales > Malvaceae > Heritiera > Heritiera fomes. The sequence goes on from JAPDPM010000009.1 coordinate 19,200,567, forward strand.
CATGGAATGTGTCACACTTGTATAGTCTAATCAGCATTTCTTGATTCCTGAGTAGACTAATTAAACAAATAAAATCAATATCTCATATTGACTTATTTGAGCACGGCCATGCATTTCTTAGTCTCACTCTATCAAAGGGCCCAAGACATCACTCTTGTTATATAAGAGGGATAAATCCTATCTTGATCACTCAACATCCCTCTACATAGATCAAGGCATACCCAATTACTACCTTTATAGTCCATCCTGTTACGAATGACATCTAGCAGCATTAAAGTATGCAATTCTCTATGTTGGGATCTCTGATGATCTCAAGTCAAAGGATCACATACACCATCATCACTATGAGAATCGCTTATGACACTCATATAACAATCCACGTAGCGTTCTCATGGAGGGTCGATCCAGTACATAGTTCTCTAACATGTACCTATGTGATGACTTGATATCCTATATCCATGACAATGGTCATCAGTCAACCACATACTAGTTTTATCGTATCATTGTTATCCTTGTTCACAATAATACTTGACTAGGGATATTTTAAGAATAGTGTGTTATTACTATTCTAAGGACATTATCATATAAGATTACATTACGCAGTTATAAGACAAATATAATAATGAACTATAAATAAAATGTCATGATACATAAAAATGTCAAAGTCAATCATCTAATGAATGGTTCTAAGGGCATAATCCAACAATCTCCCACTTGCACTAAGACCATTCACTCATGTATCTAATACCTAGTGACCTAGTGTGACGATCATGTCTCTGCTGCGTCAAAGGCTTCGTCAGTGGGTCGGCGATTTTATCGTCAGTTGGTACTTTGCATATCCTGACATCTCCTCTCTCGATGATATCTCGAATGAGATGGAAGCGCCGTAGTATATGTTTGGATCGTTGGTGAGATCTAAGTTCCTTAGCTTGTGCGATGGCTCTATTGTTGTCACAATAGAGCTCAATCGGATCTGTAATGCTAGGAACAACTTCAAGCTCAGTAATGAACTTCCTGATCCAAACAGCCTCCTTAGCAGCTTCAGAGGCAGCTATATACTCAGCCTCTGTTGTAGAATCGGCCACGGTCGCCTGCTTTGAACTCTTCCAGCTCACAGCACCACCATTAAGGCAAAACACATAACCAGACTGCGATCTATAGTCATCTTTATCAGTTTGGAAGCTAGCATCAGTGTAACCTGTTACAATAAGCTCTTCCTCACCTCCATATATCAAGAATGTACTCAAGTACTTAAGAATATTCTTGACAGTGATCCAGTGACGTTCACCAGGATCAACTTGATATCTACTCGTCATGCTCAAGGCATACGAGACATCGGGACGTGTGCATAACATGGCATACATAATGGATCCAATAGCAGATGCATATGGAACTTTACTCATACGTTCTCTCTCTTCTTGTGTTGTAGGACACTGTTCTTTTGAGAGAGTAATGCCATGTGTCATAGGCAAGAATCATTTCTTGGAATCCTACATGCTAAACCTCTTTAGCACTTTATCTATGTATGCACTTTGACTTAGGCCAATCAATTTCCTTGATCTATCTCTATAGATCCTTATACCCAGTACATAGGTAGCTTCGCCCAAGTCCTTCATTGAAAAGCAATTCCCTAACCAAGTCTTTACAGACTGAAGGGTAGGGATGTCATTCCCAATGAGTAGTATGTCATCTACATACAACACCAGGAAGACAATAGTGCTCCCACTGACCTTCTTGTAGACACAAGGTTCATCTTCGTTCTTGATGAAACCAAACTCTTTGATTGCATCATCAAAACGAAGATTCCAACTTCGAGAAGCTTGCTTTAGTCCATAAATAGAACGTTGCAGCTTACAAACCTTTCCAGCATTTTTTGGATCAACAAAACCCTCAGGTTGTGTCATGTACACATCCTCGAGTAGCTTTCCATTAAGAAAAGCGGTCTTGACGTCTGTTTGCCAGATTTCATAATCATGGTATGCAGCTATCGCAAGCAAGATCCTAATGGATTTGATCATCGCGACTGGTGAAAAAGTTTCATCATAGTCAATACCATGAATTTGTTTAAAACCTTTTGCAACCAATCGCCCTTTATAGGTATGAACATTTCCTTCCATGTCAGTTTTCTTCTTAAAAACCCATTTACACCCTATAGGTTTTACCCTTTCGGGTAAGTCAACCAAGGTCCAAACTTGGTTGGCATACATGGATTCCATCTCAGATCTCATGGCTTCAAGCCATTTCTCGGAGTCTGGCCCTGTAATAGCCTCTTGATAGGTAGTAGGCTCATCTTGGTCCATGAGCAATACATCACCGTTCTGAGTCATTAGAAATCCATATCTCTTTGGCTCATGATGTGTTCTAACTGATTTACGCAAGGCTTGTGTCTCTTGAGCAGGCGGTTGCTCCACAACAGCTTGTGGTTCTGGTTCCACAACAACTTGTGGTTCTGGTTCCACAACAACTTGTGGTGCTTGCTCAGGCTCCATCTCAACATCGGGTGCGCTATCTTGTAGCTCTTGAATTTCTTCAAGTTCTACTTTTCTCCCACTAGTTCTTCTAGAAATGAATTCTTTTTCTAGAAAGACACCTGTTCGAGCTACAAACACTTTGCGCTCAGTGGGATTGTAAAAATAATATCCTTTAGTTAGTTTAGGATATCCCACAAAATAGCACTTATCAGATTTAGGTGCAAGTTTGTTAGAGACTTGACGTCTCACATAAGCCTCACAACCCCAAATCTTCATAAAAGACATACTGGGACGTTTACCAGTCCATATCTCATATGGTGTCTTTGGAACCGATTTAGATGGAACACGGTTCAATGTAAAAGCAGCTGTTTCTAATGCATGTCCCCAAAAGGATTCTGAAAGATCTGTATGACTCATCATTGATTGAACCATATCTAATAAAGTTCGATTTCTCCTTTCAGATACACCATTCCATTGTGGTGTACCTGGAGGAGTGAGTTGTGAGACAATCCCACACTCTTTAAGATAGTCATAAAATTCTTGGCTTAAGTATTCACCACCTCGATCTGATCGAAGTGCCTTAATGCTCTTGCCAAGTTGGTTTTGTACTTCATTCTTGAATTCTTTGAACTTTTCAAAAGATTCTGACTTGTGTCTCATAAGATACACATAGCCATATCTACTGAAATCATCAGTAAATGTAATAAAGTACATAAACCCACCTCTGGCCTGTGTGTTTAAAGGTCCACATACATCTGTATGTACTAAACCCAATAAATCACTTGCCCTTTCACTATGTCCTTTGAAAGGGGCTTTAGTCATCTTACCCATCAAACAAGATTCACATGTCTCATACGATTCAAAATCAAATGAGTCCAAAATTCCATCTTTATGGAGTTTAGAAATGCGATTCTCATTTATGTGTCGCAAACGACAATGCCAGAGATATGTTGGATTTTGATCATTAGATTTAATCCTTTTAGCATTTATGTTATAAATAGGCATATCAAGATTTAGAATGTAAAGACCATTAATTAGTTGTGCACTACCATAAAAGATATCATTTAAATAAATGGAGCAACAGTTGTCCTTTATTATAAATGAAAAACCCTTCTTGTCCAAACAAGAAATAGAAATAATGTTTTTAGTGATGGAAGGCACATAATAACAATCATCTAATTCTAAAACAAGCCCTGTGGGCAATGTCAAAATATAAGTTCCTACAGCTAATGCAGCAACCCTTGCTCTATTTCCCACTCGCAGGTCGACCTCGCCCTTAGTCAACGATCTACTCCTTTTGAGTTCCTGCACATTTACACAAATGTGAGAACCACATCCAGTATCTAATACCCATGATGAAGAAGTAGATAGATTAACTTTTATAACATAAATACCTGAAGTGGAAGTCTCACTTCCTTTCTTCTTCTTTAGCTCTTCCAAGTATTTGTTGCAATTCCTCTTCCAATGTCCAGTCTCACAGCAATGGAAGCATTTCCCTTCTTTGGCAACCCCACCTTTAGGCTTCAGTGTAGTATCATTGGGCTTAAACTTGCCATTGGCTTTATTACCTTTTTTCTTGCCCTTTGCATTAGCCATGCCCTTAGCTTTCTTAACTATTAAGACATCTTTGGGCTTGGCCTTTTTCATGTTGAATTCAGCTATTTTCAACATGCTAAGTAACTGTGGCAGAGTCATGTCAATTTCATTCATGTTGTAATTAACAACAAACTGACTGTAGCTGTCTGGCAACGATTGCAGAATCACATCAGTGGCCAACTCTTGGCCCAAAGGAAATCCCAATCTTTCAAGGTTTTCAATATACCCAATCATCTTGAGCACATGAGTACCAACGGGAGTCCCCTCTGCCATCCTACACTGAAACAATGCCTTAGAGACATTGTACCTTTCTTGCCTAGCTTCCTCTTGATAGAGTTGCTTGAGATGCTCGATCATATCGAACGCATCCATTTCCTCATGTTGCTTTTGAAGCTCAGGATTCATGGAGGCAAGCATAAGGCAACTAACATCCAATGCATCATCTTGATGCTTCTTATAAGCATCTCTTTCTGCCCTTGGAGCATTAGAGGGTGGTTCCTCAGGTAAGGGAATCTCAAGGACATACAACTTCTTTTCTTGCTTGAGGACTATCCTCAGGTTCCTGTACCAATCCAGGAAGTTTGTCCCATTCAACTTGTCCTTCTCAAGGATAGATCGCAGTGAAAGTGTGTTATTTGTGTTTGATGCCATGATAATCTACAACAGAAATATGCAAAATATAAGTATCATGAATGCATTCATTTAATTAAATATTTATTTATTAAATGATGCTCCCACTATTTTTATCGAATCAACAACCCTCACTATTAATTCGGAAAAATTATCACATAATTTCTCTAGTGGGCCAAGATCCATATTTCACCTTATCTAGAGTTAGCTTTGGCTAATCGCCCAAGATTTGGCTATTTAGGTAGGCAACACTTACCAATTACATCTCATGTAACTCTTGGATAGTTGGGTGAACAACACTTGTTCTAATTCATCTCATGAATGGAAGCCCAACTTTATGCCTCTAAATTCCCAATCCTATTGAGGAAATCTAGTTAAGTCAACCCAATTTATAGCCTTTGGATATCACTATTATCCCATCGTGTCTTACTAAGATAGATATGATATTTTGCTTTGGCAAACATAACAAAATCGATTCTAGCCTTGACGAGTGCTATTCATTGGTAGGCATCTATTATTGACTTAATTTAATTTGAGGGATTTTCTTAGTTTATTGAATAAGATCTCACCAATTTTACTTTTTTTTTAAATTATCATAAACGTACAAAATAAACCATGCATGTCATGCAATTAAGCAATAAAATAAACGTGACATAGTTATAGCCCAAACTAAATGGATTTCCCAAGCCAATGAGAAACCCTAAGGGTTAACCTAAGGGTAACAGCATCTTCTCCAAGTGCCTCTTTGGTCATCCTTTGCATGGTTGTCAGCTCCATTAGTGTTGATCACCATCAACTCATACTTAGCTAAATTCTAACCCTATACTACGTTACAATTACATAGTTTAAGAGAAACCTCGAGTTACATTCGAGGGGAGTAAGATGAGAAAAGAATGTACAACTAGAATTTCAAGAACAAGGCACGACACGCAGGTCGTATTTATTAAAATTTTACAACCACCAAAATACAATCATATTAGGCTAGGGCTATAACTATGCACCATGCTCAAACAACAACCACCGTGTTATACAAACAAGTGTAATGCAATTTCAACTTTTAGTTTTATTAATGAGGCACATTTGAAAGGAATTATGACTCTGACTGTGGGGTTCCCAGGGGTGGCGCCCCTTGCGGGGGTTTGGGGGCGGAGCCCTCGAAAAAAAAAAAGGTCAACAGTATTGACATTGACAACGCCCCTTATCCGGAAGTGTCCTAATCTTATCAGGATGTTCCAGCCAGTATCTCATACTGACTTTAATTTTAGTCGCATTAGAACTCTTATGTAAAAGTGTTTCAATCTTATCAGGATCTTTATACACTTTCAACATTATTCTGTTTCTTCCATAACGTTTATGCAGAACAGAAACCGCCATTAATAATTCGCATCACAGATTATATCTTACATATAAGTTGAATCGAAATTGATATATATCATATATATAATTTCAACAATTCGATTTCTAGGCTCTGAATATATCATATACATTCTAATCCATATTAATCTCATTAAAACGATTGCATGTAATCATAAACAAAAAGTAACCAGAGATCATGCTTTTATCAAAACAAATCAGGGACTCCGAATCTGGCTCGGATACCAGTGAAGGAAACCGAAAACAAACATGCAGCGGAATTTAAATCATTCGGCCTCCACCAGGATCGATTCGGAGGGTTGCCTGATTAGGGTTTCGAGATTTTACCTAACGTTTTCTCAGATTTCTGTCGTTGGTCGAGTCACAAGCAACAACTTTTCGTTCCTGCCTCTATGGTATCCACACGAACGGATCTCACGACTCTTGAACGTCTCACGATCAGAATCCTTAAAGAGCGTTTTTGATTCTTATAATCGATTTGCTAGCTTCGATTAAAAGAATACCTTTTCTGTTTTAATTGTACGGCTCTATTTTAGAAAAAACACCCTTTTATAAGCAGTAAATTTTACCCTAAAATTTACTGCCAAACAGAACTCTAATCCTACTTAGAATAGGATTAACTATATCCTTAATCCAATTCAGAATAGGATTAATTAAGCTCCTCATTGATCCGTTCTAAGTGTGCGACCCAATAGGTTCTCAAGACAATGGCAATGACAAAATTGTCATAGGCAATGAGCGGTATCTAGCAACACATCATTGCTACCCATGTAACGAGAATGTCAATGACTCGACATAACCTTACTCGTGATAGATGTTACCGTGTAGTCTAATCCCTTTATCCTTTGATGTCTTGATTAGACACAAGTCATGGAATGTGTCACACTTGTATAGTATAATCAGCGTTTCTTAATTCCTGAGTAGACTAATTAAACAAATAAAATCAATATCTCATATTGACTTATTCGAGCACGGCCATGCATTTCTTAGTCTCACTCTATCAAAGGGCCCAAGACATCACTCTTGTTATATAAGAGGGATAAATCCTATCTTGATCACTCAACATCCCTCTACATAGATCAAGGCATACCCAATTACTACCTTTATAGTCCATCCTGTTACGAATGACATCTAGCAGCATTAAAGTATGCAATTCTCTATGTTGGGATCTCTGATGATCTCAAGTCAAAGGATCACATACACCATCATCACTATGAGAATCGCTTATGACACTCATATAACAATCCATGTAGCGTTCTCATGGAGGGTCGATCCAGTACATAGTTCTCTAACATGTACCTATGTGATGACTTGATATCCTATATCCATGACAATGGTCATCAGTCAACCACATACTAGTTTTATCGTATCATTGTTATCCTTGTTCACAATAATACTTGACTAGGGATATTTTAAGAATAGTGTGTTATTACTATTCTATGGACATTATCATATAAGATTACATTACGCAGTTATAAGACAAATATAATAATGAACTATAAATAAAATGTCATGATACATAAAAATGCCAAAGTCAATCATCTAATGAATGGTTCTAAGGGCATAATCCAACAAAGATTACTATCGATACCCTTCTTAGTACTTAGTCAATCTCCAAAACTTTGTATAAAATGATATTTTTGGAATATGAGAAGTGGAAGAAACAATAACATGAGTTGCTGGACAAGGGACTTATACAACCCAAGGTGTCTCTATAGGACACTATGGTTCTCTTTATTAAAAAGAAAGATGGCGATTTAGGGTAAATATTGGTTATAGATAATTGAATAAAGTCACAATGAAGAGCTACTACATGAATAAGGTTAAGACAGGAATTATTCTCATCAATTTTAAGAGTACTTTGATTGAATTTGGAGGACCAAATTTTCTAAGGTGGGTAGAATGTGATAACCGCGAATTTCATACTAAGGGAAGTAAATTAAATATTGAGAATTAAGAAGGTCAAGAAAACATGAGGGTTAAATGGATAATATGGATTGGGATCTTAAGAATTTCAAATTTGATGATGATCTAAAGGATTTAATGTTCTACATTGAATACCTTGTAAGAAACATCATGACCAATCAGTATTGTTTTGATCATAGCTCATGATCGGAGAATCCAAATAATAAATCGTAAAATCCATTGGAAAGATAACTTGAATATCTTTTCAACCCTGTATGGTTCATAGTTTTATTCATTGTGGATTGATATCGGTGAATTTTAAATATCAGTCATAGGTGCAGTAAATAAGAAGGGAAGTGAGTTAACGTGTGGAAAAATAAATGGAGGAGTTATCTTGGACATACATTAATGAATTAATAAATTAATAAAGTAAATCAAGTATTTTAAGAGGTTATATGGGAGCAATGGAATTCAATTGTTGTTAAGGAATAAGAATTTAATTAAGAAAACAATCTGGCTCTCATTTAAATTATTACTTGAAATTTAGTCATGAAATGTAAACTTTTCTCATTAGTATAATTTAGTCATAATTTAAGAATTTAAAATTTAATAATGGGAAATGTATAAACCATTAAATTGTAAATAATATATATATATATATTATAATATATTAAATGGCTTCATGAAGAAGCTAATTGTTACACCTACCCCCACTATCTTGGCCTTTTACACGTTTGGAGCAGAGGAGTCAGTGGGGGCAGCAATTGATTGAGGATTTTGGAGACTAAACCGACAAGGCTTGAAGGAAAGAGAGAGGCATTAACCCACCCTCATAAAACTCACGTGGCTAACCATTATCAGCCCTAAACCTTTTCGGTAGTTGTTATTGAAGTGCCATTATAAACTGAAAAAGGTAAGGTGTGAGGGACAGTGTTTTCTCGATTGAAGAAGGGAAGCACAGCAGGTATGGTCGGCTGGAAAGGAAAGGGAATAATGAAGGAAGCTGTGATCAGGAAGGAAGAAGCTATCGTCGTATCAGGCAACAGCGGAATCAGAAATGAAAGCGAGAAGTGGGCGGAGAATTGGCTGGAAAGGGTGCTATAGCAAGCGACAGAAAAAAGAGAAAATAAGAAAGAAATGGTTGATCGATTGAGAAGAAAGAAACGAGAGCAAAGATGCGAGAGAATGAGAGACGGAGAAAGGGAGAGAAGAAAAGAGAAACCCCATTACTTTTGCGGCTTTCGATGCTCTGTTAAGTCAAGAATTTCAGGGGCTGAAGCTGGAAGGAAAGGGATTGGAAGAAGGCTGAAATGTGGGGATTGGAATGCCTAAAAATGCAGCAAAAGGAGTCATGTGTTGAAGTAAACCGAGGGATAGGAAAAAGGCTTCACATTCTTGGATTTCAGGACTGAAACAAAATAGGGGATTTTTGCTGAGTGTTTCGGCTGAAGGAGAAACGAGGAATCAAGCTGGGTTGTTGATGCTCGAACAGTGAAGGAGTGAAGCATTTCTTGGTCTCGTTCAGATCAGGAAGAACATGCGAAATAGGGGCTGCTGTCCAAGGTGATTTTAGGCGTCAAATTAGGCTGGACAGAGATGCCATTAAGGGCTGAGTAGTATCTGTTCAGGTAAAAAAAAATAGTAAATTACTGCTTTGAAGTGTTATTCTCGGCACTTTCAAGGGTCCCTATTTTGGTATAATACAGAGGAGCAAGGAATGGAAAACGCATCAGGCATGGTGGGCTGTTTTCTGTCAAGTTATAAAGCTACGTTGAAGTGTGAAACTGAGAACCACCGAGAGAGAGATTAGGGAGAAAAAGGGTTCGCAAGCAAGGTACTTTAAATGGTAAGAGAATTGAATTTTGGTTAAGGTTAATATATATATATATATATATATATAATATATTATTTTATAAGGATGACAAAGAGTGGATATATATTTATATGTATATATGATGTAGGCATTTGTTGAAATTTTTGAGAAGTGAAGGGCTCGACTAAAAGAGTTACAAGGGTAAGAATTCTTGATTTCTTTGATTTAAAGGTATATAATTAGTAAAGTGACACCAAGTGCGAAATAAGTAATATTGAAGAAAATGTTAAAGATAGGTTAATATTCCTTATTACCTTATAAAGGAAGTGTGGCGTGAGGATGATATCAATTCCTGTCTTTATAAAATATATGAAGATATTAAATTGTGGAGGTGTATTAGTTGTAAAAATAATAATTGTAGACACCCTATTTTGTCCGGGGTCTTAACTTGTATAAATAATTAATTGGGTTGGGTGACATTGTATTTTAATTTAACAATTTAGAATTAGGCTAGAATTAAATTAGAATTTTTAGATTTAGAATTAACATTAATTAGGGAATTAAAATTAAAATAGGATTTAGGAATAAAAAAAAAGAGAGAGAAAAGATAAAAAGAAATAAAAATAAAATTAATTTTAGGATTAGATAATTAGGATAATTAAAATTTTAGGATAATTATTTAGATTAATAGAGTTGGATTAGGATTAATATAGGAATTAAGTAGATAAAATATTAAAAAAAAGGGAGATAATTATTAGAATAAGTATAGTTGTATTAGGACTCTAACTAATTTGTGGCTATAAAAAGGATTAAAGCTCAGGGTTTAGGGAACAGACAAAAAATACACAATCAAGCACTCAACCCGATCACCACCACTGCTGTTCTGTCAGCTCATTTTTCTGCCTGCCTTTCGCACCACTGTTGCGAGCCCAGTCACCGCATAGCTACTGCAGGTTGCCGACCCATCACGTGGAGGTTTGCATGCCTCCGTTTTTGTTGCTCTTGATGATTGTTGCAAGAAAATAGGAAAGCTTTGTGAAAAGGCACGCCACTTTGGAAATATTAAAGAAGAGCTATAGCAAGAGAACACGTGGAAAAGGGGAATATAAAGGAAAAGAAAAAAAAAGCCAACAAGAGGTGAGGTTATTGCCCAGGTAAGTTTTTTTGTTTTATTATATTAATTGGTCAATAATTTAATAGGAGGGTTAGATAGTTAATTAATATTAGATTAATAATTTGTATATTAAAATACTAATGTTGCATGATTTAATTACTTTGATAACATTTGATTAATACATATTGAATAAACAATTTGTATGTTGATATGATTTGTTTAGTTTAATTCGTATGATATATTTTATATTTTGTATGTTTAGTATGATAGATGTTAAATAAATAAAATAGTATAAAAATAAAATAAATTAAAGGAAAAAATGCAAATAAGAATAAAATAGAATAAAGATTGAATAAGGAGATAATAAAATTATATTAAGAAGATGAATGCAAATTATCCAATGATGAAATTCCAAGAAAGTCGAATGGTACTCCTTGGAAATTTCTAGGTGAGGAATTTGCTCTAGACTGAACCAGATTGATGGAAGGTTTAGAGTAAATTTTCAATACAATAATATGTGTTTATAGAAATAAATAAAATATAATAATAAAGACAATTAAAATAAAAATAGAAATAGGATATGGAAATAATTTGAATTGAAATATAAAATAGTAAATACGATTAAGACAATAAAAAATAGAAAATTAGTAAAGAATTGGGCATAGAACCAAAATTAAGATTCTCATAATATATTCCGACGACGGAGCCTCTTCAAGCAAGTCAATTGGTACTACTTGAATACTCATGAGGTGAGGAGATTTACTTATTGTCTGAACCAGATTGATGGAAGGATTTTAAGTAAATTTTCAATATTTTAAGCATATCGAAATTAAATTTAAATTAAATTTAGAATGACCTATTGGGTATAGAGTCAATATTAGGATTTTCATAATGTATTTAAATGATCCGACGATGAAGCCTCTTCGAGCAAGTCAATTGGTACTACTTGAATACTCCTGAGGTGAGGGGATTTACTTATTGTCTGAACCAGATTGATGGAAGGATTTTAAGTAAATTTTCAATATATTAAGCATATTAAAATTAACTCAAAATAAAGTAAATTTAGAATGACCTAAAGTAGTTGGTACCATTTTAGGATGGGCGTTGTGGGGGTGCTAATCCTTCCTCACACGTAACTGTACTCTCGAACCCTAGATTCTTTGAACGTAGACCAAGCCTTATCTTTAGACAAGAATAGGTGACCAATCACACCTTAGGTTTGAATGGTTGGTGGCGACTCCTAGAATTTTAAAGTCTAGCGGTTAGGTTCACGGACCTAGACGTTATGACAGTTTGGCGACTCCGCTGGGGACATTAGAGAGTCAGGCCAACATATATTTTAGGTCATTAGAAATTTGCTTAGAAATAATGTTGATTTCATAATGCTTAATAATCATTTCATATGCACACACTTCACATGCATACATGCATAAGCCCTCAACCCGGGCTCTATCCTTGTTAGGAGGGAGAAAAGTACCTACGCCTTCGTGAGGTGATAACCTCCGCATGGGCTGGCGAAAAACTCCCACTCAAATTGAACCTTTCCGCTTGTAGCCTATAATGGGTGAGGATTGGGTGCCTTACTAGTCCAGTGTAGATGATAGTGAGGAACAATTTGGGAACCTTTAGACCTTGAATTATCCAAACCCAGCATGTAATGAAACATAAGACTTAGCCTTAGGGTAGAACCATACTAGATTGAAGTGTAGACTCAAACCTAAGATAGGACACATGAAGGAATAAGTTTTACTTCCTCTTTTGTACATTGTTTTTACAAAAAAAAATATAGTTTTTCTTTAAAAAAAATATAGTTTTTCTTTCTTCCATTTTTCAAAATAAAAAAGAAAAAAAAAGAGTTTGTCTATATCATTAAGTCATCCATAGTTGTGTTTGATTTTGCTTCGCATAACAACTCATTCACATAACTTTGCACTTGTCTTATCATGAGCATGAACATACTTTTGATTGTGAAGAGAGATTGGTAGACCTAAGTGCATTCCATCTACATTCATTTTTTGTGCATAAACATATCACCACATGAAATATAATTTCAACTTAATTGTGGCACTTAAGGTATCAAAATTGCATCAGACATGGTGTTAACAGGTGAAGCTATTGAAAATGCCCTCAAGAGTGGTAAGATTGAAGCATCTATGGATGATAGCAAGAGGAATGGGTTTTCAAAGAAGAAGGAAGAAGATGCAAAAGCTGTCTCCAATAACTCACGTCACTCCTATACCCCTTATTCACCTTCAGTGAATTACGCCTATTCTCAACCTCACCCACAAACTCATCATCAAAATGCTTACCAACCCATTTCCCATTCACAAGCCCCTACTTTTTCACCTATGACTAAAAGAATACTCGAGCTAGCTGAAATGTCACCACAGACCCTATACCAATGACATACACAGAGTTGTTCCCACAGTTGGTAAGGGATCACCTTATTGCGCCTGTTTATGTGGAGCCCTTGAAGCCTCCCTACCCAAAGTGGTATGATCCTAATGCGAAGTGTGCTTATCATAATGACAATGTTGGTCATTCTATTGAGAATTGTATGGGCTTGAAGAGGAAAGTCCAAGAACTTGTCAACGTTGGAATTTTGAGTTTTGGGGCAAAGAATGATCCAAATGTGAATGATAATTCTCTACCAGATCACACAAAGGGTAGCAGTTGATGCTATGGAAGAAAATGGATGATGTTGATTGATTCACTTAATTTGAAGATAATGGTTGTTTCTTTGTTTCTAATTTCATTCATCTTAGGACATTTCAATTTCTTAGGTAATGTAGGAGTGCCTAAGCCCAAAAGGCATTAAGAATTCTTTTATGTATTGGGCCAGTTTTCATTTATTTTCATTTCAATAAAGGATTAGTGTGATGCATATTTCTTAATTCCTCATTCCAATCTTGTTCTTTAATGCCAAACACCAATACCCATATTCTCTACATTGTTACCAAGCTTAAAAGTATCCAAATAATGAACATGATAATGATGATGGCAATGGGTATAAAATTCAGTTCTGAAAGAGTTGCTTTGGTTGGTTGAATGGGTTTCCAATTTGCCAAGATTGTTCAAGTAAGAAGAGAATAGAAGATATTTGTCTAAAATCTTCACCCATAGAATGTTACGAGTAAAGGTGAATCTCTACATGAAATTCTAATGAGTTTGTCTTTGTTCAATAGATGACCTTTAATGAGAGTACTTGTAATGAGATGAGAAATGGCCTTCTTTCACTACCTTTCAAGTGTGAGTAAAATTATCCATTGATCACCCCTTTTGAGCCTATTATATTCTTTTTGATGTAACCCACCAAGAATCACCCTCCACACTGGGGGGCAAAGAAAATAGAAGATGAAAGATTTGTGGGGCAAAGTAAAAATAAAAAAGAGGCAAAGAAAAAAAAACCTTTTGTGAAAAAAAAAAGAGAAAGAGAACAAAAAAAAGAGAATGAAAAAGGAAAGAGGGTTTGAATCAAGAAAGTGAAAACCCTAGTCACATTTGAATAAAAAAGGAGAGAGGAAGCAAATTAGAATGGGGCAAAAGTCAAAATGCCTAATTGATTCATGAAAAATGATTCTTGGTTTGATGAACCCTGAAACACTTATTTTGGGCCTATATTATCCTTTCTTTCATGAACCCTCACCTGAGCCTACATTACGTGCCTTAAAAGTCCATTTTGATCAAATATGAGTACTCCTATTGAAGAATCATGTGTTGAATAAAGGCATACTTACACTATGAGATGATGATCCTTTGGATGGAATTAGGACAAGCAGATCAAGATAAGCAAAAAGATTTCGTCTAGATGGAAGAAGTGGGATTCCAAAGACTCTCTTGGACCCATGTGAGCATTAAATTGGGAGAAGAAATATCTGATGTTGGGGCATGAATCAGAATGGAGAACAGATAAGAGAAGTTTCATCAAGGATAATGAAGTTGAAAATAAAGAGAAATGAATAGAAAAAAAGAAAGAAAAGAAAATGAAAAAGAAAATGAAAAAAAAAAAGAAAAAGAAGAAAAAAAAAAGAAAGGAAAGAAAAAATGAAAGGAGGATTTAGATCGAAAACCCAAAAAGGGCGATTCGGATCAATGGAGTGCGTCTAAGTTGAAAACCTGAAAAAGCAGCTTAGATACCAGAAAAACTAGATGTCAATGATACAGGGGCAAGAGGATATTTTAATGAACTCAACATGATCAGACAAGATGGACTCTTGAAGGGAATTTTGTATTCATTGATCAAAATTGTTTGAATTGTTGTTATTTGGATACTATTACTTAATCTTGAAAATTCTTGCTTTTCATTCAAGCCTACTGTCCTTTTATGCTTGGCAATTTCTTGTTAAATCTTTCCAAATGTTGGATGATACCACTCTTTTCATTTCACCTATCATTTCTTTGCTATATCCTAACCTTGAGGGATTGAGAAATTATATTGCATTGATTTTGAAATTGAAATGATAATGAATGTTTGCTTGGCAAAATATATGAAAGACTCTTATATTATTTAGGAAAATGAAAGAAAAGGAAACTTGTGAATGAATGAAAATTGGAAATCAAGAAAAACCAATGAATAAAGAAGAGTGAATGAAGATTTTAATGAGCAAATGAATGACCAGATAGGAAGGATAGTAAAGAAGAAGAGACAAGGGATAAGATAAGCTAAAGAGGGCACGAAGATAAGAGCTTCGTTGGGAGAGAAAAAATGGAAGAAGGAAAATGAGGAAAGAAATAGGACATATAAGGACAAGATGACAAATGAAAAGAGAAGAATGCATGAGATGGACTGAAACAGAAAAACCTTGTTATTGCCACAGTTAAAGTTGAAATGCTTTTCAAAGAAAACATTACATGAATAGAATAGATTGTGTGAGTAATATTGCATGAATGGCATTACACAATGACATTGCATAGATAGGATAGAATGCATGCACAGTTGCATACATGATGCATTGTATGAGAAAAAGAAAAATTACAGACAAGGTTCCTTGAATACAATCTATAAGACCTTCGGGCATGATTCCTCCAGCCTTTTGGACAAGATTTTTAAAGTTTGACTGCATGCCTGTTTAGGAGGAGCTTTTAGACAAGATTTTTAAAGTTTGACTGCCTGCCTGTTTAGGAGGAGCTTTTGGACAAGATTTTTAAAGTTTGACTGCCTGCCTGTTTAGGAGGAGCTTTTGGACAAGATTTTTAAAGTTTGACTGCCTGCCTGTTTAGGAGGAGCTTTTAGACAAGATTTTAAAGTTTGACTGCCTGCCTGTTTAGGAGAAGCATTTTTGGACAAGATTTTTAAAGTTTAACTGCCTGCCTGTTTAGGAGGAGCTTTTAGATAAGATTTTTAAAGTTTGACTGCCTGCCTGTTTAGGAGGAGCATTTTGGACAAGATTTAAAGTTGCCTGTTTAGGAGGAGCTTTTGGACAAGATTTAAAGTTTGACTGCCTGCCTGTTTAGGAGGAGCTTTTAGACAAGATTTTTAAAGTTTGACTGCCTGCCTGTTTAGGAGGAGCATTTTAGACAATATTTAAAGTTGCCTGTTTAGGAGGAGCTTTTGGACAAGATTTTTAAAGTTTGACTGCTTGCCTGTTTAGGAGGAGCTTTTAGACAAGATTTTAAAGTTTGACTGCCTGCCTGTTTAGGAGGAGCTTTTGGACAAGATTTTAAAGTTTGACTGCCTGCCTGTTTAGGAGGAGCTATTAGACAAGATTTTTAAAGTTTGACTGCCTGCCTGTTTAGGAGGAGCTTTTGGACAAGATTTTAAAGTTTGACTACCTGCCTGTTTAGGAGGAGCTTTTAAACAAGATTTTTAAAGTTTGACTGCCTGCCTGTTTAGGAGGAGCTTTTAGACAAGATTTTAAAGTTTGACTGCCTTTCTGTTTAGAGGGAGCTTTTTGAAAAAAATAAAAAAAATTAAAAAAAAAAGAGAAGTCAGACAAAATAGATGTCTATGTCTTTGTGCAATTACTATTTCACAGCAAATGCACAAAGAGGGGCAACTGTAGACACCCTATTTTGTCCGGGGTCTTAACTTGTATAAATAATTAATTGGGTTGGGTGACATTGTATTTTAATTTAACAATTTAGAATTAGGCTAGAATTAAATTAGAATTTTTAGATTTAGAATTAACATTAATTAGGGAATTAAAATTAAAATAGGATTTAGGAATAAAAAAAAAGAGAGAGAAAAGATAAAAAGAAATAAAAATAAAATTAATTTTAGGATTAGATAATTAGGATAATTAAAATTTTAGGATAATTATTTAGATTAATAGAGTTGGATTAGGATTAATATAGGAATTAAGTAGATAAAATATTAAAAAAAAGGGAGATAATTATTAGAATAAGTATAGTTGTATTAGGACTCTAACTAATTTGTGGCTATAAAAAGGATTAAAGCTCAGGGTTTAGGGAACAGACAAAAAATACACAATCAAGCACTCAACCCGATCACCACCGCTGCTGTTCTGTCAGCTCATTTTTCTGCCTGCCTTTCGCACCACTGTTGCGAGCCCAGTCACCGCATAGCTACTGCAGGTTGCCGACCCATCACGTGGAGGTTTGCATGCCTCCGTTTTTGTTGCTCTTGATGATTGTTGCAAGAAAATAGGAAAGCTTTGTGAAAAGGCACGCCACTTTGGAAATATTAAAGAAGAGCTATAGCAAGAGAACACGTGGAAAAGGGGAATATAAAGGAAAAGAAAAAAAAAGCCAACAAGAGGTGAGGTTATTGCCCAGGTAAGTTTTTTTGTTTTATTATATTAATTGGTCAATAATTTAATAGGAGGGTTAGATAGTTAATTAATATTAGATTAATAATTTGTATATTAAAATACTAATGTTGCATGATTTAATTACTTTGATAACATTTGATTAATACATATTGAATAAACAATTTGTATGTTGATATGATTTGTTTAGTTTAATTCGTATGATATATTTTATATTTTGTATGTTTAGTATGATAGATGTTAAATAAATAAAATAGTATAAAAATAAAATAAATTAAAGGAAAAAATGCAAATAAGAATAAAATAGAATAAAGATTGAATAAGGAGATAATAAAATTATATTAAGAAGATGAATGCAAATTATCCAATGATGAAATTCCAAGAAAGTCGAATGGTACTCCTTGGAAATTTCTAGGTGAGGAATTTGCTCTAGACTGAACCAGATTGATGGAAGGTTTAGAGTAAATTTTCAATACAATAATATGTGTTTATAGAAATAAATAAAATATAATAATAAAGACAATTAAAATAAAAATAGAAATAGGATATGGAAATAATTTGAATTGAAATATAAAATAGTAAATACGATTAAGACAATAAAAAATAGAAAATTAGTAAAGAATTGGGCATAGAACCAAAATTAAGATTCTCATAATATATTCCGACGACGGAGCCTCTTCAAGCAAGTCAATTGGTACTACTTGAATACTCATGAGGTGAGGAGATTTACTTATTGTCTGAACCAGATTGATGGAAGGATTTTAAGTAAATTTTCAATATTTTAAGCATATCGAAATTAAATTTAAATTAAATTTAGAATGACCTATTGGGTATAGAGTCAATATTAGGATTTTCATAATGTATTTAAATGATCCGACGATGAAGCCTCTTCGAGCAAGTCAATTGGTACTACTTGAATACTCCTGAGGTGAGGGGATTTACTTATTGTTTGAACCAGATTGATGGAAGGATTTTAAGTAAATTTTCAATATATTAAGCATATTAAAATTAACTCAAAATAAAGTAAATTTAGAATGACCTAAAGTAGTTGGTACCATTTTAGGATGGGCGTTGTGGGGGTGCTAATCCTTCCTCACACGTAACTGTACTCCCGAACCCTAGATTCTTTGAACGTAGACCAAGCCTTATCTTTAGACAAGAATAGGTGACCAATCACACCTTAGGTTTGAATGGTTGGTGGCGACTCCTAGAATTTTAAAGTCTAGCGGTTAGGTTCACGGACCTAGACGTTATGACAATAATAATAATAATAAATAAATAAATAAATACAAGGAGATCTTTTAGAGACTCAAGGCCTAGAAGTGCTTATAGGAGAAGATACAAAGAAGGGACCATCGACCAAATGTCTAAATGATTCTACTAAATACTAAGCTTTAGCATAAGAGATAAGATTTATATGCAAGATGATATTGTGCTTTTATTGGTATTTATTAATGTAAGATTTTTATTCAAGGGTTAATATATTTATATTATTTGTTTCAAGTGTTTAAATAGCGTTCATATGTCATGGTGAATAGGTGATCACAGGTAGTTATACCTTATTAATTGTGAGTCATGAAACACCGTTAGGTGGCCAAGTGAAAATGATGTTACATCAATGTAGGGCTGTTGGAGAGAATTTTTAATAGCAAATTGAATTGAGAAAGAACACGGTTATAAGGGTGCTTGGTTTCCTTGGAAGAGCCTTAAAAAGGTGATAAGCTTTCTTGTGAATACGGTTATAGTTAAATTAGTGTGAATTGTTAAGGAATGTTGGTTTTCACTATAGTAAGGTTAAAGATGTTGGTTTCAGTGTAGGTACACGAAGAAAGAATCCGAAAAAGTGCTTAAGTAGTAAGTTGTGCAAGTGTGGGGTCATTGATCGCGATATTACGCAACATTAGGTAAGGGAATTTACGGTAAACGTTTATTAGACTGCTATGTTGTGTACGTCCAAAGTTCTGTTATTTAATACTTATTGATTTGAAATGCATTCTTGGTTGAATTTCATACGTATTGAACTGAGCTGAAGTACAAATGGTCTTGAATTTGAACTGTGTTGGATTTGTGGATAAAAATACTGTTGGTTGGCGTTTTATGCAGGTTGTTTGGTTGTGGATTATGATGCTGGGTAGTGTTCTACCTATGCCGTTATAATGCCGAAATTTCGTTAAAAATTATTAAATAGATTTTTGGCATTGGTTTAAATTTTATTATGTCTTTAAAACCTCATATACCTTAAGCACTATTACTGATCCTCGAGATAATGTTTTATTTTTAATATGTTTTGTACTATGAGGTTATCAAAACTAGAGTGTTTAATACAATTCATGCCTCCTATACTCTAGATACGTATAAAAGTATTCTTGTATGAATTTTGGCATAAGAGATGAGGGATGCTTGGAATTTGCCTGTGTGGCACTTGACTCGCCTGTGTGGCGTTTATTGAGCCTTTGTGGCACTCGCTTATGTGGCGTTTTCTGAGCCTGTGTGACACTCGCCTGTGTGGCGTTTATTAAGCCTGTGTGGCACTCACCTGTGTGGCATTTAAATTATGCCTATGTGGCATTTAGTGAGCCTATGTGGCAGCTATCGAGAAATATTCTGGATGCTTTGTGGTCTTCTAGGTCCTGGATGCTTTGTGGTCTTCCAGGCGTCCGACAAATAGTCGTGACTTGTACCTCAGCTACTAGATGATCACTGGTGCTAGGATGATTCATGATCATGGATAGAATCTTGGTTCGGAATGGTAACCACTGCTAGCTACAGTGGACGCTTTCATAGAAAGCTTTCGGTTATTTCCAAAGATCCCGGTTATATTACGATACCTTATCAAAGAAATCCTGTCTCTTGGAAATATTTTGATGGTGTATTTCGATTTTATAAATGCGTGAGTGCAAGTATTTTTATAGCTTATAGAACAATGATTTGTCAACTTGCATTTTTCCGTAAGACACACTTAAGCATGAGTTTTGACGCACTTATTCATGCATACACATGCATGAACATAGTAGAACATCTAATATCACTTAGCGTATGTTTTCTTCCTGGGCTTTCCCCAAAGCTCACCCCCCCTCCACCTCAGATTATTTCAGGTAGACTCGGCACGAGCGTGGTGCATTGAGAGTCTTTTTGTCGAGCTGCAGAAAGCTATTTTGAGCCAAGGTATAATCTTTTGTTCTTTTGTTTATATCCCAGACTAAATTCTTTTGTGTACACAGTGTATAATATTCGGGATGTAAGTATTAGGTGATATCGAGTCTGTAAACATATTTTGATTCGTAGTTAAGTTGTAATCTCGATATGTTTATATATTGAATCACATGGATGTCTAGTATTTTAGAAGTTACATGGAGATTTGAAATTTCTACAGGTGAAACGATGATGTGCTTAGTAGGGGGATGGATACTAGACTAAAGTAGGGGCGGAGTTTTTCAATGTCGTTTTCGACACGTCTTACGAGAAGACTATAATGGGACCTTAGACAACTAGTCTTAAACAAATATAAGAGTAAGACTACTCATTAGGTTTTTAGCTACACTGAGCGAGTGACAAACATAGGAAGTGAAGGAAAAAATTAGCCCGAAAAATCCGGCTTCCGAGGGCGTTACAGTTAAATTACATATTTCAAATTTATTAATTAATTTCAAGTTTATTGTTTATCACTGTTACTGTACAAGTGTTAAAGACATCGCAGAAAGCCCAATCAAAATTTATGTGTAATTTACTGTATGTTTGGACTATTACAATAAACCTAGGCATCCGTTTATCAACCCATATATTCACATCATTTCCTCCCAATATTTGACATAAAACATAATCTCTAATGACACTCTTACCTTTAAGCAAGCTAGACCAGATCTAAGAAGCATTAGCTCCTTTCTTAGCTTTGCATGCTATGTATCTAGGAAAGTAAATGCCATTCAATATCTTTTCCCATAAGGATTCTAGATTAGATATTAATCTCCAATATTGCTTTCCCAAAAGTACTTTATTCATAACCTTCAAGTCTTTAAATCCCATCCCACCAACATTCTTCCTTTTGGACATATTTTGCCAGCTAACCTAATAAACCTTCTTCTTTTTTTGCTATCCCCACCAAAATTTTACATAGCAGAAATACTTGATATCACATCAATATTCTTTTCTTCAGCCGCAAGGAGAAATAAAGAATCATCTACAAATAAAATGTGGTTTAGCATATGACATTCTTTACTTAGTTTGACACCTAATAACTTCCTAGACTCTACAACAGAATTTATAGCTCTTGAAAGCACTCTATGACTAGCAAAAATAGATAAGGAGATAGAGGATCTCTTTTTCTAAGACCTTTAGATGGAAAAATCATGTCTAAAAATTTTCCTTTGACAATAATCTTGTAAGAGACAAAAGAGATACACTCCATAATCCATTTAACCCATTTTATATTGAACCCTAGTCTAATCATAATTGCTTCCAAAAAGTCCCACCTAACCCTATCATATGCCTTGTTCATATCAATTTTCATTTTCATATAATATTTTCTCTATTTTTTCTTTAACTTCAAGAAATTGAAGCTTTGTTTGCCACAATTAGATTGTCTTGTATTTGTCTTCCTCCCAAGAATGAACTATGACTTTATGTAATTAAACCATCCATCACTGGCTTTAGTTGATTCACTAATATTTTAGCTATAATTTTGTAAGAAAAATTACAGTAGCTAAGGTCTGTACTGCCTCGCCTCTTTAGGACTTTTAACCTTAGGAATAAGCACCAAACTTATCTTTTTCATCTCCCTCAACAAGTTCCCATTATGGAAGAAACTTATCACCGCATTAACTACATACCTTTAGCTATCTTGCAATATTTTTAAAAGAAAACTCCATTATATAGTTCTAGGGGATTTCACCTCATTTAGTAACTTATAATCATTTTGAATGGAAACCGTTATGTTACTTACCATAAGTGAACATATATGGCCATGGTACCATGCCTCTTTCGAAGTGAGTTGGCTATGGGCATACACTGATATAGTGCTCTTGTCATGCTCTGATTACTAAAAATCAGTACTAACTTTTTTCATTTTCACTCAATTGGTTGGGCTATACTCAATGTCCTCACTTTGACATTACGTTAAAACTTACTTAGCTAACTCAACATTTAATCGTTCATATTGGTTTCAATACACTAAATTACAATATGCATTTGTTTTTCTATACAAATACCTAATAACAAAAACTATGATTGACACTCAAACTTCTTTAGTTTACTATTTACATCCTTTTACACACTAAAATATTGTACAATATTTGTTTGAATGCCATACCTATAAGGTACAATATCAAAACCTCGTAGGCGCATCTAATCAGAACCTTTTCTTAACCATTGACTATTTCTGCAAATAAATCTATAAGGTAGAAAGGGGGTGAGCTTACACTCAGTAAGAAATATATATAAAACTACTAATACTATGCATACCTATATGCATATATCGAAAACATGTTTCATAAATATACAGTTAGTATTAAAAACAATGTTTGGGCACTCTATCGAAAAGGATACTATAATTGGTTAGAAGTACTAGGTTGAATATAGAAGGATGCTTTATAGGACCTCACTTATCTCAGTCCCTAAATCTGATTATAGGAAATTTATTAAAATTGTACAGAGAAAGAATTCATGCGCATCAACTTAATATCAAACCTTTCAAAATCTTTAATGACAATAGTCAACAGTAAACAATCATTATCAAATTGTTTAGTAAAATATCCTGTAAATCATTCAGTTCACCATTCAATAAATCGTTTTATAAACATTCATAAATTAACTTAGTAAATAATTCAATAAATCGATCGGTAATCACTCACTTGGAAAATAGTCTAGTAAATTGATCAGTGACTCACTCGTTCAGAAAAGCATTCAGCAAATTGATCAGAAATCACTAACTCAGAACACAGTTCAAAAAATCGAATTAGAAAGTCACACGCTTAGAACACCGTTTAGAAAATCGATAAGAAATCACTTGCTCAGAACATAATTTCGAAAATCGATCAGAAAATCACATGTTCAGAAAATCATTTAGAAAATCGATCACACAGAAATTCGTTCAAAAATCTATCAATTAATAGTTCAATAGTCAAACCAGTAAATTGTCAGTAAATAACTTAGTAAACCCATCAGTAAGCAGTACAGTATACCGTTTAGTAAATAGTTCAGTAATCAATTTTATAAATGCTCAGTAAACAATCAATAAATCAGTTCGGTAATCAGTTCAAACAGTCAAGAAACGTTTTCATAAGCTAATCAGTAAAACAGTCTAGTAGGCATTCAATGAACATTTCGAAAAATAGTTTAGTAAAACAATTGAGTAGGAAACCAATAATTGGTTCAATAGACAGTTTGGATAGTCAATTGATGATGTAGTAAACGATCGGTAGTGATTCAGTAAACAATTTAGTGATAATTCAGTAACTGATCAATAATCAGTCAGTAAATAGTATAATAATCTTTTCAGTAATTAGTATAGAGATCAAAAACCATATGTAACAAACACACTGAAATCAAAAATCAATAAAGTATGGGAGTACTTGATTAGCCAGAGATTTACCGCTCTAGTAGAACATCATAGTAGAGACTAAACTTCACCCAATAGACTCATGCAATATAAATATCCCAATAGGGAATAACAATGACATATGGCCATAGTAAAAAAAGAGTCCACAAAGTACACGGGTCGCTGAAGACGTGACCAAGGTCTATTAGAAATAGATCACACACACACAA
The DNA here is from genome assembly GCA_032173925.1 of Heritiera fomes. Classification (NCBI taxonomy): domain Eukaryota; kingdom Viridiplantae; phylum Streptophyta; class Magnoliopsida; order Malvales; family Malvaceae; genus Heritiera; species Heritiera fomes. The sequence continues at coordinate 19,224,960 of JAPDPM010000009.1, forward strand.
AGAAAAGCATGTACTCGCAAGTAGCTATGGGGCCAACAATTCCAAAACATTTACTTGATTCCTATGAAAAACAATAAAACAATTCTTTACGCTTTCAAAACTGAATACAGCAATATAAATGCACGTTTAATTGTTAGTGCCTGGGAGTGCCTGGATTGGCAAGGGATTTACCACCCCAAAAATCAAAATATAAGTTTTTAGGAATCAAGTTTCATTTGAAATCACACTGTTCAAAAATCAATATATATCTTTCAATATGTTCAGTTAAATTCAAAACATTTAACTTTAGTTGGAAAATGAACACTTCCAGTAAAACAGTGTCAGTGAATTCAAAACATTCAAAGCATTTACTTCAGTTAGACAATCAAAATTTTAACTTCAGTCAGACATCATAATTTTAACTTTAGTTAGACACTCAAAATATTAACCTCAGTTAGACAATCAGGACTTTCAGTCAACAGAGTTAGTCGATTTAAGACATTTACTTCTGTCAGTCATTCAAAACTCTTTCTAATGCATTACATAATTTTGTTAGAAAACATTTTACTTCTAATAGTATTTAATTAAAACATATCTTCAGTCAATTCATAAATTCAAAAAATCAGAAATAATGTCAGTACAAGGATAAGAAATTCAGCAAATATTCTCAGTTTAATAAATAATGTTCAAAATATTTTATTTACGTATAAAACTAATATGAAAACGCAAATATAACTTGAAAAGCATTAAAATTAATAAAAATTCCTTCGGAAACTGAGTAACACATTTTGTATGCACTGAACTTTAGGAAAACCTTAGCCCAAATCACATTGCCATTTCTTTTTATTTTCAAAATAATGCCAAATGATGATTTTAGAGATTTAGGTTCATTTTAGGAAATTTCGGTAGCATAACGACACTACCTATCCTAACCTCCCTGCACGAAAACACAGTTTATAACCACAATTTCAGTTTCACATTTCAATCAAGTCATCAAATTTAATCTCATAAAAACTCATTTTCATCACTCCTAATGCAACATAGTATCTTTACGCCTTTTACATATATCTTTTACTACTCGGTTTTTGTTGAATAGTTTGATAGCACTAGTGTTCGCTCCTCACTTCCGAGCTGCAAATCACCACATAAATACAGTCAATTCTTCACGCCTCAATTATAACAAGTTTATAATTTCTCATAATTGACTATATTGTCTACTGCAGCTGCAAATCCGATCTACTTTATTTTGGTGCTAACACTGCAACTATCGTCAAATCAGCTCTGTTTTTAGTTTTTATTACGTCAACAGTCTTATATTAATTTATACATTATTTTAGGACCCAATTTACATCAAATTGAGCATGGTTTCAAGTCCCCTTCACTTGGCCGAATTCATCTCTCTTTCCTACACTCTCCGTTTCAACAATTTAAAGCTACAAACGTGCTTTATGTAGTCTCTACATTCATTCTATATCACTCTTACATGACACAACACTATGTTCCTATATATTCATGCTTGATTGAAACCTTAAGAGAGAGAATCACATGGTTTAAATTCAATCCAAGCTTAAATACATGCTTAAACATCTTAAACACTTAGCTTAAAGTTATTAAATCATAAATAATTCAAGCTTTCTCTCACCTTTCTTCTTAGCCAAATCTAATGGAGGATGATTCATCATGAAAATGGCCACTTTAACACTTGATTTTGGTAATATGTTGTAGAGCTCTGAGAGCTGAACAAGTTTAGTGAAGACAGTTTTCGGTTTTGAGGTGTTTTTACTAGTGTTTTTGTGACTTTCTCTCTCTTACCAAGCTTTCTTTCTCTTTCCTCCCATGGTGGCCGGCCAAAGAAGCTTATTTTTATTGTAAAAAAATATCTTGGGTGAAAAATTACGAAAATGCCTTCAAGTTTTCCAAAAATTTTCATTTTGCCCTTCACACTTCAATTTCCATTTAAATAGTTAGTTCAACTTCTAAAATATTTCATTCAATCATAAAACATATCTATTTAACATTTCCTAATCATTGAATAGACTTTTGATAGGGTTTGACATGTAAAAAGGGCGAAATTACCAAAATAGCCATAATCGTCCAATACGTAATTTTTCACTTTTTCGTGTGATTCAATCTATAATTTAAAATGACAAGAGACTTTTTCACACGAGGATTAACCTATGACCATCAATTGGTCTTAAATTAATTTAGATTGACCGTTATTTACGAAAGTTCCCCCAGCCTATGGACGTAATCGTCATTTTTGAATTTGTTGCACGTTCTTCAAAGCATGTGCAAATGAAGGAATTTTGAGATGTAGATTCTTGCTATCTCAGTATTTCACTTCAAATATTATTATCTAGGGTCACATTTCGATCTAAATAGTAAAAGTCCTTGTGGGGCCCACATTCGATACTTCCCCGATCCTTACTACACAGACTTTTTATTTAGAAATCTTAGTGATCAACCCTCACTTTTTGAGTTCTACACTCTTTAACTTATATTTGGTATAGGGAAAATGGGGTTCTCACAACTCTGGTGATGATATTATGTGAGAAAGTTCCAAAAGATCTTGTTAACTTAAATTTGATCTCCAATTTTCTTAACTTAATTAGAGATAATGAAGATAACTCATAAATAGATTTTAGTTTGATTATTCATGAGTCCTTGAATTTTATTAAGTGATTTTATTTTAATATATCAAATGATTTTCATAAACTTTTAGTTAATTTATTTAACCAACTAAATTGTTTAATTTAATTGATTAATATTTATATATATTTTCAAATTTTCAATATCTACACCTCGAACCTTTTTCGTTCCTATTTTTCCCTGTTAAAGCTTTTTGGAAGAGGATAGAAGGCACATTTTTGTCCTCCCAGACTCTTGCGATTGAGAGAGAAACAACCTCTTCTTCTATTTAATTTATGATGAAAGAGGACTTTCCGGTCTCTTCCATAAATTTTAATGATATTTTGGGAATTAAAACACAACTAAAGGTAGGAAAGCAAAGCTAGAAATCGAAAATTTAAAAAACAATTAACTGCATGCAAAGCTTGAGAAAATAATAAAAAATAAAAAAATTAATTGAAACGTTAAATTTGTATGTGTGGATTTGGGAAGAGAGAATATATAGGTTTGAAAATGTCAAAAAATGTAACTTAGGGGAAAGAGAGGAGAGTTTAGTGTGAATAAATAAACATTTGGAATAGAGGTGATTATTGGGCCGAATTGGCCCGACCCGGTTCGCAACCGGATCAGGTCAATCCAGCCTAAAATCCGAACCGATACTGTACCAGTTCGGAACCGGCCCAGCCCGGTAACATACCGGGCTGGGCCGATTTTAAATTTTTAAAACTGGGCCCGGTAAGGGCTCGGCTCGTTCGGGCCCGGATCAAATCGGACCGGTTCGAACCGGTCTGGTTAAAAAAAATAAAAAAAAATAAAATATTTTTGACTGCAGTTGCACTGTAGTGCAACTGCAGTCATTTTGATGGGCAACAGCCAACTTTTTTTTTAATTTTTTTTTAATTTTTAATTTTAATTAAATAAAAAAAAGCTTTGCTGCCACTACGCATTGCGCAGTGGCAGCCTAGCCCCTGTAGTGCAACTGCAGTATGTAGAGCAGAGGCAAGTCTTGCCTCTGCTCTATGTTTGATAGGCAACGGCCATCAATCCGTTTTTTTTTATTTTTTTTTCTAATTTTTTTCCTATAAATACCTCTATAATCTTCTATTTTCATTTACATTTCTTTTATATTTTCTCTCAAATCTACTATCTATATTCATCTACTCTTGTTCTCTTCACTCACATACTCTCTCAATATTCACTCAACCTCTCCCAAATTCACTTAAATTCCCTTATTCCAAATTTATAATATCATCATTTCCTTTCTAAATTTCATTTTTCTTTTTATTTTATAATTTTACAAATTTTACTTTTAATTTTCAAATTCTAATATATTATATATATTCCTTATTCCAATTTATAATATCATCATTTTCTTTATAAATTTCATTTTTCTTTTTATTTTATAATTTTGCAAATTTTACTTTTAATTTTCAAGTTTCAATTTTCAAATTCCAATATATTATATATATCATACATCTATTTTTTTTAATTTTTAACATATATTTATTTTCAAAAAAAATATAAAAATGTCAAATTTCTTTCGTCGTTCATGCTCTGTTTCTCGACCTTTTGGTTCTATTGAAATTCCTAATTTGGGTGACAAATCATTTAATGAAATCGAACCCGATATTCATCCGGAGGAGGAGCTTCCTTTGGTGGCGCCATCGATTAGTCGTGGACGTGGAGGTCATGCTCAAACACAATCATCAGCTGCCACCACTGCTGCTACATCATCAAGGCCGAAGTTTAGTCGAAAAAAAAACGAGCAGGGTATGGGAGTATTTCGATATTGTAGCAAAAGAAGGTGAGACGAATGTGCTATCTGTAAATTGTGCCAAGGCGTTTACTCTTATAAGTCCGGTGGAGGTGCTGGCGGTACAGGTAAGTATAAAAGACATTTAATTACTGCACATAACATTAATCCTGATGCCGAAGAAGATGAAATTTTAGAAGGTAAACAATCTCAAATTAATACACGTGATGGTGGAAAAAATTTTATTTTTGATAATGTTCAAGCTAGACGTGGTTTAGTTAGATTTGTAATTAAGACTGAACAACCATTCACAATTTGTGAAAAATCAGGATATTTAGAATTTGTTTGTAACTATTTACAACCCGCATATAAATCTATTTCTAGACATACATTAAAAAGAGATTATATGGAAATGTTTAAAGAATATAGACAAGCTTTAATTGATAAACTTAGTAATATTTCATCTAGGATTAGTTTAACTAGTGATATATGGACTAGTACTAATGGTATAAGTTATCTTGTTATAACTTGTCATTGGATAGATGAAGATTGGTCCATGCAAAAACGAATTTTATCTTTAGATGTAATAGAAGAAGCACATAATTCATATACTATTCATAAATATATTACTAAAGTTTGTAAATTATATGGACTAGAAAATAATAAAGTTTTTGCTATTACTTTTGATAATGCTTCGAGTAATACTGCAGCTATTCCTCATTTAATTAAAAGTTTAAACCCTGTTATGCAAGGCATATTTTTTCATGCAAGATGTGCATGTCATATTATAAATTTTTGTGTTCAAAGTGATTTTAGTTCTAGTGGTACTGGTACTGGCATAGGTCCAATTGATAAAATTAAAATTTTAGCAAAATGGATTCGCACACCAAGTAATAAACGTGAATGGAAGCAAATTTGTATAACAAATAATATACCTATTAAAGCATTTCCACTTCCCGTGGAAACAAGATGGAATTCACTTCATCGTTTGCTTTTTTCTATTTTACCTTATAAAAAACTTGTTACTCCTTTTTATAACAATTATACAAGTAGCACACATTTAGTACTTTTTGAAGAAGATTGGACTTTTATTAAATATTGTGTTGATTTATTATCTACTTTTAAAGATGCAACTGAAAGATTTTCAACTCAATTTTATCCAACTACACCGTATTTTGTTCCTATTATCTACACAATGTTTGACAAATTTGTAAAATTTAGGAATCATGAAACTTTAAGTTCTTTTGTATATGATATGGAGGAAAAATTTAAAAAATATTGGGAAATAATTCCTCCTATTTATTGTATTGCAACTTTACTATATCCTAGTCAAGGTGAGGTAAATATAGAAATTTTTTTTTGATTGTTATAAAGAATTTCTTGGTCTTGATTCTATTGAGGATCAAAAGTTCTCAATTAACAATCTTTTTCGAGAATTGTTTAATGTTTATGAAACAGAAAGGGAGCAATTCAACTTTAATCGAGAAGAAGAAGATTCATACGAAGAAACCGAAAGTAGCAAAAAAGGAAAAGGAATTTTAAACGCAATTAAGGAAGCAGCAAAGAAGAGAATGAAGCTAAAAGGAAAAGCGAGCGGATCGGGATCGGGATCAACAACTCGACGAAGTTCTAGCTTCAATGAGCTAGGATTTTTCTTAAGTCAAGATTTTTCTGTAGATGATAACTTTGATCTTCTCCAATGGTGGAAAGAAAACCAAAAACAATTTCCAGTTTTAGCTTCCATGGCCCGAGATGTTTTTGCGGTGCAAGTTTCTTCTGTTGCTTCGGAATCCGCATTCTCGACGTGTGGAAGAATTATTGGAGACCATCGAACCACTCTTAATCCGGATTCATTGTGCATGTTAACATGCCTTAAAGATTGGTTTGATGCAGAATCGCGCAATGTCGAACTTGGAATGGCCAATGAATTTGCTGATAATAATTCAGAAGAGGAGGAAGAAATTTCCAAGGCAATCCGTATAAATTATGAAGAGTAGAGAATAATCTTTTTTTTTTGTAAATTGTATGTAAAATTGTAAATAAGTTTAGTCATAGTGAATATTTTTATGGACTACGGTCCCGTGGTTTTTACCCTTCTAACTTTTGAAGGGGTTTTCCACGTAAAAAATCTTTGGTCTCCTACTCTCTCCTTTTTCTCCTTTGTTGTTGTTGTTGTTGTTGTTATTATTATTATTATTATTATTATTATTATTATTACATACCAAATTAATTAATGTTATACTTATATATGTTTAAAATAAATAAATATTTAAAATACAAAATGAATTAATATTTTAAAAACATATTAAATAAATGAATCAATAAATAAATGAATAAATATTAAGTAAATGATATTTCAAATATAATAAATTATTTTAAATGCCAAATGAATATAATAAATGAATATAAATAAAGATATGCAAAATGAATATAATAATATTCATAATATCATTATTTGTATTTTGAATCAAATATCATTTTATCATAATATTATATTCATAATATAACTTTAATTTATTATAACAATAATTTTTTAGATAATTTTATAATAGTTTATTTTTACATTATTGTTACATTAATTAAATAAATTATAATATAACTTTATAATAAATTATTGTTAAATTAAACTATTAACATTATTTATTATAAAAATAAATTTACTACATTAAATTATTAAAATATATTAATATATATTAAAATAAATTAATATAAATTTTTTAAAAATAAAAATTTTAAAAAGAAAAAAAAATGGACCGAATCGGTTTAAACCGGTTCGGTCCGGTTTTGAGGCGAACCGGTCCAACGAACCGGGCTGATTCGCCTCTTATAATTGATAGAACCGGTCCGAACCGGACCGGTTTACTACCGGTTCGAACCGGTTCTCTTTTGGTTAGGGCCGAAACTGGTGAAAACCGGCCCGGTCCGGCCCGTAACCAGATCTAATTTGGAATGACAACCGGACACACTTAGACAGACTTTCAAGCCTAACTATCCAAGATGTATCACATAACCAATAATCTACCTTAGTCAATACTCTTATAAGTCACAACAGCTAGAACCTGGAAATAATCAAGCCATATTTATCAATGACTTCGTTAGATTACATCAAAGGTATACCACTACCACTACGCCTTGGGAGAAGATATTCCCTTCTGGTCTCTATTTAAAAATGGAAAATTTTCTATAAAATCATTATATAGCAATTTAATTCTTTATAATTCTCCCTTTCCATATCCACCTTTACCTTGAAAGCAAATCTGGAATATTCAAACCTTGCCAAAAATAAGATTTTTTCTCTGATTATTGGCACATAATGGACTACCAAAGGCCTCATTTTTACATTAAAAACATGCCATCCAATCAGCTACTTGTACACTCTGTTCGCAGATATATGAAAAAATAAACCATCTGTCAACTACTACCCCAAATTCAATACTATATCGCAAAATATAAACTAGAATTGAAATTTTACTTATAATCATTTAACAACACTAATCACATCATTATACAAATCCAAGTTATCATATAATTATCTCAATTATTCTATACCATATACCTTATTTATATCGACCGTACTATGGTTCATCTGGAAAACTAGGAATATGTGTTGGATTATGCCCTTAGAACCATTCATTAGATGATTGACTTTGGCATTTTTTTATGTATCATGACATTTTATTTATCATAGTTTATTATTATATTTGTCTTATAACTGCGTAATATAATCTTATATAATAATGTCCTTAGAATAGTAATAACACACTATTCTTAAAGTATCCCTAGTCAAGTATTATTGTGAACAAGGATAACAATGATACGATAAGACTAGTATGTGGTTGACTGATGACCATTGTCATGGATATAGGATATCAAGTCATCACATAGGTACATGTTAGAGAACTATGTACTGGATCGACCCTCCATGAGAACGCTACATGGATTGTTATATGAATGTCATAAGCGATTCTCATAGTGATGATGGTGTATGTGATCCCTTGACTTGAGATCATCAGAGATCCCAACATAGAGAATTGCATACTTTAATGCTGCTAGATGTCATTCGTAACAGGATGGACTATAAAGGTAGTAATTGGGTATGCCTTGATCTATGTAGAGGGATGTTGAGTGATCAAGATTGGATTTATCCCTCTTATATAACAAGAGTGATGTCTTGGGCCCTTTGATAGAGTGAGACTAAGAAATGCATGGCCGTGCTCGAATAAGTCAATATGAGATATTGATTTTATTTGTTTAATTAGTCTACTCAGGAATCAAGAAACGCTGATTAGACTATACAAGTGTGACACATTCCATGACTTGTGTCTAATCAAGACATCATAGGATAAAGGGATTAAACTACACGGTAACATCTATCACGAGTAAGGTTATGTCGAGTCATTGACATTCTCGTTACATGGGTAGCAATGATGTGTTGCTAGATACCGCTCATTGCCTGTGACAATTTTGTCATTGCCATTGTTTTGAGAACCTATTGGGTCGCACACTTAGAACGGATCAATGAGGAGCTTAATTAATCCTATTCTGAATTGGATTAAGGATATAACTAATCCTATTCTGAATTGGATTAGGGATATAACTAATCCTATTCTAAGTAGGATTAGAGTTCTGTTTGGCAGTAAATTTTAGGGTAAAATTTACTGCCTATAAAAGGGATGTTTTTCTAAAACATAGCCGCACTTTTAAAAAAACAGAAAACAAAAACATTCCTTTTAATCGAGGCTAGCAATTCGGTTATAAGGAATTTAAAAGCTCTTTAAGGCTTCTGATCGTGAGACGTTCAAGAGTCGTGAGATCCGTTCGTGTGGATACCGTAGAGGCAGGAACGAAAAGTTGCTGCTTGTGACTCGACCAACGACAGAAAATTCAGAGAAAACGTCAGGTAAAATCTCGAAACCCTAATCAGGCAACTCTCCGAATCGATCTTGGTGGAGGCCGAATAATTTAAATTCCGCTGCGTGTTGTTTCGGTTTCCTTCAATATGGTGGTGTTCCATAATTCAAATCCGTCTCCCCAAATACTACTACAAAACACTTTCCATTTGAGCCGTCAAATTGTCACCTCGAGCAGTAACATCGAGACATTATAGCAGCCTAACCAGTCTGATTTGCCTAATATCCTGGACTGCACCACACACACCTTATACCAAACGCAATACGAGTGGATCCAGCCTAGGTAATCCGGGTCAAGTAGGATGCGGAGGTAATCTAAGAAATGATGCTGGTAACTTTATCTTTGCATACTTGTAATATTTGGGACTGACTACAAACATCATTGTAGAACTCCAAGGCATTCATAATGGACTGCTTATTGCACGGACACTAGGAATTGAATGTTTATATGTGGAAATTGACTCTCTTGTATGTTTACATTTGCTCCATGAGAAGCAGATCCCTATCCACACTAGGAGACTATCACTACTGATATCTTGGAGCTGGCAGCAGGATTTGAAAGGTCGCACTTCAGTTTTGTGTACCGAGAAGCAAACCATGTAGCAGATAGTTTGGTAGTTTGAGCAGCATCTTATCATGCTACAGAATTATATAACACTATCCTTGACTTCCTACAGCCGTTCTTACATTTTGATGTTTGTACTGATTTTCAAACTTGACTTATTAAGTCTGCTGTATCATGTACTTTGCATCTTAATTAAATAATAAATCTTACCCAGCTTTCATCTAAAAAAAATTTAGAGAGAGAGGGAGAGAGAACGAAGAATTAAAGTGTAAAATATAGAGTTTGTGATGAACATTTAATACACTAGGTTGGTGCCTTTGTGGATTCCACATTTTACTGGGTTCTTTATACTATTTCCTCTACTTTCTTTATGTGACCAAGCATGAATACAAAAAGAAGGAAAAAAAAATGTGAGAGCTAAGAGGTTGATGCGGACACCCTCAGCTCTCAGCCTTTTTTTCAAAATTAATCTTTTGGATATGCAAAAGCGTCAAGCAATTTTTTTAATATGATAATTTAAATTATTTGAACATTTCATAAATGTATGAATTTTTTAAATTTAAAAATGAAACTAGAAGTATGGAAAGGTCATTTTCCTTTTATAAATTGAGTACTTATTAAAATAATAGTAATAAAATAGTTAAAATTTTATATATTCGGAAAGAAAATGGCAATTATTATTCATTGATTTGTAATTTTCAAGTTTGACTGTTGGCAAATGATAGGATGATATTTTGTGAATTTTATATGTGCTGATATATTTTCTATATTGACGTTTTATGCCTAAAAGTGCTTACTAATGTTTATTATCTGTTTTAGGTATTAAATATCAAAGTTGGAATTAAAAGGACATAAAAAGAGCAAAATGCAGTATTTTCTGTCCAATTCAAAATATTGATGAATTTAACCAACTTAACGACCTGATATCAAGAAGTAGCCTCCATGGAAGTTGTAGAGGACTTCTCAACGTTTCCGAAATGTACAAGATCGCAAAAATTGGAGTTCGTTTGATGGGTCAAATGTCTGGACAAATTCAGTACAAAATTCTAGGCAGAAAAACGAGATTGAGAAGAAATTCCAACAAAGCAAGTTCAAGATAAGATTTTGTTGAGACAAGATAATTTGTTAATTTTATTATGTCTTAAATTTGTAATAAATTAATAAAAATAGGCCTTAGGAAGTTTATTTAGAAAATAATTGTAAAAAGATGATGAGATAAAGATAAAAGTTTGACTAGTTAAATTACTTATTCCTCAAGTAAACTCTTATCTGAATCCCACATTATTTAGGAAAATCTTTTAAACTCTTCCTTAGGCCTATATAAAGAGCACAAGGCTCTCATAAACAGCATCCCTTACATCCCACACATCCCTCTCATCCTTCTTCCCTCTTTTAGTTTTGTTGGATTTTCTTTAAAGTTTTTAATAAAATTTTATTTTTTTTAGTTGCTGATTTCTTATTATTGTTTAATAAAATTATTTTCTTTTTATTTTTTTATTCTTAACGATTTCTTTCTTGAATATTTTTAGACTTTGCAATTTCTTGTTTTATTTTTAATTATTGTTTGTTTGAATCTTATTAGATCATAATCTTGATTATAGATTTTTTTTATATTATTAAAGATTCATAGTTTAATTGTTTATTGCATGATAATTGTCTCCTTTATAATATTAAACTTAAATTCTATAATCTTGAATATGTCTAGTGAGTAGTTTTCTTATTCAGTTATGAGGTAAATTGATTATTCTTAGGAAAAGCATGTTGTGAGTTTCTTGAACCTATTATATAATTGTTGATTAAATATCCAAGATTCTCTAAGCACATTATAATGATTGTTTGTTTGTTTAGATAGGATGCACACTATTTAGTTAAATTAAATAATCTACCACCAGATTAAAAAAATAAGTCTGTAATTGCTTGTGAAATTAATTACTAGAGATGGAGGAGAATTAAGGTTTAAATTAAATGAACTGAGCTTATGTGTTTGTTATCTAACGTCAACTCATATCTTTCTTGTTGTTAATTCTGCTACAACTTATATCTAGAGAGCTTGTTCTAGGTAGGTTAAGTAGTTAGAGATTAGTTAAAGAGCTTGTTTTAACTAACGACTCAGTAAGGAAAAATGGTGTAACAGAGCTTGTTGTTATGCTACGGTTAACTATTTAATTGACAGTAATATTCTGTAATCAATGATTAACATCAAAATCCAAGAATAATTAATTGTCTTGTAACTGAAGCTTTTTGATATTTGTTTTTGAAATTTAATAATTCTTATTTTCTCTATTTTAGGCATAGCTTAAAAAACTCTAAAACCCCAAAATTTCTTCTTCTTTCCTTAAACCCTAAAATTAGATTTTTAATTTAATAATTAACTTAAGTAATTCAGTCTCTGTAGGTTCAACCTTTGCTCTGCTATCTACATAGTAGAGTTATGAACTTTTATTTTTGGTGACTGACGACACTCATTAGCAAAAATCGTAAACCAAAACCCACAATTTATTATGACTAATATAAGATCCATAACCGGAAATTAAAACTTTCCATGGGTCGAGTTGGGTTTGGTACAAGTCAGGTTTGAGTTATATATTAATGAAATATATACAAGTCCAAGCTCAGCCCATCCAACATATTCAACCTATCCCGCATTTAATTTTTTTATACAAACTTGGATCTGGTCCGATCCGACCTGAATATTATTTAATTAACTATTTATTTATTTAGTATTTTAACTTTTTGTTCATTTGTTTTTCATTATTTTATTGCTTTTAAATTTTAATTTTGTTTGTCAAACTTTATAAGTTACTCTTTATTTTAAATGTATATAACCACATTTATTAATTAACATTGTTTTATATACATATAATTATATAAGCTTTAAATATTTATTATTTTTAAGCATGGTTGAGCTTATGTCTCAAATGGTAAAGCTCAAGTTCGGCCCGAAACTCTATTCGGCCTATGGTTTTTTTTTTGTTTAAACTTGTTTATTGTACTTATTTTTTTTTTGTTCAAATCCGCTTAAAAATTAAACTAATTTTTGGACTTTAACAGATCGTCTGGTCACGAACAAGTCTACCGATGACTCATCGATGAGATCGAGGACTTTAACTTTCATTAGCTGTTATCTTTCTACTAACAATTGAAAGGGTGGTTGTTTTGTCCACAAATTTCATGCAAATCAAAAAAAAGATCTTGTCGACAATGAAGGTTTTAGGTTGAATAACCAAAAACGCAATTGACCATTGAAAAATAGTTCACTATAATGTTTGATTTCAAAGGGCAACGTTCTGATCATTTCAAATCAAGTTGTATTAATCTTCCTCTCAGTCACAATCATTTCTATCAAACTTTTCATCATATATATATATATATATATATATATATATATATATATATATATATATATATATATATATATACATATATCTTTTAGGGTATATTTGATGCACTGTAAGTACGTAAATTTCATGCATTATTATTCAATTGTATCATAACACTTCATTAATTAGTAAATTTTATAAATATTTATATTTAAAGAATTTTCATTTTAAAATTTTATGAATTGATAAAATGATAAATTATATAAATATATATATATATATAGGAGGGATCCACTTACATTTGTGTAAAACAAATTTAGTTTTATACACTTTCATATTTTTTATATGATTTATAATTTTTTAATCGACCGTTGAAGTTTATGTTCTATTCATAAAGATCATGCATGCCAAATTTCAAATTAATCGAATACGTCTAACTATATATTTCGTAAAATAAATTTTCAACCATTGATATATATTAAAAAAAATATTATTCTCGCTTAAAATGATAGAAATAGCAGATTGATTCAAAAATTTATATACATAATAAATATGAGTAGGTTGTTAAATCCAACGGTTGGTTTGCAAAAATATTAATCCTATATGAAAATATAAAGTTGTGTAAAACAAATTTGTTTTACACATGTGTGAGTGGATCTCTACTCATATATATATATATATATATATATATATATATATATATATATATATATATATATATATATAGCTGCAAAGTCTACTCTACTTTCATCTACCTCAAAATTGTCCTAATGTTTGCAAGGCGGCAAATACTATTTCTCCTTTAGATGTATCTAGTTGTTCAACATATCTCTCCGTTGATTAAGCTTGGATTGACCACAGCATCGCCAGACTTTGGAAATTACACCATCTCAAAAAAAAAAAGGGGGGGGGGGGGGGGGGGGGGGGGGGTGGGGGGGGTGGTGGGGACAAAAACGGAGAAAGGTATCACATTCATAACAATGTTAAAATCAGGAGTGACTAAATCCACAACTCGCACATCTATTCATTTGTGTAAATGCATCATAAAGAAGTAACAACACAAATTGTATTATGGACTAACTCTTACTAAAAAGAGATTAGTAAGGATTGAAACTTTGCTTATAAACTTAAATTCGATTTTCGCTATCAGCAATCTCTTTTAAGAAGTTATATGTGACTTCAATTAAAGTTCTTCCTAAAGCTTATGACAAAGGTAATCTTGGATGGAATGAGGTATATCTTCTCCACATTTAAATTTTTATTTACCAAAAAAAAAATCAAGGATGTGTTTTAATTTTATTTATGAAGTCGATTTGAGACTCCTTTGGAAATGGCTGTCCAAAGACTAACTCAATGGCACAATAGATCCGATTTTTTAATATATATATATATATATATATATATTTATATATATTAAAATTTTAAAATATTAAAATAATATTATTATGGTTTAATATATTTTAATATTATATAAAGATATTTTTATTTATTAAAAAATATTTAAAACCAAGTGGGATCCAATCCGACTTGAGCTAAGCCGGCTTTCAGTTGTTATTCATTTTAGGAATAAATTTTACTTTTCTTTCCCTCTCATTTCTTTCTTTTAGAAAATGATTTATTCGGTTTTATATTGTAAGGGTGAGATAGCTTTTCATACCAGCAATAACCCAAAATAGGTAAAAATATATTAAGACATTTTTTTTAAAAATTTTCCTTTTCAAAAGACAATGCCAATCGTCTTCTTTATTTTTGGCTGAAGCCAATCGTCTCCTTTTTTTTTGGTAGAAGCCAATCATCTCCACAATTAGTGGGAGATCGTATTAGTTTTTTTTTTTTTTGGTCGAAACCTCTTTGTATTGGAATGCCACTTTGGATTTTAACTAATTTGGAATCAAATTACGGTTGAAATTTGAAAGGGCAGAAGTTCTCCGAGCGTTGTTTTCTTCATTCACATAGCTCAAATTTTCTTATTTAATCGACACCGAACTCCTTTCACTCGGCTCAATAATCATTGCTATATTAGTTTTCCTCTATTATCATTTTTGGTTACGGTTGTATTAAAGGCTACAAGAATAGTTGACTACATGGGAGTTGGGACTTCATATTTGTGAAAATAACCGAATTTAACTATTCCCACTCTAAGCCCCTCTCGTTGTAGTTTTCCACAAGTGCTAATTAGCATATAATTGTCTCAAAACAATGAATGCAACTCCACTTTTGATCTCATAATCAGCTGTCATTTCTCTCCATCGTTTCCTTGAATTGACTAAACCGTTGAAATTTTTTCTTCTCCCATCATTTTAGCTAAGATTTGAGGGGTCACGGAGCAATTGATTTGATTTCCCAGTAGATATTGAAATATTTATTTAACCAAATAAGAAAAGAGAGTCCTAATTGTCTTACAGTGCTTTCCAGCTCCTAAAATAATTAGCAGCTGTACATAGAAAACTTCTCCATTGAAAATCACTTGCACCCTTAATGATGAATGATGGGTCATATAGCACATCATTTAACTATAATGCTTGAAGTATCACACAACTATTCATTCGAGTGTGGATCAGTATGATTTCAGTCAAGATGACATTTGGTGTGGAGCCTTCAAGTTTCCCGGATAATTTGCCCTGGTTATGGCAACTCCGTAAACTGCCATGTATCATCCATGTTCCATAAATTATCTGTCATCTCATTACAGATCCAATTGCCTTCACCCATCTGGCATTCAGATGGGGATCCTTCATATGAGCCCGCAGCTAGCATGGATGCCAGACTGAAACCCTCCATGCCATAGCCACTGCTGTCAATATTGTAACTTTCATTTAGAATTAGGTTATTGTTGTAGGCAAAAGTACGGCCATATAAGTTTGGACTTGTTAGTTGTTCAGGGATTTCAGTTTGCTCTGAAATGTTCATGACATCTGTGGGATTAAAACTTTGGCTAGCGACTGGAAAAGAATTTTCTGTGATTTTGTTTGGAAGTGTGGAAAATGCTGACAATGCAGGGTCCGTGCAGTCTGATAATTCAGAAGGATCTGAGCTATGGGAACTCATTTCTTTTAAAGAAGAGGATATCTGCTCTACTTTTTGAAGCAATCTCGGCATCCAGAAACATCGAACTGCCTCAAGGAATCTCTTGCTGTTGGACTCAATGTTAAGTTGGCGTGCCTGTTTTTGCACCCTTGTTCTCCAATAATTCTTGATTTCATTGTCCGTTCTTCCGGGTAGATGTTGTGCAATTTTCGACCACCTAGAGCAACGACAAACAATTTCTATCATCAGGTCATTAGCAAAGAATCATAAACACAAAAATGCGTTAAATCAACATATGAATTACCTGTTTCCCCACTTGGAATGAAGTTCAAGGATCAAGAGCTGTTCTTGTGGAGTCAGGTTTCCGCGCTTAATGTCAGGTTTTAAATAATTCAGCCACCTCAATCTGCAACTTTTACCAGTTCGTTTGAGACCTGAGCAAGTTAAAGGTTGATGAACCACAGTTGAAGGACAGAGCAAAGATTAGTGTACATGATTTAATTCAAGTTGGTGGATGTTTTGATACCTGCACATTTTGCCAACATATTCCACCGACCTTCCCCTTGACGAGCGATGTAATGGGTTAGGAGAGTATCCTCTTCAAGGGTCCATGGCCCTCTTCTCAGCTCACTGTGCTTCTGAATAGGAGGCATAGCTGCTCTCATACTTTGTGTTTATGTGTGTGTGTGTAACAGGCAGAAGCTCTGGCCCCTGGATCAAGGATTTTAACTTTTGGGGTGGTAAAAAAGGCTCGGAGCTATTATTATTATTATTAATATTGCAATGAAATTATTAAAGTGAAAGTACAGCGAACTGAAATTTATAGGCTTCAAGGTTCTAATGCAAGGTTCGAAATGCTCCTAGAAATTGGAAAGCTTGGAAAGCATACACAGCCATGGTTTCAGCACAATCCCATCAGTCTTCTTTCAGTACTGCTCATTGAGAGGGCCCATTGGAGGGACTCTTCTAGCTTTGCCACATCTGCAGTCTATAATTCATAGGCTATTATACAATTGATACCAGCACTATCTAAAACAATTCTTCTTCTTTGCTTGTAGACTTAAAATTGGAACATTCAAAGTATTTGTTTAATCATCAATCGATCAAAGAAAGGAACCAAATCAGAGTTTAAGGGTCATTTAAATAAGTACAAAGTGGGTCCTTTTCTTTTACATTCCTCCAATTGAATACCCTCGTATTTGAAGTTTAAGGAGCAGTTAAGGTCCCCATTCAACCCTGCAAACACACACTTGGTAAGAAAGTTCAATCTAATTAAGAACAGCTAAAAAGCCTAAAGAAGAGGAGAACAGATGCTTTAAATTGAAACCTTAACTAGTTTCTTTTGGAGAGTGATTCCTTCCATTTTCTTGTGTTTCTAGATTCACTTTAAAAGAAACGTGCTTGACTGAACAAAATATATTATATGATAAACTACACAACCAAACTCGGAATTATGGGGTTTTCTCTGGGCGGCATAGAAGCGTGGTAGAAAATTTTGTAACAGTGACAGTGATGGGGACAAAAACGACTGATGCACTATCCAGCCAAAAACAGCGTTCTAGTCATTGATTAAATAAGTCACTGCAGCCATATTTGACCACATTGAACAGTTCATTTCTTCACTAGGTTCCATGGACTCTAAAAACTGGAGGAAAAGAATCTGAACTGGATTAGCCAAGTGTCTTGCATGTCTCCTTTTCTCCCCTTTCAACATATTACCATTGTTGGTGAGTTTCTTTTTCTGTTTCAAACTCAAATTCGGATCACAGTAGTTGGTTTCAAGGGTTTAGGGCTATAAATAGATTGAAAAGAAGTTGAGAAAATAATGGGATCCAAAAGGAGAGTATGAGATCAATAATTGAAGGGGGGAGCGCTTTTGTACTTTGTAAAGAGGAAGGATTCATGCATAATGATAGAGTATTTTTTTTTTCTAATTTTAGGCTTAGTTTGAGACACTAGTCAACACTAGTGCAGTGTGATTGAAGGCTTATTTTAGAAAAAGGCAAAGTATTTTAAATTATTTTATTTGAAAATATAAATTTTTAAAGATCATTTTATTCTTTTCAATCCCACTTAAACTAATCTCCCTATCAATTCAAATTAACTTTTAGTTAGTTGATCTCTATTAGTGGTGGAGATGCCTATATCGCTTATCATATTTTAGTAGAAAATGCTGAGGAT
This sequence comes from Heritiera fomes, assembly GCA_032173925.1. Classification (NCBI taxonomy): domain Eukaryota; kingdom Viridiplantae; phylum Streptophyta; class Magnoliopsida; order Malvales; family Malvaceae; genus Heritiera; species Heritiera fomes. The sequence goes on from JAPDPM010000009.1 coordinate 19,243,323, forward strand.
AGATATGGATTGGATACAATAATTAATTCTCCTTCAAGGTTATACATTCCTACAATAATAGTGGCATGGATGAATGGGAATTTCTACAGTAAAATCGTAAAATATCAACTTTACTATAAGATTACGATATCTCATGAGATATTAAATATCTCATGAGAAATTGAATAAAATTTAAAAATTAAATATATGTGTTAATAATGATTTAACAGATTAACAGGTAAATTAGAATTTAATTACAAAGATTTAAATTACATTTTTATCTTTTTAAAAGGTAAGAAAATATTTATATTTACATCTTTAACCATTAAAAAGAATTAAATTACAATATTATCTATTAACAATAAATCTTATTTGACTTTCCATTTTATTTTGAAAACAATTGAACTTAAATTAAAATTTTAGCAACTAAAACCAAAGACATCAATTAAATTTTTAAAGCAATTAAAGTGAACAAGCAAGTCATCAGAGTTGCATTAAAGAGTATCAAACATTGCCGCCAACAACAGCTTCCCTTGCTTTGCACGAATCGCAGCACATGTTGCTCTCCCTTCTCATGCAAATAACCAGGCATAGCTCCTTCATCAAGAAATAAGAAGTCGCGACGGCTTTGCCTTTCAATAATGTCACACCTTCCAAAAGTTGTAACTAGCACGCAAGGACATGCAGAATAGTACAAGGTAGGGGCAGTCAACTGCCGGCTACAGGCAGTCGACTGCGCATTCAATTTAGAGTTACTGCATCACAAAATTGAATGGGCAGTCGAATGCCATTTTCGAGCATTCAACTGCCCATAAATAAAAATTTAAATTTAAGTTAAATTCAAGGAAATTAATCATAAAGTTGATAATCAATCATAAAATTGTTGAGATTTATCTTAAAATAAATAAAAATAAGTGTAAAAACATTAGAATAAATAAAAAACTATGATAATTAACAGTAACATTTATGAAATTCATCATAAAATGAATGAAAATAAATATAAATACAGTAGAATAAGCATAAAAATATGATAACTAACCATAAAATTTATGACATTTGTTGTAAAATTTATGATATTAAACATAAAATTTATTACATTAATTGTAAAATTTATGAAATTCATCATAAAATTTATTACATTCATTGTAAAATTTATAGCATTTATCGTAACATTTATTACATTAATCGTAAATTTTATGAAATTCATCGTAAATTTTATGGTACTCATCGTAAATTTTATTAGATTCATCGTAAATTTTATGGCATTCATCGTAAAATTTATTAGATTCATTGTAAATTATATGGTATTCATCGTAAAATTTATTAGATTCATCGTAAATTATATACTATTCGTCGTAAAATTTATTAGATTCATCATAAATTCATTGTAAATTTATTAGAGTAAGCATAAAAATAATAGAAACAACATAAATTTATAATATCATAATTTTATGCTTATTCTAGTGTTTTTACGCTTATTTTCATCAGTTTTACAGTTATCATAATTTTATGCTTATTATTATCAATTTTACGGTTAATTATTATGAATTTGTGCTTATTATAGTATTTTTACGCTTATTTTTATCAATTTTACAATGATTCTCATCAATTTTATGATTAATTATCATAGTTTATGTTTATTATAGTGTTTATAAGCTTATCCTTGTCAATATTGTGATGGTTTTTATCTATTGCACTTAGATATATTAATTTTATGTTTTATTTAGGCAGTTGACCGCCCACTACCATCAAATTTTCTGTTAAAAATTTTAATTAAGGTAGTTTGAATGCTTATCATGAGCATTCAACTGCCCTTTTACACTAAACAAAATTATGTATGAGATATCTTTTTTGAAAACAAGAAAAAAAAACCTTCTTTCATCTTCTTTTGCTGTTTACGAAATGGCTATATGAAAAGGTAAAACCACTAATTAATAGAGCTAATAAAATAAGCATATTAATTGTTTACTACTGAATCACGTCATTGTATGGCTCAGGGCCTTGAACATTTCATGAACAATCCAAGCTTGAACGAACCTACATACCTTTTTAAGTATGATTAGAAGGTAAAAAAAAAAAAGAGACATGCTTTACTATTTCAAGTCACACACAAGAGTTTTCTTACCCTTTTGTTCACGATTTTTATTTCTATCGGATATCATAATCCTTTCCAACAACTGACAAATTAAATATTTATTTTCTTCTATATTCATTGTTCTACGTTTTGAGTTTTTTGAAGCCAAAGCAATGTTTATTCTTTTTTAGTATTTTTACATTTACTTTTATCAATTTTACAATAAATGTTATAAATTTTATGATTAATTATCGTATTATTATGCGTTTTTTAGTTTTTTACATTTATTTTTATCAATTTTACATTGAATCTCATAAATTTTATGGTTAATTATTATAGATTTATGCTTTTTCTAGTGTTTTTTGCTTACTCTCGTCAATTTTACGATGAATCTTATAAATTTTACGATGAATTCCATAAAATTTATGATGAATCTTATAAAATTTACAATGAATCTAATAAACGTTACGATGAATGCCATAAATTTTACGATGAATCTAATAAATTTTACAATGAGTCTCATAAATTTTACAATTAATATAATAAATTTTACGTTTAATGTCATAAATTTTACAATAAATGTAATAAATTTTATGGTTAGTTCTTATATTTTTATACTTATTCTACTATATTTACATTTATTTTCATTCATTTTACGATGAATCTCATAAATTCTATGATTAATTATCATAATTTTTATGTTTATTCTAATGTTTTTACACTTATTCTTATTTATTTTATGATGAATCTCAACAATTTTATGATCAATTATCAATTTTATGATTAATTTCCTTGTTTTTAACTTAAATTTAATTTTTTATTTATGTGCAGTTGAATGCCAAAAAATGGCATTCGACTGCCCATTCAATTTTGTGATCCAGTAACTCTAAATTACATTTGCAATCAACTGCCTATAGTGGGCAGTTGACTACCTCTGCCTTGTATTGTTTTGCCCGTGCTGTATTGTGTGCTAGTTGCAACTTTTGGGAGTAGCGGCATTGTCAAAAGGCAAAGCCGTCGCTGCTTCTTATTTCTTGGTGAAGGAGCTATGCCTGGCTATTTGCATGAGAAGGGACAGCAACATGTGCTATGATTCGTGCAAAGGGAAGCTGCCATTGGCAGCAACTTTTGATTGATTCTCCTTAATGCAACTCTGATAATTTGCTTGTCCAGTTTAATTGCTTTAAAAATTTAATTAATGTCTTTGGTTTTAGTTGCTAAATTTTAATTTAAGTTCAATTGTTTTCAAAATAAAATGGAAAGTCAAATAAGATTTATTGTTAATGATTTTTTATTAATATTTAATATAATGATAATTTAAAAGACTAATTTAATAGGTTATCAAGTTTAATTATTTTTATATTTAAAATTTAATCAATGGTTTAGATTAAATATTATTAATCTAAGGACTATTAATCAATGGTTTAAAGCATTCAACCACCTATGAGAAAATTCAAAACAAAATGTTACTGGGTCAATGGGCAATCGATTGGGTTATTTAGCAGTCAACTGCTTACACATTATAGCGTTATGTTAAAAATTTTCTCATAGGTAGTCGAATGCTCTAATCGAGCAGTAGACTGCCCCAATAAATTTTGACCCTTATTATACAAACATTGAATTTTCATCGTTTTACTGAAACATTTATCAAACCAAGCAGTTGACTGCCTGCAAACATGTAAAGAATTAAAAATCTTTCTGATAAAATATATAACAATTCTTTGGTCGATTTGGAGGACGTTTTTTGTAAATCATTGGTTCTTTACACTTTTCATCACAATTTTCATCGTTTATGCAATTTTCTTCTACAAATTTATCAATTGTTAAAAAAAATAAAAAAGAGTAACTATTTGATTGAGGTTAAGTTTAAGATTTAAAATTTATAAAATATTGATGTGAAAACTCCCATAGCATTCATTATATTGGGTAAAGTACATGATTTAGAGATTATGACTCTGATGGGCTGGCCTAGCGTGATGTTTTGATTCAACATCGTGAGGCTAGCCTAGCATCGTTGACAAGATTGATGTGAAAACTCCCATAGCAGAAAATCATTTAAAGCTGTGAAGCACTGAGCAACTTGGTTAGCTGATGGTTTGACTTTTATAACTGGTAGTGGTATAATGATTTAACCGGTAGAATTCTGCCCTGGTTCCCCGTTATTTGATACCAACTCACAAAAATCTTAGGCTGTTTCCGTGTAGTACTTTTTGTCACTCTTGGATGGTTGCTTTGTTTGTCAATAATGCCATTTTATATGGCTTGATTAATTCATCCGACGCAGTTCTCTCTGTATAACCCTTAATTTGCTGACCTCAAAGATCAAATCTAAGAAGAATACATTTTTTTTCTTTCTTTCTTTTCCTCCTCCTTTTTTTTTTTAATTGAGAGAGAATATTTCAATTTGACTCTTCAAATATATACACACATTTTTCATTAAGCCGAATACCCATGTAAATTCAATCTTTTTAAGTTGAAGTATAGTTTTCTCTTTTGAAGATTGATCATTTTCAATACTCTTCCTCACAACATATTTAGGAAAAAAATATTATCATATCAAAATTGGAAGCTAAAATATATCATTTTTATTTTGTTTGATTGAGAAAGGAAAAAAATTATGAGAAAGCATATTAAATCATACTTGCTATCAAAAACTAAGGAAAAAGTCGTCTTTGGGGTAAACAATAGGATATTCTTTAGTTATTAAAGTTGTAATTAAAAAAAAAAACGGATTTAAAGAAGGCGATAAGTATTATAAAATTATAGAAAGAACACAAGGAGAGAGAACAAGAAGAGAGATTTTCTTATTCTTCAAGTGTATTCAATACATGGATGATGAGCCTCTATTTATAGGCTTCACAAATACATGAATGAAAGATGGAAGATCAAAAGGAAATACAAACTTAAATAAAGTGAGGATGGATAATTCCTCATCATGTATCAATATAGAGAGCATGGTAAGGGAAAGATGAATAGTTCTTTATTCATGTACCAATATGAAGAGCATGGGGGATGAATGGACATCCATATTTACAACTATTCATAACACTCCCCCTTGGATGTCCATTACTGAAGAATATGCCTCATTAAAACCTTACTAGGAAAAACCTTGTGGGACAAAAACCTAGTGAAGGAAAAAGAGTACATTATTCTTCAAAATATGCATGAGATGCTGCCTTATAAAAAAGCTTACCAGGAAAACCCAGTGGGACAAAACCATGGTTAAGGAAAAAAGAGTACAGCGTGTATTTACTCCCCCTCATGATTATATCACTTGAGATCTCTGAGTCGATACAATCAAACATTGTGGACTAACTTCTCAAATGTAGTGGTAGGAAGCGCCTTTGTTAATAAATCTTCTAAATTTTCACTTGAATGGATTTGTTGAACATTTATATCACCATTCTTTTGAAAGTCATGAGTGAAAAAGAACTTCGGTGAAATGTGTTTTGTTATATCACCTTTGATATATCTTTCCTTGAGTTGGGCGATGCATGCTGCATTATCCTCATATAAGACCGTCCGTACCTCTTTTCCTGAAGATAAACCACAAGCTCCTCGTATGTGCTGAATTACAGACCTTAACCATACACATTCACGACTAGCCTCATGTATTGCCAAAATTTCAGCATGATTAGAAGATGCGGCTACTATAGTTTGTTTCATGGAACGCCATGAAATGGTGGTGCCACCATATGTGAATAAATATCCAGTTTGCAATTGAGCATTATGAGGATCAGATAGGTACATTGCATCTGCAAAACCAATCAAATCTGTTTTGGGTAGGTTAGGAAAATACAAACTCATATCCTTTGTACCTTATAGGTAACGAAGTACATGTTTAACCCTATTCCAATGCCTTCGAGTTGGACAGGAACTATATTTCGCTAATAAGTTGACAGAGAATGATATATCAAGTCATGTATGACTATCGAGATACATTAGTGCTCCAATTGCACTCAAGCATGGTACTTCAGGACCAAAAATCTCCTCATCATTTTCCCGAGGTCGAAAAGGGTATTTATTTACATCAAGTGACCTCACAACCATTGGGGTGCTCAACAGATGTGCTTTGTTCATATAAAATCGTTTTAACACCTTTTCTATGTAAGTTGTTTGATGCATAAGAATCCCATCCTTTAAATGTTCTATTTGTGACCCATTGTCTTTCCAAGATCCTTCATCTCAAATTCTCTCTTCAAGTACTCTAATGCCTTTAAAATCTCTTCAGAAGTTCAATGATATTCAGATCATCTACATATACCGCAATAATAAAAAACTCAAATCTAGATCTCTTTATAAAAATGCATGGGCAAACGAGATCATTCTTATATCCCTGTTTTAACAAATATTCACTAAGGCGATTATACCACATGCGACCAGATTGTTTTAATCCATATAGAGATCTGCTTAATTTGATTGAGTAATGTTCTCGAGAACTAAAATAAAATGCTTATGGTAGTTTAAATCCTTCTGGGAGTTTCATATAAATGTCATTATCAAATGGGCCATACAAATAGGCTGTAACAACATCCATTAGATGCAAGTCGAGTCCTCTTTTATTACCAGACTGATTAGAAATCGAAAAGTAATCACATCCACCACACGAGAGTATATATCTTCTTAATCAATACCAAGTCTTTACAAAAATCATTGTGCAACTAGACGTGCTTTATGTCTCACAATTTCATCTTTTTCATTTTGTTTTCGCACAAATACTCATTTGTACCCCACTGATTTTACACCATCAGGTGTACGGACTACAGGTCCAAAAACATTTCTCTTTTTAAGAGATTTCAATTCTACCTCAATTGCATCTTTCCATTTTGGGCAATCATGTCTATGCCTACATTCCTCAATAGACCTTGTTTCAAGATCCTCGTCATCATCCATAACATCTAGCACTACATTGTATGCAAAAACATCATCGACGTTGATTTCATTTCGGTTCCATATTTTTCTTGACATGACATAATTTATCGAGATCTCTTCATTTTTAGTAATTTTAGCTACCTGACTTTCTTTTGTAATGTTAGTCATGTCTAAGGGCTCTTCTGTAGACTTTTCCAGAGTTACCATTTCCTTGACCTGGCCATCTTGAATCTTTGCTCCTTTTCTTTTTCGAGGATTCCTATCTTTGGAACCGAATGGTCTACCATGCTTCGAGCATGCTTTAGATTCATTGGCAACAAAAGGTTGTCCTTCTGGGACATCATTTTTAATTGGAGCATTAATAGCTGGTATACGTGACTTTCTCACTTTCTTTGGGTCAGTAAATGTGTTTGGCAATTGATTTGCTAAACTTTGTAAATGAATTATCTTTTGAACTTCTAGTTCGCATTGTTTTGTACGAGGATCAAGATGGGACAATGATAATTCATTCCAACTTATCTCTTTTTCTAGCTGCCTATTTTCTCCCCCTAATGTTGGGAAGACTGTGAGACCTGATTATATTATACTGTACACCATATTTTGTAAATATTTAATAGTGGAAATAAATTATTTAGTGAAATTAAATAAATATTTAATGTAGAACCCACTTTGAATTTTATGGATTTATTGGGTTTATGACTGATAATATGGGGTAAAAAAGGTGAAATAAATATTAAATAATTATTTGGAGACATATAAATAATTTTTATGTCATTTGGAATTATTTTGAGAATTTTGGAAAACAAATTGGAAAATGACGGATACGTCCCAAAGGCATTTTCGTAAATTACGCCCATATTAAAATGAGTTGGAACAAAGTAAAAATATCATGATAATTTACATGAAAAGGAGAATAACATGGTGTCAAAAAGATTGATTGAAAAAGGTGGTTTGATCGGAAAATTTGCTAACGATTCAAAAAGGGGTAAAACCGTAATTTTTCCTTATCAGTGAACCGCGCGTTGACGAAGCCACCATGATTCATCAAAATATGCCCAATAAGAATTTTTGGAAATGAAATATGAATTTTTGGAGTTCAATTTCATAGTTAGAAAAATTTACAGAAGCTTGAGGACATTTTGTCCAAAATCGTTATAATTGAGGGTAAAATGATCATTTAACATGAAGGAGGACTGGTCAAATTAGTCAATAATGACTAGAGATTGACTAAAATAAATTTAATTTAAATAAAATTTATAAGCTGGAAAATAATAAATAATAGTGTGATAAAGGAATAAATTGTGGAAAATGGAAAGGAAATTTTATTGTGGTTACATGTGGCAACTTCTCATTGGTCGGAAGAAGACCAAATTCAGCAGAATTTTGCTGAAGCTACCGGCACTATTCATCATCCTTACCAGCCTCCTTCACGACAGAAAAGAAAAAAGAAAGAAAAAAAAATTCAAGCTTCCAAAACGCCAAAAATAATTAGAATTTTAAGTTAGCTATTTCTAGCAAAATTGTTCACCATCTCATGATGTATCAAACCCACCCAAATATACATTGAAAAATTGAAATTTCAAGGAGAAAAGGAAGCCAAAAGCATTCGGCCAAGGTAAGGATTCATGGAATTTTTAAGGTTTTGATTTAATTCAAAGTTGTAATCTTATAGATTTAAAGTTGTAGATTTCATATTTGTCTTTGGTTTTGAGCTATCTTGAATAAATAAAATTTTGCCATGAATATGGGTTTCGGCTGGCATGAGAACTAAGTGATACCATGCATTTCTTGCATGAAAATGGTAGGAAATGATAGTTTGAAATGGTATAACAAGGATAGAAACCTTAGATTTCAGAAAGGAAGCAAAATCAAAGAATTTGCCATAAAAGGGGGATTTCGGCCATGGCTCTTTGGGCATGATTTAAGGCTGAAATTTGTGGTTTGATGGTAGAAAATTAATGTAGAAATCAAAAGAGGAAGGTTGGTGAAATCGGAGCCGAAAAAGGAGCTAAAACGGAAAAGTTCAGTTTTAGCACCAGTGTAAATTATACTGGTTGTGCATATGCTGTGTCATTAATGGCTGCATTTTATGAAAGTTAGTGGCTTAAAATTAAGAGGAAAAATATTGATAATTTTTTATAAAATTATTTTGCAGTAAGGAATTATGAATTTCGGTAGGAGCAACCGGGAAGCTCGGTTTTGTTAGACAGGTAAGGGAGAAGTGTGTGAGTTGTAAGGATATGATGAATTGCATGATTTATCAAGTTTAATTTTATGAAATTATTGGAAGCTTGATTTGCTTTGAAAATCATGCAAATTGCGGTTGAAAGCTGATTTTATATACTGTAATTTTCGTGCAGGAGGCTAGAAATTCGTAGCCGTTATGCTGCCGAAAAATTATCAAAATTATTCTAAAATATCATGAAATATTTTAGATGCATAAATGGAATAAATCATGAATTTTGGAAATCATTTCCATAAATTTTCCATAAAGTGGAAATTGTTGAAAAAAATGCTAAATTAAATATTCATGTTATGGATTTTTATTTAAAGTGAGAATGAAATATATTCTTTTTACTATTAATTATTCAAAATGAATATTTATGAGATTTCTCACTAAATACATGAATATTCATCGACTGTTTTTCTTGTATTTGGAAATGAGGAATAAATACCTTTTTGGAAATAATTTTTTTAAATAAATGATTTAATTCATTAAATTTCTTTAAAGGTATTTTTATGGGAAAAGAAATGATTTTATACCTTTATGGAACTAAATAATGATCTTATTTATTTTATAAATTCTATAAAGGTGATGAGATGATGAATAAAATGTTTTGAGATGATTTTGGGGAAAATGTGAAAATGATGGAAATTCATGAAAAGATGAAGTATATGAAATTGTGAGCCTTGTGGATAAACATGAAATATTTCAAATTAATTTTGAATAAAATCCATAAAGGCTATGATACAAATTTTATACTGTTTTGAGACTTAGGCCCCAATTTCATGCTTACTGATTACTGTTACTGTCACATGGTTGATTGACATGCAAAGTCATCAGCAGTCCTGGAGTCACCTGGCAAGTGTACACCGAGGAGGCCCTATAGACTATGGCCATAGATCTTACTGTATACTGTTACTGTGTCCCTTAGGGGATGATTATAGCATGATATGAGTTAGGGTGATGCCTAGTCTCAACCCACTGATACTATTTACTGAAATGGATTTTACTGAATATTGTTTACTGAACTGTATTGAGAATCACTGTTTACTGAGAAAGAATTTTTTGAAAATTATTTCTAAAATAGAAATAATTACTAAACTATTTATCCAGAGATTTTGGATATCTATAAACTACTGTACGAAAAAGACTGTTTACTGTTTCTACATTTTTATACTTACTATTCACTGAACTGTTTTATCACTGTACTATTATGTGTTACTAAAAACGGTTACTGAAGTGATATAATAAAATGGTTTATACCATTTTTATAATTATGAGAAATGAGAATTAAATCGTTTTTAAATAAAATAATTTATTTATTACTCTCTATGATCGTTTTGGGTTTCTTGGACAAGATAGGTATTTCAAAATACCTTCCATGCTCCATCTGGATTTTCCAGCCGACTATAGTATCCTTCCTTACTGTGCTTAGTACACCATTAGGAAAATAAACGTCTCACGGCATATAGATTTCATTATATCAAGCAGCATACGACTCCTTTACTGAGCATGTGGCTCGCTCACCCCTTTAGTTTTCTAACTCCCCAGATTAATAGCAAGGATTATTTGAGATCTTCCTCGGATAAATAGAGCTACGAGTAAGCATACTGGGGCAAAGTGCGTTAAATTTTAAAGGTACATTCACTTCTCTTATATATTCGGACACATGTATACAGTACTACTTTAGTGTAAAATAGAAATAGGGGATGTAAAGTGTAAGGAATATTGTAAGAATTTCATATTCAAATTTATTAAATAAATAAATGTTTATCATTTATTCTATTATTGTTCAAGCGTTAAAGGCATAACAGACAGCCTAACCGTAACTTATGCATAAAATATGTTAATTACTGTACTGTGGACTGTTACAAAGATTGATTCATCAAAATGACAATCAGCGAATCTAGCTGTAAATAAAACCCTGTTGATGGTTCTAAATATTTAATTATAGATGAAGATTTATATCCAACATATATTCCTAACCTTCTTTGAGAACCCATATATGGCACATCCAAAAATTCTTGATGGGAAATATTTGGTTCTTGACCAAAAACCAATTGTAAATGGGAGAACTTATGATAACTTGTTGGCCTGATGCGAATTAGTGCTGCCGCATGTAAAATAGCATGACTCCAAGCAGAAATTGAGAGTTTTGATCTCATTAGTAATGGTCTTGTAATCAATTGAAGACGTTTAATAAATGATTCTGCAAGACCATTTTGTGTATGAACATGTGCTACAGGATGTTCAACACTTATCCCAATAGACATACAATAATCATTGAAAGTTTGGAAAGTAAATTCACCAGCATAGTCAAGACAAATTGTCTTGATGGAATAATTTGGAAAATGTGCTCGTAATCTAATTAATTGAGCAAGTAACCTCGCAAACGTCAGGTTGCGAGTTGATAATAAAGATACATGTGACCACCTAGTTGATGCATCAATTAAAACTATAAAATATCTAAAAGGTCCACATGGTGGATGTATTGGTCCACATATATCACCTTGTATTCGTTCCAGAAAAGTAAGGGATTCAATCCCTATCTTAGCTGGTGATAGTCGAACAATTAACTTTCCTTGAGAACAAGCAACACATGGGAAATCATTTGATTGAAGTATATGCTGGCTCTTCAATGGATGTCCACATGAATTCTCAATTATTCTTCGCATCATTATCTATCCAAGATGACCTAACCGATCATGCTAAACAACAAAGTTATTGTGATTTGTAAGCTTTTGGTTAATGACCACATTTGTTTCAATTGTTCTGATTCTCGTGTAGTACAAACTGGAGGAAAAAGCTGGTAATTTTTCTAATACACTTTTATTACCCGAGATTATACTCGTAATTTGAAGGTACTCAATGTAACATCCCAAGTACACAGTATTTGACCCTTTTTACACATTTTCACAACATATGGATAGGTTGGGCTGTCTATGGTATCTTATTTTACACATTTTATTCACTAAAACATAATATCCATAACTCCATATAGTTACGGAAATAAATATTCACAATTTGTATTTGTAATCAATACTTACATCCCTATAATTAATACAATATCGTAGTATTGTAAATCATAAGTCTGAACATATAAAATAAAATAATTATACCTTCGAGATCTATAAGCGCTGTCTCGGGGTGCTAAATATGCAGCCTCGAATCCCCAGATAACATACCTCACCTGGTCACTGTAAAATATCTGGGAAGATAAAATATTGGAATGAGCAAAACCACGACTCAGTAAGAGATTTGTATGCAAATCTTGATACCTCGAAGACTATATGCAGTAAAATCTTTTGATTTCTATGTATAAGTTGGCACACTAGCAGGGAAATGATACTATAGTCAGCCGAAAAATCCAGATGGAGCATGGAAGGTATTTTAAAATACCTGTCTTGTTTTGGAAACCCAGAGCGACTATAGGGAGTAATAAACAAATCTTTTCCCTTAAAACGATTTAATTCTCATTTCTTACAAATATAAAAATGGGATAACCAACTTCTCATATCTCTTTGGTAACCATTTCAAAACACATGACAGTACCGTGATAAAACAGTACAGTGAACAGTAGGTATAGAATTGTAGAAACGGTAAACCGTCACTTTAGTGCAGTATATTATCTAGAAAATCAGTGTATAAACAGTTCAGTAATTATTTCTAATTTTAGAAATAATTTTCATAATATTCTTTTTCAACAACAGTGATTTTCAGTACAGTTCAGTAAACAGTAATCAGTAAGATACAGTTCAATAAACAGTATTTCTTAATACAGTATAGTATAGTAAACAGTGTTCAGTAAAATCCTGTTCAGTAAATAGTAACCAGTAGGTTAAGACTAGGCATCACCCTCTATCAGATCATGCTATAATCATCCCCTAAGGGACACAGTAATCATCTCCGAAGGGACACAGTAACAGTATAAAGTTAGATCTATGACTATAATCTATAGGTGGTCTTCGGCGTACACTTGCCAGGTGACTTCGGGATCGCTCATGACTGGCAGGTCAATCAGCCACGTGACAGTAACAGTAATCAGTAAGCATGAGATCTAGGCCTAAGTCTCAAAACAGTATATGTAAAATCTCATTACCTTTATGGAATTTATTAAAATTAATAACCATCTTTTAGAAAATCCATAAAGGTATAAATCACATTTCCTCGTACGGTGAAAACAGTTTATGAGAAAATCACACTGTAAAATAAAATTTCATAACTGTTTCTTTTTCACCGTAAAACATATACTCACACGTTTCCATGCTTTCTTTCTCAAACATAACTTTCAAAGTTATTGGAAATCAATTTCAATATTTTCATGATTTATGAAAAAATAAAATATTTTATTTCCAAATTCAATAATTCCTCCATCATATTTTCCATTGTAACCACGTGTAGAGACATTCTAGTCTCAAAATAATATTTACATAGTGATTAAGCCTTTATGGAAATCATTTCATGTGATAAACTCTTATTTATTCCATAAAGGAAAATTATAATTAAAATAGTGAATATCATACAGAAAATAATTATAAAATATTTACTATGTACTATTTCACTTTATCAATCCCACATTTCACTGTAAAACATGTGAAACGAATTTTCAGTAATGACACCTTCACCAAAATCGATGTCCAACATATTTAATAAATATTTTTCGGTATAATAACCATTTATGAAAAATATTTAATTTATCACTTTTGAGGCTAGAAAAATATCATTAACGTACTAAAATATTTTCTAACATTTTTAGAAATATTTTGAATAAATTTCGTCAGTATAACGACTATCCGAATCCTAACCTCCCTGCACTTATAAACTCAGTTCACCCATCAAACCGCATATTTTCATGCAATTTCAATACCAAACCATATGTCCAAAATTCGTATAAAATTCATAGCATTTAATTAATGCATTCGAGTATCCTTACAAATCTACACATGTATCTCTTACCTGTTTATCGAGTTCGCGTTGTCTCATGCTTCACACGAACATCGAACTTCCGACTGCAATTTAATTCACCAAAATCATTAGCTTAATTATCCTTCAATTTAAGCTATGATTTAAAAATTATAGATGTAAATAAAGCTTCATAATTAAAATGGCTACTATCAAAGCCATTCTTTCTTTCTTCCCAATTTGGCCGAATGGTCTTCATCTATTTAAATTTTTATTGCTTCAATTCTTAAATCAATGTATCAATTAATTATGCTGCCTTATTTCTTGTATTTTTCCACTATTTAGAAATAAAATGCCATATTCTATCTTATTCTTTCCTTCTATAATCGGCAGCCACATATACACATTGACTACGTTTATTTTCTACTTATGTTTGTGGTCCTATTTTCTTCTTTATCAGCCTTTATTGTTGACCACTTCCTTTTGGTTATTCAGCACAATTTCAGCCTTGTATTTTTCCTCATCTCCACGCCACAACCAGCATTTTCTTTCTTCTCATATTCACGTCACTTTGTCCATTATTGCCACCCATTTGTTTCCTAGTTATTTTCTCATGAATTTAGTCTTTCTTCCCATGTCGAAGTCAACCCTTCTTATTGACTTTCATGCTATCTTTATTAAATCAGTCAATAATAATTTATCAATCTACACTTTCCACTTGATTTCCAGCTTGTATTTGCTATTCTGTTCACCCCCTTTTTGTTCTATTTTCACACTATTACAACCATACGTTGAACTTAAACCCTCATGGCTGAACATTCATTAAATTCATTTCACACTAATAAATTTTCTATTTCTGTTTCGGTTCAGCCAACCCTTTTTTTTTCTCTTTAAAATCCTCATGATAAACCGTGGTAGCATGATCCCCTGTCTTTTATATATATATATATGTATATATATATATATATATATATATATATATATATATATATATATATATATATATATATATATATATATATATATATATATATATATATAAAAGACACTCTTTGTTTATGTCAGTCACGCAACAACCCTTTTGACAGCAGAATTTTGTTTCACACATTCACGCCATACATGTAGCCCACTTTCAGCTTTATTTCCTCATTCACGCTTCTAGTCCTACAGCCACGTTCATCCCTCTTTAGGACCCTTATGGTTGACCATAGCTACCTGGTTTCATGTACACATATAATATATAATTTTATTTTTTTCATATTCAATTTTTTTGTATTTTTCTGCTCCTCACGTCGACCACAAAATCAGCAGAATTTTCTGCTTCCTCTAATTACGCCATACTTGCATGTAATAGCAGTGTTTTCTCCTCAGCCATTAACGCCACTACCAACCAGAAAAATTCCAGCCATACTGACTTACTACATGTTTTCATGCTAATTTATGTACGTATACATTACATACTTACAAATCATCACCATAAACCAAAGATTACTGCATGAAACATAAGCTGGAAATTCCTTTACCTGGTTCACGCTACTGGTCAGCTGTTGTGGAGTCCTCCTTAGGCGTTTTTTTTGGCTGGACTTTTCAAAGAAAGATGAAGTTAAGGTGGTGAGGGGAAGATTATATGAAGAAGCTTGGTTGATTTCTTGATGAGAAGGTGGTATTTCAGAGCTGAAACAGGGCTCGGTGGAGGAAGAAGCAGACCAAACCGTGACTGATGCAGCAGAAATGACTGAGGCGGTGCACCCCTTGAAGCTTAAATGAAGTTTGCTTGTTGTTTTATTTTGATTGGCCTTAATTAAATTTTAATTAATAAAAGTCTGATATAATTTATTTAAAGACTAAAAAGCCCTCTAAAGTCACCCTATTTACTCATAATACCACTGCCCATTTCTTTTCTGTTCCAGCCAAATTTCCTATTTAATCTTTATTTAATTTTACTTATTTCTTAAGCCAAATTATGGCTTATTTGATCCCCTTTAACCATTCCATAAGAAGAACAAATTTTACCCTTGTATTGGTTCAAATTTTCGATTCCATCCCGACTTATTTCGATATTCAGAAAATATCAAAATTTTATTTATTTATTTATTCATTTAAAATTTATTATTCCGTACATGTATAGTACAAAATAACGAGTTCTCACACTCAATGTCTCCTTCATTTGTTGTCTCAATATGATACCCATTTTGGCGGATATCCTTAAAATTCAATAAATTTCTTTGAGACTTGGGAGAGTATAATGCTTCATGAATATCAAATTTTGTTCCTCCAGGCAAGAATATGTTAGCTCTTTTGGAACCTTCTATCAATTTTGCACTACCCGATATAGTACTAACATTGGCCTCTTGCATTATCAAATAAAAAAATATTTCTTATTCTTTAATATAGTGTGTGTAGTGACACTGTCTATGAGACATATATCTCTACCACTCATCGCAAATCGAACTAGGAGAGTATCTATATTCTTCATTAAAAATAAGAAATATATAATTAGATCAACAAAATATCCCATAAATAACCAAAACATAATAAAACATCTAAATATGACAAATACTTAATAATTAGAATTCTATCAAAATTAATAAGAAGCATGCTTAAAATAAAGGCCAATAACATCTAAGTAAGATCTAAGAACTTTATTTTTGGACACTCTCATCCCCAATCAAGTGGTCAATTTTTCCTTTCGGAAGTGAGAAAAAATCAGCAATATCTAGATGAGTGGTATCAACATAACCATAATCAAAATCATCATCTCCATAAACAAAATTTGTCTCATCTTTTCCATCATCACTAGAAAAATTAGTCTCTATCTTCTTCCTTTTATCTTTTAGTGATTGTTGATAGAGCTCGACAAGATGTTTTGGCATACAACAAGTACGTGACCAATGGCCTTTGCCTCCACAATGATAGCACAAATTCTCCACGATCTTTTTATCTTTCCCACTTTTATCTTTGTCGCGTTTTCCATCCTTATGTTCCCACTTCTAGTGGGTACAGGTGTTTTTGAAATGACCACCTCGATGATTACTTCGACCACGTTCACGTCCACGACCACGGCCATGACTACTAGCGTGACCTCTGTCTTTTCCATTATATGTTGTTGCATTCATTACAGGGAATGGAACAGATCCAGTTGGATGGACCTCATGATTTTTCATCAATAGCTCATTATTTTGTTCAGCCACAAGGAGGCATGAAATCAATTCAGAGTATTTCTTAAAACCTTTTTCACGATATTACTGCTGCAGGAGCATATTAGATGCGTGAAAGGTGGAGAATGTTTTTTCAAACAGATCCTCATCAGTGATCTTTTCTCCATATAACTTTAATTGAGAACTGATTCTAAACATAGCTGAATTATATTCACTTACAGATTTAAAATCTTGTAATCTCATATGCGTCTAATCATAATGAGCTTTAGGGAGTACAACAGTTTTCTGGTGGTCATATCTTTCCTTTAGACTGGTCCAAAGGATAAGTGGCTCTTTAACAGTCAAATATTCAGTTTTAAGTCCCTAGTGGAGGTGATGACGAAGAAATATCATCGCTTTGGCCTTATCTTGACTAGATGCATTGTTCCCTTCTTTGATGGTATCACCAAGACTGCTTGCATCTAGATGAATTTCAACATCTAACTATGAGACCTGGTTCTATTACACTGTACATTATATTTTGTAATTATTGTATAGTGAAAAAAAATTATTTGGTGAAATTAAATAAATATTATATGTGGGCCCCACTTTGAATTTTATTATTTTAGTGGACTAATGACTGAGATTACAGTGTATTGAGGGTGAAATAAATATTAAATAATGTCTTGGAGGCATAGAAATAATTTTTATGACATGTGGAATTATTTTTAGAATTTTCGGAAAACAAATTGGAAAATGACGGTTACGTCCCGCGGGTATTTTCGTAAATTACCCCTACATGAAAATGAGTTGGGAGAAAGTAAAAATATCATGGTAATCTACATGAAAAGGAGAACTTTATAGTGCAAAAAGATTGATTTAAAAAGGTGGTTTAATTGAAAAACTTTGCTAGCGGTTCGTAAGGGATAAAATCGTAATTTCTCATTATCAGTTAACCACGCGACAACAAAACCACTTCCATTCATTAAGTTACATTAAATGTGATCTATTGGTGCTGGAATCATAATTTTTGGAAGTCATTTACATGGTTTTTACGAAAACAGAGGCTTAATGGCATAAACCGTAAATATTGTGATTCATTAAGGGTAATATTGTAATTTCGCATTTTTCTAGAGAATTCTTCAGCACAAAACAGATTGCAGCCAGCACTCCCACATTTCATCTTCAACCTCTCACGACACTGATAAGATGATATTTTGTGAATTTTATATGTGCTAATATATTCTCTATCTTGATGTTTTATGCCTAAAAGAGATTACTAATGTTTATTTTATGTTTTAGGTATTGAATATTAAAGTTGGAATTAAAAGGAGCTAAAAAGAGCAAAGTGCATATTTTTTTGTCCAGTTCAAAAGATTGGAATTTGACAAACTTAACGACCTGATATCAAGAAGTGGCCTTCATAAAAGTTGTAGAGGACTTCTCAAGGTTTTCGGAATGTATAAGATCGTGAAAATCGGAGTTCATTTGATGGGTCAAACGTCAGGACAAAATCAGTACGAAATTCTAGACAGAATAACGAGATTAAAAAAGAATTTCAACAAAGCAAGGTTAAGACAAAATTTTGTGAAAACAGGATTTGGTTGAGACAAGACATGTCTGAAAATTTTGTTATGTCTTAAAGTTTTAATTATTTTTAAGACAATGTAATAAAGTAAGACAATAGAGTTTGAGTAAAAAAAGAACTGTAAAGAGAGAGAAGTTCTAAAAAGAGTTTGAGTCAAATTAAAACTCTTTTCAGAGTCCTACTCTAATTCAGATTCTTAGGCCTATATAAAGAGCACATTGGCTCTCATAAAAATCAGATCTCTCTTCCCCTTCTTCTCTCTTGTATAGTTTTAGAGTAGATTTAATAAAAATTTTATTTTTATTATTTTGCTGATTTCTTTATTATTTTTAATTCTGATTTTGTTTTCTTTATTTAAATTAATATTGTTTGTGTGTTCTTGCTTGCTAGTTTATAATCTTAATTAGTAATTCTGATTTAATATTATTAAAGATTGCTTCTTTGATTGTTCTTGCATGATATTTGTAATCTTTATAATATATAATTTGGAGTTTATATTCTTGAATATGAATAGTGAGTAGATTTCTTGTTCAGTTATGAGGGAAATTAATTGTTCTTGGAAAAAGTATGTTGTGAGATTTTTAAAATTATAATATAATTGTTGATTAAGTATCTAAGATTCTCTGAGCACATTTGCATAATTGTTTGTTTGATTAGATAGGAGGCCTACTATTTAGTTAAACTAAATAATCTACAGCTAGATTAAAAACATAAGTCCGTAATAGCTTGTGAATTTAATCACTAGGGATCTAGGAGAATTAAGATTTAAGTTAAATAAACCGCGCTGAGTGAGTTTGTTACTTAATGTTGACTCAAATCTTTTATATATTAATGCTGCTATTAAAACTTAATCTATAGTGCTGAGCATAGGTAAATTTTGATATTTAGAGATTAATTAAGGCACTGAGCCTTTAATTAACAACACAATAAGGAAAGATAGGTGTAATTGGACGCTAGGGAATTATACTACGGTTGACTACTTAATTGACAATGATCTTAAATAATCAATGATCAACATCATATCCCAAGAATAATTAATTACCTTGTAATTGAAGTTTTGTGGTATTTGATATTTTCTAATTTATTTAATTTGTTTATTTTTCTGATTATTTTCTTAGTTATTATAGTTTAATTGAAACCCCCTAAATCTCTTTTCTCTCTAAATAATAGTTAGGTATTTAATTTAAATAATTAACTTGAATAAAACAATCTCTGTGGGATCGACCTTTGCTTGCCCTATCTATAGGTTTAAGTAAAGTAATTTATTATTGGTACCTGCGACACTACCAGACACCACCATAGCCAAAACAAAGAATAAAAATTTCAAGCTTCCAAAACATAAAAAATAATTAGAATTTTAAGTTAGCTATTTCTAGCAAAATTGTTCACCATCTCATGCTCTATCAAACCCACCCAAATGCACATTGAAAAACTGAAATTTCAAGGAGAAAAGGAAGCCAAAAGCATTTGGCCAAGGTAAGGAATCATGAGAATTTTGGAGTTTTGATTTATTTCAAAGTTGTAATCTTATAGATTTAAAGGTGTAGATTTCATTCATGCTATTGGATTCATGTTATTTTGGCTAAATCAAATGCTGCCATTTTTATGGGTTTCGGTCAACTTCGGAACCTAAGGAATCCATGCATTTTGTTGCATGAAAATGCTAGGAAATGGAAGCTTGAAATGGATTAACAAAGATAGAAACAACAAATCATGGAAAAGATTGAAAAATCATGAAATTTGACAAATGGGGGGTTTCGGTCATGGCTGTTTGAGCATGATTCAATGCTGCATTTTATGGTTTGATGGTAGAAAATTAATGTGGAAATCAAAAGAGGAAGGTTGGTGAAATCGAAACAGAAAAAGGAGCGAAAACAGGAAAGTTTAGTTTTAGCACCAGTGTAATTTGTACTGGTTGTATATATACTGTATAATTAGTGGCTGCATTTTTTGGAAGTTAATGGCTTAAAATAAAGAGGAAAATTATTAATAATTTTTTATAAAATTATTTTGCAGTCGAGAATTACGGATTTCGGTTGGTGCTACCGAGAAGCTCGGTATCGTTAGACAGGTAAGGGAGAAGTGTGTGAGTTGTAAGGATACATTGAATTGCATATTTTATCAAGTTGAATTTTATGAAATTATTGGAAGCTTGATTTTCTTTGAAAACATGCAAAATTGTGGTTAAAAGCAGGTTTATATACTGCGAATTTCTGTGCAGGAGCTTAGGAATCCGTAGTAGTTATGCTGCCAAAAAATTACCGAAATTATTCTAAAATATCACAAAATATTTTAGAGGCATAAATTGATTTAAATGGTGAATTTGGAAATTATTTCCATTAACTTTCCATAAATTGGAAAATTGTGAGAAAAATGTTTAATTAAATATTCATGTTTTACATTTTATTTAAAGTGAGAATAAAATTATATTCTATATGATATTAAATATTCAAAATGAATATTTATGAGATTTCTCACTAAGTACATGAATATTTACTGACTGTTTTACTGTGGAAATGAGAAAATAAATACCTTTTTTGACATATTTATTTAAATAAATGATTTAATTCATTTAAAATTCCTAAAAGGTATTTTTTATAGAAAACAAATGATTTTGAGACTTTAGGCCCCGACTCCATGCTTACTAATTACTGTTACTGTCACATGGTTGATTGACCCGCCAAGTCATCAGTAGTCCCGGAGTCACTTGGCAAGTATACATCGAGGACGCCCTATAGACTATGGCCATAGCTCTTACTGTTTATTGTTACTGTGTCCCTTAGGGGATGATTATAGCATGAGATGATTTAGGGTGATGCCAAGTCTCAACCTGCTGATTTACTGTTTACTGAACTAGATTTTACTGTATATTGTTTACTGTATTATACTGTATTGAGGAATACTGTTTACTGAACTGAGTTTTACTGATTTACTGTTCACTGAACCATACTGAAATTACTATTTTGGTGGAAGGAATTGTTATAGATATTATTTCTAAAATTAGAAATAATTATGAACTATTTATCCACTGATTTTTCATAATTACGAACTACTGTACTGAAAAGATTGTTACTGTTTCTACAGTTTTATACCTACTGTTTACTGTACTGTTTCATCACTGTACTGTCACGTGTTTTGAAAATGTTTATTGATGAGATATAATAAATGATTTATACCATTTTTATATTTATGAGAAATGAGAATTAAATTGTTTTAAGTAAAACAATTTATTAATTACTCCCTATAGTCGCTTTGGGTTTTCGGGACAAGACAGGTATTTCAAAATACCTTCATGCTCCATCTGGATTTCCCGGCCGACTATAGTATCCTTCCTTACTGTGCTTAGTACACTACTAGGAAAATAAGTGTTTTATGGCATATAGTTTTCAAATCAAGCAGCATATGACTCATTTACTGAGCATGTTGTTGCTCACCCATTTATTTACACTCAATAGGTTATTAACTGGGATAAGTGAGATACCATCCTGAGTTATCGGCTACTATATCGGTTACCCGAGACAGCAGACTTACGATATCGGAGGTATATTATTTTCTTTTATATATTCAGATATTTTGTACAGTACTAATATGAATTTAAGTAGAATACAGGGGATGTAAATATGAGAATGAATATTGAAATATTCATATTCTGAATATATATCTTAATAATAAGTACTGTTTAATTACTGTTACTGTTAAGTGAATAAAGCATCGTAGACAGCCCAACCGATAAATATGTGTGGAAAATGAGTAATTTACTGTATACTCAGATTGTTACACTAACACCCATGATAAATAATTCTTTCCCGTAATGTCAAGAGCCATAAATTCGAGTTTTGCAAGGTTTGACATTATGAACTATCACAAGTATATTTAATAAGCTTGGAAACAATGATTAACAATTATTCAGTTTTAAAATTCAAAAACTAATTATTCCAGACCCTAAATTCCAAAATAAAATTATCTCGATCAATTTCAATTAGTTCTTAGCCAATTCATGCAATTAGAGGCACAAAAACTCAATTCAAATATTTTAGAAAATTACAGAAAGTTGAATGTGCAATCAGGTCTAAGAAAAAATATAGAACCAACTTCAACAATTCATTAATCGACTTATACTAATAAAAAATTCAAACTTTTTAACTTAGGAGTGAACTTTAATGAAAGCAAAACACATTCATATAAAATTACCAATTTTTGTGTACAAAAACTAGGTTAAACACTTAAAAACTTTTGGTTGTGCACTCTGAACATTTTAAACAATTTATGCATAGTTCAAATTAAATCCCTAAGTTATTAACATACCAAAGGATCATAATCTTTAATTAAATCTCAGATTTGAATAGGTAGATAAAACATGCACAAGCATAGATAATTATGGAGGAGGTAAATAAAAGTAGATTCATTACTGTAAAGAGGAGATAGATAATCATGGTTGATGAAGATCTTTGGTTAAGGCCTATTCTCCAAATCTCTTAAGGGTTTTTAGAGTCTCGTGCTGATAACATATTATAAAATTATAGAAAGAACACAAAGAGAGAGAACAAGAAGAGAGATTTTCCTATTCTTTAAGTGTGTTCAATACATGGATGGTGAGCCTCTATTTATAGGCTTCACAAATACATGAATGAAATATGGAAGATTAAAAGGAAATACAAACTTAAATAAGGTGAGGATGAATAGTTCCTCATTCATGTATCAATATGGAGAGCATGGTACGGGAAGGATGAATCGTTCCTTATTCATGTACCAATATGAAGAGCATGGGGGATGAATGGACATCCATATGTACAACTATTCATAACAATAAGTACTATTATTACATTTGTCAAAAAATGAAAAATGTGAAAGAAAGTTAAGAACTTGAGTTTAAGGCTTTACTCTTTTAGTTGATGAATAATAATATGCTATTTGATTTGCTTCGTGATACACAAAATGCATACTGAGTTTATTAAATCTTGTTGCTAGTGTCCGACAGTCATGGATGATAAGTTCCTAGAGTGAAGGCAAATCTTGATTCCTACCAAGTAGTTGAACTGAGCTAAGTGAACCAGCCTTTACAATAAAGTATCCAAATGTAAAGATGTAGTCTATATTTTGGTGTGAATGGCTTGTAATTTTGTAATGCAGTTATTAGTAATACAAAGGTCTATTGTGAGGACCACATTTTCCTGATGGATTCTATAAGTTAAAGACTATGAAAATGGTAAAGTGAAGGTTGATCACTAAGGTTGCCATGTAGTGTAACAGTCCAATAACCACGGTAATACACATATTATTATACAATTTTGACGGTTGGGCTGTCTGCGATACTTTACTTTTCTTTTACATATAGACAATTTCATATAAAATTATAATGTCATTTATATCCCCTATCTTAATTCACAAGAAAGTAGTACTGCAAATAAGTCTAAATACAGAAAATAAATGATTGTACCTCATATCTTAGTCAAGCTGTCACATTGTCTTCAAATGCGCAGCTGAGATACTCTGCTGTCAGATCCCACAGACATCTAAAATCTGAAATGTTAAAAAGAGAGTGAGCAATCCACGGCTCAGTAAAGGAGTTATATGCAACTCTTGATATTCAACTATCTATATGCTAAAAAACTTTTTCTTTAAATTTCCTAGAAGTATACTAGGCTCACATGTAGGAAGGATACTACAGTCGGCTAGGGATCCGGATAGAGTAAGGCAGGTATTTTGAAATACCTGTCTTGTCCCGGAACCTAGAAGCAACTATAGAGAGTAATAAATAAATTGTTTTATTTTAAAACAATTTCCTTCTCTTATCTCATAATTATAAAAATGGTATAAACCATTTTATTATATCACTTCAGTACACTAAAAATTTCTTTTATATACATGTGACGGTACCGAGATAAAATCCTAAATTCAGTAAACAGTCTTTTCAATATAGTAGCTTATAATTATCCAAATCATCGGATAACAGTTCAGTAATTATTTCTTTTTAAGAAATAATTTTCAAAGTATCTTTCTCAATAACAGTAATTTCTTTTTTATTTCAGGAAACCGAAGTCAGTAGGTTTCATTTCATCAAATAGTAGTTTTTAGTTCAGTAGACGGTAATTAGTAGCTACCAGTTCAGTAAATCGTAAACAGTAGTTTGCAGTTCAGTAAACAGTAGTTTTTATTTCAGTAAACAGTAGTTAGTAGCTACTAGTTCAGTAAACCATAAACAGTAGTTTGTTCAGTACAATACAGTTCAGTAAAACAGTATTTCTCAATATAGTATAGTTCAGTAAGATAATGTTTTTGGTACAGTTTAGCTCAGTAAGCAATATTCAATACAATTCAGTTCAGTAAACAGTAATTCACCGTGCAGTATAGTAAACCGGATTTCAGTAAATTCATTCAGTAAACAAAATCAGTAAGTGGAGACTAGGCATCACCCTACAATTAAATCATGCTACCTTCGTCCACTAAGGGGACATAGTAACAGTATACAGTGAGATCTGGCCATGATCTATAAGGTGTCCTCGATGTATACTTGCCAAGTGACATCCGGGATGCTGATGACTGGCGGGTCAATCAACCACGTGACAGTAATAGTAATAGTACGATGCATGAAACTCAGGGCCTAAGTCTCAAAACAGTATAAAATCGTACCATAGCCTTCATGGATCTTATTCAAAGAAATTTGAAATATTTCATGTTTATCTATGAGGCTCACAATTTTAAATATCATCACCTTTATGGAATTTATAAAATAAATAACATTTTTCAAAAGATCCATAAAGGTGTAATTCACACTTTCTCATACGGTGAAAACAATTTATAAAATAACCACACTGTAAAAATAAAGTTTCATAGCTGTTTCTTTTTCACCATAAAACGTGTACACACGTAATTCCATGTTTTCTTTCCAAAACATGTATTTCAAAGATATTGGAAATCAATTCCAATATTTTCATAATTTGTGGAAAAATAACATATTTTATTTTTCAAATTCAATAAAACCATCACCATAGTTTTCCTCTATAATTACGTGTAGAGACCTTCTAGTCTCAGAATAGTACTTTTCATCATCAATTTACCTTTATGGAAGTTATAAAAATAATTACTTTCATAATTAAGACCATAAAGGTTATATAAGAAATCAAGTGAAAATTTAAGAAGACATTTATAAAATATTCACTTTATGTCATTTTATTTTCCATCTCGTATCACGAGTAATTTACATATCGGGAGAATTTTCGGTAATTTCTTTATCACCAATCTCGAAAATATGAATATTTTAAAAATAGAATTCAATATATTCATGTTTTATGAAAATAATCAATTTCTCGATTTTCATGGTTGGAAATCGGTTCTCGTGAAATAAGTCATTTATTATGATTTTATGTAATTTTCTAAAATTTTTTGGTAGCATAACGACTGCCGATTAACTAGCCTCCCTGCACAAAAAGACAGTTTATATACACAGCCAGCCAATCACCACATGTGATGATCGGGAATTTTTAAGATTTAATATAAATTATTTGAAATTTAATTTGGATAAACGAAAATTCAAGTTAAATAAGAAATGAAAATGGGTATATTTATTTTGGATATGAAGAAATCCAAATTAAAGGAATAAAAATGTTGGTATTTACATATTTATATATTTATATAATTAGAGTATATTAATGTATTTTTATATGTTTTTATATAATTACATATGTATATATATAAAATATGGCATATATTATAAAAAGATATATACTATTTTATATTAAATAAATACATATGTGGATTTTTATACATTTATGTATATATATATACATAAATATATGAAATATATATATATAGTATTTAAATTAAGGTGATATATATATCTATATATTTTTAATGTGGTAAATATATAATTATATCAATATAATTATATATATTATATTTATATTAAAAAAAAGAGAAAAAACCGAAACAGAAACGGGATCGGGATCCTGTTTTCGTTCTCTGTTACAAAACAGAGAAGGGAGCCGACCACCGTTGGCGATAAGGGAGGAGAGAGTGGGTTCGCCGACGAGAGGAGAAGGAAAAGGAGAAGCGACTGGCGACGACCCGAGGCGGAAAGAGGAGAAATCGGAAGTAGAAACCGAAAGGAAAAAGAGAGGAAAGAAAAAAAGGAAAGGGGTGGCGTAGGCGGATTCGGGCACCGCCACCTTCGATGCTGGCAAGGTAAACCAAAGTAAAGGGGGTAACCGGCGGTGAAGGGAGGAAGAGAAAAGAGAGGGAAAAGAGGAGGAAAAGAGGATCGAAACCCATTTCTAGATCCGGCGTCGTCACCGA
Organism: Heritiera fomes; assembly: GCA_032173925.1. Classification (NCBI taxonomy): domain Eukaryota; kingdom Viridiplantae; phylum Streptophyta; class Magnoliopsida; order Malvales; family Malvaceae; genus Heritiera; species Heritiera fomes. The sequence continues at coordinate 19,270,391 of JAPDPM010000009.1, forward strand.
CAATGGGGAAGAATCGAGGCCAGATCCAGCTTCGCCACCACCTCGAATAGCTGTGGAGTGGCTGAACCGTCGGGAAAAGAGGTAGTCGGTGGTCGAACCGGCCAAGCAAAGGTGAACTGGCTGAGGAGTACCGAACCGGTTTGAACTGGAAAGAAGAAAAGAAAAAGAAAAGAAAAAGAAAAAGAAGAAAGAAAACAAAAGAAAAAGAAAAAGAAAAAAAAAGAAAAAGGAAGAAGAAAAAGAAGAAGGAAGAGAAGAAAAATAATATGATAGGAAAACAAATTCAGTAGAATTTATTATTATTTTTACTAAATAATTACGTAAAATTCTAAATTATTGAAACTAGAATTGTAGAATTTTACGAGAATCGAGATGATGGAAATCGGAAGAGATGGATTACGGGCGCGACCTTTGAGAGGAAATCGTCGACTCGAAAAAGGTAAGGGAGACATGTGCAGCCTGTAAGGATATTTGGCACACATGTTTTAATTATGTATTTAATTTTATAAATGCTGTTGTTAATGATTGGTTGAAAAATTGTGGTGATTTATCGGTTGAAATTATAAACTGTATTTTTCATGTAGGAGGCTAGCCAATCGGCTGCCGTTATACTGTCGAAAATTTTTTGAAAATTACCGAAAATCATAATTAATGATTTTATCTCACGACAAACGATTTCCAACCATGAAAATCGAGAAATCGATTAGTTTTCATAAAACATGGATATATTGATGTTTAATTGTAAAATATTCATGTTTTCGAGAATTGTGAAAACAAAACCACCGAAAACTTCTCTCAATGTGTAAATTACACGTAATACGATATGGAAGATGAAGAGCCACAAAGTGAATATTTTATTAACAATTCTTTAAATATTCACTTGAATTCATAAATAACCTTTATGGTTTTAATTGTGAAAATAATTATTTATAGAAATTCCATAAAGGTTAATTAAAGATGAAAAATAATATTTTGAGACTAGAAGGTCTCCACATGTGTTTATAGAGGAAAATATGGTGACAGAATGGTTGAAATTGGAAAATAAATATTTTATTTTTCTATAAATTATAAAAATAATTTATTTGAATTCCGATAACTTTAAAAACCATGTTTTGGAAAGAAAGCACGAAAAAACGTGAGTATATGTTTTACGGTGAAAAAGAAACAGTTATGACATTTTATATTTTACAGTGTGATGATTTTATGATTTTATAAATTGTTTTCACCGTGTGGTAAATGTAATTTATGCCTTTATGAAATATTTTGAAAGATGCTATTTAGTTTATAAATTTCATAAAGGTAATGATATATACATGTGAGCCTTATGGATAAATGTGAAATATTTTAAATTACTGTGTTTAAAATCCATAAAGGCTATGGTACGGTTTTTATACTGTTTTGAGACTTGGCCCCGAGTTTCATGCATCGTACTATTACTGTCACGTGGCTAATTGACCAGCTAGTCATCAACGTCCCGAATTGTCACCTAGCAAGTGTACATCGAGGACATATTATAGATCATGGCCATAGATCTCAGTACTGTTACTGTGTCCCTTAGTGGACGAAGATAGCATGATTTAATTGTAGGGTGTTGCCTAGTCTCACTTACTAATTTCTGTTTACTAAAAGGATTTACTGAATCCTATTTACTATACTGTAACGTACTGTTTACCGTATTGAACTACTGTATTGTTTACTGAGCAAAATCGTACCAAACACTGTTTTACTGAACTGTGCTGTTACTGTTGACTGTTTACTAAAATGGTAGCCACTGATTACTATTTTACTGGACTGAAAGCTACCATTTACTGTTTACTGGATTGAAAGCTACCATTTACTGTTTACTGAATTGAAAGCTACCGTATACTATTTTCTAAATTGGTAGCTACTGTTTACTGTTTACTAGAAATGATTTCATTAAAATTATTTCTAATGTAGAAATAATTAATGAACTAATTATCCAACGGTTTTGGATATTTATAAAATCACTGTACTGAAGTGATAAGAAGTAAACTACGGTTTTTACTACTGTACTGTCATGTGTTTTAAACTGTACTGAAGGAAACAGAAGTAAACCACTGTTTTACTACTGAACTGTCATGTGTTTTAAACCATATTGAAGTGAAGAGAAATAATGGTTTAAACTACGGAAAATGAGTATTAAAGTGTTTTGAGAACAAATTATAAATACTCTCTACAGTTGCTTCTAGGTTACGGGACAAGACAAGTATTTCAAAATACCTGCCTTACTCCATCCACATCCTTAGCTGACTGTAGTATCCTTCCTACATGTGAGCCTAGAGCCCTTCTAGGAAGATTTAAAAGAAAGTGAAAAAGTTTTTCAGTAGATAGGTAGCTGAATATCAAGAGTTGCATATAACTCTCTTACTGAGCCGTGGTTTGCTCACCCCTTAATTTTAACATTTCAAATTTTTGAGGACTGAGAGTCTGATATCTAAGGATTTCGGCTGTGCATTTGGGGACGATGCGACAGCTTGATTTATTAGATGAGGTATGATCATTTATTTTTCGTATTTAGACTTATCTACAGTACTACTTTCTTGTAAATTAAGATAGGGGATGTAATTCATATTATAATTTCATATGAAATTGTTTAAATGTAACTGAAAAGTAAAGTATCGCATATAGCCCAACCGAAAGAAATGTATAGAAAAACGTAGAAAAATGTGGTCTCGGGCTGTGACACTACAATTTTCCAACCAATTATTTTCCACAGCATTTATATAAAATTAATGCATATTTAAAGCATGCATACCGAATATCCTTACAGGCTACACATGCCTCTCTTACCTGTTTCGGGTTGGCGACTTCCTCGTTAAGTCGCACTCGTGGTCCACTTCTCTGATTTCCAATGTCTCAATTCACCGAGTATGGTTTCTACAATTTCCATACTAAATTTAGAATTTTGCACAATTATTCAATAAATAATAATAAAAAAATTATTATTATTAATTTCCTACCATTTTCCTCTTCTTCTTCTTTCTTTTTCTTTTTCCTTTTTTTTTCTTTTCTTTTTCTTTTCTTTTCTGGTTTGAACCGGTTCGGACCAGTTTAGACTGATTCAACCTGGTTCGGCTGGTTCGACTCATCCCGCCGGTTCAGCTTCATCTCGCCGGCATCACCATCGGTTCAGGCCTCTCACAGCTGGCCAAGATGGTGGCGAAGCTGGATCTAGCCTCCTTTTCTCCCCATCGACGGTGACGATGACGGATTTGACGGCAATGGTTTCGGCTTCTTTTTCCCTTCTTTCCTCCTCCCTTTTCCATTTTCCTCTTCATCGCTAATCACCTTTCCTTTCCCCTTACCCTCGTCGATGTCGGGGATGGCATGGCGGTGTCCGGATCGATCGGCACCGCCGTTTTCCTTTTTTTTCCCCTCTCTTTTCCTCTTCAGTTTTCGCCTCGTTTCTTTCCTTTTTCGCTTCGGGCCGTTGCAGGTCACTTCTCCTCTTCTCCCTCGTCTCATTGACAACATCTCTCTCTCCTCTCCCGGTCGACGACATCGGCTCCTTAGCTGGGTTCTCTCCTCTGTTACAACAGAGGAGAAAATGGGGTCGGGTGTCCCGATCCCATTTCTGTTTCTTTTTTTTTAAATTATATTTATAAAATATATTTATAAATATAATATTGGTAATATAAGTATATAAATACATATTTTTGTACTATATATAGATATATATTTTTAACAATATATATCTATACACTTTATCTTAAAATAATATATATTTCTTATATATATTTATATATATACATAAATGTATAATAATATACATATGTATTTATTTATGATATAAAATAGTATATAACTCAATACATAATAATATATACTATATTTCATATATGTACATATGTACTTATATCTAAATATATTTATATAATATAATTATATAAATATATAAGTATACGCATTTTTATTTCTTTAATATTTGGATCTCTTATATCCAAATTTAATTCTTCCATACGAATCCTCAATTCCTTCCCTTCATCAATTACAAAATTCTAAAATATTTTGATTTCATAATTGAATTTATTTATTTTCTTTAGCTCATCTATTTGCATTAAAATTAAATTTTTGGATGATTAATACCGAAAATAGAAAATTAGGGGTTATCACATTCTCCCCACCTTAAGAAAATTCGATCCTCTGAATTTCACTTAAATTAGAAAGGTGGCACCGTTCTGTATACTTATAGTTCTTGTCTTCTAAATCATCTTTTACATAGTACTGCCGGCATACTTTTAAAATTAGAATCATTTTTAGACTTCTACATATCGTCTTTCACCATATATTTATACTCCTTAGAAATTCTTATCACTTTGGGAATTATCACTTTCATCTCTTTTCACATAGTAGCTGTTTCACACTATTTATCATCCGTTTCTTTCATTTGGTGCCAAGTCGATAAAGTTTGGTAACTATCATTTACCGATTTAAATCAATAGTATGTAATTGTCCCAGTAGCTTTCAAATCTCGTGCATCCGCTCTCTCAACATATATTCGAGCGTTTCCATACTACGTTCAGATATTTACATCAGTACGGAGCGATGCTGTCAATAAATTTGGAATCTGAAGGCCTTTTGCTATTTCCCATAAGCATATAGCAAATCCGAGATTCCCATCACATGTAATGCTCACTGAAACTTCACATACATTCTCACCATTTCATATTTATCTCTCAACTATGGCAACTAGAGAAATCTAGGAGTCTGGTAATGGAAAAGTGATTCCATTTAAGCAATCAGTCTTTGATCACATCCATATCATCATATCTCTTTTGGACTCTTTGTTATTCCTCAATGCTCATTTTCACATCTATTTCATCGAGGCTGAATCTTATTGTAGACCTTACTGTTAATTATCTCTTACAATAAATGAAGTACTTGGCAATCATTTTCTCTCAATATCTCTTTTGATGTTGTATTGTCATTACATCTCTTATTCTTATTGTATATTCAATATCACTTAGGTTTTTGAATATACCTGAACATGAAATCTTTTCTTAATTTAGATTCCATAGGTGACTAATAAAATCAGTAATTTTGTCACCATGTTATTCATACAATTCAACCATTCCGAGGTGTGTGTATATATATCAATTTTTTTTCCATTTACATAGCTGGCAGTAAATCATATAATTTATCTATTTACTCTTTTGAGTATCATTATATTTCATCTGTTGAGTTTGACTAGATCTTACATCTAACCATAATCATGTGATAACCACAAGAAATCACTTTCAGTCTTAAAATTGGGAACCGCTTCATATTCGTGTTCCCTCATCATCATGTACTTATCTTTTTATTACATTTTCTTCTTGTCATTCTCATCATTTTAGTCAGCTTTTCTCATGTGGTATAGTACTCCACTATTAAAATCTTTTAACATTTTGAATACCATATCTACACTTATTCATCCACCGACCTTAACCTCTTTAACTATCAGTCATATCTGTAGAGCAGTTAACCCCATCACTCTTCTATAGACTGGCAATAGTATCTAGCTAGACCCAGTAACTTTTATATCTCAATCATTATCTCTCCATCATATACAGATCCTCTATCACTCTATCATTTGAGATCATATGTCTCAAAAGAGATATTGTCTAGCCAAATCTCCTATTTGCCAATCTTAACATATAGTTCACAGTCTTTGAGAGTCTGGAGGGTCATACTAAGTGCTGCTCATGTTTCATTAATGTTTTAGACCATATTGGTATCTCATCATTTTATTCATGTATGGTTTAGATACCTCATTCACTAGGTTTACATACCCCACATGGTATTTCATTAATCTTGTAAACCTCAATATGAACTCGTAATTATTATATCGAGTTCTAATTATTTTCTTATGGACATCAGTTTCCAGCTTTTCATCTAGTGATGCCTTGTACAGAGATTGGTCTTATAAACTTCTTATACCTCTTTTGATTAAATCAAATAAGGCATCAATTCCATATAGATGAATATTCGTTCTTAATAAGAACTTATTAATTAATAGGAATTTAATACCTCATTTAATTCATCCTCAAATTATGTCATCTATATTTCCATCAATGACACTTATACAAGTGAATTCATTATCACAAATTTTCTTTCGGAGTTGTTTCTTAAGCTTTTTGGATTCTTCTATATTCTTCGATATAAGCTTAAAAATAAATTCCTTATCAATAATCGAGTCAATATTAACCCGATCTCTCAAAGTTATATTACTCTGAAAAATTTCTTAGGAATCTCCTTCGATACTTTTTAATCACAATTCTCATACCATTTTGGACAATTTGTCTCTATGTCCTACAATTCCACTTATGTTCTCGAGGCCGAGACATTTACTATTAAAATCATTTGACACATACTCCACCTTGATTCACTTATTTGCTCATATTCACAGCATCATCTTAATTTGTATGCTGTATCCGTTGTAACTATTTAGTTAACACATTTTACAGCTAACCGATTTATTACTGTAACTCATTTTAAAGTCATTTTCATTTAATGAACTCAGGTTAGCTGTCATCTTCCTCATCTCTTACAGTCATTTTACTTTTCTTATACATATTCTCCAACTTTACAATGTTCCATATAGTACATCATTCTTGTAAACATATTTCAGAACGTAGACAAGTACTACAACCAAGTACTGTTTCCGAGAGAGCCTATACAATGAAGATGGATTTCAACTAGTGTGATCTGCAGATGTTAAATTAAGAGGTGAGCAATCCACGGCTCAGTAAGTAGCTTAAATAAATACAGACTAGGCTCATGTCATAAAATATGATCATACATGCAAGTACCATATAAAATATCATGTATGCACTCTGACATGAATTGCTACTCACATATAATCTACAACAGATTGTATAGGCTTGTTCAACTTTTTCCTCATATCTTTAACTCGCACAATTTCATCCTTTTCATTACTTTCATCGAATGGTTAAGCATAAAGTGACTAACCATTTCAAATAGCACATGATGCTATAGCATAATACAAATAAAGTTCAACAGCTATTCCGACTCACTGTCATATGTATAATATCCATCCTAACTAGTGATGGATACAACGTCACAAGATCATAATCGTTTTATCCATTTTTTCTTTTTAGCATATGATCTCCAATGATTTATCGGTACTCGTGTAGCACTTAGTTCTCAAAGGACTCTAGAGGTGGCTCCCACAGTTCCGAAGAAATCTGTGTAGCACGTAGTTCCTTTGAGTTCTCTAGAGGTGGCTCACACGGTCCAAAAAGAATGGGCCTTACTCAGATTTGCCTCTTTGGCGCATGCTTTCTAATAGTTCATAGGTACTCATGTAGCACTTAGCTCTCAAAGGACTCTAGAGGTGGCTCCCACAGTTTCGAAGAAATCTGCGTAGCATGTAGTTCCTTTGAGTTCTCTAGAGGTGGCTCACACAGTCCCAACAAGAATGGGTCTTATTCAAATTTGCCTCTTTGACGCATGCTTTCTAATAGTTCATAGGTACTCATGCAGCACTTAGCTCTCAAAGGACTCTAGAGGTGGCTCCCACAGTTCTGAAGAAATCTGCATAGCACGTAGTTCCTTTGAGTTCTCTAGAGGTGGCTCATATGGTCAAAAAAGAATGGGTCTTACTCAGATTTTCTTCTTTGGCGCATGCTTTCTAATAGTTCATCGGTACTCGTGTAGCACTTAGCTCTCAATGGGCTCTAGAGGTGGCTCCCACAGTTCCAAAGAAATATGCGTAGCACGTAGTTCCTTTGAGTTCTCTAGAGGTGGCTCACACGGTCCAAAAAGAATGGGTTTTACTCGGATTTACTTCTTTGGCGCATGCTTTCTAATAGTTCATCGGTACTCCTGTAGCACTTAGCTCTCAAAGGACTTTAGAGGTAGCTCCTACAGTTCCAAAGAAATCTGCGTAGCACGTAGTTCCTTTGAGTTCTCTAAAGGTGGCTCACACGGTCCAAAAGAATGGGTTTTATTCAGTTGCCACTTTGGCGCATAATTTCTAGTAGTAATGTTCTAAAAATCATTCAAGTCCTCGAGTCACATATATACATTAGTTGTCATACAATTCCATTATCCTAATTTCGATGAATACAACTAGGTGCTATTCGAGGTTCATAAGTTCAACATTGTGAGCTATATCTTTTGTACACCAATTCACATATACATTCTCAAAGTATCGCAATATATTATCATGCTCACTTGGTGCGACTTAAATAAATCACATGCATTTCTCATGATGTAGGCAACTACGTTTTATACAAGTTTATATGCTGAATGAGCAGAAACAAGTCATAACACATAACGCACAAGTCACAAATAAGGTTTCATTCCAGACGAACACTATTCATGATTACATCAAGTCAAACTTGTATCATACCAAAACTTACCCTCATAGTCTTTTCCGTGATATTTCACCAAACTTGATATGAAATTAGATAATTATTGAATAAAGATTCTTTCATCTCTTACGAGATGATACTAGTAAGGTTTATTTAACCCACTTACCTTATACCCTTAGCGAGTATCTTCCTCGATCCTCCGAATTGGAAATTCACTCCTCCGCTCTAGTCAAAGTCACTACAATCATTCTAATAGTGTCTCAATCATTTACTCATATCATGCTAAATACTGAACTTAAGGCGCATAATTTAAAACTACACACATATATTCAGGCTTGATATTATGCCTATAATTAAGATCTCATTATTACTCTGAAGAGTATATATATATATATATATATATATATATATTCATCCTTATATATATTAATCTTTAATCGGGATTTAATCCTTACCTTAAAATTTCCCTTAGTTGATTTAGTACCAAACATTCACCTTAATGTTTCCAAATCAGTTCCTACACCAAAGTTTCATTCCTCAATTTCTTATTTAATAGTACTTGGATATCAGTAAGTACCCAATATATTCATATTGCATCAAAGTGCAACTATTTAATTTAAAACCTATTTGTTCATCCTCATCGAACTCATGGTATATACATTTACATCTCTTTATACCTAAATGCATATATGTGTAAAAATAAATGATCGCATTTTATTCTTCATCCTTATGCCCATGGAATCTATATATAAATATATAAATATATATTTATGTTATACACCATCCTATCCATGTTTATGCACTCATACACATATAGGCATTTTCCAAACATATTATATTAAATTGTATACTTAAAATTATACAACCTTTTGTTGTATTATGCCCTTAGAACCATTCATTAGATGATTGACTTTGGCATTTTTTTATGTATCATGACCTTTTATTTATTATAGTTCATTATTATATTTGTCTTATAACTACATAATGTAATCTTATATGATAATGTCCTTAGAATAGTAATAACACACTATTCTTAAAATATCCCTAGTCAAGTATTATTGTGAACAAGGATAACAATGATACGATAAGACTAGTATGTGGTTGACTGATGACCATTGTCATGGATATAGGATATCAAGTCATCACATAGGTACATGTTAGAGAACTATGTACTAGATCGACCCTCCATGAGAACGCTACATGGATTGTTATATGAGTGTCATAAGCGATTCTCATAGTGATGATGGTGTATGTGATCCTTTGACTTGAGATCATCAGAGATCCCAACATAGAGAATTGCATACTTTAATGCTGCTAGATGTCATTCGTAACAGGATGGACTATAAAGGTAGTAATTGGGTATGCCATGATCTATGTAGAGGGATGTTGAGTGATCAAGATAGGATTTATCCTTCTTATATAACAAGAGTGATGTCTTGGGCCCTTTGATAGAGTGAGACTAAGAAATGCATGGTCGTGCTCGAATAAGTCAAGATGAGATATTGATTTTATTTGTTTAATTAGTCTACTCAGGAATCAAGAAACGCTGATTAGACTATACAAGTGTGACACATTCCATGACTTGTGTCTAATCAAGACATCAAAGGATAAAGGGATTAGACTACACGGTAACATCTATCACGAGTAAGGTTATGTCGAGTCATTGACATTCTCGTTACATGGGTAGCAATGATGTGTTGCTAGATACCGCTCATTGCCTGTGACAATTTTGTCATTGCCATTGTTTTGAGAACCTATTGGGTCGCACACCTAGAACGGATCAATGAGGAGCATAATTAATCCTATTTTGAATTGGATTAAGGATATAATTAATCCTATTCTGAATTGGATTAAGGATATAACTAATCCTATTCTAAGTAGGATTAGAGTTTTGTTTGACAGTAAATTTTAGGGTAAAATTTACTGCCTATAAAAGGATGTTTTGTGTTTTCTAAAATAGAGCCGCACAATTAAACAGAAAAACAAAAATATTCTTTTTAATCGAAGCTAGCAATTCGGTTATAAGGAATCAAAAACGCTCTTTAAGGCTTCTGATCGTGAGACGTTCAAGAGTCGTGAGATCCGTTCGTGTGGATACCATAGAGGCAGGATCGAAAAGTTGTTGCTTGTGACTCGACCAACGACAGAAAATCAGAGAAAACGTTAGGTAAAATCTCGAAACCCTAATCAGGCAACTCTCCGAATCGATCCTGGTGGAGGCCGAATGATTTAAATTTTGCGGCCCTTGGGAACCCCGCAGTCAGGGTCATAATTCTTTTCAAATGTGCCTCATTAATAAAACTAAAAGTTGAAATTGCATTACACTTGTTTGTATAACACGATGGTTGTTGTTTGAGCATGGTGCATAGTTATAGCCCCTAGCCCAATATGATTGTATTTTGGTGGTTGTAAATTTTAATAAATACGACCTGTGTGTCGTGCCTTGTTCTTGAAATTCTAGTTGTACATTCTTTTCTCATCTTACTCCCCTCGAATGTAACTCGAGGTTTCTCTTAAACTATGTAATTGTAACATAGTATAGGGTTAGAATTTAGCTAAGTATGAGTTGATGGTGATCAACACTAATGGAGATGACAACCATGCAAAGGATGACCAAAGAGGCACTTGGAGAAGATGCTATTACCCTTAGGTTAACCCTTAGGGTTTCTCATTGGCTTGGGAAATCCATTTAGTTTGGGCTATAACTATGTCACGTTTATTTTATTGCTTAATTGCATGAGATGCATGGTTTATTTTGTATGTTTATGATATGAAAATCATATGATAATTTTAGAAAAGTACAATTGGTGAGATCTTAATCAATAAACTAAGAAAAATCCCTCAAATTAAATTAAGTCAATAATAGATGCCTACCAATGAATAGCACTCGTCAAGGCTAGAATCGATTTTGTTATGTTTGCCAAAGCAAAATATCATATCTATCTTAGTAAGACGCGATGGGATAATAGTGATATCCAAAGGCTATAAATTGGGTTGACTTAACTAGATTTCCTCAATAGGATTGGGAATTTAGAGGCATAAAGTTAGGCTTCCATTCATGAGATGAATTAGAACAAGTGTTGTTCACCCAACTATCCAAGAGTTACATGAGATGTAATTGGTAAGTGTTGCCTACCTAAATAGCCAAATCTTGGGCGATTAGCCAAAGCTAACTCTAGATAAGGTGAAATATGGATCTTGGCCCACTAGAGAAATTATGTGATAATTTTTCCGAATTAATAGTGAGGGTTGTTGATTCGATAAAAATAGTGGGAGCATCATTTAATAAATATTTAATTAAATGAATGCATTCATGATACTTATATTTTGCATATTTCTGTTGTAGATTACCATGGCATCAAACACAAATAACACACTTTCACTGCGATCTGTCCTTGAGAAGGACAAGTTGAATGGGACAAACTTCCTGGATTGGTACAGGAACCTGAGGATAGTCCTCAAGCAAGAAAAGAAGTTGTATGTCCTTGAGATTCCCTTACCTGATGAACCACCCGCTAATGCTCCAAAGGTAGAAAGAGATGCTTATAAGAAGCATCAAGATGATGCATTGGATGTTAGTTGCCTTATGCTTGCCTCCATGAATCTTGAGCTTCAAAAGCAACATGAGGAAATGGATGCATTCGATATGAGCGAGCATCTCAAGCAACTCTATCAAGAGGAAGCTAGGCAAGAAAGGTATAATGTCTCTAAGGCATTGTTTCAGTGTAGGATGGCAGAGGGGACTCTCGTTGGTACTCATGTGCTCAAGATGATTGGGTACATTGAAAACCTTAAAAGATTGGGATTTCCTTTGGGCCAAGAGTTGGCCACTGATGTGATTCTGCAATCGTTGCCAGACAGCTACAGTCAATTTGTTGTTAATTACAACATGAATGAAATTGACAAGACTCTGCCACAGTTACTTAGCATGTTGAAAACAGCTGAATCCAACATGAAAAAGGCCAAGCCCAAAGATGTCTTAATAGTTAAGAAAGCTAAGGGCAGGGCTAATGCAAAGGGCAAGAAAAAGGGTAATAAAGCCAATGGCAAGTTCAAGCCCAATGATACTGCACTAAAGCCAAGAGGTGGGGTTACCAAAGAAGGGAAATGCTTCCATTGCGGTGAGACCGGACATTGGAAGAGGAACTGCAACAAATACCTGGAAGAGCTAAAGAAGAAGAGAGGAAGTGAGAATTCCACTTTAGGTATTTATGTTATAGAAGTTAATCTATCTACTTCTTCATCATGGGTATTAGATACTGGATGTGGTTCTCACATTTGTGTAAATGTGCAGGAACTCAAAAGGAGTAGATTGTTGACTAAGGGCGAGGTCGACCTACTCGTGGGAAATGGAGCAAGGGTTGCTGCATTAGCTGTAGGAACTTATATTTTGACATTGCCCACAGGGCTTGTTTTAGAATTAGATGATTGTTATTATGTTCCTTCCATCACTAAAAACATTATTTCTATTTCTTGTTTGGACAAGAATGGTTTTTCATTTATAATAAAGGACAACTGTTGCTCCATTTATTTAGATGATATCTTTTATGGTAGTGCACAACTAATTAATGGTCTTTACATTCTAAATCTTGATATGCCTATTTATAACATAAATGCTAAAAGGATTAAATCTAATGATCAAAATCCAACATATCTCTGGCATTGTCGCTTGGGACACATAAATGGGAATCACATTTCCAAACTCCATAAAGATGGAATTTTGGACTCATTTGATTTTGAATCGTATGAGACATGTGAATCTTGTTTGATGGGTAAGATGACTAAAGCCCCTTTCAAAGGACATAGTGAAAGGGCAAGTGATTTAATGGGCTTAGTACATACAGATGTATATGGTCCTTTAAACACACAGGCCAGAGGTGGGTTTATGTACTTTATTACATTTACTGATGATTTCAGTAGATATGGCTATGTGTATCTTATGAGACACAAGTCAGAATCTTTTGAAAAGTTCAAAGAATTCAAGAATGAAGTACAAAACCAACTTGGCAAGAGCATTAAGGCACTTCGATCAGATCGAGGTGGTGAATACTTAAGCCAAGAATTTTATGACTATCTTAAAGAGTGTGGGATTGTCTCACAACTCACTCCTCCAAGTACACCACAATGGAATGGTGTATCTGAAAGGAGAAACCGAACTTTATTAGATATGGTTCGATCAATGATGAGTCATACAGATCTTCCAGAATCCTTTTGGGGACATGCATTAGAAACAGCTGCTTTTACACTGAACCGTGTTCCATCTAAATCGGTTCCAAAGATACCATATGAGATATGGACTGGTAAACGTCCCAGTATGTCTTTTATGAAGATTTGGGGTTGTGAGGCTTATGTAAGACGTCAAGTCTCTAACAAACTTGCACCTAAATCTGATAAGTGCTATTTTGTGGGATATCCTAAACTAACTAAAGGATATTATTTTTACAATCCCACTGAGCACAAAGTGTTTGTAGCTCGAACAGGTGTCTTTCTAGAAAGAGAATTCATTTCTAGAAGAACTAGTGGGAGAAAAGTAGAACTTGAAGAAATTCAAAAGCTACAAGATAGCACACACGATGTTGAGATGGAGCTTGAGCAAGCACCACAAGTTGTTGTCGAACCAGAACCACAAGCTGTTGTAGAGCAACCGCCTGCTCAAGAGACACAAGCCTTGCGTAGATCAGTTAGAACACATCGTGAGCCACAGAGATATGGATTTCTAATGACTTAGAATGGTGATGTATTGCTCATGGACCAAGATGAGCCTACTACCTATCAAGAGGTTATTATAGGGCCAGACTCTGAGAAATGGCTTGAAGCCATGAGATCTGAAATGGAATCCATGTATGCCAACCAAGTTTGGACCTTGGTTGACTTACCCGAAAGGATAAAACCTATAGGGTGTAAATGGGTTTTTAAGAAGAAAACCGACATGGAAGGAAATGTTCATACCTATAAAGGGCGATTGGTTGCTAAAGGTTTTAAACAAATTCATGGTATTGACTATGATGAAACTTTTTCACCAGTCGCGATGATCAAATCCATTAGGATCTTGCTTGCGATAGCTGCATACCATGATTATGAAATCTGGCAAATGGACGTCAAGACTGCTTTTCTTAATGGAAAGCTACTCGAGGATGTGTACATGACACAACCTGAGGGTTTTGTTGATCCAAAAAATGCTGGAAAGGTTTGTAAGCTGCAACGTTCTATTTATGGACTAAAGCATGCTTCTCGAAGTTGGAATCTTCGTTTTGATGATGCAATCAAAGAGTTTGGTTTCATCAAGAACGAAGATGAACCTTGTGTCTACAAGAAGGTCAGTGGGAGCACTATTGTCTTCCTGCTGTTGTATGTAGATGACATACTACTCATTGGGAATGACATCCCTACCCTTCAGTCTGTAAAGACTTGGTTAGGGACTTGCTTTTCAATGAAGGACTTGGGCAAAGCTACCTATGTACTGGGTATAAAGATCTATAGAGATAAATCAAGGAAATTAATTGGCCTAAGTCAAAGTGCATACATAGATAAAGTGCTAAAGAGGTTTAGCATGCAGGATTCCAAGAAAGGATTCTTACCTATGACACATGGCATTACTCTCTCAAAAGAACAGTGTCCTACAACACAAGAAGAGAGAGAACGTATGAGTAAAGTTCCATATGCATCTGCTATTGGATCCATTATGTATGCCATGTTATGCACACGTCCCGATGTCTCGTATGCCTTGAGCATGACGAGTAGATATCAAGTTGATCCTGGTGAACGTCACTGGATCACTGTCAAGAATATTCTTAAGTACTTGAGAAAGACTAAGGATACATTCTTGATATATGGAGGTGAGGAAGAGCTCATTGTAACAGGTTACACTGATGCTAGCTTCCAAACTGATAAAGATGACTATAGATCGCAGTTTGGTTATGTGTTTTGCCTTAATGGTGGTGCTATGAGCTGGAAGAGTTCAAAGCAGGCGACAGTGGTCGATTCTACAATAGAGGCTGAGTATATAGCTGCCTCTGAAGCTGCTAAAGAGGCTGTTTGGATCAGGAAGTTCATTACTGAGCTTGAAGTTATTCCTAGCATTATAGATCCGATTGAGCTCTATTGTGACAACAATGGAGCCATCGCACAAGCTAAGGAACCTAGATCTCACCAACGATCCAAACATATACTATGGCGCTTCCATCTCATTCGAGATATCATTGAGAGAGGAGATGTGAGGATATGCAAAGTACCAACTGACGATAACATCGCCGACCCACTAACGAAGCCTTTGACGCAGCAGAGACATGATCGTCACACTAGGTCACTAGGTATTAAATACATGAGTGAATGGTCTTAGTG
The DNA here is from genome assembly GCA_032173925.1 of Heritiera fomes. Taxonomy (NCBI): domain Eukaryota; kingdom Viridiplantae; phylum Streptophyta; class Magnoliopsida; order Malvales; family Malvaceae; genus Heritiera; species Heritiera fomes. Next base: position 19,286,071 of record JAPDPM010000009.1, read on the forward strand.
CAAGTGGGAGATTGTTGGATTATGCCCTTAGAACCATTCATTAGATGATTGAGTTTGGCATTTTTTTATGTATCATGACCTTTTATTTATTATAGTTCATTATTATATTTGTCTTATAACTCCGTAATGTAATCTTATATGATAATGTCCTTAGAATAGTAATAACACACTATTCTTAAAATATCCCTAGCCAAGTATTATTGTGAACAAGAATAACAATGATACGATAAGACTAGTATGTGGTTGACTGATGACCATTGTCATGGATATAGGATATCAAGTCATCATATAGGTACATGTTAGAGAACTATGTACTGGATCGAACCTCCATGAGAACGCTACATGGATTGTTATATGAGTGTCATAAGTGATTCTCATAGTGATGATGGTGTATGTGATCCTTTGACTTGAGATCATCAGAGATCCCAACATAGAGAATTGCATACTTTAATGCTGCTAGATGTCATTCGTAACAGGATGGACTATAAAGGTAGTAATTGGGTATGCCTTGATCTATGTAGAGGGATGTTGAGTGATCAAGATAGGATTTATCCCTCTTATATAACAAGAGTGATGTCTTGGGCCCTTCGATAGAGTGAGACTAAGAAATGCATGACCGTACTCGAATAAGTCAATATGAGATATTGATTTTATTTGTTTAATTAGTCTACTCAGGAATCAAGAAACGCTGATTAGACTATACAAGTGTGACACATTCCATGACTTGTGTCTAATCAAGACATCAAAGGATAAAGGGATTAGACTACATGGTAACATCTATCACGAGTAAGGTTATGTCGAGTCATTGACATTCTCGTTACATGGGTAGCAATGATGTGTTGCTAGATACAACTCATTGCCTGTGACAATTTTGTCATTGCCATTGTTTTGAGAACCTATTGGGTCGCACACTTAGAATGGATCAATGAGGAGCTTAATTAATCCTATTCTGAATTGGATTAAGGATATAACTAATCCTATTTTGAATTGGATTAAGGATATAACTAATCCTATTCTAAGTAGGATTAGAGTTCTGTTTGACAGGAAATTTTAGGGTAAAATTTACTGCCTATAAAAGGATGTTTTGTGTTTTCTAAAATAGAGTCGCACAATTAAACAGAAAAACAAAAATATTCTTTTTAATCGAAGCTAGAAATTCGGTTATAAGGAATCAAAAATGCTCTTTAAGGCTTCTGATCGTGAGACGTTCAAGAGTCGTGAGATCCGTTCGTGTGGATACCATAGAGGCAGGAACGAAAAGTTGTTGCTTGTGACTCGACAAACGACAGAAAATCAGAGAAAACGTTTGGTAAAATCTCGAAGCCTGAACCTAATCAGGCAACTCTCCGAATCGATCCTAGTGGAGGTCGAATGATTTGAATTTAGCTGCGTGTTTGTTTCGGTTTCCTTCACCTTTTTACATTAGAACTTTGTCCCTACTCTTAAAATTTACCTTCAAAACTGTGCCTCAACTCTTTGCTTGGCCGGCAATTATTTTGGTTGTGGTTGCCCTTTTAAACCTTTCAATCTCAAGATAGTAGCAACCTTTCTGGTTTGGCCCCAACTCAGCCTCTTGGTTGGCTACTATATTCAACCCTTATTTAAGCCCTGAAGTTAGTCCTCAAGGACTCTCAAGAGCAGCACTTAAAGCTGCCATGAAAACTACCTTATAGCTACCCCTCGGTCTGTTCCATTTTCAGCCCAAAATGTGCTTTGTTTCACGCCTCCATAACAGCGCCTTAAGACCCTTATTTCACATGCACATCAGCCCTTGATCACCGATTCAACTACAGCCTTGCATCACTACCATAAGTGGCCACAACCTCGTCTAACACAGCCACAATTAATGGCCCTAGACAGCCATTGTCTAACAAAACACAATAGCAGCAGAAATCATCTTCCGTTGAGCCCTTGATACAAATTGCGTTTACAAAAATGACTACCCAAAAACCAGCTCCTGTTTTGGCATCAAAGCTATACAACATGATTTTTTACTGTAGCTTTAATTTCTCTCCCAAGTTGCCTCTTGTCCTTTTACCCTTGCTGTCGAACCCTCTTTCTCTCTCCCTAACAATTCCTTTCTCCTTCGATTTCAGCTCATTTCCCCTAGTTTCTTTTTCCTTCTTTTCTTGCCTGAATGGCTGCAGCTCTTTTTCGTTCTCTTTCGACTTGTTGCAGAAAACCTCTCTTCTACTACACTTTCTCACCAACTCACATTGTTTTTTTCTCTTTCTTTTTGACACTCTACCCTAAATTTCCTTTTTCTTTTGCTTTTGGTCTGACTTTGGCAGAGGCTCCCTCTACTTTGCTTAAGTTTGTAGTTTTCCTGCTCCCACGTTAGTGGGGGTAGGTAAGAGGAGCAATCGAGTGGCTTCCAAAGGAAGCCAATCCTGATTTTTTTTTATTTTACATATATATAATCTATCTTACCTGATTTTTAATATACATATATATAAATATATATTTCTTTTCATACAAATATATATACAAATTAGTAAGTCTTATATGCTATAGGTTTATATATATATATATATCCTTAATATACTCTTGCACATTACATTTAATTTAATGTATTTGTATTATTTATTTATTTAAGTGAATATATATATATTTACATATATTTATTTGTCCTTTAATTTTCTATGCATTTAGATTTTGTAAGCACATTTATATAATTTATTAGGTTTCTTCCCAATGTGCAAAATATTACTTATTTTCCTTATTAACTCAGTATATATATATTTATATATCTTGAATTTTATTTATCTAAATCCAAAATATATATATATATATATATATTAATCATTTAGTATAAAATGCACTACACCCACATCTCTGGTTTCATTACTCAATAATAGTATTTATTATTATTTTGAAGTACATTTGACACTAAGTTCATTAAATTTCTTTATTTATTTACAGACTTAGTACGAAAATTTACAGTCTTCACAGATATATATATATAAATATATATATATATATATATATATATATATATATAAAGATGTTTTAAGCCTAAAAGTCATCATCTTCATTAAGTTGCCATCCATGAGAATAAGAAGAGAAAAAATTTAAGCTTTCATTATTTTAGACAGAGAAAGTGAAGAAAACCCTAGTGGAACAACCTAAATGAAAACCACCCTAAAGAAAAGTTGTTCTATTCGACAAACCTTACCAGATATTGTAATTTGGACCATTGGAGAAGTCATTTGGATGGTAAGAACCAAGACTAAAGTTTTGCCCACTAAGGTATATTGGGAGAAAATTCAGTTTTGATTCAATTTGGTACAAATTGATGATAGAATGATAAGAAACATGATTTTGAAGTCAAAATTTGAAGATAGTAATTTGTATAGTGATGCTATGTTTTTGGCCTCAATGGGAACCTAGGGTTTGGATGGTCAAAACTTTATAAAAATAATATAGGACAATGTTTTAATGATGAGGAACACGTTTGTGAAGTCAGAACTGAAAACCAATAAGTTGCAATTTCTGTCCCGGTAAAAGTAGACCAAAAATATTGTTATATTAGAAAATTAAGAAGACCTTTAAGTTTACTACAGATTCTGTAAAAGGAGTACAGATGATTAACTGTGTTTGAACTATTTTCTGTAGCTCCGAAGTAAATTGGGAGGTGTTGGAAGAGTAGGCAAATATAAGCTTGTCTACTTGTGCCTTTGTAATTAATTTGGCTATACTTGATTGCATTGATATTGTATCGGTAAGAGACATATATAACGAAACATAATGATATCATGATTGCATTTCGATTTGTGTTTGGGTTTAATGAAAAGGAAATGAAGTTTGATTGTTTAACGTTTTACATGGTTTTCAATTTAGTAATAAAATGAAGTTTCAAAAATGATTGGATTTTTCAGGAGTGTTACATCTGAATGATAATGATTTGATTGATGATTTTAAAGAATTGCTTATAGCTTGTGGAATTATGGAAATGAATTGGATTGATCTAATTTGATTTCCATTACTTTGAATATGTAGGAGGTTTCAAATAGAGAAACGTTATGCTACCAAATTTTTATAAATGATTTGATTCGATTTAACAAGTGTTATGATCTTCTAAACAAGTACTTGAACAATAAGTTTAGTATCGATTTAAGAGGAACTGTTTTGAAAGTATTTGATCTGATTGATATGAGTGAAGCTTAAGTTTGCAATAAGTTTAGTACTGGCTTTAAGGACACGTTCTGAAAGTATTAGACCTGATTGATACAACTGGAATATACATTTGAAAGGTATAAGTTTTGTACTATTAAAGGTATTTGAAGGTGACTAGTTTGTATCGCAAACAATGTTTGGAAGTATATGATTGTTTGAATGAAATTATCGCAAGTGTACGTAAGGTATCGAAAAGCTTTGGTTAACCTATACAACAGTATTTGATAGAAAGTGAACTGTTCACATTGTGAAATCCCCAATTTCATGTAAATTTCCCATAATTGTATAGCATTCCAGCTGAAAGGAATTAAATAAATATGAAGATCTGATGTATAAATGCTATATGAGACATATCTGGAATAAATGGAATTGATAGTCAAATTATCAAAGCATTAAGTGGTTAATGGCTAAGATGAGATGATGATAAACATAAATGTTAGAATTTTAATGTAATTGAAAGATATATGTGGCATATGGAAGAAAGAAGACCAATTATTAAATGGTCAAATTGTCAAAGGGTCAAGGAATTACGGCTGACATGAAGTAATGGATAAATACATATTAATGGCATATAATGCCATCTTTTCTAGCAAAAAGGGCCGACAGCCATTGCTCTTCCTCTGAAATTCTCTAAGTTTTCCTTCCTTATTCACCTTGACAAACTCCCATGTTCACTCATCAAATCATTAAACTTCAGTAATGAAAAGTGTTCCTCATCAATAGCTTTAGCCATACATGTGATTTGGTGAATTGACTTCAAGTAATTGAGGAGATCGTATTGCTGTCAAATTTGGTAATTGACAAAGGTAATGGTATAAGTTGATTTTCTCAATTTAGTTGTGATTGGGAGTCATATTGAGTTGGTATAACATGTCTATGGTGGTTTCTTAAAGGTTTGAAATTGTGATGAAAATTACAGCTTTGAAGAAGTGAAAGGAAAGAGTTGATGCAACCAAGCGATTACGTGATTTGGTGTATTTGAGGTAAGGAATATATGTAACGGATGTAGGGTGACTATGTCCGCATGTTTTTAAATGTTTTGGGATGAAACAAAAGTTGGTTGAAGTACAGGAAATGTCAATTTCAGGTTTTTCCCCAGTTACGATTTGGCTCGGGGCAGCCGACTGCCTTAAATAGCAACCGACTGCCTTAAATAGCAACCGACCGCCATAAATAGCAACCGATCGAGTAGAAATAACCGTGACGTAACTTTTTTCGAAACCGACATGGAGCAGCCGACTGCCCTTTATAGCAGTCGACTGCCTTTTTTTCAGAAGGATTTTGTTTGCAAACCAGTCGACCGCTAAAGAGCCAGTCGACTGCATTTTCTCGGAAAACATTCTATTAGCGGACTAGTCAACTGCCCTAAGTATATCCGAAATTTTAAATATTTTAAATGTAAAAATAAAATAAATTTATAAAATTTATTTATGCTATAGCAGTCGACTACCCTAACCCTTTGAAAATAATAAATTTTGATTTATTTTTATAAATGTATTTGGATTATCATTAAAGTACATAAGAAGGTTTACGAATGATAATGGTTTTCCAAGAAGTAATTTTACTACCCAAGGTTTTGAGATGGGTGACTCCTTTGGTGATCATGCATATTGCTTGTTATTTGTACTTGGCTGAGGAACCTTAGTCCGGTCCTCAGTGCCACAGATGTCACCTGACTAGTGTTCACTGTGGTCTATAGACGATGGCCATATGTCTCTTATGTGTTTTGGCTTAGGGGAGGATCCCTAGCCCATGCGTGGGTACGCCACTTATTTGATATCTCTTGGGATTATCCCTTACGGGATATATATGCTGAATCCTTGATGAGATTTATTTGGTGCATGATTCTATTGGAAGTTAATCATCTCCTATCTATTTGAAAGTATGTGAAAGTATTTGAAAGTATATAAAAGTATTTGAAGTTAATAGTATTTGTACATGTGATTTCAAGTGAATTAAAGGAAATCGAAAGTATTGGAGTTATTTGATGTTATGTGTATATGATATTTGAAGAAATTATATGATATATGCTTTATAATGATTTTACATGACATTATAGAGCCAAGCAGGAAAACTGCATATAGTGGCATAATACGCTCTTTTATATATATTTCTTACTAAGCGTAAACTCACTCCTTTACAATCATTTTTTTATCCAGATTATTTGCAGTAAATTTCACTTTTGGTAGAGGAGCGTATAATTTGGATTATACGGTATTCCTTTGAGGCGCGCTTTCTATTCCTGGAAGGTATATACATTTTGTTATGTAATTCAGACTATAGCATGGTACAGTGATATATATTAGACATGATGTGGATGTATATTGTTAAAGAGATTAGTATGTAATCATATGAGAGTTTGAAACCTATGTGTAAGACGATCCTGTATATGTATGAGAAATATCTTGTTATCAAAAATAGCATCTTCATGTCAAACAATGGAGTATAAGATATAAGAAAGAAGAAGACTGCATCGTTAAACAGCCTAACCAAACCTTATGGGAAAGAAAAAGTTAGTTGGTATTTGTCTTAAAAAGGGAAGTAACAGGACGTTACAAGATTGGTATAAGAGCGAGGTTAGTCTGATGTTTGACGATGTCATTAGGCTAGAAATAGTGTACATCCCCATGTACTGTACTTGTCTGACTACACATGTGTTAGAGCTACTGAAAGTTATACTAAACATTTGACCTTATGGTGATATTGGCAGAATGAGCACTCGTAGAAGGGGTACTGGTAGAGGAAGAGGACGGGGGAGAGTAGAACCGCCTCCAAGATAGTCTTCTCCTACATCTCTATCGAGTAGCCTTAACACCCGACTATCGAGAGTGGAGCGAAGTATTTAGACTATGGTCACTATATTTAATCATTTCATGTCTGCTTCCCAAACGTGGCCACTAATGCATCAACAGCACCACTTACAGTACCTTCTATTCCATATGGGAATGCTCCTCCTACACCTCCTACTCCTCCAGTACAACCTCCACTAGCACAGCCTGAGTTGCCCCCACCAGCCCAAGCTACTGAAAGGCGAGATCCTAAAGCCTATTGTAGCATGACTTTGATCAAGGAATTTAAGAAGCTGGATTCGCCTAAGTTTAAGGGGATAGAGATCTGTTGGCCGCCGAGAACTGGGTGAAGGCAGTCACTAAATCTTTTGAGTACATGACCTATTCTGAGAAAGAGAAAGTGGGTTGGCAGCTTATTTGTTAGTAAACGATGCCGAGCATTGGTGGCAGTCTATTGGGGCCATTTTGGAGACTCAACATATTGAGGTTACGTGGGATAGATTTTTAGAGGCCTTTAATGAATAGTACAACCCAAGCACTAAACAGACCAGGTTGAAGATCGAGTTTTTGAGCTTGACTCAGGGGACTATGGCAGTTAATCAATATGAGTCGAAGTTCATTTCTTTAAGCAGATTTGACCCTGAAGTCCTAAGGAGTGAAGGACATAAGATCTATCGATTTATAGAGGGATTGAAGTCTTCTATCAGATCGTAGTTATATTCTATGGATATCACTACTTATAATAAGGTAGGTTGTAAGGCTCAGTTGTGTGAGCAGGACCATGATTTTCACCATGTTGATTTTCGAGCCAAGTGTAAAGGCAAGGAACCAATGAAGCGGAAGTTAGATGAGAAAGCCTCTAGTGACAGATATCCATCTAGGAAAAGTAGACACTATGAAAGAGCTTCGACAGGTAAGAAAATAAATTATAAGAGAATGACTTGTATCTTAGTTTAATGGTTATAAGGAAATATACTGAATTTTGAAGTTTTATGATAATTATGGTACAGGGACTCTTAGACCTACCAGGATTAAGATAAATGATGAAAAATCCCGATATTCAGTTGGTAGTACCGCTAGCTCGTCGAAGAGTATGATGCAGAGGTGCGAGCATTGCGGGAAGTTCCATGGGTCACAGCCATGCTGTATGGCAAGCGGGGCTTGTTTTTGGTGTAGTGAGAGGGGACACATGATTAAAGATTGTCCCAAGATTTCTAAGAAGGTATCGGAAGGATCGGAAAAGACCACCCAACCGCAGCCAAGGCCACAGTTGCTGAAAAGGGAAAGAAGGCTGTGACTCAAGGACGAGTATTTGCTATTGACGAGGAGTCTGCCGATGCTTCGTCCAAGGTGATTAAGGGTAAGATTCACCTATTTGATATGAGTGTTATTGCATTATTTGATCCAGGCTCTACACACTCGTTTGTTTCTCCTATAATTGCTATGAGATTACCTATTGAACTGAGCCTTTAAGACATTTGTTACAAATAAGTACACCATTTAAGGAATCACAAATGACGGATATATTATATCGTACTTGTAAGCTACGAGTAGGAGAGAGAGAATCAGTAGCTGACCTAATCCTATTAAATATGTACGGATTCGATGTCATATTAGGCATGGATTGGTTGGCTAAGAATCATGTGATATTGGATTGTTATGCTAAAACGGTGACTTTCTCTTCTCCCGTTAGCTATATTGTAAATTTTGCAAGTGCTTAATGCAATAGTATATTTGTTAATTGATGTATTTGAAAACAAATTTAATTGAATATGTTTGTTATGTGAAGGATTTATAGCATATGTAGTGGACGTAGAACAGAAACGTCCCGAACTTCATGAAATTCCAATAGTCAATGAGTTTCCAGATGTGTTTCCGAAAGATCTTTTAGGACTTCCTCCGGATAGGCAAATCGAGTTTACTATCGATTTGGTGTTGGGGACGGAACCCATTTCGAGATCACCCTATCGGATGGCACTAGTAAAATTGGAAGAACTTAAGAAACAGCTTCAGGAGTTACTAGATAAGGGGTTTATACGACCTAGCGTATCCCCGTAGGGTGCTCATGTGCTATTTGTTTGGAAGAAGGATGGCAGCATGAGGCTGTGTATCGATTACCGATTGTTGAATAAGGTGATAATCAAGAACAAGTACCCTCTTCCCAAGAATGATGATCTCTTTGATCAGCTTAAGGGTGCACAAGTCTTCTCCAAGATAGACTTGAGGTCGGGATATCATCAATTGAAGATTCGAAGTGAAGATATCCCTAAGACTGTATTCAGGACACGGTATAGTCACTATGAATTTCTAGTGATGCCCTTTGGTTTAACCAATGCACTCGCGACTTTTATGAACTTGATGAATGATGTGTTCAAACAGTACTTGGACCGGTTTGACATTGTTTTTATCGATTACATATTGGTGTATTCAAGATCCTGAGAAGAGCATGAGCAGCATTTGAGGATAGTCTGCAAACCCTCAAGGATCAGGGATTATATGCCAAGCTATGTAAGTGTGAGTTTTGGCTAGATCAAATCTCCTTTTTGGGTCATATAATCAGTAAAGATAGAGTTTCGGTCGATCCATCGAAAGTTAAAGCTATGGTGCAATGGGAGAGGTCGAAAACAATGACGGAGATTAGGAGTTTCTTTGGTCTGGCAGGCATTTATCGACGATTTGTAGAGGGTTTTTCGAGGCTAGCTGCTCCCTTGACGCGCTTAACGCGCAAAGAGGTGAGGTTTGAATGGAACGATGCCTGCGAACGTAGTTTCCAAGAATTGAAGCGCAGGTTAACTATTGCAACAATTGTCACCATTCCTAGTGGTTCTAGAGGATTTTCAGTATATAGTCATGCCTCTGCAAAAGGTCTAGTTTGTGTGCTAATGCAGCATGGTATAGGGGTGTTCATAATTTGGAAGAAATTCGGTTAATCGACCGATCGAATTAAATTAGGTTAATCAGTAGGCCACCGAATTTAATTCGGTCGGCCACCGAATTTATTTCGGTCGGTTAACGGAAATAGAATTTAGGAAAATTCGATTATCGGTTAATTTTGCTCGAAAACCGAATTAACCGAATTATATTACATATAATATATACTATAATATATATTATATTATATTATATTATATTATATTATGTTATATTATATATATAATATATAATATTATAATATATATAAAATATAATATACACTATAATATATATAATATAAAATATTATAATATATAAAATATATACTATAATTTATATAATTATATAATTTTATATAAAGTTTGGTTAATTCGGTTAATTAACCGAATTAATCAAATTATATTTCGGTTCGGTTAATTTGAAAATATAAATTTCGGTTCGATTAACGAAAGTAAAAATTTATAATTCGATTAATTCGATTCGAAATTAACCGAATTAACCGAATGAACACCCCTAGCATGGTAAGGTAGTTGCATATAGTTCTCATCAATTAAAGGACCATGAGAAGAACTATCCGGCTCATGACTTGGAGTTAGCTGCAGTGGTATTTGCTCTAAAGATTTAGAGGCATTAATTGTATGGTGAGAAATTTCAGATTTTTACGGATAATAAAAGTCTGAAGTACTTATTCTCTCAGAGGGAATTGAATATGATACAGAAGAGATGGCTCGAGCTTCTGTAGGATTATGATTGTGAGATCCTATACCACCCGGGAAAAGCCAATGTGGTGGTAGATGCTTTGAGCAGGAAGCATATGGGGATAGTATCGTACATGATGGTAAGAGAATATGAGCTACTTGAGCAGTTTTCAAGCCTTAGTCTCAATGTTGTGCCTTATGAGCATTTTGGAATGATAGCTAGTTTGATAATTGTGCCGGAGTTGATGGATAGAATTCGGATTGCTCAGAGGGAGGATACTCTATGTAATAAGGCTATAGATCGGATTCATTCAGGTATGCCATCAGAATTTGATATTGGTAGTGATGGAATTTTGAGGTTTAAGAATCGTACATGTGTTCCTGATGATAAGGAATTGAAGAAGTTGATTTTGAATGAAGCACATTCCACTAAATACACGTTGCATCCGGGAAATACTAAGATATATCATAATCTTTGCAAAGTGTAATGGTGGACTGGCATAAAGAGAGATATAGCAGAATTTATGGCGAAGTGTCTCACATGCCAACAAGTTAAGGTAGAGCACCAAAGACTAGTCGGGTTGTTAGAACCTCTACCTATACCTATGTGGAAGTGGGAACACATTACGATGGATTTTGTTATGAGATTACCACGGACCAAGAGAAATCATGATGGCATTTGGGTGATTGTAGATCGATTGACTAAATCAGCTCACTTCCTACCTATGAAATCTACTGATACACTTAGTGCTTTGGCAGATTTTTATGTGAAAGAAATTATCCGACTACACAGAGTCCCAGTAAGCATAACATTTGATAGAGATTCCAGATTTACTTCTCATTTTTGGGAACATTTCCAAGAAGGCATGGGATCTCAATTGAATTTTAGCACGACTTTCCATCCGCAGACTGATGGTCAGTCGAGCACACCATCCAGACGCTTGAGGATATGTTGAGAGCATGTGCTATGGATTTTAAAGGCAAATGGGACAAACATCTGCCATTGGCTGCGTTTGCTTACAATAATAGCTATCATGCAAATAACGGGATGGCGCCATATGAAGCTTTATATGGTAGAAGGTGTCGATCTCCGATTAGCTGGGAAGAAGTGGGCGAGCACAAGTTATTAGCTCCAGATTTAGTCAAACAAGCCTCTGAGGATGTTAGGTTGATTTATCCAAGATTTAAGACAGCTCAGAGTCGACAAAAGAGTTATGCAGATGCTCGATGGAGACCACTCAAGTTTTTGTTGGGGATTTAGTATTTTTGAAAGTTTTTCCATCCAAAGCGATTATAAGATTTGGCCGAAGAGGTATGCTGAATCCTTGCTACATAAGGCCATTTGAAGTCTTAGACCGAGTCGGAGATGTTGCATATAGGTTGGCACTACCTCCGGAGCTATCAAGGGTACATAATGTTTTTCATGTGTCTATGCTTCGGAAGTATAATCCGGATCCATCTCATGTCATTGAATATGAACCCTTGGAGATGCAGGAAGACATGAGTTATGTGGAGAAGCTAGTTCAGATTTTAGACAGAAAGGAGAAAGTGTTGAGGTCCAAGACGATTCCATTAGTCAAAGTTCTCTGGTAATACCATACTACAGAAGAAGCCACATGGGAGCTAGAGAGCTTAATGAAGGAAAGATATCTGGAGCTATTTGAATAGTAACCCAATTCAAATTTGGAGGACCAAATTTCTAAAGGTGAGGAGAATGAGAAATCTCCAATTTCATGTAAATTTCCCATAATTATATAGCATTCCAGCTGAAAGGAATTAAATAAATATGAAAATCTGATGTATAAATGCTATACGAGACATATATGGAATAAATGGAATTGATAGTCAAATTATCAAAGCATTAAGTGGTCAATGGCTGAGATGAGATGATGAGAAAAATAAATGTCAGAATTTTAATGTAATTGAAAGATATATGTGGCATATGGAAGAAAGAAGACCAATTATTAAATGGTCAAATTGTCAAAGGGTCAAGGAATTACGGCTGACATGAAGTAATGGATAAATACACATTAATGGCATTTTGATGCCATCTTTTCCAGCAAAAAGGGCCGGCAGCCATTGCTCCTCCTCTGAAATTCTCTAAGTTTTCCTTCCATATTCACCTTGACAAACTCCCATGTTCACTCATCAAAGCATTAAACTTCAGTAACAAAAAGTGTTCCTCATCAATAGCTCTAGCCATACATGTGATTTGGTGAATTGACTTCAAGTAATTGAGGCGATCTTGTTGCTGTCAAATTTGGCCATTGACAAAGGTAATGGTATAAGTTGATTTTCTCAATTCTAATTGTGATTGGGAGTCATTTTGAGTTGGTATAACATGTCTATGGTGGTTTCTTAAAGGTTTTAAATTGTGATGAAAATTACTGCTTTGAAGAAGTGAAAGGAAAGAGTTGGTGCAACCAAGCGATTACATGTTTTGGTATATTTGAGGTAACGAATATATGTAACGGATGTAAGGTGACTATGTCCGCATGTTTTAAAATGTTTTGGGATGAAACAAAAGTGGTTGAAGTGCAGGAAATGTCAATTTTGGGTTTTTCTCCCAGTTACGATTTGGCTCGGGGCAGCTGACTGCCCTAAATAGCAGCCGATTGCCTAGAAACAACCGTGATGTAACTTTTTCCGAAACCGACATGGAGCAGCCGACTGCCCTATATAGCAGTCGACTGCCCTTTTTTTGGAAGCATTTTGTTTGCCAACCAGTCGACCGCTAAAGAGCCAATCGACTGCATTTTCTCAGAAAACATTTTGTTTGTGGACCAGTCGACTACCCTAAGTATATCTGAAATTTTAAATATTTTAAATGTAAAAAGAAAATAAATTTATAAAATTTATTTTTGCTATAGCAATCGACTGCCCTAAAAGAGCAGTCAGCTGCCCCCTTTAAAAATAATAAATTTTGATTTATTTTTATAAATGTATTTGGATTATCATTAAAGCATATAAGAAGATGTATGAATGATAATGGTTTTCCAAGAAGTAATTTTACTACCCAAGGTTTTGAGATGGGTGACTCCTTTGGTGATCATGCATATTACTTGTTATTTGTACTTGGCTGAGGAACCCTAGTTCAGTCCTCAGTGCCACAGATGTCACTTGACTAGTGTTCACTGTGGTCTATAGACGATGGCCATATGTCTCTTATGTATTTTGGCTTAGGGGAGGATCCCTAGCCCATGCATGGTATGCCGCTTATTTGATATCTCTCGTGATTATCCCTTACGGGATATGTGTTTAATCCTTGATGAGATTTATTTGGTGCATGATTCTATTGGAAGTTTATCATCTCCTATCTATTTGAAAGTATGTGAAAGTATTTGAAGTTATTTGAAATTGAGGTTAATTGTATTTGTTCATGCGATTTCAAGTGAATTAAAGGAAATCGAAAGTATTGGACATATTTGATGTTATGTGTATATGATATTTGAAGAAATTATATAATATATGCTTTATAATGATTTTACATGACATTATAGAGCCAAGCAGGAAAATTGCATATAGTGGCATAATACGCTCTTTTATATATATTTCTTACTAAGCGTAAACTCACTCCTTTACAATCATTTTTTTAATCCAGATTATTAGTAGTAAATTTCGCTCTTGGTAGAGGAGCGTATAATTTGGATTATACGGTATTCCTTCGAGGCGCGCTGTCTATTCCTTGAAGGTATATACATTTTGTTATGTAATTCAGACTATAGCATGGTAAAGTGATATATATTAGACATGATGGGGATGTATATTGTTAAAGAGATTAGTATGTAATCATATGAGAGTTTTAAACCTATGTGTAAGACGATCCTGTATATGTATGAGAAATATCTTGTTATCAAAAATAGCATCATCATGTCAAACAATGGAGTATAAGATATAAGAAAGAAAAAGAATGCATCGTCAAACAGCCTAACCAAACCTTACGGGAAAGAAAAAGTTAGTTGGTATTTGTCTTAAAAGAGGAAGTAATAGGATGTTACAGGATTGGTATCAGAGCGAGGTTAGTTTGACGTTTGACGGTGTGATTAGTTTAGAAATATTGTACATCCCTATGTACTGTAATTGTCTGACTACACATATGTGGTAGAGCTACTGAAAGTTATACTAAACGTTTGACCTTGTGGTTATATTGGCAAAATGAGCACTCGTAGAAGGGGTACTGGTAGAGGAAAAGGACGGGGGAGAGTAGAACCGCCCCCAAGACAACCTTCTCTCCATCTCCATCGGGTAGCCCTAACACTCGACTATCGAGAGTGGAGCGAAGTATTGAGACTATGGTCACTATATTTTATCAGTTCATGTCTACTTTCCCAAACGTGGCCACTAATGCATCAATAGCACCACCTACAGTACCTCCTAATCCATCTGGGAATGCTCCTCCTACACCTCCTACTCCTCCAGTACAACCTCCACCAGCACAGCTTGAGTTGCCCCCATCAGCCTAAGCTACTGAAAGGCGAGATCCTAAAGCCTATTGTAGCGCGACTTTGATCAAGGAATTTAAGAAGCTGGATCCACCTAAGTTTAAGGGGGATAGAGATCCATTGGCCGTTGAGAACTGGGTGAAGGCAGTCACTAAATCTTTTGAGTACATGACCTGTTCTGAGAAAGAGAAAGTGGGTTTGGTAGCTTATTTGTTAGTAGGTGATGCCGAGCATTGGTGGCAGTCTACTCGAGCAATTTTGGAGACTCAACATAGTGAGGTTACGTGGGATAGATTTTTAGAGGCCTTTAATGAACAGTACAACCCACGCACTGAACAGACCAAGTTGAAGGTCGAGTTTTTGAGCTTGACTCAGGGGATTATGACAGTTAATCAATACGAGTCGAAGTTCATTTCTTTAAGCAAATTTGACCTTGAAGTCCTAAGGAGTGAAGGACATAAGATCTACCGATTTATAGAGGGAATGAAGTCTCTTATCAGATCGAAGTTATATCTTATGGATATCACTACTTATAATGAGGCAGTTTGTAAGGCTCAGTTGTGTGAGCAGGACTATGATTTTCACCATGCTGATTTTCGAGCCAAGGGTAAAAGCGAAGAACCAATGAAGCGGAAGTCAGATGAGAGAGCCTCTAGTGACAGATATCCATCTAGGAAAAGTAAGCCCTATGAAAGAGCTTCGGCAGGTAAGAAAATAAATTATAAGAGAATGACTTGTATCTTAGTTTAATGGTTATATGGAAATATATTGAATTTTGAAGTTCTATGATAATTATGGTACAAGGACTCCTAGACCTACCGGGATTAAGATAAATGATGAAAAATCCCGATATTCAGTTGGTAGTACGCCGAGGAGTATGATGCAGAGGTGCGAGCATTGTGGGAAGTTCCATAGGTCACAGCCATGCCGTATGGCAAGCAGGGCTTGTTTTTGGTGTGGTGAGAGGGGACACATGGTTAATGATTGTCCCAAGATTTCTAAGAAGGTATCAGAAGGATTGGAAAAGACCACCCAACCACAGCCTAAGGCCACAGCTGCTGAGAAGGGAAAAAAAGCTGTGACTCAAGGACAAGTATTTGCTATTGACGAGGAGTCTGCCGATGCTTCATCCAAGGTGGTTAAGGGTAAGATTCACCTCTTTGATATGAGTGTTATTGCATTATTTGATCGAAGCTCTACACACTCGTTTGTTTCTCCCATAGTTGCTATGAGATTACCTGTTGAACCTGAGCCTTTAGGACATTTGTTACAATAAGTACACCATTTAGGGAATCACAAATGACGGATATAGTGTATCGTACTTGTAAGCTACGGGTAGGAGAGAGAGAATCAGTAGCTGACCTAATCCTATTAAATATGTATGGATTTGATGTCATATTAGGGATGGATTGGTTGGCTAAGAATCATGTGATATTGGATTGTTATGCTAAAACGGTGACTTTCTCTTCTCCCGTTAGCTATATTGTAAATTTTGTAAGTGCTTAATGCAATAGTATATTTGTTAATTGTTGTATTTGAAAACGAATTTAATTGAATATGTTTGTTATGTGAAGGACTTATAGCATATGTAGTGGACGTAGAACCGAAACGTCCCGAACTTCATGAAATTCCAATAGCCAATGAGTTTCTAGATGTGTTTCCGGACGATCTTCTAGGACTTCCTCCTGATAGGGAAATCGAGTTTACTATCGATTTGGTGCCGGGGATGGAACCCATTTCGAGATCACCTTATCGGATGGCACTAGTAGAATTGGAAGAACTTAAGACACAGCTTCAGGAGTTACTAGATAAGGGGTTTATACAACCTAGCGTATCCCCGTAGGGTGCTCATGTGCTATTTGTTTGGAAAAAGGATGGCAGCATGAGGCTGTGTATCGATTAACGATTGTTGAATAAGGTGATAATCAAGAACAAGTACCCTCTACCTAAGATTAATGATCTTTTTGATCAGCTTAAGGGTGCATAAGTCTTCTCCAAGATAGACTTGAGGTCGGGATATCATCAATTGAAGATTCGAAGTGAAGATATCCCTAAGACTGCATTGAGGACACGGTATGGTCACTATGAATTTCTAGTGATGCCGTTTGGTTTAACCAATGCACCCGCAGCTTTTATGAACTTGATGAATGATGTGTTCAAACAGTACTTGGACCAGTTTGTCATTATTTTTATCGATGACATATTGGTGTATTCGAGATCCTAGGAAGAGCATGAGCAGCATTTGAGGATAGTTCTGCAAACCCTCAAGGATCGGGGATTATATGCGAAGCTAAGTTAGTGTGAGTTTTGGCTAGATCAAATCTCCTTTTCGGGTCATATAATCAGTAAAGATGGAGTTTCAGTCGATCCATCGAAAGTTGAAGCTATGGTGCAATGGGAGAGGCCGAAAACAGTGATGGAGATTAGGAGTTTCTTGGGTCTAGCCGACTATTATCAACGATTTGTAGAGGGTTTTTTGAGGTTAGCTGCTCCCTTGACACGTTTAACGCGCAAAGAAGTGAGGTTTGAATGGAACGATGCCTGCGAACGTAGTTTCCAAGAATTGAAACATAGGTTGACTATTGCATCTATTTTGACAATTCCTAGTGGTTCTGGAGGATTTTCAGTAAATAGTGATGCCTCTGCACAAGGTCTAGGTTATGTGTTAGTGCAGCATGGTACAGGGGTGTTCATAATTTGGAAGAAATTCGGTTAACCGACTGACCGAATTTAATTCAGTTAATCAGTCGGCCACCGAATTTAATTCGGTCGGTTAACGAAAATAGAATTTAGGAAAATTCGATTATCGGTTAATTTGGTTCAAAAACTAAATTAACCGAATTATATTACATATAATATATACTATAATATCTATTATATTATATTATATTATATATATAATATATAATATATAATATTCTAATATATATAATATATAATATACATATAATATATATAATATAAAATATTATAATATATATAATATATACTATAATTTATATAAAGTTTGGTTAATTAGGTTAATTAACCGAATTAATTGAATTATATTTCGATTCGGTTAATTTGAAAATATAAATTTCGGTTTGATTAACGAAAGTAAAAATTTATAATTCGATTAATTCGGTTCAAAACTAATCGAATTAACTGAATGAACACTCCTAGCATGGTAAGATAGTTGCATATGGTTCTCGTCAACTAAAGGACCATGAGAAGAACTATCCGACTCAAGACTTGGAGTTAGCTGCAGTGGTATTTGCTCTAAAAATTTGGAGGCATTACTTGTATGATGAGAAAATTCAAATTTTTACGAATCATAAAAGTCTGAAGTACTTGTTCTCTCAGAGGGAATTGAATATGAGACAGAAGAGATGGCTCGAGCTTCTGAAGGATTATGATTGTGAGATCCTATACCACTCGGGAAAAGCCAATGTGGTGGCAGATGCTCTGAGCAGGAAGCATATGGGGATAGTATCGTACATGATGGTAAGAGAATATGAGCTACTTGAGCAGTTGCAAGCCTCAGTCTCAATGTTGTGCCTTATGAGCATTTTGGAATGATAGCTAGTTTGATAATTCAGCCGAAGTTGATGGATAGAATTCGGATAGCTCAGAGGGAGGATACTCTATGTAATGAGGCTATAGATCGGATTCATTTAGGTATGCCATTAGAATTTGATATTGGCGGTGATGGAATTTTGAGGTTTAAGACTCGTATATGTGTTCCTGATGATATGGAATTGAGGAAGTTAATTTTGAATGAAGCACATTCCACTAAATACACGTTGCATCCGGGAAACACTAAGATGTATCATAATCTTCGCAAGGTGTATTGGTGGACTGGCATGAAGAGAGATATAGCAGAATTTGTGGCGAAGTGTCTCACATGCCAACAGGTTAAGGTAGAGCACCAAAGACCAGCCAGGTTGTTAGAGCCTCTACCTATACCTATGTGGAAGTGGGAACACATTACGATGGATTTTGTTTTGGGATTACCACGGACCAAGAGAAATCATGATGGCATTTTGGTGATTGTAGATCGATTGACTAAATCAGCTCACTTCCTACCTATGAAATCTACTGATACACTTAGTGCTTTGGCAGATTTGTATGTGAAAGAAGTTGTCCAACTACACGGAGTCCCAGTAAGAATAACATTAGATAGAGATTCCAGATTTACTTCTCATTTTTGGGAACATTTCCAAGAAGCCATGGGATCTCAATTGAATTTTAGCACGGCTTTCCATCCGTAGAATGATGGTTAGTCCGAGCGCACCATCCAGACGCTTGAGGATATGTTGAGAGCATGTGCTATGGATTTTAAAGGCTCATGGGACGAACATCTGCCATTGGCTGAGTTTGCTTACAATAATAGTTATCTTGCAAGTATCAAGATGGCGCCATATGAAGCTTTATAAGGTAGAAGGTGTCGATCCTCGATTGGATAGGAAGAAGTGGGCGAGCGTAAGTTATTAGCTCCAGATTTAGTCAAACAAGCCTTTGAGGATGTTAAGTTGATTTGTCCAAGAGTTAAGACAGCTCAGAGTCGACAAAAGAGTTATGCAAATGCTCGACGGAGGCCACTCGAGTTTTAGGTTGGGGATTCGGTATTTTTGAAAGTTTCTCCATCCCAAGGGATTATAAGATTTGGCTGAAGAGGTAAGCTGAGTCCTCGCTACATAAGGCCATTCGAAGTCTTAGACCGAGTTGGAGATGTTGCATATAGGTTGGCATTGCCTCCGGAGCTATCAAGAGTACATAATGTTTTTCATGTGTCTATGCTTTGGAAGTATAATCCGGATCCATCTCATGTCATTGAATATGAACCCTTGGAGATTCGGGAAGACATGAGTTATGTGGAGAAGCCAGTTCAGATTTTAGACAGAAAGGAGAAAGTGTTGAGGTCTAAGACGATTCCATTAGTCAAAGTTCTCTGGTAATACCATACTACAGAAGAAGCCACATGGGAGCTAGAGAGCTAAATGAAGGAAGATATCTGGAGCTATTTGAGTAGTAACCCTATTTAAATTTGGAGGACCAAATTTCTAAAGGTGAAGAGAATGAGAAATCCCCAATTTCATTTAAATTTCCCATAATTGTATAGCATTCCAACTGAAAGGATTTAAATAAATATGAAAATCTGATGTATAAATGCTATATGAGACATATGTGGAATAAATGGAATTGATAGTCAAATTATCAAAGCATTAAGTGGTCAATGGCTGAGATGAGATGATGAGAAAAATAAATGTCAGAATTTTAATGTAATTGAAAGGATATATGTGGCATATAGAAGAAATAAGACCAATTATTAAATGGTCAAATTGTCAAAGGGTCAAGGAATTACGACTGACATGAAGTAATGGATAAATACACAATAATGGCATTTAATGCCATCTTTTCCAGCAAAAAGGGCTAGCAGCCATTGCTTTTCCTCTGAAATTCTCTAAGTTTTCCTTCCATATTCACCTTGACAAACTCGTATGTTCACTCATCAAATCATTAAACTTCTGTAACGAAAAGTGTTCCTCATCAATAGCTCTAGCCATACATGTGATTTGGTGAATTGACTTCAAGTAATTGAGGCGATCTTGTTGCTGTCAAATTTGGTCATTGACAAAGGTAATGGTATAAGTTGATTTTCTCAATTCTAATTGTGATTGGGAGTCATATTGAGTTGGTATAACATGTCTATGGTGGTTTCTTAAAGGTTTCAAATTGTGATGAAAATTACAGCTTTGAAGAAGTGAAAGGAAAGAGTTTGTGCAACCAAGCGATTATGTGTTTTGGTGTATTTGAGGTAAGGAATATATGTAACGGATGTAGGGTGACTATGTCCACATGTTTTTAAATGTTTTGAGATGAAACAAAAGTTGGTTGAAGTGCAGGAAATGTCAATTTCGGGTTTTTCTCCCAGTTACTATTTGGCTCGGGGCAGCCGACTGCCTAGAAACAACCGTGACGTAAATTTTTTCGGAACTGACATGGAGCAGCCGACTGCCCTATATAGCAGTCGACTGCCTTTTTTCCAAAATCATTCTGTTTGCAAACCAATCGACCTCTAAAGAGCTAGTTGACTGCATTTTCTCGGAAAACATTCTGTTTACGGACCAGTCGACTGCCCTAAGTATATTCGAAATTTTAAATATTTTAAATGTAAAAGGAAAATAAATTTATAAAATTTATTTATGCTATAGCAGTCGACTGCCCTAAAAGTGCAGTCAGCTGCCCCATTGAAAATAATAAATTTTGATTTATTTTTATAAATGTATTTGGATTATCATTAAAGTATATAAGAAGGTTTACGAATGATAATGGTTTTCCAAGAAGTAATTTTACTACCTAAGGTTTTGAGATGGGTGACTCCTTTGGTGATCATGCATATTACTTGTTATTTGTACTTGGTTGAGGAACCCTAATCCGGTCCTCAATGCCACAGATGTCACCTGACTAGTGTTCACTGTGGTTTATAGACGATGGCCACATGTCTCTTATGTGTTTTGGCTTAGGGGAGGATCCCTAGCCCATGCGTGGGTATGTCACTTATTTGATATCTCTTGGGATTATCCCTTACGGGATATATGTGCTGAATCCTTGATGAGATTTATTTGGTGCATGATTCTATTGGAAGTTAATCATCTCCTATCTATTTGAAAGTATGTGAAAGTGTTTGAAGTTATTTGAAATTGAAGTTAACTGTATTTGTACATTCGATTTCAAGTGAATTAAAGGAAATCGAAAGTATTGGACTTATTTGATGTTATGTGTATATGATATTTGAAGAAATTATATGATATATACTTTATAATGATTTAACATGACATTATAGAGCCAAGCAAGAAACTGCATATAGTGGCATAGTACGCTCTTTTATATATATTTCTTACTGAGCGTAAACTCACTCTTTTACAATCCTTTTTTTTATCCAGATTATTTGTAGTAAATTTCGCACTTGGTAGAGGAGCGTATAATTTGGATTATATGGTATTTCTTCGAGGGACGCTTTCTATTCCTTGAAGGTATATACATTTTGTTATGTAATTCAGACTATAGCATGGTACAGTGATGTATATTGGACATAATGGGGATGTCTATCGTTAAAGAGATTAGTATGTAATCATATGAGAGTTTTAAACCTATGGGTAAGATGATCCTGTATATGTATGAGAAATATCTTGTTATTGAAAATAGCATCATCATGTCAAACAATGGAGTATAAGATATAAGAAAGAAGAAGAATGCATCGTCAAACAGCCTAACCAAACCTTATGGGAAAGAAAAAGTTAGTTGGTATTTGTCTTAAAAAAGGAAGTAATGGGATGTTACACACATAGTCCGTCATCTAGTATCACGACCCAAAAGCCGTGATGTGCTCTTAACACTACGCTTCATTACGATTACCAATTCTACGAGCCAATTTTTTTTCATTTAAGGTTTGTATTCAGTGTCAGTATCACCACTAAAGAATTTCTACCTTCCTCAATTCTATTTAACTTTACCTTAACATTTAGGTAGTTAACATCTAAAGCAAATCAACTTTCTCAATAATGTAATTTAGTATTAAATTGGCAAAAGAAAAAGATCAAAAACCTCCCCCTTATATGCAGTCAATTTCCCCAGTAAAATCCTGCAAAACACAAAACTACTCCCAACAACACAACTCAATTCTAGAATCCACAATTTATATGGTCATACATTATACACAATCCCGAAATCATCAATTAACAGATTCACAATCCATAAAGTTCATAGTTATCATAAAAGTATATCCCAGATCGCACTCGATAATCATACTAGTCTATAATAATCTGGAGCGATTCTAAGTTACATCCCAAAATATTTCCAATAAGCAGATATTGTGTACTTAAAAACGTCCATACATGATAACTAAAATGATATACAAGTTTTGTATACCTCAAAAGAAACAAAAATAGCACTCGAAGGACTTAAACGAGTACTGCTAGTAGATATTGTCTCAAAGGCCTCGCACAGAAACTCTGAGTGTAGAGTCTAGCTCGTATGATCTGCAAGGTTGTTAGGAAAGGGTGAGTAAACCACAGCTCAGTAAGTAGTTTAAGTAAATGAATGTTAGACTCATGTCTATCTATGTGCAAGTGTATGAAAAAGTAGCAATCGAAATGATGTGTATGCATGGTATTATGTCATGGTACTAATGATTTAATATTGTCACAGCCTGTGACCCTATTTTTCATCTTATTCTATACATCTTACATGGTTCGGCTGCCTGCGATACTTTACTTTTTCTTTTACATATAAACAATTTAATAAAATTTACCATATGAATTACATCCCCTATCTTATTTCATAGGAAAGTAGTACTGTGAATATGTCTAAATACAGAAAATAAATGATCATACCTTATTAAATTAATCGACCTGTCGCAACGTCCCCAAATGCGCAGTCGAAAATCCTTTTACTGCTGGAATCTCAATCTTCGAAAACCTGAAATGTTAAAATTAAGGGGTGAGCAAACCACGGCTCAGTAAGGGAATTATATGCATACTTGATATTCAGCTTCCTATATGCTGAAAATCTTTTTCATTTTTCCTATGGGGCTCTAGGCTCGCATGTAGGAAAGATACTACAGTCGGCTAGGGATCCAGATGGAGTAAGGTAGGTATTTTGAAATACCTATCTTGTTCCGGAACCTAGAAGCAACTGTAGAGAGTAATATTCTTTCTTATTTTGAAATTCAAATCCTTTCCTTTTTATTCCGTAACATTTTCATATTCTTTTTCAAAATAATGCTTTTATGAAATAAAGCATTTAAATAAAATTACTAATATTCATATTTTCTTTAAAAGGAATATTAGTTAAATTCTCATCATTCTCATTTAAAACTCATTTCATGTTTTACTGTACAACCATAATTAGTACAGTACTTTAAATAGCAAAATCAGCTATTAAATCCTTTTCGTATAACATATATATCATTTAATTCTAATATTCAATTTAAAAATTAAAATAAGAATATTAGATTTATTTTTCTCTTTTTTTTTCTTTTTGAAAAACATATCACATATTCATGTCACATATAGTCTAATATTCAATTAAAATCATAGTAAGAATATTAGACTTATAAACTCTTTTTCCTTTTGAAAACATATTACATGTTCATATCACATGTCATATGAAAAATCATCTCGTAGTACTAAAATCAGTACTGAAATAAGCATTTTGTAAAATGCTGTAAATCACTTTCATTTAACTTATCACATATCATGTAAACATTTTCACATATGGAGACTTAGGCACACACGCCCAGCCCGTCCACTGGGTCGTTACTCATATCATGCTATAGACCCCGAAGGGTATAAATAATCATTTTAGATCTATGACCATAGTTTATAATTGTCCTCAGCGGATCACTGATCAGGTGTCGGCCGGGACTACATATCACATATCACATGTTACATATCACATGTTACATATCACATATCACGTATTACATATCACATGTCACGTATTACATATCACATGTCGGCATGATAGAGGGCCAACTAGTCTCAAAACCATGTTTTCATCATAAAATAACCTTTATGAAATTTATAAAATATATAATTTCATAATTTAAAATTATAAAGGTTATAAAACCATTTAGTGAATATTTAAGAAATAATTATGAAAATATTCATAAAAATATTCACTTTACTTCTTTTCATTTTTCGTCTCGTATTACATGTATTTTACATATTAAGAGAATTTTCGGTGATTTCATTATCACCATTCTCAAAGAGGATTTTCGGTGATTTCCTTATCACCATTCTCGAAAACATGAATAATTTAAAATCATTTTCATTTTATTCATGTTTTTATGAAAAATATTCATTTTCTCGATTTTTCGTGGTTGAAAATCATTTCTCGTGAAATAGAATCATTTATTATGATTTTATGAAATTTTCTAGAAATTTTCGGCAATTTTCGATAATTTTTCGACAGTATAACGGCTGCCGATTGGCTAGCTTCCTGCACGAAAAATACAGCTTAAATTCTCAACTGGTACACCATCACAAATTTTCAACCATCATTCATCGCAATATTTTCATAAAATATTTTATAATTTAAATCATGCAGACTGAATATCCTTACAGTGCTGCACATGCATCCCTTACTTGTTCCGAGTCGGTGACTTCCTCTTATCGGTCGCGCCCGTACTCCATCTCTCCTGATCCATCGTCTCGATCGCTGAGAATAATTTCTGAAAATTAAATTCTAAATTTCAGAATTTTCATAAATAATTTATTTAATTTTACTTGAATTTAATTTTCCGAAATTCTTACCGAAATTCCGTAATTCCTGAGTTACCGAATTTCCGGGAATTTTTTCGAATTCCCAAAATTCTCTTTTTTCTTCTTTTTCTTCCTTTTTCCTCTTTCTTTTCTTTTTCTTTTTCTTTCTTTTATTTTTCTTTTTCTTTTTCCTTTTTCTTTTCTTTTTCTTTTTCCTTTCCTTTTCTTCCAGCCGGACCGGTCAGACCGGTCAGTGTCTTTCCTCGCCGGTTCTTCACCAGCGGCCGGTTCTCAGGCGGTTCACTGGCTCCTCAGCTGGCTGATGGCACGGTGAAGCTATCGGTGCCCTCCGTTTGCCCTGGATCGGCGGCACGGCGGCAGATCGAGTTGGTTTTCCTTCGATTTCTTTCGCCTCTTCGCCAGCCTTCCTCCGCCGTTCACGGCGCCTCTGGTGGCCTCCATCGTCTTCCTCTCCCTCCAGTGGTGCTTCGGTGGCAGTGGCGGTGGCTGGTTTGGCCGGCACCGCCACTTTCTCTTCTCTTCTCCTTCTCGGTTTTTCGCCGGTTTTCGCCCCTTTTCCGTTTCCGTTTTTCCTTCGCCGGTCGTCCTCTTCCCTTCCTTTCTTCGCCGGCGACATCGTCTCTCCCTTCCTCTCCCTTTTCCCTCACCGGCGGTGGCATCTCCGCCACCGACGGTTTTGGTTGGGGGGGTCGGGATTCCTTCCCCGATCCTTCCTTTTGTTTTCTGTTTCCTTTCCCCTTTTGTTTTTATTTTACTTAATATATTTAGTATATAATATATTATATACTATATACTATATACTATATAATGTATTTTATACATATAATATATACTATATATTATACATGTATTATTTCATATATAATATAATACAATATATATTATATATAAAATATATATTGTATATTACAAAATATATGTCTAGTATATATATATATATATGTATATTTACATACTTAAAAATTAAATAACATTTATATAAATGTCATAATTCCATATATATTGTATTTACAATATATATACCTTTAAACTTTAATGTAATTTAATATTTACGTTTTCTCAAATATGTATATACTTATATATATACATACAATGTTGTAAATAATACATATGTACTATTTAAATTTATCAAATAGTATATATACTTATATATACCAACGTATATTTAATATATACTATATACCATATGGTATTTAAATACATATGTATTTACATCAAAATACATTTATATAATTTGTAATTATATAAACATATTTTATTTTCATTTAATTTCCTTCTTCATTTCTTATTCCAATTAAATTTTCTCCACTTCTTAGCTTCATCAATTTTTGGGAATTTCAACGATATTCCCATCTCGTAAATAAATTTTATTTATTTACTGTAATTTATTTATTTCCTCTTATCTATTTTCTTTAATATTAATTTTCAAAAATAGAAAATTTGCGGTTATCACAAATATGGACTTTAATGAAAACACTTTCGCTATGCACTTCAATTTAAAACAATTTCACAATGCATTTTATTCAATTCACTGTCATTATGCACTACGATTAAATCAAAACACTATGAACTTTGATAAATCAATTACTATGTACTTCTATAAATCAGTCACTATGCACTTTGATAAATCGGTCACCATGCAATTTAATAAATTAGTCAGTTCATAAAACGAAAATCAATAAACTTTAAGAGTGTAGCATTGATTCACTGAAAACGGTTTCAAAAAAATCGATCACTTAATCACTTTAGATGTAAGCCCCAATTCACTAAAACGATTTCAAATCGATCAAGTTTCACTTTAAGCATAAGCCTTAAATTCACTGAAAATCGATATCAATACGATCACTTGTAACTTCTAGGCAAAAGCCTCAAATCACTGAAAATGATATCAAATAGATATATAATAAAGTTTTGCAAAGACCCCACTCACTGATATAGTTATGACATCCATCGTAGCTAGAAATGGAGGAAGTGTCACATCAAGGAACTCGTGTAGCAAGTAGGTCCTTTAGGATTCTAGAAGTGGCTCCCACGGTCCAACAGGTATTCGTGTAGCATGTAGGTCCCTTGGGATTCTAGAGGTGGCTCCCACGGTCTAAACGATATCCATGTAGCATGTAGGTCCTTCAAGATTCTAGAAGTGGCTCCCACTGTCCAAAAGGTATCCATGTAGCATGTAGGTCCCTTAGGATTCTAATGATACAATATCTATAGCCATAGAATACTCTAGTCTTGCTGATCAGTCAAGAGTTGGAACCTGTTTGCTGGTTTTCCAGACAAGCCTAATGATGGCTAGAGCATGAGACATATAAGGCACAGATACTGATACTGAATGTCTAGAGCACAAAGCTCGATAGACGGGTAATGGAACCTGGAGCAAAGCTCGATAGGCTCGAAGTGACCTGAAGGTTAATGGGTCTGCCTACAATCGAAAACGGATCTGAAAACATATTTCTCGCGTAGCACTTAGCTTCCACGGATCTCAAAACACTTCTTAAACCAATTTAAGTTTCAATTATGTGAAAATTTTGATTTATTTCAAAATTAATTCAAAACCAAGACTTTGCCATTTAAGACATAATGCAATGTCATCATAAAACTTATACCTCGAGTAGCTTAAATCATAACATTTTACATATGAATCGTGTATGCACCAACAATATACTACTACATATTTGCATGGCTATCTTGTATAATAAATGCATGCCAGGCACTAGTACTCTTAGCTTTTGCATACACGACAACAAAGTTTATACACATCAATTAACACATGCACACTTCATTTCATTAAACAAGCAAGCTTGATTGGTCACAACACACAAGGCAGAAAAACAAGGTTTCAATCCAGCCTAAGCAATTTCCAAGATCACATTTCAATAGTAACTTCAATCTTACCTTTGCTCACCTCAGTTGCCCAAATTAATAGCATCGCATCACTTAATTGAAGAACGAATTCTAAATATTAACAAAACTTAAATCATTCCTACGAGATGGTGCAACAAGCTTTACTTAACCCACTTACCTTACATGCTTAGTGATTTTCTTCTTCAAGCATTCGATCTACAATCTAGCTCCAATATTGCTCTGTTTCACTACAAATACAATTCATTTTTCATCTCAATAATTCATTCCCATCGACTGAATTATGTGCTAAGGCACATGTCTAACAAAATCATAATTATCTAAGTTCATTTCTATGCTCGAATTCAACTTTTCACTACTGTATACTTTCCGCGTGTGTGTAAATATATATACACGCACACATATATATTATCAAATATAGGTGTGTGCACAACATATATTTATATTTACACATACAAATCTCAACTAAACGTATAGTTCCATATTCTTAAAGGACTTTTCTTAGCTACATTTCATATCATTTCTTTTTCCTTAAATATTAAATTAAATCTTATACCCAATCCATTACTTTCTTGACATAAAGTTATATGTACATATAAATAAATATATATATACCAATGTGCAATACCTATTCTCTACCTATTTCGGCTATGCATATAGGCATACATATACTTAAGCTTTAAACTAAATAACACAAGGCCTTATTTTACCTTCAAAAATCTGTCAAAGATGAGTTTTAACTCTCTGCTTAGCCTTTAGTGTCTTGGTTTGTATTTGCCCTTTTTTTAAAACCTTAGGATTCAAGCACCGCTTAATGGCAGTCCTTCATAGTCGAGAATATCACCTTAGGAAAAATTTCTTGTTTCTCTACTTAGTTTAGTCAAGAATGAATTTTCTTTCTCCTTCTTTTGGTCAGCCCCCACATCTAAAGCTATAGCCCTTCTTTTCTTTTCTTTGTTCATGTCATTGTTACCACCTTACAACCCTCTCACATAATCTCTCTTCTTCCTATATGTTTGTCTTCCAGTTTAGCCTTTAATACTAGCAATAATCCTAGTTTAAATCAGCCACTCAACATCACTAAAATCAACTGAAATAGCCCCTAAATAACTAGTCCCGATCAGCCCTGTTCTCTTGTCATTTCAAGCCAGCAAAATGCCTTTAAAGATCAACCAAACCTCCTTGCAGCAGCCCCCAATTCTGAACTAAAGCAACCAGCATGAGCAACCAACGATTAGCCATATACAACCCCTATTTTTCAGCCATAAGAATTGCATTTAGAGGTCAGCCAAACAACCACTGAAGCCACTATTTCTAATAGCCACCAAGGCCATGGTTCAACTCTATTCAGCCACAGTTTATGGCCATTAACGAGCCTTTCTTCCAAGTGCCATTTTCTAGCCTTGATCCAGTCCATTTTTAGCCTTGCAGTAGCCCTTTACTGTGAGAGCTATGTATTCAAGTACTATTATACATGTAGGGATACTCATCACTATTCAATTCTTGTGTATTTCGCAAGTATAACCTAATACTTTCAAGTAGGCCCTATAGACTCATAGTGCTTGGATGGACGTGAGACTAGACAGATATTATTTGGGGAGTCCAATAAGCCTACGGTAAGAATCCAGAACTTAAAATCCTTTATTAAGATCATTTTTGAGAAGCGTGCCAACAAATTAGGAAATGAAGATTAAGGATATAGCCCGATAGCACCTTTGTAAATTGTGGTCAAACTAAATGAAATTTTGATCTAGTGATTTAAGCATGATATTCTACATCAAAATAAGTCCTAGGTTATGTCAATAGATAGATCGAATCGGTGGTTAAATTAGACTTTTACGCGATTGGCCTGATAGGGGTATTTTCATAATTTCACCTTTACGATAAATCAAATCCTGATGAAACCACCTTTATTCATTAAAATATGTCCAATAATAATATTTAGTGATGAAATATGAATTTTTGGAGTTTAATTGCATAGTTAGAAAAATTACGGAAGCTTAAGGGCAAAATTGTCTTAAAATCTCATAATCAAGGGCAAAATGGTCATTTTACAATTGTGTAGAAAATTCTATAATTTTCCACATAACCAGCCGGCCGCTCCATCTCCTCTCTTATTCTTCCTCACGTGAACTCCACCATAACCAAAAGCTTAGAAAAATGAAAATTCCATAAAATCACCATTAAAACAACCATGTCTCACCAAGATCATTTCTACAAAATTGTTCCTCTCTTTAAGCTCTAAAAACTCATACCTATAGATCATTGGAAGAGTGACAAAATCAAGAGGAAAGGAGCACTATACCATTCGACCGAGAAGTGGTAAAATCATGCATGTAGTTTCTTTCAATTCTAATGGTAGTTAATGATAAATTCAAGTGTGTTAAGCATGTTTTTGATGTTGGATTGAGTTGAATCTCTCTAAATCTCTCCCTAGGGTTTTTGACCAATGATGGAAGTGTAGGAATTCATGTTGTTTGATGCATGAGAATGAAGCTAGATGAATGTGGAAACATGTATAAGCATGAAATTAAAGAGAAATTGTTACAAATTCATAAATTTGGCCACATGTACCATTCGACCATTGTAAAGGGAAGGGCTCCATTGCGTTCTATTTGATGAGTTTGAGATGCCATGAGGCTGTGAAATTATAAGGAGACAGTTGGTGAAGTTGGAATTAAAATCAGAATTGTGTAGGCGAAGTTGTGTTTTATTACTGGTGTAATTTAGATTGGGTTAATATTTTCTATTGATAAGGTAGTAGAATTTAATGAAGGAAAATTATTAAAAATTAAATTATGGTGAATAATGGTGATTGGTGTAATGTTTTGTAGCCCAAGAGTTGTAATTATTGAGTGGTGCTATCAGTTGCATCAATTGAATCGGACAAGTAATAGATGAGTGTGTGAGCTGTAGGGGATACTGTGAATGCATGATTTATCTCAAATAAATTTTATGAAGTGATTTGGAAATTTATTGCCTTCAAATTGGTGAAATTATGGATACTAGCTGGTTTGTAAACTGTGTTTTTTGTGCAAGAGGGGTAGCTTAGAAATAGTCGTTATTCTATCAGAATTTATAGAAATTCTAAGAAATTAATTCTAATATTTTTAAATGATAAAATTAAATGAATTTCCAAGTGAATTCCATGTGATTTAAATTAAATTGCATTATTTTATTATTTACTGAAAAATAATATTTAAATATTCATGTTAATGAATTTTAATTACGTAAAGGTACCAGCACATGCTTATAAATGTTCTACTGATAAATAGAATGTTTTCAGAAAAGAATATTGAAGTGTGAATATTTTATGAATTTTTTATTCATAAACTTAATATATTTTAATATATTTATTTATGGACTGATTGAAGATATTATAGTGAAATTGATTTCATAAATGGTATTTCTACTGGATATACACTGTTTTGAGACTGTTAGGCTGCGTATCATGCTCACGTGTGAGACCCGATTCTACTATATTGTACATGCAATATGTCATGAATTATGAAGTGTAAATTTACATGTTAAGTGATTATAGGTGAAAGTGTGATGTGGGCTACACTTATTTTTAATGTGTTCTGATGGGCTCGAGACTGAAAATGTTGTGTACAATGGGTAATAAAATATGATATGATGATTTTGAGGTTTAAAATCATTGAATTATATTATTATGAATTTTTTTGAATTTTTTGTGAAGGTAGAAAACAAATTGGGAAATGATAGATACGTCCTGAGGGCATTTTTGTAAATTACGCCCAAACTAAAATGAGTTGGGACAAAGTAAAATAAATGCCATGATATTCCACATAAAAAGGAGAATAGCATAGTGTCAAGAGATTGATTGAAAATAGGGTTGAAATGAGAGAAATTCGCCGAAGGGTCGCGGGGGTAAAATTTTAATTTCTCATTATTCATGCACCGTGCGTCGACTAAACCACTTTCAATCATCAAGATACATTAAATATGATTATTTGGTAGTGGGATCTGAAATTTTGGAGTCCAAGTACATGGTTTTACGACTATGGAAGCTTAAAGGTAAAATTGTCCGAAATGTAAATAACCAAGGGCAAAATGGTAAATTCCCATCCTTATAGAAACACCTTTAAACTTCAGTCAATATAGCAGCCAACAGTAATTACTTTCCTCTTCCATAGCTTGCACGGCACCAAGAAAGAAAAGAGAAGAAAGAAAAAAAGGTTAAATAAAGCCACCTTACAACATCATTTTTTTCTACAAGACTATTTCTACCTCAAATGATTCTTCTCTTTGTGCTCTATTAAACGGTATCAAAACCTCATGGAGAAAGTGATAAAACAAGGAAGAAAAAGGAAAGAAAGTCAAAAACACACAACTCATGCATAAAGTCAAAAAACACACAACTCATGCATAAAGTCAAAAAACAACAACTCATGCTTAAAGTCAAAATACAACAACTCATGCTTGACTTTCTCACCCAAAAATTTATCTAGACAAGTTATATATACAATAGTCCCTCTTCTTCAACCCACACCCCATGGAAAAAGAGAGAAAAAGAGAGAAAAGAAAGAAAAAATAAAGGAAAAGAAAAGAAAAGTCAACAAAAGCCATCCAAACTTGACTTTTCTCACAAAAATTGCTTTTAGGAAATTTCTCTACACCATCTCCTCTCTCTATCGACACCATTAGTGCATCAAACAAAGGAGAAAACAAAGGGGAAAGAAAGGAAAAGAGGTTCGGTCATGGTAAGCCCATGCATTTCTATTGGTTTCTTTAACATTTAATGATAGATTCCTATGTTTTTCAACATGCTAAGCATAGATCTAGCCTTGTTTTTGCTTAAATCTCATTAGAACATGAAGAAAGGGCACCATGGGGTTTCAGTGTGGTCATGACCTAAGGGAGATCATGCATTTTCTTATAAGAAAATGATAGAGAATGAATAAAGGAATATAGATTTAAATGTTAGAACACTTAAGTTGTTGAAATAGTTGGAAAATCATAAAAATGGGTTCATGAAGGTTTTACCCAAGGGGTTGTTGGAGCTGTTATCATGCTGCACTTTATGGTTTGAATATGGAAAATGACTGTAGAAATTAAGAGAAGACTGGTGAAATAGGATTCGAAAACGGAGCTAAAACGGGAAAGTTAAGATTTACTACCAGTATAATTTATACTGGTTAGTCATAGGCAGTATAATTAATGGCTGCATTTTATGAAAGTTAATAGCCTAAAATTAAGGGGAAAATTAATGATAATTTTTGGTAAAATTATTTTGCTGCCGGGATTTACGGGTTACGGTTGGTGCTACCAAAAGAATCGATACTACTAGACAGGTAAGGGATGAGTGTGTAGGCCATAAGGATATATCGAATGCATGATTTGATGAATATAATTTTATGGAATTATTTGGTATTGAATTGCCTTTGAAAATCATGCAAATCTGTGGTTTACGGCTGACAAAAATACTGTGTTTAAGTGTAGGAGGTTAGAGTAATTGCAGCTGTTATGCTACCGAAAATTCCTCCAAAATTTTTAAAATATCATGAAATATTTTATGAGCATGAAATGAGTGAGATTGTGTATTTTGGAGCTTATTTCCAATATTTTCCATAAATTGGAATTTTACCGAAAAATATTATTTAAATATTCATGTAAGTAAATTTTATTAAAGTGAGATGTCAAATATGGTCTTTGAATTATTTCACAATTATTTAGAACGTTTATAAATTTTCTCACTAAGACATGAATATTTTATTGACTGTTTTTACTGTACTGTTAAAGGTGAATTTGAATTCCTTTCGGAATTTTATTAAATTTTAAATGATATTTGTTTAAATTCCTTAAAGGTATTTTCACTGTAAATGAAATGTTTTGAGACTGTTAGGCACCATATCATGCTTACATGTATTACTGTAGTGTATGTTATTGTGTTGATAGACCCGCCAAGTCATTAGCAGTCCTAGGGACACCTGGCAAGTGTACTCTGAGAATACCTATAGACTATGGCCATAGATCTTACTACTTACTGTTACTATTCCCTACGGGGATTATAGCATGATATATCGAGGGTGATGCTTAGTCTCCACCTATTGTTTATTGTTACTGAAGTGTGAAGTATTGTTTATTGTTTTACTGAATTGTGATTTACTTAATACTGTTTATTGAATTGTACTAAAACCTACTGTTTACTGAACTGTGACTTACTGAATACTATTTACTGAATTGTATTGAAATCTATGGATTTTGAATTGAAAGCAGTTATAATATTATTTCTAAATTTAAAATAATTTCTAAACTGTTATTGAAAAGTGAAACTTAAGTGTTTATTGCACTGAACTAGTTATTCACTGTTTACAGAAGTGTTTTATCGTACTATTACTGAACCGACTGGTACACTAATTTCACGGTTTAAATTCAACTGAATTACTATACTGTTTTACTACTGTTACTGTCATGTGTTTTAAAAGTATTAATGAAGTGATTAAATTAAATGGTTTATTTACCATTTATCATACATGGAAAAATCATTAATAAATTGTTTATATCAACAATTTACGAAATATTCCCTATAGTTGCTCTGGGTTTCTGGGATAAGATAGGTATTTCAAAATACCTTCCATGCTCCATCTGGATTTCCTGGCCAACTATAGTATCCATATGTTTACTGTGCCTAGTGAACTATTAGGAAAATAAATATTTTCCAGCATAAAGTTTTCGCTATATCAATCTTGCATACGACTTCTTTACTGAGCACGTTTCGCTCACCCCTTTATTTTCTAACTCCACGGGATATTAAAAAAGACTAAAAAGGGGTATACACTAGAGGATAACGACTAGAATATGGGTTACACGAGACTGCTTATGTCGGACAGGAGGTATTTGTACTTTCTTTTATACATTCGGATGAATTATACAGTACTACTTAATTCATAATATAGGAACAGGGGATGTAAGTTGCAAGAAAATGATGTTAAATTTCATATTCTAAATTTATAAAATTGTTTGGAGTTACTGTTTAGTACTGTTACTGTACAGGTGTAAAGGCATCGCAGACAGCCCAACCGTCAAATGTGTAAAAATATGTTATTTAGTGTAATTAGGACTGTTACATCACGTGCCACGTGTTATTGTTACTGTACTGTTGCTGAAAGATACTGATCCTATTATCAGTGTCCTAGTTGTCACCTGATCAGTGCACACTATTGACACCATAGACTATGGCCATAGGTCTCATGTGTTATTATTTCTCCCTTTTCAGGATATTAGTATAGTATGATATACCTTGGGTGTTGTCTGGTCTCTAATATACTGTTACTGTTGTATTGTTTTTTACTGAACTATTGGCTGGTGCTA
The DNA here is from genome assembly GCA_032173925.1 of Heritiera fomes. Taxonomy (NCBI): domain Eukaryota; kingdom Viridiplantae; phylum Streptophyta; class Magnoliopsida; order Malvales; family Malvaceae; genus Heritiera; species Heritiera fomes. Next base: position 19,321,554 of record JAPDPM010000009.1, read on the forward strand.
AACTATTACCAATATTGAGCTTTTTACATGCTATTTGTTGAACTATCACTGTATTGTACTTACCGATATTGAACTAAATATTATTATTGAAAAGAAATACTATTTATTTATCAAATTATTTTGCTATGAGATTTTCAATAGCAATTTATATTGTTTTAATATCAGATTCAACCTATTACTCCCTATAGTCGCTTCTAAGAGCCGGGACACAATAGGTATTCCAAAATACCTCCCATACTCCATCCTATATCCTAGTCGACTATAGTATCCTTTCGAATTGTGCCTTAGTGATGTGTTAGGAACTAAATGTTTTTAGCATACAGTTTTTATGGTATCAGTCTTTACATATGATTCTCTTACTGAGCACGTTAACTTACCTCTTATTTTTCCACTCCATAGATTACTTGTAGTGATAATCTATATACCGTTCCACTGATTTTGGTTGCGCTATTGTTCCCTGAGGCAACTTCAATTAGGTTTTGGAGGTATATTTATTTTCTTTTATATGTTCAGACATCATTATGTACAGTACTATAGTTATGTATTTCATGTACAGGGGATGTAAAATAATGATATAGTTATGTAAATATTGATAATAGATAAATATAAATTCTATTTACTAATATGTTTACTGTTACAAGTGAAAGTGAATAGTGATAAAGACATCACAGACCCCCTAACTAATCACTTTGTGTGTGCGAAATGTGATAATTATTGTCGGCACCAACGAAACTCCTTTCAAGTGTCCTGCTCCTGTCCCTTTTTAAGCCACCGAAAGCAACAGTTGTCCAGCCAATACTGCTACCAAACACATCCACATTTTTTGGCTAGTGTCGGGGCCTTCTTCTTCCTCTCCCACTGCAATTTTCTTTCTCCTTTGCTACCGCAACCTCCTTCTTCCTCTCTAGTCTTTCTTTATCTCTCTCGTTTAAACTCTCTCACATGCTATTGTCCTCTCTCTCTCTCGATCTTTTTCCACTCTTCCTCTCCACTCTCTCAATTTTTTTTCCTTTCTTTTCTTACTTTACAGAAGACTTCGGTCCTCTGTTTATTATTATTTTTTTTATACATGCTCCCACGTTAGTGAGAGCAGATGATACTTGATTGGCTTCCTAAAGAAGCCAATCAAGTTTCAATTTTTTTTATTTCTATATATTATTATGTATTTCCTATTCAAAATATATATATATATATTTATCATCTTTTATATATGTATATACATGATATATATATATATATATATATATATACCTAACATATTTTTTATAGTATAATATATAATTTATTCTTCCTATATTTTAAATTTTTCATGTATATATATATATATTTAATTCTTATATATATGTATATATTCCTCATTTAATTTATATATATATTCTAATACTCATGTAGATCACATTTAATTTAGTATAATTATATCCTTCGTTTAGTTAAATATATATATTTAAATATATATTTATTTGTTCTTTTGATTAGCTATGCACTTATATATACTTGCACATAGGTTTGTGAGTGCATTTATATGATATTCAATTTATTTTATTAATATACAATTTATCTATATATTTTCTTTATTGAATTAATATACATCTCAAACTTATTTATATAAATCTAAATTATATATATTAATCATTTATTCTTAGATGCCCCACATTTGAATCTTTGGTTTCATTACTTAAAATAATGAAAGTTTAGAATACATTCCAATATTTAATTTATTTAATTCCTTCATTTATTTATAAACTAGGAATGAAAAATTTGTGGTCTTCACATCTAGTCAATGTAACACTCCAAATCCACCCAGAGTACTGCTAACCTGTTTGTGTGTGTAAGTGTAAGCTACGGAAAATAGACGAGTGGATTTTTTTTTTGTAAAGCCCAAGATGTTAAGAATTGGAACCTACCAAGTAAAAACAATTTATGAATTTATCAATACCTCTTTGACATGATTTTGATAAGCCTAGGCTGATCATTTGACATTTACTTAACTTTAATCTTACTACTCATGTTATCTAATTTGGTCTAAGTCAATTACTAGTTTCCCTTCTGAAAGTTTACGCATGTCAAAAATCATACAAACATACCATCATTTAACAAGAAATTTAGGCAACATGCCAGCTATAATTTGATCCAAAGCCAACCTACAAGTTTGTAATTTTAATCCAATAGTAATCAAACCCAACAATGTATCTCAAACAATATATCACATGAAAGGAAGGCATGGGTCTAATAACATCACCATATCTATTCATACAAGATCTAGACTATAATGTAGCAATTTCAAGCATGCATTGGTCTTACAAATCATTTAATATCTACTCTACTACCGGTTTTGTCCATACATATTCATTTCAGTCTATAGCTACTTTTCGTATGGATGCTTAGTCTCACCACGCATAAAGAGTAAAATTTCATTCAACAACACATAACAAGCATAATTACAAGCATCACCAATTCCTACTCAAACATCTATCTTAAGCATTTGGAAGTTACTAAGTAGTTACAAAACGGAGTAAGACAACATGTAGTATCATCATACCTCCCATTACATAAAATAAGTTATTTTGCAATAGGTGCACAACACTGTGTCTATACATGTCACCGAAATGCATTCCGTACCTTAGCTGATACTAGACCTCAATGTGATACGAACCCCTTGTAGCTTCACTCAGCAATCTTGTCTTAGGGAGTAAGTAGAGAAATAATGAGCATGGCTTAGTAAGGAATTATGTAAAAATTTAAAAGAAAATAAATATATATTCATTTATAATCTATGAAGAGTAAATAACTTTCTGTCATACCAATGAATGCGATCCTTAAATATTAGCTCTCTTACTAAGTAAACATGATAACTTGTGAACTTTTCAAAACTTCTAAAGTAAGCAGATAAGTGTACTGAGTTGGCAATTTATAACAAATTCAGAATTATTTTGAAATACAGAGTGAGCATGAATTTAGATGGTTAAAACCAGACTTGGTAACACCCTAAATGCACTATAGCTATCAGCGCTTCAGACTCCCTTTTCAGGGCGCTATCTATGATTACAGACCCAGAAGCAACCCCATTGATCAAATGGAATCAGTACTTGTCTATCGACTCGGGACAAGCCTAAATCCTTCTAGCCTTTCTTTGAAGCATAGTATGGTGTACCATCTTACATCGAAACAAAATGCTCACAACTTATCAGCGAAATAAAATACCAACATGCATTGAGCTAAGTTTGCCATCAGTAAGCTAAAAACACGTATGTTCTTGTTGAACAACTAAAATCAGACTTCATGAATGTAATTTCCTTCAAAACATATTCAGACTGATTTGTTTACTTACAAGATAATTAGACAAAGGCCTTATAGCCTCACTCTTGGCCGAGAACAAAAGTATACATATATGTGAATATGTATGTATTCTTCAGGCATATTGAAAGGTTAATGCAATATATGAGTAAAAATAAAAGTATGCACTCCCTTAATTCACTTTCAACACTCCTAAACTATCCAGTAAACTGCTTTGAAGCTTGATTTCCACCTTCACTAAGATTTAGTCCTTAGAGCAGCCGTCTACATAACACATGGTAGATCAAATTAATTCATTATTTTCAATTATATGCTAATATTAAGAATTGCATAATTCAAAAAAAAAATGACACCTAGCAGTGTTTTTCGAACTATTCAAATATACTGTTACTATTTATCCCATTTTTGTTCATTTGAAATACTTATAGTCTACTTGGTCCATTTCTTGCATTTGAAACCTTTGATCTTATGGCATTGTGCTGGCCTTAATTAAATATTTTGGAATCCGATTGCCAAACTGCATTTTTTATATAACACCTAACTTAAATTCCTATTCAGAACTGTAAGGTTTATGATTTAATTCTTTCTGGATCAATGCCAGCAAATTTTCAAAGTTTCACCATGTCCCAGCAGTTTTAGGCAAAGTATCACATTGACCTATGTGCAGTAAAATACACTTATCTAACTGTAGGCAAATGCAATCAATGAAATTCCAAAACTGGATGAAAATCAACTCATTTCCCCATCTAGAAATGTAAGGGGCAAAACCTAACTCATTTTGTGTTATTTTCTATAATTTTTTTTAATGTTAGACCTGAAATTCACGTTTCTTGGGCAAGTGTCCCGCACTGTTTAACCTATTTTCTGGCTATAGGACTCCAAATTTGGTGATTCCAAAAATAGTTAAAGCTAACTTACAAGATTATCTACCATAAAAATTTAAAAATTGAACTCATTATACAACTTCCTAACAAAATTTTTAAATTCAACCCCAAACAAAATGCTAACCCAGATTTTTTTAACATCAAGTCTAAACTCACTTCATAATTCATCCACACCATAGCAATTTAATTCAAATCACCATAATTCCATATTCATACCTAATAAACTAACACTGCACGTCAAAATCTTACCTTACTTACCCAAAATTCTGGTAGCTAACCTTCTTCAAAGCTCACGGTAATCAGTCTTTCTCACCAACAACAACCAGAGTCTCTCCCTTCCTTCCTCTCTTAGCTCCACTCTTTTCTCCCTTTCAATGGAACAGGTTAATTCTAAACCCTTCCTTTATGGTAAAATTGAAATGCATTGCAAGAAAATCACTTAACCTTGCCTTAAAACTCCATGATTGATGGTTCTTGAGCATTCAACCTTTTGGTTTCTTGCATGAAAACCTTTCGCCAATTCTGTTTATGGCTGAAATCTTTGATTTGGTATTTCTTTTCCTATATTTGATTATAAACCTTGTTTAAACACCATCACTCAAGTATTACACAAGTTCAAAGTTGAAGTTTTTCTTACCTCACTCTTCTAGGCTGAAACTAACTAGCCAAAATCGAGAATGCTTTACCTCTTTCTTCTCAGTTTAATCCCCCTTCAAGAGTATAGCATGCAAACTCATTTTAGTATCCTTCCTTCAATACTAAAAAATGAAAAACTCTTCTTCCTCAGCTTAAAGATCCATTCATGAAGCTCCATTTTCCCAAAGACTCTTTGGCTTCTCCTCAATGGCTGGTTGGAAATCACATGCAAAGGAAATTTTGTGATTCCTACTTTAAAACCGTGAGCTTTTCTTCAAAACTTTAAGTTTTTCCTTTTGCTCTTCTCCACATTCAATGGCTATTTTGGGTGTTTCTCTCAACTCTCTTTGTTAGTCTAAATGGAAGGGTGGACGACAAGGAATGAAAAGGAAATAAGAGATGGCTTGGAACTTACTCTACTTTTAACTTAATTTAACAAAACTAACAAAATAAGCCTTTGAATCTAGTCTTGGTTTTAAGAGGGGATTTAATTTGTGCTTTAATTTATCTTATATTTAATAATCATACTACTGTAATCAATATACCATATTAATTATCCATTCGAAATTACTTAGTACCTAGATTCACTTCATTTTTTTTAGTCTTTAAATTTACTAAATCTCAATATTGCATAATATAACAACAATTTTCCGTAATTGTCTCTTTTATGTAATTCCAGTCAACTTAGCAATATATTGTTTGAAATTTCCTTAATTATATTATCGATTTTACGAATTACCAGTCGCCCTCATTCTCGATATTGCTCCAAATTCCACATGTGCCTTTTTATCTCTTGGCACTTCTTAAATCTATTAAATACGAATCTAAATTAGCTTCAGGCATATATATTTTCTGCAATTAACTTAATTAGGGCCATTAAGATACGTGATGTTACATCCTTCCCATTTTGTTTAATTTGGTCCTCCACATTTGCTCAGTGATTAGTTGAAGAGGTGCAGATGCTTCTTTCGCATCTCACTTTCTAGTTCCCATGTGGCCTCATCCTTAAAGTGTTGTTGCCATTGAACCTTTACCATGGGAATGCTTTTGGTCCTCAAGACCTTTTCTTTGCAATCTAAGATCTTCATTGGCTCCTCCACAAAAGACAAATCTTCCTGAATGTCCAAGAATTCATATTTGATCAGATGGGATGGGTTAGGGTGGTATTTCCTTAGCATAGACACATGAAACACATGGTGTACACCTTCTAACTATGTAGGCAGGGCTACTCTGTAGGCTACATCTCTGATTCTCTTTGATATCTTGAATGGTCTAATAAACCTTGACTCAATTTGCTCCGCTTACCAAACCTTTTCACCCTTTTCCAAGGGGAGATCTTGAGGAATACATAATTCCCACCTTCAAATTCTAAGTGCCTTCTCCGATTATCTGCATAAGATTTCTGTTGACTTTGAGCTGTCCAGAGTCGGTTACATATAAGCTTGAAATCTTTAGAGGCCTTATCAACAAGCTTTGAAGAATAAAGCTTCCTGTCCCTCACTTCTTCCCAAGTGACTGGGGATCGACACTTTCTTCTATAAAGAGCCTCATAAGGTGCCATACCTATACTTGAGTAGTAACTATTGTTATAAGAAAATTTTGCCAAGGTAAGTAATCATCCCAAGAGCCTCCAAAATCCAGCACACAGGCCTTTAACATATCTTCTAAGGTCTGGATAGTCCTCTCAGATTGTCTATCTATCGAAAGATGAAAGGTTGTACTAAAACTCAAATGAGTACCAAAGGCTTCTTAAAACTGTTCCTTAAAATGAGAGGTAAATTGAGGGTTCTTATTAGAGATAACACTTATAGCTACTCCATGTAATCTAACAATCTCCTGTATGTAAAATTTAGCCAAGAATCTAAGGAAATTTGTAGCCCTAACTGCTAAAAAGCTAGCAAATTTAATGAGCCTATCAATAATCAACCAAATAGTGTCATATTTCTTTTTGGTTTTGGGAAACCCTGCAACAAAATCCATAGTAACATGTTTCCACATCCAAGTTGGAATAACTAAGGGTTGAAGCAATTCTGTGGGTTTCTAGTGTTCCACCTTCGCTTGCTGACATAGTAAACATCTTGCTACAAAGTTGGTTATATCCTTCTGCATACCAACCGAATGGTACAACCTATGAAGACTGTGGTACATCATTGTATTACTCGAATGCATAGTGTACCGAGAGCTGTGACCTTCCTCTAGTATCGCTTTCTTCATGGCCTCATTGTTCGGAATGCAAATCTAGCCTTTATATTTCAACAACTCGTTCGCATGAACTGCATATTCAAAATGAGAATCTTTGTCTTTCTCATTTTCGCAGACAATCTCTGAAAATCTATGGTCAACTTTTTGCTCACTTTGAATCTAATGTATCAAAGACAGTTTAATACACATACTAGCTACCATACAACCGTCCCCTAACTATTTCATTGAGGGATTTAACTCTGCAAATTGCTCAAGTAGATCCCATTGCTTGACCATCATATAGGAAATTGTAGCAGCATTCTTTCTATTTAAAACATCGGCTACCATATTGGCTTACCTAGGTGGTAGGGTATCTCATAATCAAAGTACTTAAGCAATTCCACCCATCTTCCCTGGTGCATATTCAATTCCTTTTGAGAGAAAAGGTATTTCAAACTTTTGTGATCAGTATAAATCTAAAATGTCTCTCCATAAAGGTAGTGCTGCCAAATCTTTAATGTAAAAACCACTATAGCAAGTTCAAGATCATGGGTCGAGTAATCCCTCTCATGATTATTTAGCTGTCGAGACCTATATGCAACAACCTTTCCATGCCGCATAAGAACACAATTGAGCTATTATTGAGAAGCATCACTATACACAATAAAGCCTCTAGATCCACTAGGAATCGTGAGTATGGGGGTAGAGGTCAATTGTTACTTAAGTTCTTACAAGCTTCTCTTACAATCATCTGACCATACAAAACCTACCCCCCTTTGGGTAAGATAAGGTAAGGGTATGACTAGGTTAGAAAACCCCTCTACAAATCTTTGATAGTAACCCGTAGGACCCAAGAAGCTACGTATCTTTGACACTGTCTGAGGTCCTTCCTAATTTACAACAGCTTCAGTCTTGGATGGATCAACTAACACCTATTCCCTAGAAATGACATGCCCAAGAAAAGCAATCTGATTGAGCCCAAAGCTGCATTTACTAAGCTTGGCATAAAGCTGTCTCTCTCAAGATTTAGAAGACTATGCATAAATGCTAATCATGTTCTTCAACCGATGGGGAGTATACCAGAATGTTGTCTATAAATACAATAACAAATTGATCCAAAAAAGGTCTGAAGAATTTATTTATCAAGCTCACGAAGGTGGCTGGAGCATTCGTCATCCCAAACAGCATTACTAAAAATTCATAATGCCCATATCTAGTCCTAAAAGCCAACTCCGGTAAGTCCTCCTCCTTTATCCTTAATTGATGATACTCGGATCTTAGATCTATCTTCAAAAACACTTGTGCGCCTCTAAGTTGATCGAAGATATCATTGATCTGATGTAAAGGATATTTGTTCTTCACAGTCACTTTATTCAACTGTCAATAATCTATACACAGTCACAAACTTCCATCCCTTTTCTTCACAAAAAACATTGGCGTACCCCACGGAGATACAGTAGGGCACATGGATCCCTTATCCAATAGCTCCTTCAATTGCATTTTTCAGCTTATCAATTTCTACTGGTGCCATTCCATATGGTGGCTTGGATACATGTTGAGTTCCCGATATTAGATTGATAATGAATTCTACTTCTCTTTCGAGAGGCAACCTTGACAATACATTTGAAAACACTTCGGGAAATTCACTAACAATTGGAATATCCTTCTGGTTGGGTTAGGCTTTATCGGCTTCCTTTACAATTGCCAGATACCATTCACCAACAAGCACATATAAGAATTTAAATTAATTACATTATTATTTTCATAATAGTTAACTAAAGTCTAAATTTTATTCTTGATTTTCAAAAAGAAATTACAACTTTTTCGGTAACAAAAAGGTTACTAATTTCTTATGACAATCTAAAATGGCATGATACCTATCTAACCAATTCATCCCCAGTATTACATCAAAGTCTAACATATTTAACAAGATTAAGTTAGCTGTAAGGTCTCTATCTCCTACCCTCACTTTACAAGCCTTTTATATAGTTTTTGCTACCTGGATTTACTTAAAAGGTGTACTAATATGCAAAAAGTATCCTAAGGAGTTAAGTTTAACATTAATTTTCGTGGCAAAACGTGGTGCTATAAAGCACCTTACTTAGCCCTAAAATCGTAATTAGCTGTACAGAAAATTCCTTTCGAATTTCCATTTAGAACTATTCCTTAAATTTTGGTATTTAATACTTGATTTAGAAATTTGCATATAGTTTATAGTATCTGTATCTTTATATGTATTCTTTATTGGGGGTAAGCTCACCCCATTACTTTCCCTTGTAGATTATCTGCAATAGTTTCATTGAGTGAGGGGCTTGATTTGTTCCTTCGATGTAATTTTGGTACCACCTTGAAGGTATACTATGTACAGTTATTTCTTTTGTATTCACACTCAATAGGATAGTACTTATGTAGAAAAGGTCATGTAACTAAAAGAAGTTGAAAATATATTTATAGTTTGTATGGATGCATGCAAGGTATTATAAATTAAGTCTATATGTAAGAACCTTGCTAGTTAAATTAGCTTGTATAGGAGTGTGCATTAGTTTTAGAAATATCTAAACTAGGACTAACTGAATTAATGAATATTGATTTAGCTAATGTAAATTTAACTTTACAATGAATCTAAGACATTAAGCATAACCCAACCATTTGAATGAAAAAGGAAAAATTTAGTTAGAATTTTTTTTGTAATTAGGACACTACATTACGTAATTCCATTCAACTTAGCAATATATTGTCTGAAATTTCCTTAATTATATTATCAATTTTGCCAATTTACCATGTTGCCCTCATTCTGGATATTGCTCCAGATTCCACAAGTGCCTTCTCATCTCTTGCTGTTAAATATGAATCTAAATTACCTTCAGGCATATAAATTTTAAGCAATTAACTTAATTAATTGCATTAAGATACGTGATCTTACAGTTAACACATAAACACATTATCATTAATGCATAACAGTTTTTGAATGTGCATGATTTTGTAAGCTATGGTTTATCAGCTTGTGAAAGTTAATGACTGATATTTAATCGTTATATGATGACTCGTTTGATACCACTTAATACATTCATGTTTATAAAAAGCATCATTGAAAGTTTTGACAGTTTTGATTTGGATTCTATGTTTCGAATACTTTGTTTTAGATTGAAATTATTTTATGGAAAGTTTTGATCATTTGTCTAAAGTAAAATTTTTGACTATTTGGAATATGTTTTATAGTTTTCTAAATGTTTTGAAACTATTAGCTCCCCATAGTTGCCTTCTTGGTAATCATGTCATATTGTTAATGTGAATGACATTTATCACATCATCAGCCATCCTAATTGGCACCCAACCAATGCCCACCATGGACCCTATCATGACTATGATTATAGGTCTTTACTATTCCTTCTTATATTGGCGATCTGAAACCACATGATTTTTATTGGGTTGTTGCCTTGTCTCCACCATTGACTATCAAAATTGAAATTGGCATTGATTTTGAATATACGCATTCAAATGGTTTTGAAAGCATTGAAATTGATATTGACATTATTTTTGAAAACGCGTTGAAATGGTATTGAAAGTATTGTCACAGTCCAAGTACATAATATTTTACACTTTTTCACACTTTTCGACATTCACTGTACTAGTTGGACTGTTTGTGATGCCCTTTTTAAACATTGTTCATCAACAATAACAACACAATTTAGATAATATTTATTTATTACTAGATAATATTCACAACTGTACAAGTTAATTTGCATCCCCTGAATTTAAATTTACAACAAGTAGTACTGTATAAAAATGTCTGAACATATAAATGTAAACACAATATCTCCAGGATCCTTTATAATTCGCATCAGAATAACCATATGTAGTCAATCCACTGTATGTAATCCCTCAATCCTTTGAAGGTAATCTGTGGATGTTAAAATTAAAGGAGTGAGCAAAACCACGGCTCAGTAAAGGGTTTGCATGCAAATCTTGATATTTTGAAATCTATATGCAGTAAAATCCTTTATTTTCCTATGGTTCACTAGGGACCGAAATAGGGAGGATACTATAGTCAGCTAGGGATCCAGATGGAGTAAGGAAGGTATTTTGAAATACCTGTCTTGTCCCAAAACCTAGAAGCGATTATAGGGAGTAATCATTGTTTTTGAAAATAATCACTTTTTCTATAACTTTTCATCTTCACTTCAAAACAACATTTTCAATAGGTAAAGCATTTAGTCACTTAATCTAATATTCAAATTTAAATCATAAAAGAATATTAGATTAATCACTTTTCATTTCCTTTTTGAAAACATATTACATATCACATATATCATTGAAATCGTAAACAGTATCGAGTTCATGTACTATAGTGGACTGACTGTATAAAAATCATCAAATAAAACACTTTTCCATATCATGTTATAGTAAATCTCAAAATTAATGCTTTTATAAATCGAAGTATTAAATCAGGTAATCTAATATTCATATTGAACCATAAAAAGAATATTAGATTAAATAATCCCTTTTTTTTCCTTTTAAACACATGTTACGTATATCACTGAAAAATTTGTAAACAGTGTTGTACTTAATTTAGTACAGTAAATTGTTTAGAAAACCACCTTTCATTTCATTTAAAGCATATAAATAATCCTTCATCTCTTCATATCATCATTCATTTAAAATCATCACTTTTCATCTCATGAAAACAGTGGAGACTAAGGCAACACCCTTAATATATCATGCTATAATCCCCGTAGGAAACAATATCAGTAAACACATGAGATCTATGACCATATTCTATAAATGTCCTCGATCGTACACTGATTAGGTGTCAATCGGGACGCTGAAGACAAGATCAGTGTCAACAGCTTCACATATCATATGTCACATATTACATGTCACATATTAGCATGATATAAGGCCTGTCAGTCTCAAAACAGTATATGTGAAATCTCATTACCTTTATGAAATATAGTAAAATCAATAATATCTTTTAGAAAATCCATAAAGGTATAAATCACAGTATCTCGTACGGTGAAAACAGTGTTATAAAATAATTACATGTTATAACCGCAAATTTTTTATTTTTGGAAATTAATATTAAAGAAAATAGATAAGAGGAAATAAATAAATTAAAGTAAATAAATAAAATTTATTTACGAGATGGAATATCATTGAAATTTCGGAAATTTAGGAAGTGAGGAAATTGAGGAATTTAAATTTGGATAAATTGTAAATAAGGAGAAGGATGAAATTATGGAAAATAATGAAAAGAGGAAATTTAATTTGGATAAATGGAAATCCAAATTAAATAAGGAAAATGAGAGATGAAAATAAAATATGTTTATATAATTACAAATTATATAAATGTATTTTTATACAAATACATATGTATGTGAATACTATATAGTATATATCAATATACGTTGTATATATGAATAGATATACTATTTTATAAAGTTAAATAATACATATGTATTTTAGTATAATGTCTTATGTATATATAAATGTATATACATATAATTGAGAAATGTAAATATTGATTTACATTAAAGTTTGAAAATATATATAAAAGTTATTTAAATTTAAAAAATATAAATATACATATATATACTAGACATATATTTTGTAATATACAATATATATTTTATATATAATATATATTGTATTATATTATATATGAAATAATATGTGTATAATATATAGTATATATTATATGTATAAAATATATTATATAGTATATAATATATTATATACTAAAAATAGAAAAAAAAGAAACAAAAGAGGAAAGGAAAATCGGGAGAACCCGATCTCCCCGGTGAGGCCGACCTTGTCGGCGGTGAGGGAGAGAAGAAAGCGAACTGTCGCCGGAGGAAAGGAGGAGAAAGGAGTTGCCGGCGGTGGGAAAGGATACGAACAGAAGGAAAATCAAGAAAGAAACAGTGGCGGAATCCGGCGAAAATCGGAAAGAAGAGGAAAAATGGGAACCGGCGGTATCGGTGGAATTGGTTGCCGCCACTGCCACCGAAGCTTCGTCGGAGGGAGAGAAAGACGTGGGAAGCCATCGGTGAGGCGAGGAACGGCGGAGGAAGGCTGACGGAGGAGGAGAAGAAACCGAAGGTAAATCGCGTAGATCCGTCGTCGTGCCGTCGATCTAGGCTGAGCTGAGACCATCAGCAAGTTTGTCTCAACGCCGGCCAGCTGCTAAGCCACCGATCCGTCGGAGAACCGACCGCCGGCGTGAAATCGGCGAGGAAGGAGGCAGACCGATCTGGTCGGGAAAAAGAAAAAGGAAAAAGAAAAAGAAAGAAAAAGAAAAGAGAAAAAGGAAGAAAAAGAGGAAAAAGGAGAATTTCTGGAATTCGGAGATTCTTGGGAAGTTGGCAACTCGGAAATTAAGAAAATTTGGTAAGAATTCCGGAAAATGATTTCGAGTAAAAAATTTAATAAATTATTTATGAAAATTCTAAAATTTAGAATTTAATTTTCAGAAATTATTCTTAGTGATCGAGACGATGGATCGGGAGAGATGGAGTACGAGCCCGACCGATAAGAGGAAGTCGTCGACCTAGAAAAGGTAAGGGATGCATGTGCAGCACTGTAAGGATATTCAGTCTGCATGTTTTTAATTATGAAATATTTTATGAAAATATTGTGATGATTCTGTGGTTGGAAATTTGTGATGATGTACTGGCTGGAATTATAAATTGTATTTTCCGTGCAGGAGGCTAGCCAATCGACAGCCGTTATACTGCCGAAAAATTATCGAAAATTTCTAGAAAATTTCATAAAATCATAATAAATGATTTTATTTCACGAGAAATGATTTTCAATCACGAAAATCGAGAAAATGAATATTTTCCATAAAAACATGAATAAAATGAAAGTGATTTTATAATATTCATGTTTTCGAGAATGGTGATAATGAAATCACCGAAAATTCTCCTGATATGTAAATTACACGTAATATGAGATGAAAAATGAAAGGAAATAAAGTGAATATTTTTATATATATTTCTTAAATATTCACTAAATGATTTTATAACCTTTATGGTTTTAAATTATGAAATTATATATTTTTATAAATTCCATAAAGGTTATTTTATGATGAAAAATACGGTTTTGAGACTAGATGGCATCCTATCATGCTGATATGTGACATGTGATATGTGATATGTGATATGTAGTCCTGGCCGACACCTGATCAGTGATCCGCCGAGGACAATTATAGACTATGGCCATAGCTCTGACATGATGATTTTATACCCTTCGGGGTCTATAGCATGATATGAGTAACGAACCAGTGGACGGGCTGGGCATGCATGCCTAAGTCTCCATATATGAGAAATGTTTTATATGATATGTTATATGTTAAATGTAAACGTTTTACATGATATGTGATAAGTTAAATGAAAGTGATTTACAGCATTTTACATAATGCTTATTTAGTATTGATTTTAGTACTATGAGATGATCTTCATATGACATATGATATGAACATGTAATATGTTTTCAAAAGGAAAAAGAGTTTATAAGTCTAATATTCTTACTATGATTTTAAATTGAATATTAGACTATATGTGATATGAATATATGATATGTTTTCCAAAAAAAAAAAAAGGAAAGAAGAGGAAAATAAATCTAATATTCTTATTTTAATTTTTAAATTGAATATTAGATTTAAATGATATATATGCTATACGAAAAGGATTTAATAGCTGATTTTGCTATTTAAAGTACTGTACTAATTATGGTTGTACAGTAAAACATGAAATAAGTTTTACATGAGAATGATTAGAATTTAACTAATATTCTTTTCAAAGAATATATGAATATTAGTTATTTTATTTAAATGCCTTATTTTAAAAAAGCATTATTTTGAAAAGAATATGAAAATATTATGGAATAAAAAGGAAAAAGGATTTAAATTTCAAAACAAAAATGAAATTTACTCTTTACAATTGCTTCTAGGTTCCGGGACAAGATAGGTATTTCAAAATACCTACCTTACTCCATCCGGATCCCTAGCTGATTGTAGTATCCTTCTTACATGCGACCCTAGAGCCCCATAGGAAAAATGAAAAAGATTTTCAGCATATAGGAAGCTGAATATCAAGTATGCATATAATTCCCTTACTGAGTCGTGGTTTGCTCACCCCTTAATATTAACATTTCAGGTTTTCGAGGACTAAGAGTCTAACATCTAAAGGACTTCGGCTGAGCATTTGGGGACGATGCGATAGCTTGATTTTTTTAATAAGGTATGATCATTTATTTTTTGTATTTAGACTTATCTACAGTACTACTTCCTTATGAATTAAAATAGGGGATGTAATTCATATTATAATTTAATATGTAATTGTTTATATGCAAAAGAAAAGTAAAGTATCGCAGACAGCCCAACCAAATAAGTTGTATAGAATAAGGTGAAAAATAGGGTCACGGGCTGTGACATTACACTAGAGTAATAAATCTCATAATGTAAAAACTACAAACTTTGTACCATGTTAGTGAATAAATAAGAGACATAGAATAAGTTAAGTACTATGATGCACCTTGTAATTTTCATTATTTCAAGTAATAAGAATGAAGTTACAAGTATAGTAAATTTAGCAATAAAGGATTAACACCTTGAGATAAATTAGAAAATTTAATAATGAGTTCAAGAGATGTATGAGAGCGAAGAGATACATGTATTCCACAATATATAAGTATATTTGTTTTAATGAAACAAGGACACAAGTATACTAAAGGAAATGTAGTATACTTGGAAATTAAAATAGTTAAAATAAAATAAAAAGGAATACATATATATACATATATACAAATTGAGTATTAAATGTGTATATATATATATACATATAGATATATATAAATTTTAGAAGGAAGGAGGAATATATATAAATATATATATATGTACACTTACCTACATTAAAAATGCATTAGACATAAAAATGTGAAAATATGTATATGTATATATATATATATATATATATATATATATATGTGTATGTAGATATTATATATATTAATGTTTAAGATATAGGTATAAATACATATTACATGTAAGTGATATAACAAAATAAAATAAAAAATTCATATGTATACATACATCCACTTAAAATATATTAGACATAAAATATATTTATACATATGTAGATAGTATAAATATATATATATATATGTAATACTTAAAATAGATATACACATACTTATTTCATATATATAGAAATTACAACAAAACAAATAAAAATATATAACTACATCTATATTAGTTACATATATATTAATCATGTAATTTAATTATAGAATATATATATATATATATTAAATAATTGAATTGGGCTATAATAATAATATAGGTTGTTAGTGGAGTTTGATGGGACTTCATCCCATCAAACCCCACTAACATCTCCATCGGCACCATCATTTAGAAGCTTTGAAAAGTAAAAGAAAAGAGAATGTAAACAGAGGAGAATGAGGTCTCGGCAAGGAGAAGGAAAGAAAGAAAAAAGAGAAGTGCAGCCGAGAAAGAAAAAGAGAAAAGAAAAATGAGGCTGAAAGGAGAAGAAAAGAAGAAAAGGGGAGGCTGAAACCGAAGGAGAGAAGGAAGAGCTGTTGGAAAATTTGGGTAAATGAGCAAAGCGGAACGGTATAGAGGTTTGAGTACGGACTCGGAAGCGCGAAGAGGATAATTACTAAGCCTCGAGGTAAGTGGGTTAAATAAGTCTTACTAGTATCATCTCGTAAGAGATGAATGAACCCTTATTCGATAATTACCTAAATTCACTTTAATCTTGTTAAAATATCACGGAAAAGGGTAGGAGGGTAAGTCTCGGTAAGATATGAATTTGACTAGATGTGAACGTGAATAGTATTTGATTGGAAAGAAATCTTGTTTGTGACTTGCGTGTTATGTGTTATGGTTTATTTGTGTTTACTGAGCATATAAAGTCGTATAAATTTGGTGCCTGCATTATGAAATGTGCATGTGAATTAATTAAGTTGCACCAAGTGAGCATGTTAATATATTGTGATAGTTTGAAAACGTATATATGAATTAAGTGCAATAGACATAGCTCCCGATATTGAATTCATAGACCTCGATTAGTACCTAGTCATATTTGTTGAAAACTAGGGAAATGGCAACGGAACAATACTCAATCTTTCGTACCGTGTGAGCCACCTCTAAAGAACTCAAAGGAACTACGTGCTACGCAGTTTTCTTCATGAACTGTGGGAGCCACCTCTAGAGTCCTTTGAAAGCTAAGTGCTACATGTGTGTCGGTGAATCATTAGAAAAGTATAAGCCATAGATGTCATCTGAGTAAAACTCGATCTTTTGTACTGTGTGAGCCACCTCTAGAGAACTCAAAGGAACTACGTGCTACACAGCTTTCGTCATGAACTGTCGGAGCCACCTCCAAATTCCTTTGAGAGCTAAGTGCTACACGTGTATCGGTGAATCATTAGAAAAATATAAGCCATAGAGGTCATCCGAGTAAAACTCGATCTTTTGCACCGTGTGAGCCACCTCTAGAGAACTCAAAGGGACTACGTTCTACGCAGCTTTCTTTGTGAACTGTGGGAGCCACCTCTAGAGTCCTTCGAGAGCTAAGTGCTACACGTGTATCGATGAACCAATTGAAAAAATAAGCCATAGAGGCAAACCCGAGTAAAACTCGATCTTTTGTACCGTGTGAGCCACCTCTAGAGAACTCAAACGAACTACATGCTACGCAACTTTCTTCGTGAACTGTGGGGCCACCTCTAGAGTCCTTTAAGAGCTAAGTGCTACACATGTATTGATGAATTATGAGAAATCTTATGCCAATGAGATAGTGGATAAATGATTGTGAACTGTGAATGTGACAACTATCATCAGATAGGATAAATACTATGCATATGATTGAGAATTGAAATAATTATTGAACTTTACTTACATTGTGCTATAGAACCATATGGTATTTAATTTGGTTGTGTTTTTCATACTTTACTATATCGACAAAAAGTGTCAAAAAGAATGATATTGTGTGAATATATAGTGTGAATTAAAGAAATGAAGGAAAGCATGAATGACCTTATGAAATCTGTTGTACACACAAATTAGTAGCTAATCTTGACATAATGCATACATGCTATTTTATAGAGTTCATGCATGTATGATTGTGTTTTACGATTTGAGCCTAGTATGTACTTATTTAAGCTACTTACTGAGCCGTGGATTTGCTCACCCCTTAAATTTAACATATACAAATCATACGGGTGGATATCCAACTCAGGCATTATATAGACTTTCCCGGGAACTGTACCTAGTAGTGGTACTCGTCTACGTTCTCCGGGCCTAGCTTTTGTGTTTTTGAGGTATACTACTCGTATATCATTTTGATAATTATACGAACTTTAATTTCACAGTACTAGGAAGGAATATGGGATGTAGCTTTGGATCGTACTAGATTATTATGTGAGTCTAGGTGATTATCGAGTACAATCCAGGTTAAGATGTATATTTTGAATTATGTATCAACCGCAAGATGTGGATTTATTACTGGTTATATTCTTGAGGAATATGAGATGCATGATTGTGTGAATTGTGGGAAACAAAAGCTGGCTATATTGTGAAGATTTGAATGTGTTTAAATGTAGGGATTTTACTGGGGAAATTGATAAAATACAAGGGGGAGGCTTTCGACCCATTTCTTTTGGAATAGTAAAAATAAGGCTAAAATCATAAAAATCACCTTGAGAAGTGTGACATAGCTCGTGAAACAATATTAGTAAGATAAGATTTGATTTAGATACTACACTAACACCGAATACAATCTGTAAGTAGAAAAAGAAAATTTTGGTTCGTAATTTTTCAAAAGAAATAAAGTAAGTGTCAAGTGGACGTCATTGGCCTTCAGGTCGTGACACATAAATATTCCATTCCACCGTAAACACATATACTCATATATCCACATTTCCCTTTCAAAATTTTCACTTTTAAAATTACTGGAAATCATTTTTCAGCAATTTCATATTTTATGAAAAATAGTAATATTTATTTTCAAAAAATAATAATAATAATTCCATAAACATGTTTTTCACTACGGAACAAATGTAGAGACATTTTAGTCTCAAAACATTATTCACATGATAATATCACTTTTGTGGAAATCAGTAAAATGAGTAAAATCTTCAGTCAGTCCATAAAGGGAAATCATAATAAAATAGTGAATATTATACTTAAAATAATTTATAAAATATTCACTATTCAACATTTCACTTTACACATCACATATTCCACTATAAAACACGTGGGAGGAATTTTCGATAGTTTAACTTTCATCGAAATCAATAGCATGAATATTTAATAAATGATTTTTGGTAAATTCACAATTTATGAAAAATAATAAATATTTCACTCTTGAGGCTAGGGAAACATTTCATAATGCATTAAAATATTTTATAGCATTTTTAGAATATTTCTACGAAATTCTAGCAGCATAACAGTTACTAACACCCTAGCCCCTTGCAATTTCAAACATAGTTCAACCAGCCAAAACAACCACATTTAATCCACATTCGAGGCAATTCACTTCCAAAATAATTTCATAAAATTATTAGCATAAAAAATATGCATTCAGGATATCCCTACAAATTACACATGCATCCCTTACCTATTTGACGTATACGCGCTTCCCGGTAGCACTACACGAAAACTGTAACTCCTGGGTTGCAATTAATTCCACCAAAATTATTAGCTTATTAAATACTTATTTTTGAGCTATTATTCATGTCTATATGCAGCCACATTGGATACTATAAATATTTTCACAGTATAATTTCTACCGGTAGTATAACGTAACTTCTTCGTTTTGCCTCGAAATTTAAATCCGAGCATACTGTCACGACCCGGAGGCCATGATGTTCACTTGACACTTATCTTATTTCCTTTAGAAAATTTCGAACCAAATTTTTCTTTTTCTATTTACGGTTTGTATTCAGTGTTAGTGTAGTAACTAAATCGAACCTTGCCTTAATAATCTTATTTCTCTAGCTATATCACAATTCTCAAAGTGATTATAATCACTTTAGCCTCATATTCAGTTATCCAAAAGAAACGAGTCGAAAACCTCCGCCTTGTATTTTATCAATTTCCCTAATAATTTACCTGCATTGAAATTACATTTATAATTTTCATAATGCGGCCAGCTCAAATTGCCATAATTCACATCATCATACGTCACATGTTTCTCAAGAATCTAACCAAGTAATAATTCCACATTTTGCAGTTTATTCATACTTTGAAATATATATCTTATCCCGGATCGTACTCGATAATCACATATACTTACATAATAATCTAGTGCGATCCAAAGTTACATCCCATATTTCTTCCTAGTACTGTGAAATTAAAGTTTGCATAACTATCAAAACGATATACAATTTGTATACCTCAAAAGCACAAAAGCTAGGCTCGAAGAACGTAGACGAGTACCACAACAGGTACAGTTCTCGAGAGAGCCTATACAAAGCCTGAAGCTGGATTTCAACTCGTATGATCTATAGATGTTAAATTAAGGGGTGAGCAATCCACAGCTCAGTAAGTAGCTTAAATAAATACAGACTAGGCTCATGTCGTAAAATATGATCATACATGCATGAACCATATAAAATATCATGTATGCACTCTGCCATGATCAACTACTAACATATAATCTACGACAGATTGTATAGGCTCATTCATACTTTTCTTCATTTCTTTAACTCGCATAATATCATTCTTTTTATCCCTTTTTATTGATATGGTTAAGCGTGAATGAAACAACCATTTCAAATAGTACATGATTCTATAGCATAATATAAGTAAAGTTCAACAATTATTCTAATTCTCTGTTGTATGTATAATATCCATCTTATCTAATGATAGTTGTCACATTCACAGATCACAATCGTTTATCCATTATCTTATTGGCATATGATTCATCGGTACACGTGCAGCACTTAGCTCTCAAAGGACTCTAGAGATGGCTCACACAGTTTCGAAGAATCAGTGCAACACTTAGTTCCTTCAAGTTCTCTAGAGGTGGCTCACACGGTACAAAAGAATGAGTTTTACTCAGATTGAACTTTATGGCGCATGCATTCTAATGGTTCATCAGAACTCGTGTAGCACATAGCTCTCAAAGGACTCTAGAGGTGGCTCCCACAATTCCGAAGAATCTGTGTAGCACTTAGTACCCTTGAGTTCTCTAGAGGTGGCTCACATAGTACAAAGGAATGAGTTTTATTCGGATTGACCTCTATGGCGCATGCTTTCTAATGGTTCATCGGAACTCGTGTAGCACTTCGCTCTCAAAGGACTCTAGAGGTGGCTCCCACAATTTCGAAGAATCTGTGTAGCATGTAGTTCTCTTGAGTTCTCTAGAGGTGGCTCACACGGTACAAAGGAATGAGTTTTACTCGGATTTGCCTCTATGGCGCATGGTTTCTAATGATAATGATCTAAAATCATTCAAGTCCTCGAGTCACATAATGCTTCAATTGTCACACAATTCCATTATCCTAGTTTTCGATAAATACAACTAGGTACTATTCAAGGTCCATGAATTTAAACATCATAAGCTGCATATATACTGTATACTACTTCACATATTCATTCCTAAAGTATCATAATATATTAGCATGCTCACTTGGTCTGACTTTAATAAATTACATGCATTTATCATGATGCAGGCACGACATTTATACAATTTTATACGCTCAGTGAACATAAATAAACCATAACACATAACACACAAGTCACAAATCAGATTTCTTTCCAGACGAGTACTATTCACGATCACAACAAGTGAAACTTATATCTTACCAAGACTTACCCTCATAATCCTTTCCATGATATTTCACCACACTTGATGTGAATTTAGGTAAATATCTAATAAGGATTCATTCAATAAATCACATACATTTCTTAGGATGTAGACACCTACATTTTTATACGAGTTCGTATTCTCAGTGAGCACAACAAGTTATAACACACCACACATAAATCACAAATAATCTGAAAACTATTCATGAACACATCAAATCCAACTTGTATTTTACCCATACTTACTCTTATAGTCTTTTCCGTAATATTCCATCAAACTTGATGCAAATTTAGATAAGTATTTAATAAAAATTCATTCATCTCTTACGAGATGATACTAGTAAGACTTATTTAACCCACTTACCTCGAGGCTTAGCAATTTACTTCCTTGGGTTTCTAAATCAACTCCAACTTTTCTGCTGCTCCAATTAATCTACAATAATCCAATAACATCTTAATAACATGTTTTCATTATGTTTATTCACAAATAAAAATACATATCTTATGAGCACAATTATTTAAGTCCTTCTCATGCCATCAATACATATCATCATTTACTATTGGTATTTGTTTCACTAAGGCATTACCGATTTAATAAAACACCGCTCATTCTCCTCATATATATATAATTATATAATTGTAATTGTACCTCTACAAATTATATAATTATGTATGTAATTATATCTCAAACTATTCTCGTTTAATCTCAGTATATAAAATATACTTTGGTACATTTGTATGAATACCACACAAATGATATTTATTTTCACCTCCTTCTATCACATTTCATCCAAAATATTTATATGTAATATATATAAGGATCATAACTCAATGTTTAGAGGGCCTTACTCTCTTGAAATCTCGACCCAAGCCTCTTTATGCGGCTACTGTTTTAGCCATTTCATTATCTCCTACTCAGCCACTCAAGGATGATTTCAACCTTCTAACAGCCCTTGACATGTCGTCTCCCAACCTTCATTAACCACGGTTCAGCCTTCCCTTGTACAGTCCCAATCATAGGTCCATGTTCGGGCCACCAACATAGCTTACAACCACATTGAGTGACCCTTATAACTTAGCATTTCCAGCTTAAACCAAAACTTAAACTTAGCTAATATCAGCCCTTTTTTTCTTCCTTTGATTTCCACGCCTTAAACACTTTTTCAGTTCCCTATTTCCACTCTATTGTTATGTCCCTTTTCCTGTATAAAAGCCCAATGTTTCAACCCTCTGAACACTACCCAATAGCCCTTAATCATCTTGCATTTTCTTCATTTAAGAACGCCATCTCCAGTCGTATTTTCTTTACCCTTCTGTTCAGTCCCCTACTGCTCACGATGGTGAGGTAGTGGCTGCACCTTCCTTTCTCTTCTTTCTCTTCTCCTCTTCCCTTCTTCCTTTCGACCTCACCTTTCTTTTCTTCCTTTTCCTTTCGACTTCACCTTTCTTTTCTTCCCGATTTGGTTCAGTTTTCAACCCTCATTCTCATGCCTCACTTCTCCTTTCATTTCCATTTTTTCCTCATTTCATTTCCAAGGCTTCTTTGAGAAGCCTTAGTTGATGTTGCCGAGAATGTTAGCGGGGTTTGATGGGAGAAAGTCCCATCAAACTCCACTAAGCAATATTTTTTTTACTTATTTTAAATTTTCAGATTTGAAATTTGTTTTATTTTTGTTTTATTCTAATCTTTAACATCTATATTTACATAATTTATAATTATATTCACACAACCAAAATATATACATATATATTTACTTTAGAATTACATATTATATTTTCCTTTATTTTAAATATCCATTACATAATACAATGTTTGACATTTGTATACTTTCCTTTTTTTTATTACATTTATATCTATTTAGTTATGTACTCATCTGTATATTACCTTTAATTTAATATATTTGTGCTTTTTTTTTTGTTTAGTTAAATGAATACACACATGAATATATTTATATACATGAATGTATATTTGTAGTACATTTCAAGGTAAGTTCATTTAATTTCTTCATTTAACTACAGATTAGTACGAAGAATTTACAGTCTTCACATTCTCCCCACCTTAAGGAATTTGGTCCTCCAAATTTTCCATGTCCATCTGAAATAGGTGAGGGTACTTCTCCTTTATCAAGCTTTCTAACTCCGATGTTGCTTCTTCTGAAGTGTGATGTTGCCAAAGTACCTTGACCAAAGGGATTGTTTTAGACCTCAATATCTTATCTTTCCTGTCCAAAATCGAATAGGACTCTCGACATAGATCAAGTGCTCCCTGATCTCCAATGGCTGGTACTAAAAAACATGGGATGGGTCCGGATGGTACTTCCTTAACATCGACACATGGAAGACGTTATGCACACCTGATAGCTCCGGTGGTAATCTTAGTCAGTACGCTACGTCACCAATCCTCTCTAGTATTTCAAACGGACCAATATACCGAGAGCTCAACTTCCCTTTCTTCTCAAACCTCATTATGCCTTTAGTCAGAGAAATCTTCAAAACACTTTATCCCTAACTTGAAATTCTAAAAGCCTTCTTCGACTGTCCGTATAGCTCTTCTGTCTACTTTGGGCTGTCTTCTAGATCATCTTTTAAGTAATACTGCCAGCATATTTTCAACATCTTAATTATTTTTAGACCACTACATATCGTCTTTTTCACCATATATTTATACTCCCTAAAATTTCTTATCATTTTGGGAGTTATTAGTTTCCACTCCTTTTCACACAATAGTTGATTCACACAATTTATCATCCGTTTCCTCATTCAGTGCCAAGTCGATATAGTTTGGTAACTATCATTTACGTGATTAAATCAGTAGTATGTAATTGTCCCAATAATCTTCAAATCTCATACATCCGCTCCCTCAACATATATTCGAGTATTTCCATACTACGCTCAAATGTTCACATCAGTACGGAGTGGTGCTGTCAGTGAATTTGGAATCCCAAAGCTTTTGCTATTTTTCATAAACATATAGCTACTCAGAGATTTCCATCCCATATAAGGCTCACTAGAACTTCACATGCATTCTCCCTATTTCATAATCATATTTCGACTATGGCACTAGAAATCTAGGAGCCTGATAATGGAAAAGTGATTTAATTTGGACAATCAGTCTACAATCACTTCCATAGCATCCTATTCCTTTGGGATTCTTTATTATCCATAATACTCGTTTTCATATTACTTTAACCAATGCTGTAGCTCATTTGCAGACTTTAATACTAACCATCCTTAGCTGTAACTGAAACATTTGGCAATCATTTTCTCTCAATATCTCTTATCATGTAGTAGTCATTCCATCCCTTATTCTTATGGTATACTCAATATCTCCTAAGTTTTAGAATATACCATAGAATATAATCCTTTCATAATTTAGAGTCCATAGATGACTAATCAAATCATCAATTTAATCACCACATTATCTATATAATTTCACCATTTCTATCATTTCGAGGTGGTTATATCTATATAACATTTTTACTAGCAGTAAAAATGTAACTCATTTATTTACTTCTTTGACTATCATTAAATTTCCTCTATCGAGTTTGGCTCGATCTTACATCTAGCCATAATCATGTGATAACCAAAAGAAATCACTTTTAGTCATAATTTGGGAACTGCTTCATACTCATGTTCCCCAGTCCTCATGTAATTTTTATCTTCCTATTACATTTTCATCTTTTCACTCTCATCATTTCAATCGCTTTTTTTCCAAGTGGTATAATACTCCACTATCTAACTCTTTTAACATTTTGAATACCATCTTTACACTTATTCATTCACTGACCTTAATTTCTTTAATTATAAGTCACATCTGTAGAGCAGCTAGCCCCATAAACTCTTCTATAGACTGGTAGTAGCATCTAGCTAGACCTAGTAACTTTTGTATCTCAATCACTATCTTTCAATCATAGACAGATCCATAGTCACTCTATCATTCGAGACATATATCTCGAAGGGATACAGTATAGCCAAATCTCGTATTTTCCACACTTAACATATAGTTCTCGATCTTGGAGAGTCTGCATGGTCATATAAAAATGCTGCTCATGTTCCATTAGTGTCTTTGACATTATCGGTATCTCATTACTTTATCCATGTATGGTCAAAAAACTTATTCATTAGGCTTACATATCTCACATGGTATTTCATTAATCTTGTAAACCTCAATAGGAACTCGTAAGAATTTTATCAAGTTCTAATCATTATCTTAAAGACATCAGTCTCCAATTTTTCATCCGATGATGCCCTATATTGTTACTAATCTTAGGAAGTCCTTATACATCTCCGATTAGATCAGATAAAGCATCAATTCCATATAGATGATTATTCGTTCTTAGTAAGAACTCTATTGATTAATAAGAATTTAATAAGCAATTTTTTTCCTCAAATCACATCATCTGTATTTCCATCAATTGTCCTTATACAAGTTGTTAGCTTTAAATTGACATATATATTTTGAAATGACAAAAACTTAAGTAAGCTTTAATGTTTGAATTCATATTGTAAATTTGCCTTATCACACATGATTTTCTCAATCCATTTCAAGTGATCATATCAAACATTAAGACCATGATTTAATGATGCATATTCTTATTGGTCTTAATACTTTATAAATGTTTTGAATATTTTAGAAAATAACTTGATGAATATTTAGACTATGTTTTCATTTGAGAAAGTCAAGAAAAACTCCCATAAAAATGCCAAAATGTTTTGGGTTGAATTAGGATCAAAAGCCATATCAATTCTAACCCAAAATAGTGCAGGAAAAGCTTTCTGGAGGCATGGGATCGATCCCCTAAGGTAAGAGATCGATCCCTTTATGGCAGAATGTCTTCCCAAGGTCCCTCAAGCTAAGAATCAAGATTCTGAACAAAAGGGATCGATCCTTCGGGACGAAAAAGTGCTGTAACGGCTAGTTTTTGTGAGACAACGGTCATACTCAAGTTTTGGCTCCACCCAACGGCTAGAATACATCCAAGGGACTATAAATAGAGGCTTAAAAGCTAAAGGAAGTAAAAGGAACTACTCAATCAACTCCAATACTCATTTTCCTCAAATCCTCAAGCCTCAACAACAAATCAAGAGCTACAAAGTCTTCATCTTCCATCATTCACATATCTCTTGTATTGCTTAGCACAAATCTTGTATAGACTTTTCTTTGTGCCTAATTTCTGTAATCACTTGCCTATCTAGAGGCCCTTCTTTGATTACATTATTTGTAACTCATCATTCCTTGTAAATGGGAGGTTTCTCTTAAGCCTTAGAAAAAGAGGGAGGCTTCTCTTGAACCTAGAAAAAGAGGGAGGCTTTTCTTGAGCCTAGAAAAAGAGGGAGGTTACTCTTGAGCCTAAGAAAAAGAGGGATTGTAATCACAAATTCAAGATAGTGGATTTGGAGAAAATCCTTGGGAGCGTCTCAAGGTAGAGGACGTAGGCAAGGTTGCCGAACCTCTATAAATCACTTGCGTAAATTTCTCTATCCTTACTCTCTTTACTTATTTGCAATTATATTTGTGTTTATTGTATTGAATCTATATTGCATAATTGAGTAGTCTAGAGAACTTAGAAAATATCAATATAGGCTAGAGAATTTACAAGAATTGAAAAACGAACTTAAAGTTAGCGAAAAACCGATTCACCCCCTCTCTCGGTATAGCCTATAGAGCCAACAATTGGTATCAGAGCTTGGGCTCGAGATTGATTTAGACTAACCTCTATCGAGCAAAATGATCTTAAATGGCTCACTTGAATGTAGGCACACCCCTAAGAGAAGAGGGACACTCATTAGTTAGACCTTCACTATTCAATAGTGAGAATTACTCTTATTGGAAAATTAGGATGGTGTTATTTGTACAATCCAATGACTATGAACTTTGGAGAGTAATAGTTAATGGCCCTAGAATCCTAATAAAGAAAGTAGATGGAAAGGATGTCCCTAAGAGTGAAGATGAGTGGGACACCAATGACATGAGATTGGCACAATTGAATGCCAAGGCTATGCACACCCTCTTTTGTGCATTAGGTCCCAATGAGTATAATAGAGTCTCCTTATGTCGAAATGCTAAACAAATATGGGATAAACTAGCCATCACATATGAAGGGACAAATCAAGTTAGAGAGACCAAAATAGGAATGCTCACACATGATTATGAGCTCTTTAGGATGAAAGAAAATGAGTCCATTAGCGAAATGTTCACTAGGTTTAATGATATAATTAATGGACTTAAGGCTCTAGGCAAGACTTATTCCAATGTTGAAATGGTAAAGAAAATTTTGAATAGCTTGCCTAAATCTTGGGAGGCTAAGGTAACCGCTATAGAAGAATCTAAGGATCCAAACACCTTGCCTCTAGATAAACTTATGAGGTCTTTACTTACTCATGAAATGAAATTAAAAAGAAATGTAGAGCCTTCAAAGAAAGTGGGGGTAGCACTTAAGTCTTCCACTCATGAGATCCTTGAAGATGATAGTGATGGGAGTGGAAATGAGGAAGAAAAGGAAATGGCAATGTTTGCCAAAAGATTTGATAGGTTCATGAGAATGAAAGAAAAAGAAAATAATAGGAGACATCAAAGAGGGGAATCAAGTAGAATATGTTATGAGTGCAATGAACCGGGTCATACTAAGTTAGATTGCCCCTTACTTAGGAAGCAAAAGGATAGGAAGCCTACGAAGAAAGCATTTGTGGCTGCATGGAGCGATAGTGATAGCTCCGATGAGGAAAACGTAGATGATGAGGTAGCCTACTCATGCTTTATGGCCATTAGTGATGATGAAGGTAGTTGTAGTTCTAGTGAAGATAATGATTATACCTTTAGTGAACTACAAAATGCTTTTAATGATTTAGCAAATGAATTTCAATGCATGAACTCCAAATATAAGAAAATCATTGCTAAATTGAAAATAGAAAATGAAATGCTATTAAATGCCAAACTTGAATTTGAGAAGAAGTTAGAAGAAGCAAATTTAGAAATAAATGAGTTAAATAAAAAGAATACAAATTTGCATAACACATTTACTAGGTTCTATATGGGTCAACAAAAATTAGATCACATGTTAGAGACCCAAAGAGCTTTCTTTGACAAAGATGGGTTAGGCTATAATGCTAAACAAAAAGAAACTCATCTTAAGAATTTCCTTGTGAGCAAAAATGCTATGCATGATTTATCTCTTACATGCTCACTATGCAATAGAATAGGACACTCTTCACAAGCATGCATATATAGAAAAACCACATTTGGAGGAAGAGTAATTAGAAAAATGTGGGTGCCAAAGAATGCTATGAATAATTATGAATTGTGCTTGAAATGGATCCCAAAAGGATCAAAAATTGTTAACACTAACTCTCATGGACCCAAGAAAATTTGGGTACCAAAGCATGTTTGAATTTGTTTGTTGTAGGAGTGTTAGAGCATGGGAATACAATGGAACAATAGAGTCTAAATGCTCAACACATCCTCATGGAGTTTGCTTGTGCCAATGAGAAAAAGGAAAAGCTTGAGGATCCATCTTTGACAAGATCACAACAATTCTTCAAAGGATAGCTCAAGGTGGACTCAACAATTCAAGGCAAAGCATACTCAAGCAAAGGAGTTTTGTAAGCTTAATTCTTTACTCCTTAAAACTTTATTTGATTATTAGTGCTTTGATGAGAAATGTGGTTGATAATCTTTATGAGTGTTTGATGGACAAATCTTGATGATTGAATGAAAGGCATGATTTATGATTTTGAAATTTTTATTGGATTTCTGCATTTTGAGCAAGTTTTATATGTATTGATAATATATTTACTTGCCTCAAATTGCCAAATATGTCTTATATGCAAAATGCCTTGTCATGAGCCTTAATGAAAAAAATACATGTTAGAAATCATGGCATATTGTTCACAAGATATATGTTTTAATGATATATATGCTTAAAATCTGTGTGAACAAGTTTGTTTTGACATATTTATGTAATTCAATGCATTGGTTTGGTCAAAATATGTTTAAATCTCAAAATGACCTCCTTTGAGGCCAAAAATGCATTTTATTGTGTAAATTATTCCAAAATTGCAAAATCTTTTGTAAAATGGTTTTTCATTCATGTTTTTCATTCACACAAGTCCAAAATCATGTTTTACAAATGTTTAAACCTTTACTTGGACTTAAAATACTCAAAAACGAAGTTTTAGCACCTCACAAGTTGGATTTTCTGTCAAAAATATGCAGAACCAGAATGAGGGATCGATCCCTCTACATACAGGATCGATCCCTTTGGAAAAACATGCAGGAAACTTAATTCTGGAGTTTAGGGATCGATCCTTTTCCTCATAGGATCGATCCTTCTAGGCAATTTATGCCCTTTTCTGCATTTTTAAGCCTTAGCTGAGAAGTCTTCTTAATTCTCTTGATATCTTCTTTCTTCTCAACTTAAAATTCATTGTTTTAACTTCTATTTGATGAACTTTAAAATATGAAAAATCATTTTTCATTGATATCATGCCTCAACTCCATCAATTTGTATTATTTCCAACAAATGGTATCTCTTTCAACAATCAATATCATTTTTCTTGAGCTCACAAGTGCAAAATCAGTTTTCTCATTGAAAATGGTCATGAATTGCATAAATCTTGATATAATCTTGAAATATACTTTCAATAAATGCTTAAACATAATTTTGAGATTTATTTCAATGATTTATGGATATATTTGAGAATTTGATGAACTTATGCATAATGAATATTCTTCATTCTTTTTGTTCATCTTAGTCAAGCATGCTTATAGGATTATGTCTCTTAGCTTGACTCAACTACTCCACTCTAGGTTATATGATAATTATACATCTAGTGGATTGATTTCAAATGTAATTTCAACAATTGGTATAAGGACATAATTTTCCTTGGCTTATGATTAGTGATGGTAAATGGAACCTAAATGTTCAAATGCATGAAACTTTATCATCCATGTACTTGAGCTTTAATGATAACACCAACAATTGATATACATGCATTGAATCTTGATTATTGTGATGTTGAACATGCATGTTTGCTTAAGTTGAATCAATAATCATGCCTATGAGATGAGAATAGTTATTTCATGATATTATGTGCTTAACCTCATTCATAGCTTATGGAGTTTGATGATAAAATATATTTTGGCTTGATAATATTGATTCACTTAGGTGAAGCCATTTTAGTTAAAATAGCATATACCATCTAGAACTTTAAATGATGATAACAACTAGGGATATAGCTATTAATTGATTAAAATGGTAATGTTGAATCTTTCCTTGCTCATAATTGGTTAAGAACTTGAATTGAAAAATGAGCATAGGATTTTTGTGCTTGAAACCATGGAAGAAAATGTGTTTGCTTGAATACCTTGATTTTATGAATCTTCCATATGATATAAATTTGTGAATATGAATATGAATTAATACTTTATGATAGTGTGCTAATGATTAATTGATCCATATGCATATTTGATGATGTGTGATTGTGTTCTTGCATATTTAGAATGATTATTTTCTTGACATGAACACACTACACATAAATATTGGATTCATGCAAAATGTCTAAGTCAACCATTAGTAACAATTGTTATTTAGATTGAAAGAACAATTAGTATCATTGCCAACCATAGTTTCAATAATTGGTAAGCCAAAACTAAATTGCCAATTGGTATGAGCTTTAAATTGACAATTCTTCTCATGCTCCTTAAATTGAAATGACAAATAGGGAAGAATTCATATAAGACACTTTTGCATGAAACACTTTTGTGCTAGAATTTGTATTTAATTGATATATGATTTAATTCTAGGCACAATATTTCTCGAAAATGATTTATGAGCTCATGTATATGATATGTTATCTAATTTCAGCTCATAATCATGATGTATTACCATGCACCTTAGTTGGACTTTAGAAAGAACAATCGATATACTTAGGTGCTTAATAGGATTGAAATGAGCAAGTCATAGACCTTAGTAGATATTTTTAAACAACTTGCTTCCTTATTTACAAATTGAGAACTTCTTGCAAAATTATTTATAAACAATTGGTATAGGAATATAAGTCTTGTCCTTTGCATGCCTAAATATTTCATACTCTTTATGGACATTGACTTATTTATTTGTGCTATGAGTCCCTTGTACTAACACGTTTCTTGTTGGATGGAGCATCGTTATCTCTTCTCACATAGCCATAATTTTAGGGGGAGTATATTTTTTCATATTTTTTTCCTTCTTTTTGCTATGACAAAAAGGGGGAGAGATAGATATTAAAAGGGGGAGAGATAATGGGGGAGAAATAGTTTGAAAATTCATTTTCAAAACCCATGCTTATATTAAGGGGGAGCTTTATAAAATCCTGCTTTATTTGAGGGGGAGTATTTTATTAAAGAACTTTCAAGGCAAATTTACATTAAGTTTTGTCATATCAAAAAGGGGGAGATTGTTAGCTTTAAATTGACATATATATTTTGAAATGACAAAAACTTAAGTAAGCTTTAATGTTTGAATTCATATTGTAAATTTGCCTTATCACACATGATTTTCTCAATCCATTTTCAAGTGATCATATCAAACATTAAGACCATGATTTAATGATGCATATTCTTATTGGTCTTAATACTTTATAAATGTTTTGAATATTTTAGAAAATTACTTGATGAATATTTAGACTATGTTTTCATTTGAGAAAGCCAAGAAAAACTCCCATAAAAATGCCAAAATGTTTTGGGTTGAATTAGGATCAAAAGCCATATCATTTCTAACCTAAAATAGTGCAGGAAAAGCTTTCTGGAGGCATGGGATCGATCCCCTAAGGGAAGGGATCGATCCCTTTATGGCAGAATGTCTTCCTAAGGTCCCTCAAGCCAAGAATCAAGACTCTGGACAAAAGGGATCGATCCCTTTGGGCATGGGATCGATACTTCGGGACAAAAAAGTGCTGTAATGGCTAGTTTTTGTGAGACAACGGTCATACTCAAGTTTTGGCTCCACCTAACGGCTAGAATACATCCAAGGGACTATAAATAGAGGCTTAGAAGCTAAAGGAAGTAAGAGGAACTACTCAATCAACTCCAATACTCATTTTCCTCAAATCCTCAAGCCTCAACAACAAATCAAGAGCTACAAAGTCTTCATCTTCCATCATTCACATATCTCTTGTATTGCTTAGCACAAATCTTGTATAGACTTTTCTTTGTGCCTAATTTCTGTAATCACTTGCCTATCTAGAGGCCCTTCTTTGATTACATTATTTGTAACTCATCATTCCTTATAAATGGGAGGTTTCTCTTAAGCCTTAGAAAAAGAGGGAGGTTTCTCTTGAACCTAGAAAAAGAGGGAGGTTTCTCTTGAGCATAGAAAAAGAGGGAAGTTACTCTTGAGCCTAAGAAAAAGAGGGATTGTAATCACAAATTCAAGATAGTGGATTTGGAGAAAATCCTTGGGAGCATCTCAAGGTAGAGGACGTAGGCAAGGTTGCCGAACCTCTATAAATTACTTGCGTAAATTTCTCTATCCTTACTCTCTTTACTTATTTGCAATTATATTTGTGTTTATTGTATTGAATCTATATTGCATAATTGAGTAGTCTAGAGAACTTAGAAA
Organism: Heritiera fomes; assembly: GCA_032173925.1. Taxonomy (NCBI): domain Eukaryota; kingdom Viridiplantae; phylum Streptophyta; class Magnoliopsida; order Malvales; family Malvaceae; genus Heritiera; species Heritiera fomes. Next base: position 19,354,979 of record JAPDPM010000009.1, read on the forward strand.
ATATCAATATAGGCTAGAGAATTTACAAGAATAGAAAAACGAACTTAAAGTTAGCGAAAAACCGATTCACCCCCCCTCTCGGTATAGGCTATAGAGCCAACACAAGTGAATTCATTATCCACAATTTTTTTCAGAGTTGTTTCTTAAGCTTTTCAGACTCTTTCTATGTTCTCCGATATAAGCTTAGAAATGTATTCTGTATCAATCATCGAGTCAATGTTAACCCGATCTCCCACATCTATATTACTCTAAAAATTTATCGGGAATAACATCCGATACTTTTTAATTACAAATCTTTTACCGTTTTGGACATTTCATCTCTATGTCTTACAATTTCACTGTAAATCCTCAAGGCAGAGATACTTAATATTCAAATCATTGTAACATATACTCCACCTTAATTCACTTATTTATTCATATTTCATAGCATATGCTGTATCAAATATAATAGTTTAACTAACACATTTCATAGCTAACCGATTCATTACTGTAATTCACTTTGAAATCATTTTCATTTGATAATTCAGGTTAGCTGTCATCTTTTTCTGCTCTTACAGTCACTTTATGATTCTTATACATATTTTTCAAATTTATAATACTCCAATCAGCATACCGTCTGCAAAGCATATCTCAAAATGCTCCGATTCTATAAATATCTGTTTGATACTTAGGAAACAGACTGAATGTATAGATTAAAAATTAACAGTGTTGATATGGATTTCATCAACTATACATATCACTTTCTCAATCATGTTCAATAATCATCTCATTCTTCATAATATCCAACGATCTCTTAATAAACATCCCGTCAATACACTTTTAATTCAAACCCTTAAGGATCAGTAGCAGGCCCAATCATCTTGCAACTTCCCACTATAAACATTTCGGGTCGTATCGTAATCTAAGTGTAGATGGGATTAATAATCAAAACCGTTATACACATATTACATTTCTTACACTGTCAGTATCTTCATCACTATCATGGAATTCAAGATCAATTTAGTTCATCACTATTCAGAAATTAGTCCAATATAAGGACACATTTGTCATTTAAAATTCATTTCTTCCTTTTCATTATAAATTTAAACCAGTGATCTTAATATCCTTATAGTTTCTAAATCGTAAAACTTTAATTGTATGATATTCAAACTTCTACATCGTTCAAACTCCAACTCAGCACATAGCTCATTTCTCATTCATGAGTCTTGACAGGTATATCACGTCAATCACTGACCACGTAGGCTTTTATGCCTTTATTGGTATTACTCCAATATATTTAGAACAAAAAAAATGAGCACTTATTGCTTCGTTATTTGTCAAAACATATTATATGTGGATTAGGTAGGGAGAAGGTTATGGTTTTCCTATAGCAGTGTACATTAGTACGATCGGTGGCCATCCCGTCCATATCCAAGATGACACCAAGGTTATAATTGTGCAACATTAGCAAATCTGCTATTAGGTCTCTATCTCCCCCCTTCACTTTATACTTATGATACACACTCATTCTTTTGAGATTCTTTGAAAGGCGTACTAGTATCAACTAATAACTTAGAAGTTTTGACTCTATATGCAGGCTAATTGTAAGAGCACATGTGATAATAAGGAGTTGAGCTTCTTGCACTAGATCGATTAACCACTAACTACTATAGTAAGGTTATCGTTATCTCATGATCTTGCTCCATTCTAGCCATCCTCAACACCTTATTATCTGGGTGGGGATGAGTCGAATATGATAGTAATGGGGGTGATAATAGTGATGGGGCTGGAAATGAAATCAGCTATCTCTGAGCTAATCTTATGGGTCTAATTCTACACCCAGTTCCCCCTCATTTTCGAATTAAATTAGAATAGAGACTTACACCAAGTGCAGACCAATTCTGATATAAGTCAATTAATAAATAATTTTCCAAACATATATTTCACAGTACACGGGATGCAACACCATAGACGATCTTAACTACACTAACACATACTAGACAAACCCTGCTCTGAAACCATTAAATCTGTCACGACCCGGAGGCCATGACGTTCACTTGACACTTATCTTATTTCCTTTAGAAAATTTCGAACCAAATTTTTCTTTTTTTATTTACGGTTTGTATTTAGTGTTAGTGTAGTAACTAAATCGAACCTTGCCTTAATAATCTTATTTCTCTAGCTATGTCATAATTCTCAAAGTGATTATAATCACTTTAGCCTCATATTCACTTATCCAAAAGAAATGGGTCAAAAACCTCCCCATTGTATTTTATCAATTTCCCAGTAATTTACTTGCATTGAATTACATTTATAATTTTCATAATGCGGCCAGCTCAAATTCCCATAATTCACATCATCATACATCACATGTTTCTCAAGAATCTAACCCAGTAATAATTCTACATTTTGCAGTTTATACACGCTTCAAAATATATATCTTATCTTGGATCGTACTCGATAATCACATAGACTTACATAATAATCTAGTGCGATCCAAAGTTACATCCCATATTTCTTCCTAGTACTGTGAAATTGAAGTTTGCATAACTATCAAAACGATATACAATTTGTATACCTCAAAAGCACAAAAACTAGGCTCGGAGAACGTAGACGAGTACCACAATAGGTACAGTTCCCGAGAGAGCCTATACGAAGCCTGAAGCTGGATTTCAACTCATATGATCTGTAGATGTCAAATTAAGGGGTGAGCAATCCACGACTCAGTAAGTAGCTTAAATAAATACAGACTAGGCTCATGTCGTAAAATATGATCATACATGCATGAACTATATAAAATATCATGTATGCACTCTGCCATGATTAGCTACTAACATATAATCTACGACAGATTGTATAGGCTCATTCATACTTTTCTTCATTTCTTTAACTCGCACAATATCATTCTTTTTATGCCTTTTTATCGATATGATTAAGCGTGAAAGAAACAACCATTTCAAATAGTACATGATTCTATAGCATAATATAAGTAAAGTTCAACAATTATTCCAATTTTTTATCGTATGTATAATATCCATCTTATCTAATGATAGTTGTCACTTTCATAGATCACAATCGTTTATCCATTGTCTCATTAGCATATGATTTCCCATGATTCATCGGTACATGTGCAGCACATAGCTCTCAAAGGACTCTAGAGGTGGTTCACACAGTTTCGAAGAATCTGTGCAGCACTTAGTTCCTTTAAGTTCTCTAGAGGTGGCTCACACGGTACAAAGGAATGAGTTTTACTCAGATTGACCTCTATGGCGCATGCTTTCTAATGGTTCATCGAAACTCGTGTAGCACTTAGCTCTCAAAGGACTCTAAATGTGGCTCCCACAGTTTCGAAGAATTTGTGTAGCACGTAGTTCCCTTGAGTTCTCTAGAAGTGGCTCATACGGTACAAAGGAATGAGTTTTACTCGGATTGACCTCTATGGCGCATGCTTTCTAATGGTTCATCGGAACTCGTGTAGCACTTAGCTCTCAAAGGACTCTACACGTAGCTCCCGCAGTTCTAAAGAATCTGTGTAGCACGTAGTTCCCTTGAGTTCTCTAGAGGTGGCTTACACGGTACAAAGGAATGAGTTTTACACGGATTGGCCTCTATGGCTCATGCTTTCTAATTGTTCATCAGAACTCGTGTAGCACTTAGCTCTCAAAGGACTCTAGAGGTGGCTCCCAGAGTTTCGAAGAATCTGTGTAGCACGTAGTTCCCTTGAGTTCTCTAGAGGTGGCTCACATGGTACAAAGGAATGAGTTTTACTCTGATTGGCCCCTATGGCGCATGCTTTCTAATGGTTCATCAGAACTCGTGTAGCACTTAGCTCTCAAAGGACTCTAGAGGTGGCTCCCACAGTTTCGAAGAATCTGTGTAGCATGTAGTTCCCTTGAGTTCTTTGGAGGTGGCTCACATGGTACAAAGGAATGAGTTTTACTCGGATTTGCCTTTATGGCACATGTTTTCTAATGATAATGATCTAAAATCATTAAAGTCCTCGAATCACATATATACATCAGTTGTCACACAATTCCATTATCGTAGTTTTTGATAAATACAACTAGGTACTATTCGAGGTCCATGAATTTAAACATCATAAGCTGCATATATACTATATACTACTTCACATATTCATTCCCAAAGTATCATAATATATTAGCATGCTCACTTGGTTTGACTTTAATAAATTACATGCATTTATCATGACGCAGGCACCGACATTTATACAATTTTATATGCTCAGTGAACATAAATAAACCATAACACATAACACACAAGTCACAAATCAGATTTCTTTCCAAACGAGTACTATTCACGATCACAACACATGAAACTTATATCTTACTGAGACTTACCCTCATAATCTTTTCCATGATATTTCAGCAGACTTGATGTGAATTTGGTCAATATCTAATAAGGATTCATTCAATAAATCACATACATTTCTCATGATGTAGATACCTACATTTTTATACGAGTTCGTATTCTCAGTGAGCACAACAAGTTATAACAAACCACACATAAATCACAAATAATCCAAAAACTATTCATGAACACATCAAATCCAACTTGTATTTTACCCATACTTACTCTTATACTCTTTTTCGTAATATTCCATCAAGCTTGATGCGAATTTAGATAAGTATTTAATAAAAATTCATTCATCTCTTACGAGATGATACTAGTAAGACTTATTTAACCCACTTACCTCGAGGCTTAGCAATTTACTTCCTTGGGTTTCTAAATCAACTCCAACTTTTTTGCTACTCCAGTTAATCTACAATAATCCAATAACATCTTAATAACATGTTTTCATTATGTTTATTCACGGATAAAAATACATATCTTATGACCACAATTATTAAGTCCTTCTCATGCCACCAATACATATCATCATTTACTATTGGTATTTGTTTCACTAAGGCATTACCGATTTAACAAAACACCGCTCATTCCCCTCATTGTATATATAATTATATAATTGCAACTGTACCTCTACAAATTTTATAATTATGTATGTAATTATATCTCAAACTACTCTCGTTTATTCTTTCAGTATATAAAATATACTTAGGTACATTTGTATGAATACCACACAAATGATATTTATTTTCACCTCCTTCTATCACATTTCATCCAAAATATTTATATGTAATATATATAAGGATCATAACTCAATGTTTAGAGGGCCTTACTCTCTTGAAATCTCGACCCAAGCCTCTTCATGCGGCTACTATTTTAGCCATTTAGTCAGCTCCTACTCAGCCGCTCAAGGATGATTTCAACCTTCTAATAGCCCTTGAAATGTCATCCCCAACTTTCATCAACCACGTTTCAGCCTTCCCTTGTACAGTCCTGATCATAACTCCATGTTCAGGCCACCAACATAGCTTACAACCACATTGAGTGACCCTTATAACTTAGCATTTCCAGCTTAAACCAAAACTTAAACTTAGCCAATATCAGCCCTTTTTTTCTTCTTTTGATTTCCACGCCTTAAACACTTTTTCGGTTCCCTATTTCCACTCTATTGTTACGTCCCTTTTCCAGTACAAAAGCCTAGTGTTTCAACCCTCTGAACACTTAATCATCTTGCATTTTCTTCATTTAAGAATGCCATCTCCATCCGTATTTTCTTTTCCATTCTGTTCAGTCCCCTGCTGCTCACGATGGTGAGGTAGTGGCTGCACCTTCCTTTCTTTTCTTTCTCTTCTCCTCTTCCCTTCTTCCTTTCGGCCTCACCTTTCTTTTCTTCCTTTTCCTTTCGACTTCACCTTTCTTTTCTTCCCGATCTGGTTCAACTTTCAGCCCTCAATCTCGTGCCTCACTTCTCCTTTCATTTCCATTTTTCCTCATTTCATTTCCAAGGCTTCTTTGAGAAGCCTTAGTTGATGTTGCCAAGAATGTTAGTGGGGTTTGATGGGAGAAAGTCCCATCAAACTCCACTAACTATTTTTTTTTACTTATTTTAAATTTTCAGATTTGAAATTTGTTTTATTTTTGTTTTATTCTAATCTTTAACATCTATATTTACATAATTTATAATTATATTCACACAACCAAAATATATACATATATATATATTTACTTACTTATTTTGTTATATTCGATATATATATATATATATAAAATATGTATATGTACATATATTTAAAATGTTAAATATATATAGTTTATACATGTATATACGTCTACATGTATATATATATATATATGTATATATTTTCATGTTTAAAGTATATAAATGCATATAATTGTAGATATAGAATTACATATTTTATTTTCCTTTATTTTAAATATTCATTACATAATACAATGTTTGACATTTGTATACTTTCCTTTTTTTTTTTATTACATTTATATCTATTTAGTTATTTACTCATGTGTATATTACCTTTAATTCAATATATTTGTGCTTTTTTTTTGTTTAGTTAAATGAATACACACATGAATGTATATTTGTAGTACATTTCACGCTAAGTTCATTTAATTTCTTTATTTAACTACAGACTAGTACGAAGAATTTACAGTCTTCACATATACCGACAGACTCATTTTAATTCCTACAGTCTCAATCTACCCTTAAACCATCAAGAACAGCCATAAATTTATTCCCCTTCACCTAGACCGAAATTGATGGGTGGTGATTTTCATGGAATTTCATGAATCTAATTTCACTAAGTTATTATACTATGCTCAACAACTAATTTGGCAACATTTTTAAGCTTGAAACCACATGAATTAATCATGCTCCCATGTTGGCCACAACCCCCTCTCATGGCATCTTTTGATATTGCAACATTTAATTAAAACTATGGCTATAAACAAAATCATTAAGCTTAAAGGAATAATTTCATGCCATTGAACTTAAGAAAAACATAAAGAATGGCAACATTATCTTGCTTGGCTGAATCTCTGAGGAGTTCTTTCTCCTTGTATAGTGCCTTATAGGATGAGATATTGGTGTAGGATTCTAGAGAAGAGAGAGTGGATCAATCTTTGTGAAGAGAGTGTGTTGAAATTCTAGCTAGATTAGTAGTTATAAAGCTTAGAAAAGTTCTTTCTTATTTTTCTTTGGAAATGGTGTGGAAGCTATAGGAGAAGATGATGAATACTACCAGCTCCCAGCAGAAATAATTTTGTAGAAAAGTTTGGAAATGGGAAATATTACCAAAATGCCCTTGATTATGAAAATTTCAAACAATTTTGCCCTTACGATCCCACTGGCATAAAAACAGTGTAAACGCACTCCAAATTTTTGGATTCCAGTTCCAAATGCTTATATTAAACATATTTGGATGATTGGAAGTGGTTTCGTTAACGCGCGATGCACGGATAATGAGAAATTACTATTTTACCCTCGCAACTTGCAAGCGAAATTTTCTGTTTTTGTGACCGTTTTGGAAAATCTATTGACACCATGTTGAAGTACTTTTCATGTAGAATAACATGATATTTTAACTTCATCCCAATTCATTTTAGTTTGGGCACAATTTATGAAAATACCCTCGGGATGTATCCGTCATTTTTCAATTTGTTTTCCAACTTCACAAAATAATTCAGAAAAATTCATAATAATATAATTTAATGATTTCAAACCTCAAAATCATCATATTATATTTTATTACACCACTGTACTCAGCATTTTCAGTCTCGAGCCCATCTAAATACATTAAAAATACATGGGGCCCACATCACACTTTCACTTAAAATCACTTAGCACAAAATTTTTACTCTAAAAATTTATTACATATTACCAGTATAGTACAGTAGAAACAGATCTCACAAGTATTGAAATTGATATTGACATTGGTTTTGAATGCGCATTGATATGGTTTTGAATATGCATTTGTGATATTCCCAATTTCTTTCCTTTTATATAAGTTAATTTTGAAAATTTGTGAGATTTCCAATTTCTTTCCTTTTATATAAGTTGATTTTGAAGTTTGAATAATTAAATTTAAAGATAGTAAATGAATTCCTTATGTTTTGTTTTATAAGAGGAAAGTATGTCGTAAACCCCACCAGGAATTCTAATATACGAAAGGATAACGGACTTCAAAATAACAATATTTGGAATGAAATATCAAGATGGTAAGAATCTGCATCTTGAAATTCTTTCATTTGTACATGTCTTAGGAAATGTGCAGACAAATTTAGAAATGATGATTATGCCCTTAGGTCGTAAAACATAAATTTAGAATATAGGTCAACATGATTTGACTTCAAACCCATAAAATATGGCAGTTGAACCCTCATGTGAAGATGTCTCACTCAATTTCATATTGTAAACTGAATCACACGAAAATGCCTAGAAACACTACTTAGGGGTATTTTAGTAATTTTATTATTTGATAGGTCAAACCCCCTTAAAAGTCAAAGTTTGAGTTACATTATGTTAAATAAGTATATTTTGTAGAAAAATAAAAATATTTGGAAATTTAATTAATAGTTTAAATAGTATTGTGCAGGTTAGGACATAAGTGGCATAAATGATATCATAAAGGGCATTTTGGTAAAAACATCAACCATAGCTGGCCACCTTTTGATAAAGTCAGATTTTGACTTGTATACATACATATATTATATGGTGGAAAAATGATAAGGATAAAGTGGAGTAATAATGTCACATACTAATTTAGATATATATATATATATATATATATATTCTACTAATTTACCAAACTTCACACGTTTATGGTTGGGGTGTCTGCAGTATCTTCATTCTCACACATATAAAATATAGACAAGGTAAATTTTTTTATATACATTATGAAAGTATCCCTAATTTACATCTCATATGCCAACTTACAAATAATAGTATTGTACAATCATAGTCTAAATATATAAAGAAGTTTGTATACCTCAACAGTAAACTAAATCTACCGAGGGATACCATGTCAAAATCCTCCTGAGTGGAAGCAAATGACTATTTGAAATAATCTGGAAGAAAGGGAAAAATTAGATGAGCTAATGCCCAGTAAGAAATATATATAATAGGATCGATACTATGAATCTATATGCAAATATTTTAAAAACATGCACTTAGAGTTTAAAAAAAACAACGATTATAAAATTTCTTTGGCACGAGTACATAGGAAAGGATACTATAGTGGATTAGATAACCAGGTTGAGTACAAAAGGATGCTTTGGAGCATCTCACGTGTCCCGGTATCCAATTCCACTATAGGGAGTTTAATAAAATTAAATAAATCACAAAATTTAATGAGCATTGAACAGATAGCTTCCAAAATACAATTTAAAATTTAAACTTAATAAATTAATTCCAAAACCTCTACAAACATATAAAAAATCCATTTCACTAAATTCATGTCAAACCACAATTTAAAAGTCACAATTATCATCAAATCTGTATCATAGAGATAATGCATCACCCAATAGACTTATGGAATAGGACATATGGCCATAGTCAGAATAAAGTCCTCATGGTACTGATCAGGCACCATCCAGGACGCTGATGAAGAGGATCAAGGTAAATCTGCCCACAGTTCAATCAGACGATCATACATTCATAGAAGCATGTGCCTGCAAGCAGCTATAGGGCTAACAATCTCTAAAATCAATGTAAAACATTTCATAGTTGTTTACGGAGATAAGTTCAGAAAACTAAATCTTTAGTCGGTCCATAAAGGCATATTTTAAAAGCATAAGCAGTTCAAAAATAAAAAATTCATAAAATATTCATAGTTCTAGATTTAGTTCTAAAAATCTTCTATTTATCTATAAATAAGTTATAAAAACATGCAAATATCCTCACGTATGTAAAATTTAATAACATGAACTTTTAAATATTGAATTACTAATTTCGGTATGCTTATGAGATGTTTATAATGAAACATAGTTTAAAACTTATTTAATTTTCCATTACTAGATTCAAATTGTAGCAAATCATAATTCTACGAGTTTCTTAAAAATTTCAACAGTATAATGACTAGGTATATCCTAACCCTCTTGCACAAAACATAGTTTAAAATCCACAAAGCAGTCCAAAATTCCAACTCAAATTATTTCAAAAGAATTTCAAAAAGATCATTATTATAATAAAACATGCCTCATAGTAACCCTATGTCCATCATATATATCCCTTACCTTATAATTTCTCACTATATTGCGAGTTAGCACTAATGTCCTCCTTAGGATTCCTAGGTGTAATTTATCATACAATTATTATCAATTATCTATATTTCAATTATAAAAATATTTAATACCTTAAGACATAATATATTGCCTATTGCAGCCGTAATTTCAGTCTAATTTTTACCAGTGTTAACACTGCAATTACTATAAAAACTTCTTCATTTTCAATTTCGATTTCGCCTACAGTCTCATGTTAATTTGTACATTTTTCTAGGATCTATAACACATTAAATTGGACATGAATTCTTCCTCCCCTTCACTTGGTTGAATGCTTCCTTCTCTCCCATACTTGTGTTTTCTTCAAATTTAGCCTAAATTCATGTTCTATCAATATTCTACATTAATTCTACATTGAATTTACATAAAACAACACCATGATCATGTCTTCCTATACTTGGTCAAAACCCTAAAGAAGTGCATTTCATGGTTTTGATTTGATTCAAGCTTAAATAATTGTCTAAACATCTTAAACACATAGCTAAACTGCTTAAAACCATGAAAAATCACAAATTCCATCACTTTTTCACCTTGGCTAAAGCTTAAGGGAGAGCCTACCCTTGGATTTTGGGCACTATGGCACTTGATTTTGATGCCAAAGTGTAGAGCTCATAATTCTGCACAAGTTTGGTAAAGGAAGTTTTTGGTTTTGGTGTCTTTTGAGTAAGGCTTTTTAAGCTTTCTCTCTCTTGGTTCAAGGTGCAACAATGGAGGAGAGAGTGGAAGAAAAGAGGCATGGCTAGGGAGGAAGAAAGACCAGAAATTTCTTTAAAATTCTAATTTTTAAGTGGCATTACCATTTTGTCCTTATACTTAAAGAAATGTTCCAATTTTGCCCTTATTATTTGACTTTATTGAAAATAGTCTGTCTAATCTTCAAAATATTTTATTCAATCATAAAACACCTCTATTTAATATTTGCGAATCATTGGTTAAGCTTTTGTTGAGGTTTGACTACTTGTTTAGGTGAAATTACTAAAACACCCCTAACCATCAAATCACGTAATTTTCTACTTTTTCGTATAGTTCAGTCTATCACTCCATATGGTCTAGGACTTTATTACATGGAAAATTATTTATTACTAATAGTAGGTCCAAAGTCAATTTAGTTTGACTGTTATTCACGAAAATTCCAGTGACCTATGGACTTAATCATCATTTTCTAATTTGTTTACATGCTTTTCAAAACATGAATAAACAATTGAGTTTAAGGTGCAGATTCTTACCACCACTTATTTGGCTCAAAATAATGAGTCCATCAAGTTTTACCTTCACCAAGTCACCAGAAATTACGTGGGGCCCACTATGCAATTCCTGTTTATACCTACAGAACAAGTGAGGTTTAAACACTTTAAAGATTTCCACTCTTTCTAACTTCACAAGAAATATATGAAAATAATGAAAAATATGAGTCTCACAAATAAAATATTCTTTCCTTTAATATTAACCATGAAAAAAATATATATAAAGTATATGCAAATTACTATTAAAGAATAGTGTTCCCCACAACCTTATGTCTTTAATATTAAAACTACAAGATATTTTCCCATCTTCTCTGACATTCGGTCGGTCAGTCACACCACCATTTCCACCATTTACGTTTTCTCTTTAAAGCTTAAGGAAAAGAGGAAAGTTTAAAAAAAACCCTTAGGAAAACCACCTTAAATCCTAAAAGAGCCAAAAGCAAAGTTGCACATCTTTATTTCCTCTACCACATACTAGAGTTTGGAAGCTAGGAGAAGCCCTTTGCTTGGTGAGAAAGGGGTTAAAGGTTTCGACCTAGATGAGAGGTAAGAAAATGAATGCTTTCCTTTGAATTCATTTGAGATATGATGATGTTTAATGATAGTTAAGTATGTCTATGGCTTTAAATTGAAACAAAACCATGTTTTTGGAAGCTATAAGGTTTCAACCACTTAGGGATTTATTAGTGTCATGCTTGATTTGATTAAAATCTTAATGAATATTAATGTAGAGAATATGAGAAACATGAATATGGTGTTGGAATTGCAAACAACTAGCGTTGTGTGTGTGTATTCGACCAAGAGAAGGACAAGGGGAGATCATGTTCAATTTGAAACAAAATGGGTTCTAAAATAATTTATAAAATAATATAAAATTGTTAGTGAAGTTGGATTCAAAACTAGAGGTGATTTGGTAGTAGTTGCAGTTTTGGTGCTTAATAAGAAATAGCCTGAATTGTTGCTGTATTAGGAATTTTAAGAGATCTTTAAGACTTATAAATATTATGTGAAAGTAATTCGAGAATTTAAGCTGTTTTAAATGATTTTCTACAGTTCGAGAATAGTTGTTGTCAAGTAGGAAATGCACTAATTTACTGTATTTCAGCTACTAGATTGCTTGGATAGGTTGCGTTGTGGTAGATTAAGGTAAGGAATATATATAAGGAATGTAGGAAACACTAGAATAATTTTAAAATCAATTGCATTGGGTTTATAAATCGTATTTGCCTTGCAAGTGATTTTAGAAAATTTATACTGTTATGCTATTGAATTTTTCATAAAAATATTAGTTGCTGTGATTTAGGCTAGGAATTTAAGAAATGCTCTAAGAATAGAGAATTCCTAAGGAATTCAGCTTTTGAAAATTTTAAATTATATGATTTTGGAATATTCATGAAATTCTATTTTAAATTTTTCATTATGGAAATTACCAAAATAAAATTACATGATTTGGGAAAACTTTGTATTTTAATTGTCTAAGAACATCTGTGAGATTTGAAAATGCTGTTTTGAATTACAGATTATGAAACCTTATGTTTTGAGACACTGCCTAACTGTATTCTCACAGTATCTGACCTCTAAACTCTGAAATCTGAACTGTTGTGTGATCTTGATCTAGTTCGCAGTGATCCCAGCTGGCACCTGATCTGTGATCATTGTGGACCACTTTAGACTATGGCCATATGTCTATCTGACTATTATTTTCACTTATGGGATGTGAGAGCCCAAATTTCTCTGTTCTCCCTATACCTATTGGAAGTGCTGAACTAGGACATTAAGTAAAGTTACATAAATTAATTTTCATATATGGTGCAATTACCGAGAAAAATTGTCAAGTGGGCCTTACAGGACAATCCATAGTTCGGATGCTCTCCGAAGTGGCAAAATATTAAAAGTAGGCCCAAAATAGCTAAAGGGCAAGAAGATCATTTTCCCAAATTCTTCAAGATGAGTATACTTAGGTTTACGTGCAACAAATTTGAAAATGACGATCGTGTCCATATCCTGGAAGAACTTTTCTGAATAACGGTCAAACAAATTGACTTCGAACTCACAGACGATCATAGGATAATCCTTGCGTAAAGAAGTTTCACGTGGATCCAGCTGAATTATGCAAAAGTGTCAAAAACAATACGAACAACATCGAAAACCTTCGTATAAGGGTAGTTTGGTAATTTCACTAACCATACTCTGTCAAACCCCCTTGAGAGTCAATAGTTGACCATGTTTGACCCAAATATATAGAAAATAATAAAAAAATAAAAATTCTGAACTTAAAAATAATAAAACAATGATAAGACATAATTGGAGATAATAAAATTATACAAGAGTATTATGGTCATTTAGCATAGGGCTGGTCAAAATGGTCAATGTTGACCAAAATTGACTTAAATGAATTAAATTTAATTAAAATAAAAATTTAAAATTTGAAATGTGAAAATAATAAAATAATCCAATGGTAATGGTGTAAATAATTAATTTTTAAAGGGGTAAAATTGTCAATTTGCTTATGGGCTTAAAATATCTTTAAATATCACAAAAAGACCAGAAATTTCTGGTCTTCTCCAAGTATTGGCCGATCTTGTTACTGCAACAGCTCTTTTCCTCCATTTTTCTTCCGTTTCTTTATATTTTCCTAGCTAATCCACCACCTTTCTTCACCAAACCCTTAAGCAATCTTCACCAAATCTGTTTCACAACTCATAAACACCTTAAAACCAGGAAATTAGGAGTAGAACTGATGACGTGAAGGCTGAGTATGGTGTTGCCCTGTTCGGTTAAATGAAGAAGGTGAGAAAAGATATACTTTTATCTAATTCTATTTAGCATTTATGATTGTATGGAGTGAGTAAAACATATTATTTGTAACAGTCTGAGTGTACCTTTTTACACAACATTTACTAGTATTTTACACAATTTATCCGGTTGGGCTGTCTGTGATACTTCACTTTATTTCTTATGTTAAACAATTTCATAAAATATTGTTTATATTACATACATCCCCTATCTTACTTAATAAGCAAGTAGTACTGCATAAATGTCTAAATACAGAAAATAAATGATCGTACCTCATATATCTTAGTCGGTCTGTCACATTGTCCATTTTGTGCAGCTGTAATCCACAAATATTGGATCTCACCATCATCAAAACCTGAAATGTTAAAATTGGGGAGTGAGCAAACCACGGCTCAGTAAGAGAGTTATATGCTACACTTGATATTCAGCTATCTATATGCTAAAAATATTTTTTCCACTTTCTTTAAAAATCTTCCTAGCTAGCTCTAGGCACACATGTAAGAAGGATACTACAGTCGGCTAGGGATCCAAATAGACTAAGGCAGGTATTTTAAAATACTTGACTTGTTCCGGAACTTAGAAGCAACTGTAAAGAGTACTAATTCCGTTGTTTTCAAAACGATATAATTTTCGTTTTTCCACAAAGTAAACCACTTATTTCTTTTCTTTTCAGTATACTTTAAAACACGTGGCAGTTCAATAATAAAAACAATGGTTTACTTCTCTTCTCTTCAATATAGTAAAAACACGTGACAGTACAGTGATTTGTAAATATCCAATCATTGGATAATTACTTCTTCGATTATTTCTATCTTAGAAATAATTCTTATGTTATTCTTTTAGAATAAACATTTATTTCTCTTTTCAAATCAGTAACCGTATCGTACATTTCAGTAAAACAGTATATACAATATTAAGTAAAACAGTATCTCGATACGGTTCAGTCAGTTACAGTAAACAGTAGCTACCAATTCAGTAAATAGTATACAGTAGCTTTCAGTTCAGTAAACAGAAAATGGTAGCTTTCAGTTCAGTAAAACAGTAATCAGTGGCTACCATTTTAGCGTACAGTACAGTACAGTTCTGTAAACAGTGTTTTGATACGATTTTTCATTAGTAAATAGTAAACAATATAGTAGTTCAGTACAGTAAACAGTACAGTACAGTAAACAGGATTCTGTAAATCCTTTCAGTAAACAGTAAACAGTAAGTGAGACTAGGCATTACCTTACAATCAAATCATGCTATCTCATCCACTAGGGACACAGTAACAGTAATGAGATCTATGGCCATGATCTATAATATGCCCTCGGTGTACGCTTGCTAGGCGATAATCTGGGATGCTGATGACTAGCTAGTCAATCAGCCACGTGAGAGTAACAGTATGGTATGATGCATGAAGCTCATGGCCTAAGTCTCAAAACAGTGTAAAAACCGTAACTTAGCCTTTATGGATTTTAAACACCGTAAATCAAATATCCATAAGGCTCACATGTAAATATAATCACCTTTATGAAATTTATAAAATAAATAACATTTTTCAAATTATTTCATAAAGGTATATATATCATGTTTTCCATACGACAAAAACAGTTTGCAAAATCATCACTAAAATTATAGAAAGGCAAAACTGTCCTTTTCCACCGTAAAACACATATGCATGCTTTTCCGTGCATTTAATCGAAAACATGGTTTTATAATTATCGGAATTCAAATAAATTACTTTTATAATTTATGAAAATAAAATATTTATTTTCTAACTTTAAATTCCCATCACCATGTTTTCTTCTAAAATCACATGTAAAGACCTTTAGTCTCGAAATCATAGTTGTTCATCATTTCTTAACTTTTATGGAATTTTCATAATTAATTATTTCCATAATTAAAACCATAAAGGTTTTATATGATATCAAGTGAATATTTAAGAATATTTATAAAAATATTCACTTCAGTCTCTTTTTCATTTTCATCTCATTTCACGTGAAATATCACTTACAGGGTGAATTTTCTGTGATTTCTTTCTCACCATTCTCGAAAACATGAATATTTTAAAATGAAATATCACTATATTCATGTTTTATGAAATTTAATTGATTTCTCGATTTTCGTACCTAAAAATCGTTTCACGTGAAATCAAATCATTTATTATGGTTTTCGGGGATTTTAGGTAAATTTCAGTAATTTTTTGATAATTTTTCGGCAGTATAACAGTTGTCGATTTGGCTAGCCTCCTGCACGGAAAATACAGTTTATATTTCCCAATCGATATTTCACCACAATTTAAAACCGATAAATCACCACCATAAAACCGATAATTATCAATAGCATTTATAAAATTAAAGGCAATTTAAAAACATGGCCGAATATCCTTACAGGCGGCACATGTCTCCCTTACCTGTCTCGGGTCGGCGACTGACTCTTGAAGGTTGCGCCCGTGTTCACCTCGCCCGATTCCACGGCTCGGTTATCGAGGGAATTTTCTAGAAATTAAATCCTAAAATTTAGAATTTTTTCATAATTATTTAAATAAATAAATTATTTAAATAATTTAACACTTTCCGAGATTTCTTACCGATTCCCGTAATTCCCGAGATTTCCCGTAATTTTCGAATTTTCAGGAATTTTCCAAATTCCTGAAATTCTTTTTTCTCTTTCTCTTTCTTCTTTTTCTTCCTTCTTTCTTTTTCTCTTTTCTTTTCATCTTTTTTTTCTTTTTCCTTTTTCTTTTCTTTTTCTTTTTCTTTTTCCCTTTTTCCTTTCCCAGCCGAACCGGTCACCTCCCCTCACCTCCGGTTCTGCTTCGGTGGTTCAGTGGCCCCTCAGCTGGCTGGCACCACGGTGAGCCTGCATCTGGCCTCCGTTCATCCCGAATCAGCGGCACGGCGACGGATCTGCTCGGTTTAGGTTCGGTCTCTTTCACCTCTTCGCCGGCCCTCCTCTGCCGTTCTCCGCCTCTCTGGTGGCCTCCCACTCTTCCTCTTCCTCCAGCGAAGCTTTGGTTGCAGTGGCGGTGATCGATTTGGCCGGCACCACCACTTTCTTTTCTCTTCTCCTTCTCGGCTTCCGCATGGTTTTTGCTTCTGTTTCCTTCTTTTCTTCCGCCGCCGGTAGCTTCCTTCCTTTCTCTGGCCGGTGGTGTCTCACCTTTTTCCTTTTTCCCTCGCCGACGGTGGTAGCTCCGCCACCATCGGCCCCTCTGGCTAGGAAGGGTTGGCCTCCCGATCCTACCTTCAATTTCCTTTCCTTTCCTCTTTTGTTTTCTTTATTTTCCTTATTTAGTATATATTATATTATATACTATAGATTATACTTTATACATATAATATATACTATATATTATACATATATTATTTCATATATAATATACTACAATATATATTATATATAAAATATATATTGTATATTACAAAATATATATGTAGTAGTATATATATATTTATATATTTTTAATTTAAATAACCTTTATATAAATATTTTCAAACTTTAATGTAAATTAATATTTACATTTCTTATATATGTATAAATTAATATTTACATTTCTTATATATGTATATATATATATATATTTATATATATACATAAAATATCATATTTACATACATTTGAATTATTTAAATTTGTCAAATAGTATATATATATATATATATATATATATATATATATATACACACACACACACATGTATACCAATGTATAATTATATATATACCATACAGTATTTTAAATACATATGTATTTGTATAAAAATACATTTATATAATATAAACTTATATAAACATATTTCCTATTTTCTTTTCTCATTTTCTTATTTAATTTGGATTTTTCCATTATCCAAATTAAATTTCCTCTTTTATTATTTTTTGAATTTCCAATTTAACTTTTCTTCACTCGGATTTTCACCATCCGTTCCTTTTTCAATTCTCGAGATTTTCACCAATATCCCGTTCTCACAATTTTATTTATTTATTCATTATATTTCCAATATCAATAATCTCCAATAACTGAAAAATTTACGGTTATCACATTATTAGTTTTAGATTGAATTAAAAGTATGTGTAGGCAACCATGATAGGTTCAGCCATGAGAGAAATGTGGAGAAATTGTGGTGACCTTGATGCATGATGAGTATGGCGTGAATAGATATAATGAGATGAATAGAATAATAGAGATGGAAATTTGTAAAATCATGAGTTGGGATAAAAAGGGCCATTTGGCCATGGTAGGAAGTAGATGAGGAAGATGAGTTTTCAATGTGTGAGATGTGTTTGAGGAAAGTCGCAAGATAATAGAGAGTGTTCGTAAAATTAGAGTTGAGTAAAGAAAAGAAAAACAAGAAGATGAATCCATGTTCAGCCATGAGAGAAATGTGGAGAAATTGTGGTGACCTTGATGCATGATGAGTATGGCGTGAATAGATATAATGAGATGAATAGAATAATAGAGATGGAAATTTGTAAAATCATGAGTTGGGATAAAAAGGGCCATTTGGCCATGGTAGGAAGTAGATGAGGAAGATGAGTTTTCAATGTGTGAGATGTGTTTGAGGAAAGTCGCAAGATAATAGAGAGTGTTCGTAAAATTAGAGTTGAGTAAAGAAAAGAAAAACAAGAAGATGAATCCATGTTGAAAATTCGACCATGAAGGAAAAAGGGGAAAAGTGTATGTAAATTTTAATAAACGGTAATTGTAAAATTTATATAATGATAAATTAAGATTAAGTGTATAACAAAAAAATCAAAAAAAAAAAGAAAAGAATAAGATCGGACAAATATGGCATTTGGCCAAGGCTTTTAGTGATGGTGTTGATGCAATTTTAAAATGTTAAGGATGCAAATTTAATGTAAAGAATGGGTAAAAAATAATGGTGTAGATGAAAATTGGAAGAGGATAAATGGAGTGTATGAACGAGTGTTGGATTTAGGGTAGAAAATGTGGTTAGCATGTGAATTTTGGTGGTTGAGAATAAAAGGATAAAATGTAAATTTTAATGGAAATAATTGAGAAATAAATTTAGAAGGAATTCTATTAAGTGTAGTTGTATTATGGTAATTGGTAGAAAAGAAAATAAAAGAAAAACAATGAGAATAAAACCATAAGGAAATTCATCCAAACTCAAAAGGATGAACTTCCTTGAGAAATTTTATAATTTAATGGGTAAAGAATAATGAATTAAATGTTAATAAAATTATCATTGAAATTGGAAAAGAATATGATTTATTATAATTATATTTTAGTATTTAATCAGAAATAAAATAAATTAATTATTGAAATTAAAAAATAAATTAAATTTATAGGAAAATTTATTATAGCTATAATAGGAAATAAATGACATTGATGAAAATGGATTTAAAGAAGAGAATGAAATTTAATTATAGTTACATTGTGATACTTAATAGAAAATAAAATAAAATTAATTGTTAGAATCAATAAGGTAAAAGATAGAAATTAAAAAGATAATTTATTTAAGTCGTAAAATAGAATTTCGAATAAAATTTGGAAAGAAAGTAATTGAATTGTGTGAGACCCGGTATTTTTATATATATTGTACATCATATTGTACACAATTGATAACCGAAATAAATTAATTTATGAAATTAAATAAATAGTAAAGATGAGATTCCACTTCACATTTTAGAAATTTCGGAATTTAAATTTCAATATGGTGTATGTGAATTAGAATAAAAATTTATGAGATGAATAGAAAGCATGGATTAAAAGAATAGAATTATATTTTATGCAGTAGACATATAGTGGAAATTTTAGTGGAGAAGGATTGGTTGAAATCGGTATTGAAAAGAGACCAAGAGGAGTCAACAAAAAACATGCTGCCAGGTGTGGACGGTAAGTGCTGTAATTTTTTGACTTCATACGTGAATAGTTGTAGACCTCTCTTGCATTTTGAGTATATATATTTTTATACCATAATGATGCCAAGCTAAAAGTAAATGATAAGGAAAAGTGAACACATGAAATAAGAAAAAGAATTTTATTTGATGAAGCTTTGAAAAGACAAGTGTGAAGAAAGTTAAGGTGTAGCCGAAAAGT
Source organism: Heritiera fomes (assembly GCA_032173925.1). Taxonomy (NCBI): domain Eukaryota; kingdom Viridiplantae; phylum Streptophyta; class Magnoliopsida; order Malvales; family Malvaceae; genus Heritiera; species Heritiera fomes. The sequence continues at coordinate 19,375,201 of JAPDPM010000009.1, forward strand.
GAGGACCTCCTCTCTGCCATGTGCGTGCTCAATTGGAGAAACATGGCTGAAATTGTAACCACATGGTTATAAAATAATATGATAAATTTATAATAAGAAGAAAAGATAATTATTGTTTAACATATAAGCCAATATGATTGGCTAAAGTAAGCAAAGAAAGTCCACAAAAGCAGGCGGCAAAAAGGACTCCCACGTTCCTTGGGCTGTTCTCGTACCCTCCTCTGCCCAGCCGTAAGTTTGGCTAATGAAACATGAGTGTTATGGTGTAAAATAGCTAGGAAATAATATTTAAAGATAAAGTAAATGGAGAAGATGAAAGTCAAAAATGAAGCAGCAAAAGTGGTCTACTATGCACGCCACTTTACTGCCTATTACACATCCCTCTTCAGATTTTTTTAAAAGGCTGTTGAACCTTGACGTGGGTGGTAGAAAACATGATAGAATTATGGCTTAAAAGTGAAATATGAGAGCAATTAATTGCTGAAGAATAAAACAAAAGAAAAAGAAGCAAAAGACATGTAGAATGGAGGATTCTATGCCACCTTGTGCTGTAGTTTTTCTACATGCAATAAATGAATTTTAATACATGAAATGATAAAGTAAAGGTGATAAGATACTAGGTGGAGTATTACTATTGGTTGTCTTGGATAGAAAGAAAGAATAAGAAGGAAGAAACTTCAGCAAATTCGGTTGTCTCCACCGAATTCCTCTGCTTCCATGAGCCTCTGTTTGTTGAAGTTATTTTTGGTCTTCACTTGTTTCTCCATAAAAATCCCGTAGCAAACATCATTGCTTACTAAGTTGTTAACCTAATCTTCTTCATAGACCACATATATATATCTTAAGACCAATTAAGATATCAAGCTAGGAGACTAACGAGGGGAAGGAAAACCAAAACAGAAAATAAAATTCTGTTTTGAGACACTCATTCAGTCAAGGTGAGATTTAATGGTTTCCTGAGATTGAATGATATAATTCTATGATTTCAAGCATGAGAAGCATGATTATAGTCTTGCTTTTAATTTATTCTTGTTAAAGCATAGAAATAGAATAAATTCATATCTTGAAGTAGATGAAGAATTAAGTGAAATTGAGCTGAAATTGTAGTTTGAGGATGTAAAATAGTTAAATGAAATTGTAGTTTGAGGATGTAAAATAGTTAAAGGAAATTATATAAGTTGATTAGAAGCTTGAAAAACATGAAAGGAAGAAGAATCAAAATCATGCTAATGACAGGGGAGATTCGGTTAGCATGAGAAGATGAGGAAAATTTAGTTGCATGCAAGAATAAGTCAAGAGGAGACCACATGAACTAGCTTATAAATTGGAAACAAGAAAATAAATTGATGAAGGATGTTGAAAGTTAATGGAATGGCCAAAGAAGGTATTCGGCCATGACATTGAAAAAGGAAAATTATGTTGAAAATTAGGGGTTTTGGTAAAGAATAATTATAGAAATTAAAAGAGGATTTTTGGTGAAATTAAAATCGAAAAAAGATCAAAAATGAAGAAATTGATTTTAAATACCAGTATAATTTATACTGGTTGTATTCATAACATGAAGTTAGTGGCTGCATTTTATGAATTTTAGTGGTTTAAAAATAAGAAGAAAATTATTAATTATTTTCGACAAAATTATTTTGCAGTCGAGAAGTACGATTTCGGTAGACGCAACCGGGAAGCTCGGTTTCGTAAGACCAGGTAAGGGAGTAGTATGTGAAGTGAAATGCATGTCCTGTGGAGAAAAATGTTATAAAAATATTGAGAAAATGATTTAGTTTGAGACATGCATTAGTTTGATAAACTGTTTTGAATTTGGATGAGCCAAAGATAGGCGACCCCTTTGATATAATTCTAGGAGAGCCAATAGTGGGCGATCCCTTGTTTTTTTCTAAAGAGAAAAGTTTTGTGGGCGACCCCCAGTTCAGCTCGGTGTGAGAGCCACAGTAGGTGATGTTAGTTCGCCACATGGGCGAATGAAAACATGCGAGTTCAATCCACTACGATGGGCGAGCCATAATGGGCGAGCTGATAAGGGGTGAGCCAGTTTAACTTGTGTTTTTCTCACACGAAAAATGGTGAAATTACTGGCTGTTTTTACTGTGTTTTGTAAATATAAAATATAATACCTTTTTGGAAAACAATCATTTTAAAGAAATGATGAAATATGTGAAATATTCCTTAAAGGTTCTTTATGAGATATAAATTGATTTTTGAGACTTTAGGCCCCGAGTTTCATGCATTACTATTTGCGTGACCGATTGACCCGCTAAGTCATCAGAGATCTCGAGGTCACCTGGCAAGTGTACCCGAAGACCACCTATAGATTATGGCCATAGATCTAGCTGTGTCCCAGTGGGGACGATTACTGGGTTCCTTCAGGAACGATTTGTTTCCTTCGGGAACGATGATAACATGATTTAATTGTAGGGTGATGCCTAGTCTCAACTTACTAATTTTTGTTTACTGAAAGGATTTACTGAATCCTGTTTACTGTTTACTATACTACATCGTAAACTGTTTAGCCAGTGATTTGAATATCAAAGACTGTTCACTATATCCACTGTTTTCCTACTGGTATACTGTTAGGGAAAATAAACATTTTGTGGTATATAGTTTTGGTTTTATAAAGCAGCATACAACTCCTTTACTGAGCACGTTGTCGCTCACCTCCTTATTTCTACTCCACAGGTTATTGATTTGGATTAAAAAGTTTACCTTCCAAAGTTATCGGCTGCTAGAGTCAGCAGATATACGATATCGAAGGTACATTATATTCTTTATATATTCAGTAAAATTGTACAGTACTACTTTGAGTAAAAAGGCAATGTAGGTGATCTCAAAATTTATGAGGTATTCATATTTCTATTTTGGTACTGAAATGAAAGTACCATTTATTTCTTAAAGGGTTAATAGAATGTTCAGCATCACAGACAGTCCAACCGGTAAAAATGTGTGGATAAGAGTAAAATATGTGACTTACTGTAGATTCAGGATGTTACAAATTGTAATCATGCTTTGGTATTTAATAGGAAAATAAAAATAAATTCACCATAAAAAGTGATAAATAAAATAATTATTAGAGTTGAAATATGAAATATTGGTAAAATTAGAATTGGGAAAAGATTTCAATTTATGTGTAGCCATGTTAAGGTATTTAGTAGGAAATTAAATAAATAAAAAATTACTGAGATTGACAAAATGAAATATATGAATTTATAGAATATTTATTATAGTTATATATGGGATTTTAAGTGTAAATTTGGAATTATTTGGTGACATTGATGTAGAGAAAGAATGGGATATAATTGAAATCATGTTTTGGTAATTTGTGGGAAATAAGTTAAGGTAAATTAATTGTTGAAAATTTATAGAAATAAAAGATAGGAATTAAAAGAATTTTTGTTAAAGTCATAGTATGGAATTTTAAACATAATTTGGAATTATTGTGCAGTGCTAGTAAATTGAAAGATAAAGAGGTGTAATTAGGGCTACTGGATTTTATATTGCACGGAAGTAGAGGTAAGGAACATGTATGAGAGTTGCATAGGAAACATTTTATTTGCATTCTTAAATTTTTGGAAACCAAATCGTAACTGTTTCACACCCAATTTTCCTAAACAAGAAAATAAAAATTTATTTCAAATTTATACAATTCTAAATACGATTTTATTTGCATGAAATATATTTTATTGTTATTATTATTGATTTTCATGAAAATATTTACATGAATTGATTAATATGAATTGAATTACATGAAATGATTTATAAGAATTGACTTACATGAATTGATTTACATAAATTGATTTACATGAGTTGAATTACATGAAATGTTTAAATTGCATAAAATGAAATTTTATTATTATTTTACATGAAATGATTTATCATTTATGTTTAAGTATGCTATTTGAATATTAAAGATTTTGTATTGATAGTTTAATGAATTTTATTACTATCAAACATAATTTTTATTATTTTATATGGTTTTGAACTGATTGAAGATAATTGCTATTTGAAATGATTTCTACTGTTGAATTATATGATTTATGAAAATGATTTTGAGATGGTTACTCCATAGTGATCATGCATACGAGATTGATTGACATGATTGTGCGACTCTGATCAAGTCCATAAGTATTGAATTGTTTATTGATTGTGGGATTATTATGGTCAAACCCACAAGTTTTTACAGTAAGCACCTGACCAATGCGAACTGTGATTGTCGACGATAGTCATTCGTTCCTGATTATCCCTTCGAGGAATATTGATATTGATCGTCCCTTCGAGGATATTGTATCGTGCATGATTCTATTAGATGTGACTATCTCCACTGAATTGATTGTGAATGATTTGATTACTAATTTACTAATTTGACAAAAAGAAAGAAAGTTTGAAATCGAATGATTGATAGTGATAATTTTAAATGAATTGTTTTACTGTACTAGATGAGAATACGAAAAGTATTGCTTATATCGTGACTTGAAATGGTACTATTCTAGTTACTGATATTTTTACTAAAATTGCTTTACTAAACTGTTTAAATAAATTGTTTTGTATACTGATATCAATTTGAAATTGCATTGCATCAATTATTAAATGTTTTATACTAATTAATAATTTGAAATTGCATTGAATAAATTTTTAAATGTTTTATATTGATTAATTATTTCATCATTAATTGTATTCCTCCCTATAGTTGCAACTCTAAAGTACCTCCCATACTCCATTTAATTACCTAGCTGACTATAGGATCCTTCCTAAATTGTCCTTTAGTGTACTGTTAGGAAATAAATGATTTACGCATTTTAGTATTCATATTTAAATTACTTTATAAGAAGTAAACAAGTTTATTTAATTTTATTTAACTGCATATAGTCTACGCTTTTGTCACATCCCGTGACCCTATTTTTCACCTTATTCTATACCTCTTGTTTGGTTGGGCTGTCTGCGATACTTTACTTTTCTTTTACATATAAACAATTTCATATAAAATTATAATATGAATTACATCCCCTATCTTAATTCATAAGGAAGTACTGTAGATAAGTCTAAATACAGAAAATAAATGATCGTACCTTGTGTAATAAATCAAGTTGTCGCATCGTCCCCCAAATGCACAACTGAATTCCTTTAGTCGTCAAGCTCTCAGTCCTCGAAAATCTGAAATGTCAAAATTAAGGGGTGAGCAAATCACGGCTCAGTAAGAGAATTATATGCCTCACTTGATACTCAGCTATCTATATGCTGAAAACGTTTTCATTTTTCCTAAGGGGCTCTAGGCACACATGTAGGAAGGATACTACAGTCGGCTAGGGATCCGGATGGAGTAAGGCAGGTATTTTGAAATACTTGTCTTGTCCCGGAACCTAGAAGCAACTATAAAGAATAATTTCATTTCGTTTGAAATTTAAATCCTTTTCCTTTTTTTTTTTCCATATCATTTTCATATTCTTTTCAAAATAATGCTTTTATGAAATAAAGCATTTAAATAAAATAACTAATATTCATATATTCTTGAAAAGAATATTAGTTAAATCATCATCATTCTCATTTAAACTCTTTTCATGTTTTACTGTACAATCATAATTAGTACAATACTTTAAATAGCAAATTAAGCTATTAAATCCTTTTCGTATAACATATACATCATTTAAATCTAATATTTAATTTAAGAAATTATAATAAGAATATTAGATTTATTTTCCTCCTCTTTCCTTTTTGAAAACATATCACATGTTCATGTCACATATAGTCTAATTTCAATTTAGAATCATAGTAAGAATATTAGACTTATAAACTCTTTTGAAAAATCATCATGCAGTACTATCATCAGTACCGTAATAAGCATTATGTAAAATGCTATAGATCATTTTCATTTAACTTGTCACATATCGTGTAAAACATTTACGTTTCACGTATCACATATCATATAAAACCTTTTCATATATGGAGACCAAGGCAATCATCACTCATATCATGCTCTAGACCCCAAAGGATTAAAATAATCGTGTCAGATCTATGGCCACAGTCTATAATTGTCCTCGGCGGATCACTGATCAGGTGTCGGCCGGGACTACATATCACATATCACAAGTCACATATCACATATCACAAGTCACATTTCACATATCAGCATGATAAGGTTGCCAACTAATCTCAAAACAGTATTTTTATCATCAGTAAACCTTTATGAAATTTATAAAAATATATAATTTCATAATTTAAAAACCATAAAGGTTATAAAACCATTTAGTGAATATTTAGAAAATATTTATAAAATATTCACTTTATTTCCTTTCATCTTCCTTTTCATGTCACATGTAGTTCGTATATCAAGAGAATTTTCGGTGATCTCATTATCACCAAATTTGAAAACATGAAAATTTTAAAATTAAAATTCCATATATTCATGTTTTATGAAAAATAATCATTTTCTCGATTTTCATGGTTGGAAATCGTTTCTCGTGAAGTAAAATCATTTATTATGATTTTCGGTAATTTTTGGTAATTTTCGATAATTTTTCGGCAGTATAACGGCTGCCAATTGGCTAGCCTCTTGCACGGAAAATACAGTTTATAATTTCAACCAGTACGTCATCACAAATTTTCAGCCGATGAATCATCACAACATTTCCATAAAATAATTTATAATTTAAAAACATGCAGATTGAATATCCTTACAGTGTTGCACATGCATCCCTTACCTGTCTGAGGAATACGAATTTCTCGAGCGCACCACTTGTAAACTGTAACTCCGGGGCTACAATTGATTTTACCAAAATGATTAGCTTAATAAATACTTATTTTTAAGCTATTACTTATGTCTCTATGCAGCCATATTAGATACTGCGATTATTTTTGCAGTCTAAATTCTACAGATAATACAACATAACTTATAACCATGAGTCTTCATAGTCTCCTTTTTGTTGGTTGTTTCATGAATTACTTTCTCACTCAACTCATCTTTTCTTCCCTTTTTAATTTAACAATTTATCATGGTTCAAAATTATATCAATATTCATTTTATTTTTCCTTTTCTTTTCTTTTTATTTTCCTTACTTTTCCTTTCTGTCTTCTTTTCTTCTCTATTTTCTTTTCTTTCCACTGCCGGCAGCTTGAAACATGCCACCACATTTTGCTTCATTCCCATACGCCACAACTTAACACATCTTCATGAATTTTTTCCTCCTTTGTTCATTTAAATCTTTACATACATTATTTATTCTCTTAAAACTTCCATCAAACATGTTAAAGTCACAAAATTCTTCATCACCGTGAATGCCCTGTTCTGCCATAAGTTCCCCCACATTCACACCACTTTACTGCACTTTGCACATCATCACTCAAATAAGTTTCTATTTAATTTCTTTCCTAATATGTTACTAATTTCCAGCTAACACAATTTATAATCATAACAATTTCTTAAGTTTCTTCCCTTGATCATTTACCTCATGGCAGTATAGATATATTTCTGTTTCAATCCCAAGTTCCAAACACAATATTTATACATGGATAAATTAACTTCTATAACTAAATCTAAGGAAAACATCATAAATCCCTTACCTTCATCGTCACCGAACAGACCACTTTTAGCAGCCTTCTCCACGTTAATTCTGTCCAGAAATTCCCACTTTGAGCAATTCTTAGTAAGGAAAATGGGGTTGGTGAAGAAGGATTAATAATTTAAAGGCTTACAAGGAGAGATTTCCAGGGTGAGAGTGGAGTTAATGTGAGAAAATGAGGAAGAAAGCAACAGGCAGTGCAGCAAAAATGAAACAGAGCTAAGTCGGTGATGGTTTGGACGAAATGGCTGAGCATTTGTTTCATTTAGTCATGTTTTATCTATGCTACATCCAATATAAATTTGCCACATAGCATACTAATGCTTTTCCTTCTCTTTTCTCTTTGTTCATGCTTTTCTTTTCTGTTTGATCAGTTGGCAGTGCTACAAGCTACCACGTGAAGCTTGCTGCAATAATAATTGTTTTTTTATTGCTTTACTGCACTTATCACCAACTTTAAAAATTCACCCAGATTAATCCAAAATGTATAAAAATATGAGCCATATATCGCCGGAAAGATCTTCAAGTTAACTTTCCAACGGATTTTGAATCACCTTAATCGGAGTTTCCTACCAACTGCTATCGGTGAATCTTGACAGATAGTTCAGCTGATAGAATTTACTGCTCATAGGGTAACTTTACAAAATTTCTGGTATTGATCCTTAAGGAACTAGAATAAGAGGCTTATATGCTTGGAAAGATAATTGAGTTAGCTTTCCAAAATATTTTACAGTTTATCAATTGGATACTCCGATCAAAATTATAATCGAACCATTGCCGATTGGTCATTCAAGCCTCATGATATTTTATCTTCACAATTTCCAATCGTTAATTAAATTTACTAACTACTTCTAATAATTTAATTCATTCATTTTCATTTACTTTTCATCTTGGAAAGTAAATTTCCCATTATCCTTTAGGAAATTGTGGTCCTCATAATTAAAACTCAAAAATTATTTATATTTTACATGTACAGTACAATAAAATCGGGTCTTACAACTTTTGTATATGTTTTTTACTAGTCTTTCGCTAAAGCTCACCTCCTTACTCACCATCCCAAATAGCTCATCAAAATATGTGGTGACCACTACTTCCAAGTTAGTTGAAGTGAATCATGGGAAGTTTAAAATATTAGGTGAACATGTATATCTAGAATTTAATATTTATATTCAGACTAGCGAATGCATAGCAGATGTATTTATAATGGGATGTAAATAGCGTAATGTTAAATTCAATAAATATATATGAATTAGTGGGATGTAAATTATATTAAACTGTTATAAATAGAATTATAAACATTATGTTATAGATTTTATTCTAATTTTTTATTTATTATTTATGGATTAATTAATTTAATGGTATAAAGACTTAATTGTAATGAAAATTGTAGATTAAATTCACACCGATACCGAATGCAAACTGATTGATACCCAGTGGTTGAATGAGAAAGATAGTAATAAAAAGGAAAAAGTTAGTTCAAAATTTCATAATTTCAAACGTTACAAAAGTGATATCAGAGCAAGGTTTGCCTAGTATATGTCGGTGTAAGTAAGTTGAAATTGATTTACATCCCACACTGTTGTGCATTATATGGATACAAATTATGAAGAATGGTTAGAAAATGGAACTAAATGTTGGTTAGAAAATGGAACTAAATGTCGATCTATAGAGGAATATTGATGGTTGATGGAAAGAACAAGAATGATAGTTATGGATATTATAGGGAAGTGTTATGAAAATGAGTACTGAATGATTAGGATGATTAACAAAATTGGGTTTAGTTAGAACGATCGAAAGTGATTGATGGTTTCTATTTAATTGGAAATGGTAGAGTGATCATAGTGGAGATGAATAGTATTTATAGAAATGAGAATTATTAGTGAATGATACAGGTATTATATGGAAGTACGAATACAAATGAATGAGATAGGTCTTGAATGATCAAAAATGATTGATAACATTGTGGTTGATTGGAGATAGTAGAATGATCGTAAGGGGATATGACGGGTATAGGGATTGATGAGAATAGAAGAAATACCAATAGGATAGTTGATGAATGGTATAGACATTGTATAAAAGAATCGTGTATCACTGAATGATCGAGACTAATTTATTAAGGTATGTATTATTTGAGGAGAACAGGATGATTGTATATGATATAATTGATGTGAAAATTTATATGGATTAACAAAGGTAAGAGAATTGCTAGTAAATAATGTATACATTGTATGAGAATATTAATATGAATGAGTGAAAGAACTGATTGCTAAGAGTAGCTATTGAAATTGACAAGCCTCAAGGTACTAAATCATTGAAGTACTTGTGTTGAATTTGGAAGACCAAATTCCTTAAAGGTGGGGAGGATGTGACAGCCCAAATTTCTCTATTCTTCGTCTACCTATTGAAAGTGTTGAACTTATAGAAATTAATTTTCATATTTGGTGCAGTTACCGAGAAAAATTGTCAAGTGGGCGCCACAGGGCAATTTGTAGTCCAGATGCTCTCTGAAGTGGCAAAATATTAAAATTGGTCCCAAAATACCTAAAGGGCAAGAAGATCATTTTTCCAAATCCTTCAAGATGAGTATACTTAGGTTTACATGCAACAAATTCGAAAATAACGATCGTGTCCATACCTTAGAAGAACTTTTTTGAATAACAGTCATACTAAATTGACTTCAAACCCACAAACGGTCATATGATAATTCTCACGTAAAAAAGTTTCACGTGGATCTAGCTCATGAACTAAATTATGCGAAAGTGTCAAAAACAACGCGAATGAAACCGAAAACCTTCGTATAAGGGGTAGTTTGGTAATTTCACCACCTATACTCAGTCAAACCACTTGAGAGTTAATAATTGACCATGTTTAACCCAAATATATAGAAAATAATAAAAATAAAATAAAAATTCTGAATTTAAAAATAATAAAATAATGATAGGACATAATTGGAAATAATGAAATTGTACAAGGGTATGATGGTCAGTTAGCAAGGGGCTGGTCAATGTTGACCAAAATTGACTTAAATGAATTAAATTTAATTAAAATAAAAATTAAAAATCTGAAATGTGAAAATAATAAAATAATCCAATGGCAAAGGTGTAAATAATTTATTTTTAAAGGGGTAAAATTGTCAATTTGCTTATGGGCTGTGAAATATCTTTAAATATCACAAAAAGACCAGAACAGTTTGGTCTTCTCAAAGTGCTGGCTGATCCTATTACTGCAGCAGCTCCTTTCCTCTATTTTTCTTCCGTTTCTTCATATTTTCCTAACTAATCCACTACCTTTCTTCGCGAAATCTGTTTCACAACTTAAAAACACTTTAAAACTAGGAAATTGACAGCAGAACAGATGACGTGAAGGCTAAGTATGGTGCTAACCTGGTCGATTAAATGAAGAAGGTGTGAAAAGAAATATTTTTATCTAATTCTACTTAGTATTTATGATTGTACGAAGTGAGCAAAACATATTATTAGTTTTAGATTGAATTAAAAGTATGTGTAGGCAGCCATGATAGGTTCGGCCATTAGAGAAATGTGGAGAAATTGTGGTGACTTTGATGTATGATGAGTATGGCGTGAATGGATAGAATGAGATGAATGGAATTATAGAGATAGAAATTTGTAAAATCATGAGTTGGGATAAAAAGGGCTCTTCAGCCATGGTAGAAAGTAGATGAGGAAGATGAGTTTTCAATGTGTGAGAAGTGTTTGAGGAAAGTCCCAAGAGAATGAGAGTGTTCATAAAATTAGAGTTGAGTAAAGAAAAGAAAACCAAGAAGATGAATCCATGTTGAACATTCGGCCATGAAGGAAGAACGGGAAAAATAGATGTAAATTTTAATAAATGGTAATTGTGAAATTTATATAATGATAAATTAAGATTAATTGTAACACAAAAAAAATCGAAAGAAAAAGAAAAGAATAAGATTGGACAAATATGGCATTCGGCCAAGGCTTTTAGTGATAGTGTTTTGCAATTTTAAAATTTAAGGATGCAAATTTAATGTAAAGAATGTGTAGATGAAAACTGGAAGAGGATAAATGGAGTGTATGAAAAAGTGTTGGATTGAGGGTAGAAAATGTGGTTAGCGTGTGAATTTTTGTGGTTGAGAATTAAAGGATAAAATATAAATGTTAATGGAAATAATTGAGAAATAAATTTGGAAGGAATTCCATTAAGTGTAATTGTATTATGGTAATTGGTAGAAAAGAAAATAAAAGAAAAATAATGAGCATAAAATCATAAGGAAATTCGGCCAAACTCAAAAGGATGAACTTCCATGAGAAATTTCATAATTTAATGGGTAAAGAATAATGAATTAAATGTTAATATAATTATCGTTGAAATTGGAAAAGAATATGATTTATTATAATTATATTTTAGTACTTAATAAGAAATAAAATAAATTAATTATTGAAATTAACAAAATGAATTGAATTGATCGAAAAATTTATTATAGCTATAATAGGAAATAAATGATATTGATGAAGATGGATTTAAAGAAAAGAATGAAATTTAATTATAGCTACATTGTGATAATTAACAGAAAATAAAATAAAATTAATTGCTGGAATCAATAAGGTAAAAGATAGAAATTAAAAAGAAAATTTATTAAAGTCATAATATGGAATTTTGAATAAAATTTGGAAAGAAAGTAATTTAGTTGTAATCATGCTTTGGCATTTAATAGGAAAATAAAAATAAATTCACCATAAAATGTGATAAATAGAAAATAAGGATTAATAGAATAATTATGTAAGAGCCTCGCCCGTTCCTAGGCCATCGGCGAGCATCCCCTAGGCGCTCTCGCCCCAGGTTTACCCTTACACCCGAGATAGGCGATCGCCCACTCTCAGTTACGTATTGTCCGCTTCGGCGGTCGCCCACCTCACGGCTTTACCTCAAGGGTCTTGAAGAACTCAAGAATAATCCCTTGAGCGCGTTTCTGAGGCTCGAACCCTGGTACTCTTCAAGTACCCGAGCCTTACACTCATGTTACCATTGAGACAACTTATCTCAATGGTAACATGAGTGTAAGGCTCGGGTACTTGAAGAGTACCAGGGTTCGAGCCTCAGAAACGCGCTCAAGGGATTATTCTTGAGTTCTTCAAGACCCTTGAGGCAAAGCCGTGAAGTGGGCGACCGTCGAAGCAGACAATACGTAAGTGAGAGTGGGCGATCGCCTATCTCGGGTGTAAGGGTAAACCTGGGGCGAGAGCGCCTAGGGGTCTGCTCGCCGACGGCTTAGGAACGGGCGAGGCTCTTACAAAAAATGCGCATTTTTTTGCAAGAGCCTCGCTCGTCTCACCAGGCCTGTGATAACCGCGAATTTGAATATTTTGATATTAAATATTTGTAATTAAATTTCTAAAGAAAATGTAGAAGTTAAATAAATAAATAAAAATTTATTTACAAGATAGGAATACTGTTGAAATTCCCGAAATTGATGAAGTGAAAAAGTTGAGAAAATTAATTTGGATAAATTTGAGGAATTTAATTTGGATAAATGAAAATCCAAATTAAATAAGAAATGAAAAGGAGAAATATAATTTGGATATGAAGAAATCCGAATATAAGAAAATAAAAATGAGTATATTATATATTTATATAATTAGATTATATAAATATATTTTTATATGTTTTTATATATAAATACATATGTATATATATGAAATATAATATATATATGATATATTGATATATATATATATATATATATATTATTTTATATCATAAATAAGTACATGTGTATAATTATATATATTTATGTGTGTGTATATATATATATACATATGAAATATATATATATATATATTATATTAAATAAAAGTGTATAGATATATATTTATAAATTACAAAAACAAAATATATATCTAGATAAATAAATTAATATAGTATATATATATATATGGTATAATTATATAAATAAAAAATATAAAAGAAAATAATATAAAAAAAAAACCTAAAACAGAAACGGGGAATAGAGACCCTGTTTCTGTCGAAAAACAGGGGAGAAGCTGACCCTGTAGCGGCACCGGAAAAGAAAGAGAAGAAGAGAAAGGTGAGGCCGTCTGATAGGATGATATTTTATGAATTTTATATGTGCTAATCTATTTGCTTTATTGATTTTTTAACCCTAAAAGAGCTTACTAATGTTTATTTTATGTTTTAGGTATTAAATATCAAAGTTGGAATTAAAAGAAGCTAAAAAAAGCAAAGTGCAGTATTTTCTGTCCAGTTTGAAAGACTGACATTTTTTATCAATTTAACGACCTGATCTCAAAAAGTGTCCTTCATAGAAGTTGTAGAGGACTTCTCAAGATTTCCAGAATGTCCAAGATCGAAAAAATCGGAGTTCATTTGATGGGTCAAACCTCTAGATAAAATCAGTACGAAATTCTGGGCAGAAAAACGAGATTGAGAATAAATTCCAACAAAGCAAGTTCAAGACCAGATTTTGTTGAGAGAAGATAATTTCTTAATTTTATTATGTCTTAGATCTGTAATTAATTAATAAGAATAAGCCATAGGAATTTTACTTAGAAAATAATTGTAAAAGGATGATGAGACAAAGGTAAGAGTTTGACTAGTCAAATTACTTGTTTCCCAAGTAAACTCTTATCTGAATCCCACATTGCTTAGGAAAGTCTTTTAAACTCTTCCTTAGGCCTATATAAAGAGCATAAGGCTCTCATAAACAGCATCCCTCTTATCCCTCAAATCCCTTTACATCTCTCACATCCCTCTCCTCCCTCTTCTCTTTTAGTCTTGTAGGATTTTCTTTAGGGTTTTTAATAAAATTTTATTTTTTTTCTTCTTTATTAGTTGCTGATTTCTTTATTATTTTTAATTCTGATTTTCTTTTCTTTATTTAAATTAATATTGTTTGTGTGTTCTTGCTTGCTAGTTTATAATCTTGATTATTAATTCTGATTTTATATTATTAAAGATTGCTTCTTTGATTGTTTCTTGCATGATATTTGTAATCTTTATAATATTAAACTTGAATTTTATGATATTGAATATGTCTAGTGAGTAGTTTTCTTATTCAGTTATGAGGTAAATTAATTATTCTTGGGAAAAGCATGTTGTGAGATTCTTGAACCTATTATATAATTGTTGACTAAGTATCCAAGATTCTCTGAGCACATTATAATGATTGTTTGTTTGATTAGATAGGGTGCACACTATTTAGTTAAATTAAATAATCTACCGCCAGATTAAAAACATAAGTCTGTAATTGCTTGTGGAGTTAATCACTAGGGATAGAGGAGAATTAAGGTTTAGATTAAATAAACCAAGCTTATGTGTTTGTTATCTAATGTCAACCCATATCTTTCTTGTTGTTAATGCTGCTACAACTTATATCTAGAGAGCTTGTTCTAGGTAGGTTAAGTAGTTAGAGATTAGTTAAAGAGCTTGTTTTAACTAACGACTCAGTAAGGAAAGATGGTGTAACAGAGCTTGTTGTTATGCTACGGTTGACTATTTAATTGACAATGATATTTTGTAATCAATGATCAACATCAAAATCGAAGAATGATTGATTGCCTCGTAACTGAAGCTTTTTGCTATTTGTCTTTTATACTTAATAACTCTTGTTTTCTTTATTTTAGAATAGTCTCCAAAACCCCCAAACTTCTTCTTTCCCTAAACCCTAAAATTAGATTTTTAATTTAGTAATTAACTTAAATAATTCAGTTTCCGTGGGTTCGACCCTTGCTCCACTATCTACATAGTAGAGTTAGAAAATTTTATTTTTGGTGACTGACGACACTCATCACCGTCACCGATGGAAGAAAGGAGAAACGGAAGGAAAACGGGAAGAAAATAGAAGCGAAGCGGAGAAGAACCGAGAGGAAAAGAGAAAGGGAGATCGGCGGTGCCGGCCGATTCGGGCACGGCCGCTGCCACTCCCGCCACCGACGAAGGTCGACCGAGGTGAAGGTGACCAGCGGCGAAGAAGAAAACGACGGAGGGAGGAGAAAAGAGGAAGAGAAGAGGCTGAAACCCAAGCCTCCAGATCCGACACCGTCGTCGGTGATGGGGCGAAACGGAGACCAGATCCGGCATCCTCGCAACTCCGGCCAGCTGTAGGAGTCACGAACCGACGGGAAGGAGGACCGACGGTGGCCAAACCGGTGGAGGAAGGTTGAACCGGTCCGAACCGGTTCAGACCAGAAAAGAGAAGAGGAAAAAAAAGAAGAAAAAAGAAGAAAAAAAAGAAGGAAAAAGAAGAAGAAAAAGGAAGAAAGAAAGAGAGAAAAGGAAATTTTTGGGAATTTGAAAATTCCCGGGAATTCGAAAATTATGAAAACCTCGGAAATTCGGTAACAAATTTCGGAAATTAATTTCGAATGAATTTTTATAAATTATGGAAAAATTCTAAAGTTTAGAATTTTAATTCTAGAAATTATTCTCGACGAACGAGATGATGGAATCAGAAGAGATGGAGTACGGGCACCACCGATAATGAGGAAGTCGCCGACTCAGAATAGGTAAGGGATACATGTGCAGCACTGTAAGGATATTCAATCTGCATGTTTTTATTTATGAAATATTTTATGAAAATATTCTGAAGATTCTTTGGTTGGAAAATTGTGATGATGTACTGGCTGGAATTATAGACTGTATTTTTCGTGCAGGAGGCTAGCCAATCGGCAGCCATTATACTATCGAAAAATTATTGAAAATTACTGAAAATTTTTAGAAAATTTCATAAAATCATAATAAATGATTTTATTTCACGAGAAATGATTTTCAACTACGAAAATCGAGAAAATGAATATTTTCATAAAAACATGAATAAAATGAAAGTGATTTTAAAATCTTCATGTTTTCAAGAATGATGATAATGAAATCACCGAAAATTCTCCTGATACATAAATTACCCGTAATACGAGATGGAAAATGAAAAGAAATAAAGTGAATATTTTTATACATATTTCTTAAATATTCACTAAATGATTTTATAACCTTTATGGTTTTGAAATTATGAAATTATATATTTTTATAAATTCCATAAAGGTTATTTTATGATGAAAAATATGATTTTGAGACTAGATGGCAACCTTATCATGCCGATATCTGATATGTGATATGTGATATGTGATATGTAATATATGATATGTGATATGTAGTCCCGGCCGACACTTGATCAGTGATCCGCCGAGGAAAATTATAGACTATGGCCATAGTTCTGACATGATTATTTATACCCTTCGGGGTCTAGAGCATGATATGAGTAACGACCTAGTGGACGGGCTGGGCATGCATGCCTAAGTCTCCATATATGAAAAATGTTTTATATGATATGTTATATGTTAAATGTAAACGTTTTACATGATATGTGATAAGTTAAATGAAAGTGATTTATAGCATTTTACATAATGCTTATTTCGGTACTGATTTTAGTACTACGAGATGATTTTCATATGACATGTGATATGAACATGTAATATGTTTTCAAAAGGAAAAAGAGTCTATAAGTCTAATATTCTTACTATGATTTTGAATTGAATATTAGACTATATGTGACATGAATATGTGATATGTTTTCCAAAAAGGAAAGAGGAGGAAAATAAATCTAATATTCTTATTTTAATTTTTAAATTGAATATTAGATTTAAATGATATATATGTTATACGAAAAGGATTTAATAGCTGATTTTGCTATTTAAAGTACTGTACTAATTATGGTTGTACAGTAAAATAAGAAATGAGTTTTGAATGAAAATGATGATGATTTAACTAATATTCTTTTCAAAGAATATATGAATATTAGTTATTTTATTTAAATGCTTGATTTCATAAAAGCATTATTTTGAAAAGAATATGAAAACGATATGGAATAAAAAAGAAAAAGGATTTAAATTCCAAACGAAAAGAAAACTACTCTCTACAGTTGCTTTTAGGTTCCGGGACAAGACAGGTATTTTAAAATACCTGCCTTACTCCATCCGGATCCCTAGCCGACTGTAGTATCCTTCCTACATGCGTGCCTAGAGCCCCATAGGAAAAATGAAAAAAATTTTTAGCATATAGATAGCTAAGTATCAAGTGAGGCACATAATTCCCTTATTGAGCCGTGGTTTTCTCACCCCTTAATTTTAACATTTCAGTTTTTCGAGGACTAAGAGTCTGACATCTAAAGGACTTCGGCTGTGCATTTGGGGACGATGCGACAGCTTGATTTATTTCGTAAGGTACGATCATTTATTTTCTGTATTTAGACTTATCTACAGTACTACTTTCTTATGAATTAAGATAGGGGATGTAATTCATATTATAATTTAATATGAAAATTGTTTATATATAAAATAAAAAGTAAAGTATCGCAGACAGCCCAACCAAACAAGATGTATAGAATAAGGTGAAAATAGGGTCACGGGCTGTGACAAGGCCATCGGCGAGCATCCCCTAGGCACCCTCGCCCCAGGTTTACTCTTACACACGAGATAGGTGATCGTCCACTCTCACTTACTATTGTTCGCTTCAGCGGTCGCCTCCCTCACGGCTTTGTCTCCAGGCTCTTGAAGAACTCAGGATTAATGCCTTGAGCGTGTTTCTGAGGCTCGAACCCTAGCACCCTCAAGTACACGAGCCTTACACTCATGTTACCATTGAGACAATTTAAATCTAGCCATGTTAACATGAGTGTAATGCTCGGGTACTTAAGGGTGCTAGGGTTCGAGCCTCAGAAAACACGCTTAAGGCATTAATCCTGAGTTTTTCAGGAGCTTTGGGACAAAGTCGTGAGGTGAGCAACCGCCGTAGCGAACAATACGTAAGTGAGAGTGGGTGATCACTTATCTCACATGTAAGAGTAAACTTGGGGCGAGGGTGCCTAGAGGATGCTAGCCGATGGCCTGGTGAGACGAGCGAGGCTTTTACAAATTATTAGAGTTAAAATGTGAAATATTGGTAAAATTAGAATTGGGAAAATATTTCAATTTAAATGTAGTCATGTTAAGGCATTTATGTGAGAACTCGTTATTTCATACTGTACATATACAGAATAATAAATTTTAAAATAATAAATTGTTGATAATTTCTAAATATCGAAATTAAGGTGGGATAAATTCAAAATTTCGAATTTATACAAGAGTAAAATTTGTTTTTCTCATGGAGTGGTTAAAGTGGACCAAATAAGCCATAATTTGGCTTAAGAAATAATTAAAATAAATAAAGTTTAAATGAAAAAAAAATGGTTGGACAGAAAATTTCTGTGCAGTGGCACATTTAGGAAATAAATGAAAATTTTAGTAGTATTTTAACTTTTAAGACAAGAGCTTAATTATAATTAAGAAAATGTTTAAATCCTCCAATGAAAATCGGGACAACACAGCAGACTTCTACAAATTTCTTGAGCCATTTCCACCGCCTCTGTCCTGAAAGGAAACCGAAACAACACGCAGTGGAATTTAAATCATTCGGCCTCCACCAAGATCGATTCGGAGAGTTGCCTGATTAGGGTTTCGAGATTTTACCTAACGTTTTCTCTGAATTTTCTGTCGTTGGTCGAGTCATAAGCAGCAACTTTTCGTTCCTGCCTCTATCTTATCCACACGAACGGATCTCACGACTCTTGAACGTCTCACGATCAGAAGCCTTGAAGAGCGTTTTGATTCCTTATAACCGAACTGCTAGCTTCGATTAAAAGGAATGTTTTTTTTTTGTTTTCTGTTTTAAAAAGGTGCGGCTCTATTTTAGAAAAACTTCCTTTTTATAGGCAGTAAATTTTACCCTAAAATTTACTGCCAAACAGAACTCTAATCCTACTTAGAATAGGATTAGATATATCCTTAATCCAATTCAGAATAGGATTAGAAATATCCTTAATCCAATTCAGAATAGGATTAATTAAGCTCCTCATTGATCCGTTCTAAGTGTGCGACCCAATAGGTTCTCAAAACAATGGCAATGACAAAATTGTCACAGGCAATGAGCGGTATCTAGCAACACATCATTGCTATCCATGTAACGAGAATGTCAATGACTCGACATAACCTTACTCGTGATAGATGTTACCGTGTAGTCTAATCCCTTTATCCTTTGATGTCTCGATTAGACACAAGTCATGAAATGTGTCACACTTGTATAGTCTAATCAGCGTTTCTTGATTCCTGAGTAGACTAATTAAACAAATAAAATCAATATCTCATATTGACTTATTCGAGCACGGCCATGCATTTCTTAGTCTCACTCTATCAAAGGGCCCAAGACATCACTCTTGTTATATAAGAGGGATAAATCCTATCTTGATCACTCAACATTCCTCTACATAGATCAAGGCATACCTAATTACTACCTTTATAGTCCATCCTGTTACGAATGACATCTAGCAGCATTAAAGTATGCAATTCTCTATGTTGGGATCTCTGATGATCTCAAGTCAAAAGATCACATACACCATCATCACTATGAGAATCGCTTATGACACTCATATAACAATCCATGTAGCGTTCTCATGGAGGGTCGATCCAGTACATAGTTCTCTAACATGTACCTATGTGATGACTTGATATCTTATATCCATGACAATGGTCATCAGTCAACCACATACTAGTCTTATCGTATCATTGTTATCCTTATTCACAATAATACTTGACTAGGGATATTTTAAAAATAGTGTGTTATTACTATTCTAAGGACATTATCATATAAGATTATATTACGCAGTTATAAGACAAATATAATAATGAACTAAGATAAATAAAATGTCATGATACATAAAAAAATGCCAAAGTCAATCATCTAATGAATGGTTCTAAGGGCATAATCCAACATGTCCTGCTACATTTTCCTCTCGTTTCTGTTGAGTTTTCAAGTGCTCACCCGATTATTCCTCGTAGAAACTCCCCCTTTTCTTGCAGCAAGTTGCTAAGTTTATTATGAAAATTATTATAGACTGCAAAAGCTTCCTGATATTTCCAAAACAATTCGATCAAAGCTACCATACGTGATTTATTGAGCTGCTGGCAGAACCAATTCTGCCCAGGTATGGTAATGCTTTCGGTTTATGTAATTTTAGTTTTAGCATGTATATGTGTTGGATAAATTAATGATGAGTGTGAGTATGATTTGAGCAAAGCCTTTATGGATATCATGCTAAAGTAAATGGCTATGAAATGTTAAACGGTGAAGATGATAATTGTGGATCAAAAAAAAAGAAAATAAAAATGGTTAACAAAATGGAGACACATGTAGCCAGGAAATTAATAAATTAAAAACCTTAGGAAAATAGGGTAGTATATGGTCAGCCATGAGAGTTTCGAATATGGGAGACAGGGGAGTGATTTACGTGAACGGTGAGGAAGAAAGAAGACTGAAAACATGGCTGTGGGTTAGTAACATGTATGCTGGAATAAATTTTGTGTTGAGTGTGTGTGTCATGAATGATGAGAGGTAAGATGGAACATAAGGAAATTAAAGAGATATGGGACCCTGCTGTTAAGGTCAACCATGAGAAATTCTAAGAGATGTAAAGGTGGTAAGATAATAGTAAAAACAGAAAATAAAAGCAGAACATAAGGAAATTGAAAACTGAAACTAGAAACGGGAATGGAAATTGCATGTTAACCGATGATGATGAATATGGCATAAAAGTCAATGAAAATTGGCTAAAGTGGCGTGAACATAAGGAAGAAAAAGGGGCTAAAATTGATGATAAATGACCAAAAGAAAATGGCTAACAATGAGGGCTGTTAGTGCAGAAAACAGAACTCACAAAAGAACACATATAGTCAATATAGATGGCTGCCGGATGGAAAAGAAATGAAAGAAATAGAAATATAGTATTTTATTTCTTGATTGACAAAATTTTATATAAGTAAGAGTGCAGCTGATGCGTTGGTATATTGACTAAGAAATTGAAACAAGTAAATTTAATTATACAATGGCCATTCGGCCAGGATGATGGACAAAGAAAGTAACATGAACTAGTACAGAAAATAGGAGAAAGTTGGTTGAATTGAAGACTGGAAATGCACATGAATAAAATATACACATTAATATAGGAAATAAAGGTTATAAGCCGAATAGGCTTATTGGTGAAGAGGGACATTCGACCATCAAATTTTGGGGGGGATGTTGACGTGGTAAAGTGGCAAATAATGCCAAAACAGAAAAGGAAAATGAATGAAATATTCATTACCATAAGGAAATCATAGGAATTTCTAAATATTCGATATAATGAGAATTCAAATAAGAGTTCAAATAAGTAAAGGAATTTGATACATTTTAATATCTAATATTGATTTTATTAAGTTGTTATTTGATGTTTATAATCCGGTGAGATAAAAAGCATAATGGTGCAATTTAGAGCATATCTCTACAGTGCTACTGAGTCAGAAGTTCGGCATTCGTATGAAGCACGGGATAGTGTGATCTCGATAAACGGGTAAGAGATACGTGTGTAGATTTGTAAGGATACTCGAATGCATGAATTAAAGGCTATGAATTTTATACGAATTTTGGACATATGGTTTGGTATCGAAATTACATGAAAATATATGGTTTGGTTGATGAACTGTATTTTAAGGTGCAGGGAGGTTAGGATCCAGGCAGCCATTATGCTGCCGAAAATTATTCAAAATATTTCAAAAAATATTAGAAATTACTTTGGTGCATTATTGATTTTTCCTAGCCTCAAAAGAGCTAAAATAAATATTTTTCATAAAGGGTTATTATACCGAAATATATTTATTTAATATTCTTGACACCAATTTTGGTGAAGGTGTCATTATCAAAAATTCATCCCATATGTTTTACAGTGAAATGTGTGGTTGGTGAATTGAAAAGGTGAATAGTGAATATTTTATAAATATTTGCAGTATGATATTCACTATTTTAATTATGATTTCCTTTATGGAATAAATAAGATTTTTATTCATGAAATGATTTCCATAAAGGTTTAATCACTATGTAAATATTATTTTGAGACTAAGATGTCTCTATACTTGTTTATAGTGGAAAATATGGTGACGGAATTATTGAATTTGAAAAATAAAATATTTTATTTTCCCATAAATCATGAAAATATTGGAATTGATTCCCAATAACTTTGAAATTCATGTTTTGGAAAGAAAGCATGGAAAAATGTGTGTATATGTTTTACGGTGAAAAAGGAACAGTTATGAAATTTTACTTTATAGTGTGATTATTTTATAAACTTTTTCACCGTGCGAGAAAATGTGATTTATACCTTTATGGATTTTTGAAAGATATCATTGATTTTAATGAATCACATAAAGGTAATGAGATTTCACATATACGATTTTGAGACTAATAGGCCCTATATCATGTCGATAGGTGATATGTGATACGTGATATGTGACATGGACATGTGATATGTGATAGTCCTGGTCGACACCTGATCAGTGATCCACCAAGGACAATATAGACTATGGCCATAGATCTGACATGATTATTATTGCCCTACGGGGTACTTTCTCTCTAGCATGATATATTCTGGGTGATGCCTTAGTCTCCACTTTTATGAAATATGAAATGATATGTGATATAAAAAATGTGTTTAAATGAAAAAGTATATGAATCTGTGTTTATATGAAAAGAAAAATGATTTCTATCAGTTTACTGTACTACATGGAGTACCGTACTGTTTATGATGTATACAGTGACATGTAAAATGAGGTTAAATGAAAATGATGATTTACTTAAACTGATATTCTTTTTAAAGAATATATGAATATTAGTTTATTTTGTTTAAATGCTTTATTTTTTTTAAAAGCATTACTTTGAAAAAGGATATGAAATGACATGGAAAAATGAGTTATCTCAACAATAGCATTTATTCCCTATAGTCGCTCTAGGTTTCTAGGACAAGATAGGTATTCCAAAATACCTTATATGCTCCATCTGGATTTCTCGGTCGACTATCGTATCACTCCCTTGTAGAGTGCTAGTTTATAAATAAGAAATTAAAAGTTTAACAGCATATAGTCTTCGAGGTATCAAGATTTGCATACAAATCTCTTACAGAGCCGTGGTTTTGCTCACTCCAATATTTTATCTTCCTAGATATTTTGGAGTAACCATTTGAGGTATATTATCCGAGGATACGAGGCTACATATTTAGCACCCCGAGGCAACGCTTATAGATCCCAGAGGTATAATTAATTTATTTCATATATTCAGACTTTTGATTTACAGTACTACGATATTGTATTAGATAAGGGGATGTAAATATTGATTATAAATACAATTTGTAAATATTTATTTCCGTTAACTATATTGAGTTATGGATATTGTGTTTTTAGTGAATAAAATGTGGAAATAGTAAAATATCGTAGTGTGAGAATCGTAAATTTTCTAAGCTAAATATGTACTTCTTGTGTAATTAATGACATAAAGAGATAATGTACTCTTGGAAAATTCAAGTATAAGATTTGGTTCATATTCATAGAAATGAAGCCTCCAAGTAGAACGTAAATAGTACACCAATATCGCATACGCAATGTACGTGCACACAAGCAAAAATAAATAAATAAATAAATACATATATAAATGAATATATATATACATATGTATATACAAAGGTGAAATTAATTTAAAGTTTGCATAAGCATATAAATTAAATACACAAGTGTATAAAGGAAAATATACAAGTATATATTATATAGAATACAATTATATAAATGGGAAAAATATATATTTGGGTTATATATATATATATGAAAATGGATTAATAAATATATATTACAAGTATGTTAAGATTATATATACCATATATAATACATAACGTATGAGATATATATTGTATAATCTTTAATAAAAGCTATATATACATATTAAAAGTTTTCAAATATAATAGTTTTATATTAAAAGTATATATTATATAGTATATCAAAAAAAAAAAGAAGAACCGGATTTGGTGGGAAAAATCCAACCCAAAATCCAAAGTCAAATATTTTAGCAGCCCTATACCTAAAAGAATAATAAAATATAAAAAGAAAACCTAAGCAACCTAACCCTCTCCTGTCACTTTCTTCTCCCGTTCCTTTTGTTTATTTCCTAAAACTCTCCTGCCTCTCCATCATGTCCCCTCTTCATCTTCATCGGGTTGCCCTTGTTGGGCAAAGCTAAATAGAGCTACAGAGGAGCTGCTCGAGGGCACAAAGTCTTCAAAAACTAGGGATAACAATGCAGCAAAAAGAGAGGGTTCAAGACACCTGTCGGGACCGAACTTGACTTGAGGAAAAAGGGGGTTCATTCGTTACTGTTCAGGCGAGGAAATTGAAGATATTCAGGCATCTTCAGGTGGTGTTACGAGGACCTTGAGAGGGCTGAACGGAGGAGTAAATATTAAGGAAAAAGAGGGCAATTGTTGGCTGATCAGTGGACATTCTAAGGGCTGGAAATCAAGGTAAAATTGTTTAAGACTCAAGGCTGTTTGGATGTGCATGGTGACTGAGAGAGGGAGGAGAAGGCGTTGAAAGAGAGCATAAAGAGGGGGCTGCTTCACGTGGTGTGCAAGGGCTGCTCAAGGAGTAGCAAAGGGCTGCCGTAGGTGGTGCTTCCTCACATAGTTGCCGAGACATTAAGGTAAAATAAAAGAAAAAGAAAGGAAATAAAAGGAAGGAAAAGAAATAAAAGAAAAAGAAAAGAAATAAAAGAAAAGAAATAAAAGAAAAGGAAAAGGATTAAAAGATATATATATATATATATATTTGTATATTTGGAGAGGAGAGAATAAGATCCAAGAGTTGATATTATACTAGTATTAAATACATATATATGTATATATGTTACTTGTATATATATATATATATATATATATATATATATATATATATACATAACACTAGTATAATATAATTTCTAAAATCTACTATATATCTTTATATATGTACTACACATACATACATTTATCTATTGCTTAAAAATAAGGAAATAGATAAATGTATGTATGTGTAGTACATATATAAAGATATATAGTAGATTTTAGAAATTATATTATACTAGTGTTATGTATATATATATATATATATATATATATATATATATATAAAAATATATGCTACTTACATGAAAACAAGGTAAGAGACAAAGAAAAGAAAAGAAATAAAAAGAAGGGAAAAAGGATTAGAAAGAAAAGAGATATATATGTGTGTGGAAATATAACGCATATATATATAGAGGTACAAAGATGAGATAAATCCGATTTAAATTAATGTTAAGTGAGTACATATATATATATATGAATATCAATATATTTATGCGTATTAAGTTGGAAGTTAAATTTTGTAGTATACAGAGATGGGCTCGACGTTATTAAGTCGGAATTCTATTGTGAAGGTGTCGCACGGCAAGAGGACGACGGACACGGTCTAGCTGGACACGGGACACGCTCAAACTAAGCCGGCAATAGGTAAGACATTTATATAACGTAGAAGTAGGATTATCCTCTATAGGATTGAATCCTACGATAAGATGATTGAAATACTTAGAGATTTGATTTAACGAAACGAAATGCAGGTACGATATTAGACTTGATAAAGTACCATAGTGGTGAGATATTAACCGAAAATGAATCGATATGGTATAGACTCATAGACATCATGAGATGAAATGATAAGCATTCATGCAATTCATAAGCATGTTATTTTACGGTTTTTAATTCATTTCTTTGAATTTTATTGCCATTAAGCATGCCTTACTACTGTACATGAAAATCGAAATGATTTATTCTTATCGTGTTTATAAGAATACTTTGGATGCTTGAATGGCTTTGAAAAGAATGAAATTATAGTTTCACATATGTACGTATATATATATATATGTAAATGATCTTAAGAAAAGTATTACGTACATTGAACTAATTTCATAAGAAAGATTGAATGCTTTATGAGACTATAGGCACCCTAAGAGAGTTAAATTCAATAAGAAAGATTGAATGCTTTATGAGACTATAGGCACCCTAAGAGAGTTAAATTCAATAAAGCATAGTGGAAGCCTCTTAATTGGAGATTACTCATTAGGCATAGATGCTTGTCCGACAATAGTCGTGGATAGGTCTCAGTCTTGCCTGATCAGTGGGGCTGAGGGACATGAGGTCTATGGCCATAGATAGCGCCCTAGTGGTTTCCAGGGGACGATGATATGATTCTTCACTGCTAGCTACAGTGATCTAAGCCTTTATTGATAGAGAAATAGGGATCTAGCCTAGTCTCAAAACGATATGAAATGAAGTTTAGAGTATGGTTTTAAACGGAAATGAAATCTAAACTCGATATAGCCATATGGCATACGAAATGTATTTTGCTATCGTACATGGCATAATATATGTTTCAAAAGTACATGTGACATGAAATGAAGTTTATAGTATGGTTTTAAAACAGAAATGAACTCTAAACTCGATATAGCTTTATGCCCTATGAAATGTATTTGATATTGTACATGACATGAAATATGTTTCAAAAGTACATGTGACATGAAATGAAGTTTAGAGTACGGTTTTGAAAACAAAAATGAACTCTAAACTCGATATAGTTTTATAGCATATGAAAAGTAGTTTGATGTTGCATGTGACATGAAATATGCTTCAAAAAGTATATATGACATGAAATATGCTTCAAAAAGTATATATGAGATGAAATATGTTTTCAAAAGTATATATGACATGAAAAATGTTTCAAAAGTATACATGACATGAAATATGTTTCAAAAGAATATGAGACATGAAATGAAAAAAAGTTTGTATACTTCGAGCATGTCTTAAAAGATCAACCGAAATGTATTGATATTTCACATGTCTTGAACTTGTTTAAAAGAATATGTATTATATGTTTTATGACTGTAACCACTTCATTTTTAGTTACATGTTAAAGGTTATATCATGGTCTCATGCTTAGACATATCATGACATGGTTGAAGCATAGTTGAATTGAATTTGAGAACATAACAGGTATATGATTGTATGATGAATAAGAGAATGATTGATAGTAGATTCTCCTCACACGACATCATGCATATGCATTAGAACAGTATAATTTTAACTCTGCACTTATATAAATGACTTCCATCATTAGAATCACCTTTTATACCATTACATATCATTTTTCCACCATATATTCATACTCCCTAAAATTTCTTATCATCTTGGGAGTTATCACTTTCTATCTCTTTTCACATAATAGCTGTTTCACACCATTTATTATTCGTTTCTCTCATTTGATGCCAAGTCGATATAGTTTAGTAACTATCGTTTACCGATTTAATCGGTAGTATGTAATTGTCCCAGTAGCTTTTTAAATCTCGTGCATCCGCTCTCTCAACATATCTTCGAGCGTTTCCACATTATGCTCGAATTTTCATATCAGTATGGAGCGATGCCATCAATCAATTTGGAATCCCAAAGCCTTTTACTATTTTCCATAACATATGGCAATTCAAGATCCCATCATATGTAATGCTCACTGGAACTTCACATACCTTCTCTCCGTTTCAAATTTATATTTCGACTAAGGCATTAGAGAAATCTAGAAGTCTGAAAATGGAAAAGTGATTCAATTTGATCAACCAGTCTATAATCACTTCCATAATATCATATTTCTTTTGGGTTTCGTATTATCCCACAACACTCATTGTCACTTTAATAAATCATGGCTGCACCTCATTGCAGACTTTACTGTTAATCATCTCTTGCCATGAATGCAACATTTATCAATCATTTTCTCTCTATATCTCTTTTCATGTAGTATTCTTATTGCATCTCGATGTGATAACCAAAGTGAAATCACCTTCAGTCTTAATTTCGAAAACTGTCTCATATTTATGTTCCCTTATAACTCGAAATAACATTTTCAATTTCCAATAATCTTCATAATTAAAGTGAGATTGTACTTTCAATCAAGCCATATACTTTTGTTCGATCATTTTCAATGGCGATTCCTTTACCTCTTTCAACCCTTTTTTCAGTTCACATATCGATCATATTCTATACCATCATTACATTATCTTCCATATAACTGCCACAATCAATCATTCTCGATCATTCATATTCTATTCCTTTATGGTGATACACAATTCTTCTAAACCATATCGATACCATTCGTTAACGGTTTTCAGTCCGTTTTAATAGGTCATCGATTGACATCTTTATGTCAAAGCTTAGCCTGTTTCAATAGGCCGTCGACTATTATCACCCATACCAATAGCTGACTAATCTTGGTACATATTGAAAATCAACAAGTTTACATGTAGACACTACACAGTACATGGGATGTAACACTATCACTGTCTCAACTACACTGACACGTACTAGACAAACCGTGCTCTGATACCATTAAATCTGTCACGACCCGAAGGCCGCGACTTTCCTTTAATACTTATACTTTTCTTAGTCTACAAATTTATGGACTAAATTTTTCTTTTTCATTTTAAGGTTTGTATTCGGTGTCAGTGTAGTTACTATACTATCTAGGTGGCTTATAGTCATTCCATTTAAATATTAAACAAACACGGAAACGGTTCTTAGTTACATCTCGACTTGTTAAACAAAATATGTACTGTGCTTCAATTTAAGTCTTACATCTAAACAAGTAATTTATAAGAAACATATACCTCAGAAGACTAGTACCAAGTCCATATACAGTCTCCGATGCCCACTGAGCAGCTCACATGGCAGATGTTAACTTCAATAATCTGAAAGAGATGAAATTTAGTGGGGTGAGCAAAACCACGGCTCAGTAAGATACTAATATAAATACAAGTAGGATTACACTGTCTTAATCTGCAATGCTTAAAACTTGCAAATTTGCAATCACAGTTAATCCTTTCTCATCGATAACATATCATTATCTCATTTCTTGTCATCTGTCTATCAGTTATACTTTTAAAATTATCATCATAATCACTTTTCAGTCTTCTCGTCCTTACACTATAGTGCATCGCACAACAATCTGTTGTATCCAAATTGAATGTCATATACTATTAGTCTATATTTTCCTCTATCTCGGAGTACATCATGTCCAATTGAAGCACCATATCAATTCACTTTATATTTCATAATCGTACTCCTGTAATTTATCATCTCATATCACTTTTCCTTGTAGAGAAATCATGATCACCACAGTGTAAGTTCACAATTCTCTTCATATCTATCATATGTTCATGTATCATATCATGTCATCGTCTAGATGAAATATCATTTATGTCGAGTCATGACATTTCTCATGAAACTCGTGTACGAAGCATATTATCATGTCAAGGTTTAATATGCAATTATGTAACTTTACTGTATAAACCGCTATCATCTCTAATCGTGTCATATGTACTTTAGAACATGCTCCACGTATGAATTTTCAATTCATTCAAGTCTACCTTTATGGCATGATAAAAACATGTTCAATTTCAATTCATGTATTCATTTTCAGAGCATGTCTAAAACATGTGCGGTTTTAAAACATTTTTCATATACTATAAGTCATATCAGGTCTAGAGTTCATTTCAAATTGATTTATACTCTAGACCGCATATCATTTTAAATTCGACACGAAATCGTATATAAATCATATCAGTGTCGAAATCATTTATCATATACTTTTAAAACATATATTGTAAATCATATCAGGTCTAGAGTTCATATCAAATCAAACTATACTCTAGACCGCATATCATGCCATGTTCGACACAAAATTACGTATAAATCATATAAGTGTCGAAATCATATCTCATGGACTTTTAAAACATGTTTAAAACATGTACTGTTTCAAAACATATTTCATTTCAAATCTGTTTCATGTACAGTATAAATCATGTCAAGTCTAGAGTTCATATCAATAAAATCATACTCTAGACTTCATATCATATCAGTTAGAGACTAGGCTAGATCCCTATCATCTCTATCAATAAAGACTTAAATCACTGTAGCTAGCAGTGAATCATATCATCGTCTCCTGAAAACCAACTAGGGCGCTATCTATGGCCATAGACCTCATCTTTCTCAGCCCCACTGATCAGGCGTGACTGAGACCTGTCCACGACTATTGTCGGACAAGCATATCTGCCTAATGAGCAAAGCTCCAATTAGGCGGTTTCCACTATGCTTTATTGAATTTAATTCTCTTAGGGTGCCTACCGTCTCATAAAACATTTAAATCTATAGCTTTGTTTTCAATATCATGTAAAGCATATGGTAAAATTCTGTATGATATTTCATATATCAAAATATATATATAAATATCTACCATATACTTTCATTTCAAAACAAATCAATACTTTTCAGTATTCATATAAACATTATTAAAATGTTTCAAGTTGCAAGAAAGCATGCTTAAATGCGATGCTGTAAAACATTTCCGTATGCAACTTCGGTAATATTTTCATCAAATACAGAGAAGCGATTCATTCAACTTTATCGCCATCAACTATTCGATTTCAAGACTTTCTTTCTGTCAAATCAGTAAATCACTATTTATTTCGTTCATGATTCCTTTAATTTAATATTCAACTTGCTCAGTACTCAATTCATTCGGAAATCGAATCACTTGGTATTCAGACCATTTGGTATTCAATATCCTTTCTCAATCACATCGACTATTATAATAATCATTTATATCACTATTAGGATCGCTTCATTTGTATGAATCCTCTAAGTTTCTATAAGCATTTAAACATCAATTTCTAAATAGTCATCAAGTTACCAAAATTATGCAAATAATAATATCATCATTCAATATCTGTTCCAGAATCGACATCGAGGATAACAGAATCACAAAATCGATAATCACTTATCAAATTCATCTATGATTTGATCTATTGATACATGTTCATCATTTCCGATTTGAGGTTCAATTTCATTTACTATCACAAAATCGTATCTAAATCCTCAAATCAATTTTCATGTGGCCTTTATGATTTTATCCGAACTTATGCAATTATCGATCTTATTATTCAAGATCTATTCTAAGGTTATAAGCACAATCATCTTTTCACATATTTATCACTCATTTCTTTGTATCCATAATTGATCGTATTGTATCGTAATTCAATCTCTATTTCGATCTCTCGAATTTGTCCATATTATCACGTTCGGAATTATTTCAAACATCAGGAAACCAAACTCGGTAAATTCTGGAAATCACTACTCCGTTAAGAGCTTCACAATCCAAATCATTTAATCATCAATTTTCAACTATGATCTTCTTTTCAAGGTAATATCGTATAATCATCGTTACTTCCATCAATACTCCAATTATCGATATTCCACCTCAATTTCTGCTCGATAGTCAACTTATAATATTAAAATAACTCGAATCATCAACTCTATAAGATTCACAACAAAATTTCTCACGTTATTGTGCTCATCCATTAACCTTTTCAACTATTTAAAAATCCATTTTTTTTATGACACAGTAATATCCTTTCAAGCTTATCTTCGATAATTCTTTCAAAATTCCATTTAGATGAGAAATTAATATTTTTCCTTAAACATTTTCGTGGAAATTTCGGCAGCATAACGACTTAATTTCTTTTAAACCTCCTGCAAGAAAATACAATTTATACTTGCAGCCGTTGATTCTCACCAATTTTTACCTCTTACTAAGACTCCCACCATCAGTTGTAAGTCCTCTTAGCATTTTTAGCAAATCAATTTAAATGAACGCATCATAAAAAAAATATCATAATTCCCACATACAATATAAAGCTACTAATGCTTTATAAAAATATCTTACCTATTCGCCAAGCTTGGCGCACTTTCTGATTTTCGAGCATTGCCGAACTCCACCATTCGTCACATTTCCGCTTTACTACAATTTCAATATCAATGCACTACATCAATATAACCATAATTTATTCAATAAATACCATCAATTTATTTTCTATATTTTCCTTACCATATTTTTTTTTCTTCTCTTTCTTTTTCCTTTCCTTCTTCTTCTTCTTCCTTCTTTTCTTTCTCCTTTTCTTTTCTTTTCTTCTTTCTTTTCTTTTTCTTTCCTTTTTCTTTTCTGTTCTGTTTTTTTTTCTGGCCTGAACCGGTTCGGACCGGTTCAGGCCGGTTCTGGCCGGTTCACTTCTGCTGGCCGGTTCGGTCACCGGCGGCCACCCATTCCGGCGGTTCGGCCACCCAACAACTTGCCGAGGTTGCAAGGACTCCGGATCTGGTCTCTGTTTTGCCCCATCACCGACGACGGCGCCGGATCTGGAAGCGACACCGGCAGCTCTTCTCTTCCTCTTTTCTCCCTCCTCCGCCGGTTTCCTCTTCGTTGGTGGCTCCTCTCACTTTCCCCTGGTCTCCGCCGGTCTCGTGGGGGGAGTGGCGGCGTCCGGATCGGCCGGCACCGTCGATCTCCTCTTCCTTTCTTCCTTTCGATTTTTCCATTTCGTTTCGCACCGCTTTCCTTCTTTCCTTTTTCCGCTCGTCGCCGGCTAGCTTTTCTCTTCTTCCTCCTCTGTTCACCGGCGGCATCACTCTCTCCTTTCTCCTTCCTCTCGGCCGGCAAGGGGGTGGCCGGCCATTTACTTGTCTTTCTCCTCTGTTTGTAACAGAGGAGAAAGAAGCTGGGAATCGGGTTATCCCGATTCCCGCTTCTTTAGTTTTAGTTTTTTTTTTAATATTATATTTATAAATAAATATTTATAAATATAAATATTACCAATAATATATATTATAATTATACACATAATTATAATTATATATATCTATAAATATTTTTACTCCAAAATTTATATTCAAATATATATATATATATATATATATATATATCTTGTATCAAATTCATATATATGTGTACATATATATATTTTTATACTATACACATATTTTATATATGTATATCATATATACGTAATGTATAAAAAAATACATACGTATTCATTCTATGTTATAAAAATAAATTTCAACATATGATATGTACATATATTTATTTAAAAATATATTTATATAATAATCTTATATAAATATATAAAATTACATATCTTTATTTCTCATTAAATTTGGATTTCTTAATATCCAAATTTATTTTCTCCAAATTTCATTCTTATTTAATTTGGATTTCGATTTGTCCAAATTAAATTTTTTAGATACTTTATATTTATTTAGAAAATTCTCGGTCTTCACAGTTACGGGCGTGTGCGTTAGATTTTAAAGGATCCTAGGACGATCACTTGCCGTTAGCTGAGTTTGCATATAATAACAATTATCAGATCAGCATCGGCATGGCACCATACGAGGTATTTTATGGTAGACGATGTAGATCTCCGATCGCATGGGACGAAGTGGGCAATCGAAAGTTATCAGCTCCTGAATTGGTAGAGTGAGCCTCAAAGGATTTACAGTGGATATGTGAAAGACTCCGTACAGCACAAAGTCGGCAAAAGAGTTATGCGGACATGAAACGTCGACTACTTGAGTTCTCACCAGAGGATTATGTAATTTTGAAAGTGTCCCCATCTAAAAGCATAATGAAATTTGGCAAGAAAGGAAAGGTAAATTCTCGCTACATTGGATCATTGAGAGCTTAGATTGCGTAGGGTCCGAAAAGATAAAATGTTTGCGATCTAAGATGATTACTCTAGTAAAAATGCTCTGGTAGTACCACCCTAAAGAAAAGGTTACATGGAAATTAGAAAATCTAATGGGGAAAAGTATCCAGAGCTATTCCAGTGAATGGTTTGAATGTAAATTCGGAGGATCGAATTTCTTAAGGTGGAGAGAATGTGAGAACTCGTTATTTCGTACTGTACATGTACGGAATAATAAATTTTAAAATAATAAATAGTTGATAATTTCTAAATATCGAAATTAAAGTGGGATAAATTCGAAATTTCGAATTTATACAACAGTAAAATTTGTTTTTCTTATGGAGTGGTCAAAGTGGACCAAATAAGCCATAATTTGGCTTAATAAATAATTAAAATAAATAAAGTTTAAATGGAAAAAAAATGGCTGGATAGAAAATTTCTGTGCAGTGGCACATTTAGGAAATAAATGAAAATTTTAGTAGTATTTTGACTTTTAAGACGAGAGCTTAATTATAATTAAGAAAATGTTTAAATCCACCAATGAAAATCGGGACAACACAGCAGACTTCTACAAATTTCTTCAGCCATTGCTACCGCCTCTCTCCTGCTACACTTTCCTCTCGTTTCTGTTGAGTTTTCAAGTGCTCACCTGATTATTCCTGGTAGAAACTCCCCTCTTTCTTGCAGCAAGTTGCTATGTTTATTATAAAAATTATTATAGACTGCAAAAGCTTCCTGATATTTCCAAAACAATTTGATCAAAGCTACCATACGTGATTTATTGAGCTGCTGGTAGAACCGATTCTGCCCATGTATGGTAATGCTTTCGGTTTATGTAATTTTAGTTTTAGCATGTATATGTGTTGGATAAATTAATGATGAGTGTGAGTATGATTTGAGCAAAGCCTTTATGGATATCATGCTAAAGTAAATGGCTATGAAATGCTAAACGGTGATGATGATAATTGTGGATCGAAAAAACAGAAAACAGAAATGGTTAACAAAATGGAGACACATGTAGCCAGGAAATTAATAAATTAAAAACCTTAGGAAAATAGGGTAGTATATGGTCAGCCATGAGAGTTTCGAATATGAGAGACAGGGGAGTGATTAATGTGAAGGGTGATGCAAAACCCTTATTAAACTTCCACTAACCACTTACAATCCCCCAATTCACAAGTGAACTCAGCCCTCCCAAAAAAAGTTAGTTATCACTCTTCCCTTCCTCCTCAACACTCTCTTGCATTCCTTTTTTCAGTCCAATTTTTAGCTCAATTTCTTATGCACACATTTGAGTGTTCAAGGCTCTAATTCGATGTAGTTTATGTCCGTTTTCTTTAAATAATTTGTGCATTGCTTTTTATTGTATATGATATGATGAGAAAAGAAATGGGTTTTTTGTTTTTAAAGTTAACTTTGTGAATTTTTCTATTGAATAATTTCACTAACCTTTAAACAAAGTCACTATACCCAGTAGCCATAAGCCGCACTCTGAAAAACCAGCTAATAAACCCAACCTCAGTCAATCAAAAACCTATCACCCAACATAATCACATTCAAGCAAATCCAGAAATACACAATCAAACTCAGTTCATCGAATCCAAATCTCATACCAAAAAAAACCCAGAAAATACCCAAGCCTAAACATACAAGCTAACTAGCACAACCCAGATCCAATAAATGAAAACCAAGCCCAAATTCAAGAACTCTATTAGTTGTTAGTATAAAGTAGCCTTGTAAATAACAACAAATTCTGTTTTTCTTTTGGGTTGTTAGGATGAGCTGGACAAGTAACCACTCGTGTCTTCAGCCTCCATATATAAATGTGTTTCTGTCTTTGTTTGATACACACACAAGATAGTAAACTCTTCATTCTCCTTCTTTCCTTCTCAGTATTTCTTTACCAGCTGATATGGTATTAGATGATTTTTTTTCTGCCATTTTTTCTGTGATTCATAGCTTCCATCGCTCACAAAAATCAAAATAAATTTTGTGCTGGAATAAATTTTGTGCTGTATGTGTGTGTCCTGAATGATGAGAGGTAAGATGGAACATAAGGAAATTAAAGAGATATGGGACCCTGCTGTTAAAGTCAACCATTAGAAATTTTAAAAGTTGTAATTGTGGTAAGATAATAGTAAAAACAGAAAATAAAAGCATGAAAATTGAATATGAAGTTGACCAGAACTGAAAATAGAAATAGAAATGGAAATGGAAATGAAAATGGAAATTGCATGTTAACCGATGATGAATATGGCATAAAAGTCAATGAAAATTGGCTAAAGTGGCGTGAACGTAATGAAGAAAAAAGGGGCTAAAATTGATGAAAAATGACCAAAAGAAAATGGTTAACAATGAGGGCAGTTAATGCAGAAAACAGAGCTCACAAAAGAGCCAATATAAATGGCTGCCGGATGGAAAAGAAATGAAAGAAATAGAAATATAGTATTTTATTTCTTGATTGACAAAAATTTATAAGTAAGAGGGCAGCTGATGCATTGGTATATTGACTAAGAACTTGAAACAAGTAGATTTAATTATACAAAGGCCATTCGGCCAGGATGATGGACAAAGAAAGTAACATGAACTAGTAAAGAAAATAGGAGAAAGTTGGTTGAATTGAAGACTGAAAATGCACATGAATAAAATATACACATTAATATAGGAAATAAAGGTTATAAGCCAAATAGGCTTATTCATGAAGAGGGACATTCGACCATCAAATTTTGGTGGGGATGTTGACGTGGTAAAGTGGCAAATAATGCCAAAACAGAAAAGGAAAATGAATGAAATATTCATTACCATAAGGAAATCATAGGAATTTCTAAATATTCGATATAATGAGAATTCAAATAAGAGTTCAAATAAGTA
This sequence comes from Heritiera fomes, assembly GCA_032173925.1. NCBI lineage: Eukaryota > Viridiplantae > Streptophyta > Magnoliopsida > Malvales > Malvaceae > Heritiera > Heritiera fomes. Next base: position 19,412,130 of record JAPDPM010000009.1, read on the forward strand.
AAGGAATTGATACATTTTAATATGGAATATTGATTTTATTAAGTTGTTATTTGCAGTTTATAATCCGGTGAGATAAAAAGCATAATGGTGCAATTTAGAGCATATCTCTACAGTGCTACTGAATCAGAAGTTCGGCGTTCATGTGGAGCATGGGATAGCACGATCTCGATAAACGGGTAAGAGATACGTGTGTAGATTTGTAAGGATACCCGAATGCATGAATTAAATGCTATAAATTTTATACGAATTTTGGACATATGGTTTGGTATTGAAATTACATGAAAATATATGGTTTGGTTGATGAACTGTATTTTAAGGGGCAGGGAGGTTAGGATCCAGGCAGCCATTATACTGTCGAAAATTATTCAAAATATTTCAAAAAATATTAGAAATTACTTTGGTGCATTATTGATTTTTCCTAGCCACGAAAGGGCTAAAGTAAATATTTTTCATAAAGGGTTATTATACTAAAATATATTTATTTAATATTCTTGACACCAATTTTGGTGAAGGTGTCATTACTGAAAATTCATCCCATATGTTTTGCAGTGAAATGTGTGGTTGGTGACATGAAAAGGTGAATAGTGAATATTTTATAATTATTTGCAGTATGATATTCACTAATTTAATTATGATTTCCTTTATGGAATAAATAAGATTTTATTCATGAAATGATTTCCATAAAGGTTTAATCACTGTGTGTAGATACCCTATTTTGTCCGGGGTCTTAACTTGTAAAAAACAATTAATTGGGTTGGGTGACATTTGTATTTTAATTTAACAATTTAGAATTAGGCTAGAATTAAATTAGAATTTTTAGATTTAGAATTAACATTAATTAGGAAATTAAAATTAAAATAGGATTTAGGAATTTAAAAAAAAAAGAGAGAGAAAAGATAAAAAGAAATAAAAATAAAATTAATTTTAGGATTAGATAATTAGGATAATTAGATTTTTTAGGATAATTATATGGATTAATATTAAATTTGGTAGAGTTGGATTAGGATCAAAATAAGAATTAAATAGATAAAAGATAAAAAATATGAGATAATTATTAAAATAAGTATAGTTGTATTAAGACTCTAACAAATTTATGACTATAAAAAGAGATTAAAGCTCATGATTTGAGAGGAATCAAGCACTCAACCCGATCACCATCGTTGCTGTTTTGTCAGCTCATTTTTCTGCCTACCTCTTGCACCACCGTTGCAAGCCCAGTCACCGCACAGCTACTGCAGGTTGCCGACCCATCACGTGGATGTTTGCATGCCTTCGTTTATGTTGCTCTTGATGATTGTTGCAAGAAAATAGGAAAGCTTTGTGAAAATGCTTGAGGCACGCCACTTTGGAAATATTAAAGAAGAGCTATAGCAAGAGAACACGTGGAAAAGGGGAATATAAAGGAAAAGAAAAAAAAGCCAACAAGAGGTGAGGTTATTGCCCAGGTAAGTTTTTTTTGTTTTATTATATTAATTGGTTAATAATTTAATAGGAGGGTTAGATAGTTAATTAATATTAGATTAATAATTTGTATATTAAAATACTAATGTTGCATGATTTAATTACTTTGATAACATTTGATTAATACATATTGAATAAACAATTTGTATGTTGATATGATTTGTTTAGTTTAATTTGTATGATATATTTTATATTTTGTATGTTTAGTATGATAGATGTTAAATAAATAAAATAGTATAAAAATAAAATAAATTAAAGGAAAAAATGCAAATAAGAATAAAATAGAATAAAGATTGAATAAGGAAATAATAAAATTATATTAAGAAGATGAATGCAAATTATCCAATAATGAAATTCCAAGAAAGTCGAATGGTACTCCTTGGAAATTTCTAGGTGAAGAGTTTGCTCTAGATTGAACCAGATTGATGGAAGGTTTAGAGTAAATTTTCAATACAATAATATGTGTTTATTTTCTAAAATAGAAATAAATAAAATATAATAATAAAGACAATTAAAATAAAAATAGAAATAGGATATGGAAATAATTTGAATTAAAATATAAAATAGTAAATACGATTAAGACAATAAAAAATAGAAAATTAGTAAAGAATTGGGCATAGAGCCAAAATTAGGATTTTCATAATATGATCCGACGATGGAGCCTCTTCGAGCAAGTCAATTGGTACTACTTGAATACTCCTGAGGTGAGAGGATTTACTTATTATCTGAACCAGATTGATGGAAGGATTTTAAGTAAATTTTCAATATATTAAGCATATTGAAATTAACTCAAATTAAGATAAATTTAGAATGACCTAGAATAGTTGGTACCGTTTTAGGATGGGCGTTGTGGGGGTGCTAATCCTTCCCCACACGTAACCGTACTCCCGAACCTTAGATTCTTTGAACGTAGACCAAGCCTTATCTTTAGACAAGAATAGGTGACCAATCACACCTTAGGTTTGAATGGTTGGTGGCGACTCCTAGAATTTTAAAGTCTAGCGGTTAGGTTCACGGACCTAGACGTTATGACAGTTTGGTGACTCCACTGGGGACATTAGAGAGTCAGGCCAACATATATTTTAGGTCATTAGAAATTTGCTTAGAAATAGTGTTGATTTCATAATGCTTAATAATCATTGAATACACACACTTCACATGTATACATGCATAAGCCCTCAACCCGGGCTCTATCCTTGTTAGGAGGGAGAAAAGTACCTATGCCTTCGTGAGGTGATAACCTCCGCATGGGCTGGCGAAAAAATCCCACTCAAATTGAACCTTTCCACTTGTAGCCTATAATGGGTGAGGATTTGGTGCCTTACTAGTCCAGTGTGGATGATAGTGAGGAACAATTTGGGAACCTTTAGAACCTTGAATTATCCAAACCCAACATGTAATGAAACATAAGACTTAGCATTAGGGTGGAACCATGATATAAACCCAAGATAGGACACATGAAAGAACAATTTTTTTTACTCCCCTTTTTCACACAAAAAAAAATTCAAAAAAAAAAGAGTGAGTTTTTCTTTCCATTTGTTTCAAAAAAAAAGTGAATTTGCATATACCATTAAGTCATGCATAGTTGTGTTTGATTTTGCATTGCATAACAACTCATTCACATAACTTTGCACTTGTCTTTTCATGAGAATGAACATACCTTTGATTGTTAGGAGAGATTGCTAGACCTAAGTGCATTCCATGTGCTTTTATTTTTGTGCATAAACATATCACCACATGGAATATAATTTCAACTTAATTGTGGCACTCAAGGTATCAAAATTGCATCCATTAGACGGTCCAACCTCCACAAATACCATACAAGGTATGAAGCTTGCATAATGGAAGAAGACCAAAATAATAGGATAGAGAAGTTGGAAAAGGAAAATGCAGAGATAAGGGGGCAATTGAGTGAAATTACCCAGTTGCTAAAAGCCATGATTAGAGGAAAGGAGAAGATGGGTAATCAAGAGGAGTCTATTCAAGAGACTCAACAAAGCATGCGAGACAATCCCATTTTTGTCTCCGAAGGAGGTACTGTCAAAGCCCCAATGCCTTTACAGATGCAAGGAGAAAGTCTTCAAGGAAATTCATCAACAACACAAGCTCAAAACCCAGTAGAGGTGCCAAATTTAGATGATCCCACAGAGCTAGAAAAGTTGAAGCATAAGGAAGAATATAATGGTACTAAAGCCCAGCTGAGCTTGATAGAGGAAAGACTAAGTGCCATGGAAGGATTTGACTATTTTGGACCCATTGATGCTGAAAGGTTGTGTTTGGTATCGGGTGTCGTGCTTCCACAAAAATTCAAGGTGCCTGAATTTGAAAAGTTCAACGGAACATCGTGCCCAAAAGATCATCTCACCATGTACTGTAGGAAGATGGCGGCATATGCATGGGATGACAAGCTATTAATTCATGTTTTTCAAGACAGTTTGACTGGGTCAGCCGCTAAGTGGTACAACTAATTGGAAAGGAGCAAAGTTTCTTCTTGGTCTGAGTTGGCGAGAGCTTTTATAGCTCAATACAAACATGTGTCTGATGTAGCTCCTGATCGCTTATCTCTCCAAGGTATGGAAAAGAAAAAAGATGAGAGCTTCAAAGAATATGCCCAACGATGGAGAGACGTGGCATCACTAGTTCAACCTCCCTTGACTGAGAAGGGAATCACCATGTTCTTTTTGAATACTCTCAAGGCTCCTTACTATGAGCGTATGCTTAGCAGTGTGACCAAGAATTTTGCAGACATGGTGCTGACAGGCGAAGCTATTGAAAATGCCTTTAAGAGTGGTAAGATTGAAGCATCTATGAAGGATAGCAAGAGGAATGGGTTTTCAAAGAAGAAGGAAGAAGATTCACAAGCTGTCTCCAATAACTCACGTCGCTCCTATACCTCTTATTCACCTTCAGTGAATTACACTTATTCTCAACCCCACCCACAAACTTATCATCAGAATGCTTACCAACCCATTTCCCATTCACAAGACCCCACTTTTTCACCTAGTGACCAAAAGAATACTCGAGCTAGCCGAAATGTCACCATAGACCCTATACCAATGACATACACAGAGTTGTTCCCACAGTTGGTAAGGGGTCACCTTATTGCCCCTGTATATGTAGAGCCCTTGAAGCCTCCCTACCCAAAGTGGTTTGATCCTAACGCAAAGTGTGCTTATCATAATGACAATGTTGGTCACTCTATTAAGAATTGTATGGGCTTGAAGAGGAAAGTCCAAGCACTTGTTAATGTTGGAATTTTGAGTTTTGGGGCAAAGAATGACCCAAATGTGAATGATAATCCTCTGCCAGATCACACAAAGTGTAGCGGTTAATGCTATGGAAGAAAGTGGATGATATTGATTGATTCACTTAATTTGAAGATAATGGTTGTTTCTTTGTTTCTAATTTCATTCATCTTCGGACGTTTCAATTTCTTAAGTAATATAGGAATGCCTAAGCCCACAAGGCGCTGAGAATTCTTTTATGTATTGGGCCAATTTTCATTTTTTTTTCATTTTCAATAAAAGATTAGTATAATGCATATTTCTCAATTCCTCATTCCTACCTCGTTCTTTTAAGCAAAACACCAATACCTACATGATTTACATTGTTACCAAGCTTGAAAGTATCCAAATAATGAACATGATACTGATAATGGCAATAAGTATAAAATTCAATATTGAAAGAGCTGCTTTGGTTGGTTGAATGGATTTTTAATTTGCCGAGATTGTTCAAGCAAGAAGAGAATAGAAGATATTTGTCCAAAATCTTTAACTATAGAAAGTTATGAGTAAAGGTGAATCTCTACATGAAATTCTAATGAGTTGGTTTTTGTTCAATAGATGACCTTTAATGAGAGTACTTGTATTGAGATGAGAAATGGCCTTCTTTCACTACCTTTCAAGTGTGAGTAAAACTATCCATTGATTACCCTTTTTGAGCCTATTATATTCTTTTTGATATAACCCACCGAGAATCACCCTCCACACTGGGGGGGGGGGGGGGCAAAGAGAATAGAAGATGAAAGATCAGTGGGGCAAAGAAAAAAAAACCTTTTGTGAAAAAAAAAGGGGAATGAAAAAGAAAAAGAGAATGAAGAAGGAAAAAGGGTTTGAATTAAGAAAGTGAAAACCATAGTCACATTTGAATAAAAAAGGAGAGAGAAAGCAAATTAGAATGGGGCAAAAGTCAAAATGCTTAAATGATTCATGAAAAATGATTCTTGGTTTGATGAACCCTGAAACACTTATTTTGGGCCTATCTTATCTTTTCTTTCATGAATCCTCACCTGAGCCTACATTACGTGCCTTAAAAGTCCATTTTGATCAAATATGAGTACTCCTATTGAAGAATCATGTGTTGAATAAAGGCATACTTACACTATGAGATGATGATCCTTTGGATGGAATTAGGACAAGCAGATCAAAATAAGCAAAAAGATTCCATCTAGATGGAAGAAGTGGAATTCCAAAGACTCTCTTGGATCCATGTGAGCATTAAACTAGGTGAAGAAATATTTGATGTTGGGGGCATGAATCAGAATGGAGAACAAATAGAAGAAGTTTCATTAAGGACAATGAAGTTGAAAATGAAGAGAAATGAATAAAACTAAAAATAAAAAGAGAAAGAAAAGAAAAAGAAAAAAGAAAAAAAAAGAAAAAAAGAGAAAAAAATGAAAGGAGGATTCAAATCGAAAACTCAAAAAGGGCGGTTTGGATCAATAGAGTGCGTCTAAGTTGAAAACGTGAAAAGGCAGCTTAGATACCAGAAAAACTGGATGTCAATGATACAGGGGCAAGAGGATATTTTAATGAACTCAACATGATCAGATAAGGTGGACCTCTGAAGGGAATTTTGTATTCATTGATCAGAATTGTTTGAATTGTTATTATTTGGATACTATTACCTAATCCTAAAAATTCTCACCTTTCATTCAAGCCTACTTTCCTTTTAAGCCTAACAATTTCTTGTTAAATCTTTTCAAATGTTGAATGATACCACTCTTTTCATTTCACCTATCATTTCTTTGCTATATACTTACCTTGAGGGATTGAGAAATTGTGTTGCATTGATCTTGAAATTAGAATGGTAATGAATGTTTGCTTGGCAAAATATGTGAAAGACTCCTATATTATTTAGGAAAATGAAATAAAAGGAAACTTATGGATGAATGGAAATTGGAAATCAAGAAAAACCAATGAATAAGAAAGAATGAATGATGAGGTCTCAGTAAAAATTTTAATGAACAAATGAATGACCAGATAGAGAGGATAATAAAAAGAAGAAACAAGGGATAAGATAAGGTATAGAGGGCACGAAGTCAAGAGCTTCGTTGGGAAAGAAAATTGGCAGAAGGAAAATGAGAAAAGAAAAGGAAAAATAAAGATAGGATGACAATTGAAAAGAGAAGAATGCATGAGATAGATTGATGAAGAAGAACCTTGTTGTTCCTACAATTAAGGATGAAATGATTTTCAAAGAAAACATTGCATGAATAAAATGGATGAATGACATTACATATATAGAATAAATTGCATAGATAGAATAAATGGCATGAATGACATTACCTGAACAGAATAGATTGCATGAATGATATTACATGAATAGGGTAAATTGCATGAATGACATTACATGAATAGAATAGATTGCATGAATGATATTACATGAATAGGATAAATTGTATGAATGGCATTACATGCAGAGGATAAATTGCAATTGCTTGAGTAGGATAAATTGCATAAAATCTCTGAAATTGGACAAAAAAAGAAGTTTTGGAGGGGTTTCCCAAGATTTCATATTTTGACAAGAAAAGGAGTTTTAGAAGAGTTTCCTAAAATTCAAAATTTGACAAGAAAAAAAAGTTTTGGAGGGGTTTCCCAAAATTTTAAAATTTGACAAGGAAAGGAATTTTAGAGGGGTTTCCTAAAATTCAAAATTTGACAAGTAAAGAAATTTTAGAGGGGTTTCCTAAAATTTCAAAATTAGACAAGGAAAGAAGTCTTGGAGGGGTTTCCCAAGATTTCATATTTTGACAAGAAAACGAGTTTTAGAGGAGTTTCCTAAAATTCAAAATTTGACAAAAAATGTTTTGGAGGGGTTTCCCAAAATTTTAAAATTTGACAAGGAAAGGAATTTTAGAGGGGTTTCCTAAAATTCAAAATTTGACAAGTAAAGAAATTTTAGAGGGGTTTCTTAAAATTTCAAAATTAGATAAAAAAAAATTTTTTTGGAGGGGTTTCCCAAAATTTCAAATTGGATAAGAAAAGGAATTTTAGAGGAGTTTTCTAAGATTTCAAATTTTGACAAGAAAAGTTTTAGAGGAGTTTCTTAAAATTTTCAAAAAAAATCAAAGTTTTTAGACAAGATTTTAAAGTTTGACTGCCTTTCTGTTTGGAGGGAGCTTTTTGAAAAAATAAAAAAAAACTAAAAAAAAGAGAAGTCAGACAAAATAGGTGTCTATGTCTTTATGCAATTACTGTTTCACTGCAAATGCACAAAGAGTGGCAGCTGTAGACACCCTATTTTGTTCGGGGTCTTAACTTGTAAAAAACAATTAATTGGGTTGGGTGACATTTGTATTTTAATTTAACAATTTAGAATTAGGCTAGAATTAAATTAGAATTTTTAGATTTAGAATTAACATTAATTAGGAAATTAAAATTAAAATAGGATTTAGGAATTTAAAAAAAAGAGAGAGAAAAGATAAAAAGAAATAAAAATAAAATTAATTTTAGGATTAGATAATTAGGATAATTAGATTTTTAGGATAATTATATGGATTAATATTAAATTTGGTAGAGTTGGATTAGGATCAAAATAAGAATTAAATAGATAAAAGATAAAAATATGAGATAATTATTAGAATAAGTATAGTTGTATTAAGACTCTAACAAATTTATGACTATAAAAAGAGATTAAAGCTCATGATTTGAGAGGAATCAAGCACTCAACCCGATCACCATCGTTGCTGTTCTGTCAGCTCATTTTTCTGCCTGCCTCTTGCACCACTGTTGCAAGCCCAATCACCGCACAGCTACTGCAGGTTGCCGACCCATCACGTGGATGTTTGCATGCCTCCGTTTTTGTTGCTCTTGATGATTGTTGCAAGAAAATAGGAAAGCTTTGTGAAAATGCTTGAGGCACGCCACTTTGGAAATATTAAAGAAGAGCTATAGCAAGAGAACACGTGGAAAAGGGGAATATAAAGGAAAAGAAAAAAAAGCCAACAAGAGGTAAGGTTATTGCCTAGGTAAGTTTTTTTGTTTTATTATATTAATTGGTCAATAATTTAATAGGAGGGTTAGATAGTTAATTAATATTAGATTAATAATTTGTATATTAAAATACTAATGTTGCATGATTTAATTACTTTGATAACATTTGATTAATACATATTGAATAAACAATTTGTATGTTGATATGATTTGTTTAGTTTAATTTGTATGATATATTTTATATTTTGTATGTTTAGTATGATAGATGTTAAATAAATAAAATAGTATAAAATAAAATAAATTAAAGGAAAAAATGCAAATAAGAATAAAATAGAATAAAGATTGAATAAGGAAATAATAAAATTATATTAAGAAGATGAATGCAAATTATCCAATGATGAAATTCCAAGAAAGTCGAATGGTACTCCTTGGAAATTTCTAGGTGAGGAGTTTACTCTAGACTGAACCAGATTGATGGAAGGTTTAGAGTAAATTTTCAATACAATAATATGTGTTTATTTTCTAAAATAGAAATAAATAAAATATAATAATAAAGACAATTAAAATAAAAATAGAAATAGGATATGGAAATAATTTGAATTAAAATATAAAATAGTAAATACGATTAAGACAATAAAAAATAGAAAATTAGTAAAGAATTGGGCATAGAGCCAAAATTAGGATTTTCATAATATGATCCGACGATGGAGCCTCTTCGAGCAAGTCAATTGGTACTACTTGAATACTCCTGAGGTGAGAGGATTTACTTATTATCTGAACCAGATTGATGGAAGGATTTTAAGTAAATTTTCAATATATTAAGCATATTGAAATTAACTCAAATTAAGATAAATTTAGAATGACCTAGAATAGTTGGTACCATTTTAGGATGGGCGTTGTGGGGGTGCTAATCCTTCCCCACACGTAACCGTACTCCCGAACCTTAGATTCTTTGAACGTAAACCAAGCCTTATCTTTAGACAAGAATAGGTGACCAATCACACCTTAGGTTTGAATGGTTTGTGGCAACTCTTAGAATTTTAAAATCTAGCGGTTAGGTTCACGGACCTAGACGTTATGACACTGTGTAAATATTATTTTGAGACTAGGATGTCTCTATACATGTTTATAGTGGAAAATATGGTGGAGAATTATTAAATTTGAAAAATAAAATATTTATTTTCCCATAAATAATGAAAATATTGGAATTGATTTCCAATAACTTTGAAATTAATGTTTTGGAAAGAAAGCATGGAAAAACGTGTGTATATGTTTTACAGTGAAAAAGGAACAGTTATGAAATTTTACTTTACAGTGTGATTATTTTATGAACTGTTTTCACCGTGCGAGAAAATGTGATTTATACCTTTATGGATTTTTGAAAGATATCATTGATTTTAATGAATTCCATAAAGGTAATGAGATTTCACATATACGGTTTTAAGTCTAATAGGCCCCATATCATGCTTATATGTGATATGTGATACATGATATGTGACATGTGATATGTGATAGTCCTGGTCGACACCTGATCAGTAATCCACCGAGGACAATATAGACTATGGCCATAGATCTGACATGATTATTATTGCCCTACGGGGTACTTTCTCTCTAGCATGATATATCCTGGGTGATGCCTTAGTCTCCACTTTTATGAAATATGAAATGATATGTGATATGAAAAATGTGTTTAAATGAAAAAGTATATGAATATGTGTTTATATGAAAAGAAAAATAATTTCTATCAGTTTACTGTACTACATGGAGTACCGTACTATTTATGATGTATACAGTGATATGTAAAATGAGGTTAAATGAAAATGATGATTTACTTAAACTAATATTCTTTTTAAAGAATATATGAATATTAGTTATTTTGTTTAAATGCTTTATTTTTTTTAAAAGCATTACTTTGAAAAAGGATATGAAATGATATGGAAAAATGAGTTATCTCAACAACGACATTTATTCCCTATAGTCGCTCTGGGTTTCCAAGACAAGACAGGTATTTCAAAATACCTTACATGCTCCATCTGGATTTTCCAGTCAACTATAGTATCACTCCCTTGTAGAGTGCCATTTTATAAATAAGAAATTAAAAGTTTTACAGCATATAGTCTTCGAGGTATCAAGATTTGCATACAAATCTCTTACTGAGCCGTGGTTTTGCTCACTCTAATATTTTATCTTCCCAGATATTTTGTAGTGACCATTTGAGGTATATTATCCGAGGATACGAGGCTGCATATTTAGCACCCCGAGGCAGCGCTTATATATCTCGGAGGTATAATTAATTTATTTCATATGTTCAGACTTTTGATTTACAGCACTATGATATTGTATTAGATAAGGGGATGTAAATATTGATTATAAATACAATTTGTAAATATTTATTTCCGTTAACTATATTAAGTTACGGATATTGTGTTTTCAGTGAATAAAATGTGGAAAGTAAGATATTGTAGACAACCCAACCTATACATATGTTATGGAAAACGTGTAAAAAGGGTAAAACACTGTGTACTTGGGATGTGACAATTTAGTAGGATGTCTCTATACATGTTTATAGTAGGAGATTGAAAAAATGGAATATAGGAATTTATAGAATATTTATTATAATTATATATGGGATTTTTAGTGTAACTTGGAATTATATGGTGGCATTGGATGTAGAGAAAGAAGGAGATATAATTGAAATTATGTTTTGGTAATTTGTGGGAAATAAGTTAAGGTAAATTAATATTTGAAAATTTATAGAAATAAAAGATAGGAGTTAAAAGAATTTTTGTTAAAGTCATAGTATGGAATTTTAAACATAATTTGGAAATATTGTGCAGTGCTAGGAAATTGAAAGATAAAGAGGTGTAATTGGGGCTATTGGATTTTATACTGCACGGAAGTAGAGGTAAGGAACATGAATGAGAGTTGCATAGGAAATGTTTTATTTGCATTTGTAAATTTTCGGAAACCAAATCGTAACTGTTTCTCACCCAACATTCCCAAACCAGAAAATAGAAATTTATGTCAAATTTATACAAGTCTATATATGATTTTATTTGCATGAAATATATTTTTATTGTTATTTTTATTGATTTTCATGAAAAGATTTACATGAATTGATTTACATGAAATGATTTATATGAATTGAATTACATGAAATGATTTATATCAATTGACTTACATGAATTCATTTACATGAATTCATTTACATGAGATGAATTACATGAAATGTTTAAATTGTATAAAATGAAATATTATTTTTATTGTACATGAATTGAGCTATCATTTATGTTTAAGTATGCTATTTGAAAATTAAAGATTTTGTATTGATAGTTTAATGAATTTTATTACTATCAAATATAATATTTATTATTTTGTATGGTTTTGGACTGACTGAAAATAATTGCTAGTTGAAATGATTTCTACTATTGAATTATATGATTTATGAAAATGATTTTGAAATGGTTACTCCTTAATGATCATGCATACGAGATTGACTGACATGACTGTGCGACTCTAATCAAGTCCACAAGTATTGTGTTGTTTATTGACTGTGGGATTATTACAATCAAACCCACAAGTTTTTGCAGTGAGCACTTGACCAGAGCGAACTGTGATTGTTGACGATGGCCATTCGTTACTGATTATCCCTTCAGGAATATTGATGTTGATCATCCTTTTGGGGATATTGTATTGTGCATGATTCTATTGGATGTAACTGTCTCCACTAAACTGATTGTGAATGATTTGAATACTGATTTCCTGATTTGACAGAAAGAAAAAAAGGTTTAAAATAGAATGATTAATAGTGATAATTTTAATGAATTATTTTACTGTTATAGATGAAAATATGAAAAGTATTGCTTATATTGTTACTTGAAATCTTACAGTTCTAGTTACTGATATTTTACTAAAATTGCTTTATAGAGCTATATAAATAAATTGTTTTGTATACTGATATTGATTTGAAATTGCATTGCATCAATTATTAAATGTTTTATATTGATTAATGATTTGAAATTGCATTGCATCAATTATTAAATTTTTTATATTGATTAATGATTTGAAATTGCATTGAATAAATTATTAAATGCTTTACATTGATTAATTATTTCATCATTAATTGTATTCCTCCCTATAGTCGGGGACCCGGACACGACTGGTGCTCTAAAGTACCTCTCATACTCCATCTGGCTACCTAGCCGACTGTGGTATCTTTCCTAAATTGTCCCTTAGTGTACTATTAGGAAATAAATGATTTATGCATTTTAGTATTCATATTTAAATTATTTTATAGTACATAAATAAGTTTATTTAATTTTATTTAACTGCATATAGTTCACGTTTTTGTATATGTTTCTTATTGGGCTTTCCCTAAAGCTCTCCTCCTTCCTCACCATCCTAGATAGCTCATCAGTATACGTGGTGACCACTACTTCCAAGTTAGTTGCAGAGAATCATGAGAAGTTTAAAAGATTAGGTGAACAGGTATATGAGTCACATTTTACTGCCCTCAATAGATATGATCCCTAGATAGTGCATAGTGAGGAGCACTATATTGAAAGGTTTCTGATGAGTCATGTGGGGCTACGACCATCTATTCGATCAAGATTGGCCCTATTTGATGTTTCCTTCTATTATGTGGCGATTTGGAGAGCCTATTTATGTGAGCAGGACTATGAGTTCCATCAAGCTAAGTATGGGTCTTGCTCTAAAGGTAAGGGTAAAGATAAGGGTAAGAGAGTTTTTTATCATAGATCTCTTGCATATATGAGGTATAATAAGAAGCCTAGGAGGGATAAGTCTTCTAATAAGAGATTGATTGGAGATAAGGCTTTTGGAGACCGATCGTTAGGTTTACCACTACTGAAAAGGGTATTGAGACTCATAATTGCACTACAAGAGTTGTATGTGGTACTTGTGTGAATATTTACACTGGTAAGCCCTATTATTAGGCTACATGTGCTTGTTTTAAGTGCAGATTGAAAGGGCATATGATAAAACACTGTCCGCAAGCTACACAGAAGGAACTTGAACATCTTGCCTAGCCTAAGAGACAAGCCATAGCCATAGAGAAAGGCAAGAAGGTAGTGGTTCAGGGTAGAGTGTATGCATTAGACTAAGAAACAACAATGCATCTTTAGATGTTATTAAGGGTAAGATCTTTATATTTGATACTATGGCACTTGCATTATTTGATCCAGGTTCTACGCATTCTTTTATATCTTCTTCTTTTGCTATGAAAATGCTTGTAGAGCCCGAACCCTTACGACATCTATTACAAATTAGTACTCCTTTAAGAGAGTCTCATATGACAGATATAGTTTATAGAAACTGTAAACCAAGGATAGGAAAGAAGGAAACAGTAGCAGATATAGTGTTACTGAATATGTATGATTTTGAGGTGATTTTGGGTATGGATTAGCTATTTGCCAATCGAGTTAATTTAGATTGCAACTTTAAGACTATAACATTTTCCTTCCCTGAACAATATGTTGCAAATTTTTTTTCTAAGTAATGAACACGTACTGTTATATTAAGTGAATATTTAAATGAGAATATATTGTGTATGTTTGATTTGGAAGGATTCCTTACTTGTGTTAAGGACTTAGAAAAGAGCTATCTGGAGTTGCACGAGATCCCTCTGGTGATGGACTTTCCTGATGTGTTTTCGGATGAGTTGCCAAAACTTCCTCTTGATAAGGAGTTGGAGTTTGGCATTGATTTGGTTCCTGGTACAGAAGCTATTTCCAAGCCGCCGTATAGAATGGCTTTAGTTGAGCTGGAAGAATTAAAGAAACAGCTCCAGGAACTTTTGGATAAGGGTTTTATTTGATCGAGTGTCTCTTTGTCGGGTGTACTATATTATTTGTTCGAAAAAAGGACAGTAGCTTATGATTGTATTTTGATTACCAATGGTTGAATAAGGCTACTATCAAGAATAAGTATCCACTTCCCAGGATCGATGACTTATTTGATTAGGTTAGGGGTGCTCAAGTCTTTTCTAAGATTCATCTTAGATCGGGGTATCGTCAGTTGAAAATTAGAAACAACTTTATTCCTAAAATAACTTTTAGGACCCCATATGGACATTTTGAGTTCTTAGTGATGCCATTCAAGCTTACAAATGCACTTACAGCTTTTATGAATTTGATGAATGAAGTATTCAAGCCTTATCTGGATAGGTTCATCATTGTGTTCATAGATGATGTTCTTATCTATTCCAAGTCCTAGGAAGTACATGAGCAGCATTTGAGGATAGTACTCCAGACTCTCAAGGAGTGTAAATTATATGATAAGATGAATAAGCGTGACTTCTGGTTGGATCAAATTTCATTTTTGGGTTATGTAGTGAATAAGGACAGGGTGTCTATTGATCTATCCAATATAGAAGCTATTGTTGTGATAACCGTAAATTTTTCCATTTTTGAAAATTATTAATACTGGAAATCCAATTCTAAATGGATATATGTAAGTTGAAGTAAATAAATCAAGTATTTATGAAAATAGGAATATCATTGAAATTTCCGAAATTAAGGAAGTGATGAAGTTGAGGAAATTAATTTGGATAAATTAAAATCCAAATTAAATAAGAAATGAAAAGAAAAATTTAATTGGAAATAAGAAATGAAGGAGGAAATTTAATTTGGATAAATAGAAATCCAAATTAAATAAGAAAAGGAGAAAAGAATATGAAATATATTTATATAATTATATATTATATAAATGTATTTTTATACAAATACATATGTATTGAAATACTATATAGTATATATTAATATGCATTAGTATATATATACTATTTAATACATTTAAATAATACATATGTATATAAATATGATATTTTATGTATATATATAAATATATACATATATAAGAAAAGTAAATATTATTTTTATCAAAATTTATATATATTGTAATACAATATATATCTATAAATACATATATATATATATGAAATATATATATTAATTCAAGTTAAAATTTATATATATATGTATTTTTTGTATAAAATATATATATGTGTTATATTAAGTTTGTATATATTATATAAATATAATATAGTATATTATATTATATACAAAAAAAAAAGAAACAGAAAGAAAAAAGAAGAGAAGGAATCGGGACAGAGCCCGATCCCTTCCCCAGTGAGGCCACCGGCAGCAGAGCTGCCGCCGCTGGCGATGAGAAGAGAGAGGAAGGAAGGAGATGTTGCCGGTGAAGTGAAGGGAGGAGGCCGGTGACAGAGAGAAGACGCGAAACGAGCGGGAACCGAGAGAGGAAAACTAAAGGAAAAGAGAAAGGGAAGAGGTGGTGCCAGCCGATTCGTGCACCGCCAAGCTACCAGCACCACCGCCAGAGGGAGATGAAGGCGAGAGGAGCCACTGGTGGTGAAGGAAACGGCGGAGGAGGGAAGAAATAGGGAAGAAAGGAGTCGAAACCCACCCTCCTAGGTTTGGCATCGTCGTTGGCGATGGGGAAGAACAGACGTCGGATCCAGCTTCGTCGCCACCTCGGCCAACTGTGGGAGGCCAAAACCGGCGGGGAACCGACCACCGACGGAAGACCGGCCATAAGGGAGGCCAAACCGGTCTGACTGGTCTGAACCGGTTAGACCAGGAAAAAAGGAAAAAGAAAAAGAAAAAGAAAAAGAAAAGAAAGACAAAGAAAGGAAAAAGAAAGAAAGAAAAAGAAAAGAGAAAAAGGAAGAAAAAGAGGAAAAAGGAGAATTTCGAGAATTCGAAAGATTCTCGGGAAGTTGGCAACTAGGAAATTATGAAAATTCGGTAAGAATTCCGGAAAATGAATTCGAGTAAAAATTTAATAAATTATTTATGAAAATTCTAAAATTTAGAATTTTAGTTTCCAGAAATAATTCTCGGCGATCGAGATGAGGAATCGGGAGAGATGGAGTACGGGCACGATCGATAAGAGGAAGTCGTCGACCCGGGAAAAGGTAAGGGATGCATGTGCAGCACTGTAAGGATATTCAGTCTGCATGATTTTAATTATGAAATATTTTATGAAAATATTGCAATGAATGTTTGGTTGAAAAATTGTGGTTAAGTACCAGTTGAAATTATAAACTGTATTTTCCGTGCAGGAGGCTAGCCAATCGGCGCCGTTATACTGCCGAAAAATTATCGAAAATTATCGAAAATTTCTAGAAAATTTCATAAAATCATAATAAATGATTTTATTTCACGAGAAATGATTTTCAACCACGAAAATCAAGAAAATGAATATTTTCCATAAAAACATGAATAAAATGAAAGTGATTTTAAAATATTCATGTTTTCGAGAATGGTGATAATGAAATCACCGAAAATTCTCCTGATATGTAAATTACACGTAATACGAGATGAAAAATGAAAAGAAATAACGTGAATATTTTTATATATATTTCTTAAATATTCACTAAATGATTTTATAACCTTTATGATTTTAAATTATGAAATTATATATTTTTATAAATTCCATAAAGGTTATTTTATGATGAAAAATACGGTTTTGAGACTAGATGGCATCCTATCATACTGATATGTGACATGTGATATGTAATATGTGATATGTGATATGTAGTCCCGGCCGACACCTGATTAGTGATCCGCCGAGGACAATTATAGACTATGGCCATAGATCTGACATGATTATTTATACCCTTCGGGGTCTATAGTATGATATGAGTAACGACCTAGTGGACGGGCTGGGCATGCGTGCGTGCGTGCCTAAGTCTCCATATATGAGAAATGTTTTGTATGATATGTTATATGTTAAATGTAAACGTTTTACATGATATGTGATAAGTTAAATGAAAGTGATTTATAGCATTTTACATAATGCTTATTTCAGTACTGATTTTAGTACTACGAGATGATCTTCATATGACATGTGATATGAACATGTAATATGTTTTCAAAAGGAAAAAGAGTTTATAAGTGTAATATTCTTACTATGATTTTAAATTGAATATTAGACTATATATGACATGAATATGTGATACGTTTTCTAAAAAGGAAAGAGGAGGAAAATAAATCTAATATTCTTATTTTAATTTTTAAATTGAATATTAGATTTAAATGATATATATGTTATACGAAAAGGATTTAATAGCTGATTTTGCTATTTAATGTACTGTACTAATTATGGTTGTACAGTAAAATAAGAAATGAGTTTTGAATGAAAATGATGATGATTTAACTAATATTCTTTTCAAAGAATATATGAATATTAGTTACTTTATTTAAATGCTTTATTTTATAAAAGCATTATTTTATATGAAAAGAATATGAAAATGTTAGGGAATAAAAAGGTAAAAAGGATTAAAATTCCAAACGAAAAGGAAATTATTCTCTACAGTTGCTTCTAGGTTCCGGGACAAGATAGGTATTTCAAAATACCTACCTTACTCCATCCGGATCCCTAGCCGACTGTAGTATCCTTCCTACATGCGAGCCTAGAGCCCATAGGAAAAAAATGAAAAAGTTTTTCAGCATATAGATAGCTGAGTGTCAAGTGAGGCATATAATTCCCTTACTGAGCCGTGGTTTGCTCACCCCTTAATATTAACATTTCAGGTTTTCAAGTACTAAGAGTCTGACATCTAAAGGACTTCGGCTGTGCATTTGGGGATGATGCGACAGCTTGATTTATTTAATAAGGTATGATCATTTATTTTCTGTATTTAGACTTATCTACAGTACTACCTCCTTATGAATTAAAATAGGGGATGTAATTCATATTATAATTTAATATGTAATTGTCAATATGTAAAAGAAAAGTAAAGTATCACAGACAGACCAACCATATAAGATGCATAGAATATGATGAAAAATAGGGTCACGGGCTGTGATAATTATGTAATGGGAAAGGCTAAATTCAGTACACCCGACAGAGATTTGTTGAAGGTTTTCTAGACTAGCTGCTCCTTTGACGAGCCTCACGTACAAAAGTGTAAAGTTTGAGTGGAATGACGCCTATGAGCGTAACTTCCAAGAGTTGAAGCATAGACTTAGTACAACATCGATCTTTACTCTTCCTAGCGGTTCAGGAGGTCACTGTTATACACAGTAATGCCTTTGCTCAGGGTTTGGGTTTTGTGCTCATGCAACATAGAAAGGTAGTAACTTATGGTTCTCGACAGCTTAAAGACCATGAGAAGAGCTATCCCACTCATGGTTTAGAGTTAGTTGCAGTGGTTTTTGCTTTAAAGATTTGGCAGCACTATCTTTATGGAGAATGATTTCAGGTTTTCATAGATCATAAAAATTTAAAGTGTCTATTCCCACAGAAGGAATTGAATATGAGGCAAAGAAGATGGATGGAGCTTTCGAAGGATTACGATTGTGAGATTCTTTATCACCCAAGTAAAGCTAATGTTGTTGCTAATGCTCTTAATAGAAAGCAGCTGGGATTGGTTTCATATATAATGGTCCGAGAGTTTGATTTGTTAGAGTAGTTTGCAAGTCTGAGCTTCAATATTACTCCTTCTAAGAGGTATAGTATAATGGCTAGTACGCAGATTGAGTCAAATCTAATGGAACATATTAGACGTGCTCAGAGGGAGGACACGTACTGTGTCGATATGGCTAGTTTTGTTCAGATTATGGAGCAGACTAATTTTGGAGTTGGATCTGATTGTCTTTTGAGATTTAGAGGAAGAATTTGTATCTCGGATGATAGAGATCTCAAGGATCTTATTTTGTCAGAGGCTCATTCTACGAAGTCCATGTTACATCATGGCAATACAAAGATGTATCACAATCTACGTAAAGTGTACTAGTGATCAAGGATAAAAAGAGTATTGTAGAATTTGTTGCTAAGTGTCTTACTTGTCAGTAGGTTAAAGTAGAGCACTAGAGACCAACTGGTTTGTTATAGCCTCTATTTATGCTTACATGGAAATGGGAGCGTACTACTATGGACTTCATCATGGGATTATCGAAAACTAGAAAGGACCATGATGCAAAATGGGTTATTGTTGATAGATTGATTAAGTCAGCTCACTTCTTGGCCATTAAGTCAATTGATACTCTCTATGCTTTAGCAGGCTTGTATGTTAGGGAAATTATACAGCTTCATGCAGTTCCAATGAACATCACCTTTGACCGAGATTCCCGGTTTACTTCTTACTGTTGGGAACACTTTTAGGATGCTATGGATATCGATTGAATTTTAGCACCGCTTTCCACCCACAAACAGATGGATAGTCTGAGCATACCATTCAAACTCTTGGAAATATGTTGAAAGTGTGGGCTTTGGATTTTAAGGGCTCATGGGACAACCACCTACCTCTAGCCGAGTTTGCTTATAATAATAGTTATCATTCGAGCATTAGGATGGCACCATATGAAGCATTTTATGGTAGAAGGTGCAATTCTTTGATTAGTTAGAAAGAAGTGGGTAACCGCAAGATACTTGCTCTGGTCTAGTAGAATAGGCTTTTGAGGATGTCCGTTTAATTTGTGAGAGACTTAAGACAGCTTAGAGTTAGCAGAAGAGTTATGCTAACAGTCGACGCAGACATTTTGAGTTTTCTATGGGAGATTTTGTATTTTTGAAAGTTTCCCTTTTTAAAGTTATTATGAGATTTGGCAAGAAAGGGAAACTAAGTCCAAGGTTCATTGGGCCTTTTGAGATTTTGGACCACATTAAAGATGTAGCATATTGGTTAGCTTTACCTCTAGAGTTAGCCAGAGTACACAATGTATTTCATGTGTCAATGCTACGCAAGTTCCATCCTAATTTGTCATATGTAATTCAGTATAAACCTCTGGAGAACAGAAAGGATATGAGCTATATGAAGAAGCCAGTACGGATCTTGGATAGAAAAGAGAAAGTTCTATGGTCTGAAACTGTTTTGTTGGTAAAGGTTCTCTGGCAGTACCATACTACTGAGGAAGCGACATAGGATTGGAGAGTCTTATGAGGGAAAAGTATCCAAAGTTGTTTGGCCAGAATTAGCCCGATGCAAATTTAGAGGACCAAATTTCCTAAGGTGGGGAGGATGTGAGATTCCCAATTTCTTTCCTTTTATATAAATTGATTTTGAAGTTAGAATAATTAAATTTAAAGATAGTAAATGAATTTCTTATGTTTTGTTTTATAGGAGGAAAGCATGTTGTAGATCCTACCGGGAATTCTAATATATGAAAGGATATCAGACTTCAAAATAACAAAATTTGGAATGAAATATTAAGATGGTAAGAATCTGCATCTTGAAATTCTTTTTTTTTTTGGGAAAGATGATGACAAATTTTGAAATAACAATTATGCCCCTAGGTCATAAAACATAAATTTTGATTATAGGTCAACATGATTTGACTTTAGACCCATAAAATATGACGGTTGAACCCTCGTGTGAAGATATCTCACTCAATTCCAAATTATAGACTAAATCACACAAAAATGCCTAAAAACACTATTTAAGAATGTTTTAGTAATTTCACTATTTGACCTATCAAACTCCCTTAAAAGTCAAAGTTTGAGTTACATTATGTTAAATAAGTATATTTTGTAGAAAAATAAAAATATTTGGAAATTTAATTAAATAATTTAAATAGAATTGTACTGGCTAGGACATAAGTTGTATAAATGAATCACAAAGGGCATTTTGGTAAAAACACCATGGCCAGCCTTCATTTCATAAAGTCAAATTTTGACCAATATATATTTATTATATGGTAGAAAAATGATGAGAATAAAGTGGAGTAATAAAATATTCTTTCCTTTAATATTAACCATGAATATATACATATATAAAATATATGAAAATTACTATTAAAGAAAAGTGTTCCCCACTGCCTTATGTCTTTAATATTAAAAATACAAGATATTTTCTTATCTTCTCCTACATTGGTTGGCCACTCACACCACCATTTCCACCATTTACGTTTTCTCTCCAAAGCTTAAGAAAATCTTAGGAAAACCACTTTAAAACCTAAAACACCTAAAAGCAATGTTACACATCTTAATTTCCTCTACCACAAACTAGAGTTTGGAAGCTAGGAGCAGCCATTTGCTTCGTGAAAAAGGGGCTAAAGGTTTTAGCCTAAAGGAAAGGTAAGAAAAAAAATGCCTTCCTTTGATTTCATTTGAGATATGTTGATGTTTAATGATAGTTATGTATGTCTATGACCTTAGATTGAAACAAAACCATATTTTTGGAAGCTTTAGGGTTTTGGCCACTTAGGGGGTTTATTAGTTTCATGCTTGATTTGATTAAAATCTTGATGAATATTAATGTAGAGAATGTAAGAAACATGAACATGGTGTTGGAATTGCAAAACAACTAGTGTTGTGTGTGAGTGTGTATTCGGCCAAGAGAAGGACAAGGGGAGATCATGTTCAATTTGATACAAAATGGGTTCTAAAATAATGTCTGAATTAATATAAGATTGTTGGTGAAGTCAGATTCAAAAATAGAGGTTATTTGGTAGTAGTTGCAGTTTTAGTGCTTAATAGGAAATAGCCTAAATTGTTACTGTATTAGGAATTTTAAGAGATCTTTAAGACTTACAAATATTATGTGAAGGTAATTTGGGAATTTAAGCTACTTTAAATGACTTATTGCGGTTCGGGAATAATTGGAGCCAAGGTGGAAATACGTTGATTTACTGTATTTCAATTACTGGATTGCTTGAAGAGGTTGCATTGTGGTTGATTAAGATAAGGAATATATATAATGAACGTAGAAGATACTGGAATGATTTTAAAATCTATTACATTTGGTTTATAAATTGTGTTTGCCTTGCAGGAGGTTTTAGAAAATTTATACCGTTATGCTATCGAATTTTTTGTAAAAATATTAGTTGTTGCAATTTAGGCTAAGAATTTAAGAAATACTTTAAGAATAGAGATTTCCTAAAGAATCCAGTTTTTGAAAATATTAAATTATATAAGTTTGGAATATTCATGAAATTCTATTTTAAATTTTTCTTTATGGAAATTACCAAAATAAAATATTTTAGAAATGTTTATGAACAATTATAAAATTACATGATTTTGGAAAACTTTGTATTTTAATTGTCTATGAAATTCTGTGAGATTTGAAAATGCTGTTTTGAATTATGGATTTTGAAGCCTTATGTTTTGAGACATTGGGTAATGTAATCTTACAGTATCTATCCTTTGAACTCTAAAATCTGAACTGCTGTGTGACCTTGATCCAGTACACATCGGTCCTAATTGACACTTAATCCGTGATCACTGTGGACCACTTGGACTATGGCCATATGTCTATCTGACTATTATTTTCCCTTATAGGATATTTGGACTGCGTATTTTTTATTGAGTTATTGCCATGTCTCTAGTTACTCTTTTCTATTTGTATTTTATATGATTTTCGAAATTCTGATATTTAGAATTTGAAATCTAAAATGATGGATATGAACATTTATGATTTCGGATTGAATTATGATATATGTTTTGATTTTGAATGATTAAGGCTTAATAGCCAAATAAGCCCTCAACCTTTAGCCTAAAATGGAATTCAACCCTCAACGTTTTATCGCGTGACATTCAGTCCATAAACTTTTATTTAGGTAGAAATAAACCCTCAACCTTTTAAAATTATGCAATTAAGTCCAAATCTATTAAATGACACCAACTACCGTTAGTATATCTAACGTGAAAGTTGACGTGGTAGCTTAGTTGGCTGCCACGTGGCATGCCACGTGTGCAATACTAACGACAGTTAGTGTCATTTAACAGATTTGGATTTAATTGTATAATTTTAAAATGTTGGGGGCTTATTTCCACTAAAATAAAAGTGTATGGACTGAATTTCACTCGATAAAACGTTGAGGGCTTAATTCCATTTTAGGCTAAAGGTTGAGGGCTTATTTGGCTATGAAGCTAATGATTAATGATATGTGCATAATATGTTTTCGCAAGACGAATTTCTGTTGCATTAAACCAATTTGACCTTTATTTAGCAACCCATGAATTCCTTCTCTAATAAGATTTTCCTCGGCTTCTATATAGCTTAGGAGTTAGGAAAAGGGATAACTGATATGCTTTAAAGCATCATTTCTTACTCAACCCTAAAATCCTAATGAGCTGTAGAGAAAATTTCTTCCGATTTCCCATTTAGAACTATTCCTTAAGTTTTGGTATTTAATACTTGATTTAGAAATTTGCATATAGTTTACAATGTCTATTTCTTTATATGTATTCTTTACTAGGCATAAGCCCACCCCCTTGTTTTCCCTTCCAGATTATTTGCAGTAGTTTCGCTAAGTGAGAGGCTTGATCTATTCCTTCGAGGCAATTTTGGTACCACCTTGAAGGTATACTATATATGGTTATTTCTGTTGTATTCAGACTTAGTATTACAGTACTTATGTAGAAAAGGGGATGTAACTAAATGAAGTTGAAAATATATTTATAGTTTGTATGCTTGCATACAAGGTATTATATATATATGAATTGGGACCAACTAAATAAATGGATATTAACTTACCTAATGTATATTTAGCTTTACAATGAATCTGAGACACTAAGCATAGCTCAGCAATTTAAATGAAATAAAAATTTGGTTCAAAAATTCAGTAATCAAGTTGCTATAGCATTGTTGCTGTTTTGAAAGTATTGAAATTGAAATTACATTTACATTGATTAGAAGACACATAAATTCCTTCTCTATTGACCACACTTAGGATCTCTGTAGTTGTGAGAGTTGGGATTTGGAGATAATGAGGTGCTTTAAAGGATCCTTCCTAAGGTACCCCTAAAATCTTAACCGACTATAATAGACCCCATGTTTGACTCTAAACTGATTGTTTATCATTACTGAATTGCATATTGTCACGTAGAAATATGTATAAGATACTTGCATATAGTTTGCATGGTATCTATTCTTTTATATGTGTTCTTAATTAGGCACAAAGCTCACCTCCTTATGTGATAACCGCTAATTTTCGAAAATTTATATTAAATAATTGTAAATTTAATATTAAAACAAATAAATAAGTTAAAGAAAATAAATGAATTTATTTAAGAGATAGAAATATTTGAAAATTCAAAGGTTGATCAAATGATAAGATAGCGGAAATTTAATTTGGATAAATGAAAATCTAAATTAAATAATAAATGAAAATGTGTATAATTATATTAGGATATTAAGAAATCCAAATTGAAGAAAATAAAAATGCGTATATTATATATATTTATATAATTAGATTATATAAATATATTTTTATATGTTTTTTATATAAATACATATGTATATATAGGAAATATAGTATATATTATAAAATGATATATATACTACTTTATATTAAATAAATACATGTGTATATTTTTATATACAATTATGTATATTAATAAATATACTTAAATATATGAAATATATATATATATATATATATCAACTTTAATTAAAGTATATATATATTGTTAAAACAAAGTATGTATATATATATATATATGTATATTGTTAATAATAAAAGTAATATATATAATTATAAATATAATTACATATATATATATATATTATATTTTATATATGATAAATAATGTAATATAATTATATTTATATAGGATTATAAATATAATTATAATAAAAAAATGGAAACAGAAATGGGAAATGGGATCCCTTTTCTGTCAAAACCAAGAGGAGGAAGCTGGCCGATGCCAGCCGACCGAAGGAAGAGAGGAGGGACGAGCTGCCGCCGGTCGATGGGAGGAATGGAAGACCACCGGCGACAGCAAGAGGCGGAGAGAAGAAGCAGAAAACAGAAGTGAAAACTCGAGAAGAAAAGAGAAAGAGAGAAGACCATAAGATCACCTATTTTATGCAAAATTTTCGGATTACAATCCCCCTTTAGCATCCTTAATTCATAAATTTCCCACACCATTTAAACACTTAATCAAATTTATAGTGACTTTAATCAAATTTATAGTGACTTATTTCCTCTATACATTCAGACTATACAGTACTACAAGGGATGTTAACAATTTTCAACACTTTCTGCTCTAAAGGCATCGATAGACATCAGACCAATCTTGTTCTGATACTATTAAATCTGTAACAGTCCGCATGTACAATTGTACACTGTATTTACTGATATTTTACACATTCTTACTGGTTGGGCTGTCTGTAATGCCTTTAACACTTTATCATTAACAGTAGTATATGGTAAACATTTATTCAATAAATTCGAAATCAAAAATTTTTACAATATTCCATACACTTTACATCCCCTGTTTCTATTTTACCATAAGGTAGTACTGTATACAAGTGTCTGAATATATAAGAGAAGTGACTGTACCTTTAAATTTCAATGCTCTATCCCAGTGGGCTACGCTCAACTATATTTAATTGAGGAAGCCCCCAATTAATCCTCGTGGTTAATCTAGAGAGTTTGAAAGTAAAGGGTGAGCGAACCACATGCTCAGTAAAGAAGTCGTATGCTGCTTGATATAATGAAATCTATATGCTGAAAATATTTATTTTTCCATAAATCTAGATGGAATAGAACATTTAAATTCCACCACTTCAGTAACAGTTCAAAACACGTGACAGTACAGTGGTAAAACAGTAGTTATGGTAAACAGTCTTTTCAGTGCAGTAGCTTATAAATATCCAAATCACTGGATAACAGTTCAGTAATTATTTCTATTTTAGAAATAATTTTCAAAGTATTCTTTCTCGATAACAGTAAATTTCCTTTCAGTTCAATAAACAATATTTCGTATAATTCAGTTCAATAAATAGTAATTAGTAGATTTCAGTTCAGTAAACCGAATTCAGTAGCTACTAGTTCAGTAAATAGTAATTAGTAGCTACTAGTTCAGTAAATAGTAATCAGTAGCTTTTAGTTTAGTAAACAGTAATCAGTAGCTTTTAGTTCAGTAAGCAGAAATCAGTAGCTACCAGTTTAGTACAGTTCAGTAAACAGTAATTCATAGTGCAGTACAGTAAAACAGGATTCAATAAATCCCTTCAGTAAACAGTAATCAATAAGTTGAGACTAGGCATCACCCTACAATTAAATCATGTTATCATTGTCCACTAAGGGACACAGTAATCATCCCCGAAGGGACACAGTAACAGTATACAGTGAGATCTATGGCCATGATCTATAGGGTGTCCTCGGTGTACACTTGCCTGGCGACATCCGGGACGCTGATGACTGGCGAGTCAATCAGCCACGTGACAGTAACAGTAATAGTATGATGCATGAAACTTGGGGCCTAAGTCTCAAAACAATATAAAAACTATACCATAGCCTTTATGGATCTTATTCAAAGTAATTTGAAATATTTCATGTTTATCCATAAGACTCTCACATTTTCATACATCATCACCTTTATGGAATTTATAAAATAGATAAAATCATCACTTAATTCCATAAAGGTATAAAATCATTCATTTTCTCATAAAAATACCTTTAAGGAAATCAAATGAATTAAATCATTTATTTAAAGAATTATTTTCCAAAAAGGTATTTTATACCCCATTTTCACATACAGTAAATCCATCAGTAAATATTCACGTATCAAGTGAGAGATTAAATAAATATTCAATTTGAATATTTAATATCATATAAAACAAATCAATTTCTCACTTTAATAAAAATATAAAACATGAATATTTAATTTCTCATAACTTTCTCAAAATTTCCAGTTTATGGAAAATTGGTGGAAATTATATTCAAAATTTTCCATTTAAATCATTTTGTGCTGCTAAAATATTTTGAAATATTTTAGAATATTTTTGAAAAATTTCCGACAGCATAACAGCTGCGGATTTCTAACCTCCTGCACACAGTCACAATATATAAACCAGCTTTTCAACCACAGATTTTGCATGTTTTCAAAACAAATCATGCATCCAATAGTCTCATAAAATTTAGCTCAAGAAAACATGCAATTCATTATATCACTACAACTCCCACACTCCCCCTTGCCTGTCTTATGTAGATGATCATCCCTGTTACGCTAACCAAATTTCGTCGACTCGAGCTGCAAAATAATTTTACCAAAAATTATTAATATTTTTCTTCTTATTTTTAAGCCACTAATAATCAAAAAATCCAGCCACTAATGTCGTATTATAAGCACAATCAGTATAAATTATATTGGTGCTAAAACTCAACTTGTTCATTCAAGTTTCTTTTTTCGGCTTTAATTTCACCAATTCTTCTCTTTTAATTTCTATAATTATTCTTTATCAAAATCCCTAATTTCCAACATATTTTGTGCCTCCAAGTATCATGGTTGAATCCCTTAATGGCCATGGTCATTGACTTTTCAACATTTTTTTTCTCCTAAATTCATTGTTTCTACTTGGCCATTGTATTCCTACGTGAACCATTCTTGACTAAATCTTACACGTAGCCATCAAGGTCTTATTTTCCATGTCCAAACCGAGACCCCATTTTCTAGTCCAATTTTGCTTTTCAACTCTTTTCACCATTCCAAGCTTCTTCTTCCATTTATTTATATTCCATAATTTATTTCTCATCATCTTATTAAAATTCCTAGCCTATTTCCTTTTGTTCTTCATCTACATCAAGATTCCAACTTCTTCCAATTTCATACTTTAGCAAGATTTAACTAAAAATAATCCCATAGTCATGTTAACTAAGTCATAAAACATGGAGTTTTACCATTGAATATCAAGAAAGCATGAAATCATGGAAGCTCACCTTGACTAATTGGTGGAATTCCAAAACAGAACAAGTTTTTCTACTTGTTCCTTCTTCACGTTAGTCCTTTATCTTCTTGGTCCTTTGGTGGCTCTTCAAATGGGTAAGGATTTAGTAAGAAAGGATGAGTATCAAAGTCCAATTTTGCTGAATTTTCCATGGTTGAATATAAGCTGAAACAGAACAGAAAATGGGAATCACTTCTGCCTCTCGTAGAACAGCTAAATTCGATGGTGAAGGAGGCATTTTGCTGAGGTCTTGGTTCTTTTATTTTTCCATATATTCAAAACATCCAATAATAATTAAGCATATAGCATCTTATCTATTTTCTTTCATCATTTCTTGCCTTAAATTGCATTAAATGGCTGAAGACTTCTGCAGCATAAAGCAACGGTGGAGAGGGTTTCTTGTTGCTGTTCGGTTGACCCTCTTTTCTTCTTTTTTTTTTTGGAAGCTTCAGCCAATAAAATTTATACACATGTTTTTAACTTCTCTTCTTTTGTATTATTTATATATAACTCAACTTCTTTGAATTCTCTTAACAGAAAAATTGGTACTATGGCAATCCAAGGAGTGGCATGAGATCTTGGCTGATCAGTCTAGTGGTTTTATTTTTTCACTCTTCTTTGCTTGTATTTCAGCCAATGAAATCCTCTTATCTAGTACCTTTAATAGTCCTTCTTTTAAGCCATATTTCCCTTACATTTTATGCAAAAAAATTTATATTTTACCAGCCATTTAATGGCTGAACAGAATGGTACGAGAGCAGCAACAAAGTGGCGTTAAAGTCCACTTTGCTGCACCTTATTCCACTGCTCTTTGCCAGGCTTCAACCAATAATCTTTTAGTTTTTATATGTTACTTCTCTTTAAATGCTTTATCTTATTGCTCTCTTTTCCTTTAGAATTTTTTTCCAGCCAAACGCACCCCATACAGTAGAAAAAGAAGGCTTGCCGTTCACACTTAGCTGCACTTTCTTGACTTTTCTTGGCCTCTTTTGTTAGATATATCATCAAATAAAATTTTACTTCATATTTATTTATTAACTCCCCTTCATCTAATATTATTTATCAAATATTTTTCACCAAAAATTGTATCAAAATCAATAGCAAAACGTGTACATGTAGCAGCCATGCGAATGGCGTGGAAACTACCTCCTTTTTGCTACATGATTTAAGTTTGTTCCTCTTTTCTTTGTACATTTCATACAACCAAAATACATCACATGTAATATAAAATTTTCTTTTCTCTTATTAATATTTTTGTTGGTATTTAATACCATGAAAATAAGGCTTCCTTTCTAAATTTTTCTAATTTCATTTTCTTCCTTTACTTCATGCCTTATTTTCTATTCATCTCTTTAATTTCCATTCTAATTCATGTATACCATATTATAACTCATAGTTCCAATAATTCCATAATTCAAGTGGAAATTCATATTCAATATTTATTTAATTCCACTAAAAGAATTTATTTCCACTATCAATCATTTACAAATATGGTGTACAATGAAATAAAATTGGGTCTCACATTTTCTCCCTGCCTTAAGAAATTTGGTCCTCCAAATTTCACCGGGACTTATCATTGAAAAATTTCTGGATACTTCTCCCATAATCTAATATCTCGAAAGATTCGATGTATCGAGGACTCAGCTTTCGTTTCTTACCGAATCTCATTTGGCCTTAGGGGGCGAAACCTTCAAAATATATTACCACCCATACATCTCGAGAATTTGCTCAACCATATAGGGAGCTAAGAACTTATGGTCTCCCACTTTCTTTTTCTTTTTTTTTTCCATGTTATCGCGGATCTATATCGTCTGCCATATATAGTTTCATAAGGTGCTATATCGATATTCGCCTATTAGCCATTACTATAAGTAATCTCTGCCAGGGGTAGATGATCGTCCCAAGAGCCTCTAACATCAAATGCACACGCTCACACATATCCTCGAGCATCTATATCGTATGCTCGGACTGTCCGTTAGTCTGCGGATAAAACGCGGTGCTAAAACCAGTTGGGATCCCAGGGCTTCCTTAAATCTCTCTCGGAATCAAGATGTGAAGCGGGACTCCCTATCAGATGTAATGCTCACTGTAACACCATGTACTTCGTGACATATAATTAGGCTAAAGCAATAATTGGATTAGTAGATTTCATAACCAAGAAATTGGGCAAACTTAATTAATTTATTCACAATTATCCATATAGCATTATACGCTTTGTGGGTTCTCCGAATTCCACTTAATTTAGGAGGTACAACCAATATAGGTATTTTCTTCCCTTATATAATTTCTAACTCTCAGTTAATCTTGTCTTTAAGATGAGACTGCCAGTATACTTTTACAATCCAACTTTCCTTTAAATCGCACATTTCCTTTATCACAATCTATTTATACTCCCTGAATTATTTATCAATTTTAGGAGTTAATAATTTTCACTTCTTTTCATACAGTAATTAATTCACACTATTATCACATATTATCTCATTTGGTGCCAAGTTGATAATAATTTGGCGACAATCAATTAAACAATTTTAATTAAATGTATGTACTTGTCCCAGTAGCTTTTACGTCCAGTGCACCCACTCTCAATATATCATTGAGCGTTTACATATTACGCTCGAATATTTAATCAGTACTAAGCGGTGCTATCAGTTATTTGGAATCTCAAAGCCTTTTGCTATTTTCTATAAGCATATGGCAAATCAAGGATTCACACCACATGTAACGCTCACTGGAACTTCACATACATTCTCATCGTTTCACAGATATGTTTCGACTATGGCACTAGAGAGATTCAGAAGCCTGTTAATGGAAAGTGATTCAATTTGATCAATCAGTTTATCATTACTTCCATAACATCATAGTTCCATTGGATTCTTTATTATCCCACAATAATCATTTCACAATTTAGCTAAGACTGCACTTCGCTTGCAGACTTTAACATTAACCATCAATTACGGCGAATGAGACATTAGGTAATACTTTTCCTTGATATCTCTTTTCATATTGAGTTATCATTACATCCCTCATTCTCATGGTACATATAATATCACTTAATTGTATATTGTACCTGAGGATGTAATCTTTTCACAATCAAATTTTGTAATTGAAATTATCCAAATACCAAATCCGTCTCCACATTAATCATGTAATTTCACCGTTCCAATATATATATGTATATCTATATATCCATTTACATGACTGGCAATACTTCATTTATTTACTCCTTTGAGTATAACAAAATTTCATTTGTCAATTTGGCTCAATCTTAAATCTAGCCGTGACACTATGATAGTCAGAAGAATCACATTCACTCTTGATTTAGGAACTACCTCATAATTCGTGTTCCCTTATCATCATATGATTTATCTTCTTAATGCATTTTAATCTTTTCACACTTATCACTCTAATTGATTTTCCAAGTGGTATAATACTCTTCCGTTAAAACCTTTTAACACTTTCGAATACTATACTCCCATATATTCATCCACTCCCATTTAATTTTTCTCACATATATGTATCATATCAGTAAAGCAGCTGATTCCACAAACTTCTCTACTTAAAAAAATCAATATTCATTTTATCATTCGAGACCACCCCGTCTTTAATAGTCCTCGAATTCAGTTAAAGCTCATATTTACTGAGCTTAACATTAAAATTTTTAGTTTCCAGAAATTTATGAAATTATTCAAGGATGCTGCTTATATTCTTTAAACAATTATATGAAGGAAACCGAAACAAACACGCAGCGGAAATAAAACATTCGGCCTCCACCAGAATCGATTCGGAGGGTTGCCTGATTAGGGTTTCGAGATTTTACCTAACGTTTTTCTCTGCTTTTTCTGTCTTTGGTCGAATCACAAGCAGCAACTTTTCGTTCCTGCCTCTATGGTATCCACACGAACGGATCTTACGACTCTTGAACGTCTCACGATCAGATGCCTTAAGGAGCGTTTTGATTCTTTTAACCGAACTGCTAGCTTCGATTAAAAGAATGTTTTTTTTTTTTTTTGTTTTTTTTAAAAGTGCGGCTATGTTTTAGAAAAACATCCTTTTTATAGGCAGTAAATTTTACCCTAAAATTTACTGCCAAACAAAACTCTAATCCTACTTAGAATAGGATTAGTTATATCCCTAATCCAATTCAGAATAGGATTAGTTATATCCTTAATCCAATTCAGAATAGGATTAATTAAGCTCCTCATTGATCCGTTCTAAGTGTGCGACCCAATAGGTTCTCAAAACAATGGCAATGACAAAATTGTCATAGGCAATGAGCGGTATCTAGCAACACATCATTACTACCCATGTAACGAGAATGTCAATGACTCGACATAACCTTACTCGTGATAGATGTTACCGTGTAGTCTAATCCCTTTATCCTATGATGTCTTGATTAGACACAAGTCATGGAATGTGTCACACTTGTATAGTCTAATCAGCGTTTCTTGATTCCTGAGTAGACTAATTAAACAAATAAAATCAATATCTCATATCGACTTATTCGAGCACGGCCATGCATTTCTTAGTCTCACTCTATCAAAGGGCCCAAGACATCACTCTTGTTATATAAGAGGGATAAATCCTATCTTGATCACTCAACATCCCTATACATAGATCAAGGCATACCCAATTACTACCTTTATAGTCCATCCTGTTACGAATGACATCTAGCAGCATTAAAGTATGCAATTCTCTATGTTGGGATCTCTGATGATCTCAAGTCAAAGGATCACATACACCATCATCACTATGAGAATCGCTTATGACATTCATATAACAATCCATGTAGCGTTCTCATGGAGGGTCGATCCAGTACATAGTTCTCTAACATGTACCTATGTGATGACTTGATATCCTATATCTATGACAATGGTCATCAGTCAACCACATACTAGTCTTATCGTATCATTGTTATCCTTGTTCACAATAATACTTGACTAGGGATACTTTAAGAATAGTGTGTTATTACTATTCTAAGGACATTATTATATAAGATTATATTACGCAGTTATAAGACAAATATAATAATGAACTATGATAAATAAAATGTCATGATACATAAAAAAATGCCAAAGTCAATCATCTAATGAATGGTTCTAAGGGCATAATCCAACAATCTCCCACTTGCACTAAGACCATTCACTCATGTATCTAATACCTAGTGACCTAGTGTGACGATCATGTCTCTGCTGCGTCAAAGGCTTCGTCAGTGGGTCGGCGATGTTATCGTCAGTTGGTACTTTGCATATCCTCACATCTCCTCTCTCGATGATATCTCGAATGAGATGGAAGCGCCGTAGTATATGTTTGGATCGTTGGTGAGATCTAGGTTCCTTAGCTTGTGCGATGGCTCCATTGTTGTCACAATAGAGCTCAATCGGATCTACAATGCTAGGAACAACTTCAAGCTCAGTAATGAACTTCCTGATCCAAACAGCCTCCTTAGCAGCTTCAGAGGCAGCTATATACTCAGCCTCTGTTGTAGAATCGGCCACTGTCGCCTGCTTTGAACTCTTCCAGCTCACAGCACCACCATTAAGGCAAAACACATAACCAGACTGCGATCTATAGTCATCTTTATCAGTTTGGAAGCTAGCATCAGTGTAACCTGTTACAATGAGCTCTTCCTCACCTCCATATATCAAGAATGTATCCTTAGTCTTTCTCAAGTACTTAAGAATATTCTTGACAGTGATCCAGTGACGTTCACCAGGATCAACTTGATATCTACTCGTCATGCTTAAGGCATACGAGACATCGGGACGTGTGCATAACATGGCATACATAATGGATCCAATAGCAGATGCATATGGAACTTTACTCATACGTTCTCTCTCTTCTTGTGTTGTAGGACACTGTTCTTTTGAGAGAGAAATGCCATGTGTCATAGGCAAGAATCCTTTCTTGGAATCCTGCATGCTAAACCTCTTTAGCACTTTATCTATGTATGCACTTTGACTTAGGCCAATTAATTTCCTTGATCTATCTCTATAGATCTTTATACCCAGTATATAGGAAGCTTCGCCCAAGTCCTTCATTGAAAAGCAATTCCCTAACCAAGTCTTTACAGACTGAAGGGTAGGGATGTCATTCCCAATGAGTAGTATGTCATCTACATACAACACCAGGAAGACAATAGTGCTCCCACTGACCTTCTTGTAGACACAAGGTTCATCTTCATTCTTGATGAAACCAAACTCTTTGATTGCATCATCAAAACGAAGATTCCAACTTCGAGAAGCTTGCTTTAGTCCATAAATAGAACGTTGTAGCTTACAAACCTTTCCAGCATTTTTTGGATCAACAAAACCCTCAGGTTGTGTCATGTACACATCCTCGAGTAGCTTTCCATTAAGAAAAGCAGTCTTGACGTCCATTTGCCAGATTTCATAATCATGGTATGCAGCTATCGCAAGCAAGATCCTAATGGATTTGATCATCGCGACTGGTGAAAAAGTTTCATCATAGTCAATACCATGAATTTGTTTAAAACCTTTAGCAACCAATCGCCCTTTATAGGTATGAACATTTCCTTCCATGTCGGTTTTCTTCTTAAAAACCCATTTACACCCTATAGGTTTTACCCTTTCGGGTAAGTCAACCAAGGTCCAAACTTGGTTGGCATCCATGGATTCCATCTCAGATCTCATGGCTTCAAGCCATTTCTCAGAGTCTGGCCCTGTTATAGCCTCTTGATAGGTAGTAGGCTCATCTTGGTCCATGAGCAAAACATCACCATTCTGAGTCATTAGAAATCCATATTTCTGTGGCTCACGATGTGTTCTAACTGATCTACGCAAGGCTTGTGTCTCTTGAGCAGGCGGTTGCTCCACAACATCTTGTGGTTCTGGTTCCACAACAACTTGTGGTGCTTGCTCAGGCTCCATCTCAACATCGGGTGCGCTATCTTGTAGCTCTTGAATTTCTTCAAGTTCTACTTTTCTCCCACTAGTTCTTCTAGAAATGAATTCTCTTTCTAGAAAGACACCTGTTCGAGCTACAAACACTTTGCGCTCAGTGGGATTGTAAAAATAATATCCTTTAGTTAGTTTAGGATATCCCACAAAATAGCACTTATCAGATTTAGGTGCAAGTTTGTTAGAGACTTGACGTCTTACATAAGCCTCACAACCCCAAATCTTCATAAAAGACATACTGGGACGTTTACCAGTCCATATCTCATATGGTGTCTTTGGAACCGATTTAGATGGAACACGGTTCAGTGTAAAAGCAGCTGTTTCTAACGCATGTCCCCAAAAGGATTCTGGAAGATCTGTATGACTCATCATTGATCGAACCATATCTAATAAAGTTCGGTTTCTCCTTTCAGATACACCATTCCATTGTGGTGTACCTGGAGGAGTGAGTTGTGAGACAATCCCACACTCTTTAAGATAGTCAAGCAATTCTTGGCTTAAGTATCAGTTGTCCTTTATTATAAATGAAAAACCCTTCTTGTCCAAACAAGAAATAGAAATAATGTTTTTAGTGATGGAAGGCACATAATAACAATCATCTAATTCTAAAACAAGCCCTGTGGGCAATGTCAAAATATAAGTTCCTACAGCTAATGCAGCAACCCTTGCTCCATTTCCCACTCGCAGGTCGACCTCGCCCTTAGTCAACGATCTACTCCTTTTGAGTTCCTGCACATTTACACAAATGTGAGAACTACATCCAGTATCTAATACCCATGATGAAGAAGTAGATAGATTAACTTCTATAACATAAATACCTGAAGTGGAAGTCTCACTTCCTTTCTTCTTCTTTAGCTCTTCCAAGTATTTGTTGCAATTCCTCTTCCAATGTCCGGTCTCACCGCAATGGAAGCATTTCCCTTCTTTGGCAACCCCACCTTTAGGCTTCAGTGTAGTATCATTGGGCTTGAACTTGCCATTGGTTTTATTACCCTTTTTCTTGCCCTTTGCATTAGCCCTGCCCTTAGCTTTCTTAACTATTAAGACATCTTTGGGCTTGGCCTTTTTCATGTTGGATTCAGCTGTTTTCAACATGCTAAGTAACTGTGGCAGAGTCTTGTCAATTTCATTCATGTTGTAATTAACAACAAACTGACTGTAGCTGTCTGGCAACGATTGCAGAATCACATCAGTGGCCAACTCTTGGCCCAAAGGAAATCCCAATCTTTCAAGGTTTTCAGTGTACCCAATCATCTTGAGCACATGAGTACCAACGGGAGTCCCCTCTGCCATCCTACACTGAAACAATGCCTTAGAGACATTGTACCTTTCTTGCCTAGCTTCCTCTTCATAGAGTTGCTTGAGATGCTCGATCATATCGAACGCATCCATTTCCTCATGTTGCTTTTGAAGCTCAGGATTCATGGAGGCAAGCATAAGGCAACTAACATCCAATGCATCATCTTGATGCTTCTTATAAGCATCTCTTTCTGCCCTTGGAGCATTAGAGGGTGGTTCTTCAGGTAAAGGAATTTCAAGGACATACAACTTCTTTTCATGCTTGAGGACTATCCTCAGGTTCCTGTACCAATCCAGGAAGTTTGTCCCATTCAACTTGTCCTTCTCAAGGACAGATCGCAGTGAAAGTGTGTTATTTGTGTTTGATGCCATGGTAATCTACAACAAAATTATGCAAAATATAAGTATCATGAATGCATTCATTTAATTAAATATTTATTAAATGATGCTCCCACTATTTTTATCGAATCAACAACCCTCACTATTAATTCGGAAAAATTATCACATAATTTCTCTAGTGGGCCAAGATCCATATTTCACCTTATCTAGAGTTAGCTTTGGCTAATCGCCCAAGATTTGGCTATTTAGGTAGGCAACACTTACCAATTACATCTCATGTAACTCTTGGATAGTTGGGTGAACAACACTTGTTCTAATTCATCCCATGAATGGAAGCCCAACTTTATGCCTCTAAATTCCCAATCACATTGAGGAAATTTAGTTAAGTCAACCCAATTTATAGCCTTTGGATATCACTATTATCCCATCGCGTCTTACTAAGATAGATATGATATTTTGCTTTGGCAAACATAACAAAATCGATTCTAGCCTTGACGAGTGCTATTCATTGGTAGGCATCTTTTATTGACTTAATTTAATTTGAGGGATTTTCTTAGTTTATTGAATAAGATCTCACCAATTTTACTTTTCTAAAATTATCATATGATTTTCATATCATAAACGTACAAAATAACCATGCATCTCATGCAATTAAGCAATAAAATAAACGTGACATAGTTATAGCCCAAACTAAATGGATTTCCCAAGCCAATGAGAAACCCTAAGGGTTAACCTAAGGGTAATAGCATCTTCTCCAAGTGCCTCTTCGGTCATCCTTTGCATGGTTGTCAGCTCCAATTACATAGTTTAAGAGAAACCTCGAGTTACATTCGAGGGGAGTAAGATGAGAAAAGAATGTACAACAAGAATTTCAAGAACAAGGCACGACACGCAGGTCGTATTTATTAAAATTTACAACCACCAAAATACAATCATATTGGGCTAGGGCTATAACTATGCACCATGCTCAAACATCAACCACCGTGTTATACAAACAAGTGTAATGCAATTTTTAATTTTTTAGTTTTATTAATGAGGCACATTTGAAACGAATTATAACCCTGACTGCGGGGTTCCCAGGGGCGGCAGCCCCTGGGCTGCGGTCCCGCTGGCAGGTCAGCGGGCGGGGTCAAGGGGCAGCGCCCCTTGCGGGGGTTTGGGGGCGGAGCCCCCGAAAAAAAAAAAAAAAAGGTCAACAGTATCTCATACTGCCAACGCCCCTTATCCGGAAGTGTCCTAATCTTATCAGGATGTTCCAGCCAGTATCTCATACTGACTATAATTTTAGTCGCATTAGAACTCTTATCTAAAAGTGTTTCAATCTTTCGACATTCTTCTGTTCTTCCATAACGTTTATGCAGAACAGAAACCGCCATTAATAATTCGCATCACAGATTATACATAACGTTTATGCAGAACAGAAACGCCATTAATAATTCGCATCACAGATTATACATAACGTTTATGCAAAACAGAAACGCCATTATTAATTCGCATCACAGATTATATCTCACATATAAGTTGAATCGAAATTGATATATATCATATATATAATTTCAACAATTCGATTTGTAGCCTCTGAATATATCATATACACTCTAATCCGTATTAATCTCATTAAAACGATTGCATGTAATCATAAACAGAAAGTAACCAGAGATCATGCTTTTATCAAAACAAATCAGGGACTCCGAATCTGGCTCGGATACCAGTGAAGGAAACCGAAACAAACACGCAGCGGAAATAAAACATTCGGCCTCCACCAGAATCGATTCGGAGGGTTGCCTGATTAGGGTTTCGAGATTTTACCTAACGTTTTTCTCTGCTTTTTCTGTCTTTGGTCGAATCACAAGCAGCAACTTTTCGTTCCTGCCTCTATGGTATCCACACGAACGGATCTTACGACTCTTGAACGTCTCACGATCAGATGCCTTAAGGAGCGTTTTGATTCTTTTAACCGAACTGCTAGCTTCGATTAAAAGAATGTTTTTTTTTTTTTTTTGTTTTTTTTAAAAGTGCGGCTATGTTTTAGAAAAACATCCTTTTTATAGGCAGTAAATTTTACCCTAAAATTTACTGCCAAACAAAACTCTAATCCTACTTAGAATAGGATTAGTTATATCCCTAATCCAATTCAGAATAGGATTAGTTATATCCTTAATCCAATTCAGAATAGGATTAATTAAGCTCCTCATTGATCCGTTCTAAGTGTGCGACCCAATAGGTTCTCAAAACAATGGCAATGACAAAATTGTCATAGGCAATGAGCGGTATCTAGCAACACATCATTACTACCCATGTAACGAGAATGTCAATGACTCGACATAACCTTACTCGTGATAGATGTTACCGTGTAGTCTAATCCCTTTATCCTATGATGTCTTGATTAGACACAAGTCATGGAATGTGTCACACTTGTATAGTCTAATCAGCGTTTCTTGATTCCTGAGTAGACTAATTAAACAAATAAAATCAATATCTCATATCGACTTATTCGAGCACGGCCATGCATTTCTTAGTCTCACTCTATCAAAGGGCCCAAGACATCACTCTTGTTATATAAGAGGGATAAATCCTATCTTGATCACTCAACATCCCTATACATAGATCAAGGCATACCCAATTACTACCTTTATAGTCCATCCTGTTACGAATGACATCTAGCAGCATTAAAGTATGCAATTCTCTATGTTGGGATCTCTGATGATCTCAAGTCAAAGGATCACATACACCATCATCACTATGAGAATCGCTTATGACATTCATATAACAATCCATGTAGCGTTCTCATGGAGGGTCGATCCAGTACATAGTTCTCTAACATGTACCTATGTGATGACTTGATATCCTATATCTATGACAATGGTCATCAGTCAACCACATACTAGTCTTATCGTATCATTGTTATCCTTGTTCACAATAATACTTGACTAGGGATACTTTAAGAATAGTGTGTTATTACTATTCTAAGGACATTATTATATAAGATTATATTACGCAGTTATAAGACAAATATAATAATGAACTATGATAAATAAAATGTCATGATACATAAAAAAATGCCAAAGTCAATCATCTAATGAATGGTTCTAAGGGCATAATCCAACATTATACATATTCACATCTCGTGGTTTCATGCTATTATAATTTATTTGTATGTGATTTCATTAATTCCACATACGTCACATGATATTTCATATATCTCTTAAGTACCACGAAGGACTCGTAGGTCATTAAAGTTTTGAACATTATCTTACGAATGCCTGTATGTAACTTTTTATCCGATAACATCTTGTTCAGAGATTGGTCTTAAAACTCCATGTATGTTATTAAATGGATCGATTAAAATATCAATCTTGAACAAATGAATATCCATTTTCAGTAACAACACTATTGAACATTCGAAATTTAGTACATAATCATAAGCTATGCTTATTCTTTCGAACCATATCATCTGTGTTTTCACCAGTTACACTAGCACAGATAGGTTTTTTATTCATTAATCTCTGGCATAATTCCCTAAGCTCTTTAAACTCTTTTATGTTTTCTGGTAAGAGCTTATAAATAGATTCCATGTTGTGAATCGAGTCAATAATCTCTCGAATCCACATTACTCCGAAGATTTATTTGAACTTCGTCCAGTAACTGCTAAATCATAACCTCATATCATCTTTGAGGTTTCGTTATTTACATCATGCAAATCAACTATATATCCTCCAAGCATGTACTTGTAACTTTCAAATCTTTCAACATGCATTCCACACCAATTCACTTATATATATTTCCACTTCAATACACTTATTTAAATCATACCCAGTAAGTGTATTACTTTTTGTAATCTCTAATAATCCCTAACCAAATACCCCGTCTATTCACTTTTAATTCAGGCCCTAAGAATCCATAACATGGCTGACTATCTCGCGACCTCCCACAGTACCCACTCTGGTCGCATTACAAATCAAAATATAAGTGGGGCTCACAGTAGGGATCATTAAACATGTAATATGTTCTTTACACCATCAATTACTCTATTACCATCAATCAATCTCGAATCAATTTAGTCAACTATGATTCAAAGACATTACTTCAATATAGGGGCATATTTGTCATTTCCTCATTTATTTCTCTCCCTTCAAGATACCTTTAAGCAGGCGATCTTAAGGTCTATAACTGATGATATTTTATTCCACTCCAATATCATCTCAAGGTCTTAGTTCGATTCGGACAAAGAAGTCCTGGTGGGGCCCTCACCGAGTTCCTCTTCGTACCATACCGAACAGACCTCCAGTAAGACCATAAGATCACCTATGTCATGCAAAATTTTCGGATTACAATCCCTTTTTAGCATCCTTAATTCATAAATTTCCCACACCATTTAAACACTTAATCAAATTTACAGTCACTTATTTCCTCTATACATTCAGACTATACAATACTACAGGGGATGTTAACAATTTTCAACACTTTCTGCTCTAAAGGCATCGATAGACATCAGACCAATCTTGCTCTAATACCATTAAATCTGCAACAATCCGCATGTACAGTTCTACACTGTATTTACTCATATTTTACACATTCTTACCGGTTGGGCTGTCTGTAATGCCTTTAACACTTTATCATTAATAGTAGTAAATGGTAAACATTTATTCATTAAATTCGGAATCAAAAATTTTTACAATATTCTATACACTTTACATCCCCTGTTTCCATTTTACCATAAGGTAGTACTGTATACAAGTGTCTGAATATATAAGAGAAGTGACAGTACATTTAAATTTCAATGCTCTGTCCCAGTGGGCTACTCGCAGCTATATTTAACTAAGGAAGCCCTCAATTAATCCTCGTGATTAATCTAGAAAGTTTGAAAGTAAGGGGTGAGCGAACCACATGCTCAGTAAACGAGTCGTATGCAGCTTGATATAATGAAATCTATATGCTGGAAAATATTTATTTTTCCATAAATCTAAATGGAATAGAACATTTAATTTCCACCACTTCAGTAACAGTTCAAAACACGTGACAGTACAGTGGTAAAACAGTAGTTATGGTAAACAGTCTTTTCAGTACAGTAGCTTATAAATATCCAAATCATTGGATAACAGTTCAATAATTATTTCTATTTTAGAAATAATGTTCAAAGTATTCTTTCTCGATAACAGTAAATTTCCTTTCAGTTCAATAAACAATATTTCGTATAATTCAGTTCAGTAAACAGTAATTAGTAGATTTCAGTTCAGTAAACCGAAATCAGTACCTACTAGTTCAGTAAACAGTAATTAGTAGCTACTAGTTCAGTAAACAGTAATCAATAGCTTTCAGTTCAGTAAACAGTAATTAGTAGCTTTTAGTTCAGTAAGCAGAAATCAGTAGCTACCAGTTCAGTAAAGTTCAGTAAACAGTAATTCACAGTGCAGTACAGTAAAACAGGATTCAATAAATTCCTTCAGTAAATAGTAATCAGTAAGTTGAGACTAGGCATCACCCTACAATTAAATCATGCTATCATCGTCCACTGAGGGACACAGTAATCATCCCCGAAGGGACACAGAACAGTATACAGTGAGATCTATGGCCATGATCTATAAGGTGTCCTCCGTGAACACTTGCCAGGCGACATCCGAGACGCTGATGACTGGCGGGTCAATCAGCCACGTGACAGTAACAGTAATAGTATGATGCATGAAACTCGGGGCCTAAGTCTCAAAACAATATAAAAACCGTACCATAGCCTTTATGGATCTTATTCAAAGTAATTTGAAATATTTCATGTTTATCCATAAGGCTCTCACATTTTCATATATCATCACCTTTATGGAATTTATAAAATAGATAAAATCATCACTTAATTCCATAAAGGTATAAAATCATTCATTTTCTCATAAAAATGCCTTTAAGAAAATCAAATGAATTAAATAATTTATTTAAAGAATTATTTTCCAAAAAGGTATGTTATACCTCATTTTCACATATAGTAAATCCATCAGTAAATATTCATGTATCAAGTGAGAAATTAAATAAATATTCAATTTGAATATTTAATATCATATAAAACAAATCAATTTCTCACTTTAATAAAAATATAAAACATGAATATTTAATTTCTTATAACTTTCTCAAAATTTCCAATTTATGGAAAATTGGTGGAAATTATATTCAAAATTTTCCATTTAAATCATTTTATGCTTCTAAAATATTTTGGAATATTTTAGAATATTTTTGAAAAATTTCCGACAACATAACAGCCGCAGATTCCTAACCTCCTGCACACAGTCACAGTATATAAACTAGCTTTTCAACCACAGATTTTGCATGTTTTCAAAACAAATCATGCATCCAATAGTCTCATAAAATTGAGCTCGAGAAAACATGTAATTCATTATATCACTACAACTCACACACTCCTCCTTACCTGTCTTATGTAGACGACCGTATCGGTTACGCTAACCAAATTTCGTCAACTCGAGCTGTAAAATAATTTTACCAAAAATTATTAATATTTTTCTTCTTATTTTTAAGCCAATAATATTCAAAAAATGCAGCAACTAATGTCGTATTATAAGCACAATCAGTATAAATTATATTGGTGCTAAAACTCAACTTGTTCACTCAAGTTTCTTTTTCGGTTTTAATTTCACCAATTCTTCTCTTTTAATTTCTATAATTATTCTTTACCAAAACCTCTAATTTCCAACATATTTTGTGCCTCCAAGTATCATGGCCGAATCCCTTAATGGCCATGGTCATTGACTTTTCAACATTTTTTTTCTCCTAAATTCATTGTTTCTAGGCCATTGTATTCCCACGTGAACCATTCTTGACTAAATCTTGCATGTAGCCATCAAGGTCTTATTTTCCATGTCCAAACTAAGACCTCATTTTCTAGTCCAATTTTTCTTTTCAACTCTTTTCACCATTCCAAGCTTCTTCTTCCATTTATTTATATTCCATAATTTATTTCTCATCATCTTATTAAAATTCCTAGCCTATTTCCTTTTGTTCTTTATCTACATCAAGATTTCAACTTCTTCCAATTTCATACTTTAACAAGATTTAACTAAAAATAATCCCATAGTCATGTTAACTAAGTCATAAAACATGGAATTTTACCATTAAATAACAAGAAAGCATGAAATCATGGAAGCTCACCTTGACTAATTGGTGGACTTCCAAAATAGAACAAGTTTTTCTACTTGTTCCTTCTTCACGTTAGTCCTCTATCTTCTT
This sequence comes from Heritiera fomes, assembly GCA_032173925.1. Classification (NCBI taxonomy): domain Eukaryota; kingdom Viridiplantae; phylum Streptophyta; class Magnoliopsida; order Malvales; family Malvaceae; genus Heritiera; species Heritiera fomes. The sequence continues at coordinate 19,456,247 of JAPDPM010000009.1, forward strand.
GGTCCTTTGATGGCTCTTCAAATAGGTAAGGATTTAGTAAGAAAGGATGAGTATCAAAGTCCAATTTTGCTGAATTTCCCTTGGTTGAACGTAAGCTGAAACAGAACAGAAAATGAGAATCACTTCTGCCTCTCGTAGAACAGCTAAATTCGATGGTGAAGGAGGCATTTTGCTAAGGTCTTGGTTCTTTTATTTTTCCATATATTCAAAACATCCAATAATAATTAACCACATAGCATCTTACCTATTTTCTTTCATCATTTATTGCCTTAAATTGCATTAAATGGCTGAAGACATCTGCAGCATAAAGCAACAGTGGAGAGGGTTTCTTGTTGCTGTTCGATTGACCCTCTTTTCTTCTCTTTTTTTTTTTGGAAGCTTCGGCCAATAAAATTTATACACATGATATTTTTAACTTCTCTTCTATTGTATTATTTATATAAAACTCAACTTCTTTGAATTCTCTCAACAGAAAAATTGGTACTATGGCAATCCAAGGAGTGGCGTGAGATCTTGGCTGATCAGTCAACTGGTTTTTTTTTTTCGCTTCTTCTTTGCTTGTATTTCAGCCAATGAAATCCTCTTATCTAGTACCTTTAATAGTCCTTCTTTTAAGCCATATTTCCCTTACATTTTATACAAAAAAATTTATATTTTACCAGCAATTTAATGGCTGAACAGAATGGTATGAGATAGCAACAAAGCGGCGTTAAAGTCCACTTTGCAGCACCTTTTGTGGACTTATTCCACTCCTCTTTGCCAGGCTTCAACCAATAATCTTTTTGTCATTCCTTTATATGTTACTTCTCTTTAAATGCTTTATCTTATTGCTCTCTTTTCCTTTAGAATTTTTTTCCAGCCGAACACACCCCAGACAGTAGAAAAAGGAGGCTTGCCGTTCACACTTGGCTGCACTTTCTTGACTTTTCTTGGCCTCTTTTGTTAGCTATATCATCAAATAAAATTTTACTTCATGTTAATTTATTAACTCCCCTTCATCTAATATTAATTATCAAATATTTTTCACCAAAAATTGTATCAAAATCAATAGCAAACCGTTTACATGTAGCAGCCATGCGAATGGCGTGGAAACTACCTCCTTTTTGCTACATGATTTAAGTTTGTTCCTCTTTTCTTTGTACATTTCATACAACCAAAATACATCACATGTAATATAAAATTTTCTTTTCTCTTATTAATATTTTTGTTGGTATTTAATACCATGAAAATAAGGCTTGCTTTCTAAATTTTTCTAATTTCATTTTCTTCCTTTACTCCATGCCTTATTTTCTATATATCTCTTTAATTTCCATTCTAATTCATATACATCATATTATAACTCATAGTTCTAATAATTCCATAATTTAAGTGGAAATTCATATTCAATATTTATTTAATTCTACTAAAAGAATTTATTTACACTATCAATCATTTACAAATATGGTGTACAGTGAAATAAAATTGGGTCTCACACGATTACACAGTTTTTACAACTATGGAACCTTAAGCGCAAAATCGTTCGAAATTTACATAACTAGGGGCATTTTGGTCATTTGACCTACTTCTAGAAGCCTATTTAAAACCCCATCAGCTGTTGGCAGTTACTATTCATCATCTTCCCAAGCCTCCCCCATGCCATTAGAAAGAAAAGAGAAGGAAGAAAAGAAAACCAATAAAAACACTATAAAACCTACCTTATTTCAAAAAACATATAACTACAAAAATGCTCTACTCTCTCTCCTCTATCAAACCATACCAATAGATCATTGTATAAGCAAGAAAATAAGGAGAAAGGAAACTTCAAAGAATCGGTCAAGGTAGGTATCTCATTATGCATTTTGTTTCCTTGAATTCTAATGGTGTAAAAATGTTCATCTAAGCTAGCTAAGCATGTCTATACCAATGGTTTTGATTAAATGGAACAAAATGAAAATTTTCCATTTAAGGGGTATTCAGAGAAGCATGGTTCCTTATGAATTCATTGTGTTTCATGCATAAAATGGATGCCAAATTGAAGATTAAGCATGGTAGAATAAGGTTTTAGCATTGGATTGTTGAAATTCCAAAGGAATTTCAACATGGTGATTTTGGCCATGGTAAAGGGTGCATGATCCATAGCTAGTTTTGATGATTTGAGGGTACATTTAGACTGTAAAAATTACAAGGAGTCTGCCGGTATGCTCGAATTTAAAATCTGATTTAAAATGAAGAAGTTATGTTGTATTATCAGTAGAATTTATACTACGACAATAATTGCAGTGTCCAATGTTGCTGCATATAGACATGAATAATAGCTCAAAAATAAGTGTTTGATGAGCTAATATGTTTAGTGAAATTATTTGCAATCCGGGAGTAATCGTCTACGAGTGGTGCACTCGAAAGAATCAGATACATCAGAAGGTAAGGGATGCATGTATGGCCTGTAAGGATATCTCGAGTGCATAATTTTGATATGAATAATTTTATAAGGATATTGTTGAAATGATATACTTTGGAAATTGTGAAATTGTGGCTATTGGCTAGTTTTATATTGTGTTTGGAATTGCAAGAAGGCTAGGGTAATAGCAGCCGTTATACTGCTAAAATTTCCTAGAAAATTTTCTAAAAATCTCATGAAATATTTTCATGCATGATTGGATGATTTCCTAGCCTTTAAAATGATATATTTTATATTTTTAATAAAACATGAATATACTGAAAAATATTATTTAAATATTCATCTTACTGAATTTAATGAAAGTGAGGTTACTGAAAATTCCTCCTACATATTTTTCAATATATGAAGTGGTTTATAAAGTGAAAAGTGGAAAAGTGAATATTTTATAAATCAATTTTCATAAATATTCACTATATGATTTAATAAAACCTTTATGGACTGACTGATGATTTTACCAATTTTATTAATTTCCATAAAGATGACATGACGATGAGAAGACTGTTTTGAGATTGATAGGCCCCTTTATCATGCAGATATGTGATATGTGATACGCGATATGTGATACGTGACATGTGATATGTATTTAGTCCCGGTTGACACCTGATCAGTGTATGACCAAGGACAATTATAGACTATGGCCATAGAACTGATATGATGATTATTCTACCCTATAGGGTTTTATAGCATGATATATCTTGGGTGATGCCTTAGTCTTTACTATTTTTATGAGATGAAAGATGATGATTTAAATGGATGATGATGTTAAATGATAAGTGAATTTTTATATGTTTAAATGAGATGAATAATGACTTTTATACAGTTTACTGTACTACATTAAGTACGATACTATTTACGATTTTAGTGATATATGTGATATGTTTTCAAATGAAAGGGGAAAATTATTAATCTAATATTCTTTTTAAGAATTCAATTTGAAAATTAGATTATTTGATTAAATGTTTTATATTATGAAAGTATTGTTTTAAAATGAATATGAAATGTTATGAAAAGTACTTTATTTTCAAAAACATTACTCCCTCCCTATAGTCGCTTCTATGTTCTGAGATAAGATAGGTATTTCAAAATACCTTCCATGCTTTATCCGGATCCCTAGCAGACTATAGTATCTTTCCTATTAGGGTCCCTAGCGCACCTATAGGAATTAAATGATTTTATAGCATATAGATTTCGTGATATCAAGTGTTACATACAATTTCTTTACTGAGCCGTGGTTTGCTCACTTCTTTATTTTATTATCTACATAGTATTTTCAGCGACTGCGTGATTATCATTCGAGGATTTTCAACCACGCTTTGAGTACGCCGAGGCAGCGTAGTACAAATCTTGGAGGTATAATAATTTATTTTATATGTTTAGACTTATTTTACAGTACTACAGTGTTGTATTATAAACAGGGGATGTAAACGATATATGATTTACGATATGTAGATATTGTTATTAAATGACGAATTACAGTTATAAATGTTTACTGTGTAATGAGAATGGGAAATAAAGGCATCATAGACAGCTCAACCCTTATTATATGTGCGAAAAAATGTTAAATATTGTATATACAGACTGTGACATAAATCATTCATTCAAGATCACAAGGAAGTCAATCAAGTTCAAGGAGCATTCATGATACTTAGTTCACCTCTAAATGTGCAAAATCTCTCTTTATCCAAGGGTTTAGTGAAGATATCAGCCAATTGATAGAAGGTATCTATGCACTCTAAAACAATATCACTTTTTTGCACATGTTCTCTTATAAAATGGTGTCTTATTTCAATGTGCTTAGTTCTAGAGTTTTTATGCGATTTTTGGTAAGATTATAGCACTAGTATTATCACATTTGATAGAAATTTGATTCATCTCTATTCCATAGTCACTCATTTGTTGCTTAATCCACAATACTTGTGCACAACAACTTCCGGAAGCAATATATTCAGCTTCGGTTGTGGATTGAGCTACACTGTTTTGTTTCTTGGAGAACCACGAAATGAGTCTATTTCTTAAGAATTAACAAGTCCTAGATGTACTTTTCCTATCAACTTTGCAACCACCAAAATCCACATCGGAATAAGCATGAAGAGCAAAAGTAGAATCTTTAGGATACTATAGTCCTAAGGAAGAAGTGTCTTTAAGGTATCTAAGGATTTTTTTTTTACAGCTTGTAAGTGTGATTCTCTTGGAGATGATTGAAACCTAGCACACAAGCATACACTAAATATTATATCGGGTCTCCTAGTTGTGAGATATATCAATGAACCAATCATAGACCTATATAGTTTAATGTCTATACATTTTCCTCCTTCATACTTATCAAGCTTGACAGTTGTGCTCATTGGGGTGGATTGAGGTTTGGACTCATCCATCCCAAATCTTTTGAGCAATTCTTTAGTGTACTTAGCTTGATTTATAAAAATGTCATCTCTACATTGTTTAACTTGAAGTCCTAGGAAGAAGATTAGCTCTCCCATCATGCTTATTACAAATTCACCTTGCATTAATTTGGAGAAATCTTTACATAATGACTCATTTGTGGATCCAAAAATGATATCATCTACATAGATTTGAACCACTAATAAGTCACTACCCTTAAATTGGATAAATAAGGTTTTATATACTTTGCCTCTTGCAAAACCTTTTTCAATAAAAAATTTTGATAGTCTTTCATACGAAGCTCTAGGAGCTTGTTTTAACCCATAAAAAACTTTTGAAAGTTTGAAAACATGATTGGGAAACTTTGGATTTTTAAAATCTGGAGGTTGCTCAACATAAACCTTTTCATTTATGTAACCATTTAAGAAAGTACTTTTAACATCCATTTGGTATAGTTTAAAATCTTTCTAACATGCAAAGGCAAGTAGCATCCTAATGCTTCTAGTCTAGCTACCAGAGCATAGGTTTCATCATAGTCTACTCCTTCTTCTTGCCTATATCATTGTGTTACTAACCTAGCCTTGTTTCTAACTATTACACTATTCTCATCCATTTTGTTCTCGAATACCTATTTAGTTCCAATAATTGGATGATCCTTAGGTCTTTTTACTAGAGTTCAAACTTTACTTCTTTCAAATTGATTTAATTCCTCTTGCATAGCCATAATCCGATGTTCATCTTTTAAAGCTTCATGCACATTTTTTGGTTCAAATTGTGATACAAAAGCTACATGTTGGCATATATTTCTATATGATGATCTAGTTCTAACACCAAATATTTGGATCTCTAACAATGTCATTATTCTTCACAAAACTAAGTTCTCTAGGACATCTTGATTCTTTCTCAATTATTTCTTGATCTAATAACTCATTATTATTTATATCAAGATCTTTTAATTGTTCCCTAACATCTTTATCTTGAGATGGATCAATTATAGGTTCATCAAATATTTCCACTTCATCATCAAGACTGGTTCTAGTAGAGGAGTTTGACTCATAAAAAATCACATGAATTGACTCTTCTACAATAAGTGTTCTTTTCTGAAAACTCTATATGCTTAGAATTTAAAGAATAACCAAGAAAAATACCTTCATCACTTTTTGCATCAAATTTTCCTAAATTATCTTTTCCATTGTTCAAAACAAAGCATTTGCAACCAAATAGATGAAAATAGCTAATATTAGGCCTTTTTCCTTTATAAAGCTCATAAAGGGTTTTTTTTTAAAATGGGCCTAACCATAGCTCTATTTATAACATAACATGCAATGTTAATAGCTTCAGCCCAAAAATATTTTGGCAAATTATTTTCACAAAGCATGGTTATAGCCATTTCTTCTAAGCTTTTATTCCTCATTTCAACCACCCCATTTTGTTGAGGAGTTCTAGGAGCTTAAAAATTATGGCTAATTCCATTTTCATTACAATAAATGTCAAAACCAAGATTTTCAAATTCTTTTCCAGGATCACTCTTAATGTTAGTAATAGAATAACCTTTTTCATTTTGAACAAGTTTTGAAAAAATGATGAATTTGTCTAAGGCTTTATTTTTCACGTCTAAAAAAAAAACACCCAAGTGAATCTAGTATAATCATCAACTATGACAAAACCATAGTGTTTCCCTCCTAAAGTAGTTGTTCTAGTTGGTCCAAAAAGATCTAAATAAAGGAGTTGAAGTGTAACATCCCGAATCCACAGTATAATATAATATTTACTTATAAATCACACTTACTTACTGGTTGGGCCGTCTGTGATGCTTAACAACTCGTAACCCTTTAAGTATTTCATAGTACTTCCATTTATAGTACTATAGCAGAATTATAAATATTACACTTAATTTATTTGAGATTATTTACATTCCCTCTTACTCAAAGTAGTACTGTACAATTTTACTGAATATATAAAAGAATATAATGTACCTTCAATATCGTATATCTGCTGACTCCAGCAGTTGATAACTCTGGAAGGTAATTCTCTTAATACAAGATCAACAACCTGTGGAGTGAAAAATCAGGGGTGAGCGACGACATGTTCAGTAAGGAAGGTGTATGCTGCTTTATAAAAATAAAAACTATATCCCACAAAACGGTTATTTTCCCTAACAACATACCCAGTAGGAAAACAACAGATATAGTAAACAGTCTTTAATATTCAAATCACTGGCTAAATAGTTTACAATATAATATAGTAAACAGTAAACAGGATTCAATAAATCCTTTCAGTAAATAGAAATCAATAAGTTGAGACTAAGCATCACCCTACAATTAAATCATGCTATCATCATTCCCAAAGGAACGTAGTAATAATCCTCACAGGGATACAGTAGATCTATGGCCACAATCTATAGGTGGTCATCGAGTACACTTGTCAGGTGACCTCAAGACCTCTGATGACTTGACGGGTCAATCAACCTCGTGAATAGTAATGCATGAAACTCGGGGCCTAAAGTCTCAAAAATCACTTTATATCTCATAAAGAACCCTTAAGGAATATTTCACATATTTCATCATTTCTTTAAAATGATCGTTTTCCAAAAAGGTATTATATTTTCTGTTTACAAAACATAGTAAAAACATCCCGTAATCTCATCATTTTACGTGTGAGAAAAACACGAGTTAAACTGGCTCGCCCTTTATCAGCTAGCCCATTACAGCTCGCCTATCGCAATGGATTGAGCTCGCATGTTTTCATTTGCCCACTGTGGTGAACTAACATCGCCCACTGTGGCTCTCACACTGAGCTAAACTGGGGGTCGCCCACGATCTTTCTCTAAAAAGAACAAGGGATCACCCACTGTTAGCTCGCCCAGATTTTTATTAAAACAGGGTCGCCTATCTTTGGCTCACTCAAAATATCACAAAGGGGTCGCCTATCTTTGGCTCGCCCGGATTTTATTTAAACAGGGGTCGCCTATCTTTGGCTCGCCCAGAAACAAAATAGGGGTCGGCTTTATAGCTCGCCCAAATCATGGTCTATGAAAACAGTTTATCAAACTAATGCATGTTTCAAATCAAATCATTTTCTCAGTATTTCCATAAAATTTAACGCCACAGAACATGCATTCACTTCACACACATCTCCCTTACCTGGTCTTACGAAGCCTAGCTTCCCGATCGCCTTTATCAATTCTCAATTGCCGGCTGCAAAATAAATTATCAAGACTATCAATATATTCTGTTCGAATCTTTCCAACACTTTGGCGAGACTTGAGGCTAATCCTCTAGCTTGTCCAATATAACTCACCATTCATATTTTGGCTTATGCGTGGGAGATCGCCCACAATTCAACTCGCCATGCCTATGAGTTTGCCATACACGGCTTTTTATTCAGAGATGGGCTCGCCTATGAATTAAACTAGCATGTGGTGACCTCGCCCACTATACCACGCTCCATATTATTTAGCTCGCCCATAATAGCTGAGCTCGCCTATTTCTCATCACTTTTACACCGTTTCCAGCACTTTCCTTGTTTATTCTCGATTATTTTCTAGACCACATATTGTTCTAGTTTCTTATGTCCTAACAAGATTTAACTAAAAACAAGGCTATATCTGTGTTTCTTATGGTATGAAACATAGAAATATACCAATAAACATCAAGAGAACCAACGAAATATGGAGCTCACCTTAACTGAGTTGCACTTCTAGAACAGAGTGTTTTCTGTCTCACGTTAGCTTTACTTTGCTTATTCCTTAGCTGTGATAACCGTAAATTTTTCCATTTATTGGAAATTAGAAATATTGAAAATCAATATCGGAGAAATTAAATAAGGGGAAATAAATAAAAATTGCGAGAAACGGGATATTGGTGAAAATCTCGAGAAATGAGGAAGTGATGAATAAGGAAATTCGTGTGAAGGAAATTAAATGAAAATAAAAATAAAATCGGAGTTATGGAAAATAAGGAAAAGAGGAATTTAAATTGGATTAATGGAAATCCAAAATTTATAAAATAAAAATGCGTATATTATATACTTATATAATTAAATTATATAAATATATTTACACATATTTTTATATAAATACATATGTATGTATATGAATATTAGTATATATTATAAAATGAAATATATACTATTTTGTCTTAAATAAATACATGTGTATATTATAAAATGTATTTATATAATTATAAATATATATGTACAGATATACATATATATATGAAATATATATATATTATTATTTTAAATAAAAGTATATGAATATATAAGAAAAGTAAATATTATTTTATATTAAAGTTTATAAGTATATATATAGTATTATAACATTTATATGATTCTCTATATATAAATGTTATTTATTTTAAAATATATAAATATACATATATATATATATATACATATATACTAGACATGTATTTTGTAATGTACAATATATATTTATATATAATATATATTGTATAATATTATATATGAAATAATATATAAATAATATATAGTATATATTATATGTATAAAATATAAAATGTAGTGTATAATATATAGTGTCTTTTATACTAAAAATGGAAAGGAAAATAAAACTAAAAAGGAAACAAAAAAAAAAGAAAAGAAACAGAATGGAAATCGGGAAAGACCCCGATTCCCTTTGCCAGTCGAAACCGACGGCAGCAACAGCTGCCACCGTCGGCTGAGAGAGGAGAAGGAAGAGGAGGAGAGGTCGTCGGCGAGAAGAGAGAAAGAAGAAGCCGACGTCTGCGACGGGAAAAAAAAACGAAAGAGAAAGGAGCGACGCGAGGTGAAAAAGAGAGGAAAGAAAGAGGAGGGAATTGGCGGTGCAGGCCGTTCCAGGCACCGCCACCTCAACCCGAACCTCGGCGGAGGTGAGGGGAAGATGAAGGAGGAAGATGGCCGCCGCCGATGGTCCAAAAAGGAGGAGAAAAATTGGGACAGAAACGGAAAATCGGAAGAGAAGAGAAGAGAGGAGATCGACGGTGCCGGTCGATCTGGGCATCGCCACCGCCACCAACGCCACTGGCAAGGACCAACGAAGGAGAAGTAGGCCACCGGCAATGAAGGAAACGGCGGAGGAAGGAAGAAACGGAGGAGAAAGAGGTCGAAACCCACGGACCCAGATCTGGCGCCGTCGCCGGTGATGGGGTGAAACGGAGGCCAGATCTGGCATCCCCGCTACGTCGGCCAGCTGTGGGAGGCGCGAATTGGCGGAAAGGAGGATCGCCGGCGGTCGAACCGGTCGAACCGGCCGGAGGAGGCACTGAACCGGTCCGGCCAGAAATGGAAAAAAAGAAAAGAAAAAGGAAAAAAGAAAAAAGAAAAAGGAAAAAGAAAAAGAAAAAGAAAAAGAAAAGAAAGAAAGAAAAGAAAAAGAGGAAAAAGGAAGAAAAAGGATGAAAAAGAGGAAAAAGGAGAATTTTGGGAATTTAGAAAATTCCCGAAAATTCGACAACTCGGGATTTTTCAAAGTTCGGTAAGAAATCTTCCTGAGATTTAATTTTCAGAAAAAAAAATTAAATAAATTATGAAAAATTCTAAAAAAATTAGGATTTTAATTCCAGAAATTATTTTCAGCAATCGGGATAAGGAATCGGGAGAAATGGAGTGCGGGCACGATCGATAAGCGGAAGTCGCCGACCCGAAAAAAGGTAAGGGATGCATGTGCAGCACTGTAAGGATACTCAGTCTGCATAATTTAATTGAAATATTTTATGCAATTATTTTATGAAAATTATTATGATGCATGATTTGCTGAAAATAATTTGGGAAGAAGTACTGGTTGAAAGATTTAAAACTGTATTTTCCGTGCAGGAGGTTAGTGAATCGGTAGCCGTTATGCTGCCGAAAATTTTAGAAAAACATTATAAAATCATATTAAATGATTTTATTTCCGAATTTCGATAGTAAATCACGAAACATGAGGAAATTACTAAAATTTCATAAAACATGAATATAATGAGATGAAATTCTAAAATGTTCATGTATTCGAGAATGGTGATAATGAAACCACCGAACATTCTCAAAATAGATAAATTACACGAATTACGAGACGAAAGTTGAAGTGAAATATAGTGAGTATTCTTATGAATATTCTTATAAATATTCACTAAAGGATTTTAACCCTTATGGTTTTAAATCATGGAATTATATATTTATATAAATTCCATAAAGATGTATTTTATGATGAGAATTACGGTTTTGAGACTGGTTGGTATTCTTATCATGCTGATGCATGATATGTGATATGTTTAGTCCCGGTGGACATCTAATCAGTGATCCACCGAGGACAATATAGGTTATGGTCATAGATTTGACCGGTGTACTTCCTTACCCTCCGAGGTATACAGTATGATAAGATTGATGTCTATCTTAGACTCCATAAATGATAGGTAATATGTTTTCAAAAGGAAGAAATGATAATTCTAATATTCTTTCTATGGTCTCAAATGAAATATTAGATCATAAGTACTACATGAGATCTGATAAGACAGTGGAAAAAAATACATATGTCATAAAGGCCAATCCGAGCAAAGACTCGATGATTGAACCGTGGGAGCCACCTCTAGAGTCCTTCGGGAACTAAGTGCTACACGTGTTCTGATGTTTCAGTACAGGCCATACCGAGCAGAGACTCGATGATTGAACCGTGGGAGCCACCTCTAGAGTCCTTCGGGAACTAAGTGCTACATGTGTTCTGATGTTTCAGTACAGGCCATACCGAGCAAAGACTCGATGATTGAACCGTGGGAGCCACCTCTAGAGTCCTTCGGGAACTAAGTGCTACACGTGTTCCGATGTTTTAGTAAAGGACAAACCGAGTAGAGACTCGACGACTGTACCGTAGGAGCCACCTCTAGAGTCCTTCGAGAACTAAGTGCTACACGAGTTCTGATGAGTTAGTAAGAAATTCTGTAGGATATTGTGATGATAAGTAAGTGATTGTGATTCGTGAATTCGACAAATGTCAAAGGATGAAATAGATCTGGTGCATATGACATATGATGTGTGTGATATATCGGATGAGTAAGGCACTGGGGTGGTAAATCCCTGGTTAACAGAGATCTAGGCACTCCCGGTCCTTACAATGAGTTCGTTCTTTCACACTTAATCATACTGATAAAAAGAATGGTGCCTTAGGAATTTAAGAATAGAATGAAAGCATAAACAAGTTTGAGACGTCTGTATGTATATGGAATAAGTTTTAAAAAAATGATAATGATTTAACTAATATTCTTTTTAAAGAATATATGAATATTAGTTATTGTAATTAAACCCTTGTATTTCATAAAAGCATCATTTTGAAAAGAATACGAAAAGATTTTTGGGGTGAAAAGGAAAAGGATTTATTAAGTCAAAATGAAATGAAAATCTCTCTCTACAGCTGTTTCTAGGTTCCGGAACAAGTATGGTATTCTAAAATACCTACCTTACTCTAATCGGATCCCTAGCCGACTGTAGTATCCTTCCTACATGCGAGCCTAGAGCCCATAGGAAAAATGAAAAAGATTTTCAGCATATAAGAAGCTGAGTATCAAGTGAGGCATATAATTCTCTTACTGAGCCGTGGTTTTGCTCACCCCTTAATTTTCAACATTTCAGGTTTTGAAGAATGTGAGTTCAGTGGATTGTGGATCCTGGCTGTACACGAAGGACAATGTGTCAGACCGACTGTTTATTTGAGGTATGATCATTTATTCTCTGTATTTAGACATGTCAACAGTACTACTTATCTGATAAATTACGATAGGGGATGTGTATAATATAAACAATACATTGTAAAATTGTTTAACAGTCAGTACAAGTGAAGTATCACAGACAGCCCAACCAGTTAAGATGTGTATAAGAAGATGAAAAATGTGGTCACGGGTCGTGACATTAGCTCTTCAAACGATGGAGAAAAGGTTTAGCTAACTAAAGGATGAAATTTCATGCTCACGTATGAAAGGAACGGAAGAAACGAGATTTGAGCTTGCAGTAAAACATAATGGACGAGAAGCAGTAGAGTGGTTTTCGAAGAAGATGAAGTTTGCTAATGTCGGTTTTCTCATGAAGTCTTCTTATATAGTCCTGTTAATCCAATCAGAACCTACCACCTGTTTCTTATCCCGTTTTTTTTTCATCATTTCACGTCTTTCATGCATTAAAAACTTGAAAAAAACTGCAGCAAAAAGAGCAGCTGTGCAGATTAATTTTTGCTACTCGGTTTGACTTACTTCTGCTCTCTTTTGCGTATTCCGTTCAGCAAAATTCCACATGTACCATAAAATTTTTCTTATTATTTATATACACCATATTATAAATTTTTGTTCCAATAATTCCATAGTTCAAAGTGGAAATTCACATTCAATATTTATTTAATCTCACTAAATTATTTATTTCCACTATCAATCATTTACAATTATGGTGTATAGTGAAATAAAATCAGGTCTTACATGAAGTGACTTAGAGGTTGTAACACACTTCTTAGATTTAAATGATACTCTCTTGTGTTTTTCTCTTACACAAGCCTCACACACCTTATCGTTTTCAAATTAGGCAATCCTACGACTAAGTCTCTTTTAGCTAATTTAGATAAAACATGCATGCTAGCATGACCTAGTCTCCTATGCCATAACCAAGGTTAATATTCTTTTGTGGCCATAAAACATACTTTTTTGTTATTTAGCTCATATAAGTGTATAATGTAAATATTTCCTTGTCTATGTCCTATGAAGAGAATTTGATTAGTTTTAGCATTAACAACATGACAATGCAAGCATCAAAACCTTTATCACACAATTGACTAATACTAAGCAAGTTATGTTTTAATCCTCTAACATACAAGACATTTTCAATAGTTGTCTCCAAATGTGACTTCTCCACTACTTTTAGGCTTTAAGATTTTGAATTGGCTCCTATCACCGGTTATATGTCTTAAGAATCTACTATCAAGGTACCAATGCTCCTTAGATTTAGCCTTGTAGCAATGCTCTTCCTCCTACACACAAATACATCAAACTTTTATTTTAGGTATTCAAATTTTCTTGGGTCCTTGAGAGTTAGTACTTATAATTTTTTATCCTTTAGGGGTCCATTTCATTCTTAATAACTCATCATTTGAATTCAAAACATGTTTAAGCACCCAAATCTTCATAGCAATTTTTCCTCTAATGGTGGTCTTCCTAGGTGTGCATGCTTGTGAGGAGTGTCCTAATTTATTACACAAAGTACACAACCCAAAATTTTCATCTCTAGCAAGAAAATTTTGAAGTAAGTTTCTTTATTTAAGCATTGTAACCTACTCCTTCTTTATCAAAGAATGCTCTTTAGGTCTCTAACATGTGATCAAGTTTTTGTTGACTCATATAAAATCTAGAAAATGGATTTTGCAAATTAATGTTCTTTTTATTTAACTCTTCTATTTCTATATTTGCATTTTCTAATTTCTTTTCACATTCCAACTTGGCATTCATGAGCATCTTATTTTCTTTTTTCAATTTTGAAATCATTTTCTTATATTTTATATTCATGCATTCAAATTCATTTGCTAAATCATCAAATGCATCTTGCAACTCATCAAATGCATATTCATTAGTATCAAATGAGTTGATTTTACCTTTTCATCTTCAAAGGGCATGAAGCAAAGGTTGGCTACTTCCTTTTCAACATTTTCTTCATCGGAGCAGTCACTATCACTCAATATAGCCATTATTGCCTTCTTCTTTGGTTTCTTCTCACATTGTTTTCTATAAAGAGGACAATCAAATTTAATATGACCAAGTTTTTTACATTCATAACAAATAATTAGATCCTTTTCTTTCCTACTTGTTTCTCCTTTGCTAGAGTCTCTCCTAGGAGGTTTCCTAGAGTTTCCACTAGTGCTAATCCTCATGAATTTGTTGAATCTCTTTGCAAACATAGCCATATCAAAAACCTCATCATCACCGCTATCATGATGATCATCTTTGGATTCCTCATTTGTGGTGGATTTCAAGGCTACTCCAACTTTCGTTGGAGGTTCTTGATTTTTTTTTAGTTTCATCTCATAGGTGATTAGAGATCCCATGAGTTCATCTAAGGAAAGAGTGTGGAGATCTTTTAATTTCTCAATAGCTGTAACTTTAGCTTCCCATGATTTAGGTAAGCTATTAAGAATCTTCTTCACCATTTCAACATTAGAGTATGTCTTTCCTAAGGACTTGAGACCATTTATAATATCAGTAAATTTAGTAAACATGTCACTAATGGTTTCATCACTCTTCATTTAATCTTGAGTGAGCATGCCTACTTTAGTCTCCTTGACTTGTATAGTTCCCTCATGAGTAATTGCTAACTTATCTCAAATTTGTTTTGCATTTTCACATTGTGAGACTTTATTATACTCATTAGGTCCTAGTGCACAAAAGAGTGTGTGGATTGCCTTAGCATTTAATTGTGTCATTCTAAAATCAATTGTGTCCCATTCATCCTCTTTCTTTGGCACTTCCTCCCCATCAACTTTCTTAATTGGAACTAGAAGACCTTTGACAATAATTCTCCACACTTTATAGTCATTGGCTTGAATGAATAACATCATCCTAGTCTTTTAATATGCATAATTTTCAACATTGAAGAGTAATGGCCTAACTATAGACTGTCCCTCTCTTATTAAGGGTGTAGGTACACTATTTTGAACTATCTAGATCGTTTATACTTGATGAAAATTACTCTAAATCAATCTCGAGCCCAAGCTCTGATACCAATTATTGGCTCTACCAAAAAATGGTGAATCGATTTAACTACTAAATTCGAGTTTTTAAGGACTTAGCTACCAAATAAAACAATTTATACAATAATATAACAAATGCAGTAAATAAAGATAAGGGAGAAGAAGCAAACACAATATTTATAGAGGTTCGACCAATCTCTTGCCTACATCCTCTCTCATTGATCCTCTTGTCAAGTGATTGATTCCACTCTTCTCTGTGAATTAGTACAAACCACTTCAAGGTGTGGAGAGACCTCTTACATTTCCTTTTGTAGGCTTTGGAATAACATCTTAATATATCCCTTTGCAAAACTACCCACACTCTTACAAGATAACCTCACAAGACTTACACACCTCTTTGAATCACAGAGATTAATATGAGTGGGTTGTGTAAAAGGTAGAATTACACAAATCAAGTACACAAAATGTTTTTTGAGCTTTGAATTCTTTCTTGAGGCTTAGAGAAGATACTGAGTGTTTTTCTGCCTTTAATCTTCATAAATGCCTATATTTATACTCTACTAAGAGCTGAGAACGGTTGTTGGAGCATTTAATTCAATTCTTCCTGTTGAAACCCTCAAAAACTAGCCATTGGGCACTGTTCTCGTGATAAGGGATCGATCTTTAGCCACAGGGGATCGAATCTAAAGTTCCAGAATCACTTTAAACACATTTTGACAAATGGGGATCGATCCCTTCCCTGAGGGGATCAATCCTTGTCACAGCCCGTGACCCTATTTTTCACCTTATTCTATACATCTTATTTGGTTGGGTTGTCTGCGATACTTTACTTTTCTTTTACATATAAACAATTTCATATTAAATTATAATATGAATTATATCCCCTATCTTAATTCATAAGGAAGTAGTACTGTAGATAAGTCTAAATACAGAAAATAAATGATCGTACCTTATGTAATAAATCAAGCTGTCGCATTGTCCTCAAATGCACAGCCGAAGTACTTTAGATGTCAGGCTTTTAGTCCTCGTAAACCTGAAATGTTAATATTAAGGGGTAAGCAAAACCACGGTTCAGTAAGGGAATTATATGCCTCACTAGATACTCAGCTATCTATATGCTAAAAAAAAACTTTTTCATTTTTCCTATGAGCTCTAGGCTCACATGTGGGAAGGATACTACAGTCGGCTAGGGATCCGGATGGAGTAAGGTAGGTATTTTGAAATACCTATCTTGTCCTGGAACCTAGAAGAAACTGTAGAGAATAATTTCCTTTTCGTTTGGAATTTTAATCCTTTTTACCTTTTTATTCCATAATATTCTCATATTCTTTTCAAAATAATGTTTTTATAAAATAAAGCATTTAAATAAAGTAACTAATATTCATATTTTCTTTGAAAAGAATATTAGTTAAATTCTCATCATTCTCATTTAAAACTCATTTCATATTTTACTGTACAACCATAATTAGTACAGTACTTTAAATAGCAAAATCAGCTATTAAATCATTTTCGTATAACATATACATCATTTAAATCTAATATTAAATTTAAATTTCCAAAATAAGAATAGTAGATTTATTTTTCCTCCTCTTCCCTTTTTGGAAAACATATCACATATTCATGTCACATATAGTCTAATATTCAATTTGAAATCATAGTAAGAATATTAGACTTATAAACTCTTCTTCCTTTTGAAAACATATTACGTATTCATATTACATGTCATATGAAAATCATCTCATAGTATTAAAATCAGTACTGAAATAAGCATTATGTAAAATGCTGTAAATCACTTTCATTTCACGTATCACATATCATGTAAAACATTTTCATATATGGAGACTTAGGCACACACGCCCAGCCCGTCCACTGGGTCGTTACTCATATCATGCTATAGACCCCGCAAGGTATAAATAATCATGTCAGATTTATGGCTATAGTCTATAATTGTCCTCGACGAATCACTGATCAGGTGTCGGTCGGGACTACATATCACATATCACATATTACATGTCACGTATCACATATCAGCATGATAGGATGCTAACTAGTCTCAAAACCCATATTTTTCATCATCAAAAAACCTTTATGGAATTTATAAAAATATATAATTTCATCATTTAAAACCATAAAGGTTATAAAACCATTTAGTGAATATTTAAGAAATATATATAAAAATATTCACTTTATTTCCTTTCATTTTTCATCTCGTATTACGTGAAATTTACATATCAAGAGAATTTTCGGTGATTTCATTATCACCATTCTCGAAGAGATTTTTCAGTGATTTCATTATCACCATTCTCGAAAACATGAATATTTTAAAATTACTCTCATTTTATTCATGTTTTATGAAAAATACTCATTTTCTCGATTTTCGTGGTTGAAAATCATTTCTCGTGAAATAAAATAATTTATTATGATTTTATGAAATTTTCTAGAATTTTTCGATAATTTTTTATAATTTTTCGGCAGTATAACGGCTGCCGATTGGCTAGCCTCCTGCACGGAAAATACAGTTTAAAATCCAACCAGTGCATCACCACAAATTTTCAACCAATCATTCATCGCAATATTTTCATAAAATATTTTCATAAAATATTTCATAATTAAAATCATGTAGACTGAATATCCTTACAGTGCTGCACATGCATCCCTTACCTGTGTGTCGAGATCACGTTATTTTGTGCACCACGTGAATATCGAGCTTTCGACTGCAATTTAATTCACCAAAATCATTAGCTTAATAATCCTTCAATTTAAGCTATGATTTATAAAAATTATAGATGTAGATAAAGCTTCATAATTAAAATGGCTACTATCAATGCCATTCTTCTTTTTTTTTTCCTTTATGGCCGAATGGCCTTTATCAAATTAAATTCCTTGTTGCTTTATTTCTTAATCAATGTACCACTTAATGGGCTGCCTTCTTTCTTGTAAATTTTTCATCATATAAGAAATAAAATGAAATATTTTATTCCTTTTATTTTCTCCATAATCGGCAGCCCTCATACATTATCATACTTGCATTTTAACTACATTTTATAGCCATATTTTCTTTATTTACGGCAGCAGCAGTACCTCATTACTTCTTATTTTCACACCTTATTAACCTCTTTTGTTGACCACCATACAAACCTTCATTCTATTCGGTTAACACTCATAATTGGTCTTCCTTTTTGCTGTTCGGTTTTTCAACCTTGTTGTGCCATTCGGTTTAGCCAATTTTCACATTAAGTTTCATGCTTTGAATGCTTCATGTTTTTATCTCTTAATTTATCAAAGTCAACGACAACATGTCCCATATATATATATTTATATATATATATATATATATATATATATATTTCTTTATACTCAATCTTGTTTTCTCATCATTCACGACACACACTCAGCAGAATTTTTTTATTCCATCCTTTATGTTACTAACCTACAGCCACATTTTCAGCTCTCTTTCTTCCTCACCATTCACGTCAACAATAGCTATTATTTTTTACCCTTTTTGTTTCATAAGTCATTTCTCATACATTCACTCTTTATTCTTTCTCATTTATCCACAACAGCCCTCCTCCTTTTCTAACTTTTTAATCCAGCTTTTTATCACCTTCAGTATCCACCATCAGATCATCCTCCCATTTCCTTCGGTTTCCAGCCCCTCTTTTCTGTTCTATTTTTATCCTATCAAAACACCACGTTATATTCTTTTTAAAATGTTCATGACTACCGTAACACCATAGGTTCCTACATGTATATAACCTTAATTATTTTCATGTTAGATTTTAAAATCCTGCTCTTGACGTCACACACATGAGCAGCAAAATTTTCAGCCATTAACGTCATCCATCTTTAAGCAACTCAGTCCTACTAACTTCCTACATGTTTTTATTCCACAATAGATACATATACATCATCAACCTAACCTACAGCACCATAAACAAATTACTCAAGAGCAGGAACGTGGGCGGGAATTATTTTACCTGCATAGACGCCACCATCCAGCTGCAGGGGAGCCTTCTTTTGGTGGTTTTTGGCTGAGGTTTTTAAAGAATAATGAAGCTATGGTGGTGAGGATGAAGTTTTGTGAAGAAGTCTTACTGATTTAGTTATGGGAGGATGGTGATTTCAGAGTTGAAGCATGAATCGGTGGAGGAGAAACAGAACTGTGAGCTGAAACCAGAGTTTGTTGAGGCGGTGCAACAAGCTGAAGGAAATAAATGAAGGCTGCTTGTTGGCTTATTTTAATTGGTGATAATATAAATTTATTTAATTAAAATCTGATTTCATTTAATTATAGTCCAAAATACCCACTAAAGTCACCTTAATTACTCTCTTTGCCACTGTACAGTACACTTTCTAGTTCAGCCCATTTTTAGTTTTAATCTTTCATTTATTTCATTTATTTCTTAAGCCCATTTAGTCCAAATTTGATCCACTTTGATCAATCCTTGAAAGAAGCTAACTTTACCCTTGTACAATATCGAAAATTTCAATTCTATTCCACCTTAATTTTGATATTTAGAAAATATCAAGATTTTATTTATTTATTTATTTAAAATATTTTTATTATTCTGTACATGTACAGTACAAAATAATGGGTCCTCATAATCCACTACCTTGACTTTTGCTTCTGGGACCATTCTGCCAATACAGGATCGATCCCTTATGTCTTTCTTGGACTTTTGTGAGTTGTTTCTGGATAGAAATGATGTGTTTTGTGATTTCAATTCAGTTCAAAACATTCTTTCAATTTTAGAAGAATATTTCTTGACTTTCTCAAGTGAAAACTTAGTCCAAAACCTTGTTAAGTAATTTTCTATCATTATGTTCGTCTTAAGCAAATTTACAATATGGAGTAAAACATTTAGCATCACTTAGTTTTTGTCATTTCAAAATACTTGTCAATTTAAAGCTAACAGATTATTTTCTCGAATCATACATTAAACAATCATACTATTATTTATCTATCAACATTCAACCTTAATTATATCATTATTATTCTTTAACTATAGCTATCACAATTACAATTCATGAATTTGTTAATGTCACGGTCTGTTATATACAGTAATTATCACATTTATCACATATCACACATATACAATAATTGGTTAGGCTGTCTGTGATGCCTTTAACATTCAATTATAGTTAATAGTAATAAGATTATAAAATAGAATTTCCTTTAATTCATAATTTAATATCATTTACAGAACAATGTTTCTTTAATATTTACATCCATTGAATAATATTTACAATAAAGTAGTACTGTATACATATGTCTGAATATATAAAAGAGAAGTGATTGTATATTCAGAATTCACTGTACTCTGTCTCGAGGTGATTAAACGCAACTATAATTATACGAAGAGTATCTCAAATAATCCTTGCAGTTAATCTGGGGAGTGAAAAAATATAAAGGGTGAGCTACACGTGCTCACTAAAGGAATTATGCAGAACTTAATATCACGAAATCTATATGCAATAAAATAATTTATTTTCCTATAGGTGCACTAAGGACCATAAAGGAAGGATACTATAGTCTGCTAGGGATCCAGATGGAGTAAGGAACGTATTTTGAAATACCTGTCTTGTCCCGGAACCTAGAAACGACTATTTTGAAATACCTGTCTTGTTCCAGAACCTAGAAGTGACTATAGGAAGTAGAAATTGAATTTGATATAAATCTCATTTAATAATTCTCCATATATAAATAATTCACATAAAAATGGTATAATAAACCATTAAATAAAACATTTAGGAGATAATTTAATTTCCATATTAAAATATCACTTCCACACTTAAATAAACCACAATAAATAGTGCAGTATACGGTTCAGTATGATAATTAGACCTAGCAATCTCAGACCCGACACGATTACATGACACGAACACGATACGAATAAATGACACGAGATGACAGAGATGACATGGGGTTAAAATTAAGTAAAATCAATATATGAATATGGTAAAAGCTAAAAATAACATTTTGAGTTTTCTGTGTCGACACGAATTTTGACACGAAATTTTGGTGTTTTACACAACACGAATACGATTTTACATGACATGAAAACGAATTATGAACACGAATTGCCAGGTCTAATGATAAACAATTCCATGATAGCAACATTTCAGTAATTAGTACGATAAACTGTTAGGTAAACGGTAACAATTAAATAAATAAATAATTACATAAACGGTTTATAAAACCATTTAAATAAAATACTCAAATTAGTATTTTACCAAATCACTTTATACTTGTTTCACACTCTTCAATAAAACCTAGTAAGCAATACAGTAAGCAGTATGGAAAATCGTTCGGTAACAGTAAACACTTCAGTAATAATAATAGTTCATTGATAACCGTAATAGTAAATAGTAACATGTGGATGGAGACCAGGCAACACCTTCAATATATCATGCTATAATCCCTGTAGGGAACAGTATCGGTATTGCATGAGACATATGGCCATAGTTTATAAATGCCCTTGCTCGTACACTGATCAAGTGTCAATCGGGACGCTGAATATAGGATCAGTATCAACAGCTTCACACAGTATCTCACATATCACATATCACATATCAGCATGATACGAGGCCTATCAGTCTCAAAAACAGTTTATAAATAATCATATCACCTTTATGGAATTTAGTATAAATAGACATTATCGTAAAAATGTATAAAGGTATAAAATCACACAGTATACAGTATGATGAAAACAATGTTATAAAATATTTGCTCTGTAGTAATAAATTTCATACATAATTCCATTTCACCGTAAAACACATATACTCACATTTCAATACTTTCATATCAATGAAATTCAATTTCAGGATTACTGAAATATTATTTTTGGTAATTTTACACTTTATGGAAAATATTAAATATTTATTTTCCAAGGCTAATATCAATTTTCATAAACACACTATTTCACTGTAGAACACATTTAGGACTCATCAGTAATTTGATTTCAGAAAAATTCTTTTTCATGTCTAATTGAATATTGCTTTTCGATAAATTCACATTTTGTGAAAAATGTTAAATATTACTTATTGAGGCTAGCAATTCACTCAATAATGCACTAAAATATTTCATGCTATTTGTAGAAAATTTTTTAAGAAATTTCGACAACATAACAGCTGTCATTTCCCTAACCTTCCTACACTTTAACATTATTCAAATACCCCAACCAAAACCACAATTTTCATAGTTTTCAAGGCAATTCACTTCCAAAATATTCTCATAAAATTACTTGCATCAAAATCATGCATTTGAAATATCCCTACTGTCTACACACACATCCCTTGCCTGTTTCGTGATATTGCACTTCTCGATAACACAACTCGTCATCTGACACTTCCGTGCTGCAACAATTTCACCAAAAATATTAGCTCACTTAATACTTATTTTTAAGCTATTTTTCATGCTTAATTGCAGCCACATTGTATACTGCAAATATTTATGCAATATATTTTCTACCGGTAGTGAAACTTAACTTTTTCGTTTTAAGTCAATTTAAATTCGATTGCACCGTTGGACTCCTCATAATTTCTATATTATTTTAGCATATTAAACTCATCAAATGCAACACCTAAGCTTGCCCAAACAGCCATGGCTGAATGGTACATTAATGCCATTTTATGGTTCTTCAACAACTTAAGCTCTCATACTTGTCTATCCATGCTCACTGAGCAATTTGGCACCATTTTCATGCAAGTTTGAACATGGTTTCATTGTGTCCTTCATCTAATTGAAACCCTCAAGCATTCAAATAGTATGATTCAATGAGATTTAATCAAAACAAACACTAGATTATGCTTAGGCAACTTAGAAACACCAAAATCCATCATTAGAATTCAAAGAACACCAAGGTATGTAAAAATGGGTACCTTGACCGAAACTTCCAGCCCACTTTTCTCTTGAATTTGTCACTTTTTCATGAAGCTATTGGTATAGGTTGATAGAGCATGAAAAGATGAACTAGTATGTAGAAATAAATTTTGTGAGAAAATGTAGTTTTAATATAGTTTAGGAAGGTTTTTCTTTTCTTTCTTTATTTTTCCTTTCATGGTAGCGTGAAGCAAGGGGAAGAAGATGATGAATAATAGCCAGCAGATTATGGGGGAGTTTTATAGAGATTTCTAGAAAGGGGAGAAATTATGAAAATGCCCTTATTATGAAATTTTCAGACAATTTTGCCCTTAAGCTTTAGTAATCGTAATAACTATGTAATCGCACTCCAAAATTTCAGATTTCATCACCAAATACTCTTATTAGATGTATTTTGATGATTCATGGTGGTTTCGTTGATGCTCTATACACCGAATGTGTGAAATTATGAAATTACCCCTTGTGGACCGTCAGCACAATTTTTCGATTTAACCACTGATTCGATAAATCAATTGACACTATCTTAAACTTCTTTTCATGTAGAATATCATAGTATTTTTACTTCATCCCAATTCATTTTAGTTTGGGCAAAATTTACGAAAATACTCTCGGGACATAACCGTCATTTTCTAGTTTGTTTTCACACTTCCCAAAAATAATAAAAATAATATATTTTGGGTCTCAAAATTTCCATAGTATAATTATTACACCTTCTGTACATCGTTTCTTTTGTCATACATACGTCTGGGCACAAAAATTTAAGTTGGACCCATATCACTGTTTACTTATAATTTACAAAATATACCAAAAATTAATGAATAAATAAATAAATATACATGTGCAATACAATATAAACGGTTCTCACAGTTAAATTCCAAAACATAGGTTTCTATATATGTATTTTTAAACTTTAGGCTCGACTCATTTGGTTTTATTTTTTTCTAATAACAACCAAATCAATTTTGTATGCAAAGATGATATTATCTTACTTCTTCTATATATGTCTCTTAGCTCGCTCCTCGTGATTTTAGCAAAAATCCTTTAGTTGCAACTCACTTATGGCTATCATTTCTTTTCCAAAATTTGCTCCTATGAATTCCTTAGTTGAAATCAGTATTCAAACAAGATCATTCAATATTAATTTTACCCCATTACACTTCAAGGAATATCATTTAACCTTAAACTACTCAATCGAGGTAGTTTTTCACTACTTTTCGGTTAAAACCAAAATGGTCATTTCACGATCTTTTTGGTTTTCTTTCAATTTCAACTATACCAATACTTTAAATATTATTTTCTAACTCATTCAAAACTATCGAATTACAATTTCAATCTCAATTTAACAATGTCTTTCACCTAGCTCAGTGCACTTTTGACATCCGAACCATTTTCTTTCGATTTTAACTATTCCCTTATTATTCTTTATATTTAATATTACTCTTCATTACACTTAATCAAATTAAAGTTTCCCTTTAAAACCCTTGCTGGCCCAATGCCTATTCTAAACTTCCCCTAGGATTTATTTAAAATAAATACCATAGCTAAGCTCAACATTATCCATTCACTAACATATCTCCTCTTCATAGCCACCATGAAACCCATTTGGTTGAATTCTCTAAACTACTTTAGGAACATTTCTACATCATTCTAACACTAGAAATAAGCTTAGAAAAATCAGAAATTAAACACATATTCATTTTAAAACAACCTAAATTTTCCAGCATAATCTCACTTTTGTGCAGTCAACTTCCAGCTCAGTTTTCACCCACCAAGTGAGATCCGTTTTGGCTGATTTTGGGATATGTGGTAGAGAAGAGGTAGGGCTTCAATTGATCCTTCTTGACCAAGCTGTATCGAGGCCATTTTCATGGTCGTTTCTGCCTTGCACAGTGGTTCTCTGACTAACGCCTACAGCTGAGAAAAATTAGCAGTGTCGGGTGGTTTTGGGAGAGAAGGCCGGCTGTGTTGGGTTTATTAAGCAATTGAACAAGTTAATAATTATTTTATTGGTATAATATTCAGGTTTGAGTGACAAAAGACCATAATACCCATAATATCTCCTTAATTTACTAAGCTAAGCTTGTTTTACTA
This sequence comes from Heritiera fomes, assembly GCA_032173925.1. Taxonomy (NCBI): domain Eukaryota; kingdom Viridiplantae; phylum Streptophyta; class Magnoliopsida; order Malvales; family Malvaceae; genus Heritiera; species Heritiera fomes. Next base: position 19,481,732 of record JAPDPM010000009.1, read on the forward strand.
CACTTTATCATCTTCAAAATTCATTTTTCATTATTTTTTCAAACAAACCTTGAGTAACTTTTCCATACTCATCATTATTCATAAATAACTTGTAACAATTTATAATTATTTAATTTAATAATTATCCCTATAATTTAATTTGGAAGCCAATTTAATCACCAAAATATTAATCTCATTTTTCTAATTGCTTTACTGCACTTATAACCAACTTTAAAAATTCACCAAGACCAATCTAAAATGTATAAAAATATGAGCCATACATGGTCAGAAAGGTCTTTGAGTTTACTATCCAACGCAATTTGAATCACCTCAATTGGAGTTTCCTATCAAAAATTATGTCTGACACTTTACTGATTGCTCAGTTTTAAATTCCCTACATATGACGTGAATGTAGGAATTTATTGTTGTTAATCTATAATGAATTAAAATAGGAGCCTTATATGGCTAAAAAGATACTTAAGTTAGCGTTCTAATGGATTTTGAATCACCTTAATCGGAGTTTCCTTCCAACTGCTATGGATAAATCTTTACAGATAGGTCGGCTGGTAGAATCTACAGCTCATAGGGTAAATTTACAAAATTTCTGGTATTGATCCATAAAGAACAAAAATAAGAGACCTATATGTTTGGAAAGATAATTAAATTAGCTTTCCAAAGAATTTTACGGTTTATCATTTGGATACTCCGATCAAAAATTATAATCGAAACACTATCTATTGGTCATTTAAGCCTCAAGATATTTTTATCCTCACAATTTCCAATCCTAAATTAAATTTACCAATTACTTTCAATAAATTAATTTATTCATTTTTATTGACTTTTCATCTTGAAAAGTAAATTTGCCAGTATCCTTTAGAAAAATGTGTCAAAAGCAAAACTCGAAACAAATGTAAACCGAGATCCTATAAACTCAATTCAAATACATATTTTCACTTGTTGAAAACATAACCATACCATAGTTTAAATACAAAATCTTGGAAATGTCGTATGTCATTTCACATAATATGGTAAAGTAACCGGGAAAGGGTAATGTAACAGGGAAACTTTTACAAGAAAACATTCAGTGTGGCCAATAGTGGTTCCCTCATATAACGATACCATAAAGGCATCTTACGATGTCATGAAGACATCTCATGACACCATAAAGGCATCTCATGATATCACAGAGGCATCTCATGATGTCTTGAAGGCATCTCACGATGTCATGAAGACATCCCACGATACCATAAAGGCATCTCACGATGTCACGAAGGCATCTCACGATGTCATGAAGACATTTCACGATGCCACAAAGGCATCTCACGATGTCACGAAGACATTTCACAATGCCACGAAGGCATCTCACAATGTCACGATGACATCTCACGATACCACAAAGGCGTCTCACGTATCAAAATCCGTATAAAGACGACTTTTCAAACTAGTTGTATGATCAAAGTAGGTGTATCGTTAAAAACACGTGCACTTTGAAAACATCGAAGTATTTAAACATGCTTTGGGATATTGAGCACTTGATCCCTGCACGTGCAATCACTTTATTAAAGTTATCAGAGTAAACACATTTCAACTCATATAAATCAGGCTCAATAGTTTAGTAAAATAACATTTTTGTAAAACATGCGAATCTCGATGCAAAGTTTACTTTATGAATTTCATAATGATAATGGCATATACTACCAACATAAGCTAACACCTATGAAGTACACCTAGGTAACCTCCAGCCGAAAATATGGCATTATAATGACGTAACAATAATTACCCCCAATATCCTTTTCGCATAGACATACTCAACCTACATTATCATCAAAAGTTCTTAATACACATTATGCAACATGTATATAAATCCAATCTCATTCAATCATAGCCTAAGTTCCATTTCTAGCTTATGAAAGAGTAAATATCAACAAACATCCACAATACATTCTTTTCTTATAAACTAGGGATGTATATATATATTTAAATTTAAATGCATATATATTCCGCTCGAAATATTTATATTTGAATTCAACTAGATATATATTATATATATTTATACATATAGATAGACTAAGGTGTGAAACCCAAAATTTTCATATTATTATTAAATTGAAGACTAGAAAGAAGATCAATGTATGAATTTGGTATTTATGTAGGGCTAATATAAAAATATACTAGACACATAGTAAAACACTTGAGAAATGGCTAAATCACAAAGAATGGGCTGGAAAATAATTTTATGGATTTATTGGTGCAGGTCAGCCAGCAGCTAGATTTTCTGCTCACTGCTAGGCTTTGGTTTTGGGTCAAATTGAATGAGATACAAGTAGAGTTTGGGCCTGAAATTTTAGACCATGATAGTAGACCTAATTCAGTCTCCAGAATGGTGTTATAGGCGCTGTAAGTCGACAGGACCAGAAAGAAACCCTCCTGTTAATCTCCCGTAAGCGTCCTCATCTGCTTCATCTTGTGGAAATTTTTCGACCACATTCCAAGCTGAATTGGAGTTCGGCCAAGAAGGACCAATTGTTCATCCATAAGTCTCCTACACAATAAAAAAAAACTCAGCCAAAACAAAGATCATTTGGTTAGTGAAAAGTTAAAGAGAAGAAATATCGACAGAGCTGCCCTATTTTGCAAGGTGAGAGAAAGTCAATTCCTTACTTCTTTGATGGATTTTTAAGCTTGTTTATGGTGTTTCTAAGTTGTATACATGTTGATCAACAGCTGAGGGTGATTGTTGGTGGATGAATCTTTGGTCAAAGTTGGTCAACATAAGGTAAAATTCTTGGAAGAAGATGAAGTTGAAATATGATTGATGTATGTTGAATTTGCATGATTTTGGCTAAAGTAGAATTTTGAAATGGATTTTCTAAGGTTGGGCTATGTTTTGGACAACCTAGGTTCTTTATAAAAAATGGTGAAGTTTGCTTGGTTGATGATTGTATGGTGTAAGTTTAATACTAAAAAGTTCAGTTTAAGATTTAATTTAATCAAAAACGAACAATTTAATAAGTCTTGAAGTATTATGTAAAGTGTTAAAAGAATATGTAAAACATTATTTTGGTGAGTTTAAGTCTAAGGAATATAAATATATCGAAATGGCACATTTATCGGTAAAAACCGAGCAAGTAGAAAAGTTAGTAAATAAGGCCAAGTATAATGATGTTTATGGTTACTTAAGATATATTAAGGTATGTTAAGATAAGTATGAGTATGTATTGATGGTTTCGAAATTGTTTTGGGCAGCAAATAGTGTAGGCACACAAATCGAGGCACATCCGAGACTTGAGGAAAGTTGCTGCCCTGAGTTCTTATAGGTAAGGGATGTAATTTAAAGTTGTGATGGTGTCCCTTACTTTCATCTCAATTTATAAAGAAATGTTTGAAGCATGAATTACGTTCCGAAGTTAATTTCCAAAGTCTTTCGAAAACTAGCTAGACGTACCAACCGATTTCTGAAAGAAGCGTTTATCGCTTTAAAACCGAAGTTCATGTTTTATTTTAACTAAAGATGCCTAAGAAAACGAACATTATGATTTCTATGCATATTTTTCAATAATGTTTTAAGTATGAAAATAAATAAGTATGTTTTCCGAAACCGCGATTAGGGTGGTAAATCCCTAGCTAACACAACTCAAGCACTCCCGGTCCTTACTATTTTGTACCAAATTTATGATTAAGAAGTTACAAAAGTAAGTAAAACTTGAGACTAAGGCCCTCCTATAGTTTATGTTATTGTCTGTCATGCATGCCACATTGTGCATGTTCCCGTCCCTTGTGGCATATATTTAGCCCACGTCGTGCATGTTCTCGCCCACATTGTGCATGCTTCTGTCCCTTGTGGGTATGTTGGTCCTTCGTGGTGCATGTTCGCTGTATGACCTTGATCAGGTCTACGGCCCCCTACTATGGCCATAAGTACTTAGTTCCCTCTTCAGAGGATGATTAGTTATGACCCGCATACTGGCTATATGATCCCGCCTAGTCTCCATGAACTCTATGATAAGTTTTACTAATTATGATGTTAAGTTTCTAAAGTATGATGCATGTTTGAACAAGTATGAATTTTAGATATATGTATTAAAGAATTCATACAATGATTTAAAGTATGAAACGCATTATTATGGCACTTGTTTTTCTGCATATATCGATACTATGACTATTTTAAATGCATTTCTTACGGGGCTTTCCAAAAGCCCACCCCTTCTATCCTTCCAGATTATTTGCAGTGATCATCCCTTTGCCTGCTGCGTATACGACGTAGGCCGAGGGACACGTCTCTCCTCAGGCTACTTTTTGTACACACGTAAGGTATACTCTTATTTTTGATACCAGACATCCTGTATAGCACGTATATTTGCATATAAACAATACTTTTGGGATGTAGTCGATATCGTATGAACGTAAACGTTATTCCGAGGAATAGGTCAATATGATGTGATGGATATTTATGAAAATTGGGATATTATGAATGTTGTATAAGTTTTATGGAATCTTATGGTTATGGTTAAGAAAGTATAAATAAAATGAACTGTATTGGGAAATATAATCTGTGTTTTCATGCAGGAGGTTAGGATAGTTACAACTGTTATGATGCCGAAATTTTTATAAAATATATATATAAGTAAACTACATAAGCAAGGATGCAACCTAAGTAAGAAATTAAGATTAAATTTATTAAAATGAAAAAGTTAGCCCAAGACTTCCACGTTATTGGGGTGTAACAGTCTTTCTTGGTATCAGAGCAAAGATTGTTTAGTACTGTCAGTATCGGTAGTCAGAATAAGATTACATCCCAAGTATCTGTGCTTGTTTGGTTATAAAATTGAGTATATCTATTAAAGTTTTGATTAAAAACACATGGTTTATGCGTAGGTATTTGATCATGCACTATGAGTGGGAGACGAGGTCGCCCTCGGAGGCAGGCTCAGGCACCTCTACCACCTACTCCCCAACCAGAGAGCCCAAATACAAGAATAAACAGGCTCGAACATAGTATGAAAGAGGGGTTTGACAACATTGCTGCTATGTTTGCTCAACATTTCGGGGCAAACACCTCAGCTATAGGTGCCACAGTGCCCACACCTATTTCACCACCTCCTCTTCCACAAGCTCCTTCGGCAGCCCCCGCTCCTCAGCCTCCAGTCCCACCGCCCAGAGATGACAGAGATACAAGCAAATTACAGGACTTTCTTAAGATGAATCCCCCCGAATTTAAAGGGATTAAGGATCCAGTTAAGGCCAAGGAATGGTTATTAGAGTTAGAAATAGCTTTTGATTACTTGGGGTGCACAGATGCTGAGAAAGTCAGTATGGGTTCTTATATGTTGAAAGGTCAGGCAGGAAAATGGTGGAGAGCCACTAAGAGACAGTTAACTACCCGACACACAGTGATTAGTTGGGATACCTTTCTGTCAGCCTTTAGGACCCAATATGTTCCCCGTACTGCCCAGAAGAAGATGCAGACAGATTTTTTGAATTTAGTACAAGGTAGCATGTCGATTGATGAGTATGAGAACCAATGTACGATCCTTATGAGATATGACCCCGAGACAATCAGAGATCAGGAACATCGTACCAAGAGGTTTTTATCTGGACTGAGACCAGCCATCCGAGATAGATTATTAGGGTTTCGTATTACTGAGTTTGAGGATGCTCTTAGATGGGCTCAAGATATAGAGAGGGGTCTAGATGTTACATAGGCACAGTATGGGTCCAGAAGTAAGAGTAAGGGTAAAGATAAGAGGACAGAAAGTTCCCGATCAGAGCAAAAGTGGAGTTCGCTTAAGAGATCGAGGACAGATGAGTCTCGGGCAAAGGCTGATAAGCCCAAGACTCCTACTGATACAGTAGAGATCACTAGAGGCTCCAAGAGGGTTATTAGACGGTGCAGAGATTATGGTAGGACACATGGTGGGCCATGCCACTGGGTCATTGGCAATTGTTTTAAGTGTGGGGAAAAGGGTCATTTGATCAAGGATTGCCCACAAATGCAGGATAAGACCCCACAGCCTCAGGAGCCACCACGACAGCAGCCAGAGACACGGGCTCCATAGAGATAGGCCCCACAAAAGCGGGTTACCGTAGCTGAGAAAGGTAAGAAGCCTGTTACTCAGGGGCGTGTATTTGCTTTAGACAGGGAGACTGCCGATAACTCCTCCATGACTATTAGAGGTAATCTTCTTGTCTTTAATCATAAGGCGCATGTTTTATTTGACCCAGGGTCCACGCACTCATTTATATCATCACAGTTTGCAGACAATCTCCATTTAGAACCTGAGCCTCTAGGTCATTTATTGCATATTAGCACACCCATGTATGAATCTCAAATGACAGATATGCTGTATAAGAATTGTGAAATTAAGGTTGGAGATAGGGTAATGTTAGCAGATCTAGTTTTGTTAAACATGTATAGCTTCGATGTAATCTTAGGCATGGATTGGTTAGCCACTAATCGTGCAAGTCTAGATTGCTACACTAAGACTATAACCTTCTTTTTACTTGACAAATTTGATGTATGTTTTGCTCTTAAGAAATAAAATATAAGATGTTATGTTCGGTGAAGTTGTATAATGTTTATATGTTTGAAATTTCAAATAAATTTATTCGTGTGAAGGTTATATTGCTTTTGTCTCCGATACGAGTCAGGAATCTCCACATATATCAGATATACCAGTGGTATGTGAGTTTCTCGATGTGTTTCCGGATGAGTTACCAGGATTACCATTAGAAAGAGAGTTGGAGTTCACTATTGATTTAGTGTTGCATACCCAGCCTATCTCTAAACCTCCCTACCGGATGGCACTAGTTGAATTAGAAGAATTAAAGAAACAGTTGCAAGAGTTGCTTGATAAGGGTTTTATTAGACCAAGTGTGTCTTTGTGGGGTGCTCCGGTACTGTTTGTGAGAAAGAAAGATGGTAGTCTCTGGTTATGTATCGACTATAGGTTACTAAATAAGGCTACAATTAAGAATAAGTATCCCCTGCCAAGAATAGATGATTTGTTTGATCAATTGAAAGGGGCTTTAGTGTTTTCTAAGATTGATTTGAGATCAGGCTATCATCAGTTGAGGATTAGGAAGGAAGATGTACCGAAGACGGCCTTTAGAACCCGATATGGCCATTTCGAGTTTCTAGTGATGCCTTTCGGTTTGACCAATGCCCCTGCCGCATTCATGAATTTGATGAATGATGTGTTTCGGGAGTATCTGGATAAATTTGTGATTGTCATTATAGATGATATTCTAATATATTTTAAGTCCCGAGCTGAGCACGAGCAGCATCTGAGGATTGTGCTCTAGACTCTCCGTGATAAGCAGCTTTATGGGAAGCTTACTAAGTGTGAATTTTGGTTGGATCAGATAGCTTTCCTTGGCTATGTAGTATCTAAGGACGGGGTGTCAATTGATCTTTCCAAGGTTGAGGCAGTACTCTAGTGGGAGAGACCGAAGACACTGACTGAGATTTAGAGTTTCTTGGGATTGGCAGGGTACTATCAGAGGTTTGTTGAGGGTTTTTCTCTGATTGCAGCTCCATTGACTAAGCTTACACGCAAAAGGGTTCCGTTTGAATGGTCAAATCAATGTGAGCAAAGTTTCAAGAGCTTAAGCAAAGATTAACTACAGCACCAGTCCTGACCATTCCGAGTGGATCCAGAGGCTTCGCTGTATACAGTGATGCTTCCAATTGAGGTATAGGTTGTGTGCTGATGCAACATGGTAGAGTAGTCGCGTATGGTTCACACCAGCTTAAAGACCATGAGTGTAACTACCCTACACATGATTTAGAGTTAGCCGCAGTGGTTTTTGTTCTAAAGATATGGCAGCATTATCTGTATGGTGAGAAGTTCTAGATCTTCATCTTGCAACAGTATATCATACTTACCAAAAAGAAAATAGTCCAGACTTTTATTGGGCACAAATTCATATACCAGTATCTTTTCTTCTCCCTCCAAGCAAAATCCGAGTAGTCTCACTAGATTTCTGTGTTGAAGCTTGGCTACCAATACAACCTCATTTTTAAATTGCTCAATAACTTGCCCTGAACTTGTCGATAACCTCTTAACAGCTATTTCTTGTCTGTTAGGAAGGGTACCCTGAGAATGTACAATAACTTAGATCAGATCAGGTCAGGGCAGAGAAACGATCAGAGATTATTGGACATGGTTAGCCAAGCAGAGCAAGGCTTGCAGTCAGATTTTACGGTCAGTGATGATGGGTTATTGAGGTTCAAGGGTCGTATATGTGTTCCAAGCGATGATACCCTAAGACAAAGGATTTTGAGAGAGTCCCATTGTTCTCGTTACACTATGCATCCAGGCAGCACTAAGATGTACCATGACTTACGTAAGGTGTATTGATGGATTGGTATGAAATGAGATGTGGCAGAGTTTATGGCCAAATGTTTGATCTGTCAGCAGATTAAGGTTGAGCACCAAAAGCCAGCAGGACTACTTAAGTCTTTACCATTGCCTACATGGAAATGAGAGCACATTACGATGGATTTTATTATGGGCTTATCAAGGACCCGGAAAGGTCATGATGCAGTCTGGGTTATTGTTGATAGATTGACTAAGAGTGCTCATTTCCTTGCCATTAAGATCACAGATTCACTGAGTACATTGGCAGACTTGTATGTTAGAGAGATTGCTCGATTACATGGGGCTCCCATGAGCACCACTTCTGATAGAGATTCTAGGTTCACCTCTCGATTTTGGACTCATTTTCAGGAAGCCATGGGATCTCAATTACATTTGAGCACCGCCTACCATCCTCAGACAGACGGTCAGTTTGAGTGGACTATTTAGACCTTAGAGGACATGTTGAGGGTGTGTGCACTAGACTTTAAGGGTTCATGGGATGACCACTTGCCCCTCGCAGAGTTTGCCTATAATAATAGTTATCATACCAGCATCGGAATGGCACCATACAAGGCTCTATATGGTAGGAAATGTAGATCCCCAGTGGCTTGGGAAGAAGTGGGTGACGGTAAGATTTTAGCCCCTGATCTTGTTGAAGAGGCAGCTAAGGGTGTTCAGATTATTTGTGATAGACTCAAGATTGCCCAAAGTAGACAGAAGAGTTATGCTGATGTACGTAGACGGCCACTTGAGTTTCAGGTTGGGGACTCTGTATTTGTGAAAGTATCTCCGAGCAAGGGTATCATGCGCTTCAGAAAGAAAGGAAAGTTGAGCCCTCGTTTCATTGGTCCATTTGAGATATTGGAGAGAGTTGGGGATGTTGTTTACTGGTTAGCTTTGCCACCATAGCTTTCTGGCATACATAACGTCTTCTATGTCTCTATGTTGAGGAAGTATGATCCGGATCCCTCCCATGTTATCGAGTGCAAACCATTGGATATTCAGGGAGATATGAGCTATGTTGAGCAGCCAGTCCGGATCCTTAACAGGAAGGAAAGGGTACTTCGATCTAAAACTATTCCACTGGTTAAGATTCTCTGGCAGCACCACACAATAGAGGAAGCTACGTCGGAGCTAGAGAGCCTCATGAGAGAAAAGTATCCGCACTTGTTTAATAGACCAGCCTGAATTTGGAGGACCAAATTCTTAAAAGGTGGGGAGAATGTGAAACCCAAAATTTTCATATTATTATTAAATTGAAGACTAGAAAGAAGTTCAATGTATGAATTTGGTATTTATGTAGGGCTAAAATAAAAATATACTAGACACATAGTAAAACACTTGAGAAATGGCTAAATCACAAAGAATGGGCTGAAAAATAATTTTATGGATTTATTGGTGCAGGCCAGTCAGCAGCCAGATTTTTCGCTCACTGCTAGGCTTTGGTTTTGGGTCAAATTAATTGCGATACCAGTGGAGTTTGGGCCTGATATTTTATCCCATGATAGTAGACTTAATTCAGTCTCCAGAATGGTATTATAGGCTCTGTAAGACGACGGGACCAGAAAGAAACCCTCCTGTCAATCTCCCATAAGCGTCCTCATCTACTTCATTTTGTGGAAATTTTTCGACCACCTTCCAAGCTGAATTGGAGTTCGGCCAAGAAGGACCAATTGTTCATCCATAAGTCCCCTACACACAAAAAAAAAAAACTCAGCCAAAACAAAGATCATTTGGTTAGTGAAAAGTTAGAGAAAAGAAATCTAGACAGAGCTACCCTGTTTTGCAAGGTGAGAGAAAGTCAATTCCTTACTTCTTTGATGGATTTTTAAGCTTGTTTATGGTGTTTCTAAGTTGTATACATGTTGATCTACAGCTGAGGGTGATTGTTGGTGGATGAATCTTTGGTCAAAGTTGGTCAACATAAGGTAAAATTGTTGGAAGAAGATGAAGTTGGAATATGATTGATGTATGTTGAATTTGCATGATTTTGGCTAAAGTAGAATTTTGAAATGGATTTTCTAAGGTTGGGCTATGTTTTGGACAGCCTAGGTTCTTTATAAAAAATGGTGAAGTTTGCTTGGTTGATGATTGTATGGTGTAAGTTTAATACCGAAAAGTTCGGTTTGAGATTCAATTTAATCGAAAACGATGAAATGGTGGGATTTGACAATTTAATAAGTCTTGAAGTATTATGTAAAGTGTTAAAAGAACATGTAAAACATTATTTTGGTGAGTTTAAGTCTAAGGAATATAAATATATCGAAATGGCACATTTAGCAATAAAAACCGAACAAGTAGAAAAGTTGGTAAATAAGGCCAACGTTAATGATGTTTATGGTTACTTAAGATATATTAAGGTATGTTAAGATAAGTATGAGTATGTATTGATGGTTTCGAAATTGTTTTGGGTAGCAAATAGTGTAGGCACGCAAATCGAGGCAAGTTCGAGACTTGAGGAAAGTTGCCGCCCCGAGATCTTATAGGTAAGGGATGTAATTTAAAGTTATGATGGTGTTCCTTACTTTCATCTCAATTTATAAAGAAATGTTTGAAGCATGAATTACGTTCCGAAGTTAATTTCCAAAGTCTTTCGAAAACTAGCTAGACGTACCAACAGATTTCTGAAAGAAGAGTTTATCGCTTTAAAACCGAAGTTCATGTTTTATGTTAACTAAAGATGCCTAAGAAAATGAACCTTATGATTTCTATGCATATTTTTCAATAATGTTTTAAGAATGAAAGTAAATAAGTATGTTTTCCGAAACCGCGATTGGGGTGGTAAATCACTGGCTAGCACGACTCAGGCACTCCCGATCCTTACTATTTTGTACCAAATTTATGATTAAGAAGTTACAAAAGTAAGTAAAACTTGAGACTAAGGCCCTTCTATAGTTTATGTTATTGCTTATCATGCATGCCACATTGTGCATGTTCCTGTCCCTTGTGGCATATGTTTAGCCCACGTAGTGCATGTTCTCGCCCACATTGTGCATGCTTCTGTCCCTTGTGGGTATGTTGGTCCTTCGTGGTGCATGTTCGCTGTACGACCCTGATCAGGTCTACAGCCCCCTACTATGGCCATAGGTACTTAGTTCCCTCTTCAGAGGATGATTAGTTATGACCCGCATACTAGCTATATGATCCCGACTAGTCTCCATGAACTCTATGATAAGTTTTACTAATTATGATGTTAAGTTTCTAAAGTATGATGCATGTTTGAACAAGTATGAATTTTAGATATATGTATTAAAGAATTCATACAATGATTTAAAGTATGAAACGCATTATTATGGCACTTGTTTTTCTGCATATATCGATACTATGACTATTTTAAATGCATTTCTTATGGGGCTTTCCAAAAGCTCACCCCTTCTATCCTTCCAGATTATTTGCAGTGATCATCCCTTTGCCTGCTGCGTATACGACGTAGGCCGAGGGACACGTCTCTCCTCAGGCTAATTTTTGTACACACGTAAGGTATACTCTTATTTTTTATACCAGACATCCTGTATAGCGCAGATATTTGTATATAAACAATACTTTTGGGATGTAGTCGATATCATATGAACGTAAAAGTTATTCCGAGGAATAGGTCAATATGATGTGATGGATATTTATAAAAATTGGGATATTATGAATGTTATATAAGTTTTGTGGAATCTTATGGTTATGGTTAAGAAATTATAAATAAAATGAACTATATTGGAAAATATAAGCTGTATTTTCATGCAGGACGTTAGGATAGTTACAGCTGTTATGCTGCCGAAATTTTTATAAATATATATATAAGTAACCTACACAGGCATGAATGCAACCTAAATAAGAAATTAAGATTAAATTTATAAAAATGAAAAAGTTAGCCCAAGACTTCCACGTTTCCTGGGTGTGACAGAAGGTTATATGTATATGTATATGTATATATTTTAATTAATTATTTATATATATGCGTATTTTTAACTAAATATATATACATATCTAACTATATAATTATATGTTTTAAATCATATATCACAATGCATGATCTTAACATAGCATAATAAGTTTAACACAACTTGAGACCCTTACCTAGAAAATACCTTATTGGGGTTTTGTACTCCTGACTTGCACGTTGCACTTTGACTATAGCACTTCTTTGTATTTTATTCCTCTCTTACCCTAATTCTTCAAATGACCGAAACCTTTAACACTTAAGTATCCCTACCATCAGCCTCTCATTTTAGCTTTTCATTGGTTTCACAACAACAGCATTACACCTTTCCTACTTTTTTTTTGGCTGTAAAATCTTGTTTGACCCCTATTTTTCCTTTGCTTAAAACCCCCTGTTACAACCTCCACAAACAGTTATCCCTTCTAATTTAGTGGCTATCTTGGTTCAGCCTTCTTCAATAAAATGTTTCTTGGTTTCTCTTTTTCCAACTGGTGCTAATTGCCTTAGCTTCTTTTCTCTCTTCGAGACCATGTATTGTAGCTCAAGAAGATGTCCCCTGTTTTGCCTTCAGTTTTGTCCAGTCTTCATTGCACTTCCTTCCTCCTTAATGCCCTTCTTTCTGGTTTAAAGAAAAGAGGATGTGCAGCTCTTGAGCTGTCCTCCTTTTAGCCTACAAAGAAGTCTTAATTGCAGCAGCCACAAGTTGCCCTAATCCAGCTACCGAGGAAGGCAGTAGCTACACAATAGCTTGGAGTTTTGTTGAGTTAGTCTCCCACGGTTCACCTTTTAAGGATTCCAAGTAAATCAACCTTGCTCCGATCTATGTAGCTGCTCCATAAAAGATCTTATGCTATTGTCATTTGTTGCGTCCCTACTCAGAATGAAGTCCCATTCTCGGTTTAGCTCTCCCTGCTGCTCTCTCTCTCTTGCCACATTTTTTCAGCTAAAAATAGTGAGTTTAGTCGGGGTTGGTGGCATGAAGTGGCTTCTCCAAGAAGCCATTTTGTTTTAATATTATTATATTTTAGTCATGTACCTATATTCAATATATAATATATATAAATTTATATTGGTGATAAATTTGATGTATTTTTATTTGATTATTATTTGGTTATTAGTTTTATGATCATGTGATAATACTAATATATATATATATATATATATATATATATATAAAGAGAGGAGAGAGAGAGAAGAACATATATATATATATATATGTTTAATGTTTTTGTGTAATTAAGGCCTAATGAAAATTATAAAACTTTGGGTTTAAATTTTTGTATTACTAGTAGCAAGGGTTATATTTTAAAATTCTAACCTTTTCATTCACTTACCAATTGATATAATGCCTTATGTACCTATAAGGATTTATTTAGCTAATCGAATCTACTTGATATTATATCTTAATTAAATTCAACTATTGAAGTTAATTTATTTTACTTAGCTAAAACAATTTATCTTATTAAGCTAATATGGTCTAGTCACGCTACTAGAAAATGCTCTTATCGATGAGAAATGTAACTAGTGTTCCTTAAGCAACCATAGGGTTTAACTATACTTTCAGATTTGACCATATTTCATGGTTTGACTCTATAAGTCTTACCTTAGGATTTGTGCTCACTCACCTTGTGCACTCGATTATTGTCACACTCTGATTCCTTAACATCAGAATTGACTTTTTCTATTTTCACTTAGTTGGTTGGGTTGTGCTTAGTGTCCTCTCTCTGACTTTATGCCAAAATCATTTAGCTAAAACAACATTCAATTATTTACATTAGTCTCAGTACACATAATCAGAGTACGCATTTGTTTTTCTATATAAATAATCTGTAACAAATACTATAATTAACATTCAATCTTCTTCAATTTATTATTTACATCCCTTTTTATACTAAAGTACTGTATAATAAATATCTAAATACCATACTTGAAAGTTACGACATCGAAACCCTTATAGGCATCTTATCAGAATCTTCTCTAAGCAAACGACTATTTTTGTAGATAAATTTGGAAGGTAAAGGGGGGTGAGCTTAGGGAAGCTTAGTAAGAAATATATATAAGAACTGATACCATATACCTATATGCATGTTTTGAAAATATGACTTGTAAATACAGTAGTATTAAAACAGTGATGGGGCACTTTATCGTAATGGATATAATTAGTTAGGTAACTAGGCTAAGTATGGAAAGATGCTTTAGAGCACCTCACTTGTCCCAGTCCCTAAAGTCGATTATAGAGAATTTCTAAAAATTTCAGAAAAGGAATTCATACATTATCAAGTCAGTATTAAACTTTTTATCCTTTAGACTATACTGTAAATGATCATTATCTAGTCATTTATAAATTAAAATCAAAAGAAAATGATAATATATTCTAGTATATTAGGTAAAAATGCATAATTCTTGTGATTAGCTCAGTAAACATTCAATAAATCGGTTAGTAACCCTTTCAGTAAAAAGTTCAATAATTTGTTTGGTTAACATTTCAATAAAACGTTTAGTAAATTATCTAGTAAAAGATTCAATAAGACATATAGTAATTCATTTAGTATATAGTTCGATAAAACGTTTAATAAATCATTATATAGTTCAATAAAACATTCAGCAAATAAATCAGTAAACAGTTCAGTGACTAATAAAATAGTTAGTTCATAAAGCAAGTTATTTTAGTATGCAGTACAATGATCAATTCAGTTAAACAATCAGCAAATGGTACAGTAATTAGTTCGATAAGTCAAAAGATAAACGTTTTATTAAACAATACAGTAACCAGTTCAGTAAATCACTCAGTAAACATTCCAGAGAATAATCAGTGAATAATTCGACAAATAGATCGATGAACAGGCAACAAATAGTTTAGATAGTCACTAAACATTTTAGTAAAACAATTTATTAAACCGTTCAGTGGAAAAGTCAATAAAGGATTAAGAAGTTCAACAATCAGTAGACGGTTCCGTAAATAGCTTAGTGATCAGTTTAGTAAGTAGTCAGTAAACTATTCTACTTGGTAAAGGTAAATTAAACAATCAGTAATCGTTTAGAAAAATAGTTCAATAAACGATCAATAAAGAATTAAATAAATAGTATTTTAATAATTCGAAATCAATTCAATAACAGTTCAATAAACATTTATGTACAGTTTAGTAAATAATTCGATAAAATAGTACTGTGACAGTTCAATAAGTAAATTAGTAATCTATTCAGTAGACAGTTTAATAAACATTTTAACAAATCCGTTCAGTAAACAGTTTAATAATCAATTCAGTAAACAATATCTTCACAGTTCACTAAAGACCTGGCAATAACCCAATATCATTGTGCAGTTCTATATCCCAAGAAGGGAGTAAACAGTAACAGTAAGACATATGGCCATAGTCATAGTGGTGTCCATCCAATGTCATAAAGCCAATGACAATCCTGAGGACCGCTAAAGACTTGCTCATGATCAACAGCTAACATTGCACCTCACAGTACCACTAAGCAAGTGCTACAGACGTGGTTGTAACTTGCTCAAGGTCTAACAACAACAGTATAGTACAGTAATCGTGATATCGGTGCCAACAGTCTCGAAACATTTACTCGGTACCTAAGAAAACAATAAAAACATTTTTATGTTTTCAAAATATAATACAATAATACAATTTAAAAATAAATTTTGGGAACAAAGTTTCATTTAAAATCACATTGTTCAAATCAATATGTTTAAATTAAATTCAAAACATTTAAATTATTTGTTTCAGTCACAAAGGAAATATTTTTAATTAAAATAGTGTTAGTTAATGCAAAACAGTTAAAACATATATTATATTTTGGTTAAACACTCAAGATATTTACTTCAATTAGAAATCAAAACATTCAATATTCAGAGTCAGCCAATCTTAAACTTTAACTTCAGTCAGTCATTCAAACATTTAATGATATACTGCTCAACTAGTTAAGAATACACTCAACTGTTATCATTTTTTTTATTAAAACACATCTTTAGTTAGTCCATAAAATTAATAAAATCAATGAAAAAATCTTTAATTTTCTGTTTAAGGTTTTAGGGTCATTTTTCGAAATTCCGACAGTATAACGGTATAATTTATCCTAGCCCTTTTGTACTTAAAACACAATTCAAAACCACAACTTCAATTTCCCAATGTCATTCAACCATAATACAACCATTCAGTTCAGTATTTCATTTGAAATCATTCATTTCAGTCAATTGATCTCAAAACAGTTTCAAAGTTCAGTAATGCAGAATTTTCAGTAAATCAATCAATCAATCATATAAATGCAATCACAGTATTCCTACAACTTATATGCATACATATATATATATATATATATATATATATATATCCCTTACCTATTTCAATCATAATGCGGTATTTTGATCCATTTCCAGTAACCAATACGGATAAGTGAGCATATATTCACTTATCGTTTCCTTAGTGCTGCCTACTTAGAGGCTGTAAAACCTTAGTGCTGCCTACTTAAAGGCTGTAAACTAAGGTTAGAACACAGTCAAATTTCATTATTTCTTTTATAAAGAATATTCTAGACACTAAGGTCCTTCATATTTCCTAATACAATAGCAAATCCGATCTACTTCACACCGAATGCCAAACTGCAAGTACAGTTAAAACACCTCCTTTTTCGGTTTTGACTTCACCAGTAGTCATGTATTAATTTATACAATATTCTAGAACCCAATTTGTATTGAATTGAGCATGGTTTAAGTATCCCTTCCACTAGGCTGAATTTACCATACTGTCCTACACACTTCATTTCAACAATCTGAGGTCGTATACGTGTTCTACTCATGCTCTAGATTGATTCTACACCATTTATGCATTGAACAACATCACAGTCATGCATGGGTATGAGTGGCCGAATCCCATGGAGCATAATTCTCATGGTTTTAGTTCAATCCAAACCTAGATACAAGCTTAAACACCATAAATACATAGCTAAAAACCATTAAATCATGAAAACTTCAAGATTTCTCTTACTTTCTCCATGACCAGATCTAGTGAGAGATGTTTTACCTTGAATTTGGCCACTTTATGACTTGATTTTGGTGTCAAAAGATAGAGTACTAAAAAATAGACAGGGTTGGTGAAGACTGTTTTCGGTTCAAAGGTCGTTTGACTAGGGTTTCTTCAGCTCTCTCTCTCTTCAAGTTACAAAAAAGGTGAAAATGGGACAAAAAACTATGGTTGCCAAAAATGGAAGAGAAAAGTGCTGGAAATTTCTTTTAAAATTATATTTTATAGTGCAAATTACCATTTTACCCTTAAAACAATAAATTTTGACCATTTTACCCTCAATGATTTGACTTTGTAGAAAATAGTTAGTCTAATCTTTGAAATATTTAATTTAGTCATAAAACACATCTATTCAACATGTTCTAGTGGTTGGACGAGCTTTTGTTAGGGTTTGATTGGTCAAATAAGCAAAATTACAAAAATACCCCTAATCGTGAAATCACATAATTTTTCACTTTTCGTGTGATTCAGTCTATCTGTTGACATAGCATAGGACTTCTTCACATGAGGATTGTCCAACTTATGTCAATTGGTCAAAAGTTGACTTTCTTTGATTGTTATTTGTAAAAATTTTGTCGGCCTTTGTCCTTAATCGTCATTTTTGAATTTCATTCATGCTTTTCAAAATATGCTAAAAGGAGGTCATTTTGAAATGCAGATTCTTGCTATATCCATATTTCACCTCAAATATCATTAATTTAAGGTCTCACTTCGATCTATGCAGGAAAAGTCTTGGTGAGACCCACACCAAGTACTTCCCTGAACCTTATCAAACTGACCCTTTTGTTTAAATATTTTAACAATGAATGTTTTCTTTTCAGTTCCTACACTCTTTCACTTATATAGGATATGAGGAAAACGGGGTTCTCACAGTTAGTCAAGTCCGTTCGCAATATCCAAATAATAATTTTCATATTATCGAGCAGGCACTTAGAATTGAATAATGATCATTTAAATCAAGGTTGAGAAATCTCAGTTATCACATTCTCCCCACCTTAAGAAATTTGGTCCTCAAAATTTTCCATTTTCAATTGGAGGAAGTGATGGTACTTCCCCTTCATTAGACTCTCAAGTACCCAACTAGCCTCTTCTGATGAATGATGTTGCCAGAGAACCTTTATTGGAGGAATGGACTTTAATCTCAACGCTTTCTTTCCTTTCCACAATCCGAATTGGTTTCTCAACATAACTCAAGTCTTCTTGGAGCCTAAGTGGTTCCTATTCTGTCACGTATGAGGGATCCAGATGGTATTTTCTCAACATAGATATATCGAAGACATTATGCAGACTCAATAGCTGCAGTGGTAAGATTAATCGATATGCAACATCTTTTTGACCCTTTCTAGAATCTTGCATACACCGATAAATCGAGGACATAATTTTCCGTTCATACCAAACCTCATGGGACCCTATGACAATGAGACTTTCAAAAGCACACTATCACCCACTTCATATTCCAAATGTCTTCTTTGTGTATCTGCATAACTCATTTGCCAAATCTAAGTTGTTCAAAATCTTTCACATATCAACCTAACATCCTCAAAAGCTCGCCAAAGTAGTTCGAATACAAATAAATTCCTATCACCCACTTCTTCTCAATTGATTGGAGATCTGGATCTCTATCTATACCATGCCTTATACTCTAATCTTTCTTCTTTATAAAGAGAACTAAGCACCCCATGGAGACATATTGGGATGTATGAATCCTTTGCCTAGAAATTCTAAAAGCTATGCCTTCAATTCCTTTAACTCAACTGGTGTCATTCTATACGAAGGCTTGGACATTGGTAGAGTGCTAGGATGTAGGTCAACTGTGAACTCAGTTTCTCTCTCTAGTGGTAGCCCTAGTAGGTCATTGGAAAGATATCCAGAAAGTCTCGAACAATAAGAATATCATACACTTCTAGATGTTCCTTATTTGCATCCAAAACGAATGATATATAGCCTTTATATAAAACAAAATTCCACAGATGAGATTTATGAAGAAACCTTTATTATAATTCATTTCTCACTCACAGTGTATTATAAGCTTTTCAAGTAAGGAGAAGGTTACAATCTCCCTATAGCAGTCTATACTAGCATGGTTGGCCGCCAACCAATCTGGCCTAAACTAAAATCAAAGTCATACATGTTTAGCACCATTAGGTCTGCTACTAAGTTCCTTTTGTGGTCCTTAAGCTGTCTGGAATCATAAGCCACAGCTCTGCCATTTTACATTAACACACAACCCAAGCCTTAAATAGATGCATCAATGTACACCGTAAAATTTGAAAGTTCTCTATTTCTAGCCCATATATAGCCACTCATTCAAAAAATCATATCTACTTCACCTTAGCCTTACAGCCTAACCATTCTACCAATCCACAACATGGATTCATCTTATTATTTTATACTTCACAACACATTCTCTCATGATTTAGAAATTACATACTGAGTTAAGATTAATCATCATTACAAAATACACTTGAGTACCTTATCATGCCATTTTTCCTAACATTCACATTTTTTTGTTATGTCTAAAAAGTCTCCAAAATTATTTTTCAAGATTCACTTTCTATTGTGTGTCATATTGAATTTCAACTCTATTAAAAGGAAGTTAATAGCGTCCTTATTTCCTACCTTTTCTTTACAAGCATGTAACACCAAATTTATCATCTATAATTCCTTTAAGGGAGTGTTAACATGTTAGAGATAATCTAAAGATTTAGACTTTAAGTTCAACTTTCTAGCATTCATATATGATATGTGCGGATGCATAGAGCCAAAATTCAATTAGTGCAAAGCCTCATTATAAAAAAAATCAGTAGTTTATCTTTCCATACTTAAAACAAGTGTCTGCCTTCCGATAGCAGGGCTTTGTCCCAAGGTATTTACCATAACACGGCTATCCCAATGTAGAAGGAAGCTTAAAACTCTTAAGTTAAGGCATTACATCTTTCTGCTTTCTTTTTTTTTCTTTTGGGCCTTATCCCAGATGGGCCTTCTTTTCTTAATTCTCATGTCCTTAGCCTTATTTCGGTTAATGGTAGCCTTGGCCCGTAGCTATGGTATAGCTTATGGCTATTAGGGAGCTTGAGGCTAAGAAAAATATGGAGGAAGAAGTAGTAGCGATGGAGGTACTTGTACCTATAAGGGTTGTGACCATAATAGCAAATAAATAAGACATTAGAAGCATTAGCTTCACACTCTAAGTTGGTCAAACAATATTAGTCAAACAATATTAAAACTATCCTCTCATGTGAGTCGGTTAGGAGGTAGAGACAATAATCCTCCACTTCTGCTCATTTTAGCCTAAGTTTTCTCTATAAAAAATGAGCATTTTCTTATGCTTTTAAAACACTATTTGCAATTTATACCTAGACAATACACAGTGATTTGGGATGTAAGACCAATTTTAACTTACCTATACTGACATGAGACTAGACAAACAGTCTCTAATACCAATCTGTAATGCCTTCGGAAGCTAGAATTTTTGGGGCTAACTTCCTCCTTTACTTACCATGTTTGTCACTCACTCAATGTAGCTAAACCTAACAAGTAGATTACTACTCATTTATTTGTTTAAGACTAATTGCCTAAGGTCCCATTTAATTGCCTCATTATGCGTGCCAAAATTGGAACTAAAAGATTCCATCCCTATATATATACCTATTACCCATCCTCACACTACACAACAGCAATTCCACCTGTGGCACAAAAATTCATCTCAATATATCATTTCGAATATTTCATTTTTATTAAGGCATAATATCGAATTATTACTCATTGTGAGGACTTCTACATACAATTTTCGATACAGTTCTAGTGCTTACATCCCAATCCATGTACACTATATATAGAAAAGAAATCTCAACATCTGCAATATAAACAAAAGTAATGAAAGGTTATACCTCAATACAAAAAGCAGTAACTTAGCAACACGCAAGTTGAGTTCTTAGTGCAGCATTATTGCACTTGAGCTTATCTGAAGTAACCTATGAGCAGAAAGAAGGGATGAGCTAAAGCCCAATAAGATAAATATATGCCAAGTAATATTAAGCACTTATTGTACTATGTGCATGAAGATGTGTGCTAAAATCAGGTAACATTGGTAAACAATGTACTTAATAAAATTAATGTACCAAAATCATTCGTAACATGTAATTCACATTGGACACCATGGTCTAAAACATATGTTCAGTGTAAAATATACTCAATGGTACAAGGTCAGTCAGACCAAAAGCAAAGCACGAAATAGATGTAAAACTGAGATCCTATAAACTCAATTCAAATACATATTTCACTTGTTGAAAACATAACCATACTATAGTTTAAATATAAAATCTTGGAAACGTGGTGTGTCATTTCATAAAATATAATAAAGTAACCAAGAAACGGTAGTGTAATCATGAAACTTTTACACGAGAACATTCATTGTGGCCAATAGTGATTCTCTTATATAGGCACATATTGGCTATGCCGACATAACGATACCATAAAGGCATATCACGATGTCAGGAAAACATCTCACGATACCACAAAGGCATATGATACCGCAAAAGCATTTCACGATGTCACGAAGACATCTTACGATACCACGAAGGCATCTTACAATGTGAGACCCGATTTTAGAATATTATACACCATATTTTCGTAAATCCTTGATAATGGAAACAAATTAATAAGTGAAATTAAACAAATATTAGAGATGGATTTCCACTTTGGATTTTGGACTTATAATTTATAATATGGTGTAAAAGAGGTAGAATATATATTAAAGGGTGACTTGAAGGTGTAGAATAAATAAAGAAAATAAAATTCTGAAATTTATATATATGGAAGTGATATTTCCATAATATAAAATACAAAGGAAATGATGTTGAGAAGGAAAATTATGTATTGGACATATGATTAAATTTGAGTGGTTGAAGTATATAAAAGAGAGGGGAGAAACAAAAAAACCGTGCAGCAAAAACATGAACTACACGCCACTTTCATGTTGTTGTATGTTATACTCGGATGGATTCATCCAAGAACTAACTGAAATGCAAAATTTATGGTGTAAGAGAATACAAATAAATTATATTTAAAGGAAGAAAAAAGACTAATTTGACATGTGATAAATGGTGATTGGTGGAAATACATAAGAGAGAGGCAAAACAAGATAGAACTTATCAGCAAACTCAGCCTCCATACGCCACCTTTGCTGCCGTAAGTCTGCCTAACTGGGTTCATTTAAATGAAACTTGGCTGAAAAATTGTATAGTACAAAATATAATATAAATAATATTTAAAGGAAGAGACATTCAATATTTTTCATGGATAGATTGTATTGGCTGAAGTAAGAAAAGAAGTCAAAAACCATGCAGCCAAAGTAGACCTTCACGCCAATTTTTCTGCTGTTGATGGTACCGCACGATTTCATTCAGCTGAAGGTAAGTGAATGCAATTTTTATGATATTAAAATACAATAAAAATGATACTTAACTGAATAGGATTTTAAAGTCTAGCATGAAAGCAATTTAATTGGCTGAAAAATCTATCAAAAGAGGCAAAGAAAAGTTAAGAAACGCACAGCCAAGAAACGAGGACAACACGTCAGATTAGTTGCTGCCTTAGTACCGATTTTCACCTGGAAGTTTTAAAGAATTTTGACCATAATTTCATATAAAAAAATGCAAAACAAATAGTATAAAAAGGAAGAGAAGTTAGAAATACAGGTACATAATTTTCATTGGATGAAAATTTCAAGAAAGAGAGGTGAACTTGGTCAAAAACAGGACAGCAAAGGAACCATTTTAGCCGTTCCTTTATGCTGTCGATTTCTCCAAGTTTTAATGCATGTAAGACAAGGAATAATGAAAGAGAATAGATAGGAAGCTAGGTGGCCATTTTCTATTTGATAGTTTGAATAAAATGAAGATTAATTGAAGCAAAACTCAGCCAATTTTTACAACTCCATCACCAGTTTTCTGATGTCCTACGAGAACCATAATTTTGCTTCAGTTGGGTTCTGTTTTGGCCATCATTCTTCCAAGGAAAACTTAGCAAAATTGTAGACCTTTGATACATAACTACTTAAGCTTCATCATCAACCCTTCCTACATCATTCAAACCATCAAAGAAAGAAGAGAAGAGGGCTGAAATTGAAACAGAAACTTGTTCTGCTTTGGAGTACACCATTCGGTTAAGGTAAGTCTCAATGATTTCCATGGTTTTGTTGATATGCAATGATATATTTCTTTGTTTCTAAACATGAGAAGCATGATTCTAGTATTAATTTTAGTTAAATCCTATTAAATCATGGAATTGGCATAAGTTGAGATTTTGGTATAGATTGAGAACAAGTGAGGAATTAAACTAGAAATTGTATGATGATGACGATGAGGAATGAATTTTGGAATAGAAACAAATTGAAGAAGAAGCTTAGAATTGTAAAAAGGGTTGAAAAGAAAATTTTGGCTAGTGAATGAAGTCTCGGTTTGGACATGAATAGATGAAAATTTTGGCTTCATGCAAGGCTCATGTGGACAAGGAGGAATAGATTGGGAACAAGAAAACTGAGGAAAATGTTGAAAGTCAATGAAAGTGGCCATTAAGGGGTTCGGCCATAACTTGACTTTGGTATGAGAAAATGCTGAAAATTTAGGATTAAAGGCATAAAATAATTATAAAAAAATTAAAAGAGAATTATTGGTGGAATTAAAACCGAAAAAGAAGCTAAAATGAGGAAGTTGAGCTTTAGCACCAGTATAATTTATACTGGTTGTGCTTATATTATAATATTAGTGGCGCATTTTATGAATACTAGTGGCTTGAAACTAAAAGGGAAAAATAATAATAATTTTTGATAAAATTATTTTGCAACCCGAGTCGACAGAATATGGTAAAAGTAACCGGGAAGCTCGGCTTCGTAAGACTGGTAAGGGGGGAGTGTGTGAGTTGTAGTGATATAATGAATTACATGTTTTCTTGAGCTAAACTTTATGAGAATGTCGAATGCATGATTTGGTTTGAAAACATGCAAAATTGTGATTGATAAGCTGGATTTTTATACTGCAAATTGTGTGCAGGAGGTTAGGAATCCGCAACCGTTATGCTGTCGGAAAATTTCCTAAAATATTCTAAAATATTATAAAATATTTTAGAAGCATGAAATGATTTATTATGAGAAAGTTATAAAATTAAATATTCATGTTTTATATTTTCATTAAAGTGAGAAATTAATTTTATTTTATATGATATTAAATATTGAAAATGAATATTTAGTTGTTTTCTCACTTGATACATAAATATTTACAGACTGATTTTATGGTATGTGGAAGGAAGAAATAAATACATTTTTGGAAGAAATACTTGAAAAAAATGATTTAAATTGTTTAAACTCCTTAAAGGTATTTTTATGGGAAAAGAAAGGATTTTATACCTTTATTGAACTACATACTGATTTTTATACCTTCGGGGATGATTACTGTATCCATTAGTGGATGATGATAGCATGATTTAATTGTAGGGTGATGCCTAGTCTCAAGTTACTGATTACTATTTACTAAAGGGATTTACTGAATCTTGTTTACTGTACTGCACTGTGAATTACCGTTTACTGAATTGAACTGAACTATACTGAAACTGTTTACTGAGCTAAACCGTACCAAAAACACTGTTTTACTGAACTATATTGTACTGAGAAACACTATTTTACTGAACTATACTGTACTAAGAAATACTGCTTTACTGAATCGTACTGTACTAAAAGCTACTAATTACTGTTTATCGAGAAAGAATACTTGCAAATTATTTCTAGAATAGAAATAATTACTGAAATATTTATCCCGAGATTTGAATATTTATAAGCTACTGTACTAAGAGAATTGTCACTGTTTCTACAGCTTTACGCTTACTGTTCACTGAACTGTTTAATTACTGTATTGTCACGTGTTTTGAAAACGGTGTACTAAAGTGATGTAATAAAATGGTTTATACCATTTTTACAATTATGAGAATTGAGAATTAAATTGTTTTTAATAAAACGATTTATTTATTACTCCCTATAGTTGCTCTGGGTTTCCAGAACAAGAGAGGTATTTCAAAATACCTTCCATGCTCCATCTGGATTTCTCGACCGACTATAGTATCCTTCCCTACTGTGTTTAGTACACCATTAGGAAATAAATGTTTTACGGCATATAGTTTTCATTATATCAAGCAGCATACAACTCCTTTACTGAGCATGTGGTTTGCTCACCCTTTACTTTCAAATTTTTCAGAGTAATTACGAGGATTATTTGATGGCTTCCTTGGATAAATATAGCTGCGAGTAGCCACTGGGACAAAGAGCATTGAAATTAAAGGTACAGTCACTTCTCTTATATATTCAGACACTTATATACAATACTACATTATTGTAAAATAGAAACAGGGGATGTAAAATTTATGGAATATAAAAAAAATTATTTTCCAAATTTATTGAGTAAATGTTTACAATTTATTACTGTAAATGATCAAGTGTTAAAGGCATCACAGACAGCCCAACCAGTAAAAATGTGTAAATATGAGTAAATATTGTGTAAAAATGTACACTCAGACTATTACATACAATGTCATGAAGACATCTCACGATACCACAAAGGCATCTCACGACATCACGAAAACATCTCATGATCCCACAAAGGCATCTCACGAACCACGAAGGCATCTCATGATGTCACGAAGATATCACAAGATACCACCAAGGTATCTCACAATACCACGAAAGCATCTCATGATGTCATGAAGACATCTCACGATGTCACGAAGACATCTCACGATACTGCAAAGGCACTCACGTATCAAAATCCGTACAAAGATAGCTTTTCAAACCAACTGTATGATCAAAGTAGGGGTATCATTAAAAACACATGCACTTTGAAAACATCGAAGTATTTAAACATGCTTTGGGACATTGAGCACTTAATCCCTACACATGTAATCACTTTATTAAAGTTGTCAAAGTAAACACGTTTCAACTCATATGAATCGGACTCGATACTTTAGTAAAAGAACATTTTCATAAAACGTGCAGATCTCGATGCAAAGCTTAATTTATGGATTTCATAATGATACTGGCATATTCTACCAACATAGGCTAACCCCTATGAAGTACACCTAGGGAGCCTTCAACTGAAAATCTAACATTATAACTGCGTAACAATAACAGCCCCAATATCCTATTCGCAAGGAATGCTCAACCAGCATTATCATCCAAAGTTCTCATTATACATTATGCAACATGTATATAAGTCCAATCTCATCCAATCACAACTTAAGTTCCATCTCTAACTTATGCAAGAATAATAAGTATTGACAAACATCCACAATACATTCTTTTCTTATAAACTAGGGATGTGTATATATATATATATATATATATATATATTTAAATGCATATATATTCCACTTGAAATATTTTTATTTGAATTCAACTAGATATATATATATATATATACTATATTTATATATATAGAAGACTAAGGTTATATTCATATATATATATATATATATATTTTAATTAAATACTTATATATACATATGTACTTTTAACTAAGTACATATACGTATTTAAATAAATAATTATTTGCATTAAATCATATATCACAATGCATAATCTTAACATAGTGCAATAAGTCTAACACAACTTGAGATATTTCCTTTACCTATAAAATACCACATTGGGTTTAGCACCCCTCACTTGCAACTTGCACTTTGACTATAGCACTTCTTTATATTTTATTCCTCTCTTAGGCCCTTTGAAAGTTTCCAACCGAACCCTTTCCTACCACTTTGCTCTTTACCATTTTGGAGCTTTTGTTTCTTCACAATAATCCACTATGCACCTATATAAACTCTTAAACTAAAGAGCATTCTTACCCGAATTCTCCAAATGACTGAAACCTTTAACACTTAAGTATGTCTTCACTATTTCAGTTGGCTGCTGCCGTAAGTATCCTTACCATTAGCCCTCGGTTCAGCTTGTTCACTAGTTTCACAGCAGTAGCATTGCACCTCTCCTACTTTGTTCTTTTTTGGCTGTCAACTCTTGTTTAAACCCTATTTTTCCTTTGCTTAAAGCCCCCTGTTACAGCCTCCACAAACAGCTATCGCTTCTACTTCAGTGGCTATCTCGATTTAGCTTTTTTCTCCAAAATGTTTCTCAATTTCTCTTCTTTTAGTTGGTGCTGACTACCTTAGCTTCTTCCTGACAATGTATTGCAGCTCAATAAGACGTCCATTATTTTGCCTTCAGTTTTGTCCACTCTTCATCGCACTTCCTTCCTCCTTAATGCCTTTGTTTTGGGTTTGGAGAAAAGAGGATGTGCAGCTCTTGAGCTGTCCTCCTCTTGGCCTACAAGTCTTAACCGCAGTCGCCATAAGCTGCCCTGCTCTAGCCACTGAGGAAGGCAATAGCTACACAGTAGCTTGGAGTTTTACTGCGTTAGTCTCCCTTAGTTCACCTCTCAAGGATCCCAAGTAAATAAACCTTGCTTCGATCTATGTTACTCCTCCAAAAAAGATCTTCTACTGCTATTGTTTGCTGCGCCCCTGCTCAGAATGAAGTTTCCACTATCGATTCAGCTCTCCCTGATGCTCTCTCTCTTGCCACATTTTCTTCAGCCGAAAATGGTGAGTTTTAGTGGGGGTTGGTGGCATGAAGTGGCTTCTCTAAGAAGCCACTTTGTTTTAATACTATTATATTTCATTCATGTACCTATATTCAATATATAATATATAAATTTGTATTGGTGATGAATTTGATATATTTTTATTAGATTATTCTTAGGTTATTAGTTTTATATTCATGTGATAATACTAATATATATATATATATATATATATATATATAGGGAGAGAGAGAGAGAGAGGAACATATATACCTTTAATGTTTTTGTGTAATTAAGGCCTAATGAAAATTATAAACTTTGGGTTTAAATTTTTGTATTATTAGTAGCAAGGGTTATATTTTGAAATTCTAACCTTCTCATTCACTTACCAATTGATATAATGCCTTGTGTACCTATAAGGATTTATTTAGCTAATCGAATCTACTTGATATTATATCTTAATTAAATTCAATTAGTTAAGTTAATTTATTTTACTTGTCTAAATCAATTTATTTTATTTAGCTAAAATGGTCTAGTCAAGCTACTAGAAAATTCTCTCACTGATGAGAAATATAACTAGTGTTCCTTAAGTAGCCATAGGGTTTAACTATACTTTAAGATTTGACCATATTTCAGTGTTTGACTCTGAATCTTACCTTGGGATTTGTGCTTGCTCAACCTATGTGCTCGGTTATTCAAGTCCCTCTACAATATCCAAATTATAATTTTCGAATTATCGAGCAGATACCTAGAATTGAATAATGATCATTTAAATCAAGGTTAAGAAATCTCGATTATCACATAAAACTTAGTCAATACCAAAAATGGGAAATGAGAATAAATGAAAACATGACTTCATTCTTAGACTTTGAAGATGACATCATTGAATAAAAGAAAACTCAAAAGAAAAGTAAAGGTTGCATAGAAAACTTATAGAAAACACTAAAAATCAGTAAGGATTTTGTAAAGGAAATTTAAGAGATATTTGATAGATGCTTAAAATTATTTTTAAAAAAACGAAAATAAAGTCGAAGAACACCTAATTCATAGCCTAGCAACCTCGGCTAAGCCTTTCTTCATAATGTTATTTTATATAGCTATTATTTTGAGGGCAAAAAGGATTTTGTGCATGGTTAATGAGTTGGCACTCCTTACCACTTCTCTTCACTTGATTAGCCCTTCTTGGAAGATATTTTCATATCATCCTCTCTTTCAAATTAGCCCAAGGACACCTCACACCTTTTGGCCTCTTTCATTTGTCTTCTTGTCCACTTGTGCATCCATGTGTCAAAGGCATCTAACCACTATGTGTTGGCATGTGTTCTTCATGTGGTCTATGTACTTGGCCTCCAAGAAATGTATAAGGTGATGACATGTGGAGTCCCACATGGATGGAAGAGGTGACTTGCGCTATAGGATGAGTTGTCTTGCTATTTTGGCCTTTAGTGTTGAATTTTCGTCTTTTAGTGAGATTAACACATTTTTTACTCTTTTTTAGCCCAAATGTCATCAAAATGACTAAATTTTGACTCAAACTTATTTATTTTGCACACTTTGAGGAAATTAAAAAAAATTAGGGAGGTAATTAACAATTTTCATAAGAGGATTATGTGATAACCGAGAATTCTCTCATTTTTAAAATTAAGGATCTGTAAATTTAATTTATGATATTAGTAAACAAGTTAAAATAAATAATTAAGTTATTAGAAGACTGGGATATTTCGAGATTATGGTACTTGATTCACTAACAATTTTGAGATTTAATAATTAGGAATTTAATTTGGGTATTAAAGAATTTAAAATTTTAAATAAATAATAATAAATATGTGCATATTTATATAAATATATTATTATATACATATGTGCATATATTTCTATGTACATATATGAACAATAAATATTATTCTGAATTAAAGTATATATTAATTTGAGATCACCAAATAAATAATAATAAAATATGTGCATATTTATATAAATATTATTTTGAGATCACCAAATATTCTCTCTCGCGTGCCTTTCGCATTCCGGAGGATGGTCTTGTGCACGAAAATGTCAACGTCTCATTAGAATTTAATATAGTCAATGATCGTGCGGGTGACCTTCCCATCTTCGCAAGACTTCTTCACATTATAATCTCTTGGAATCTTCGCCTGCTCGGGATGAAATATTCTCAACTCCGGCGCCTTGATCGCTTCTGGCTCCACCATATTCATTCCCCTGATGGCGACCAGCTAGACCTTGCTCATTTCATTCTCCAAGATTGGGTGAAGATTGTTCTTGGCAAGGTCCACATGATTGTCTTCCCACAGCCACTTGAATTTTATCTGCTTGATCACGGCGTTGATTGTTCTTATGAGGTTGGTGTCTTTCTCGAACCCGATACCACCATCAACCTTGCTACACTACACAATCTTGGGTGGTATTCTCGTCAGCACGGTGATATTGTTGTATGGGAAAAGGCTCACGGTGCTCCTCCATCTCTCGAGCATACCAGTGACGAGGATGCTCCTGCTCCTTAAGAGGAAGCCCCTGCTTCTTCCTTCGCACCATCGGGGTCCGCATCTAATGACCAGATCATGCTCAAGCTTCAACATCTCCAGCAGACCTTCACTCAGCGCTTTGATCAGCTCGATGGTCAATTTGGTCAACTCAATATTCGTTTCGACAATGTAGAGGAGATGCAGGCTGCTTTGTACGATGAGGTCCAAGATATTCGTATGCAGCAAGAGGACTTCATGGACAAATATCACAAGACGTTTCCTCTACGTTGATTGTGATTGTTGTGCGAAATGAGCATTTAGCTTATTATGATCTTCTACTA
Organism: Heritiera fomes; assembly: GCA_032173925.1. Classification (NCBI taxonomy): domain Eukaryota; kingdom Viridiplantae; phylum Streptophyta; class Magnoliopsida; order Malvales; family Malvaceae; genus Heritiera; species Heritiera fomes. Next base: position 19,512,472 of record JAPDPM010000009.1, read on the forward strand.
TGACTAGTGTTTTTGTTGTTTTTAGCCTTATGTTTATCACATTTTCTAGTACGTTTATGAATATTTAGTCTTATGTTTCTCAATCTGACTGGTGTGTTTTGATGTTTGACTCTTTGCAATATTTGTTTCTATGACATGTCTTCTGCTTTATATCTATATGAATTTGGCTTGATCTATATTTCCATTGGCTTGATTTATCACTTTGCTTTAAATTGACTTATACATCTAACCATCTCTCTTTATGTCATCCTGCTTGCTTTAATTCTTGATATGTCAAAAAGGGGGAGAATTCCTAGGGTAAATTTTTCGTGCATAAATTGAGGGGGAGCAAACTATTTTTCCATGTATAAATTAAGGGAGAGCAAAGCAAAATGATTTTTTCAGGCAAAATATTTTTCCATGTATAAATTGAGGGGGAGCCAAACAAAATGATTTTCATGATGTCAAAATGATAAGCAAATTTACCTTAAGTTTTGTCATATCAAAAAGGGGGAGATTGTTAGCTTTAAATTGACAAGTATTTTGAAATGACAAAACTCAAGTAAGCTTAAAAAATGATTTTACTACAAAGTAAATTTGCTTTGAATGAACTTAATGATAGAAATTATTTTAAACAGAGTTTTTGGATTGTGATTTCAATTGAAGAGTCAGTAAATACTCTTAGGAAAGTGTTAGATGGTCTTAAACTGACTTAGAATCACAAAAAGCTATAAAATTGCAGCCAAAGAAGTGCAGGAAAGCCTACTGGAGAAAAGGGATCGATCCCTACTGTAGAGGGATCGATCCCAAAAAGGCAGAATGCTTTAGAGCCACCCGGGAAAGTTTGAAAAGCTTTCTGGAGAAAAGGGATCAATCCGTCCAGTAAAGGGATCGATCCCTTCGCACGAAACCTGACTCCAACGGCTAGTTTTTGAGGGTTTCAACGAGAGGAATTGCATTAAATGCTTAACCAACCGTTCCAATCGGTTGGTGGGTTATAAATAGAGGCATTTATGAAGTTTGGAAAAAGAACAAGTACTGAAGAAACTCTCATACATTCAAGAAAGAAATCCTAGCAGAAATATTTACTCTTTGTACTCCATTTGTTGGAAATTATTTTGTTCTTCACCTACTCACTCAAATTACTGATTCTCAAAGGTGTGAGCAAACCTTGTGAGGTTATTATTGTAAGAGTGAGGGTAGCATTGTAAGGGGATAGACTTAGAAGGTTGTTTCTAAGCCATCAAGAGAAAGTGTAAGAGGTATCACCACACCTTAAAGTGGTTTGTAAGAATTCTAAAGGAATAGTGGAATCAACCCCTTGACAAGAGGATCAAGGAGAGAGGACGTAGGCAAGAGATTGGCCGAACCTCTATAAAATTTATGTTTGCTTCTCTTATCCTTCTTTACTTATTGCATTTATTTCATTATTGCTTTATCTATTGCATTTGTGAATTAAATCCTTAGAAAAGCCAAATTTTAGTATAAAAACCGATTCACCCCCTATCGGTAGAGCCAACAACTTTCAATCATCAAGACCCCTTTTTGACCACTACATATTGTGTCTCATTATATATCTATACTCCCGTAAGTTTATTCCTTACCAATTGGGAGTTATCCATTTCATTCCTCTTTTCACATGAAAATCCATTTACACTATTTTTCATATCACAGTTGATCTATGCTGTTCATCATCCATTTTCTCATTTGGTGCCAAGTCGTTATAGCTTAAAAACTATCGATTACACATATCAATCAGTTATATGTAATTGTCTCAGTAGCTTTCACATCTCATGCACACACTCTCTCAATACCATGGAGCGTTTACATCTCACGATCATATATATATACATTAGTATGCAGCGGTGCTATCAGTACACTTGAGATCTCAAAGCCTTTTGCTATTTTCCCATAAGCATATGGCAACTCAGAGACTCCCATCACCTGTAATGCTCACTGGAACTGTACATATAAATTCTCATCGTTTCATGCTCATATTCCGACTAGGGCACTAAAGGATCTAGGATTCTGATAATGAAAAAGTGATCCCATTGGAGAATCAGTCATTGATCACTTCCATATCATCATATTTCTTTTGAACTCTTTATTGTCCACAACATTAATTTTCTCATTTATTTCATCAAGGCTGCATCTCATTGCAGACTTTAATACTAGCCATTTTCGGTTGTAAACAAAATACTTGGTAATCACTTTCCATTTATATACTGGCAGCAAAATAACACGTGTCATTCATTTTACTCTTTTGAATACCATTAAATTCTATCTATTGAGTTTACCTTTCGCCACTGTCATGTGATAACCAACCTAGATTCAGCTTTAGTCTTAATTTCGGGAACTACTCTATGTTCCTTACTTATCATGTCACTCACTTCTTTATTTCATTTCCATATCTTTACTTTCATCAATTTAGTCGGTTTTCTCTAATGGTATGGTACTCTAGCGTTAAAATCTTTCAACATTCTGCATACCATCTTTTCTTCACACTTATCCATTTACCGACTTTAATTTCTTTAATTAGATCTCATCTATAGAGCAGCTAGTCCTCTCACTCTTCTATAGATTGGCAGTAGTAACTAGCTAGACTCATTACTTTTGTATCTCAATCATTATCTCTCTATCATAGACAGATTTACTATTATTCTGTCATTTTGATATCATATATCTCAGAAGGAGATACTGTCTAGCCAACTATCCCATTTTCCAATCTTAACACAAGTCCTCAATCTTTGAAAGTTTGGGAATTCATGTCACAATGCTGCTCATATTCCATTTGTATCTTTAACTATTTCGACATCTCATAACTAAAGCTTATATGGATGCCTCATCCATTAGGCCTATATACATCGCAAGGTAATTCATTAACCTTGTAACCTCAATAAGAACTCGTACAGTTCATGTCGAGTTCCCATCATCATCTTACTGACATCCGTCTCAAACGTTTCTCAAATGACGCTTTATACTGATGCTAGTCTTATAAACTCCTCATATCTCAGATTAGATCCATAAAGCGTCCATTTTCATATGTAGATGAATACTTGTTCTTCACAAGAACTTTATGAATTAAGTAGAATTTAATACTTCCTTTTTCATTCATCTACGTCTCAATATCATCTGTGCGCTTTCATTCACACTTATACAGATAACTTCATTAACCTCAATTTGTGTTATATGTATTTCTATAAATCACACCTTTACACGTGAATTTCATTATTCACTCATTTTCCAGAGTTATTTTCTTAAGCTTTTCGAATTCTTTCTATATTTTCCGATATAAGCTTAGAATTAAATTTCATATCCACAATCGAGTCATTATTAGTTCGTTTTTTCCAATCTATATAACTCTAGAAGTTTTATCGAAAATCAAAGCCGATACTTTCTTTAATTACACCTCTCTTATCATCTTGGACATTTCATTCTCATGTCCTGTCATTTTCACTGTGTATTCTCAAGGCAGAGACATTCACTATTCAAATCATTTTGACATACATTCTACCTTGATTTCATTGTCCTCTCATACTTTACAGCATATTATTCAAAGTGATTAGAAATGCTGTATCGAGTATAACAATTATCAACACATGTTACAGCTAACCGATTTATTACAGTTATTCACTTTAAAATCAATTTCATTTAATGAATTCAGGCTTAATTCCCTTGAGTATATTATCCACAAGTCTCGAACTCTGGTACCCTTACGTACCTAGTTCCTTACACTCGTTTTACCACTGAGATAATTGTAAGAGTCCCGCCAGCTCGTATCGGCCATCGACGAGCATCCCCTAGGCAATCCTTTCACCCCAGGTTTACCCTTACAAGTGAGTCGGCGACCACATGTTCACCCATCACGGTTTTATCTCGAGGGTCCTGAAGAACTCAGGTTAGCTGTCATCTTCTTCTTTTGATCAATTCACTGTTCTTATAATCTATTCTCCAATGTACAATAGTCCACACAATACCTCATTCGGTAATACATTTCAAATTATTCCGGTTCTATATATATAATCGTTTGATTTATACCTTAAAATATTAAAATTATATAGAACCCTAATTAACTATACTGTTATGGATTTCAGTGTATGTACTATCCACCTTTTCAGTCATTTCCTGTAATTATTTCATTTTTTCATAATATTCAATGATCTCGTTCAATACACTCTTAATTCCGGCCCCTATAGCCAATAACCAGGCCAATCATCTTATAACATTCCACTATACACTCATTGGATCGCATCATGTAAGGCCTCGACCCATTCGCCGTCCGCCTGTACATATCTATACCGTCCTCTTTTAGAAAGCACACTGGCCCCCTCAAGGATCTATCGTGAGGCCCAGCCCGTTCACTAGGTCACTCACCATTCGCGTCCGTAATCTACGTGTAAGTGGAATCAATAATAGGGATCGTTATATTCATATCATGGCCTTTATGCCATTTATAACTCCATTACTATCAATGGATTCCAATTCAGCTCGGTTTTATCACTGTTCCAAACATCGCCCAACATAGGGGCATTTTCATCATTTCGATATTTATTTCTTTCTCCTCAATATACATTTAAACCAAGGATCTCATTATCTATATATTGATATTATCCTTTCTAATACTTATATAAGCAATTTAGATCTTATTCGATTTCGACAGACAAGTTCACTAAAATCCATAATTGGATTATCTTGCTTGTAATACAGCTTTACATCATCAATTTCTCTGTCAATTTAATCAATTCCAACTTCTGTTGGTCTATTCTAACTCCCGGTAAATTTTGGAGGTAGGGGTATTTTGGTCATTTTTGGCCAAAAATTTTCTCTCTTCAAATTACCTTCAATCGATGATCTTAAGGTCTATTTAATAATTATACTTCATTCTCCTCCTTTATATCATCACTTTTAGGTCTCAGTTCGATCTGGACAGAAAGTACTGGTGGGGCCCTCACCGAGTCCTTTACTGATCCTTACTGAACCGGCCTTCATTTAGATTATAAGATCACCACTTTCCGGTAATTTCTGAGCCTATTTTCTTCTTTAACATTCTCAATTTATACTTTCTTACTCCTTTCAAATCATTTTACTCAATTTACAATCATTTATTTTCTTTATGTATTTAGACAACACAGTACTACTGGGGATGTTCAACATTTCTTTCCAAAAGTATCAACAAACATCAGGCCAACACTGCTCTAATACCATTAAATTTGTAACGATCCGTTACCACATTTTTCACATGATTCTACGCAATTTATCCAGTTGGGCTGTCTGCGATACTTTACTTTTCATTTACATTTAAACAATTTCATATGAAATTATAACATGACCTACATGCCCTATCTTAATTTCCAAGAAAGTAGTACTGTAGATAAGTCTAAATACGAAAAATAAATGATCGTAGCTCATGTAGTAAATCAAGCTGTCGCATCGTCCTCAATTGCACAGCCAAAATCCTTAGATATCTGACTTTCAGTCCTCGAAAATTTGAAACGTTAAAATTAAGGGGTGAGTAAACCACGGCTCAGTAAGAGAGTTATATGTCACACTTGATATTCAGCAATCTATATGCTAAAAATAATTTATTACTTTCTTTAAATTTTCCTAGATGGGCTCTAGGCTCACATGTAGCAAGGATACTACTGTCGGCTAGTGATCCAAATAGAGTAAGGCAGGTATTTTGAAATACCTATCTTGTCCCAGAATCTAGAAGCAACTGTAGAGAGTACTATATCCATTGTTCTCAAAACGATATAATATTCGTTTCCGTAAAGTAAACCATTTATTTCTCTTCACTTCAGTATATTTTAAAACACATGCCAGTTCAGTAGTAAAATAATGGTTTACTTCTGTTCTCGTTAGTACAGTTAAAACACGTGACAGTACAGTGGTTTATAAATATCCAAAACCATTGGATTAGTAAACAGTAGTTTTCGGTACTATTTATTAATTCAGTACCTTACAATTCAGTAAAGCCGTATCTTACAGTTCAGTAAAACAGTAATATTCAGTAAAACAGTATCTTGATACGGTTCAGTCATAAAACAGTAAACAGTAGCTACCAATTTAGAAAACAGTATGCGGTAGCTTTCAGTTCAGTAAACAGCAAATGGTAGCTTTCAGTATAGTAAAACAATAATTAGTGGCTACCATTCAATATACAATACAGTTTCGTAAACAGTGTTTTGGTACGGTTTTTCATCAGTAAACAGTACAGTACAGTAAATAGGATTCCGTAAATCCTTTCAGTAAACAGTAAGTGAGACTAGGCACCACCCTACAATCAAATCATGCTATCTCGTCCACTAGGGACACAGTAACAGTAATGAGATCTATGGTCATGATCTATAATATGTCCTCGGTGTACACTTGCTAGGTGACAATCCGGGACGCTGATGACTAGCTGGTCAATCAGCCACGTGACAGTAACAGTATGTGTGATGCATGAAGCTCGGGGTCTAAGTCTCAAAATAGTATAAAACTGTACCATAGCCTTTATGGATTTTAGACACAGTAGTGTAAAACATTTCACAATTATCCATAAGGCTCACATGTATAAATCATCACCTTTATGAAATTTATAAAATAATTTAAACATTTTCAAAATATTTTATAAAGGTATAAATCATGTTTTCCATTCGGTGAAAACAGTTATAAAATAGTCACAGTAAACAGTAAGTGAGACTAGGCATCACCCTACAATCAAATCATGCTATCTCGTCCACTAGGGACACAGTAACAGTAATGAGATCTATGGTCATGATCTATCATATGTCCTCGGTGTACACTTGCTAGGTGACAATCCGGGACGCTGATGACTAGCTGGTCAATCAGCCACGTGACAGTAACAGTATGTGTGATGCATGAAGCTCGGGGTCTAAGTCTCAAAACAATATAAAACTGTACCATAGCCTTTATGGATTTTAGACACAGTAGTGTAAAACATTTCACAATTATCCATAAGGCTCACATGTATAAATCATCACCTTTATGAAATTTATAAAATAATTTAAACATTTTCAAAATATTTCATAAAGGTATAAATCATGTTTTCCATTCGGTGAAAACAGTTATAAAATAGTCACACTGAAAACACATCTTGTGACTTTGTCTTTTTCCACCGTAAAACATGTATACACGTTTTTCCGTGCTTTGTATCCAAAACATGGTTTTCAACATTATCGGAATTAAATTCACATGCTTTCATAATTTATGGAAAAATAATATTTATTTTCCAAAGTTATAAATCTCGTAACCATGTTTCCTTCTAAAAACACGTGTACAGACCTCTAGTCTCGAAATCATAGTTTTTTCATCATTTCTTAACCTTTATGGAATTTTCATAATTAATTGTTTCATAATTAAAACCATAAAGGTTTTATATTAAATTAAGTGAATATTTAAGAATATTTATAAAAATATTCACTTCAGTCTCTTTTTCATTTTCATCTCGTTTCACGTGAAATATCACCTACCGGGTGAATTTTCAGTGATTTCATTTTCACCATTCTCGAAAACATGAATATTTTTAAATCAGATCTCCATATATTAATGTTTTATGAAAAATACTTGATTTCTCGATTTTCGTACCTGAAAATCGTTTCTTGTGAAATCAAATCATTTATTATGGTTTTCGGTGATTTTCGGTAAATTTTAGTAATTTTTCGATATTTTTTTGGCAGTATATCGGCTGCCGATTGGCTAGCCTCTTGCACAGAAAATACAGTTTAATCTTTTCAACCGGCATTTCACCACAATTTCAAACCGATAAATCACCATAAATTTCAACCAATCATTGTCAATTGCATTTATAAAATTTAAATGCATAATTTAAAACATGTGGCCGAATATCCTTACAGGCGGCACATGTCTCTCTTACCTGCCTCGTTCGTCGTGCCTGTGTTCACCTCGCCTGATTTCCTTGGCTCGGTCATCGAGGGAATTTTCTGGAAATTAAATTCTTAAATTTAGAATTTTTCCATAATTATTAAAATAAATCACTCAAAATTAATTTCCGAAATTCTTACCAAATTTTTGTAATTTTCGAGTTTTTCGAATTTTCCGGGATTTTTTGAATTCCCGAAAATTCCTTTTTTCTCTCTTTTCTTCTTTTCCTCTTTTCTTTCTCTTTACTTTTTCTTTTCTTTTCTTTTCTTTTCCTTTTTCTTTTCTTTTCTTCTTTTTTTTCCTTTCTTTCTCGGTCAAACCGGTTCAAACCAGTCAACCTTCCTCCACGGTAGGTTCTCCTCTGGCAGTCGATTCTCCGGCGGTTTGACGGCTCCGCAGTTGGCCGGCATCAAGGCAAACTTGCTGGTGGCCTCCGTTCGGCGGCACGGCGGCAGATCTGGCGGTGAAAGGTTCGGTTTCTTCTCCTCTGCGTTTCTCCTCCCTCGGCCCTCGTCGGCCTCACTGGTGGCTTCCTGCTTCTTCCCCTTACCTCCACCGAGGTTCAGGTGGCGGTGGCGGTGGCGGTGCTTGGACCGACCGGCACCGCAGTTTTCTCTTCTCCTTTCCTCTGGTTTTCTCCGCCGGTTTCGCCTCTATTTTTCCTCTTTTTTCGTTCCTTTTTCAGGCCGTCACCGGTGGCCTTCATCCTTCCTCGTCGACCGGTGACACCCTCTACCTCTCTCTGGGCTCTTCTTATCGGTGGCCGCACTGGTTGTTGCCGTCGGTCCCTTGGTTTTGGGAAGGATTGGGTTTCCCGATTCTTCCTTCCATTTTTCTGTTTCTTTTTTTCTATTTATTTATTTTATTTTAATTATATACATATTACATATATTATACTTACAATATAATACATATAATATTATTATTATTATATATATAGTATAGTACTATATATATATATTATATAAAGATATATATTATATTTTAACACAATATATATCTAATATATATGTATATTTATATACTTTAAATTAAATAACATTTATATATATCTATATAAATGTAATAATAAAATATATATTGTATTTACAATATATATATATATATATATGTACAACTTTAAAGTAAATTACATTTACTTTTCTTATATATGTATATATTTATATATATACATAAAATGTCATATTTACATACATATGTATTATTTTTTAATTTACTAAATAGTATATGTACATATATATACTAATGTATATTAATATATATTATATAGTATCTCAATACATTTGTATTGTATAAAAATACATTTATATAATATCTAATTATATAAATATTGCTCATATTCTTTTCTCATTTTCTTATTTAATTTGGATTTCTTATTATCCAAATTAAATTTTCTTCTCTTTATTATTTTCCATAACTTCAATATTATTCTTATTTCCAAATTTAATCCTTCATACGAATTTTCCCAATTTATCACTTATCTATTTTCTTCAATATTAATTTCCAATATTAATAATTTCCAATAAATGAAAAATTTTACGGTTATCACACTAAATCAACTTCGATTTTAATTCTGATCGCACCAAAGTCTTCTCTTAATCTATACAGTATTATAGAACGTAGAACACATCGAATTGATTAGAAAAGCCCTCTCTACTTATCATGGCTGAATGGTACATGATGGGATTTTCATGTTTTCTCAACAAATTAACCTTAGTTTCATGTTTATCATTATTTTTCATCCATTTGGCATCACTTTCATGCATCAAAACTCAATGTATCATGAACATCTCATCATGACTGAAACCCTTGGGACACAAATAAGCGAGTTTTGATTCAATTCGAGGCTAAATTCATGCTTAGCAACCTTAATTACACAAATTTCCATCATTAAAACTTAAAGGAAATGAAAGCATGGATTTACCTTGTCTTGGTTGAATGCTACAGGAGTTTCTTCACCTTGATTTTGTCGACTTTGCCACAAGATATTGGTATGGGTTTGTAGAGGATTAAATTTGGGACAAGATTGTAATAAAGAGTTTGATGTTTTAAGGTTGTTTTAATGGTGTTTTGGAAGCTTTCTTGTTTTTGCCTAAGGTTGGCTATGGTGGAGGTGGCTTGAGGTTGAAGATGATGGAGTGTGGCCAGCCCCTTAAGTGGAATTTTCTTTTATTGGAAAAATGACTAAAATGCCTTTGGTATGATAATTTTAGACAATTTTGCCCTTAAACTTTCATAATATTTTTTAACTAGTCAATTTAACTATAAAATATTTTATTTCATCATTAAATATTACTATTGAATATATTTTAATAAATGGATAGGGTTTTATTAAGGTTTGACTGTCTGTAAGGGTGAGTTTACGAAAATACCCCTATCGAGCCAATCCGTAAATTTATGATTTTACCATTGATTTAATCTATCATTGACATAGCCTAGAACTTATTTATACATAGATTATCATACTTCAGTCATTTGGTCAAAAGTCAATTTAGTTTGACTATTATTCATGAAAGTTCAACCGGGCTATGTCCCTAATCGTCATTTTCTAATATGTTGGCACACTTCCCAAAAATAATTTAAATATAGGATTTTGGGTTCTAGATTCTTACCATAGGCTTATTTGCTTTCTTTATTATGTGTACCAAGTCTCCTGTCCATCCGAGCACTGTAGGGCTTGTGGGAGCCACCACATTATTTCCTTTTATACTTACGAAATACACAGGAATTGAACAGGAGTGAGAAGTCTGACACATGTAACAGTACCTGAATATGTGATTCTCACACTGACTAACACAAGATTTGTTAAAGGTTGTAAGTATCATTATGATGTGAAGAATAAGAATTATTATCCTTTTTTATATGAGTCGTTAGGTAAGAAAACTACCAAAAGGGATTTAAGATCAAGAAGACTAACTTATAAAGTCTTTGATGTTTGCAATTTTCTAGTTTTACTTATGTTTGCATAATTTTTTGCTTTGGAAATAAAAAAAATGATTGAAAACCATACAATATATCAAAATATTGAACTTAATTATATTCCTAAATGTCTAACTATATATTATCTTGTCTTGATTCAAACTAATACAAATGGGTTTGCTAATACAGTAAAATTTAAATAATCCCCTAATTTATCATGTGCTACATTCCATATGGCATCCATCATTAATAATTTACTTCTTTTTTTAAAAAAATAAAGCTCATTTGTAAAGTGTGTATAACCAATATAAAAGCATAGTATTTATAGATGATATCAAATGAATAAAAACAATTAATGATAACAACAGTCAGAATACCATATTGCTTCACTTAATATACTAGTCCTAAAGTAACCCAACCTTGGCTCAAGCCCATTTTTCATTAATAGAAAGCAAGGTTTAAAAATCATATTGAGGTACTTTAAGAAATTAAATGTTTGTAGTCCATGAGTTATTAAGCAGTAGAAAAACAAAGTAGATTGTTGTCACATCTTGAGAGTCACGACAGTTCGTAAACTTATGCGAAATTTAGAATTTTAAGGCTAACTTTTTCTAATTTTCATTACATTGGTTTGTCACGTGAGCAGTTTAATATTATAAAATTAGGTAGCTAACTACCTAATTTGGGGCATTTGAACAAGGACCTAGTCAAATATCGTATCATTTAACATCCAACTAAACCACATAATCAATTCTCGCGTAAAAGCAGTAAACCTTGGTTTCACACATTTCAGACTGTAGCTTGGTCTAGCAATCAAATGTAGTTAACTTCCAATCTCAATATGTTATCGCATTCATAAACTTTGCAAACTATAACATACTCGAATTTCACTGAAAAATATGGTCATTTGACCCTTTAAAAAATTTCCAAACAAATAATATAATATTTTTTTTATTTTGGCAAGTTTTACAATAAAAACTCATTTACATCCTCGTATTAGTAATTTGAACAATGTAATCACATATCTAGTTAATTTCCAAACAAATAACTTTTCTAACTATACAGATGCTAGGACTTAGTGAAGTAATCATTATCTTTCGGGGTAAGATATGAAAGGTACTTTGAAGTACCTCATTATCACATTGAAATTGACATCACATTAACAGTCCTATCTTATAAATAAACAATGATTCAATAACACATGATGCAAAATTTGATAAATCAATACAATTATGGTTTTCGATAAAACAACATACTTTTTAGTAATTACAATAAACAATACACAATACTCGATATCTGTCAAAGCATTATGTAATAGTTCTAAAATTGTACTTGTAGGTTAAAAAATCATTACTCATGAAATCTCAAATTACTATTCAAAGATTCAGTAATCGGTACTTGTGACAAAATCAATACTTATGTCACAACCCGAAGGCCGCGACTTTCACTTATTAACTTATACTATTCTTAGTCTACAAATTTATGGACTAAATTTTTCTTTTTCATTTTAAGGTTTGTATTCGGTGTCAGTGTAGTTACTACTCTAATTTCACGAATTCTCTATACAATACTTTATCATATCTCTAAGTTACATCCCGACTCATTGAACAACATATGTGCTGTGTATTAATAAAAGTCTGTACATGTAAACAAGAGATTTACAAAGAATGTATACCTCAAAAGTAGCGAAGTGAATTCGCAGGATGATGGTCAGTACCAAACCTGCAAACCGTCTCCAAAGAACCACTTAAAAGCTCTCATAGCATATTGTAACTTCAATAGTTTGAAAAGAGATAAAATTTAGTGGGGTGAGCAAAACCACGGCTCAGTAAGATACTAATATAAATGCAGGAGTAGTATTATACTGTCTTAAACCGTAATGCTTAAAACCTGCAAGTTTGCAATTACAGTTCACTTTTTTTATCGATAACATCTCGTTATCTCAATTCCTGTCATCTGTCTGTCATTCAGACCTCTAAATAGATTGACTTAATCACTTTCGATCTTCTTATCATTTTATTACATTGCATCACACAACAATGCATCGTGTATAATTTGAATATCATGTACTGTTAATCCATACTCACATCAATCTCATAGTACATCATGTCTAATTGAGATATCATATCAAGTCACTTTACTTTTCATAATTATACTCATGTATTCTATCATCTCATATCATTTTCCATATGGAGAATCATAATCACGGTGGTACAAAGTCATAATTCTCTTTGTATATATTCTATATTCATGTATCATATCATATCATATCAAAACATCATGTAGATGAGATATCGTTACCCCCAAATCATGGTACTCGTCATATACTCTTCATATTTTTGTACCATATAAGGTCATGACATATCTTATGTAAAAAACATACTATTATGTCATAATTTAGTAGGCAACTCATGTAATTTCACTGTATGAATCGCTATCATTTCAAATCATATCAGATGTACTTTAGAACATGCTCAACATATGAATTTTCAATTCATTTCATATTTAAGGTTGAAAGCATGCACAATTCTCTTTTTATATCATGTCGATTCAAAACATTTCTTTTCATATCATTTCAAATCAAAACGTGCACATTTCTCTTTTCATATCATGTCAATTCAAAACATGTCTTTTCATATCATTTCAAATCAAAACGTGCACATTTATCTTTTTCATATCGTGTCAATTCAAAACATTTCTTTTCATATCATTTCAAATCAAAACGTGCACATTTCACTTTTCATATCATGTCAATTCAAAACATACCTTTTCATATCATTTCAAATCAAAACGTGCACATTTCTCTTTTTCATATCGTGTCAATTCAAAACATTTTTTGTATACTATAAGTCATATCAGGTTTAGGGTTCATATCAAATCAATCTATACTCTAGACCGCATATCATTTCAAGTTCGACACAAAATCACATATAAATCATATAAGTGTCGAAGTCATATAGCATATACTTTTAAAACATGTTTAAAACATGTACTGTTTCAAAATATATTTCATTTCAAACATGTCTCATGTACTGTATAAATCATGTCAAGTCTAGAGTTCATATCAATAAAACCATACTCTAGACTTCATATCATATCGGTTAGAGACTAGGCTGGATCCTTATCATCTCTATCAATAAAGACTTAAATCACTGTAGCTAGCAGTGAAAATCATGTCATCGTCCCCTGGAAACCAACTAGGGTGCTATCTATGGCCATAAACCTCATCTCTCTCAGCCCCACTGATCAGGTGTGACTGAGACCTATCCACGACTATTGTCGAACAAGCATCTCTGCCTAATGAGCAAAGCTCCAATTAGGCGGTTTCCACTATGTTTTATTGAATTTAATTCTTTTAGGGTGCGTACAGTCTCATAAAACATTTAAATCTTTATCTCTTTCTTGTCAAAGATCATGTAAAGCATATGGTATCATCATTTAAGAAGTTTTATATATAAAATATAAATTTATCTACCATATACTTTCCTTTCAAAACTAATTAATACTTTATAGTATTCATATAAACATTATTAAAATGTTTCAAGTTATAACAGGACATGTTTAAATGCAATGTAATTTAAATCACGAGTTCAAACAGTGAACTATCATTTTCATCAAACATGTCATTTAATTATAATGTTCACTATAATTGAATTCTCTCATTTCCATCCTTTTGATTTCAATCAAATCATACCTAATAGGTAATTTCGATATTCATTGTGGTTTCCTCGGTATTCAATATCATTTCGTAGTAATTATCGACTATAAAAATCACTTGTACATTTTATCATTCAATACTAGGACCACCACTGTCAATATGAGTCCTCTCAGTATCTCTAAATATTTAAATATCATATTTCTATACATCCATTAAGATACCGGAATTATGCAATTACTGATATCCTCATTCGATATCTATTCCAGAATTGACATCGAAGATCACAGAACCACAAGATCAATAGTCACTTATCAAATCCATTTATGGTTTGACCTATTGGCACACATTCAAAATTTTCAACTTGAGACTCAATTTCATTCACTATCATAAAATCATATCACAATCCTCAACTCACTTTTCATATAGCCTGTATAATTTAATATCGAACTTATGCGATTATTAATCTTATTATTCAAGGCCTATTCTATGGTTATAAGCAAAACCATATATTAATATATTTTCATCACTCATTTACTTGAATCTATAAATGATCGGATTGTGTCGTAATTCAACCTCAATGTCAATAAAGTTATGTTTGCTCAAATCATATATTCGTTATAACTCAACATCATAGCCATCCATTGTGTACCACAACATTGATACTAAGACCCATATCACTAGTGTAAGTCCGTTTATCATCTCACGTAAAATCAGTAATACGGTGAAATCGTCTCAGCGTCGACCTCTTTTGAATTGTCCATATTATCACATTCGGAACCATTTAAAATCAAGAGATCGAATTCGACAAATTCTCAAATCATTACTCCATTTATAGTTCCACAATTCAATCACTCAACTATAAAAAATCCAACTGCGGTCTCCTCTTCCAAGCTATATCATATAATTATCATTACTTTCACCACTATTTCAACGAACTGATATTCCATCTCATTTTCAACTCAATAATCAACTTGTAAAGTTGATATAACTCAAATTGTCGATTCTATAAGACTCACAATATAATTCCTTATGTTATCGTGTTCATCCATTTACCACCTGAACCATTTCAAAAATCAATTTTCCTATGACACGATAAGGTTCTTTCAAGTTTATCTTCAATAATTCTTTCTAGATTCCATTTATATGAGAAAACTTAATCCTTTTCCTCAAACATTTTCATGGAAATTTCGGCAGCATAACTGCTTAATTTTTACTAAACCTCCTACAAGGAAACACAGTTTATACCCTAGCCGTTGATTCTCACAATTCCTATGTCTCTACTAAGACCCTCACCATCAATTGTGGGTCCTTTTATCATTTTTTAACATCAATTCAATCAATGCATCATATAAAAAAAAATCACAATTCCATTAAAATCATTCCATCAATGCATCTTATAAAAATCATAATCTCACATACAATATAATGCTACTAATGCTTTATAAAAGTATCTTACCTATTCGCCAAAGCTTAGCGCACTTTTCGATTTTCGAGCCTTGCCGAACTCCACCATTCGTCTCATTTTCGTTTTGCTACAATTTCAATATTAACACATATTTTCATTTAGAAAATAATCTAGCAATTTCTAATAAATTTCATAGAAATATAGCGAAATTTTTAATTTTCCTTACCCATTTCTTCTTCTTCTCCTTCTTCTTCCTTTTCCTTTTCTTTTTTTTTCTTTTCTTTTCTTTTCTTCTTTTTCTTTTCTTTTTCTTTCTCATTCTTTCTCTTTTTCTTTTCTTTTCTTCTTTTTCCTTTCTTTCTTTTTCTTTTCTTTTTTCTTTTCTGAACCGGGTCAGGTCGGGTCGGGTTCGGGCCGGTTCAGCTTGACTTGGTCGGTTCAGCTACTGGTGGCCACCATTTCCGGCGGTTCGACCACCCTACAACATCCCACTGTTGCGGCGAAGTTAGATCTGGCCTCCATTTCCCGAGCGGCGGCGCCAGCGGTGGCGGATCTGGGAGGTGGTTTTCGGCCTCTTTCTCTTCTTCTTTCCTCCTCCCTTTTTCGTTTTCCTTCGTCACCGGCCATCCTCACCTCTTCCTTGACCTTCCGCCGTCGACGTGGGTGGTGTGGTGGTGGCTAGATTGACGGCACCTTCACTTTTCCTCTTTCTCTTTTCCTTTCTTTCCTCTCGGCTTCCGCTTCGTTTTCTTTCTTTCTCTTTTCTTTCCCGTCGCCGGCAACTTCTTTCTCCCCTTCTCCGGCCGGCGACTGCACCTCCTCCCTCCTCTCTTCTTCTCACCAACTGGGGGGGCTGCCATTTGGGTTCCCTCCTCTATTTTGTAACAGAGGGGGAAATTTTGGGAGGGAATCGAGTATCCCGATTCCCACCCCTTTTCCCTTTTTTTTAATTTTAATTTATTTATATATATTTATATTTATATATATAAATACCCTATAATTATATTTATATAAATATAAATATTCCTATTTTATTCTTTATTATTTTGGATCCCAAAATGTCCAATTTAATTTCCTCCAATTCGTCACTTCATTACTTCCAAGAAATTCCAAAAATAATTCAATCTCATAAATAAATTTATTTATTTATTTTCAGGTAATTAATACCAAAAATAGGAAAATTTCCGATTATCACAACTTATAATCCAAAATCAATACTTGTATATAAAAATCATTACTTGTATACAAAAATCATTACTTGTAATTAGAAATTAGTACTCATAAAGCAATTATCGGTACTCATAATCAATTATTAATACTCGTAAAACAGTCATTAATACTTGTAATCACTTAACAAGCCCTCTTATATTTAATCGATAAAGACTCTCCCACTATAGCTATCCATGAGCCTCGTTAAACCTCGAAAACTAGGATGCTACCATGGCCATAGATTCTTGTCACTCTAATCTTAGTGATCGACTAAGACTGAAACTTGTCAACGACAATTGTCAGACAAGGTATATGTGCCGATATAAGAATATGTAATACTCGGTTGTTTCCATAATGCTTTACCAGTCTCATATCATTGTGGAATCCCTTAAAACTATAAAATAGTATTCTTACATGTTTTGAAATTTGGTCACATAATGGATAAAAGCAACTAAATTTTGAATTAAAAAACTCATATAATTTCAATGTAGTCAAATAATAAATATATTTCAAAACATGTTACTTGTGAGATTTTAAAGATTTCAAACACGTAAAAAAAAATCAATGCAAGCTTAAAATCCCATAAATACCATGCTATACATGAAATGTCATATGCTATATAAACACAGTTCACTAAGTCAAACTTCTCACATACAATATTCGAATTCTTAAAATCATATCGTTAGGTTCAATTACTATATTGCACTTCCCAGCTTGCAATTTTAAACACATATCCACAATTCAGAGTCCATATTCATATCATCTACATATAGAGTTCACATGCACCACAATTCAGCTACAATGCCCTAATAGGCAATACTGGCACACAATTCATATAAATTGTTCGATATCAATAAAATCAATGTTTTTAATACTCAAACTTACACTGTATGATGTTAACATGCACATTGCATAATTAACTTACCAAAGCTTTGAGTGAATACAATTCGTTCGAGCTTATGCTCAGTAATTAGCACACCACCCTTTAGTGTCAAATCACTATAAACACACACCATATACATTGTTACACTTCATGATCACATTACAACTTGTCATACACATCCTTATTCACTAGTTTCACTTAGGATACCATTGTGTGCCCTAGGCCTTTAGTAGTCAAAATATCCTATTCACTTAGTTTCACTTCACATACTTATACCAATCAATTACACTCTACGTATACACTAACACATCATTGAATCAAGGTTAGAACACATCAATTTCAGTGTGCCCTTTACCATGGCTGAAACTACCACTATTCCATTCATTTAATTTCAATGCAATTTAACACCTTATACATGTTCAACTTCATGAATTACACCCCGTACCCCTTAATTTGAGCACAATTACACCTTAAACCCTAGGTGGCTGAAACTATAAGTCCATGATTTAACCAATTCAATCCAATTTAATACTACATATCATTATAACACATCAGAACAACTAATATCTATCCATCTCAATCTTCAAACACAAATTACCCAGGTATCCTTGTAGGCCGAGTACTTCACCAACTCCTAAGGGTTGTTCTTCTTCAAAATAAAGCCATGGAACACATCACTATAGTCCACTAATAAACATATGTGTAGAAGTTTGAAACAAACTCTAGCCTTGAATTCTTACCTAAATTGAAACTAGATTACAAAGTGAGATTTTATTGAATTCTTCACACCACTTGGTAAATCATGAAACTATGATGAAGATGAGATGGAGGAGAGTTAGTATATGTGTTTAGAAGTGAAAATCATAAGAAAATGGCTAGGGAAGGCCATAGTTTAAAGAGTTTCCTAGGTTTCTTTCTTTCTTTCTTTACTTATAGGTTCCTTATGGTTCTTCATGGTGTTGTCAATTTTTAACCTCATTAATAGGCTTATGTTAGCACCCATGAAGAATGATAAGAAGGTGGCTAATAAGAATTAAGAAAAAAACCTTATATTTATCCTTTAACACATAAATTTCCATAATTTCCATTTATTTATAGTCTAATTGATTTATGTAAAGTGGTTAGGTAAGATTTAAGCTATTTCCATGCATGTCCTATGCATGTGAGACAAATATGAAGAAAATATCCTAAGGTGGCCGACAATGTAAAGGGAGCATAGGGTTTTGCTCGGTTTTATCGGTTTCGGTCATTTTCTGTCAATTGTAAAACTTTTTGACATAGGGCCTGACATGACAAGTCGAGGTTTTGTCATAACTCAGTATGACCCTTAAAGTCAATTCACAGTGTTGATTTTGATCACTTGACCCAGCGACCTGTAGACAAAACCATCATTTCTCGGTTTGTTGTATATTTTTCAAAAAAGGCTGAAATGAGTTAAGATGACTTACTAGAGGCTAGATATCATCATTACAATGTTTATTTGAATATATCTAGAGAGGTGTGTGGTCCTGTGGAGCCTATGTACTTGCCCATACAAAAGTTCCACCTACTGCACTGAAAACCAAAAAATCAATACTTAGTTTCTTGCACTATTCAAAAGGTTATATATTGGTCAAATACATATAGAAATTTTAGTTACTACAATTGCTATCCCTCAACATCAAAAAGTTATGCTATGAGAGTGTAACAGTCCAAAAGTACAGTATAACACATATTTTACACATAAATTACAGTTGGGCTGTTTGCGATGCCTTTAACACTTGAATAGTAATAGTGATAAATTGTAAACTTTAAATAAATTTATAAAATCAAAATATGTAATTATACAATATTCTTTACACTTTACATCCCTTGTTCCTACTTTACAATTTAAATAATATTGTACAACACATCTGAATGTATAAAACAAAATACAAATACCTCCCGGATCGACACAATACGGTCTTGGGTAACTCAACAAGCAGTAGATATCCCCAGAATGTATACCTCTTAATCACTTATCCTATCCTGTAGAGTGGAAAATAAAGGGGTGAGCGCAACGTGCTCAGTAAAGGAATCGTATGCAAGACTGATATAACAAAATTTATATGCTCAAAAACATTTATTTTCCTAATAATTCTCTAGGCACAATAATGGGAAAGATACTATAGTCGGCCAGGCAACTGGATAGAGCATGGAAGACATTTTGGAATTCTTGTCTTGTCCCAAAAACCCAAAAATGACTATAGGAAGTAATTATTAAATTGTCGATATAAAAACGGTTTAATATATTTCCACTAAATAAACGTAAGAAAAACCCTTTGGTGGAAATTCATATGACAATAAATAGTAATAAATAACAATACAGTAAACAGTTTCGGTGAACGTAGTAATAATACAGTGATAATACGAAAAACAGTGGAATTAGGATTTAACACAGTAAACACTTCGGTAAAACAGTAAGTAATTGGTTCAGTGGATAGTTTCACTTAAACAATTTATTTGGTAAGCACATTCAGTTGTAACAATTCAGTAAACCGTAGCAGTTTCAGTAAACATAATAGTTAAATCCTAGTTCAGTAGACATCACAGTGAAGTGAGCAGTTTCAGTAAACCATAATAAGTTCAGATAGTAAAAATGGTCATTTCAAAACACTAACAGTTCAGTAAAACACTTTTAGTATCAGTTCGATAACAATAATCTTTTCAGTAATAGTAAACAGTTCAGTAAATAGTGCGAAAACAGTTCAATACAGTAAACACTTGAATTTCACAACACAGTAATCAATTCAATAAACATTTCATGATCAATAATAATTCCATAACATATTTCAGTTCAATAACAGTAATAATTTAGTAACGGTTCAGTAAACAGGTAACAGTAGGTGGAGACCCGGCACACCATAGGTATATCATGCTATAATAATCCCCGAAGGGAAACAATAATAGTATAAGTAAGATCTATGGCCATAGTCTATAAGTTGTCCTCAAAGTACACTTACCAAGTGTCTTTGGGGCTGCTGATGACTTGGCGAATCAATCAACCACAGTAACAGTACAGTAAACACTGAACATGATATAGGGCCTAACAGTCTCAAAACATTTTATTAACAGTGGAAATACCTTTAAGGAAATTAAATAAATATCATTAAAATTTTTAAAATTCTAAAAGGGTATTTAAATTCACAGTTAACAGTATAGTAGAAACAATTAATAAAATATTCATGCTTCAGTGAGAAATTTTATAAACTTTCTAATTTACTGTAAAATATTTTAAAGAACATATTAATAATCTCACTTTAATAAAATTCAATTACATGAATATTTAATTATAGATTTTTGGTAAAATACCAATTTATGGAAAATATTGGAAATAAATTCCAAATTACACAATTTCACTCAATTTATGCACATAAAATATTTCATTATATTTTAGAAAATTTGGGGGAAACTTCGGCAGCATAACAGCTGCGATTATTCTAACCTCCTTGCACTTAAACAAAGTTTTTATACCAGCCGTAAACCACAGATTTGCATGATTTCAAACGCAATTAAATTCCAAACAATTTCATAAAATTATATCCATAAAAATCATGCATTCACTATACCTTATGGCTTCCACACTCATCCCTTACCTGTCTCGTGTTACAGAACTTCTCAATAGCACCACACGTAATCTACTTATCCCAACTGCAAAACAATTTCACCAATAATTTTCATTAATTTTCCTCTAATTTTTGAGCCATTATTCATCACTAAATGC
Organism: Heritiera fomes; assembly: GCA_032173925.1. Classification (NCBI taxonomy): domain Eukaryota; kingdom Viridiplantae; phylum Streptophyta; class Magnoliopsida; order Malvales; family Malvaceae; genus Heritiera; species Heritiera fomes. The sequence goes on from JAPDPM010000009.1 coordinate 19,534,154, forward strand.
AGCCACATTGAATACTGCTTATGCTTAACCAGTGTAATTTACACCGGTAGTAAAACACAACTTCACTGTTTTAACTCCGATTTCAGGTCAAATTTCACCATTCATCTTTTCTTAATTCCTACATTATTTTGTCACATTAAACTCATGAGATGTAGCATTCTAATCTACCCAAAACTCCATGGATGAAACGTCCCTTAAGCCTACATTAGTGGTTTTCATCAATCTAAGCTTACCAATCTTTAAATCCATGTTCATTTTATTATTTTCCATCATTTCATGCAAAAAACAATATAGATTCCTTATATTTCTATCTTGACCAAAACCCATTTTCATGGTGGATTTTTATTTAGCCAATGTTAATCAAATCCAATACAAAAATCATATTCTACACACTTGAATTAGTCTAAATATACCTTTGAAATTCAATGAAAAACTAAGGATGGTAAAATCTTACCTTTGGCCGAACACTTCCCCTTCACTTTTCTCTTTGTTTTCTTCCTTATTTGATGATCTATGGGGATGGGTGAGAAGAGGAGAAGATGTTGAACAATTTTCTAGTTATAAACTTATTGAGAAAATTAAGTTTTCTTTATGTTTTATTTGAATTTTCTTTCTTTTCTTTTTCTTTCTTCTCTTTACTTTCTTGTTTGTTGTGGGAGGTGAAGAAGAAGAAGAAAGTGAATAGTGGCCGGCACATGTGGGCTGAATTATGAAGATGGTGCAAAATTACCAAAATGCCCCTGGTTATGTAAATTTTGGACAATTTCACCCTTAAGCTTCTGTAATAATAAAGACTATGTAATTGGACTCCAAAATTTTGGATTCCATCACCAAATAATCTTATTAAATGTATTTTGATGATTAGAAGTGGTTTCGTTGATGCGCGGTATACTGATTGCGTGAAATTATGATTTTACCCTTAGCAGACCTTCAACAAAATTTTCTAATTAAACCACCGATTTGATAAATCTAATGACACTATCATAGCCTCCTTTTCATATAGAATATCATGATATTTTTAATTCATCCCAATTCATTTTAGTTTAGGTGCAATTTACGAGAATGCCCTTAGGACGTAATCATTATTTTCCAATTTGTTCACCACACTTCACAAAACAATACCAAATAATATAATAAATGATTTTAAACCTCAAAATCATCACATTATATTTATTACACTCACTGCACACTGTATTATCAATCTCGAGCCCATCAGAGCACATGAAAATAAGTGGGGCCGACATTACACTTTCGCTTATAATTAATATAATATACAAAATTTTCACTTAATAAATAATTACATATCACATATACAGTACAGTAGAAATGGGTCTCACATTTTCTCCCCACCTTTAGGAAATTCGATCCTCTGAATTTCGCTCGGATTAGAAAGTAAAACTATTCTGAGTACTTCTCTTTCTTATATAGTTCAGAATGCCTTCACAATCTGAATTACTTTTAAACCACCACATTTTATCTTTCACAATTAATTTGTACTCCCTAAAATTATTTTATCAAATTGGGAGTTAACAATCTTTCACTTCTTTTCATACAATAGACGGTTTATACTATTTATCACATATTACCTCATTTGGTGCCAAGTCGATGTTGGTTTGATAACTATCATTTAAACAATTTCAATCAATGGTAAGTGATTGTCCTAGTAGCTTTTAAATCCAGTGCACCCGTTCTCAATATATTATCGAGCATATGAATAATGCACTCAGATATTTTGTATTAAATAGAAAGCGATGCTAACAGTAAATTGGGATCCTAAAGCCTGCTAATATTTTTTTGAAAGTATGAAGTAAGTCAAGAATTTCTATCACAGATAATGCTCACTGGAATTCCACATACACCATTTCAGAAATATATATCGACTAAGGTACTAAGAGGATCAATAAATCATATGATGAAAAAGTGAGTTAATTTAGACAATTAGCTTATAATCACTTCTATAACATCATAATTCTTCCAATTTCTTTATTGACCCAAAATAAAATTTCCCATGATTGATTCTCATTTCCACATTGGTTTAGCTAAGGCTGCGATCCACTTGCAGACTTTAATTATTAATCTTTGCTTACAGTAGATGAGACATTAAGTAATAAATTTCCCAATATTTCTTTTCATATTGAGTTATCAATACATCCCTCATTCTTATGGTACATGTAATATTATTTAATTGTAGGATGTACCTGGGGATGTAATCTTTTCAAAATCAGATTTTGTGATTGAAAATTATCAAATACAAATTTTGTTTCCACATTACTTTTACCAATTCACAATTCAAATGTACATCCATTTATATGATTGGCAGTAAATTATTTATTTGCTCCTTCGAGCATGACTAAGTTTATCTGTTAAGTCTTGTTTGATCTTAAATCTAGTCGTAACCACATGACAATCAAAAGAAACCACATTCAATCTTAGATTTGGTAATTTCTCCAATAATTCATGTTTCTTGATCATCATATGAATTTTCTTCTTAATACATTTTCATCTTAACACATTTGTCACTTTAGTTGTTTCCCCCAAATGGTATGGTATATCACAATTAAAATCTTTTAAAAACTTTCAAATATTATATTCACATCTACTCATCCATTCACATTTAACTCCCTCATATATGAATCATATCAGTGGAGCAGCTGATTCCTCAAACTCTTCAATAAACCGTTTATATTATTCAGTTAAATCTTGTAAATTCCATATTCCAATCACTATTTTTAGTCTCACTCACTTAGCAATAGCCTTAATTTTAGACAAATTAGTGATCACTTTATCATTCGAGACCACACGTCTCTATAAGTGTTATGGTTTAGTTAGAACTCATATTTACTGAACTTAACGATAGAATTTTCAGTTTCCAAAAGACTGTGGGGTTATGCAAAGATGCTACTCATACTTCCTCAAGTAAGGTGAAATACATTCACATAACATGATTACATACCATTATAACTTATGTAGATGTGATTTTAAATAACTCATTCATTAATTCACAAACATCACAAGGTATTTCATCAATCTTATAGGCATCACAAAGAACTCATAAGAATTATACTAAGTTCTGAATGTTATCTTATAGACATCAATCTCCAAGCTTTTATCTGATGACACCCTGTTCAAAGATTGATCTTAGAAACTCCTTATACATCCCTGAGTGGAATAAGTGAAACATCAATCCTGAACAGGTGAATATTTATTCTTAGTAGTAACTCTATTAAGAAATCAGAAATAGATACACAATCATAAGCTATCCTTATTCTTTCGAACAAGATCATTTGTGCTTCCACCAAATATATTAATACATATGAATTCTTTATCCATTAATTTTTTGGAGTTATTTCTTAAGCTCTTCGGACTCCTTTTATATTCTCTGATAAGAGCTTAGAAGTAGATTCCGTATCGAAAATCGAGTTGATGATAATTCGATCTCTCAAATCTACATTACTCCGAAAATTTATCTGGAATTACATCTGGTAAATTTTTAAGTCACAAATCTGATACCACTTTAGACGTTTCGTCTATACGTTCTACAAGCTACTATATATCCTCAAAACACATACACATATTTCAATACATTTTCGACATTAATTCACTTATTTATTTACCTTTCACAATATACCATTCAAAATGGAAAGAATTGATACACTAAGTATAACAATTTAAACTAACACACTTCACAGCTAACCTATTCATTTCTAGAATTAATTCAAAATCATATTTATTTGATAAACTTAGGTTAGCTATCATTTTCCTTCTCTTTCACAGTCACTTTACAATTTCTATACACACTTTTTCCAAATTTATGATACTCTAAACAATATATTTTTTTGTAGAGCATACCTCAAAACTTTCTAGTTCTATAAATATTTGAATAATACACATAGAAAACAGAAGAAATGTATCGAACCATAATTAACAGTACGATATTGAATTATCAAATACACATATCACCTTCTTAGTCACCTTCAATAGATATATCACTTCCCATATTATCAATCAATCCCTTACCAGATACCTTATCTATTCACATTTAATTCAGGCCCTAAAGAATCTATAACAGGGCCAACTATCACACGACCTACCACAATGTACACTTCGGATCGCATCACTCATCTGAGTAAAGGTGGGGCTAGTAGTACGGACCGTTACACATGTAAAACATTCTTTACACCATTCAGTTGCTCTATCACAATCGATGAGTTCATAATCAATTTGGTTTGCTATTATTTAAAAGAATTATTTTAATATAGGAACACGTTCATCATTTCCAAGTTTATTTTTTTTCTCTTCAAAATGCATTTTAAATAGGTAATCTTAAGATATATATACTGATGATATCCCATTTCACTCCAATATCATCATTTTAGGGTCTTACTTCGATCTGAACAGAGAAGTCCTGGTGGGGCCCTCACTGTAACAGTCCATAGTACAGTAAATACATATTTTACGGTTGGGGTGCTACCTTTAACACTTGCACAGTAACAGTAATAAATGATAAACAATTATTTATTTAATAAATTCAAAATATGAAATTTTACAATATTCCTTACACTTTACATCTCATGTTCCTATTTTACAATAAAGTAGTACTGTATACATGTGTTTGAATATATAAGAGAAGTGATGGTACCTTTAAAATTCAGCGCACTTTGCCCTAGTGTGCTTACTTGGAGCTCTATTTATTCGAGGAAGATCTCAAATAATCCTTGCAATAAATCTGGGAAGTTGAAAATTAAAGGGGTGAGCGAACCACGTGCTCAGTAAAGGAGTCGTATGCTGTTTGATACAATGAAATCTATATATTGGAAAATATTTATTTTTCCATAAATATAAATGGAATAAACCATTTATTTCTCTTCACTTCAGTAATAGTTCAAAACACATGACAATACAGTGGTAAAACAGTACAGTGAACAGTAGCTATAAAACTGTAGAACAGTAACCAGTCTTTTCAGTACAGTAGCTTATAAATATCCAAATCGCTGGATAAATAGTTCAATAATTATTTCTATTTTAGAAATAATTTTCAAAATATTCTTTCTTGAGAAACAATAATTTCCTTTCAATTCAATAAACAGTATTAAGTACGATTCAGTTCAGTAAACAGTAATTCACAATACAGTACAATAAACAGTATTCCTCAGTACAGTACAGTACAGTAAACAGTATTCAGTAAAATCCATTTCAGTAAACAGTATCAGTGGGTTGAGACTATGCATCACCCTAAATCATATCATGCTATAATCGTCCTCGAAGGAACATAGTAGTAGTAAACAGTCTAGATCTATGGCCATAGTCTATGGAGCGTCCTCAGTGTACACTTGCCAGGTGACTCTGAGACTGTTGATGACTTGGCGGGTTAATCAGCCACATGACAGTAATAGTAGTCAGTAAGCATGAATTCGGGGCTTAAGTCTCAAAACAGTATAAAAAATTGTATCATAGCCTTTATGGATCTTATTTAAAATAATTTGAAATATTTCATGTTTATCCATAAGGCTCACAATTTCATATATTTCCTCTTTTCATGAATTTTCATCATTTTCACATTTTTTCCAAAATCATCTCAAAACATTTTATTCGTCATCTCATCACCTTTATGAAATTTATAAAATAAATAAGATCATTATTTAATTCCATAAATGTATAAAATCATATAACAATTGATACAGTGAAAATAGCTTATAAAATATTTACACAGTGATAATAAATATGCTAATTCACTGTAAAACATCTATTCACATATCTTCATGTTTCCATAGAAAATACCTTTAAGGAATTTAATAAATTCAGTCATTTATTGAAATAAATATTCCAAAAAGGTATTTATTTCATATTTTCAAATACAGTGAAAACAGTCGATAAATATTCATGTATCTAGTTAGAATTCTCATAAATATTCTTTTTGAATATTTAATAGTATAAAGAATATATTTTATTCTCACTTTAAATAAAAATCTTTAACATGAATATTTAATTTAGCATTTTTCTCATAATATTCCATTTGTGGAAATTTATGGAAATAATTTCCAAAATTCACAAATTATCCATTTCATGCATCTAAAATATTTCATGATATTTTAGAATAATTTCGATATTTTTCCGGCAGCATAACGACTATAAATTTATAACCTCATGCACGAAAATTACAGTATATAAAACCAGCTTTCAACCACAATTTGCATGATTTTCAAAGCAAATCAAGCTTCCAATAATTTCATAAAATTAAACTTGATAAATAATGCAATTCATGATATCCATACAACTTACACACTCCCTGCTTACCTGTCTAACGAAACCAAGTTTCCCAGTTGCGCCTACTGAAATTCTTAATTCCCGACTGCAAAATAATTTTATCAAAATTTATCATTATTATTCCTCTTAATTTTAAACCACTAACTTTCATAAATGCAGCCACTAATGATATAACACATGCACAACCAGTATAAATTATACTGGTGCTAAAACTGAAGTTTTTCGTTTTAACTTCTTTTTCGGTTTTGATTGTACCGACCTTCCTCTTTTGATTTCTATATTAATTTTCTATCATTAAACTATAAAATATAGCATGAATTCATGCTAAACCAAGCCATGACTGAAACCCCCGTTTGGTGCCATCTTTGACTTTTCAAATTTTTTTCCATGATTTATTATTTCTAACTTGTAAATTCTTGTCCATGTGAGTATCTCCTATTATTTTCCTGCATAAAACAGTAAAATATTTCTCCATTTCCATGTCAACTGAAATCCCTCTTAAAGGCCAAATTTTGATCTTCAACCATTTCATGACTTTAAGCTTTCTATTCATCTTATTCTTGCTCCTTTAACCATTTCTCACCATTTTTTGTATAATTTCCAGCATAGTTTCCCGTTGATTCCCACCTACACCGAAATCCCATTTTATCCTATCTTCATGTTCTAAAAAGATTCAACTAAAAATAATGCTTGATCCATGTGTATTATGTTGTAAAACATATGAATCTACCATTGAATATCAAGAAAACCATAAGAGTATGAAATCTCACCTTAACTGAATCAATTATAACAGTCCCCAGTACAGTAAATAACATATTTTATACACAATTTACGGTTGGGCTGTCTGTGATGCCTTTACACTTCAACATTAACAATAATAAATAATGAACATTTATTTATTGATAAAATTCGAAATATGTAATTTTACAATATTCCTTACACTTTACATCCCTTGTCTCTATTTTTCAATGGGTAGTATTGTATACAAGTGTCTGAATATATAAGAGAAGTGACTGTACCTTTAAATTTCAATGCTTTTTGTCCTAGTGGGCTACTCGCAGCTATAATTATCTGAGGAGGCCATCAAATAATCCTCGTGATTAATCTGGAAAATTTGCAAGTAAGGGGTGAGCGAACCACATGCTCAGTAAAGGAGTCGTATGCTGCTTGATATAATGAAAACTATATGTTGTAAAACATTTATTTCGTAACGGTGTACTAAACAGAGTAAAGGAAGGATACTATAGTCGGTCGAAAAATCTAGATAGAGCATGAAAGGTATTTTGAAATATCTGTCTTGTCTCGGAAACCCAGAGCAACTATAGAGAGTAATAAATAAATTTTTTTATTTCAAAACAATTTCCTTCTCTTTTCTCATAATTATAAAAATGGTATAAACCATTTTATTATATCACTTCAGTACACCAATTTCAAAACACGTGACAGTACAGTGGTAAAACAGTAGTTATAGTAAACAGTCCTTTTAGTACAGTAGCTTATAAATATCCAAATCACTGGATAATAGTTCAGTAATTATTTCTATTTAAGAAATAATTTTCAAAATATTATTTCTCGATAACAGTAATTTCCTTTCAGTTTAATAAACAGTATTTTGTACAATTCAGTTCAGTAAACCGAAATCAGTAGGTTTCGTTTCAGTAAGCAGCAATCAATAGCTACCAATTCGCTAAACAGTAAACAGTAGCTTTCAGTTCAGTAAACAGTAATCAGTAGCTACCAATTCAGTAAACAGTAAACAGTAGCTTTCAGTTCAGTAAACAGTAATCAATTCGATAAAGCACTAAACAGTGAATCACAGTTCAGTAGTAATAAACAGTAGTTCACAATTTCAGTAAGCATAAATCAGTGATTCACAGTGCTGTATCAGTAAACAGTAAGTTGAGACTAGGCATCACCCTACATGGTATCTGTGAAGATCGAGAATTTTCTAAATAAATATAAGGTATCCGAAAAATTTAATTTGGACAAATTGAAATCCAAATTAAATAAGAAATGAAAAGGAAAATTAAATTGGAAAAAAGAAATGAAGGAGGAAATTTAATTTGGATAAATGAAAATCCAAAATAAATAAGAAAATGGAAAAAATAATTTTGGATATTTAGAAATCCAAAACTTAATAAGAAATAAAAATATTGTGATATATTTATTTAATGATATTATATAAATATACCTTGGATAAATATAAATATTATTTTGTGTTAAAAGTGTAAAAAGTATATATATATATAAATATATATTTTGATACAAAATATGTATTTAAATACATATTATGAATAGTGTATATATATAATTATGGTGTATAATAATTATATATACTATAGTTATTATTATTATATATAATAATAAATATATAAAAAAATAAAGAAGCGGGAATCGGATAACCCGATTCCCAGCTTCTTTCTCCTCAGTTACAAATAGAGGAGAAAGACAACTAAATGGCCGGCCCCCTGCCGGCCAAGAGAGGAAGGGGAAGGAGAGGGGCGTCACTGGCGAGACGAAGGGGAAGAGAAGAAACGACCGACGGCGGCCCGAAGCTGAAAAAAAAGAGAAAAACAGTGTGAAAAGAAGCGAAAAATCGAAAGGAAGAAAGGAAGGGAGATCGGTGGTGCAGGTCGATCCAGGCACCGCCACCACCACCAACGCCACCGGCGAGGGCCAATGAAGGAGAGGGAGGCCACCGGCGGTGAAGGATACGACGGAGGAAGGAAGAAACGGAGGAGAAAGGAGCCGAAACCCACGCCGCTAGATCCGGTGCCGTCGCCGGTGATAGGGCAAGCCAAGACCAGATCCGACTTTGTGGCAACCTCAGCAAGCTGTGGACTGGCTGAACCGCCGGAATGGGTGGCCGCCGGTGACCGAACCGGTCAGCCAAAGTTGAACCGGCCAAGCCAAACTTAACCGGCCCGAACCCGACCTGACCCGGTTCAGAAAAAAAAAAAAGGAAAAAGAAGAAAAGAAAAGAAAAAGAGAAAGAAGGAGAAGGAAAAAGAAAAGAAAAAGAAGAAAAGAAAAGAAAAAGGAAAAGGAAAAGGAAGAAGAAAAAGAAGAAGAAGAAATGGGTAAGGAAAATTAAAAGTTTTTTCTATCTTTCTATAGAATTTATTAGAAATTGTTGGATTATTTTCTAAATGAAAATATGTTTCAATTATTGAAATTGTAGCAAAAACGGAAATGAGACGAAAGGTGGAGTTCGGCAAGGCTCGAAAATCGGAAAGTGCGCTAAGCTTTGGCGAACAAGTAAGATACTTTTATAAAGCATTAGTAGTATTATATTGTATGTGGGAATTATGATTTTCATATGAAGCATTGATGGAAATGATTTTTTTTATGGAATTATGATTTTTATATGATAAATTGATGAATGATTTTAAATACTAAGAGGACCCACAACTGATGGTGGGGGTCTTAGTAGAGACATAGGAATTGTGAGAATCAATGGTTGTTCTATAAATTGTGTTTTCCTTGTAGGAGGCTTAGTAAGAATTAAGCTGTTATGCTGCCGAAATTTTAGGAAAATATTTGAGGAAAAAGATTAAGTTTCTCACATAAATGAAATCTTGGAAATAATTATGGAAAATAAATATTGAAAGGACTTTATGGTATTACCGAAAGAGTTCGATATTAAAATCGATGAAAAGATAGATCGTTGAAAACAATAATATGATGAATTATATGGTTTAAACCTTATAGAATTGATAAATCAAGTAATTTTAATATCACAAATGGTATCAAATTGAGATTGAGGTGAAATCATTTATTAGACGGATCAGTGATAAAAGTGATGATGATTAAAGGATACAACTTAAAAGAGAAAAATTGAAGTTGCACGGTCAAATGATAGAAGTGCGGAATTATCAATCGAGTGATGATTATAGAATTGATAGATTCAAATAAATGGACCGTCTTAATGGTATGAACTGAGATTTTTGCAATAATATGGATAGTCGCAAGGCGACTTAAATGATTAAAACACTATTGATAGTGGAAATTGGCAAATTTTTTAAGTGGTAAATTGCCAATCAAAAATTGAATTGAGGACATTTTATAGATAATTATAGCATGATATTACATTCTACAGGCCATATGAAAAGTGAATTGAAAATTGTGATATGATTTTATGATAGTGAATGAAATTGAACCGCAAGTCGAAAATTCTGAATATGTACCAATAGGTCAAACCATAAATGGATTTGATAAGCGATTATTGATCTTGTGGTTCTATGATCCTTGATGTCGACTCTAAAATAGATATCGAATGAGGATATTAGTATTTCATAAATTCAGTATCCTAATGGCTATATGAAACATGATATTTAGATGCTTATAGATACTAAGAGGATTCACACTGATGATGTGGTTATAGTATCGAAAATAAAATGTACAAATGATTATTATAGTCGATAATTATCGAAAAAGGATATTGAATATCGAATGGTTTGAATACCAAGTGATCTGGTTGTTAAATAATTAGAGTATTGAACAATCTGAATACTGAATGAAATGAATCTTGAATGATTTGAATAGTGTTTTACTGATTTGACATAAAGAAAGTCTTGAAATCGAATAATTGATGGTGATAAGTTAAATGAATCGCTTCAAGGTATTTGATTAAAATATTACTGAAGCTGTATACTGAAATGTTTTATAGCATCACATTTAAGCATGCCTTCTTATAACTTGAAGCATTATAATAATGCTTATATGAATACTGAAAAGTATTGATTTGTTTTGAAATGAAAGTATATGGTAGATATATATATTTTGATATATGAAATCTCATACAGAATTTTACCATATGCTTTACATGATATAGAAAAGAAAGATAAATATTTAAATGTTTTATGAGACTGTAGGCACCCTAAAAGAATTAAACTCAATAAAGCATAGTGGAAACCGCCTAATTGGAGCTTTGCTCATTAGGTAGAGAGATGCTTGTCCGACAATAGTCGTGGACAGGTCTCAGTCACGCCTAATTAGTGGGGCTGAGAGAGATGAGGTCTATGGGCATAGATAGCGCCCTAGTTGGTTTCCAGGGGACGATGACATGATTTTCACTGCTAGCTACAGTGATTTAAGTCTTTATTGATAAAGAGATGATAGGGATCTAGCCTAGTCTCTAACCGATATGATAAGAAGTCTAGAGTATGATTTTATTGATATGAACTCTAGACTTGACATGATTTATACTGTACATGAAACAGATTTGAAATGAAATATGTATTGAAATAGTACATGTTTTAAACATGTTTTAAAAGTCCATGAGATATGAATTCGACACTTATATGATTTATATGTGATTTTGTGTCGAACATGGCATAATATGCGGTCTAGAGTATAGTTTGATTTGATATGAACTCTAGACCTGATATGATTTACGGTAAATGTTTTGAAAGTATATGATAAATGATTTCGACACTTACATGATTTATATACGATTTTGTGTTGAATTTGAAACGACATGTAGTTTAGAGTATAGATTGATTTGATATGAACTCTAAACCTGATATGATTTATAATATATGAAAAATGTTTTAAAACCGCACATGTTTTAGACATGCTCTGAAAACGAATACATGAATTGAAATTGAATATGTTTCTATTATGCCTTAAAGGCAAACTTGAAATGAATTGAAAATTCATATCTTGAGCATGTCCTAAAGTATATATGATATGATTTGAAATGATAGCGGTTTATACAGAAAAAATTACATGAATTGCATATTAAACCATGATATGATAATATGCTTAGTATATGAGAATTCCATGAGGAATATCATGACTCGACGTTAATGATGTTTCATCTATACGATGACATGATATGATATGATATATGAACATAAGATTGATATGAAGAGAATTCTGATCTTACTCTATCGGGATCATAAATTCCCATACGATAAGTGATATGAATTGATATAAGACAGGAATATGATTGTTAAATGTAAAGTGACTCGATAGGATATCTCAATTAAACATGAAGAATATATGAGGAGTACCATGACTCGGTGGTAGCGATATTTCATCTATATGATGTTATGATATGATATGAAACATGAATATAGAATTACAAGAAGAGAATTATGACTTCGTACCACCGTGATCATGATCCACAATATGAGAATGGATAAGAGATGATATGAGAATTGATAAGAGATTATATGAGAATCGATAAGAGATGATAGAATACAGAAATATGATTATGAAATGAAAAGTAAATATGAGAATTGATATGAGATGATAGCATACCAAAGTATGATTATGAAATGAAAAGTGAAAATGAGAAGTGATAATGAGATGTATCGATGAGAAAGGATTAGCTGTAATTGCATCCTTACAAGTTTTAAGCATTGCAGTTTAAGACAGTGTAATCCTACTCATGTATTTATATTAGTATCTTTCTGAGCCGTGGTTTTGCTCACCCCATTAAATTTCATATCTTTTCAGATTATTAAAGTTAACATTTGCCATGCGAGCTGTTAAGTGGGCGTCGGAGATGGTGTATGGACATGGTACTAGTCTTCTGAGGTATATGTTCCTTATAAATACTTGTTTACATGTAAGACTTAAATTGATGCACAGTACACATTCTGTTTAACAAGTCGGGATGTAACTAAGAAACGTTTCCGTGTTAGTTTAATATCTAAATGAAATGACTATAGGTCACCTAGATAGTATAGTAACTACACTGACACCGAATACAAACCTTAAAATGAAAAAAGAAAAATTTAGTCCATAAATTTGTAGACTAAGAAAAGTATAAGTATTAAAGGAAAGTCGCGGCCTTCGGGTCGTGACAGATTTAATGGTATCAAAGCCACGATTTGTCTAGTACGTGTCGGTGTAGTTGAGACAGTGATAGTGTTACATCCCATGTACTGTGTAGTGTCTAAATGTAAACTTGTTGATTTTCAATCTGTACCAAGATTAGTCAGCTATTGGTATGGGTGATACTAGTTGACGGCCTATTGAAACAGGCTGGGCTTTGACATAAAGATGCCAATCGATGACCTATTGAAACGGACTGAAATCCGTTAATGAATGGTATCGATATAGTATAGAAGAATTGTGTATCACCTTAAAGGAATAGGATATTGAATGATCGAAAATGATTGATTGTGGCAATATATATGGAAGATAATGGAATGATTGTATAGAATATGATCGATATCTGAATTGAAAAGGATTGAAAGAAGTAAAGAAATAGCCGACGAAAAATGATTGAACCCAAATATATGGCTCGATTGAAAGTACAATCTCACTTTAATTATGAGAACTATTGGGAATTGAAAACTATGAGAGTTATAAGGGAGCACGAATATGGAGCAGTTTTCGAATTTAAGACTGAAAGTGATTTCATTTTAGTTATCACAGCGAGATGTAATAAGAATACTACACGAAAAGAGATATAGAGATAAAATGATTAATAAATGTTGCATTTATGGCAAGAGATGATTAACAGTAAAGTCTGCAATGAGGTGCGGCCTTGATTTATCAATGTGACAATGAGTGATATGGGATAATACGAAACCCAAAAGAAATATGATATTATGGAAGTGATTATAGACTGGTTGATCAAATTGAATCACTTTTCCTTTTTCAGACTTCTAGATTTCTCTAAGGCCTTAGTCGAATTATAAATATGAAATGGAGAGAATGTATGTGAAGTTCCAGTGAGCATTACATGTGATGGAATCTTGAATTGCCATATGTTTACGGAAAAATAGCTAAGGCTTTGGGATTCCCAATTTACTGACAGCACCGCTCCGTACGAATATGAAAATACGAGCGTAGTATGTAAACACTCCATGATATTGAGGGAGCGTGTGCGTGAGATTTGGAAGCTACTGGGACAATTACATACTATTAATTGAATCGGTAAACGATAGTTACCAAACTTTCTCGACTTGGCACCAAATGAGAGAAATGGATGATAAATAGTGTAAAACAGTTAATATGTGAAAAGAGATGGAAGGGATAATTCCCGAAATGATAAGAAGTTTTAAGGAATATAAAAATATGGAGAAAAACGATATATAACAGTATAAAAAGTGAATCTGAATTTGAAAGTATGCTGGTAGCATCATTTAAAGGATGATTGAAAGGACAAGAAAGATAAGAGTACAAGATAATACCACTTTCTAAATCTAAGTTAAATTCGGAGGACCGAATTTCTTAAGGTGGGAAGAATGTGAAGACCGAGAATTTTCTAAATAAATATAAGGTATCCGGAAAATTTAATTTGGACAAATTGAAATCCAAATTAAATAAGAAATGAAAAGGAAAATTAAATTGGAAATAAGAAATGAAGGAGGAAATTTAATTTGGATAAATGAAAATCCAAATTAAATAAGAAAATGGAGAAAATAATTTTGGATATTTAGAAATCCAAAACTTAATAAGAAATAAAAATATTGTGATATATTTATATAATGATATTATATAAATATACCTTGAATAAATATAAATATTATTTTGTGTTAAAAGTGTAAAAAGTATATATATATATATAAATATATATTTTGATACAAAATATGTATTTAAATACATATTATGAATAGTGTATATATATAATTATGGTGTATAATAATTATATATATTATAGTTATTATTATTATATATAATAATAAATATATATAAAAAAAATAATAAAGAAGCGGGAATCGGATAACCCAATTCCCAGCTTCTTTCTCCTCTGTTACAAACAGAGGAGAAAGACAAGTAAATGGCCGGCCCCCTGCCGGCCAAGAGAGGAAGGGGAAGGAGAGGGGCATCGCCGGCGAGACAAAGGGGAAGAGAAGAAACGACCGGCGGCGGCTCGAAGCGGAAAAAGAAATAGAAAAACAGTGCGAAACGAAGCGTAAAACCGAAAGGAAGAAAGGAAGGGAGATCGGCGGTGCCGGTCGATCCAGGCACCACCACCGCCACCAACGCCACCGGTGAGGGCCAACGAAGGAGAGGGAGGCCACCGGCGGTGAAGGAAATAGCGGAGGAAGGATGAAACGGAGGAGAAAGGAGCCGAAACCCATGCCGCCAGATCCGGCGCCATCGTCGGTGATGGGACCAGCCGAGACTAGATCCGGCTTTATGGCAACCTCGGAAAGCTGTGGAGTGGCTGAACCGCTGGAATGGGTGGCCGCCGGTGACCGAACCGGTCAGCCAAAGTTGAACCGGCCAAGCCAAACTGAACCGACCCGACCCGACCCGATCCGACCCCGACCCGACCCGGTTCAGAAAAAAAAAAGAAAAAAAAAGAAAAAAAGAAAGGAAAAGGAAGAAAAGAAAAGAAAAAGAGAAAGAAGGAGAAAGAAAAAGAAAAGAAAAAGAAGAAAAGAAAAGAAAAACGAAAAGGAAAAGGAAGAAGAAAAAGAAGAAGAAGAGATGGGTAAGGAAAATTAAAAGTTTTTGCTATATTTCTATAGAATTTATTAGGAATTGTTGGATTATTTTCTAAATGAAAATATGTCTCAATTATTGAAATTGTAGCAAAAACAAAAATGAGACGAAAGGTGGAGTTCGGCAAGGCTCGAAAATCGGAAAGTGCGCTAAGCTTTGGCGAACAAGTAAGATACTTTTATAAAGCATTAGTAGTATTATATTGTATGTGGGAATTATGATTTTCTTATTAAGCATTGATGGAAATGATTTTTTTATGGAATTATGATTTTTATATGATAAATTGATGAATGATTTTAAATACTAAGAGGACCCACAACTGATGGTGGGGGTCTTAGTAGAGATGTAGGAATTGTGAGAATCAACGGCTGTTCTATAAATTGTGTTTTCCTTGCAAGAGGCTTAGTAAGAATTAAGCCATTATGCTGCCTAAATTTTAGGAAAATATTTGAGGAAAAAGATTAAGTTTCTCACAGAAATGAAATCTTGGAAATAATTATGGAAAATAAATATTGAAAGGACTTTATGGTATTACTGAAAGAGTTCGATATTAAAATCGATGAAAAGATAGATCGTTGAAAACAATAATGTGATGAATTATATTGTTTAAACCTTATAGAATTGATAAATCAAGTAATTTTAATATCACAAATGGTATCAAATTGAGATTGAGGTGAAATCATTTATTAGACGGATCAGCGATAAAAGTGACGATGATTAAAGGATACAACTTAAAAGAGAAAAATTGAAGTTGTGATTTAGACGGTCAAATGATAGAAGTGCGGAATTATCAATCGAGTGATGATTATAGAATTGATAGATTCAAATAAATGGACTGTCATAGTGGTATGAATTGAGATTTTTGCAATAATATGGATAGTCGCAAGGCGACTTAAATGATTGAAACACTATTGATAGTGGAAATTGACAAATTCTTTTAAGTGGTAAATTGCCAATCAAAAATTGAATTGAGGACGTTTTATAGATAATTCTAGCATGATATTACATTCTACAGGCCATATGAACATTGCATTGAGGATTGTGATATGATTTTATGATAGTGAATGAAATTGAACCGTAAGTCGAAAATTCTGAATATGTACCAATAGGTCAAACCATAAATGGATTTGATAAGCGATTATTGATCTTATGGTTCTTTGATCCTCGATGTCGACTCTAAAATAGATATCGAATGAGGATATTAGTATTTCATAAATTCAGTATCCTGATGGCTATATGAAACATGATATTTAGATGCTTATAGATACTAAGAGGATTCACACTTATGATGTGGTTCTAGTATCAAAAATAAAATGTACAAATGATTATTATAGTCGATAATTATCAAAAAAGGATATTGAATATCGAATGGTTTGAATACCAAGTGATCTGGTTGTTAAATAATTAGAGTATTGAACAATCTGAATACTGAATGAAATGAATCTTGAATGATTTGAATAGTGATTTACTGATTTGACATAAAGAAAGTCTTGAAATCGAATAATTGATGGTGATAAGTTAAATCAATCGCTTCAAGGTATTTGATGAAAATATTATTGAAGCTGTATACTGAAGTGTTTTATAGCATCGCATTTAAGCATGCCTTTTTATAACTTGAAGCATTATAAGAATGCTTATATAAATACTGAAAATTATTGATTTGTTTTGAAATGAAAGTATATGGTAGATATATATATTTTGATATATGAAATCTCATACAGAATTTTACCATATGCTTTACATGATATAGAAAAGAAAGATAAAGATTTAAATGTTTTATGAGACTGTAGGCACCCTAAAAGAATTAAACTCAATAAAGCATAGTGGAAACCGCCTAATTGGAGTTTTGCTCATTAGGCAGAGAGATGCTTATCCGACAATAGTCGTGGACAGGTCTCAGTCACGCCTGATCAGTGGGGCTCAGAGAGATGAGGTCTATGGCCATAAATAGCGTCCTAGTTGGTTTCCAGGGGACGATGACATGATTTTCACTGCTAACTACAATGATTTAAGTCTTTATTGATAGAGAGATGATAGGGATCTAGCCTAGTCTCTAACCGATATGATATGAAGTCTAGAGTATGATTTTATTAATATGAACTCTAGACTTGACATGATTTATACTGTACATGAAACAGATTTGAAATGAAATATGTTTTGAAATAGTACATGTTTTAAACATGTTTTAAAAGTCTATGAGATATGAATTCGACACTTATATGATTTATATGTGATTTTGTATCGAACATGGCATAATATGCGGTCTAGAGTATAGTTTGATTTGATATGAACTCTAGACCTGATATGATTTACAGTAAATGTTTTGAAAGTATATGATAAATGATTTCGACACTTACATGATTTATATACGATTTTGTGTCGAATTTGAAACGACATGCGGTTTAGAGTATAGATTGATTTGATATGAACTCCAAACCTGATATGATTTATAATATATGAAAAATGTTTTAAAACCGCACATATTGTAGACTTGCTCTGAAAACGAATACATGAATTGAAATTGAATATGTTTCTATTATGCCTTAAAGGCAAACTTGAAATGAATTGAAAATTCATATCTTGAGCATGTCCTAAAGTATATATGATATGATTTGAAATGATAGCGGTTTATACAGAAAAAATTACATGAATTGCATATTAATCCATGATATGATAATATGCTTAGTATATGAGAATTCCATGAGGAATATCATGACTCGACGTTAATGATGTTTCATCTATACGATGACATGATATGATATGATATATGAACATAAGATTGATATGAAGAGAATTCTGATCTTACTCTATCGGGATCATAAATTCCCATACGATAAGTGATATGAATTGATATAAGATAGGAATATGATTGTTAAATGTAAAGTGACTCGATAGGATATCTCAATTAAACATGAAGAATATATGAGGAGTACCATGACTCGGTGGTAACGATATTTCATCTATATGATGTCATGATATGATATGAAACATGAATATAGAATTACACGAAGAGAATTATGACTTCGTACCACCGTGATCATGATCCACAATATGATAATGGATAAGAGATGATATGAGAATTGATAAGAGATGATAGGAGAATCGATAAGAGATGATAAAATATAGAAATATGATTATGAAATGAAAAGTAAATATGAGAATTGATATGAGATGATAGCATACCAAAGTATGATTATGAAATGAAAAGTGAAAATGAGAAGTGATAATGGGATGTATCGATGAGAAAGGATTAATTGTAATTGCATCCTTACAAGTTTTAAGCATTGCAGTTTAAGACAGTGTAATCCTACTCATGTATTTATATTAGTATCTTACTGAGACATGGTTTTGCTCACCCCATTAAATTTCATATCTTTTCAGATTATTGAAGTTAACATTTGCCATGCGAGCTGTTAAGTGGGCATCGGAGATGGTGTATGGACTTGGTACTAGTCTTCTGAGGTATATGTTCCTTATAAATACTTGTTTACATGTAAGACTTAAATTGATGCACAGTATACATTCTGTTTAACAAGTCGAGATGTAACTAAGAACCGTTTCCGTGTTAGTTTAATATTTAAATGAAATGACTATAGGTCACCTAGATAGTATAGTAACTACACTGACACCGAATGCAAACCTTAAAATGAAAAAAGAAAAATTTAGTCCATAAATTTGTAGACTAAGAAAAGTATAAGTATTAAAGGAAAGTCGCGGCCTTCGGGTCGTGACAGTATCATGCTATAATCGTCCACTAGAGACACAGTAATCGTTCCCGAAGGAACACAGTAATAGTATTTGGTTATATCTATGACCATAATCTATAGGTGGTCCTCAGTGCACACTTGCTAGGTGCCTCCGGGACCGTTGATGATTGACGGGTCAATCAGCCACGTGACAGTAACAATATAACAGTAAAGCATGAATCTCGGGGCCTAAAGTCTCAAAATCAATTTATTTCTCAAAAATACCTTTAAGGAACATTTTGTAAAATTCATTATTTATTTAAAGAATTAATTTCCAAAAAGGTATTTTATTCTCCATTTTCATGTACAGTAAATCCATCAGTAAATATTCATGTATCAAGTGAGAAAATAAATAAATATTCGTTTGAATATTTAATATCATATAAAATAAATAAAATTCTCACTTTAATAAAAATATATAACATGAATATTTAAATTTTTCATAACTTTCTCATAATTTCCAACTTAAGGAAGATTGGTGAAAATTATATTTAAAATTTCTCATTTAAATCATTTCATGCTTCTAAAATATTTTAGAATGTTTTAGGAAATTTTCCGATAGCATAACGGCTGCGGGTTCCTAACCTTCTGCACACAAATCGCAGTATATAAACCAGCTTATCAACCACAATTTTGCATGTTTTTAAACCAAATCATGCATCTAATATTCTCATCAAATTTAGCTCGAGAAAACATGCAATTCATTATATCACTACAACTCACACACTCCCCCCTTAACTGTTTCGTGGTGTCGAACTTCCTGATGTCACCACACGAACTCCGATTATTCATGCTGCAAAATAATTTTATAAAAAATTGTCATTAATTATTCTCTTAATTTCTACAGTCAGTTCCCATGTTTAAACCATAAAATGCAGCATAATAACAATCCAAAATGCTCATGGCCAAATGCTTTCATGAATCCCTTCTTATGGTGATTCATCTATTCTTTCCTTAATCTCCTTTATGCATGTCTATCATTTCCTTTATTTCCCTTCTCACTTAATTTAGAAAATATTTCTACTCATCTTTAACTATTTTTCTTAAATCCGCAATCATAAAATTAACATGAGGATCTCTAATGAACAATGCCCTTGTCCAATTCTCATAACTTATACTATGAAAGTCATATATATATATATATATATATATATATATATATATATATATATATATATATTTCCTCTTTGTTTAGCACTTATTCTCTTCTCCTCTCATATCTTATATCTACTATTACTTCTTTAGTATTTTTATCAAAGATTTACACTTCACAGCAGCAGCAACATCATCGTGGAACTCATGCTTCCATTCCTCACGTCACTTTGATTCATCTTGCTTCCTTTTCATCATTTTTCACTTAATCTTTCTTTTTTTTTTGGTTAACCACTTAATCTTTCTTTAATCTAAATTATACACATCTTCTATTTTACTTGAGCTTTCCATCCAACAATTAAAAGTCACCAAATATTATTATTTTCGTTCAGCCAAAACCCCAAACTGATCCTCCCCTGTTGACTCCATTTCGAGTTTAGCAAATTCATCACCTAATCTAAGCTAAAATCAACTTTCTTTCTCAATCTACAACAATTTCCTAATTTGTTCTCAATCACCAAACATTAAAACATCACAATTTCTTCGTTCATAATAATTTTTTTCTTCTTTCATGGCGGAACATGTTTTGTTCATCTACATTCAGATTTGATTCAATTCATAGCTTGAATCATGTTACTCATGCATGGAACAAGTAAAGGCCACCATAAGAATCAAACAACACATCACCAAACACCTTACCTATGCTTAGCCGACCCAAAACAGTCCCAAACCAATGTTTATACTTCACGTTTTTCCCTTCCATTTTCAGGTTTAAGATGATTTTTGATACAAAGAACTAGTTTAGCGAAGGATGGTGGGTGTTTTGGTGCTAACATATGGTGGGTTTGTTGGATAACATGAAGAACACGTGAACTGAGATGGAAGGAACGAACTGCAGCAGAAAAAGAAACAGAGTGGGTGCTGCACTCTTTCTTGCCGACTTGAAGTAGTTGATGAAGACTCTTGTTGTCTTCTTTATTTCTATGTTATCCGATGGAAAGATGCCACCTACCCCACTAACACTTTTCTTGCTTCATTTCATTTCTTATAAAATGGCTTTCCACGTACAACACTTAACAGCCGAGAAAAGTGGCGGTGAAACATAAATTTTTTCTGCACATTTTGACTTGTTTTTTTTTTTTCTTTTTTGAAGGCTCCATCCAATGAAAATAAATCATATTTCCAATTGCAAAATTTTCCCTCGTTACCTATTATTTTTTGGCAATTTTTATACCATAAAAATTACAATTCCTTTACTTTAGATTGGATCCAGCTGGACAGCTTAACTGCAGCAGAAAAGTGACGTATGAGACCTATTTTGCTGATCAGTTTTGTTGACTTATGTTGTCTCTTTTAATAGGCTTCAACCAATAAAAATTATTCCTATGTTAAGTATTGGAATTCTCTTCCTTTAGGTGCTGTTTGGTTTCAATAATTTTTTTTACTTGAGAAAATTTTTTTTCCGTCAAATGATTTTTGCGTTTGGTTGGAGAAATCGGATTTCGAAAGGTAATTTTTTTACCAACAGTGCCCAAACAGTGTCAAATAGTACCAAAATTGGAAAAAAAAAATTACCTCCTCTCCCTGAGGTATTTTTTTCAGGGGGAATTTAACTTTTTTACCAATTTTACCCTCCAATAATTATATTTTGTTTCCATTTTACCCTTAAACATATCTAATATTACAACCATGTTTTTTTTATTTTGATGAAGAGAAAAATAAATTTAAAATCAAATGGACCAATAATAAGATGGACCCTATGATTTTTGATTAATCAAAATCAATTTAATATAGTAATAGTTTTATATCAAAATAATTTACATAATAAAAACCTTATAAAAAAGGGGCAAAATAAATAAATAAATAAATAAGCATATTAAATAAATAAATAAATAAGTAATTAATTTAAATATAATTTATTTAAAGTGTTATTCACTTTACATCAACTAATAATATGGAGGGTATTATAGTAAAATAAATAATTTTACCCTCTTACTTTCCTTTAACCAAACACAGGAATCTTATATTCCTACCAATACAACCAAATACAGGAATCTAATATTCCCAGTAATCCGTCAAGTAAAATAATATTCCGGTAATTTAATATTCCTGGTAATCTTAAATTCTCCGAACCAAATGGCCCCTTAGGCTTTATTTCTGTTGTATTTTATACCATAAAATTAGCTTTTAAACTTACATCAGTCGTGTAGTATACAGCAGTAAAAGTGGCGTGAATATCCAATTTATCTGCTCATTTTTAGTTTATCTTCCCTCTCTTTTATGTACTCAACCAATCACAATTCATCACTTGTTCAATAAATTAATTTTTTTCTAAAAAAATCATTTTTTTATTTTTTTCATGCTATTGGAATTGTATTAATTTTCCCCAATTTTCAAATTTATTTCTTGATTTATTTCTATACCTTCCATTCATCCTTTAATATTTATTTCACCTCTTATACACCATATTTAGAAATCATAAATTCAAAAATCCAAAATCCAAAGTGAAAACCCACATTCAATATTTATTTAATTTCACTAATTAATTTATCTCCACTATTAAGGATTTACGAAAATATGGTGTACAGTATTCTAAAATCAGGTCTCACATCAACACTGCTCCAAACCAGAACAGTTTCTATTTCACGTCAGCCTCCTTTTTTCTTGGTTTCTTGATACTCTTAAGATCGAGGGAAGGTTTAATAAGAAAGGTTAGGTGATTAGCTAGGAAGAAGATGAGGTTTTTACTAAATGATCTTGGAAGAAATGGGAACAAAATAGAGCAAGACTTACAGCCAAAGAAGAAAAATCGGTGCTGCAGAGTAAGTCGGCTAGCTGAAGTAAATTGTAAAGTTTCTTTTCTATTTAGTCTTCTTTTCCTCATATTAACCAATAAAAATTTGCCGCATAACTAACTCTTACATTTCTTTCATCATTTCATCCTTTTAATTGGGTTTACACGTGCATCGATTAGCAACCAACAAGGAATGGCGTGAAACATGAATTTTCTGCTGTACGTTTTTGACTTGTTTTCTTTCTTTCTGAAGACTCCAACCAATAGCATTTAACCATATTTCCAAATACAAAAATTTTCCTCCAATTAAATATCATTTGTTTGCATTTTATACCACAAAAATTGTAATTCAATTGCCTTTAAATGGATGCAGCCGATCATCAAATATAGCAGCAAGGTAAGTGGCGTGAAAGCCAAATTTTGCTGCATGGTTTGACCCATTTTCCCTCTCTCTTTTTTATACTTTAACCAATCACAATTATTCACATGTCCAATTAATCAATTCCCTTATCTTAAAAATCATATATTTGCATATTATAATATGGAAATATCACTTCTATGTATAAATTTCATATTTACTTTCTTTATTTATTCTACACCTTCAATTCATCCTTTAATATTTATTTCATCTCTTATACACCATATTATAATTTACAAATCCAATAAATCCAAAATCCAAAGTGGAAATCCACATTTAATATTTATTTATTTTCACTAAATAATTTATTTCCACCATCAAGGATTTACAAAAAAAATATGTGTACAGTATTATAAAATCGGGTCTCACACTCACGAGTTCCTTCCTGTACCTTATCAAACAAACCCTTCATTAAGATTATAAGATCACCCATTTCATGTAAAATTCTCGGGTTACCACCTTTTTGATAACCCTTAATTCACTAACTTCTGCACAATTTAGACACTTAACCCAATTTACAGTCACTTGATTTATTTATACATTCAGACTATACAGTACTGCAGGGGATGTTTACAACTTTCAACACTTTCGATTCCAAAGACACAAACAAACATCAGGCTAACGTTATTATGATATTAATAAAAATGTAACAGTCTAAAAGTACAGTATAACACACATTTTACATATAAATTACGGTTAGGCTGTCTACAATGCCTTTAACAGTTGAATAGTAACAATGATAAACAGTAAACTTTAAATAAATTTATAAAATCAGAATATGTAATTATACAAAATTCTTTATACTTTACATCCCTTGTTCCTACTTTACAATTTAAATAGTACTGTACCATACATCTGAATGTATAAAAGAAAATACAAACACCTCCCGAATCGACACAATACGATCTCGGGTAACTCAACATGCAGTTGATATCCCCAGAATGTATACCTCTTAATCACTTATACTATCTTGTAGAGTGGAAAATAAAAGGGTGAGCGAAATGTGCTCAGTAAAGGAATCGTATGCAAAACTGATATAACGAAATATATATGATCGAAAACATTTATTTTGCTAATAGTTCTCTAGGCACAGTAATGGGAAGGATACTACAGTCGGACAGGCAACTGGATAGAGCATGGAATATATTTTGGAATACTTGTCTTGTCCCGGAAACCCAAAGTGACTATAGAGAGTAATTATTAAATTGTCGATATAAAAACGGTTTAATATATTTCCACTAAATAAATGATAAAAACACCCTTTAATAAACACTTCAGTATTATTTAAATTCATATGACAGTAAACAATAATAAATGATAGTATAGTAAATAGTTTCGGTGAACAGTAGTAACAGTACAGTGATAATACGAAAAACAGTGGAATTAGGATTTAACACAGTAAACACTTCGGTAAAATAGTAAGTAATCTGCTCAATGGATATGTAACAGTCCACAGTACAGTAATTAACCTATTTTATGTATAATTTACGATTGGGTTATCTGTGATGCCTTTAACACTGGAACAGTAATAGAATAAATGATAACTATTTATTTATTTAATACATTTGGAATATGAATTTCTTACAATATTCCTTACACTTTACATCCCCTGTTTCGATTTTACAATTAAGTAGTACTGTATACATATGTCTGAATATATAAGAGAAGTGATTGTACCGTTAAAATTTAACGCACTTTGCCCTAACGTGCTTACTCGTAGCTCTGTTTATCCGAGGAAGATCTTAAATAATCCTTGCAATTAATTTGAGGAGTTGAAAAATAAAAGAGTGAGCGAACCACATGCTCAGTAAAGGAGTTGTGTGCTGCTTGATACAACGAAATCTATATGCTGGAAAATATTTATTTTCATAACAGTGTACTAAGCAAAGTAAAGGAAAGATACTATAGTCGGCTGGGAAATCCAGATGGAGCATGGAAGGTATTTTGAAATATCTGTCTTATCACACCTCGAAAATATGAGACATTTTCAATAACGAATTAGCGGAAGAAGAGATTTTGGGGCTAACTCTTTCTTTTTCCTTTAACTACGGTTTGTGTAGCGAGTAGTCTTACTCTTTCAATTTCGATGTACTATTCACCGGATCACAGTTCAAGGTTTATTTCCTTAGTCCCATTTCATTTCACAACTTAAAATTTCTCAAGACTAAATTTTGGCAGCATTTCCGCTAAACTACGAAAAATCCCCTGCACTATAATTCAAACCACAATGCAAAATACTATTCCCATCGACAATCCACCAACACTCATTTACATCCAGTTTTAATTCGATTTTTGAAAATAATCACATATTTATACTTATGACATCTCACACTACATTACTGTACAAAATTATCAAATTCCATGTACATAGGAATAGTGAACATATATACCGAGCTATGAACTGAGATCTGACGTCTAGCTTGAAACGTCAAAACGAGGAATGGCTCTTATCAAATGTTGCTATCTCAGCTTAACCTGTGGAGGAGAATGAAGGGGTGAGCTTTTGGGGAAAAGCCCAGTAAGCTACTACACAAGGGCAGAGATAATAACAAACAGGATATAGCACCACTAATGCATGCAACACGTGTTTCGTGTAAAATCGCATATTACCAACTCATTTAAACTTCATATCTCATGTAACTCAATATCACAAGGCCTTTATGATAAAACCGATGTCATGCAAGTAAAATGATACAAAGTCGATTTTGTCAAACAATATAGTAATCATAAAAACAATGCTTCGTAGAGTTCAATCACATATCATGTAATCTCATATGCCATGTTCATAAAACATTTCCCGTTAGGCATCCCAGTAATTCAACTAATAAAGTCTTAGCCTACTGTAGGCATCAGTAAGCAGTCCTCGTTACCCCGGAACTAGGGTGTTACTTATGGTCATAGATCCTCGTCATCTCCAATCCCAGTGATTAGTCAGAATTGGAACCTGTCAACGACAATGTCGGACAAGCCTCTTATTGCCCATATAAGAGTATCAACTACTCGGGCATGTTCCATATGCTTTATTAGTCTCATAGTACAATGGGATGCCATAAAAGTCTGTAAACTAGTCACCATCTCATGTTTTGAAGTTTCACATCAATAGGATGTACAAGCAATGCATGCTCAATCCAAAAACTCATATGAATATGCAATAAAGTCATATCACTCACATACTTCAGAACATGATGTAAATGAGATGTCAAAGCTTTCATACATTTCGTATAAACTTCATGTAAGCTTAAATCTCATAAAAACAATTATGCATAAAGATGCAATAACTTGATGTAGACATAGAGATCTACATCCAACTTTAATCAATTTTACAAAAAATAATAAGAAAATAATTTTGCAAAATTTCTGCAATAAGACGGGGTTAGGATATGTCCTTACCTAGCCTGCAAAGGAAAAACAATTTGTATTCCCAACAGCAAAACATCTCAAAATTCACATCCAATCAATTCCTTTACTTTATAAACCTTTAATTTATTTTATAAATCATTACGTGTAGCTCATGTAGGGCACTTACCCTGTAAGCTACTACTCGTAACTTGCGTAGTAAACTTACCGAAAGCAAAGACTAAGCTCGTTCATTCAAGTTTGGCAATCCGCGTATTCTATACTACCAACCCGCATCGTTAACACTACAAGCATATACAGACAGTGTCATTTACCACCTTACATGTTTCTTATGGAAACCCCTTTGGCCAATACTTAAAACACATCCTTAGGGTCAATTTTACCCCATTATAACACTAGAAAAATTTGAAATGCACCTTATATCCAATTTAGAAAGAACCGAAAATTCCAGCACTACTTACCCTGTACAGCAGAAATTTTCAGAATAGATTTCCCCTATCAAACTTGGTCCGTTTGATTTGATTTTTGGGTATGTGGTAGAGAAGAGGTAGATCTTCAATTTATCCTTATTGACTCTTTCAGGAAAAAGTCATCTTCCTGATCATTTCTGCCCTACAAAATGATTCTCTCAATCTCGTCAAAACAGGGCAGCTTGACAGATTTGACTTCCAGCAAACTTTTCATCAGCCAAACGAACTCCGTTTGAGATATATTTTGGCTATGTTTTAGAGGATAGGTTTTGGAACAACTTTCATGAAGGGAGGAAATGCTAAAACTAACTGGAAGTAGGATGAAAATTGGCAACAAAATCTGCTTGCACAGTGGTTTTCCTCTTTTCTTCCAATCTCTCATGTTTTGTTTTTTTCTTTTTTTCCTTCTTTCTATCTTGGCTTTTAAATAGCTGAGAAAGGGGCTAAAAAAAGGGGTTGGCTGGTTCTTAATGAGGGGAAGAAATAATTAGCTAATTTGGAGAAGGTGGAAGCTTATCCCATAAGCTTTGAAACCAAAGGTCTATGTTTACCATATATCTTGCTTCCTTGGCCTTCTTTCTTTGACTTTGCTTCCTTTTTCTTATTCTACAAGGGGTTAGCCGGCCACCTTAGGTGTAAAAACAATTAATTGAACATTTTTTCCATGCCTATCTCTTATTGTAAAGACTAAGGCCCCTTTATTTGACTTTTCTACTTGTTTCTCCAATATCCCTTATTCCTCTATTTTCTCATTGGTTACTTTTGCATGGTATGTGAGAATTAAATAAATTTCACACATTTGCTATTCATATGTGACAAAATAAATATTTTGGTTGGCTATCATAATGCTTTATAGGATTTATAGCCCAATTTAGCCTTGTTCGGTCTTTTTACTAAAATTACGAATTAAGCTCAAATAGTTGTAAAAGCTTTAACTTGACTTACTTGAGACCATAAATCATCAACATATGATAATTCATATGTCTTTGGCTAGGTGCGCACTCTCGTGGGGCCCACTAGCTTACTTGTACAAAAATTCAAACTATAGTCATCTGATATCGAAATTTTGTGATTAAACATCTTTTTCATTGTTTTCTTAATCCATATTATTTATATACTTAGAAAATTGTGATTCTTACATTACTCCCCACCTTAAGGAATTCAGTCCTCCGAATTCGACTTGATCTGATTGAATAGCTAAGGGTACTTATCTCGCATCAAGTTCTCTAGCTCCCAAGTAGCTTCCTCTGAAGTGTGATGTTGCCAGAGAACTTTAACCAAAGGAATAGATTTGGATCTAAGAGTCTTTTCCTTATGGTCTAATATCCAGATCGGTTTCTCAATATAACTCATATCTTCCCATAACTCATGTGGTTTGTATTGTATGATATGGGAGGGATTCGGCTGATATTTCCTTAGCATCGATATGTGGAAGACATTGTGCACACTTGCCAACTCTGGTGGTAAAGCCAAACGATATGCTACATCACCCACTCGCTCTAGAATCTCAAATGGACCAATAAATCGGGGACTCAATTTCCCTTTCCGTCCGAATCTCATGATACCCTTGGATGGAGAGACTTTCAAAAATACCTTGTCCCCAACTTGGAACTCTAAGTGACATCTCCGAATGTCAGCATAGCTCTTTTAACGACTTTGAGCAGTCCTCAATCTATCACATATGATTTTGACCGCTTTAAAAGCTTTCTCTACTAATTTGGGAGCAAAAATTTTTTGCTCACCTATTTCTTCCCATGCAATGGGAGATCTAATCTCCGACCATACAATGCCTCATATGGAGCCATGCCGATACTCGAGTGGAAGCTGTTATTATAAGCTAGGTGCTCATCCCAAGAGCTTGAAAAGTCAATAGCACATGCCCTCAACATATCCTCTAAAGTCTTTATAGTCTGCTCGGATTGATCGTCTGTCTGAGGATGAAAAGCTGTGTTAAACTGCAATTTGGATCCCATGGCTTCCTGAAATTGTTCCCAAAAGCGGGAAGTAAACCTGGAATCCCTGTCTGATACTATGCTCGCTGGAACTCCATGCAACCTGACTACCTCTCGTACATATAGCTCCGCTAAAGAACTCAGAGAATCTGTGGCTCTCATAAGCAAAAAGTGAGCAGACTTGGTCAATCTGTCAACTGTGACCCATATCGAATCATGACTCCTTCGTGTCCTAGGGAGTCCTATAATGAAATCCATAGTAATATGCTCTCATTTCCATGTCGATATTGCTAAAGGTCTGAGCAACCCCGTAAGTCTCTGATGCCAAACCTTAATTTGCTAACAAGTGAGACACTTCGACACATAATCTGCAATATCTCTCTTCATCTTGGCCAACCAATAGAAACCCTTCAGGTTTTTGGTACATCCTAGTACTACCCGGGTGCATCGTGTATTTGGAACTGTGAGCCTCCTCTAAAATCTGTCTCCGTAGGGTATCATCTTTAGGTATGCATATCCGACCTCTATATCTCAATATCCCATCCTCAATGACCTTATGCTCGGGTTGAAGCCCTTGCTCAATCTGACTAGCTAACTCCACCAACTCTGGATCCTGTCTCTATGCTTGTTGGATTGATTCTATAATATTTGGTTTAATCCTAAAGCTAGCTATCAAACAATCTACTGAAGGTTCTACTTTTAGATTCATCTCATAAAACTTCTCCAACAAACTGTACTCTTGTACCATCATGTACAAAACTAGGCCAATGCTCTTTCTGCTTAAAGCATCGGCGACTACGTTCACCTTTCCCGGATGATACAAGATCTCGCAGTCATAATCCTTGAGAAGCTCTAACCATTTGCGATGTCTCATGTTTAATTCTTTCTGTGAAAAAAATACTTGAGACTCTTATGGTCAGTGAAGATCTGAAATTTTTCAGCATATAGGTAGTGGCGCCATATCTTAAGTGCAAACACCACAGTGGCTAGCTCGAGATCATGAGTAGGCTAGTTCTTCTCATGATCCTTTAGCTGCCTAGATCCATAGGCCACTACTTTGCCATTCTGTAAAGGGGCTTTGAGATAGGCTGAGTTCCAGGTAATAGGTCAATGGCAAACTCAGTCTCTCGCTCACGTGGTAATCCTGGTAAGTCATCTGGAAATATATCAGGAAACTCCTTGACTAGGGGGATCTCTGATAACTTCGGATGTGCCCTATCACTATCTTTCACAAAGGCTAGATAACCTTCATTCAAAATAACAATATTTCATACCAGACTTCATATACCAAAAAGAATTCTCAATTCATTTCACTTATCAAGCTTTAATACAACTCGTTCTAGGAGATTAAAGACTACACTTTTATCCCTAAAATTCACATGGGCATGATTGATTGCTAACCAATCCATACCCAAAATTACATCTATGTCATGCATATTAAGTAAAACTAAATCTGCCTCTAGTTCTTTATCTCCCACTTTGACTTTACACTTTCTTATAATTGACTCAGTCATCTGCGATTCTTTCAGTGGTGTGCTAATATGTAACTTGCATCCTAAAGGTTCTGGCTCTACGTTCAGTCTGTTAACAAGTAAAGGGGAAATGAATGAATGTGTAAAGCCTAGATCTATTAAACATAAAGCTTCACAATTAGATATTAGAAGCTTACCTTTAACCACTGAGTCTGAAGCATCAACTGTAATAACCACAATTTCTTTTACATGTTAAATAGTGTTAAATGAGCCTGAGAGATGTTTAGAGGCCAAATTGTGACACTTTTGGAGTTTGGTGTAGGAACGCAGACTTTCGTATAGACAAGTTGGCGGGTACCACGGGACCGGACACTCAACCAAAAACCATGTAAGTACCATAAATTTATCATAAATGGTTTCCGGTAAGACAATTTGTTTCATGTGGTTATGATTTGGGCCTAATCCGAGAATTTGACATTAAATCGAAAATTTCAGCCTTCGGCTTATGACCAATCTAGCTTGTTTCAATCATATCTCTTGATCGGAGTATTGAAATGATAAATCATAAAATTCTTATGAAAGCTGACTTAAAGGTCTTTTAGCCATGAAAAGCTCATAATTTAATTTCATACAGATTAATACCAGAAAGATTCCGAAGTTGAACAATGTGCAGTGAAACTTGTTAGTCGACACTTCTGCAAAGAATCGAGCATATCTCTTGGTAGGAAACTCCGATTAAGGTGAATCAAAATCTATTAGAAAGCTAACTTAAATATATATTTATCCATATAAGGCTTGTATTTTAATTCATTATATATTAACAACAAGAAATTTCTACATTCACATCACGTCTATGGAATTCAGCATTGAGCAATCAGTAAAGAGTTGAACATAAATTTTGATAGGGAACTCCAATTGAGGTGATTCAATTGCGTTGGAAAGATAACTTGAAGATCTTTCCGACCATATATGGTTCATATTTTTATACATTATAGATTAAACTCAGTGAATTTTTAAAGTTAGTTGTAAGTGGAGTAAAGTGATCCAAAAAAATGAGATCAATGTTTTAAAGATATAATGTGGCAAAAAGTGCTAATTATTGATTTTGGAGGGGAAATTTAATATGTTAACATGTGTTACCTTCCTATTGGTTAGAATAATTGTAAAAAAAATTCAGATAAAGAAGACAAATTTCTCGGCCAATTTAGCTCCATACGTGAACTGCACTGCTAAACATTAAAGCAAAAAAGAAAAACATAAACAAAGAGAAAAGAGGGGGAATTTTATTATTGGACCATGTGGCAACTTGTCATTGGCTGGAATAATAATAAAAGAGGACTAAACTCAGCCATTTCCTGCCATTCCTGCCATTATAACTGACATACTCTCCTGTTTTCTGCTCCAACGTTTCAGCCCCAAAATTTCCTAGGGTTCTTCACGTTTTCCTCGTTTCTCACCATGAAAACACCTCTTTCAAGCCCCTAACTCACCAAGCTTCTTTCACCGACTTTGTTCCCCATCACCATGGCTGTCTAACGCTGGGATTTCATGGACAAAAAGCCAATGTGACAGGGGTTGGAATGGAGCTATACAGTTCAGCAATGGAGGGAAGGTGAGGTGATGATGTTTTCTTAAATTCTAGTTATGGTTTATGATTAATATATGTATGAGAAACATATGTAAGGCCTTAGTTTGAAAGAAAATGAATTGGAGTGGCAGTAGGGGTATTCAGCCATATATGGGAAATGAAGAAATTGATGAAATTTTGTTGTATGTTAAGTAGAGATTAGTAGAAAAATGAGGAATGAAATTGTTGGAACTTGATTTGATTTTGGTTTGTGATGAGTTTGCAAGAAGTTGGGAGCATGAACTTGGCTAAATATTAGTGATGAAACTTAATGTATGAAATGTGTTTGATGAATATACTAAGTGAATAGAAAATATTCGTAAGGTTAGAGTTAAGAAAACAAGGAGGCTGTAAGGCATTATAGGGTAGCTTTGAAGGCATGAACAAGGATCATTTTTGGCTAAAGCAATGCAATCCGAGAAGAGGGCTGTAATGTGGTCTTCATGGCAGCTCACGTGCTGCTCTTATGGGTCATTAAAGGCTGAATTTAGGACTTAAACAAGAGCCAATAGATGCATTGTTTTGAAGATTGAAAGAGGTAAGATTAAATTTGACTTTGTGGCTATTTGTGTAGGCTATGTAAGTGACAAAAAGATTGATTTCTTGGTACAGCAAGTAGAGGCTTTTTGGAAACACAAAATGCAAGGCTGAGAACGAAAGAAGAGGGGCTGCATTTAGAATCCACAGCAGCTACAAAACAGCAAAGATCCAAGCTAAATAAGAAGGGCTTTCGATTTAGCTCAATTTAAGGGGTAAGGTTCTAACTTTATAATATTTGATTATTATGCACGAAAATGAAATTGTCATAAACTAAATCAAATGGCTGTTGTATGGATGAAGGATTAATTGAATTCCAGCTTGATGTTCAAATCTGGAATTGATGTTCTGTTTTTGGGTTGTAATTAAAATGATCAGTTTAATTGTTGTACAGGAAGAAAAATTCTGGAAAAACTATGGTCGATAGCATTTTAAGTTAGGAGAAATTAGGTTTTGAAATTTCTTGATTTGGATTTCTATAACTTGAGATATGTACAAATGAGTGCAGGGTACTCTGTCCAGAAACGTGAATCATGGTTCTAACTTTGAAAATGGTAGAAAATAGCCTAAATTGAATTAGGTTGCAAGCCTTACATTTCTAGAAAGGTAATTAAGTTAGGATTGTGATGGTTTTGGGTTTGCACCAATTGGATATGCTGATAATTAAATATGGAGTATTTTGTGCAAGTAGGTCAGTGTAACACTGTGCCTGAATACTGCTGGAAGATAGTGCAACTTTGGAAAATTGCTAATGTTGATCTAGGAAGAATTAAATCATGAACCTTATATTTCTAGATAGGGAAATGAGTTAGCTTTCATATAATTCTGGAATTTGTGGATTTGGAATTATGTAACTTAGGATATGTATATATAAATGCAAGATACTCAGAGCAAGGTGCAAACAACCTAGTGTCAACTTCAAAAATTCATAGAAAATAATTCAGATGGAGTTTGATTGCAAACTCTACCTTTTCAAAAAGATAAATGAGTCAGGATTGATATGGTTTTGGGTTTGTACAAATTATAGATCCCTATAATTAGTAATATAAATTTTAATGAACATAGGTCATGAAACCTCCTGCCTAATGTGCCAGATTTGGACCAAAGTTTGAAAAATTATTAGAAATGGCACAAGATGAATTAAGAAGTAAGCCTTATACTTTCGGATAGGTAACTGAGTTAGAAGTAATATAAAATTTATGGCTTGACGATTAGATTGTGAAATTTATACTTAAGGCTAGCACAATGACAAAAGGTAAGAAAATCCTAAAATGCAGAAATTGAATCAAGTAGATTATGAGAGGCTCAAGGGAGCAAAAAGGAAATGAATAAATAGAACTATTTCATACTTGAAATAATTTAGAATTTCTCCTTGATGTCATTCTTATTGAATTGTACAATTCTTAATCCTAGCATGCCATTGGGGGTAATGAGTAACCCGATCCACCTTGTGTATGTAGAGGGTGATGCTAAGGACTGAAATTGACTAAGAGCTCACATAGCTCGTGTGGAACTTGATAGGCCAGGGAGGATTGAATCTGTAAGATAAGGAAGCATGGTAAGTAACCTTAAGCAACTACCTTGCATCCAAATTATACGATGTTTTAAATTCTGATTTGGTATGGAAATGAAATGAAATGCTGCATATGAAATCGACTTTGACTCATATTGAAAATGCTGCATATTGGGCCTATCCTTGACTAATTGGTTTAGCTTTCTGAAAATGTTTTATAAGCATGTTGTAGGCTCGCCAAATCTTTATTTGGTTGTATGTATTATTGCTTTAATATGATGACACTTTTGAGTTTCCAAATTGAACTAAGCTTTTGGTTTGATACGGTTTTCTGATTTTGTTTTATAACTTAAAGTGCTTTAAAAGCTTAGCGAGCCCATGATTGTTAGCTGGATATTTATGCACTATGATTTTTATATGAAGTCTTGGAAGGATGATTTGATAAGATTGATATTGGATACTGTTTTAAACCCGAGGTATTGAGACCTTAGGGTACCGTACCTTGAGAATTGTGTAGGCATTCTTAATTGACTTAGAGCACTGTGTCCCGATGACTAGCTCTCGAGAACGATTGGCTTGTCCCGTATATTACGTTTGGACAAGTCCCGATGTCATCTGATCAATTAACCGGGGTTGATTGGTCTATGCATAGGCAGCGTCCCTTTTTGGGAGATTGCTACGGTTAGCTACCGTAGATCGTTATTGTGTTAGCTCTAAGTATCTTGATGATGCTATGCCTTATCTCTTGGTACTGCGATTTGTTTTATCGATTAGACAGTATGATTTATGATGATGCTTTGATGATTGATGATTGGCTTTTGCCTTATGATTTGAGAACATGTTTTACAATGCAGTATATCAGATCTGATTTATCAATGTTTGAAATGAGATTTAAATCTGTTTATGAGACTGCTATTCTATATGTTTTTAAAATGCAGTCACGTTTTATACTGCAGCATATCGAATTTGATTTATCAAATGTATATGATTTATGAGTTTGAAAACTGAGAGATGCAGGTTATGATTTTTGAGTTGCTTCTGTAGCTACTTACTGAGTTTATGACTCACTCCCCTCTTCCTTCCCTCCCTTTCACATTGAGGATCACTATCGTGATGCTTTTGACTCGGGAAGCTCCTCGAGAGTGATTCCCACGTGTAGTTTCAGGTATATGGTTTCCAGCACACTAGATGACACAGATTGAGTATGGCACAGTGTATTTACTTGTGTTTTGGTTGGTTGTGTAAACAAAGTCCGGGATGTAGGCTATGTTATTTTACTATCAAGATGAAATGGTTTGATGGTTGTTCAAGATGATGTTCGTGTTGATATGCGCAATAATAAAGTATATATAAATCACTAGTGCTTGATGGTTTAAGACGAATATTATAATTGAATCAATTAAAGAGAAATAGAAATAAGACCTTAGTGATCAAGGATCGCTTAAAACTGAATTGTGATCTATACAGTCACCTACAAACGAATATACGAAGTAAAGGGATAAAAAAAATAATTTAGCCCGCAAATTTAGGCTTCCATAAGATACTATGAAGATTAAGTGGAAATCGGGTTGTGACATCAGCTGTCTCCTGATCTAGGGCGAACACTCTGCCCTGAGATACTTGTCTCTTACCCTTATCTATCGATGCCTTAGCTTTCTCTACCACTGGTGTCTCAATCTTAGTCTCAGGAGTTTTCCACTCTGGGAAATCTCTGATAAAGTGTCCTTTCTTCCCATACTTAAAGCAAACACCAGTCTCGTAGTGACATGGTTTAGTTCCATGATTACTGCCACATTTTGGAAACTTCTGATCACCCTTATGCTTATTAGCTTTCTCGTGAGGCTCATTAGTCTTCTGCCTCTTATCTTTCTTCTTACCACTAGACTGATTGGATGGCGCCTTACCTTGAGTCTGTCTTTTGCCCTGACCATTACCCTTACCCTGAGTCTCATACTGTGCTTGTGCCTTATTAAAGTCTTGCTCAACCATCAAAGCTTTCTGTACGGCCTCGGAGTAGGTCACAATCTGTAAGACTGATAATCAACCCCTGATAGCTGGTCTCAAACCATCGAGAAACTTGGTAGCTTTTCTTTCCTCATCCTTAGCCATCAGTGGATCATAGCGGCTCAAAATAGTTAATCGGGACTCGTACTGTCCCACTGTCATACTCCCTTGGGTCAAGTTCAAAAACTCTGACTGCTTCATCCGTTTCACACTCTCTGGAAAATACTGTAGGTGAAAAGCAGCCAAAAACTTATCCCAAGAGATAAACGCATCCTGTCCCCTTAATGTCCCTTTCACTGATCTCCACCAATGCTCTGCCTCACCCTTGAACATATATGCGGCTAGAGCACTTTCTCCTTAAGTCCACAAGTCATGTACTCGAAGACCTTGTCTATCTCAAGTAGCCATACCTCAGCCTCCTCTGGATCTTGAATCCCCTTGAATGCAGGTGGATTCATTTTCTGAAATTGCTTAAGCCTGCCAGCACTAGGTATAAACATCAGAGCTGCCGCAGGCTGTGGCTGTGGAGGAGGAACTGTCTGAGGTGGAGGTGGCTGTTGTGGAGGTACTGGTGGATTTTGGGGATTGGATGCCTAATGGACTAGTGGTCTAGCTGATGGTGGCGGTGTACTAGTACTTCTATACTGTTAAGTCATTAGCGTTGTTAGATCACGCATACTGGAAGCCATATCAGCTACATTACGCTCTAACAGTGCCAGACATCCTTGTGTATCAAAACTTTCTGGATGATGTGGTGGTGGAGGAGGAGCATGCGGAGGTGTCTCAAATGGCCTAGAAGACCTTCCCCATGGCAGTCTACCTCTACCACGTCGCATCACTATTACAATAACACATGCATGCATTAGGATGATATCCATTACTACTTTTTCAATTCATTGTCAGACATGTACAGTACTGTAAGATATGACATGGGATGTAAACACTCTTTAAAACCTTTTTATTGACTGACTCGACTAGACAAACCTTGCTCTGATACCAATCTGTCAGACCCTGAAAATACGAGACGTTTTCAATAACGAATTAACGGAAGAAGAGATTTTGGGGCTAACTCTTTCTTTTTCCTTTAACTACGGTTTGTGTAGCGAGTAGTCTTACTCTTTCAATTCCGATGTACTATTTACCAGATCACAGTTCAAGGTTTATTTCCTTAGGTCCTAGTTCATTTCACAACTTAAAATTTCTCAAAACTAAATTTTGATAGCATTTCCGCTCAACTATGGAAAATCCTCTGCACTATAATTCAAACCACAACGCAAAATACTATTCCCATCGACAATCAACCAACACTCATTTACATCTCGTTTTAACTCGATTTTTGAAAATAATCACATATTTATACTTATCACATCTCACATTACATTACTGTACAAAATTATCAAATTCCATGTACATAGGAATAGTGAACATATATACCAAGCTATGAACTGAGGTCTGACGTCTAGCTTGAAACGTCAAAACGAGGAACGGCTCTTATCAAATGTTGCTATCTCAGCTTAACCTGTGGAGAAGAATGAAGGGGTGAGCTTTTGGGGAAAAGCTCAGTAAGCCACTACATAAGGGCAGAGATAGTAACAAACAGGATATAGAACCACTAATGCATGCAACACGTGTTTCGTGTAAAATCGCATATTACCAACTCATTTAAACTTCATATGTCATGTAACTCAATATCACAATGCCTTTATGATAAAACCGATGTCATGCAAGTAAAATGATACAAAGTCGATTTTGTCAAACAATATAATTATCGTAAAAACAATACTTTGTAGAGTTCAATCACATACCATGTAATCTCATATGCCATGTTCATAAAACATTTCCCGTTAGGCAACCCAGTAATCCAACTAATAAAGTCTTAGCCTACTGTAGCTATCAGCAAGCAATCCTCGTTACCCCGGAACTAGGGTGTTACCTATGGCCATAGATCCTCGTCATCTCCAATTCCAGTGATCAGCCAGAATTGGAACCTATCAACGACAATGTCGGACAAGCCTCGTATTTCCCATATAAGAGTATCAGCTACTCGGGCATGTTCCATATGCTCTATTAGTCTCATAGTACAATGGGATGCCGTAAAGGTCTGCAAACTAGTCATCATCTCATGTTTTGACGTTTCACATCAATAGGATGTACAAGCAATGCATGCTTAACCCAAAAACTCATATGAATATGCTATAAAGTCATATCATTCACATACTTCAAAACATGATGTAAATGAGATGTAAAAGCTTTCATACATTTCGTATAAACTTCATGTAAACTTAAATCTCATAAAAACAATCATGCATAAAGATGCAATAACTTGATGTAGACATGGAGATCTACATCCAACTTTAATAAATTTTGCAAAAGATAATAATAAAATAATTTTGCAAAATTTCTGCAATAAGATGGGGTTAGGATATGTCCTTACCCAGCCTGCAAAGGAAAAACAATTTGTATTCCCAACAGTAACACATCTCGAAATTCACATCCAATCAATTCCTTTACTTTATAAACCTTTGATTTATTTTATAAATCATTACGTGTAGCTCATGTAGGGCACTTACCCTGTAAGCTACTACTCGTAACTTGCGTAGTAAACTTACCGTAAGCAAAGACTAAGCTCGTTCGTTCAAGTTTGGCACTCCGCGTATTCTATACCACCAACCCACGTCGTTAACACTACAAGCACATACAGACAGTGTCATTTACCACCTTACACTTTCTTTATGGAACCCCTTTGGCCAATACTTAAACACTTCCTTAGGGTCAATTTTACCCCATTATAACACTAGAAAAATTTGAAATGCACCCTATATCCAATTTAGAAAGAACCAAAAATTCCAGCACTGCTTACCCTATACAACATAAATTTCCAAAACAGATTTCCCCTATCAAACTTGGTCTGTTTGATTTGATTTTTGGATATGTGGTAGAAGAGGTAGATCTTCAATTTATCCTTCTTGACTGTTCCATGAAAAAGTCATCTTCCTGATCATTTCTGCCCTACAAAATGATTCTCTCAATCTCGTCAAAACAGGGCAGCTTGACAGATTTGACTTCTAGCAAACTTTTCATCAGCCAAACAAACTCCGTTTGAGATGAATTTCAGATATGTTTGAGAGGAGAGGATTTGGAACAACTTTAATGAAGGGAGGAAAGGCTAAAACTGAATGGAAGTAGGACGAAAATTGGCAACAAAATCTGCTTGCACAGTGAATTACGGGTTTTCCTCTTTTCTTCCAATCTCTCATGTTTTGTTTTTTTTTTCTTTCGTTCTTTCTATCTTGGCTTTTAAATAGCTGAGAAAGGGGCT
This sequence comes from Heritiera fomes, assembly GCA_032173925.1. Lineage (NCBI taxonomy): Eukaryota > Viridiplantae > Streptophyta > Magnoliopsida > Malvales > Malvaceae > Heritiera > Heritiera fomes. The sequence goes on from JAPDPM010000009.1 coordinate 19,574,133, forward strand.
AAAAAAAGGGGTTGGCTGGTCACTTAATGAGGGGAAGAAATAATTAGCTAATTTGGAGAAGGTAGAAGCTTATCCCATAAGCTTTGAAACCAAAGGTCTATGTTTACCATATATCTTGCTTCCTTGACCTTCTTTCTTTGACTTTGCTTTTTTTTCTTATTCTACATGGGCTTAGCCGGCCACCTTAGGTGTGAAAACAATTAATTGAACATTTTTTTCCATGCTTATCTCTTATTGTAAAGACTAAGGCCCCTTTATTTGACTTTTCTACTTGTTTCTCCAATATCCTTTATTCCTCTATTTTCTCATTGCTTACTTTTGAAGGAAACCGAAACAACACGCAGCGGAATTTAAATCATTCGGCCTCCACCAAGATCGATTCGGAGGGTTGCCTGATTAGGGTTTCGAGATTTTACCTAACGTTTTCTCTGAATTTTCTGTCGTTGGTCGAGTCACAAGCAGCAACTTTTCGCTCCTGCCTCTATGGTATCCACACGAACGGATCTCACGACTCTTGAACGTCTCACGATCAGAAGCCTTGAAGAGCGTTTTGATTCCTTATAACCGAACTGCTAGCTTCGATTAAAAAAAAAGGAATTTTTTTTTCTGTTTTAAAAGGTGCGGCTCTGTTTTAGAAAAGCTTCCTTTTTATAGGCAGTAAATTTTACCCTAAAATTTACTGCCAAACAGAACTCTAATCCTACTTAGAATAGGATTAGATATATCCTTAATCCAATTCAGAATAGGATTAGATATATCCTTAATCCAATTCAGAATAGGATTAGATATATCCTTAATCCAATTCAGAATAGGATTAATTAAGCTCCTCATTGATCCGTTCTAAGTGTGCGACCCAATAGGTTCTCAAAACAATGGCAATGACAAAATTGTCACAGGCAATGAGCGGTATCTAGCAACACATCATTGCTACCCATGTAACGAGAATGTCAATGACTCGACATAACCTTACTCGTGATAGATGTTACCGTGTAGTCTAATCCTTTTATCCTATGATGTCTTGATTAGACACAAGTCATGGAATGTGTCACACTTGTATAGTCTAATCAGCGTTTCTTGATTCCTGAGTAGACTAATTAAACAAATAAAATCAATATCTCATATTGATTTATTCGAGCACGGCCATGCATTTCTTAGTCTCACTCTATCAAAGGGCCCAAGACATCACTCTTGTTATATAAGAGGGATAAATCCTATCTTGATCACTCAACATCCCTCTACATAGATCAAGGCATACCCAATTACTACCTTTATAGTCCATCCTGTTACGAATGACATCTAGCAGCATTAAAGTATGCAATTCTCTATGTTGGGATCTCTGATGATCTCAAGTCAAAGGATCACATACACCATCATCACTATGAGAATCGCTTATGACACTCATATAACAATCCATGTAGCATTCTCATGGAGGGTCGATCCAGTACATAGTTCTCTAACATGTACCTATGTGATGACTTGATATCTTATATCCATGACAATGGTCATCAGTCAACCACATACTAGTCTTATCGTATCATTGTTATCCTTATTCACAATAATACTTGACTAGGGATATTTTAAGAATAGTGTGTTATTACTATTCTAAGGACATTATCATATAAGATTATATTACGCAGTTATAAGACAAATATAATAATGAACTATGATAAATAAAATGTCATGATACATAAAAAATGCCAAAGTCAATCATCTAATGAATGGTTCTAAGGGCATAATCCAACAACTTTTGCATGGTAGGTGAGAATTAAATAAATTTCACACATGTGCTATTCATATATGACAAAATAAATATTTTGGTTGGCTATGATAATGCTTGATAGGATTTATGGCCAAATTTAGCCTTTTTTGGTCTTTTTACTAAAATTACGAATTAAGCTCAAATAGCTGTAAAAGCTTTAACTTGACTTACTTGAGATCATAAATCATCAACATATGATAATTCAGATGTCTTTGGCTAGGTGCGCACTCTTGTGGGGCCCACTAGCTTACTTGTACGAAAATTCAAACTATAGTCATCTGAAACCGAAATTTTCCGATTAAATGTCTTTTTCATTGTTTTCTTAATCCATATTATTCATGTACTTATAAAATTGTGATTCTTACATGTCTTGTCCCGGAAACCCAGAGCGACTATAGGGAGAAATTTATAAATTGTTTTATTTAAAACGATTTAATTCTCATTTCTCATATATTTATATCAAAATGGTATAAACCATTTTATTATGTCTCTTCAGTAACAGTTTCCAAAACACGTGACAGTACAGTGATAAAACAGTACAGTGAACAGTAGGAACAAAAACAGTCATTTTTAGAACAGTAGTTTTCAAATATCCAAAATCGTTGGACAAATAGTTCAGTAATTATTTCTATAGTAGAAATAATTTTCATAATATTCTTTTCCAATAAACAGTGATTCTCAGTACAGTTCAGTCAATAGAAATTAGTACGATACAGTTTAGTAAACAGTATTCCTCAGTACAGTACTGTAACAGTCCACAGTACAGTAAATACATATTTTATACATAATTTACAGTTGGGCTGTCTGTGCTGCCTTTAACACTTGTACAGTAATAGTAATAAATGGTAAACAATTATTTATTTAATAAATTCAGAATATGAAATTTTACAATATTCCTTACATTTTACATCCCCTGTTCCTATTTTACAATAAAGTAGTACTGTATACATGTGTCTGAATCTATAAGAGAAGTAACGGTTCCTTTAAAATTCAGCACACTTTGCCCTAGTGTGCTTACCTGCAGCTCTATTTATTCGAGAAAGATCTCAAATAATCCTTGCAATAAATCTGGGAAGTTGGAAATTAAAGAGTGAGCGAACCACGTGCTCAGTAAAGGAGTCGTATGCTGCTTGATACAATGAAATCTATATGCTGGAAAATATTTATTTTTCCATAAATAAAAATGGAATAAACCATTTATTTCCATTCACTTCAGTAACAGTTCAAAACACGTGACAGTACAGTGAACAGTAGCTATAAAAATGTAGAACAGTAATTAGTCTTTTCAGTACAATTGCTTATAAATATCCAAATCGCTGGATAAACAGTTCAATAATTATTTCTATTTTAAAAATAATTTTCAAATATTCTTTCTCGATAAACAGTAATTTCCTTTCAGTTTAGTAAACAGTATTCAGTACGATTCAGTTCAGTAAACAGTAATTCATAGTATAGTATAGTATAGTAAACAGTATTCCTTAGCACAGTACAGTTCAGTAAACAGTATTCAGTAAAATCCATTTCAGTAAACAGTATCAATGGGTTGAGACTAGGCATCACCTTAAATCATATCATGCTATCATCATCCCCTAAGGGACACAGTAACAGTATACAGTAAGATCTATGGCCGTAGTCTATACGACGTCCTCAGTGTACACTTGCCAGGTGAATCCAGGACTGCTGATGATGTGTGGGTCAATCAGCAACATGAAAGTAATAATAATCAGTAAGTATGAAATCGGGGCCTAAGTCTCAAAATAATATAAACTTTGTATCATAGCATTTATGAATTTTATTCAAAATTAATTTGAAATATTTCATGTTTATCCATAAGGCTCACAATTTCATATACTTCCTCTTTTCATAAATTTCCATCATTTTCACATTTTTCCCAAAATCATCTCAAAACATTTTATTCATCATCTCATCACCTTTATGGAATTTATAAAATAAATAAGATCATTATTTAATTCCATAAAGGTATAAAATCATATAATAATTGATACAGTGAAAATAGCTTATAAAATATTTACACACTAATAATAAATATGCTAATTCACTGTAAAACATGTTTTCATATATCTCTATGTTTCCATAGAAAATACCTTTAAGGAATTTAATAAATTTAGTCATTTATTCAAATAAATATTCCAACAAGGTAGTTATTTCATATCTCCAAATACAGTGAAAACAATCGATAAATATTCATGTATCTAGTGAGAATTCTCATAAATATTCTTTTTGAATATTTAATAGTATAAAGGATATATTTTATTCTCACTTTAAATAAAAATCTTTAACATGAATATTTAATTTAGCATTTTTCTCTTAATTTCCCCTTTGTGCAAATTTATGGAATTAATTTCCAAAATTCACAAATTATCCATTTCATGCATCTAAAATATTCCATGATATTTTAGAATAATTTCGATATTTTTCCGGCAGCATAATGGCTATAAATTTCTAACGTCTTACACGGAAATTACAGTATATAAAACCAGCTTTCAACCACAATTTGCACGATTTTCAAAGCAAATCAAGCTTCCAATAATTTCATAAAATTAAACTTGATAAATCATGCAATTCATCATATCCATACAACTCACACACTTCCCCTTTACCTGTCTAACAAAACTGAACTTTCCGGTTGTGCCTACCGAAATTCGTAATTCTCGGCTGCAAAATAATTTTATAAAAAATTATCAATATTTTTTCTCTTAATTTTAAGCCACTAACTTTCATAAAATGCAGCCATTAATGACACAACATATGCACAACCAGTATAATATACACTGGTGCTAAAACTGAACTTTTCCTTTTTAGCTTCTTTTTCGGTTCAGATTTCACCAATCTTTCTCTTTCAATTTCTGTAGTCATTTTCTACCATTAAACCATACAATTCAGCATATTTTCATGCCCAAAATGTCATGGCCGAAACCCCCATTCGGCCATTTTCTTGACTTGAAACTTTTCATCTTCTTAGTTCTAACCACATTCATCCTGCTGGCCTTTCTTTCTTTCTTTTACCATCTATTAAAATTTCATCAACAATATATATATATAAATATAAATATATATATATATATATTGTTTTCTTTTCTTTCTATTCTTTTCTATGTTACGTCTACTGTAGTTTCACATTGTCTCCTTCACGTTTTCTTTTATGTTATCACATTTTCTTTTCTTCATGTTTCACATCTACCCGTAAGCTTTCCAATGTTATGATTATTAGTAAACACTTTAATTCTTTTCTTTCTTCATTCAATTCTTTTGATTTCTATTAATCCTTTTCTACATGTTTATGATTATTAGTAAACACTTTAATCCATCAAACATCATCACCATCGTTAGCCCCTGTTAACTCGAAAACACCCATAGTAACGCCACTTTTGCTGTTTTAAACTCATCACTGCAGCCATGATTTAAGTATGCCTCCCTTCATCCTATGCTACTAATCTCTACCCAACAACCATTAAAATTACAATAATTTCTCTATTTTTTCTGCCATAACCGAATTTGCAGAAAAGCCCGTATATGTTTTTATTTCTTTTTTAAAGCCATGACCATATTGTTTATGCATCAAACATTACTAAAACTATAGCTGAACTCATAAGAAGCATTATCATCCCTTACCTTCCTCCAAAGTCGAACTGTGCAGCTGCCAAACCAGTCCCATTATTCCTCATTTCAGCTCTTAACTTCTGGAATTAAATTGTTCTTAAGGTAAAGAACAAACTTGGTGGAGGAAGATTAGTATTTTAGTGATGAAAAGGGCTGACTTTGCTAAAGAAAAATGGAGAAACATGCAGTAAAATGGCGAGGAGAAGAACAGAGAAAACGTTGTCTGAAGAAGAAATAAAACTGCTGCTGCTAACCGACTTCCTTAGCTGAAATAATACCGAGTTTTTTTAACTCAATTTAATATCAATTTTAAGTACAAAAATCAGCCATGTGTCTCTTAATTTAATTTCCCTTGTCTTTTCTCTTCTTTTTCCTTTCATCCTTTCTTTTCTTTAAGTGGTTCTAGCCGAGCAACAACACATCAACCAAAAGAAGTGGCATGAAGACCACGATTTCTACTGAACGGTTTTTGACTCATTTTCTCTCTTTTTATATGCTCCAATTAATAGCAAATTTCCATGTGTCCCACTATAAAATTTCCCTTCCTTTAATTATCATTTATTTGCAATTTTATACCACAAAGCTGCATTTCCAATTCTAATTTTCAAATTTGTTTCTTTATTTATTTCACCTCTTATACACCATATTATCAGTCATAAACCCAATAAATCCAAAATCCAAAGTGGAAATCCACATTTATTATTTATTTAATTTCATTAAGTAATTTATTTTCACTTTCAAGGATTTACAAGAATTATGGTGCACAGTATTATAAAATCGGGTCTCACATTTTCTCCCCACCTTAGGAAATTTGGTCCTCCAAATTTCACTCGGACCTATCACTGAAAAAGCTCTGGATACTTCTCGCGCATAAGGCTCTCTAACTTTCAAGTATCCTCCTCCTCAGTGTGATACTGTTAGAGCACCTTAACCAACTTGATAGTCTTAGATCGCAGCACTTTACCCTTCCTATTCAAGATCCGTATCGGCCTCTCAATGTAACTTATGTCCTCTCTAATCTTCAAAGGCTCATGTTGAATTGCGTGAGATGAATCTGGATGTTATTTCTTCAACATCGAAACATGGAATGCATTATGCACTCCTGACAACTTTGGAGGTAGTGCTAACCGGTATGCCACCTCTACCACGCGACCTAAGATCTCGAAAGGTCCATTATATCGAGGACTCATCTTTCCATTCTTACCAAATCTCATTATGCCTTTAGAGGGTGAGACCTTCAAAATACATAATCACCCGTACATCTCAGGAAGCCTGCTCGACCAAGTCGGGAGCAAACAACTTACGGTCTCCCACTTCTTCCCATGCTATGGCGAATTTACATCGTCGCCATATAAAGCCTCGTAAGGTGCCATACCGGTACTTGCCTGTTAGCTATTATTATAAGCAAACTCTACCAGGGTAGATGATCGTCCTAGGAGCCTCTAAAATCAAGTGCACACGCTCATAACATATCCTCGAGTGTCTGTATCATACGCTCGGACTGTGAGTCAGTCTGCTGATGAAACACAGTGCTAAAACTTAGTTGGGATCCCATGGCTTCCTGAAATCTCTCTAAAAAATGAGATGTGAAGCGGGACTCCCTGTCAGAGGTAATGCTCGCTGGAACACCATGTAACCTCACTATCTCCCCAACATATAAATCGGCTAAGGCACCAACTGGATCCGTAGACTTAATAGCCAGAAAATGAGCAGACTTAGTCAATTTATCCATAATTTCCCAAATAGCATCATATCCTCTGTGGGTCTTCCGAATTTCGCTTAATTTAGGAAGTGCGATCAATATAGGTACTTTCTTCCTTATATAATTTCTGACTTTCAGTTAATCTTGTCTTTAAGATGAGACTGCCAGTATACTTTTGCAATCCGAATTTCCTTTAAATCACACATTTCCTCTTTCACAATCAATTTATACTCCCTGAAATTATTTATCATCTTTGGGAGTTAACAATTTTCACTTCTTTTCATATAGTAATTAATTCACACTATTTATCACAAATTATCTCATTTGGTGCTAAGTCGATAATAATTTGGTGACTATCATTCAAACAATTTTAATCAATCGTATGTAACTGTCCCAATAACTTTTTTTTTTCAGTGCACTCGCTCTCAATATATCATTGAGTGTCTATACAATGCGCTCGGATATTTACATCTATAAGAAGCGGTGCGACAGTAAATTTGGAATCCCAAAGCCTTTTTGCTATTCTTTTAAAAGCATGTGGCAAATCAGGGATCCCTATCACATATATCGCTCACTGGAACTTTACATGCATTCTCACCGTTTCACAGATATATATCGATTATGGCACTCAAGAGATCAAGAAACCTGATGATGAAGAAGTGAATTAATTTGGTTAATCAATCATAGTCACTTCTATAACATCATGGTTCTTTCGAATTCTTGACTATCCCACAATAATCATTTCACAGTTTAGCTAAGACTGCACTTCACTTGCAGACTTTAATATTAACCATCAATTACAGTGAATGAGACATTAGTTAATAATTTTCCCCGATATCTCCTTTCATATAATATTACCATTACATCCCTTATTCTAATGGTACATGTAATATCACTTAATTGGAGGATGTACTTGAGGATGTAATCTTTTCACAATCAAATTCTGTACTTGAAATTATCACAATACTAATTCCGTCTCCACATTACCTACACAATTTCACAATTCCAATATATATATATATATATATATATATATATACATATATAAATATATATATATCCATTTACATGACTAGCAGTATTTCATTTATTTACTCCTCTAAGTATAACTAATTTTATTTGTTAAGTTTGGCTTGATCTTATATCTAGCCATAACCACATGATAATCAGAGTAAATCACATAAAATCTTAGATTTGGGAACTATCTCATAATTCGTGTTCCCTTATCATTATATGACTTGTCTTTTAATGCATTTTCATCCTTTCACATTTATCACTTCAGTTGCTTTTCCAAATGGTACAGTACTCTTTCGTTAAAACCTTTTAACGTTTTTGAATACTATACTCCCACATATTCATCCACTCCTATTTAATTTTATTACATGTATGTATTATATCAGTAAAGCAGTCGATTCCACAAACTCCTCGACGAATCATTTATATTTTTCATGTAAACCTCATAAATTTCATACCTCAGTCACTATATTTTGATCTTACTCACTTAGCAATAACCTCTATTTAAACGGATCAATGTTCACTTTATCATTCGAGACCACACGTCTCTAATAGCATTATGATTCAGTTAAAACTCATATTTACTGAGCTTAACATTAAAATTTTCAGTTTCCAGAAGTTTCTGGAATTATTCAATGATGCTGCTTATTTTCTTCAATGAATTAAAATATGTATATTCACACATCGTGGGTTCATGTCATTATAATTTATTTGTATGTGATTGAAATATTTCATCCATTAAATCCACATACGTCACAGGATATTTCATAAATCTCTTAAGTACCACAAAGGACTTGTAAGAGTTATACCGAGTTCTGAACATCATCTTATGAATACCTGTCTGTAAGCTTTTTATTCGATAACATCTTGTTCAGAGATTGATCTTGAAACTCTATATACATCGTTGAGTGGATCAAGTAAAACATCAATCCTGAACAGTGCATATTCATTCTCAATAACAATACTATTGAATACTCGAAATTTAGTACACAATCATAAGCTATGCTCATTCCTTCGAACCATATCACTTGTGTTTTCACCAGTTACATTAATATAGATGGGTTCTTTATTCATTAATCTCTGGAGTAATTTCTTAAGCTTTTCAGACTCTTTTATGTTCTTTGATAAGAGCTTATAAATAGATTCCATGTTGTAAATCGAGTAAAAAATCTCTCGAATCCACATTACTCCGAAAATTTATTTGAAAATTCATCCGGTAAATTACCTTGGATGTTTCGTATATACATCTGGCAATTCCACTATGTATCCTCAAAACACATACATATAACTTTCAAATCATTAACATATATTTCACATTGATTCACTTATTCAATCACACTTAGTAAGTGTATTACTTTTCATAATATTAAATAATCCCTAACCAATATACCCCATATTTTCATGTTTAATCTAGGCCCTAAGAATTCATAACAAGGTCGACTATCTCGCGAGCTCCTACAGTATACACTCCGGGTCACATTACTCATCAAACTATAAGTGGGGCTAATATTAGGGACCATTATACATGTAATATATTCTTTACACCATCAATCAATTCCAAATCAATTCAGTCAACTATGATTCGAAGGGATTATTTCAATATAAGGGCAAATTCGTCATTTCCCACTTTATTTCTCCCTCTTTAAGATACATTTTAAACAGGTCTTAAGATCTATGCACTGATGATATCCTCTTTTACTCCAATATGATCATTTTAGGGTCTTAGTTCGGTTCGGACAGAGAAGTCCTAGTGGGGCCCTCACCGAATTCCTCTCTGTACCTTATAGAGTAGACTTCCATTAAGACTATAAGATCACCTAATTCATGTAAAATTCTCGAATTATAATCCCTTTTAATAACCCTTAATTCATAAACTTTCACACCATTTTAAACACTTTGTTGACACCTAATTTTGTCCCATTTTTGTTATTATTATTATTATTATTATTATTATTATTATTTATATATATTTGTATTTGTTTTTGTTTTTATTTTTATTTTTATTTTTATTATTTGTTTATTATTATTATTTTAGCATTATTTTTATTTTATGTTATTATTATTATTATTATTATTGTATATATTTTTTTATTATTATCATTATTTCCTATTTTATTATTTTTACTTTATTTCTATTATTATTATTATTATTATTATTATCTATTGATGCATTTAATAGGGTTGTCTTCTCCATACCTGCCACCTCTCACAGCCCTCTCCCCAAACTGTCACTCAACTTCCCAATGTCTGCAGCTGGCTAAAGGTAGCCGTAAAACCTTTGGATTAGAGATTGAACCTGGACAATATGAGCCACCCGAATGAGATTAAAATTCAGACTTATTGTTCAGAAAAGGGAGGGGATTCGATCAATTTTTTTTTAGGTTTTCTCCAATCTTGCCTCGGTACATCCACAGCCACCGTCAACCTCCAAAATCCTCCACCAATTTTGAGCCTTACCACAACCGAACCCTTTATACAAATCCTTTTTCACCGAACACCTAAAACGCCACCACTGCCTCCACTCACCGAACCATAACTTCATTTTGACCCTCACCAACGTAGCCACCTCCCATTCACTGCATTTGAACCTAAAACAGAATCCAACCTCACCACCAAAGACTACCTAAAACACCTTTTCACACACCATCACAAACCGCCATCACCATCATTTGGCCACCTTTCACAGCCTGTCGAAAACCCCAAACCTCAGCACTACCACCTCACCGAAAACCCACCGTTGCCTCCATCTTCACCAGCCCAAACCATCACCAAGCCATCACCCGAGACCAAACCACCATCACAGAACCCTCGAAAACACTACTACCCCTAAAATCGATCCCGAAAATCCCAAACCCTAGATCCAAAACCGACTCCCGGACACCTGCAAAACACAGAACCAGCAACAACAAGCCACAATCATACCATCAACCAAAAAAAAACCATCAATCACAAAAAAAAAGAGGGAAGCTAACCCAAAAAAACCCCCCATTCGACTATCACCATCCCTACCGGTAAAAACACACAGAGTGACCCAAGCTTCAAGCCCCCTCCACTCACCCGAACACTCAGCCCTCACCAGTAACCACTCACCATCATCCAACCACCACTGTGACCCTCCAAACCCAAAAAATACACAAGCCCGATCCTTCCATCCTCAGCTCACCATCAACACAGCATCATCTTCACCCAAAACCCGAGAGCCCCAAAGCTTAGATCTAAGATCTAAGCACCCCTAATACCTGCAAAACAAAAAACAACCAAACACAAACCAAAACGAAAATCCAGATCCAACAAAAAAAAGAAAAAAACAGAAAATCAAAAAAAAAGGGAAGGCTTTCGGTGAAGCTTAGATCTATAAGGTTAGAGGGCTTTTTAGGAGAAACGAAAGTCGGAATCGGAAAGAGGGTGGGAAGAAGCTTCGAAAAACCGCAGCTTTTTAGGTTTTCGGCCACCGACGACGGCGGCCGGCGACGGAGGACGGCAGTCCGGCGGCTATCGAAAATCGCCTGGAGAGGGAGGTTGAGAGAGCTCTGGCCTTTTTTGGAAAAAAGAAAGAAAAAATGAATTAAAAAAAAGGTTGGGTTTTTATAGTTGAAAAAATAAGGATAGCTGCAGGTTCCGCGCGGGACCCGGGATCCGACCCGGGACCCGCGAGCCCGACCGGCCAACGACGCAGGGTCCGCGCGTTGCCCGCAGATCTGACCCGACCAGTCCATTTCCGACCCGACCTGCGACCTACGTCCAGCCCAACTGCCAACCCACGTCACTACCGAGGCCCAGTCCAACATTGGGGTTTTGGGCTATCTTTTTGGGCCATTTTGCAAGTTTCTTCTTGGGTTTTCTAAAGCCCAAGACCATTTAGGTATATTTATTTTAATTTTAGTAATTTTGGTTATTGTTATTATTATTAATATTATTGTTTTATTGTGTCATTATTATTATTATTATTATTATTATTATTATTATTATTATTAATGCATGTTGCAAAATAAGAAATTAAAATTTTTTTTCTTTGACTTGTATTTTCATTAATTATTATTAATTAGAAAATATAAAAAAAAAAAAGAAAAATAAATAATGAAATTTAATAAATTTTAAACCTAAGCCCGATGATGGGATGCTACGGAAGTCACAAGTAGTGATTCCTAGCTGATCCCTAGGTGAGAAGAGTCGTACTAAATATTGTCAACAGTATTGAGGTATTTAGTATGATTTTTCAATAATTTAGATTTTTGAAACTAAAATTGAATTTTTAAAATTAATAATAAAATTAAAATTAATTAAATGAATTTCCGATGATGGGATGTTACGAAAGTCACAAGTAGTGATTCCTAACCGATCCCTAGGTGAGAAGAGTTATACTAAATGTTGCCAAAAGTATTGGAATATTTAGTATGATTTTTCAATAATTTAATTTTTTGTTAAAAATAAAAATAAGTTTTTAAAAGAAAATTAATAATAAATTTTAAATTTAATTAAACATATTTCCGATGATGGGATGTTATGTAAGTCACAAGTAATGATTCCTAGCTGATCCCTAGGTGAGAAGAGTCGTACTAGATGTTGCCAAAAGTATTGGAATATTTAGTATGATTTTTCAATAATTTAAATTTTTATTAAAAACGAAAACAAATAAGTTTTTTTAAAACAAAGAAAAATAAATAAATAAATAATGAAATTTAAATTAAAGTAAAAATTGTCCGATGATAGGATGTTACGGAAGTCACAAGTATTGATTCCAAACTGATCCCTAGGTGAGAAGAGTCGTATTAAATGTTGCCAAAAGTATTGGAATATTTAGTATGATTTTTCAATAAATTAATTTTTTTTAATTAAACATAAAAAATAAATAATTCTTGAAAAAATATATATAAAAAGAAAAATAATAATAAAATCTAAATTCAATTGAATAAATTTTTCGATGATGGGATGCTACGGAAGTCACAAGTAGTAATTCCTAGCTGATCCCTAGGTGAGAAGAGTCGTACTAATTATTGCCAAAAGTATTGGAATATTTAGTATGATTTTTCAATAATTTAAATTTTTATATGAAATGAAAATGAATAAGTTTTTCTAAAACAAAAATATATAAATAAATCAATAAATAAATAAAGAAATTTAAAATTAAAAATTCATTTGCGTCATATATTATTTGTTTGCATCATATGCATTCATTTAATTTCGAAATGGGTGTGAGCCATTCCGAGGATGAGATTCTGTAGAAGTCACAAATAGTGATTCTTAAGAAATCTCTAGGTGAGGAAAATTATTTCAAATGCTGCCAAAAGTATTGGAGTATTTGATTTAATTATTCAATACAAAAAAGTTCACATTTACTTTCGAAAAATAAAGTTTAACCTTTTAAAATAAACCAAAATAAAGTTACAAATAAAAAATGACTTTGAATAAAAAGAATAACATTGATTGTAATAAAGTAAGAATTATTTTTAAATATTAAATTGAGACCATTTTTATTAAAACTAAAGGATAACACGTGATTATTATGGTACTGTTTTTTTAACGGGCGTCGTGGGGGTGCTAATCCTTCCCCACGGGTAACCGTACTCCCGAACCCAACTTTGTTTTCGTAGACCCAAATTGTCTTTTTAATAAAACTTAATTAAGTTTGAGATTTTGTTAAAAAGATAAATATTTTTAGCTGGCCAATCACACCTAGTCAAAAAAGATTAGTGGCGACTCCCTTTGTTTTTTTAAATGTTTTCAAAATTGTCGAGCGCGAAGCCGTTACGACAGCTTGACGACTCCACTGGGGACTTTTTGAGGGTCAAGCCATTTATTAATCATGTGTTATCCTAAGTTTTAATTTAAAGGTCTTAGTTAATATTTAAATTTTATTTCTTTAATTTTGAAATAATTAGTTGCATTTGTGTTTTAATTATGTTGATTATTTTATAGCATCCTTTATTTGTATATATTATTCTTAATAAATTGTTGGGGTAGAATAAGGGTTATGGTTTGATAAATGTTCTCTCATACACACACTTGCACTTGCATTTGCATAACATGAGCCCTATACCCGGGTTCCGCCCTTCTTAGGAGGGAGTAGAGTACCTTTGCTCTCGTGAGGTAATCACCTCTGCAATGGCAAGCGAAATACTTCTACTGAAATTAAATCTTACTAGTCCAGTGTGACGACAGTGAGGTATAATTTGGGAACCTTTAGATCTTTATAAATCCCAACCCAGCATGTAAAGGACCCTAAGAAACCAGCTTTAGGTAGAGCCATGTCCAATTTTTGTAGAAATTATCCCGATATTAGGACGTAAGAGGGAACATTATTTGACCCCATTTCTCGTATCAATAATAAAGGTACTATGGATTTTGGTTTGAATTGTCCATAATTAAAGTCTTAGAAATTTTTCTTGTTTTTCAAAAAGGATTTTTCAAAAAATAATAATAATAATAATAATAAAAAATTGTGGAAAGAGATTTTGTAGAATAAAAAGAAAGAAATCTAAGTTTTAATGAAAAAAAGAAAGTCTGAGAAAAACAATAAAACAAAATTTTCTTTCAAAACAATGAGAATGATTTTTCTTGGAGAATAAAAAGAGGAGAGGGATTTCTTTCAAAGATATAGACATAAAAATGGGAATAAATAGAAAAATGCGCTTTATAAAGAAATAAAAAAGAGAGTTGACATTTTTCTAAATAAAGGTAAAATAGAGTCAACAAAATCTTTCTTTGATTTTTTTATCTCTTTTTCTGAATAATTTAAAGAATAAGTTGACAAGAAAAAAATAAAAAAATATTTTTTATTTTTGGGTTGTATAGGAAATTTAATGAAAATATAAAAACATTTGAGTTTTTTTTTAATAAAAAGATGTCAACAAAAATTGTCCTTGAATTTATTTGGTAAAGAATTTAAAGAATAATTTGATTGGGAATAAAAATGAAATAAAAATAATTCTTGAAAAAAAATCTACTGGAAAATGTGAATTTTTTTTTAAAAAAAACTTTGTCTGGTACACAAAAAAAAAAAGAAAAAAAAGGAGAAAAAAGGATGAAAAAAATGTGTGAAGAGTGTTTAGTTTTAGTTAAAAATTATGTTTTTCTTCTTTCCTCCTTGCATACGGACTCAGTAACAATAGAATTGGTGTCTAGGTACTGTGTATACAAGCATTCATTTTTTAAGCATTTTAATTTCATATCATTTGGACATTATCGTGTCTACATGTATTGAAGATCATGTTAGGTGATTTTAGGATCATACAAGTGAAATAAAACAAAATTTGATTTTCATTTATAATTGGATTTTGCATAGATTGTATTTCGTATATACATGTCTTTCACCAATGCATCATTGTTGTATCATATCTTATGCATTTTTACATTGCATTTCAAAGATAAAGAAATTCTTTCTGATTTTTATTAAAAAAAAAGAAACTCTTTGGAACATTTTGTGGGGCATAAAATGATTCTTTGGTTCTCCAAGTTGATATGAAAAGTTGTCAAACGTGAGGGAATTTTCAACAAAAATTTTTTGTGTATTTTACTTTGCTATGTCATTAATTGTTGTAAATAGATTTTTTGAAAATATATTTGAAAATTTTTTATGTACATTTTTTTATTTTGTCATTGTATTTGATATATATAAATGGCATTAATTGATTCTTTTTGTAAAGAAATCACATTTTTTAAATATATATAATGATTCAAATAAAGCCTCACATGACTAAACCGAATGATCAAAGAAGTTGAACAAAATGACAAAATAAAGAAAGATTGAAGAGAGTTTTGATGGTGATCATTATCAGAAAAATTCATCCACTACCTTCTCCAATTGTTTTCATGCCCTAAAATTCTTTAAAGGCCTTCAGGCATTTGAGGGGCAAAAACTTGAACTCAAATGATCCATTTTCATCTGATCACGATATGCCATTACAGTGTAATGACATTCACCTGGGCAATGAACAATGAAATAATCAATTTGATAAAATTCATTTTTGGATTCCTTGAATAATCAAGCATGACACTCTTTTAAATTTGAATTTTGATAATTTGATATGTATCAAAACTATGCCAGAAATTCATACTTGTCAGAATTGCCTAATTTTGTTCGAAGAACCATAAACCATGAGATTCCTTAGGCCATTTCTGAATCTTTGATTCATTCATGTGACTGAAACCAAGATTGAGGAGGACAAAGTATCATACCCTTAACTTGCCCAAATGATGCAATACTTTTTTCCGCTCTCGGTAAAAATACCATGAGCAACCCAAAGCTGAATAAGCCAATTTCGACAGTTTTCACTAGCTTGTGGCCATTTTGTAGCAATATTTTGTTGTCACATGAGTTGTAAAAAAAAAAAGAAAGAAAAAAAAGCAAAAAAAAAAGAAAAAAATGAAACAAAAACAAAAAAGAAAAATTGATTGTGACATCATACACCCGAGATATTCGAATGATTCCACACAAAAAAAAGGAAGAGAGGAGAAGAAGAAGAAGAAGAAGATGCAAAAATATGAAAAATATCCAAGAAATTCAATTTAGAAAAACAAAAAAAGCCAAAAAGACAAAATGTTTGACCCTTTTGGCTCAAGGAAATTTTCGTCAATTTGAGTGACCATGTTTGGAATGACAAATGGCCATCTTTCACCATCCTTTTCACAAATCTAAAATTTATCCTTTTGCTACCCCCTTTGGGACTTATAAATTCTTTCTAAATAAACCTTAACCAAGGATCACCCTTCACATCGGGGGGCACATATACAAAAACCTTGTCCAAGAGTACGAATGACCGGCCCCAATTCTAAGTCAAAATGGTTTATCATGTTAATGGGCAAATGTGAGGTGAATTAGCTTTACAAGATTTTGATTTCACTCCATAAAGAAAAAAAAAATGAAGTAAAAAAGAAATTGCAAGAAAGAAAAAGAAAAAAAGAGAAAATGAAATGAAGGAATGGCAAAATAAGAAATAAGAAGACAAATGAATTGAATAAGTCTTCACATTATACTAAATGATCCTTGGTTGATCACCCTTAAACACGTTTTTGGGCCTTATTATCCATTCTTTCAGAACCTCGAAACGTGGCCTACATTACGTACCTTGAAAAGTCCATTTTGATCAAATGTGGATACTTAAACTGAAGAGATTTTTCTTGATGAATTATCATAACCAATGGGGCACTTGGCTCATCTTTAAGCTAGGATTATCCTTCAAGAATCTTCATAACCAAATTTGGATGAATTTTGAATTCTTAAGTGCATGATGGAACAATTACATGAAAAAAGAGGCAAGAAACAAAAAAGAGAATGGGGCTTTAGGGTGAAAACCCCAAAAGGGGCAGTGTAGAGCAAGAGTGAAAACCTTTTAAGGTCATTCATGGTATTGTCAAGGTCAAACAAGAAGTGATATTGTGAAATAATTTTGAGAACCATGAACATCTAAGGCCTTTAAGAGAATGTCCATTTTGATGATCCGTCAAAGGGATTGATATAAAATTTTGAACCTTTTCTCCATTTCCAAATAACTCAGCAAAAGCTTGAGCCCATTTTGGCTAGTCTTGACAACTATCAAAATACATAAATTGAAAATTAAAAGAGGGTCAAACTTTGTCTACATTTTAAGATAAACTTTTTGCAAAACCTTGATTTGCAAGGAATCCATTTTTTGAAAAACTTGTGTTTTATTTGTGAGCCTAGATGAGGGAACATTCATCTCATTTTCCATCAGGTTGTAAGCCTTTCGTGCTAAACCAAAACATTGATGTGTGAAACCACCTGATTCATTTGATGAGAACAAATTACCTTCCCCCCACACCCACCTAAATAGTGATCACCAATCTTCAAGAAACTCAAATGATCATTCTTTGTTGCATTTGTGTTTAACTTTCTTTGATCATTGTTGTGTGGGGCAATCTTGTGAAATTAAAAAAATTTTGAATAGATAAACATTTTCAAAAATAAAAAATGTTTATCTTTTGAATCTGAAAATGGAAAGGATGCTTGAGGCAATTTTGTTTGAAAAATTTTCGATTGCTAATCAAAATTTTGATAGAGTTTCAAGTAGAAATGAGAGAGAATTCAATAATTATTGTGGCGCAAAGAATTTCTTGTGCCATTTTGGAGGAAAATTTTGTTAGAAAAAATTTTTGTTTGTAAAATGAACTCTTAAGGTGTTTTAAAAAATAAGGGTAAATAAAAATATGATGATTGTCATGAGGCAACCTTTGTTGCACAGTAAAAAAAAATACCTTCAAATGGTGAGACAAATACTTTAAAGTAATGTAGATGAAAAAGTGGAAATGAAAAGGTTTTGGTCAACAAGAAGAGAAAATCGAAAAAAAATTTTGGATAATTGCATTTGCATCTTTACAATGCACATTTGCATGAAACATTTGCATCTGCATCTTGATAGAATTCATTTGCATTTGCATCATGATAGAAGTTGTCTGTATTTGCATTATAATAATTGTCTATTTATTAACATCATTGATAAAGAAATTCGCAGTGACATTGTTGATATTGCATTTGCATCAGTGATCATTGTATCTGCCAAACATCGTGAATATAGGAGATTTTGGATTGAAAAAAATTGATCAAAAAAGAGAGAAAAACTTGTTCAAAAAAAAAGAAGAAAAAGAAGGAAAAGAAAGAAAGAAAAGAAAGAAGAGAAAGAAAAATAAAAAAAGAGAAGAATTTAAAGTTTCATTGCCTCTGCTGCAAGAGGAGCCTTTTTCAGGAAAGAAAAAATTTTAAAGTTTCATCGCCTCTGCTGCAAGAGGAGCTTTTCAGGAAAGAGGGAAATTTAAAGTTTCATCGCCTCTGATGCAAAAGGAGCTTTTCAAGAAGAAATTTAAAGTTTCATTGCCTCTACTGTAAGAGGAGCTTTTTTAGAAAATGACTTTAAAGTTTCATAGCCTCTGCTGCAAGAGGAGCTTTTTCGGATGTGAATTCCCGAAACCAACAATCGGACGAGAAATTCCCGATATAAATTATCCAGATGAGAATTCCTGGACGTTTGGGTGTGAATCCCCAAGTCAAATTTTTGGGTGTGAATCCCCAAGTCAAAATTTTCGGATGTGAATTCCCGAAACCAACAATCGGACGAGAAATTCCCGATATAAATTATCCAGATGAGAATTCTTGGACGTTTGGGTGTGAATCCCCAAGTCAAAATTTTGGGTGTGAATTCCCAAGTCAAAATTTTCAGATGTGAATTCCCGAAACCAACAATCGGATGAGAAATTCCCGATATAAATTATCCAGATGAGAATTCCTGGACGTTTGGATGTGAATCCCCAAGTCAAATTTTTGGGTGTGAATCCCCAAGTCAAAATTTTCGGATGTGAATTCCCGAAACCAACAATCGGACGAGAAATTCCCGATATAAATTATCTAGATGAGAATTCCTGTACGTTTGGGTGTGAATCCCCAAGTCAAATTTTTGGGTGTGAATCCCCAAGTCAAAATTTTCGGATGTGAATTCCTGAAACCAACAATCGGACGAGAAATTCCTGAGATGAGAATTCCTGGACGTTTGGGTGTGAATCCCAAGTCAAATTTTCGGATGTGAATCCCCAAGTCAAAATTTTCGGATGTGAATTCCCGAACAAATTTTTCAGATGTGAATACCTGAATTTTTGGATGTGAATTCCCGAAACAAACACTCGGATGTGAATTCCTGAGACAAAATTTCTAGATGTGAATTCCTAGATCTTTGAATGTGAAATCTTAAAAGTTTAAAGTTTCAATGCCTCTGCTGCAAGAGGAGCACTTTTCAGAAAAAAGGAATTTAAGTCCTTCGGGCAAAAATTTTAAAGTTTCAATGCCTCTGCTACAAGAGGAGCACTTTTCAGAAAAAAGAATTTAAGTCCTCCGGGAACAAAATCATAAGTCCTCCGGGCACCAAATTTAAGACCTCCGGGCACAAATCTCGAGTCCTCCGAGCACAAATCATAAGCCCTCCAGGCACAAATCATAAGACCGTCGGGCACAAATCATAAGTCCTCCGGGCACCGAATCTAAGACGTCCGGGCATAAATCTCAAGTCCTCCGGGCACAAATCATAAGTCCTCCATGCACAAATCATAAGACCTCCGGGCACCATTTCTAAGTCCTTTGGGCAAAATTTTTAAAGTTTCGTTGCCTCTGCTGCAAGAGGAGCACATTTTCGGAAAGGAATTTAAAGTTTCATTGCCTCTGCTGCAAGAGGAGCTTTCTCGAAAAAAAAAAAGAAGAGAAAAAAGCGAAAAAAAATAAAAAAAAAGAGAAAAAAGAAAGGAAATTTAAAGTTTCATTGCCTCTGTTGCAAGAAGAGCACATTTTCAGAAAGGAATTTAAAGTTTCATTGCCTCTGCTGCAAGAGGAGCTTTCTCGAAAAAAAAAAAGAAGAAAAAACAAAACAAATTTAAATTTAAAGTTTCATTGCCTCTGTTGCAAGAGGAGCGCATTTCGAAAAAAAGAAAAACAACATTTTAAGTTTCATTGCATCTGCTGCAAGAGGAGCTTTCTCGAAAAAGAAAAAAAAACAAACAAAACAAAAAGAAATTTAAAGTTTTATCTCCTCTGTTGCAAGAGGAGCACATTTAAAAAAAATTGATGGTTTAAATTTAAAGTTTCATCGCCTCTGCTGCAAGAGGAGCGCATACAAAAAAGAAAAAAAGAGAAAAAAAAAGAAAAAAAGAAAAAAGAAAGAAAAAAGAAGAGATTAGGTCATAAGCTGGACAAAATTAGTGTGTCTATTATCTTTGCTCTATTCTTGATCCTCAGCAATGAGCAAAGAGGGGCAGCTGTTGACACCTAATTTTGTCCCATTTTTGTTATTATTATTATTTTATATATATATATATATATTTGTATTTGTTTTTATTTTTATTATTTGTTTTATTATTATTATTATTAGCATTATTTTTATTTTATGTTATTATTATTATTATTATTGTATTTGTTTTTATTATTATTATCATTATTTCCTATTTTATTATTTTTACTTTATTTCTATTATTATTATTATTATTATTATTATTATTATTATTATTATTATTATTATTATTATTATTATTATTATCTATTGATGCATTTAATAGGGTTGTCTTCTCCATACTCGCCACCTCTCACAGCCCTCTCCCCAAACTGTCACTCAACTTCCCAATGTCTGCAGCTGGCTGAAGGTAGCCGTAAAACCTTTGGATTAGAGATTGAAACTGGACAATATGAGCCACCCGAATGAGATTAAAATTCAGACTTATTGTTCAGAAAAGGGAGGGGATTCGGCCAATTTTTTTTTTTAGGTTTTCTCCAATCTTGCCTCGGTACATCCACAGCCACCGTCAACCTCCAAAATCCTTCACCCATTTTGAGCCTTACCACAACCGAACCCCCTATACAAATCCTCTTCCACCGAACACCTAAAACGCCACCACTGCCTCAACTCACCAAACCACAACTTCATTTTGACCCTCACCACCGTAGCCACCTTCCTTTCACTGCATTTGAACCTAAAACAGAATCCAACCTCACCACCAAAGACTACCTAAAACACCTTTTCACACACCATCACAAATCGCCATCACCACCATTTGGCCACCTTTCACAGCCTGTCCAAAACCCCAAACCTCAGCACTACCACCTCACTGAAAACCCACCATTGCCTCCATCTTCACCAACCTAAACCATCACCAAGCCATCTCCCGAGACCAAACCACCATCACAGAACCCTCGAAAACACTACTACCCCTAAAATCGATCCCGAAAATCCCAAACCCTAGATCCAAAATCGACTCCTGGACATCTGCAAAACACAGAACCAGCAACGACAAGCCACAATCATACCATCAACCAAAAAAAAAACAATCAATCACAAAAAAAGAGGGAAGCTAACCCCAAAAAACCCCCCATTCGACCATCACTATCCCCACCGGCAAAAACACACAGAGGGACCCAAGCTTCAAGCCCCCTCCACTCACCCGAACACTCAGCCCTCACCAGCAACCACTCACCATCATCCAACCACCACCGTGACCCTCCAAACCCAAAAAATACACAAGCCCGATCCCTCCATCCTCAGCTCACCATCAACACAGCATCATCTTCACCCAAAACCCGAGAGCCCCAAAGCTTAGATCTAAGATCTAAGCACCCCTAATACCTGCAAAACAAAAAACAACCAAACACAAACCAAAACAAAAATCCAGATCCAACAAAAAAAAAGAAAAAAACAGAAAATCAAAAAAAAAGGGGAAGGCTTTCGGTGAAGCTCAGATCTATAAGGTTAAAGGGCTTTTTAGGAGAAATGGAAGCCAGAATCGGAAAGAGGGTGGGAAGAAGCTTCGGAAAGCCGCAGCTTTTTAGGTTTTCGGCCACCGACGACTTCAGCCGGCGGCGGAGGACGGCGGTCCGGCGTGTAACAATTGCAATTATTTATTTTGGTGGACTAAACAATGTAATTTGGAGACAAATTTGTATATTGAGAATTTAACTTGAAGCTATAATGACTAAGAATGTAAATTGATAATGAGCATGACAAAGAATCATTAAAATTGAACTTATGAGAAAATATGGAAAATTAAGATTATGGAAATTATGGTTGGAGGTTTGAAGATGAGGATCATGAAGGAAAAAATTAATAATCTATTAGTTGGGGTAAAATGCTAATAGATGATACATGAATTATTTAAATGGTGGATGAAGAATTTTGGAAATTAAATTTATAAAGTCATAGGGCTGCCAAAATAAATCAAGGGCTGGAAACAAGAGTAAGGGGCTGACCAATAAATCAAGGGCTAGAAATACAACAGAAATGAGGGCTGGAAATACAAGAGAAAAAGGCTGGAAATACAAGAGCAAAGGGGCTGGAAATACAACAGAAATGGGCTGGAAATACAAGAGGAAAAAAAAGCTGGAAATACAAGAGTAAAAGGGGCTGGAAATACAAGGCAAGGCTGGAAAAATTAATAGACCACATTTCCTTCTATTTTCCCCCCCAAAACCGAGACAAAGAGAGAGCAAAACTCCCTTAGAAATGTCGACAACCCTAGCTGGAAAACCCATCTTTCTCCTTCCTCATATCCGGCCATAGATAAGTTCTCCTCAAACATTCTTCCATTTCCACCAGCCACACACAACTGATTTAAGGATCTCCATTGTGAAGGAGGCCACAACGAAATGGTGGAGGAAGTTTCATGCTAGAAGCTGGCCAAAGAAATTGTGAGCCATGTGTTGGATTATGCCCTTAGAACCATTCATTAGATGATTGACTTTGGCATTTTTATGTATCATGACATTTTATTTATAGTTCATTATTATATTTGTCTTATAACTGCGTAATGTAATCTTATATGATAATGTCCTTAGAATAGTAATAACACACTATTCTTAAAATATCCCTAGTCAAGTATTATTATCAACAAGGATAACAATGATACGATAAGACTAGTATGTGGTTAACTGATGACCATTGTCATGGATATAGGATATCAAGTCATCACATAGGTACATGTTAGAGAACTATGTACTGGATCGACCCTCCATGAGAACGCTACATGGATTGTTATATGAGTGTCATAAGCGATTCTCATAGTGATGATGGTGTATGTGATCCTTTGACTTGAGATCATCAGAGATCCTAACATAGAGAATTGCATACTTTAATGCTGCTAGATGTCATTCGTAACAGGATGGACTATAAAGGTAGTAATTGGGTATGCCTTGATCTATGTAGTGGGATGTTGAGTGATCAAGATAGGATTTATCCCTCTTATATAACAAGAGTGATGTCTTGGGCCCTTTGATAGAGTGAGACTAAGAAATGCATGGCCGTGCTCGAATAAGTCAATATGAGATATTGATTTTATTTGTTTAATTAGTCTACTCAAGAATCAAGAAACACTGATTAGACTATACAAGTGTGACACATTCCATGACTTGTGTCTAATCAAGACATCAAAGGATAAAGGGATTAGACTACACGGTAACATCTATCACGAGTAAGGTTATGTCGAGTCATTGACATTCTCGTTGCATGGGTAGCAATGATGTGTTGCTAGATACCGCTCATTGCCTGTGACAATTTTGTCATTGCCATTGTTTTGAGAACCTATTGGGTCGCACACTTAGAACGGATCAATGAGAAGCTTAATTAATCCTATTCTGAATTGGATTAAGGATATAACTAATCCTATTCTGAATTGGATTAGGGATATAACTAATCTTATTCTAAGTAGGATTAGAGTTCTGTTTGGCAGTAAATTTTAGGGTAAAATTTACTGCCTATAAAAGGATGTTTTCTGAAACATAGCCGCACAATAACAACAATTAGAAAACAGAAAAGTATTCTTTTAATCGAAGCTAGCAGTTCGGTTATAAAGAATCAAAAAAACGCTCCTTAAGGCTTCTGATCGTGAGACGTTCAAGAGTCGTGAGATCCGTTCGTGTGGATACCATAGAGGCAGGAACGAAAGGTTGTTGCTTGTGACTCGACCAACGACAGAAATCAAAGAAAACGTTAGGTAAAATCTCGAAACCCTAATCAGGCAACTCTCCGAATCGATCCTGGTAGAGGCGGAATTATTTAAATTCCGCTGCATGTTTGTTTCGGTTTCCTTCACTGGTATCCGAGCCAGATTCGAAGTCCCTGATTAGTTTTGATAAAAGCATGATCTCTGGTTACTTTCTGTTTATGATTACATGCAATCGTTTTAATGAGATTAATATGGATTAGAATGTATATGATATATTCAGAGGCTAGAAATCGAATTGTTGAAATTATATATATGATATATATCAATTTCGATTCAACTTATATGTGAGATATAATCTGTGATGCGAATTATAAATAGCGGTTTCTGTTCTGCATAAACGTTATGGAAGAAACAGAACAATGTCGAAAGTGTTCTAATGCGACTAAAATTATAGTCAGTATGAGATACTGGCTGGAACATCCTGATAAGATTAGGACACTTCCGGATAAGGGGCGTTGGCAATGTCAATACTGTTGACCTTTTTTTTTCGGGGGCTCTGCCCCCAAACCCCCGCAAGGGGCGCTGCCCCTTGACCCTGCCCCTGGGAACCCTGCAGTCGGGTCATAATTCTTTTCAAATGTGCCTCATTAATAAAACTAAAAGTTGAAATTGCATTACACTTGTTTGTATAAACACGGTGGTTGTTGTTTGAGCATGGTGCATAGTTATAGCTCTAGCCCAATATGATTGTATTTTGGTGGTTGTAAATTTTAATAAATACGACCTGCGTGTCGTGCCTTGTTCTTGAAATTTCAGTTGTACATTCTTTTCTCATCTTACTCCCCTCGAATGTAACTCGAGGTTTCTCTTAAACTATGTAATTGTAACGTAGTATAGGGTTAGAATTTAGCTAAGTATGAGTTGATGGTGATCAACACTAATGGAGCTGACAACCATGCAAAGGATGACCAAAGAGGCACTTGGAGAAGATGCTATTACCCTTAGGTTAACCCTTAGGGTTTCTCATTGGCTTGGGAAATCCATTTAGTTTGGGCTATAACTATGTCACGTTTATTTTATTGCTTAAATGCATGAGATGCATGGTTTATTTTGTACGTTTATGATATGAAAATCATATGATAATTTTTGAAAAGTAAAATTGGTGAGATCTTATTCAATAAACTAAGAAAATCCCTCAAATTAAATTAAGTCAATAATAGATGCCTACCAATGAATAGCACTCGTCAAGACCAGAATCGATTTTGTTATGTTTGCCAAAGCAAAATATCATATCTATCTTAGTAAGACGCGATGGGATAATAGTGATATCCAAAGGCTATAAATTGGGTTGACTTAACTAGATTTCCTCAATAGGATTGGGAATCTAGAGGCATAAAGTTGGGCTTCCATTCATGAGATGAATTAGAACAAGTGTTGTTCACTCAACTATCCAAGAGTTACATGAGATGTAATTCGTAAGTGTTGCCTACCTAAATAGCCAAATCTTGGGCGATTAGCCAAAGCTAACTCTAGATAAGGTGAAATATGGATCTTGGCCCACTAGAGAAATTATGTGATAATTTTTCCGAATTAATAGTGAGGGTTGTTGATTCGATAAAAATAGTGGGAGCATCATTTAATAAATATTTAATTAAATGAATGCATTCATGATACTTATATTTTGCATATTTTTGTTGTAGATTACCATGGCATCAAACACAAATAACACACTTTCACTGCGATCTGTCCTTGAGAAGGACAAGTTGAATGGGACAAACTTCCTGGATTGGTACAGGAACCTGAGGATAGTCCTCAAGCAAGAAAAGAAGTTGTATGTCCTTGAGATTCCCTTACCTGAGAAACCACCCTCTAATGCTCCAAGGGCAGAAAGAGATGCTTATAAGAAGCATCAAGATGATGCATTGGATGTTAGTTGCCTTATGCTTGCCTCCATGAATCCTGAGCTTCAAAAGCAACATGAGGAAATGGATGCGTTTGATATGATCGAGCATCTCAAGCAACTCTATCAAGAGGAAGCTAGGCAAGAAAGGTACAATGTCTCTAAGGCATTGTTTCAGTGTAGGATGGCAGAGGGGACTCCCGTTGGTACTCATGTGCTCAAGATGATTGGGTACATTGAAAACCTTGAAAGATTGGGATTTCCTTTGGGCCAAGAGTTGGCCACTGATGTGATTATGCAATCGTTGCCAGACAGCTACAGTCAGTTTGTTGTTAATTACAACATGAATGAAATTGACAAGACTCTGCCACAGTTACTTAGCATGTTGAAAACAGCTGAATCCAACATGAAAAAGGCCAAGCCTAAAGATGTCTTAATAGTTAAGAAAGCTAAGGGCAGGGCTAATGCAAAGGGTAAGAAAAAGGGTAATAAAACCAATGGCAAGTTCAAGCCCAACGATACTGCACTGAAGCCTAAAGGTAGGGTTGCCAAAGAAGGGAAATGCTTCCATTGCGGTGAGACCAGACATTGGAAGAGGAATTGCAACAAATACTTGGAAGAGCTAAAGAAGAAGAAAGGAAGTGAGACTTCCACTTCAGGTATTTATGTTATAGAAGTTAATCTATCTACTTCATCATCATGGGTATTAGATACTGGATGTGGTTCTCACATTCGTGTAAATGTGCAGGAACTCAAAAGGAGTAGATCGTTGACTAAGGGCGAGGTCGACCTGCGAGTGGAAAATGGAGCAAGGGTTGCTGCATTAGCTGTAGGAACTTATATTTTGACATTGCCCACAGGGCTTGTTTTAGAATTAGATGATTGTTATTATGTGCCTTCCATCACTAAAAACATTATTTCTATTTCTTGTTTGGACAAGAAGGGTTTTTCATTTATAATAAAGGACAACTGTTGCTCCATTTATTTAAATGATATCTTTTATGGTAGTGCACAACTAATTAATGGTCTTTACATTCTAAATCTTGATATGCCTATTTATAACATAAATGCTAAAAGGATTAAATCTAATGATCAAAATCCAACATATCTCTGGCATTGTCGTTTGGGACACATAAATGAGAATCGCATTTCCAAACTCCATAAAGATGGAATTTTGGACTCATTTGATTTTGAATCATATTAGACATGTGAATCTTGTTTGATGGGTAAGGTGACTAAAGCCCCTTTCAAAGGACATAGTGAAAGGGCAAGTGATTTATTGGGCTTAGTACAAACAGATTTATGTGGACCTTTAAACACACAGGCCAGAAGTGGGTTTATGTACTTTATTACATTTACTGATGATTTCAGTAGATATGGCTATGTGTATCTTATGAGACACAAGTCAGAATCTTTTGAAAAGTTCAAAGAATTCAAGAATGAAGTACAAAACCAACTTGGCAAGAGCATTAAGGCACTTCGATCAGATCGAGGTGGTGAATACTTAAGCCAAGAATTTTATGACTATCTTAAAGAGTGTGGGATTGTCTCACAACTCACATTTCCAGGTACACCACAATGGAATGGTGTATCTGAAAGGAGAAACCGAACTTTATTAGATATGGTTCGATCAATGATGAGTCATACAGATCTTCCAGAATCCTTTTGGGGACATGCATTAGAAACAGCTGCTTTTACACTGAACCGTGTTCCATCTAAATCGGTTCCAAAGACACCATATGAGATATGGACTGGTAAACGTCCCAGTATGTCTTTTATGAAGATTTGGGGTTGTGAGGCTTATGTAAGACGTCAAGTCTCTAACAAACTTGCACCTAAATCTGATAAGTGCTATTTTGTGGGATATCCTAAACTAACTAAAGGATATTATTTTTACAATCCCACTGAGCGCAAAGTGTTTGTAGCTCGAACAGGTGTCTTTCTAGAAAGAGAATTCATTTCTAGAAGAACTAGTGGGAGAAAAGTAGAACTTGAAGAAATTCAAGAGCTACAAGATAGCGCACCCGATGTTGAGATGGAGCCTGAGCAAGCACCACAAGTTGTTGTGGAACCAGAACCACAAGCTGTTGTGGAGCAACCGCCTGCTCAAGAGACACAAGCCTTGCGTAGATCAGTTAGAACACATTGTGAGCCATAGAGATTTGGATTTCTAATGACTCAGAACGGTGATGTATTGCTCATGGACCAAGATGAGCCTACTACCTATCAAGAGGCTATTACAGGGCCAGACTCTGAGAAATGGCTTGAAGCCATGAGATCTGAGATGGAATCCATGTATGCCAACCAAGTTTGGACCTTGGTTGACTTACCCGAAAGGGTAAAACCTATAGGGTGTAAATGGGTTTTTAAGAAGAAAACCGACATGGAAGGAAATGTTCATACCTATAAAGGGCGATTGGTTGCTAAAGGTTTTAAACAAATTCATGGTATTGACTATGATGAAACTTTTTCACCAGTCGCAATGATTAAATTCATTAGGATCTTGCTTGCGATAGCTGCATACCATGATTATGAAATCTGGCAAATGGACGTCAAGACCGCTTTTCTTAATGGAAAGCTACTCGAGGATGTGTACATGACACAACCTGAGGGTTTTGTTGATCCAAAAAATGCTGGAAAGGTTTGTAAGCTGCAACGTTCTATTTATGGATTAAAGCAAGCTGCTCGAAGTTGGAATCTTCGTTTTGATGATGCAATCAAAGAATTTGGTTTCATCAAGAACGAAGATGAACCTTGTGTCTACAAGAAGGTCAGTGGGAGCACTATTGTCTTCCTGGTGTTGTATGTAGATGACATACTACTCATTGGGAATGACATCCTACCCTTCAGTCTGTAAAGACTTGGTTAGGGAATTGCTTTTCAATAAAGGACTTGGGCGAAGCTACCTATGTACTAGGTATAAGGATCTATAGAGATAGATCAAGGAAATTAATTGGCCTAAGTCAAAGTGCATACATAGATAAAGTGCTAAAGAGGTTTAGCATGCAGGATTCCAAGAAAGGATTCTTGCCTATGACACATGGCATTACTCTCTCAAAAGAACAGTGTCCTACAACACAAGAAGAGAGAGAACGTATGAGTAAAGTTCCATATGCATCTGCTATTGGATCCATTATGTATGCCATGTTATGCACACGCCCCGATGTCTCGTATGCCTTGAGCATGACGAGTAGATATCAAGTTGATCCTGGTGAACGTCACTGGATCATTGTCAAGAATATTCTTAAGTACTTGAGAAAGACTAAGGATACATTCTTGATATATGGAGGTGAGGAAGAGCTCATTGTAACAGGTTACACTGATGCTAGCTTCCAAACTGATAAAGATGACTATAGATCGCAGTCTGGTTATGTGTTTTGCCTTAATGGTGGTGCTGTGAGCTGGAAGAGTTCAAAGCAGGCGACAGTGGTCGATTCTACAACAGAGGCTGAGTATATAGCTGCCTCTGAAGCTGCAAAGGAGGCTGTTTTGATCAGGAAGTTCATTACTGAGCTTGAAGTTGTTCCTAGCATTATAGATCTGATTGAGCTCTATTATGACAACAATGGAGCCATCGCACAAGCTAAGGAACCTAGATCTCACCAACGATCCAAACATATACTACGGTGCTTCCATCTCATTCGAGATATCATCGAGAGAGGAGATGTGAGAATATGCAAAGTACCAACTGACGATAACATCGCCGACCCACTGACGAAGCCTTTGAAGCAGCAGTGTGAGATCCCCAATTTCCATGTAATTCCTCCATGTATGTAAAGTATTCTAAGCTAATATGATTAAATGAATATGAAGTTTAATGTGTGAATGATGTATGCATGATGTGTAGAAGAAATAAGAAAGTTGATAGTCAATAAGTCAAATAAATTATGTTGATATCAGGAAAATAATTGAAGCATGAAAGAAAATAAAATCAGAATTTTGATTGGATTTAAATAGATGAGTCATATGGAGGAGGAAGTAAATTCAATGGTCAAATGAGTCAAAGAGGTAAAGCATGGCTGAGATGAATTAATGGGATAAAGCATGCATTAAATGCAAATTAGCATAGTCATCATCTTCATCTCATCACCAACGTCTGCCCCTATCTTCCAGCTCTCCCTCACGTTCTTCCTCCATTTTCCCTAAGTTTCCAACATAAGTTACCTTAATAAACTGCTTTAATTCTCCAGCAATTCATTAAGTTCATTTGACGAAAATCGATCCTTGTCACTAGACTAAGAGATATCCAGAGTTTGTGGGATTGATTTCAAGTATTGGAAGAGATCTCAAAGTTTGAGATTTTGGTCTCTAGTGAAGGTAAGAGAAGAAGATGATTTAGTCAATTTGGTTTATGGTTTAGAGTTGTTTTGAGTTAGTATGATATATGTATGATGATGGTTTAAAGGTTTAAATTGATTTGATGTTACAGCTTTGAAGAAGTGAAAAGCTAGGGTTACGCGCCAAGTGATTTCGCGTTTCTGAAGGAATCGAGGTAAGGAATTTATGTAACGAACGTAAGGCGGCTATGTCCGCGTGTTTTACGATGATTTTATGTGGTTTGGAAAGAAACATCAGCTGGTTTTGTATAGGAAAAGATGCATTTTCAGACTTGTCTCCTAGTACCAATTAGGCTAGGGGCAGCCGACTGCCATAAAGGGAAGTCGACTGCCTAGAGACAACCAAAACGTCGTTTTTCGAAAATCGATGCAAACCAGTCGACTACTATGTAAGCCAGTCGACTGCTATTTACCCAGAAGCATTCTGTTTCAAACCAGTCGACTGCTATATGGGACAGTCGACTGCTATTTACTAAATTGCATTCTGTTTCAAAAACAATCGACTGCCCTATATGACCAGTCGACTGCTATTTCTTAAGAAGCATTCTGTTTGAAAACCAGTCGACTGCTATATGGACCAATCGACTGCCCCCATGTATTTTCCGAAATGAATTTAATTTCGAGAAATGAAGTTATGAAGCAGCAGCCGACTGCCCTATAAGACCAGTCGACTGCCATGTATGAAAAGATGTTTTCAAAGCTTAATTAATTTAAACACAAAGGTGTTTTCTGAAAAGTATATTATAAATGTTTTGAGGCTATGGACTGCGTAATGATTATGCATTTCTGATGACTGAGAGACTCTGATCAAGTCCTCAGTAATATGTATGTTAAGTGAGGAATCCTAGTCCGGTCCTCAAGACCATCAGTGACACCTGACTAGTGCTCACTATGGTATTATTAAGGCAGGAGAGAATCCCTGACCTCTACATGGTATACCAATGTACTAATGCATGATTAGAGTCATATGAGTCATATGAATGGGAATGAACGGTTCATATGACGACTCAATCGCTTAAACATTGTACATAGTCTCCATCTATTTCAAAGTACAAGATGTATGTATGAAGAAGTATATGATGTATGTTTTAAAGTATGTATGAAGTATGATGTTTTAAAGAAAGAAGTATGATGCATGTTTTACATGTATGCTATATTTTAACAGAAGCATACAAAGTATGATTGCCATGTCATTTGAAATGAATATGCATGATTGCAAACAATGCATGAAAGAGGTTTATGATGCATTCTTTATAATGCTTTACATGACATTATAGAGCCAAGTAGGAAAAAAAATGCATATAGAGGCATAGCACGCTCTTTTACATACTTTTCTTACTGAGCGTAAACTCACCTTTTTATGACCATTTTTCCTACAGATTACCTGAAGTGAATTCCGCTCCAACTAGAGGAGCTTGTTTTTGAAGAAACAAGGTGTACCTTCTTGATACGCTTCCCAGTTAGCATAGAAGGTGTACTTATATGTTCATATGTAAAGTTAAATTGTAATTCAGCTACAGTACAGTACAAGTAGAGAATATATATATGATGTCGGGGATGTAAGTTAAGATGATGTATGAGATCCTGTGGAAACGGAATGATATTTATATATATCATTTTTATGTTTATGGAAATTGAATAATATTTCATGAGCTATTAAATGATTAGCTTAAGATAAAGGGAAGAACGACACTGGATAAACTAAATCTAAATAAAGAAGGAAAAAGATAAGTGATAAGATGAAGTGACGGGGACGTCACAAGCAGAGACATGATCGTCACACTAGGTCACTAGGTATTAGATACATGAGTGAATGGTTGACTTTGGCATTTTTATGTATCATGACATTTTATTTATAGTTCATTATTATATTTGTCTTATAACTGCGTAATGTAATCTTATATGATAATGTCCTTAGAATAGTAATAACACACTATTCTTAAAATATCCCTAGTCAAGTATTATTATGAACAAGGATAACAATGATACGATAAGACTAGTATGTGGTTGACTGATGACCATTGTCATGGATATAGGATATCAAGTCATCACATAGGTACATGTTAGAGAACTATGTACTGGATCGACCCTCCATGAGAACACTACATGGATTGTTATATGAGTGTCATAAGCGATTCTCATAGTGATGATGGTGCATGTGATCCTTTGACTTGAGATCATCAAAGATCCTAACATAGAGAATTGCATACTTTAATGCTGCTAGATGTCATTCGTAACAGGATGGACTATAAAGGTAGTAATTGGGTATGCCTTGATCTATGTAGTGGGATGTTGAGTGATCAAGATAGGATTTATCCCTCTTATATAACAAGAGTGATGTCTTGGGCCCTTTGATAGAGTGAGACTAAGAAATGCATGGCCGTGCTCGAATAAGTCAATATGAGATATTGATTTTATTTGTTTAATTAGTCTACTCAGGAATCAAGAAACGCTGATTAGACTATACAAGTGTGACACATTCCATGACTTGTGTCTAATCAAGACATCAAAGGATAAAGGGATTAGACTACACGGTAACATCTATCACGAGTAAGGTTATGTCGAGTCATTGACATTCTCGTTGCATGGGTAGCAATGATATGTTGCTAGATACCGCTCATTGCCTGTGACAATTTTGTCATTGCCATTGTTTTGAGAACCTATTGGGTCGCACACTTAGAACGGATCAATGAGAAGCTTAATTAATCCTATTCTGAATTGGATTAAGGATATAACTAATCCTATTCTGAATTGGATTAGGGATATAATTAATCCTATTCTAAGTAGGATTAGAGTTTTGTTTGGCAGTAAATTTTAGGGTAAAATTTACTGCCTATAAAAGGATGTTTTCTGAAACATAGCCGCACAATAACAACAATTAGAAAACAGAAAAGTATTCTTTTAATCGAAGCTAGCAGTTCGGTTATAAAGAATCAAAAAAATGCTCCTTAAGGCTTCTGATCGTGAGACGTTCAAGAGTCGTGAGATCCGTTCGTGTGGATACCATAGAGGCAGGAACGAAAGGTTGTTGCTTGTGACTCGACCAACGACAGAAATCAAAGAAAACGTTAGGTAAAATCTCGAAACCCTAATCAGGCAACTCTCCGAATCGATCCTGGTGGAGGCCGAATGATTTAAATTCCGCTGCATGTTTGTTTCGGTTTCCTTCACCATGGATGCAATGGGAGCTTTGGTTCAACAAGATTAGGGCTTTGGAAGTGGATGGAGAAGGAATGAGAAAGAGCTGTCCATTGGTGACTGAAGAAGTGAGGGGTTGAAACCCAAAACTGCAGCAAATTAAATTGGGACTTCAGGGCAAGGTAACAAAGGTAATAAACTGAGGTGTGTTGATGTGTTTTGCTGGAATTAAGTTATGGAAATAGAATGCAATATGGTTACTAGTTTGGCATTGATGTGTTTAGGTGTGACAACAAACAAGCTGTGAAGAAGTGGACTGAGATTGTTCCAACAGATTCTGGTTTGGCATCAAATTAAGGGGGGTAAGGTTCTAACCCTATAATGATTGATTATTATGCATGAAAATGATATGGTGATGAACTAAATTTAAATGGCTACTGTTAGATAAAGATAAACTGAAATTCTGACTTCATGTTAAATCTGGAATTTGCTGTTCTGTCTGGGTGGAAATTAAAATGAGCAGTTTAATAGTTCTGTATGGAGAAAAATTCTGGAAACATTATGATTTATGGCCCTTTAAGTTAAAAGAAAGTTAGTTTCGGAATTTCTTGAATTGGACTTCTGTAGCTTGAGTTATGCACAAATGAGTGCAGGGTGTTCTGTCCAGAAACGAGAATCATAGTCCTGACTTTGAAAAATCATAGCAAATGGCCTAAATTGAATTAGGTTGCAAGCTTTACATGTCTAGAAAGGTAATTAAGTTAGGAGCATGATGGTTCTAAGTTTGCATCATTTGGATATTCCTATAACCAGATATGAGACAGTTTGTGCATATTGGTCAGTGTTTACTGTGTTAAGAAACTGTTGAACACACTGAAAATTTGGGAAATTTCTGGTGTTGATATAGGAAAAG
The DNA here is from genome assembly GCA_032173925.1 of Heritiera fomes. Taxonomy (NCBI): domain Eukaryota; kingdom Viridiplantae; phylum Streptophyta; class Magnoliopsida; order Malvales; family Malvaceae; genus Heritiera; species Heritiera fomes. The sequence continues at coordinate 19,608,936 of JAPDPM010000009.1, forward strand.
TTAAATTATGAATCTTACATTTCTAAATAGGGAAATGAGTCAACTTTCATCTAGTTTTAGAATTTCTAGATTTGGAACTTCATGGCTTAAGATATGTATGAATGCATGTAGGATACTCACTGCTTGGGACATATTTTTAATGTAAACTTCAAATGTTCATAGAAAAATGCCCTGATCAAATATGACTGCAAACTTTACATGTTCAGAAAGATAAATGAGTCATGATTGACATGGTGTTTGATTTGTACAGATCTCATATCCCTATAGTTGGTAGTAAGCATTTTACTGAACACAGGTCAGGAAATTTCCTGCCTACTGTGCCAGATTTGGACCAAGGTCTAAAAATTGATGGGAAATGGCACAAAATGAATTAGGAAATGAGCCTTATATGTCTAAATAGGGATTTGAGTTAGAAGTAATATAAAAAATTACGGTTTGATAATTAAGTTCTGGAAATTATACCTAAGTCTAGCACAATGCCATAAGGTCCAAAACCTTAAAGAACAAAAATGAACCAAATGGGTCGTAAGTAGTTCAAATGAACTAAAAGGCAATAAACGGTGCTAGTAACGTTTGAATAACTCTGGAAACACAGCCAAGTATTGTTCTTGTTGAATTATACAATGCTTAATGTTAGCTTATGATTGGAAATACTAAGATCGATGGATGTATAGAGATTGATTCAATCTACTATTTGTTATGTAGAGGGTTGTCTTAAGGACTGAATTAGACCCGAACTCAATCAATACTTCAAGACTGGTTAGGTGAGGGAGAACTGATTCAGAAGCTAAGGAAGTACTGTAAGTAACCCTAAGCAACTACTTGCATCCAATTTGCTTAATGCTATAAACTTTTGGAATTTGGAAATTGAAACCAAATGAATGCTGCATATGAGATGTCTTCCCTTGACTGTTGATTATGCTTTACTAAAATTGGTTTGTAAACAGGTGATGGGCTCGCAAGAAATGTACTAGTTGCACGTATTATATACACAATAAATATTTTAAATGTTTTAAAGGTTCAAACTAAATTCTGATTTAATATGATTTTATACTTTGCGTTGTAACCTTGTGAATGTTTTTAAATGCCTTGTGAGCCTTGTTTGTTGAATTACTTCCTTATAAACTACAATGATTGCTATGAGGTTAGGGAAGAATGAAATTTGTTTTAAGACTACCGGATATCTGTTTTAGACCCGAGGTATTAAGACCTCAAGGCACTGTACCTTGAGAACTTTGTAGACACATTTGATTGACTTAGAGCACTGTTTCTCGAGCATTAGCCTCGGAGACGTTTGGCTTGTCCCGTATATTACGTTTGGATAGGTCCTGGTTTCATATGCGCAATGAGCCGGGGTTTGATTGGTCTATGCATAGGCAGCGCCCTTTGTGGGAGTTTGGCTACGGTTAGCTACCGTGGGTTTGTTCGCTCTAAGTAGCATCGTTTGATACTCTGTGAACTCTCTTGGTACTATGATTTGTTTTATTGGTTTCACTGCATACTTTATGTATAGTTTGATATTGAGACTTTTAGTCTATTGATGGAACTCTATATTTGACTACAAATTGTTATTGAGTTTCCATATCGTATTTGAGTTTTAATGCAGCATAATCGATTTGATATGATTGAAAGTGATTTGAATGAGCTTTCATAATTGAGGGATGCTTGGTTTTATTTAGTTGCTTATTGTTGTTACTTACTGAGTTGCGACTCACTCCCCCCTTCTTTCCCCTCCCTTTCAAAGTAATCGATACAATGATTGTTCATTTTGGCTTGGGAAGCTTCTTGAGAGTGGACTTCCCTGCATAGTCTAAGGTATATGGCTCCCAGCGGTTTGTATAGACATAGATGGATGATGGCACAGTGTATTGGAATTCTTTTGATTGTACATATATATACTTATGTGATGAGTCTGGGATGTAAGCTAGATTATGTATTATTGGAATATGACGATCAATATACTTTTTGAATTCGCATTATGTATGTTGGTAGATGTGCCTAGATATATCAAGGGAGTTATATGAAATTGAGATTGGCCTACATATTCACCTACAAATGAATAGTGAAAAAAAAAATAATTCCGCAATTTAGGCTTCCGTAAGATATTAAGAAAAATCCGGGTGTGACACGGCGACTACCGAAAATCGCCTGGAGAGGGAGGTTGAGAGAGCTCTGGCTTTTTTTGGAAAAAAGAAAGAAAAAATGAATTAAAAAAAAAAGGTTGGGTTTTTATAGTTGAAAGAAAAAGGATAGCTGCAGGATCCGCGCGGGACCTGAGATCCGACCCGAGACCCGCGCGCCCAACTGGCCAGCGACGCAGGGTCCGCGCGTCGCCCGCAGATCCGACCCGACCTGTCCGTTTTCGACCCAACCTGCGACCCGCGTCCAACCCAACTGCCAGCCCACGTCACTACCAAGGCCCAGTCCAACATTTGGGTTTTGGGCTGTCTTTTTAGGCCATTTTGCAAGTTTCTTCTTGGGTTTTCTAAAGCCCAAGACCATTTAGGTATATTTATTTTAATTTTAGTAATTTTGGTTATTGTTATTATTATTAATATTATTGTTTTATTGTGTCATTATTATTATTATTATTATTATTATTATTATTATTGTGTTGTTATTATTATTATTACTATTATTATTATTATTATTATTATTGTTGTTGTTGTTGTTGTGTTTTTATTATTATTGTTATTGTGCTTTTATTATTATTATTATTATTATTATTATTATTATTATTATTATTATTATTATTATTATTATTATTATTGCATGTTGCAAAATAAGAAATTAAAATTTTTTTCTTTTACTTGTATTTTCATTAATTATTATTAATTAGAAAATATAAAAAAAAGAAAAAGAAAAATAAATAATGAAATTTAATAAATTTTAAATCTAAGCCCGATGATGGGATGCTACGGAAGTCACAAGTAGTGATTCCTAACTGATCCCTAGGTGAGAAGAGTCGTACTAAATATTGTCAAAAGTATTGAGGTATTTAGTATGATTTTTCAATAATTTAAATTTTTAAAACTAAAATTGAATTTTTAAAATTAATAATAAAATTAAAATTAATTAAATGAATTTCCGATGATAGAATGTTACGGAAGTCACAAGTAGTGATTCCTAACTGATCCCTAGGTGAGAAGAGTTATACTAAATGTTGCCAAAAGTATTGGAATATTTAGTATGATTTTTCAATAATTTAATTTTTTTGTTAAAAATAAAAATAAGTTTTTAAAAGAAAATTAATAATAAATTTTAAATTTAATTAAACATATTTCCGATGATGGGATGTTACGGAAGTCACAAGTAGTGATTCCTAGCTGATCCCTAGGTGAGAAGAGTCGTACTAGATATTGCCAAAAGTATTGGAATATTTAGTATGATTTTTCAATAATTTAAATTTTTATTTAAAACGAAAACAAAAAAGTTTTTTTAAAACAAAGAAAAATAAATAAATAAATAATGAAATTTAAATTAAAGTAAAAATTGTCTGATGATGGGATGTTACGAAAGTCACAAGTAGTAATTCCAAACTGATCCCTAGGTGAGAAGAGTCGTATTAAATGTTGCCAAAAGTATTGGAATATTTAGTATGATTTTTCAATAATTTAATTTTTTTTAAATTAAACATAAAAAATAAATAATTCTTAAAAAATATATATATAAAAAGAAAAATAATAATAAAATCTAAATTCAATTGAATAAATTTTTTCGATGATGGGATGCTACGAAAGTAATAAGTAGTGATTCCTAGCTGATCCCTAGGTGAGAAGAGTCGTACTAATTATTGCCAAAAGTATTGGAATATTTAGTATGATTTTTCAATAATTTAAATTTTTATATGAAATGAAAATGAATAAGGTTTTCTAAAACAAAAATATATAAATAAATCAATAAATAAATAAGGAAATTTAAAATTAAAAATTCATTTGCATCATATATTATTTGTTTGCATCATATGCATTCATTTAATTTCGAAATGGGTGTGAGCCATTCCGAGGATGAGATTCTGTAGAAGTCACAAGTAGTGATTCTTAAAAAATCTCTAGGTGAGGAAAATTATTTCAAATGCTGCCAAAAGTATTGGAGTGTTTGATTTAATTATTCAATACAAAAAAGTTCACATTTACTTTTGAAAAATAAAGTTTAACTTTTTAAAATAAACCAAAATAAAGTTACAAATAAAAAATGACTTTGAATAAAAACAATAACATTGATTGTAATAAAATCATAATTATTTTTAAATATTAAATTAAGACTATTTTTATTAAAACTAAAGGATAACACGTGATTATTATGGTACCGTTTTTTTAACGGGCATCGTGGGGGTGCTAATCCTTTCCCACGTGTAACCGTACTCCCGAACCCAACTTTGTTTTCGCAGACCCAAATTGTCTTTTTAATAAAACTTAATTAAGTTTGAGATTTTGTTAAAAAGATAAATATTTTTAGTTGGCCAATCACGCCTAGTCAAAAAAGATTGGTGGCGACTCCCTTTGTTTTTTTAAATGTTTTCAAAATTGTCGAGCGCGAAGCCGTTATGACACACTTAATTCAATTTATAGTCACTTCATTCCTTTATACATTCAGACTATACAGTACTACAGGGGATGTTAACGATTTTCAACACTTTCTGTTTTAAAGTCATTAGCAGACATCAACCAACCTTGCTCTGATACCATTAAATCTGTAACAGTCCACAATACAGTTAATACATATTTTATACATAATTTACGGTTAGGCTGTCTATGCTACCTTTAACACTTGTACAATAACAGTGATAAATGGTAAACAATTATTTATTTAATAAATTCGAAATATGAAATTTTACAATATTTTTTACACTTTACATCCTTTGTTCCTATTTTACAATAAAGTAGTACTGTATACATGTATCTAAATATATAAGAGAAGTGACAGTACCTTTAAAATTCAGCGCACTTTGCCCCAGTGTGCTTACTTGCAGCTCTATTTATTCGAGGAAGATCTCAAATAATCCTTGCAATAAATTTAAGAAGTTGAAAATTAAAGGGGTGAGCGAACCACGTGCTTAGTAAAGGAGTCGTATGCTGCTTGATACAATGAAATCTATATGCTGGAAAATATTTATTTTTTCATAAATATAAATGGAATAAACCATTTATTTCTTTTCACTTCAGTAACAGTTCAAAACACGTGACAGTACAGTGGTAAAACGGTATAATGAACAGTAGCTATAAAACTGTAGAACAGTAACCAGTTTTTTCAGTATAGTAGCTTATAAATATCCAAATCGTTGGATAAACAATTCAATAATTATTTCTATTTTAGAAATAATTTTTAAAATATTCTTTCTCGATAAACAGTAATTTTCTTTCAGTTCAGTAAACAGTATTCAGTACGATTTAGTTCAGTAAAGAGAAATTCACAGTACAGAACAGTAAACAGTATTCAGTAAACCCATTCAGTAAACAATATTCCTCAGTACAGTATAGTTCAGTAAACAGTATTCAGTAAAATCCATTTCAGTAAACAGTATAAGTGGGTTGAGACTAGGCATCACCCTAAATCATATCATGTTATCATCATCCTATAAGGGACACAGTAACAGTATACAGTAAGATCTATGGCCATAGTCTATAGGGCATCCTCAGTGTACACTTGCCAGGTGACTCCGGGACTGCTGATGACTTGGCGGGTCAATTAGCCACGTGACAATAACAGTAATCAGTAAGCATGAAATCGGGGCCTAAGTCTCAAAATAGTATAAAATTTGTATCGTAGCCTTTATGGATTTTATTCAAAATTAATTTGAAATATTTCATGTTTATCCATAAGGCTAACAATTTCATATACTTCCTCGTTTCATGAATTTTCATCATTTTCACATTTTCCCCAAAATCATCTCATCACTTTTATGGAATTTATAAAATAAATAAGATCATTATTTAATTCCATAAAGGTATAAAATCATATAATAATTGATACAATGAAAATAGCTTATAAAATATTTACACACTGATAATAAATATGGTAATTCACTGTAAAACATCTTTTCACATATCTCCATGTTTCCATAGAAAATACCTTTAAGGAATTTAATAAATTTAGTCATTTATTCAAATAAATATTCCAAAAAGGTATTTATTTCATATCTCCAAATACAGTGAAAACAGTCGATAAATATTCATGTATCTAGTGAGAATTCTCATAAATATTCTTTTTGAATATTTAATAGTATAAATGATATATTTTATTCTCACTTTAAATAAAAATCTTTAACATGAATATTTAATTTAGCATTTTTCTCATAATTTTCCCTTTATGGAAATTTATGGAATTAATTTCCAAAATTCACAAATAATCGATTTCATGCATCTAAAATATTCCATGATATTTTGGAATAATTTCGATATTTTTCCAGCAGCATAACGGCTGTAAATTTCTGACCTCCTGCACGAAAATTACAGTATATAAAACCAGCTTTAAACCACAATTTGCATGATTTTCAAAGCAAATCAAGCTTCCAATAATTTCATAAAAATAAAACTTGATAAATCATGCAATTCATCATATCCATACAACTCACACACTTCCCTTTTACCTATCTAACAAAACCGAGCTTCCCGATTGCGCCTACCGAAATTCGTAATTCCCGGCTGCAAAATAATTTTATAAAAAATTATCAATATTTTTCCTCTTAATTTTAAGCCACTAACTTTCATGAAATGTAGCCATTAATGACACAGCATATGCACAATCAGTGTAATATACACTAGTGCTAAAACTGAACTTTTCCGTTTAGCTCCTTTTTCGGTTCAGATTTCACCGATCTTTCTCTTTCAATTTCTGTAGTCATTTTCTACAAACCATACAATTCAGCATATTTTCATCCCCAAAATGTCATGGCCGAAACCACCATTCGGCCATTTTCTTGACTTGAAACTTGTCATCTTCTTGGTTCTAACCACATTCATCCTTGTGGCCTTTCTTTATTTCTTTTACCATCTATTAAAATTTCATTAACAATTTATATATATATATATATATATATATATATATATTGTTGTCTTTTTATATATATATATATATATTGTTGTCTTTTCTTTCTATTCTTTTCTATTTTACGTCTACTGTAGTTTCGCATTGCTTCTTTCACGTTTTCTTTTCTGTTTTAACATTTTCTTTTCTTCATGTTTCACATCTACCCGTAAGCTTTCCAATGTTATTTTCATAAAATTTTCTTTCTTCATTCAATTCTTTTGATTTTTATTAATCCTTTTCTACATGTTTAGGATTATTAGTAAACACTTTAATCCATCAAACATCATCACCATCGTCAGCCCCTGTTAACCCGAAAACACCCATAGTCACGCCACTTTTGTTGTTTTGAACTCATCACTGCAGCCATGATTTAAGTAAGCCTCCCTTCATCCTATACTACTAATCTCTGCCCAACAACCATTAAAATTACAATAATTTCTCTATTTTTCTGCCATAACCGAATCTGCAGAAAAACCCATATATGTTTTTATTTCATTTTTAAAGCTATGACCATATTGTTTATGCATCAAACATTACTAAAACTATAGCTAAACTCATGAGAAGCATTATCATCCCTTACCTTCCTCCAAAACCGAACTGTGCAGCTGCCAAACCAGTCTCGTTATTCCTCATTTCAGCCCTTAACTTCTGGAATTAAATTGTTCTTAAGGTAAAGAACAAACTTCGTGGAAGAAGATTAGTATTTTAGTGATGAAAAGGGGTGACTTTGCTAAAGAAAAATGGAGAAACATGCAGTAAAATGGCGAGGAGAAGAATAGAGAAAACGTTGGCTAAAGAAGAAATAAAACTGCTGCTGCTAACCGACTTCCTTCGCTGAAATAATACCGAGTTTTTTAAACTCAATTTAATATCAATTTTAAGTACAAAAATCAGCCATGTGTCTCTTAATTTAATTTTCCTTGTCTTTTCTCTTCTTTTCCTTTCATCCTTTCTTTTCTTTAGGTGGTTCTAGCCGAGCAACAACACAGCAACCAAAAGAAGTGGCGTGAAGACCACAATTTCTGCTGCACGGTTTTTGACTCATTTTCCTTCTTTTTGTATGCTCCAACCAATAGCAAATTTCCATGTGTCCTACTATAAAATTTCCCTTTCTTTAATTATCATTTATTATTCCATTTCCAATTTTATACCACAAAATTGCATTTCCAATTCTAAATTTCAGATTTCTTTCTTTATTTATCTCACCTCTTATACAACATATTATCAGTCATAAACCCAATAAATTCAAAATCCAAAGTGGAAATCCACATTCAATATTTATTTAATTTCACTAAGTAATTTATTTCTACTTTCAAGGATTTACAAAAATTATGGTGTACAGTATTATAAAATCGGGTCTCACAAGTACAGTTCAGTAAACACTATTCAGTAAAACCATTTTAGTAAACAGTATCAATGGGTTGAGACTAGGTATCACCCTAAATCATATCATCCTATCATCATCCCTTAAGGGACATAATAACAATATACAAGAAGATCTATGGCCATAGTCTATAGGGCGTCCTCGGTGTACACTTGCCAGGTGACTCCGGGACTGCTGATGACTTGGCGGGTCAATCAGCCACGTGACAGTAACAGTAATCAGTAAGTATGAAATCGAGGCCTAAGTCTCAAAACAGCATAAAATTTGTATCATAGCCTTTATGGATTTTATTGAAAATTAATTTGAAATACTTTATGTTTATCCATAAGGCTCACAATTTCATATACTTCCTCTTTTCATGAATTTCTATCATTATCACATTTTCTCCAAAATCAACTCAAAACATTTTATTCATCATCTCATCACCTTTATGGAATTTATAAGATAAATAAGATTATTATTTAATTCCATAAAGGTATAAAATTATATAATAATTGATACAGTGAAAATAGCTTATAAAATATTCACAGAGTGAAAATAATAATTAATTTTCTTTATATAAACAAATATGCTATTTTACTATAAAACCTCTTTTCACATATCTCCACGTTTCCATAGAAAATACCTTTAAGGAATTTACTAAATTTAGTCATTTATTCAAATAAATATTCCAAAAAGGTATTTATTTGATATCTCCAAATACAGTGAAAACAGTCAATAAATATTCATGTATATTCTTTTTGAATATTTAATAGTATAAAGAATATATTTTATTCTCACTTTAAATAAAAATCTTTAACATGAATATTTAATTTAGCATTTTTCTCATAATTTCCTATTTGTGGAAAATTTATGGAAATAATTTCCAAAATTCACAAATTATCCATTTCATGCATCTAAAATATTTCATGATATTTTAGAATAATTTCGATATTTTTCTGGCAGCATAACGGCTGTAAATTTCTAACTTCCTGCACGAAAATTACAGTATATAAAACCAGCTTTCAACCACAATTTGCATGATTTTCAAAGCAAATCAAGCTTTGAATAATTTCATAAAATTAAACTTGATAAATCATGCAATGCATCATATCCTTACAACTCACACACTTTTCCCTTACCTGTCTTACGAAACCGAGCTTCCCGGTTACGCCAAAACAATATCCTTATTTCCCGGCTGTAAAATAATTTTATTAAAAATTATTAATAATTTTCCTCTTAATTTTAAGCCACTAACTTCCATAAAATGCAACCACTAATTATACAGTATATATACAACCAGTATAAATTACACTGGTGCTAAAACTAAACTTTCCCGTTCTAGCAGCTTTTTCGGTTCCGATTTCTCCAACCTTCCTCTTTTGATTTCCACATTAATTTTCTATCATCAAACTATAAAATGCAGCATTAAATCATGCCCAAAAACCTCTTGGCCTAAACTCCCATTTGCCATATTTCATGATTTTTCAACTATTTTCAAGATCTAATGTTTTAAACATTCTTAATCCATTTCAAGCAATCATTTCCTACCATTTTCATGCAACAAAATGCATGGATTCCTCATGTTCCATGGCTGACCGAAACCCATTTTAATGGCAAATTTTTGTTGAATCAAAATAACTCAAAACTAATACCATAGTTAGATTCTACACCTTGAAAATACTAGAACTCTAATTTTGGATCAAAGGAAAACATCAAATTTAAACATGTTCTTACCCTTGGCCGAATGCTTCTTGGGCTCCTATCTCCTTGCTTTCTTCCGCTTGTTGATGATATATGGGTAGCAATGGAGAGAGGAGATGACAATGATTAATTTTGCTAGAAATAGGTTTCTTGAAATTCTTTTAATTTTGCTTGAAAGTTTTCTCTCTTCTTTGGCTATGGAGTGTGTCGTGAGGTTGGCTGATGAGGATGATGAATAGTGCCGACTGCAGCTCTCTTTATGCTAGAGAAAATTCTAGATAAGGCAAAATTACAATTTTGCCACTAATGAATCACAATATTTACGGTTTATGCCATTGAGCCTCTATTTTCGTAAAAACCGCGTAAATGGCCTCCAAAAATTATGAGTTCAGCACCAATAAATCAAATTTACTGTATTTTAATGAATGGAGGTGGTTTCGTTGCCACACGGTGCACCGATAAGGAGAAATTATTGTTTTACCCCTTTTTGACCGCCAGCAAAATTTTCCAATCAAACCACCTTTTTCAATCAATCTTTTTGACGCCATGTTATTCTCCTTTCCATGTAGATTATCATGATATTTTTTAATTTGTCCCAACTTATTTTAATATAGGCATAATTTATTAAAATGCCCTCGGGATGTATCTGTCATTTTCCAATTTGTTTCCTAAAATTCTCAAAATAATTCCAAATGACATAAAAATTATTTTTATGCCTCTAAATAATTATTGAATATTTATTTCACCTTTTGTACACCATATTATCAGTAATAAACCCAATAAAACCATAAGATTTAAAGTGGGGCCCACATTTAATATTTATTTAATTTCACTAAAAATATATTTCCACAATATAGATATTTACAAAAATATTGTGTACAGTAAAATATAATCAGGTCTCACAGTATAGTTTCACTTAAACAATTTATTTGGTAAGCACATTCAGTTGTAATAGTTAAGTAAACCGTAGTTGTTTCAGTAAAGAGTAACAGTTATGTCACGACCCGTGACCACATTTTTCATCTTCTTATACACAACTTAACCGGTTGAGCTGTCTGCGATACTTCAGTTGTACTGATTGCTAAACAATTTTACATAATATTGTTTATATTATACACATCCCCTATCGTAACTAATCAGATAAGTAGTACTGTTGACGTGTCTAAATACAGAGAATAAATGATCATACCTCAAATAATCAGTCGGCTTGACACATTGTCCTTCATGTACAGCCAGGATCCACAATCCACTGAACTCACATTCATCAAAACTTGAAATGTTGAAAATTAAGGGGTGAGCAAAACCACGGCTCAATAAGAGAATTATATGCCTCACTTGATACTCAACTTCCTATATGCTAAAAATCTTTTTCATTTTTCCTATGGGCTCTAGGCTCGCATGTAGGAAAGATACTACAGTCGGCTAGGAATCCGAATGGAGTAAGGTAGGTATTTTAGAATACCATACTTGTTACGGAACCTAGAAGCAACTGTAGAGAGAATTTTTTTTCTTTTTATTTTGAATTAATAAATCATTTTCCTTTTTAAACTTTCATAACCTTTTTGTCGGTTTCTTTTCAAAATAATGCTTCTACGAAATAAAGCATTTAAATAGAATAATCAATATTCGTATATTCCTTGAAAAGAATATTAGTTAAATCATCATTTTATTTCTTTAAAATTCATTTCATGTTTTAATGTACTCTTTTAATTAGTACCGTCCTTTAAAAAGCAAAATAAGCTATTAAAATCTATTCCATTCTTAAGTTCACAAGGCATCATTCTTTTTATCAGTATGATTAAGTGTGAAAGAGACGAACATTCAAGTAGAACATGTTTGAGTGGCATATATAAACATAATCCGATATATCACACACATCATATGTCATGTGCACAAGATCTATTTCATCCTTCGACATTTGTCGCATCCCCATCAGAACATAGACTGATTACTAACACATCAGAACTCGTGTAGCACTTAGTTCCCGAAGGATTCTAGAGGTGGCTCACACGGTAAAATCATCGAGTCTTTGCTCGGTTTGGCCTTTACTAACACATCAGAACATGTGCAGCACTTAGTTCCCGAAGGATTCTAGAGGTGGCTCACACGGTAAAATCATCGAATCTTTGCTCGGTTTGGCCTTTACTAACACATCAGAACACGTGCAACATTTAGTTCCCGAAGGATTCTAGAGGTGGCTCACACGGTAAAATCATCGAGTCTATGCTCAGTTTGGCCTTTACTAACACATCAGAACACGTGCAGCACTTAGTTCCCGAAGGATTCTAGAGGTGGCTCACACGGTAAAATCATCGAGTCTCTGCTCGGTTTGGCCTTTATGCCATATGTACTTTCCACTGTCTTATCAGATCTCATGTAGTACTTATGATCTAATATTCCATTTAAGACCATAGAAAGAATATTAGAATTTTCATTTCTTCCTTTTTGAAAACATATTACATGTTTGTATCTCATGTCTTATGAGAATCATCTCACGGTACTATAATCAATACCTAAATGAGCATTTTGTAAAAATGCTATAATTCAATTGATTCTCTTATCATATTATATAAAACATGTTCTTTTCACATGTCACCTATCATGTATCACATTTTCCGTTTGACATATTCCATGTCATGTAAAACACTTTCCTTTTTACATGTCACCTATCATTTATGGAGTCTAAGATAGGCATTAATCTCATCATATTATAAACCTCGGAGGGTAAGGAAATACACCGGTCAAATCTATGACCATAACCTATATTGTCCTCGGTGGATCATGAAGGAAACCGAAACAAACATGCAGCAGAATTTAAATCATTCGGCCTCCACCAGGATCGATTCGGAGAGTTGCCTGATTAGGGTTTCGAGATTTTACCTAACGTTTTCTTTGATTTCTGTCGTTGGTCGAGTCACAAGCAACAACCTTTCGTTCCTGCCTCTATGGTATCCACACGAACGGATCTCACGACTCTTGAACGTCTCACGATCAGAAGCCTTAAGGAGCGTTTTTTTTATTGTTCTTTATAACCAAACTGCTAGCTTCAATTAAAAGAATACTTCTCTGTTTTCTAATTGTTGTTATGCGACTATGTTTCAGAAAACATTCTTTTATAGGCAGTAAATTGTACCCTAAAATTTACTGCCAAACAGAACTCTAATCCTACTTAGAATTCAGAATAGGATTAGTTATATCCCTAATCCAATTCAGAATAGGATTAGTTATATCCTTAATCCAATTCAGAATAGGATTAATTAAGCTCCTCATTGATCCGTTCTAATTGTGCGACCCAATAGGTTCTCAAAACAATGGCAATGACAAAATTGTCACAGGCAATGAGCGGTATCTAGCAACACATCATTGCTACCCATGTAACGAGAATGTCAATGACTCGACATAACCTTACTCGTGATAGATGTTACCGTGTAGTCTAATCCCTTTATCCTTTGATGTCTTGATTAGACACAAGTCATGGAATGTGTCACACTTGTATAGTCTAATCAGCGTTTCTTGATTCCTGAGTAGACTAATTAAACAAATAAAATCAATATCTCATATTGACTTATTCGAGCACGGCCATGCATTTCTTAGTCTCACTCTATCAAAGGGCCCAAGACATCACTCTTGTTATATAAGAGGGATAAATCCTATCTTGATCACTCAACATCCCACTACATAGATCAAGGCATACCCAATTACTACCTTTATAGTCCATCCTGTTACAAATGACATCTAGTAGCATTAAAGTATGCAATTCTCTATGTTAGGATTTCTGATGATCTCAACTCAAAGGATCACATACACCATCATCACTATGAGAATCGCTTATGACACTCATATAACAATCCATGTAGCGTTCTCATGGAGGGTCGATCCAGTACATAGTTCTCTAACATGTACCTATGTGATGACTTGATATCCTATATCCATGACAATGGTTATCAGTCAACCACATACTAGTCTTATCGTATCATTGTTATCCTTGTTCACAATAATACTTAACTAGGGATATTTTAAGAATAGTGTGTTATTACTATTCTAAGGACATTATCATATAAGATTATATTACGCAGTTATAAGACAAATATAATAATGAACTATAAATAAAAATGTCATGATACATAAAAATGCCAAAGTCAATCATCTAATGAATGGTTCTAAGGGCATAATCCAATAATCTCCCACTTGCACTAAGACCATTCACTCATGTATCTAATACCTAGTGACCTAGTGTGACGATCATGTCTCTGCTGCGTCAAAGGCTTCGTCAGTGGGTCGGCGATGTTATCGTCAGTTGGTACTTTGCATATTCTCACATCTCCTCTCTCGATGATATCTCGAATGAGATGGAAGCGCCGTAGTATATGTTTGGATCGTTGGTGAGATCTAGGTTCCTTAGCTTGTGCGATGGCTCCATTGTTGTCACAATAGAGCTCAATCGGATCTATAATGCTAGGAACAACTTCAAGCTCAGTAAGGAACTTCCTGATCCAAACAGCCTCCTTTGCAGCTTCAGAGGCAGCTATATACTCAGCCTCTGTTGTTGAATCGGCCACTGTCGCCTGCTTTGAACTCTTCCAGCTCACAGCACCACCATTAAGGCAAAACACATAACCAGACTGCGATCTATAGTCATCTTTATCAGTTTGGAAGCTAGCATCAGTGTAACCTGTTACAATGAGCTCTTCCTCACCTCCATATATCAAGAATGTATCCTTAGTCTTTCTCAAGTACTTAAGAATATTCTTGACAGTGATCCAGTGACGTTCACCAGGATCAACTTGATATCTACTCGTCATGCTCAAGGCATACGAGACATCGGGACGTGTGCATAACATGGCATACATAATGGATCCAATAGCAGATGCATATGGAACTTTACTCATACGTTCTCTCTCTTCTTGTGTTGTAGGACACTGTTCTCTTAAGAGAGTAATGCCATGTGTCATAGGCAAGAATCCTTTCTTGGAATCCTGCATGCTAAACCTCTTTAGCACTTTATCTATGTATGCACTTTGACTTAGGCTAATTAATTTCCTTGATCTATCTCTATAGATCCTTATACCCAGTACATAGGTAGCTTCGCCCAAGTCCTTCATTGAAAAGCAATTCCCTAACCAAGTCTTTACAGACTGAAGGGTAGGGATGTCATTCCCAATGAGTAGTATGTCATCTACATACAATACCAGGAAGAGAATAGTGCACCCACTGACCTTCTTGTAGACACAAGGTTCATCTTCGTTCTTGATGAAACCAAATTCTTTGATTGCATCATTAAAACGAAGATTCCAACTTCGAGAAGCTTGCTTTAGTCCATAAATAGAACGTTGCAGCTTACAAACCTTTCCAGCATTTTTTGGATCAACAAAACCCTCAGGTTGTGTCATGTACACATTCTCGAGTAGCTTTCCATTAAGAAAAGCGGTCTTGATGTCCATTTGCCAGATTTCATAATCATGGTATGCAGCTATCGCAAGCAACATCCTAATGGATTTGATCATCGCGACTGGTGAAAAAGTTTCATCATAGTCAATACCATGAATTTGTTTAAAACCTTTAGCAACCAATCGCCCTTTATAGGTATGAACATTTCCTTCCATGTCGGTTTTCTTCTTAAAAACCCATTTACACCCTATAGGTTTTACCCTTTCGGGTAAGTCAACCAAGGTCCAAACTTGGTTGGCATACATGGATTCCATCTCAGATCTCATGGCTTCAAGCCATTTCTCAGAGTCTGGCCCTGTAATAGCCTTTTGATAGGTAGTAGGCTCATCTTGGTCCATGAGCAATACATCACCGTTCTGAGTCATTAGAAATCCAAATATCTGTGGCTCACGATGTGTTCTAACTGATCTACGCAAGGCTTGTGTCTCTTGAGCAGGCGGTTGCTCCACAACAGCTTGTGGTTTTGGTTCCACAGCAACTTATGGTGCTTGCTCAGGCTCCATCTCAACATCGGGTGCACTATCTTGTAGCTCTTGAATTTCTTCAAGTTCTACTTTTCTCCCACTAGTTCTTCTAGAAATGAATTCTCTTTCTAGAAAGACACCTGTTCGAGCTACAAACACTTTGCACTCAGTGGGATTGTAAAAATAATATCCTTTAGTTAGTTTAGGATATCACACAAAATAGCACTTATCAGATTTAGGTGCAAGTTTGTTAGAGACTTGACGTCTTACATAAGCCTCACAACCCCAAAATCTTCATAAAAGACATACTGGGACGTTTACCAGTCCATATCTCATATGGTGTCTTTGGAACCGATTTAGATGGAACACGGTTCAGTGCAAAAACAGCTGTTTCTAATGCATGTCCCCAAAAGGATTTTGGAAGATCTGTATGACTCATCATTGATCGAACCATATCTAATAAAGTTCAGTTTCTCCTTTCAGATACACCATTCCATTGTGGTGTACCTGGAGGAGTGAGTTGTGAGACAATCCCACACTCTTTAAGATAGTCATAAAATTCTTGGCTTAAGTATTCACCACCTCGATCTGATCGAAGTGCCTTAATGCTCTTGCCAAGTTGGTTTTGTACTTCATTCTTGAATTCTTTGAACTTTTCAAAAGATTCTGACTTGTGTCCCATAAGATACACATAGCCATATCTACTGAAATCATCAGTAAATGTAATAAAGTACATAAACCCACCTCTGTCCTGTGTGTTTAAAGGTCCACATACATCTGTATGTACTAAGCCCAATAAATCACTTGCCCTTTCACTATGTCCTTTGAAAGGGGCTTTAGTCATCTTACCCATCAAACAAGATTCACATGTCTCATACGATTCAAAATCAAATGAGTCCAAAATTCCATCTTTATGGAGTTTGGAAATGCGATTCTCATTTATGTGTCCCAAACGACAATGCCAGAGATATGTTGGATTTTGATCATTAGATTTAATCCTTTTAGCATTTATGTTATAAATAGGCATATCAAGATTTAGAATGTAAAGACCATTAATTAGTTGTGCACTACCATAAAAGATATCATTTAAATAAATGGAGCAACAGTTGTCTTTTATTATAAATGAAAAACCCTTCTTGTCCAAACAAGAAATAGAAATAATGTTTTTAGTGATGGAAGGCACATAATAACAATCATCTAATTCTAAAACAAGCCCTGTGGGCAATGTCAAAATATAAGTTCCTACAGCTAATGCAGCAACCCTTGCTCCATTTCCCACTCGCAGGTCGACCTCGCCCTTAGTCAACGATCTACTCTTTTTGAGTTCCTGCACATTTACACAAATGTGAGAACCACATCCAGTATCTAATACCCATGATGAAGAAGTAGATAGATTAACTTCTATAACATAAATACCTGAAGTGGAAGTCTCACTTCCTTTCTTCTTCTTTAGCTCTTCCAAGTATTTGTTGCAATTCCTTTTCCAATGTCCGGTCTCACCGCAATGGAAGCATTTCCCTTCTTTGGCAACCCCACCTTTAGGCTTCAGTGCAGTATCATTGGGCTTCAACTTGCCATTGGTTTTATTACCCTTTTTCTTGCCCTTTGCATTAGCCCTGCCCTTAGCTTTCTTAACTATTAAGACATCTTTAGGCTTGGCCTTTTTCATGTTGGATTCAGCTGTTTTCAACATGCTAAGTAACTGTGGCAGAGTCTTGTCAATTTCATTCATGTTGTAATTAACAACAAACTGACTGTAGCTGTCTGGCATCGATTGCATAATCACATCAGTGGCCAACTCTTGGCCCAAAGGAAATCCCAATCTTTCAAGGTTTTCAGTGTACCCAATCATCTTGAGCACATGAGTACCAACGGGAGTCCCCTCTGCCATCCTACACTGAAACAATGCCTTAGAGACATTGGACCTTTCTTGCCTAGCTTCCTCTTGATAGAGTTGCTTGAGATGCTCGATCATATCGAACGCATCCATTTCCTCATGTTGTTTTTGAAGCTCAGGATTCATGGAGGCAAGCATAAGGCAACTAACATCCAATGCATCATCTTGATGCTTCTTATAAGCATCTCTTTCTACCCTTGGAGCATTAGAGGGTGGTTCCTCAGGTAAGGGAATCTCAAGGACATACAACTTCTTTTCTTGCTTGAGGACTATCTTCAGATTCTTGTACCAATCCAGGAAGTTTGTCCCATTCAACTTGTCCTTCTCAAGGACAGATCGCAGTGAAAGTGTGTTATTTGTGTTTGATGCCATGGTAATCTACAACAAAAATATGCAAAATATAAGTATCATGAATGCATTCATTTAATTAAATATTTATTAAATGATGCTCCCACTATTTTTATCGAATCAACAATCCTCACTATTAATTCGGAAAAATTATCACATAATTTCTCTAGTGGGCCAAGATCCATATTTCACCTTATCTAGAGTTAGCTTTGGCTAATCGCCCAAGATTTGGCTATTTAGGTAGGCAACACTTACCAATTACATCTCATGTAACTCTTGGATAGTTGGGTGAACAACACTTGTTCTAATTCATCTTATGAGTGGAAGCTCAACTTTATGCCTCTAGATTCCCAATCCTATTGAGGAAATCTAGTTAAGTCAACCCAATTTATAGCCTTTAGATATCACTATTATCCCATCACGTCTTACTAAGATAGATATGATATTTTGCTTTGGTAAACATAACAAAATCGATTCTAGTCTTGACGAGTGCTATTCATTGGTAGGCATCTATTATTGACTTAATTTAATTTGAGGGATTTTCTTAGTTTATTGAATAAGATCTCACCAATTTTACTTTTGAAAAATTATCATATGATTTTCATATCATAAACATACAAAATAAACCATGCATCTCATGCATTTAAGCAATAAAATAAACGTGACATAGTTATAGCCCAAACTAAATGGATTTCCCAAGCCAATGAGAAACCCTAAAGGTTAACCTAAGGGTAATAGCATCTTCTCCAAGTGCCTCTTTGGTCATCCTTTGCATGGTTGTCAGCTCCATTAGTGTTGATCACCATCAACTCATACTTAGCTAAATTCTAACCCTATACTACGTTACAATTACATAGTTTAAGAGAAACCTCGAGTTACATTCGAGGGGAGTAAGATGGGAAAAGAATGTACAACTGGAATTTCAAGAACAAGGCACGACACGCAGGTCGTATTTATTAAAATTTACAACCACCAAAATACAATCATATTGGGCTAGGGCTATAACTATGCACCATGCTCAAACAACAACCACCGTGTTATATAAACAAGTGTAATGCAATTTCAACTTTTAGTTTTATTAATGAGGCACATTTGAAAACAATTATGACCCGACTGCGGGGTTCCCAGGGGCGGAGCCCCCAAAAAGAAAAAAAAGGTCAACAGTATTGACATTGCCAACGTCCCTTATCTAGAAGTGTCATAATCTTATCAGGATGTTCCAGCCAGTATCTCATACTGACTTTAATTTTAGTCGCATTAGAACACTTTCGACATTGTTCTATTTCTTCCATAACGTTTATGCAGAACAGAAACCGCCATTAATAATTCGCATCACAGATTATATCTCACATATAAGTTGAATCGAAATTGATATATATCATATATATAATTTTAACAATTCGATTTCTAGCCTCTGAATATATCATATACATTATAATCAATATTAATCTTATTAAAACGATTGCATGTAATCATAAACAGAAAGTAACCAGAGATCATGCTTTTATAAAAACTAATCAGGGACTCTGAATCTGGCTCTGATACCAGTGAAGGAAACCGAAACAAACATGTAGCAGAATTTAAATCATTCGGCCTCCACCAAGATCGATTCGGAGAGTTGTCTGATTAGGGTTTCGAGATTTTAACTAACGTTTTCTTTGATTTCTGTCGTTGGTCGAGTCACAAGCAACAACCTTTCGTTCCTGCCTTTATGGTATCCACACGAACGGATCTCACGACTCTTGAACATCTCACGATCAGAAGCCTTAAAGAGCGTTTTTTTTATTATTCTTTATAACCGAATTGCTAGCTTCAATTAAAAGAATACTTCTCTGTTTTCTAATTGTTGTTATGCGGCTATGTTTCAGAAAACATCCTTTTATAGGCAGTAAATTTTACCCTAAAATTTACTGCCAAACAGAACTCTAATCCTACTTAGAATAGGATTAGTTATATCCCTAATCCAATTCAGAATAGGATTAGTTATATCCTTAATCCAATTCAGAATAGGGTTAATTAAGCTCCTCATTGATCCGTGTAAACACCAAATTTTGTCCGAGCAAAAAATAATAATAATAATAACAAATAATAAAGAAAATAAAAAAAACAAAAAATAAATAAACAAACAAAACAAAAATACATCAATGCTTTTTCATGCAAACCCTAAAACCCCATGCAAACCTTTAACCTCTTCCTATCTAAATCCCACACAAGAACAATGGAATCCCAAAATGAAAACCAAAGCCAAATCAATGCACTTGATGCCGGCAATCAATAAAAAACAATATTGAAGAGTAAATTGAGAATCAATATTAATGCTATGTACAAATGGAAACTTCAAATAATGAAAGGTCAACCCAAATCAAGATCCCTTAATCAAGGGTGTGCAAATAGACAGAAAGAATCAAGGAAATGATCAAGGAATTACCAAAAATAAAAATAATGAAAAGGAAACAAATAATAAAAGATGGAAAAGTCAAATGGAAATAAACAATAAAATCCCATGATTGTGGGATTGATAAAGGGATTTTTTTTCTTTCTTTTTCCTCATTTAAAAGGGATGAGTCTGCTAGGGTTTAAGGGGGATTTGGATAGCAAAAAAAAAAGGGAAGATACGAAAAACCCTGGGGCCACCTTCACCATCGTTCCCAGCCACCATCGCTTCCTCATCACCATTGCTGCTTCCCTTCTTCACTGCATCGTTCCGACTTGAAGACCCTTACAGCCACCGTTCCTACCAACAAGCCATACCACCTTCACCATCGTTCCCAGCCACCATCGCTTCCTCATCACCATTGCTGCTTCCCTTCTTCACTGCATCGTTCCAACTTGAAGACCCTTACAGCCACCGTTCCTGCCAACAAGCCATACCATCCTTTCCCGATTGCACAGCCACCATCGCCACCTCTAATTCGACCAACCCTGCACCTGTCGCATAATACATTATCCAACTTTGCACCTGTTGCACCGCACCACATCCTTGTCACCTTGCACCCAGTGACTCTGCCGCACCTGGCCAAACCAGAGCCGTTTTCATCATAGTTTAATTCTGTTCCGGTCTTCACTGCACCGCTCCACACCCAGCATCATCATACTGCTTCACCGTAAGCCACCATCATCATCATCATCATCTTCAAGCCCTGTCCTCATCTCTAAACCAGATCACCTTCAAGCATCCATCCTACATCTATTCTTCACTGCACCGCCACTTTCTCACTCCACCATCATCTGTTGCCATTCCTACTGCTGTTACTCGGGACTGTCCACTGCAGCCGCACCTATTACACACCTATATCGGTTACTGGCATCATCCATCCTGCTTCACTGCCTTGCGTGCTGCGTCTTCTTCCTTGCACTTCACCATCGTTGCTTGCTGCATCGCCCCAAGCCACTCTCGCACTGCTGCACGTTGTTGTTGCACCACCTATCTCTGCTAGCACTCCTCTCCACTGCACCATTCTCGCATGAAGACCCTGCTCGGTTTTGTTCCTGCCCAACGTCACTTCTGCAAAGCCAGGAAGGTTGCAATCTGCGTGGAGAAGAAAGACAAAGATCTTGCCAAGGTATACTCTTTGCCTCATGCTTTGTAGGTTCTGTTTCATGCAATAACAGTGATGATAAAAAAGAAACGGAAATAACACAAGTTGACAAGTTTATATATATTTTATTTATATGCATCTTTGTTTGTACGTATCCATGCACTTAGTTTTAGGTTGGATAAAAGAATTTACATAAAAATATATTTCTTTAGAAAAGAGATTGCAAAAAAAGTTGTCTTTGTATTTTAAGTACGTTAAAATTTCACATACGTAATTTTTTGTTATTAAGAGAGCTTTTTTAAAAAAAAAGTAACAAATAAAGTAATATAAAAAATAATAAAACAAATAAATGAAAAGATAAATACAAATAATAAATTTTGGATTTCCGATGATAAGATTTCGAAGAAATCACAAGTAGTGATTCTTTGATAATCTTTAGGATCGAGAAAATTCATTAGATGTTACCAGCGTATTGGAATATCTAATTTGTTTATCTCGATATCAAAGTTTCTTATAAATATAAAAAAAATAATAGTAAAATAAATAAAAAAGGGTAAAAGTAGATAAATATAAACTTAAAATAAATAAATTTTAATAACAAATTTTAAATTTCCGATGATAGGATTCCTTAGAAATCGCAAGTAGCGATTCTTTGACAATCCTTAGGATCGAAGTAAAATCTTTAATGTCACCAGCGTATTGGGACATTCAAATGATTTTATTCCGATATAAAGAAAATATTAATAAGATGTCTTAGTATAAAAAAAATAAATAAATATAAAAATGGTAGTAAAAATAATAATATAAAAAATAGGTAAATAGTAAGTGAATAGAAATAAAAACTTTTAAATAAGTAAAAATTTAGGAATCAAAATAAATAAATAAATGTAAATACACATCTTAAATATAAAAAAGGACCCCCGATGATAGGATTCCTTAGAAATCACAAGTAGTGATTCTTTGATTATCCTTAGGGTCGAAATAAAATATTTGAATATTACCAGCGTATTGGGGTATTCAAATAATTTTAGTTCGATATTAAGATTTCTAATATAATTATATGAAATAAACTAACACTAAAAATAATAAATAAATAAAAATTTTAAACAAACAAATAAACAAAACTTCAAAATAAAGAGTAAAACAAATTAAAAATAAATAAGATATAAATAATGACCGATGATGGGATGTTATGGAATTCACAAGTAGTGATTCCTAACTGATCTCTAGGTGAGAGAAATCTGCTGAACGTTACCAGCGTATTGGAATATTTAGTATGATTTTTTCAATAAAAAAAATAAATTTTATAAAATCAATAAATTTCAAAAGTAATAATATAAATATAAAAGACAATAAAAATAAAATAAAATAATATATTTCTCATGTGCATCATATCTACTTGGTTTGCATAATTTGCATTCATGAAATTCCAAAATAAGTGCAAATCTCCCGAGGATGAGATTCTATAGAAATCGCAAGTAGCGATTCTTAAGAAATCTCTAGGTGAGGGAATTATCAGAAATGCTACCAAAAGTATTGGGGTACTTCGGAATAATTTTCAATACAAAAGATTTTCACTTATTACAAATAAAAAATAAAATTTAAATATTTCAAAATAGAATAAATAACAAAATGATTTCAAAATAAATAAAGTTCTTTTAAATATTTAATTAAGACTATTTTATTAAGATCAAAAGATAAGACATGATTAAGTGGTACCGTTTTTTTAACGGGCGTTGTGGGGGTGCTAATCCTTCCCCATGCGTAACCGAACTCCCGAACCCAAACTTTGTTTTCGCAGACCAAAAATTTTTTTTTTTTATAAAACTTAATTAATTTTAAGATTTTATTAAAAAGACAAATAATTTTAGGTGACCAATCACACCTAGTAAAAAAGATTGGTGGCGACTCCTTTTCTTGTGTTTTTCAAAATCGTCTAGCGATCGAGTCCCCGGACGAAAATCGTTACGACAATCCGTTCTAAGTGTGCGACCCAATAGGTTCTCAAAACAATGGCAATGACAAAATTGTCACAGGCAATGAGCGGTATCTAGCAACACATCATTGCTACCCATGTAACGAGAATGTCAATGACTCGACATAACCTTACTCGTGATAGATGTTACCGTGTAGTCTAATCCCTTTATCCTTTGATGTTTTGATTAGACACAAGTCATGGAATGTGTCACACTTGTATAGTCTAATCAGCGTTTCTTGATTCCTGAGTAGACTAATTAAACAAATAAAATCAATATCTCATATTGACTTATTCGAGCACGGCCATGCATTTCTTAGTCTCACTCTATCAAAGGGCCCAAGACATCACTCTTGTTATATAAGAGGGATAAATCCTATCTTGATCACTCAACATCCCACTACATAGATCAAGGCATACCCAATTACTACCTTTATAGTCCATCCTGTTACAAACGACATCTAGCAGCATTAAAGTATGCAATTCTCTATGTTAGGATCTCTGATGATCTCAAGTCAAAGGATCACATACACCATCATCACTATGAGAATCGCTTATGACACTCATATAACAATCCATGTAGCGTTCTCATGGAGGGTCGATCCAGTACATAGTTCTCTAACATGTACCTATGTGATGACTTGATATCCTATATCCATGACAATGGTCATCAGTCAACCACATACTAGTTATATCGTATCATTGTTATCCTTGTTCACAATAATACTTGACTAGGGATATTTTAAGAATAGTGTGTTATTACTATTCTAAGGACATTATCATATAAGATTATATTACGTAGTTATAAGACAAATATAATAATGAACTATAAATAAAAATGTCATGATACATAAAAGTGTCAAAGTCAATCATCTAATGAATGGTTCTAAGGGCATAATCCAACAGATCACTGATTAGGTGTCTACCGGAACTAAACATGTCACATATCATGCATCAGCATGATAGGAATGCCAACCAGTCTCAAAACCGTATTTTCATCATAAAATAAACCTTTATGGAATTTATATAAAATATTCATAAAAATATTCACCATATTTCACTTCATCTTTCATCTCGTAATTCGTGTAATTTATCTATTCCGAGAATTTTCGGTGATTTCATTATCACCATCCTCGAATACATGAATATTCTAAGGTTCCATTTCATTATATTCATATTTTATGAAATTTAGAAACTTCCTCATGTTTCGTGATTCACTATCGAAATTCGGAAATAAAATCATTTAACATGATTTTATAAAGTTTTTCTAAAATTTTCGGCAGCATAACGGCTGCCGATTTACTAACCTCCTGCACGGAAAATACAGTTTAAAATCTTTCAGCCAATACTTCTTCCCAAATTATTTTCAGCAAATCATGCATCATAATAATTTTCATAAAATAATTGCATAAAATATTTCAATTTAAAATATGCAGACTGAGTATCCTTACAGTGCTGCACATGTATCCCTTACCTTTTTTCGGGTCGGCGACTTCTGCTTATTGATCGCGCCCGCACTCCATTTCTCCCGATTCCTTATCCCGATTGCTGAAAATAATTTCTGGAAATAAAAATCCTAATTTTTAGAATTTTTCATAATTTATTTAATTTTTCTGAAATTAAATTTTCGAAAAATTTCTTACCGAATTTTCGTAAATGTCCGGGTTGTCGAATTTCCGGGAATTTTTCGAATTCCCGAAATTCTCCTTTTTCCTCTTTTTCTTCCTTTTTCTTCCTTTTTCCTCTTTTTCTTCCTTTTTCTCTTTCTTTCTTCCTTTTTCTTTTTCGTTTCTTTTCTTTCTTTTTTTTCTTTTTTTTTCTTTCTCTGGCCGGACTGGTTCAGACCGGTTTGTGCCTCATCCCGCCGGTTCGACCGGTTCAACCGCCGGCGGTCCTCCTTTCTGCCAGTTCGCGCCTCCCACAGCTGACCGACGTAGCGGGGATGCCAGATCTGGCCTCCGTTTCACCCCATCACCGGCGACGGCGCCGGATCTGGGTCCGTGGGTTTCGGCCTTTTTCTCCTCCGTTTCTTCCTTCCTCCGCCGTTTCCTTCACCGTCGGTGGTCTCCTTCTCCTTCGTTGGTCCTTGCCGTTGCATTGGTGGCAGTGGCGATGCCCAGATCGGCCGGCACCGCCGATCTTCTCTCTTCTCTTCTCTTCCGGTTCTTCGTTTCTGTCCCAATTTTTCTCCTCCTTTTTTTGGACCATCGCCGGCGGCCATCTTCCTCCTTTCTGCTCGCCGGTGGTTCTCTCGTACCCTCCTCTCTCTTTTCTCCTCTCACCGACGGCATCTGTTGCCGTTGGTTTCAGTTGGGATGGGAATCGGGTTTCCCGATTCCCAGCTTGTTTTCTCCTTTTTTTTGTTTCATTTCTATTTTTAGTATACTATATACTATATATTATACAATATATTTTATACATATAATATATATTATATGTTATACATACATTATTTCATACATAATATTATACAATATATATTATATACAAAATACATATTGTACATTACAAAATACATGTCTAGTATATATGTGTATATTTATATATATACTTAAAATTAAGTAACATTTATATATATAAATTATATAAATGCTATAATAAAATATTTATACATATAAACTTTAATATAAAACCATACTTACTTTTCTTCTAAATGTATTTACATAATTATATATATACATAAAACATTATATTTATATACATATGTATTATTTGAATTTATGAAATAGTATATATATATATATATATATATATATATATATATATTTCTATATATATAACAACGTATTTCAAAATATACTATATAATATTTTGAATACATATGTATTGGTATAAAAATACATTTATATAATATATAATTATATAAATTTATTTCATTTATTTTCTTATTCTCTTATTAAATTTTGGATTTTCATTCTCTAAATTAAATTTTTCTCTTCATTATTTCCCATAATTTTATCCTTCCCTTATTTCCAATTTATCAAATTTTAAATTCCTCACTTTTCTTAATTTCGGGAATTTCAACGATATTCCCATCTCATAAATAAATTTTATTTATTTATTTACTTTTATTTATTTATTTCCTCTTATCTATTTTCTTTAATATTTATTTTCAATATTTATTATTTCCAATAATTGAAAAATTTACGGTTATCACAAGTTAAATCCTAGTTTTGTAGGCATCACAATGAAGTGAGCAGTTTCAATAAACCAAGACAAGTTCAAAGATAGTAAAAATGTTCATTTTAAAATACTAACAGTTCAGTGAAACATTTTTAGTATCAGTTCGATAACATTAATTTTTTCAGTAATAGTAAACAGTTTAGTAAACAGTGCGAAAACAGTTGAGTACAATAAACACTTGAATTTCACAACACAGTAATCAATTTAATAAACATTTCATGATCAATAATAATTCCATAACATTTTTCGATTCAGTAACAGTAATAATTTAGTAACAGTTCAAAAAACAGTTAACAGTAGGTGGAGACCCGGCACACTATAGGTATATCATGCTATAATAATCCCCGAAGGGAAACAGTAACAATATATAGTAAGATTTATGGCCATAGTCTATAAGTTGTCTTCAAAGTACACTTGCATGTGTCTCTGGGACTACTAGTGACTTGACGGATCAATCAACCACAGTAACAGTACAGTAAACAGTGAGCATGATATGGAGCCTAACAGTCTCAAAACAATTTATTAACAATGGAAATACCTTTAAGGAAATTAAATAAATATCATTAAAATTTTTAAAATTCCTAAATGGTGTTTAAATTCACAATTAACAGTATAGTAAAAACAATCAATAAAATATTCATGCTTCAGTGAGAAATTTTATAAACGTTCTAATTTATTGTAAAATATTTTAAAGAACATATTAATAATTTCACTTTGATAAAATTCAATTACATGAATATTTAATTATAGATTTTTGGTAAAATACCAATTTATGAAAAATATTGGAAATAAATTCCAAATTACAAAATTTCACTCAATTTATGCACATAAAATATTTCATGATATTTTAGAAAATTTTGGAAGAAACTTTGGCAACATAACAGCTGCGATTACTCTAACCACCATGCACTTAAACATAGTTTTTATACCAACCGTAAACCACAGATTTGCAAGATTTCAAAGGTAATTAAATACCAAATAATTTCATAAAATTTTATCCATAAAAATCATGCATTCGCTATATCCTTACAGCTTTCGTACTCATCCTTTACCTGTTTCGTGTTACTAAACTTCTCGATAGCACCACATGTAATCCACTTATCCGGGCTGCAAAACAATTTCACCAATAATTTTCATTAATTTTTCTCTAATTTTTGAGCAATTATTCATCACTTAATGCAGCCACATTGTATACTGCTTATGCCTAACTAGTGTAACTTACATCGGTAGTAAAACATTTCACTGTTTTAACTCCGATTTCAGATCAAATTTCACCATTCATCTTCTCTTAATTCCTACATTATTTTGGCACATTAAACTCATGAGATGCAGCATTCTAAGCTGCCCAAAACTCCATGGTCGAAACCTCCCTTAAGCATACACTAGTGGTTTTCATCAATCTAAGCTTACCAATCTTTAAATCCATGTTCATTTTATCATTTTCCATCATTTTCATGCAAAGAACAATATAGATTCCTTATATTTCTAGCTTGACTGAAACCCATTTTCATGGTAGATTTTCATTTAGCCAATGTTAATCAAATCCAATACTAAAATCGTATTCTACATACTTGAATTAGTCTAAATATACCTTTGAAATTCAATGAAACGCTAAGGATGGTAAAATCTTACTTTTGGCCGAACACTTCCCCTTCACTTTTCTTCTTGTTTTCTTCCTTATTTGATGATCTATGGGTATAAGTGAGAAGAGGAGAAGATGTAGTACAATTTTCTAGTTATAAACTTGTTGAGAAAATCAAGTTTTCTTTATGTTTTATTTGAATTTTCTTTCTTTTCTTTTTATTTCTTCTCTTTTCTTTCTTGTTTATCATGGGAGGTGAAGAAGAAGAAAGTGAATAGTGGCCGGCACATGTGGGTTGAATTATGAAGATGTTTCTAGAAGGGTATAAAATTACCAAACTGCCCTAGTTATGTAAATTTTGGACAATTTCACCCTTAAGCTTTCGTAATCGTAAACACTATGTAATTGCACTAAAAAATTTTGGATTCCATCACAAATAATCTTATTAAATGCATTTTGATGATTAGAACTGGTTTCGTTGACGTGCTATATACTGATTGCTTGAAATTACGATTTTACCCTTAACGGTTCGCCATCAAAATTTTTCGATTAAACCACTGATTTGATAAATTTAATGACACTATCATAACCTCCTTTTCATATAGAATATCATGATATGTTTACTTCATCCCAATTCATTTTAGTTTGGGTGCAATTTACGAGAATGCCCTTAAGACATAACCGTCATTTTCCAATTTGTTCACCACACTTCACAAAATAATACAAAATAATATAATAAATGATTTTAAACCTCAAAATCATCACATTATATTTATTACACCCATTGTACACTGTATTATCAATCTCGAGGCCATCAAAACACATGAAAATAAGTGGGGCACACATTACACTTTCACTTATAATTAATATAATATACAAAATTTCACTTAATAAATAATTACATATCACATATACAGTACAATAGAAATGGGTCTCACAGAGAGGTATATAGTAAGCCCTATTTACTACTTATATGAAGATTGTTGTCTCTTAATGTCAAACTGTGACGTCCTCGTCACTAACCAAATAGCAACTAACTCTTACTTCAAATAACAAATAAATTGACTAGTTTATCCGATGTCAATCTTCCTTACTGTTATGCTTTAGGCGTTTTTATCAGAGTATAATATCCATTTTCACATGCATAAAATTTTTCATTTATAAACATGTGCCATGTACATCAGGATCTCAAATATTTAGACAACCTAATCCCCCACATATACAAAACTGTAGTATCGTACTGTACATTAGCTGAAGTAACGGCCAACTAAATATACCTTCAAGGGATAAGTAGGAAGCGTGTCTCGAAGGTATCTCAAAATCCCGAAATGAGCTCCTCTATCCGGAGCAGAATTACTTCAAGTAATCTGTATGAAAAATGTTTGTAAAGGAGTGAGTTTACGCTCAGTAAGAAACTTATGTAAAAGAGCGTACTCTATCACTATATGCAGTTTTCCTGCTTGGCTCTATAATGTCATGTAAAATCATTATAAAGCATATGTCGTATATTTCTTTCGCAAATATCAAATACAAGTAAATCATGCTTTCAAATATTTCCACGGATCTCAAATCACGTGAAATCAAATAGGCAAATACAAATACTTTCAAATAGACGGGAGACAATTATATCCGACAGATTCATGCACCAAGTAATTCTCATCATGGATACAGCAAATATATCCCATAGGGATAATCCAGAGAGATAGTGGATACAACAAATATATCCCGTAAGGGATAATCCAATATAAGGATCTCATGAGGATACCGCAAATATATCTCGTAAGGGATAATCCTGAGAGATATCAAATAAATGGCGTACCCACGTATGGGCCAGGGATCCTCCCCAAAGCCAAATCAAGTAAGAGACTCATGGCCATTGTCTATAGCCCACAGATTCACTAGTCAGGTGTTGTACTGCGGGTCTGAGGGCTAGATTAGAGCTGCTCAGTCAAGTACAAGTAACAAATAATGTGCATGCTCTTTCGAGAGATTCATAGTCTCCAAAACCTTATTCATATAAGTTTTAAACAAGTACAAATATCCTTTCTTAAAACAGGTTCTCGAAACCTTTCTTTCAAATAAGCAGTCTACTGGTCATATATGGCAGTGGACTGCTACACCACGTTTTGCCTTATTGAAT
Source organism: Heritiera fomes (assembly GCA_032173925.1). Classification (NCBI taxonomy): domain Eukaryota; kingdom Viridiplantae; phylum Streptophyta; class Magnoliopsida; order Malvales; family Malvaceae; genus Heritiera; species Heritiera fomes. The sequence goes on from JAPDPM010000009.1 coordinate 19,639,608, forward strand.
TTCTTTTCCTTTTTGAAATTCAATTATTTTATTTTTCAAAATACAAATAGGACAGTCGACTGGTCCCAAATAGCAGTCGACCGGTTTTGAAACAGAATGTTCTCCGAGAATTAGCAGTCGACTGGCCCTCTTGGCAGTCGGCTGATTTTGAAACAGAATGTTTCTGGACAAATAGCAGTCGACTGGTTTGAAACAGAATGGTTCTGGGTAAATAGCAGTCGACTGGCTTACATAGCAGCCGACTGGTTTGAGTCGGTTTTCGAAAAACGGCGTTTTGGTTGTCTCTAGGCAGTCGACTTCCTTTTAAGGCAGTCGGCTGCCCCTAGCCTAATTGGTACTAGGAGACAAGTCCGAAAATGTCATTCTTCCTGCATGAAATCAGCTGGTGTTTCTTTCCAAACCACATACAAACATCATAAAACATGTGGACATAGTCGCCTTACGTCCGTTACATAAATTTCTTACCTCGATTGAGATTGATTCACAAGCTTGGTAGCTAATCTACACTTGTCCTTTTTCACTTCTTCAAGTTGTAAACATCATGACAATTTAAACCTCAATAAATCTACTATGCCAACTCCATACAATCCCAAACCATCATAATATCAACATAAAACCATCTACCTCCCTTACCTTTGCAATTCACCAAATCTTTGGATTTCTAGATCTCCTTATTCACTTGGATTCATTCTCTCATATTAAAGGCATAGGTTAGGCTATCGATAAGGATCGTTTTTCATTAGAGAAGCTTAACGAATCGATGGCATGAGATGGTGGTTTGTCAAGGTGAGAATTTCAACACTTAGAGGAAAATATGGAAGAAACGAAAGGGAGAAAGGCTGGAAGGTGATGCTGCCGTGTGGGAGAAGATGATGGTGAGTCATTAAGCTTCATTTAATGCATTAAATGCATTCTAATCTCCTCATCATCTCTTCTTAGCCATTGACCATCCATTGACCCTTTTGACCATTGATTGTTTGACCATCAATTGCCTTAATTCCCTTTATGTCCCATGCATCATTTATATATCAGAAAATTCATATTTATTCCATTAACCCAAGTTGGAAAACTGTACAAGTATGGGAAAATTACAGAAAATTGGGGATTTCACATTCTCCCCACCTTAGAGAATTTGGTCCTCCAAATTCAATCAAGGTTGTGTCTTAAACAATTCCGGATACTTCTCTCTCATTAAGCTCTCTAGCTCCCATGTAGCTTCTTCTGTCGTATGGTACTGCCAGAGAACTTTAACTAGAGAGATCGTTTTTTATTTCAACACCTTATCTTTTCTATCCAAAATTTGAATCGGTTTCTCCACATAACTCATGTCTTCCCGAATCTCCAAGGGTTCATATTCAATGACATGAGATGGATCCGGATTATACTTCCGAAGCATCGATACATGAAACACATTATGTACTCCCGATAACTCCGGAGGTAGTGCCAACCTATAGGCCACATCTCCAACACGATCTAGGATCTCAAATGGTCCGATGTAGCGAGGACTTAGCTTACCTCGTCGGCCAAATCTTATGATCCCTTTAGATGGAGAGACTTTCAAAAACACATAGTCTCCAACCAAAAACTCAAGTGGCCTCCGTCAAGCATCCGCATAACTCTTTTGTCTACTTTGAGCTGTCTTGAGTCTTTGACAAATTAATTTAACATCCTCAGATGCTTGCTCGACTAAATTTGGAGACAATAACCTACGCTCGCCCACTTCTTCCCACCCAATCGGTGATCGACACCTTCTACCATATAGGGCCTCATACGGTGCCATCCCGATGCTTGCATGATAGCTATTATTATAAGCAAACTCAGCCAATGGCAGATGGTCATCTCATGAGCCTTTAAAATCCAGAGCACAAGCCCTCAACATATCCTCGAGCGTCTGAATAGTGCGCTCGGACTGTCCATCAGTCTGCGGATGATAAGCTGTGCTAAAATTTAGCTGAGATCCCATGGCTTCCTGAAAATGTTCCCAAAAGTGGGAAGTAAACCTAAAATCTCTATTCGATGTGATGCTCAATGGAACACCGTGTAGTTTGACTACTTCTCTCACATACAAGTCTGCCAAAGTACTAAGTGTATCTATAGACCTCATAGGTAGGAAGTGAGCTGACTTGGTTAACCGATCTACAATTACCCTTCACATCACAAATATATTCTATCAATTAAATCTCAATTAAACCAAATAAGCAATTATGCTTTTGCATTACATATTTGCAAAATTTACAACATAGCTAATGGGAGAGGAGAAAATCACACTCTTAGCATGACAATCTATCATCACATGATTCTCAGCTAACCAATCCATTCCTAATATAACATCAAATCCGAACATATTTAATAAGATTAGGTCAGCTAGCGATTCTCTTTCTCCTACCCGTAGCTTACAATTACGATACACTATGTCCGTCATTTAGGATTCCCTAAATGGAGTAATTATTTGTAGCAATCCTCCTAAATGCTCAGGCTCAGCATTTAATCTCCTAGTAGCCATATGGGAAATAAAAGAGTGCGTAGAGCCTGGATCAAATAAAGCAAGGACATATGTATCATTAAGGTAAATCTTACCCTGAATCATCTTCGATGAAGCATCAGCGGACTCCTTGTTGATGGCAAATACCCGTCCCTAAGTCACGGGCGCCTTTCCTTTCTCTGCCGCTGTGGCCTTACGCTGGGGTTGTGTGGTCTTAGGTTGTGGTTGAGGGGTCTTTTCTGACTCTTCAGGTGCCCTCTGATTTATCTTAGGACAATCTTTAATTCTATGTCCTTGTTCCCCACACCAATAGCACGCCTCACTCGCCAACCGGCAAGGCTGTGCTACATGAAATTTCCTGCATTGCACACACCTCGGCATCGTACTTCTTGGTGAGCTAGCGGTACTACCAACTGGATGTTGGGATCTCTCATCACCTATCTTGATCCCGGTGGATCTAGGAGTTCCTGTATCATAACCATCATAACTCCTATTTAACATAGTTCCATATAACCATTAAATGAAGACAATTTATTTTCTTATAATAAACTTGCTTACCTATCGAGGTTCTATCATAAGGCCTATTCCTCCTAGATGGATATCTATCACTCGAGGCTTTCTCATCTGACTTCCGCTTCATGGGTTCTTGACCTTTATTTCTCACTCGAAAGTCTGCCTGATAAAATTCATAGTCCTGCTCACACAGTTGAGCCTTACGGACTGCCTCTCCATATGTAGTGATATCCAACGGATATAGCTTAGACTTAATGGAAGGTCTCAATCCCTCTATGAACCTGTAGGTCTTATGATCCTCTCTTCTCAGTACTTCAGGATCAAATCTGCTCAGTGTAATGAACTTCGACTCATATTGGCTAACCGTCATGTTTCCCTGAGTCAAGTTCAAAAACTCAACCTGTAACCTTCTCTGAGTAGTGCGTGGGACATATTGTTCATTAAAAGCTTCCACGAATCTATCCCACGTTACCTCTGGATGTTTAGCCTCTAAGACTGTTTGAGTAACCTGTCACCATGGCTCGGCCTCATCCACTAGCAAGTAGGCAGCCAATCCTACTTTTTCTTTCTCAATGCAAGCCAAGTACCCAAATGCCTTGGTGACTGCTTTCATCCAATTTTCCGCGGCCAATGGGTCACTGTCCCCTTTGAACTTTGGCGGATCAAGCTTCTTAAACTCTTTTATCAGCGCCACACTGCAGTAAGCTGTAGGATCTCGCCTCTCATTAGCTGGGACTGGTGAGGGTTGTACCACGGAGTAGGAGGTACTGTAGGGGTAACTGCTGGTGCATTAACGGCCACGTTCGGTAAATTAGCCATAAACTGGGTGAACATTGCGGCCATATTTTCCATATGTTTCTCCATTTTAGCTAGCTTCGTATTCGGGCTATGCAGTGGAGATGGAGGAGAAGTCTGTGTTGGGGGTGGTTCATCACGACCCCGTCCTCGTCCTCGTCTAGTACCCCTCCTTCGAGTACTCATTCTGTTAAGATCATGATCAAATAACATCATTTAGTATAACCTTAAGCCGTTATACTACCCAAAATCAAGTAGACTAGTACAGTACATTGGGGAATTACTCTAATTCTAGCTTATTGACATCGATAAACTTCAGTCTAATCAGCTCTGATACCAATCTGTGACGTCCTCGTCACTAACCAAATAGCAACTAACTCTTACTTCAAATAACAAATAAATCGACTATTTTATCCGATGTCAATCTTCCTTACTATTATGCTTTAGGCGTTTTTATCAGAGTATAATATCCATTTTCACATGCATAAAATTTTTCATTTATTAACATGTGCCATGTACATCAAGATCTCAAATATTCAGACAACCTAATCCCCCATATATACAAAACTGTAGAATCGTACTGTACATTAGCCGAAGTAACGGCCAACTAAATATACCTTCAAGGGATAAGTAGGAAGCGTGTCCCGAAGGTATCTCAAAATCCCGAAATGAGCTCCTCTATCCGGAGCGGAATTACTTCAAGTAATCTGTATGAAAAATGTTTGTAAAGGAGTGAGTTTACGCTCAGTAAGAAACTTATGTAAAAGAGCGTACCATATCACTATATGCAGTTTTCCTGCTTGGCTCTATAATGTCATGTAAAATCATTATAAAGCATATGTCGTATATTTCTTTCACAAATATCAAATACAAGTAAATCATGCTTTCAAATATTTCCACGGATCTCAAATCACGTGAAATCAAATAGACAAATACAAATACTTTCAAATAAATGGGAGACAATTATATCCGACAGATTCATGCACCAAGTAATTCTCATCATGGATACAGCAAATATATCCCATAGGGATAATCCAGAGAGATAATGGATACAGCAAATATATCCCATAGGGATAATCCAGAGAGATAATGGATACAGCAAATATATCCCGTAAGGGATAATCCAATATAAGGATCTCATGAGGATACCGCGAATATATCCCGTAAGGGATAATCCTGAGAGATATCAAATAAATGGCGTACCCACGTATGGGCCAGGGATCCTCCCCAAAGCCAAATCAAGTAAGAGACTCATGGCCATTGTTTATAGCCCACAGATTCAGTAGTCAGGTGTTGTACTGCAGGTCCGAGGGCTGGACTAGAGCTCCTCAGTCAAGTACAAGTAACAAATAATGTGCATGCTCTTTCGAGAGATTCATAGTCTCCAAAACCTTATTCATATAAGTTTTAAACAAGTACGAATATCCTTTCGTAAAACAGGTTCTCGAAACCTTTCTTTCAAATAGGCAGTCTACCGGTCATATATGGCAGTCGACTGCTACACCACGTTTTGCCTTATTGAATTTCTTTCCCTTTTTGAAATTCAATTATTTTATTTTTCAAAATACAAATAGGGCAGTCGACTGGTCCCAAATAGCAGTAGACCGGTTTTGAAACAGAATGTTCTCCGAGAATTAGCAGTCGACTGGCCCCCTTGGCAGTCGGCTGATTTTGAAACAGAATGTTTCTGGACAAATAACAGTCGACTCGTCCCCTTGGCAGTCGACTGGTTTGAAACATAATGGTTCTGGGTAAATAGCGGTCGACTGGCTTACATAGCAGTCGACTAGTTTGAGTCGGTTTTCGAAAAACGGTGTTTTGGTTGTCTCTAGGCAGTCGACTTCCCTTTAAAGCAGTCGGCTACCCCTAGCCTAATTGGTACTAGGAGACAAGTCCGAAAATGTCATTCTTCCTGCATGAAATCAGCTGGTGTTTCTTTCCAAACCACATACAAACATCATAAAACATGCGAACATAGTCGCCTTACGTCCGTTACATAAATTTCTTACCTCGATTGAGATTAATTCACAAGCTTGGTAGCCAATCTACACTTGTCCTTTTTCACTTCTTCAAGCTGTAAACATCATGACAATTTAAACCTCAATAAATCTACTATGCCAACTCCATACAATCCCAAACCATCAAAATATCAACATAAAAAAATCTACCTCCCTTACCTTTACAATTCACCAAATCTTTGGATTTCTAGATCTCCTTATTCACTTGGATTCATTCTCTCATATTAAAGGCATAGGTTAGGCTATCGATAAGGATCGTTTTTCATTAGAGAAGCTTAACGAATCGATGGCATGAGATGGTAGTTTGTCAAGGTGAGAACTTGAACACTTAGAGGAAAATATGGAAGAAACGAAAGGGAGAAGGGCTGGAAGGTGATGCTACCGTGTGGGAGAAGATGATGGTGAATCATTAAGCTTCATTTAATGCATTAAATGCATTCTAATCTCCTCATCATCTCTTCTCAGCCATTGACCATCCATTGACCCTTTTGACCATTGATTGTTTGACCATCAATTGCCTTAATTCCCTTTATGTCACATGCATCATTTATATATCAGAAAATTCATATTTATTCCATTAACCCAAGTTGGAAAACTATACAAGTATGGAAAAATTATAGAAAATTGGGAATTTCACACAAACCATCAAAGCTCTAATAAGCAAGTAAATTTATCTCTTTCCCCTTAAGCATTTGAACTACAAAATGTCAATAGAAAGATGCTGAAATCATTAGCTTGGGAGTTTGAAAACAAAGAGTAGTCATAGTCGATGACAAAGCTCAGCCAAGTCTATCGTTCACAACCTCTATCCTTTCCTTAGTCTATCTAATCCTGGCAATCTTAATTAAAGCAAATCTTAGATTATGAAACATCAAAATCAAAGCCAATGATGATGCACAAAAAATTATTCATCCAATCAAGTATTAACTTACAAATCAGAATATTAACTTACAATTCAAAGAGAAAATCAAAGAATATTTTTAAAAAATTATAAACAAAAGGCACCTAATATTTGGAGTTGATGAAGAGATCTAATCGATGAATATGATACCAATAAGGAAATTCTGAGTGTGAGATCAATGATTGACGATTGATGGAGAAAATGATTAATTGGGAGATTGAAAATGAAGTAAAAAATAGAAATAAAATTCTAAAACAAAAGAATGAGATCGATGATGATGCAAAAAAGAGGAAACAAAACTTTGAAATTAAAAAGAAGAAAAAAGAAACTGAGATCGACAATGCTGGTGAAAAAAGGTGTGATTGATGACGCTTTATGAAGAATAGGAAACAAAATTAAAAAAAAAATGTGAGATCGACAATGATGGGTGAATGAGAAACAAAATGAAGAAACCTCTGATACTTGGATTCAAGGGTGAAGCGAAAACTAAATGTTCAATATTTTATAAATAAGAAAGTAATTGGATGATGAGGAGAAGAGCATAGGCAAGGTAATTACGATAGCTTTGAAGAGTGTGCTTGTTAGTGAGTCAAAAGCATTGTTAGTGGAAATTAAATGACAAGTGTTGGTGTTTTTTTTTTTTAATTTTACTGGCTTTGAATTTGTGACGGTAAAAATTAAGAAAGTAGGATAAATATTGACACTTCTTATAACCCCAGAATATAAAAATGTCGGTAAAAACCTTGTTTTTATTAGTTTGATATTGAGATAGAGAAAGATTACATAATCAAAAGATTTTAGTTCAATTTTAAAGGCAAAGAGAGAAATTATAATGTGAAATTCAAGTGATGAAACATCTAAACTTCAAAAGAATATGTTTGTCACACCCTCTCTTTAAGCAAGAAAAAAATTTTAGGCTAATTTTTTTCTCTTTTCCAATATCACTTAATGTTTGTGTGTTTACTGTAAGTCCAAATGAATCCAAGCAAGTAAATTGCTAATATATAACTATTTTAATATGAATTAGGTCCCAACACATTCATGTAGTAATGTAGATCCATTTGATTAAATTTCACTTGCTATTTATTCAACTTGATTTTGATAGAAAATTCTATCACGAGTTCTCCTCGTTGTCAAAAGACCATATATTCAATAACTAGATTAACTTAACAACTACTTATACACACACACACACCACATATTTATTAGTGTGTGAAAGTAGTAACTTCATGATCCATATATGCATTTGTAATTATGCATCCATATATAGATCTCATACATATATATACACATATAACTTGTCCAAAGTCTCATTTTGAGACACCATCCATATACACATCCCCGACCATACATTGTATACACTGTACCATACAAAACATCATGTCTAAAATATATACATGCAAATCAAAAGTATACCTTCAAGTATACTCAAAAGCTCTAAGGAGAAGAGTAATCCACTTGTAGTCCTCTAACACTGAATCTCAATATGTGAGAAGGAGGAGACGAGGGACGAGCCATCAACTTAGTAAGGGAAATATAATAAAAACAATTATGATAACCATTTTATCCAATTTCAAATCATATCCAAAAACCCTGCATGCTTAAAGTGTATTTACAAATAATATATTAGAAGATTAATATGTAGTATTTATTGCAAACCCAAAACTTAGTAGGCATGCAAGCTTAGATGGTATTTCAAAACTAGATACCAAATCCAAATGCAAAGAGAACATAAGCCTTACGCTCAAACAGTGAGAGTCAAATCCACATATTACACTGTAGCTATTAGTGTATAAACTTCCTGAAGGGCACTACCTATGGCCATAAGCTAACAAAGTCGATTCCATTGATTAGATGAAACTAGCAACTGTCCAAGCATAGCATACGGGACAGTCCAAAATGCCTCAAGAAAACAATGAAGCACAAACTGATGCTCGATCAAATGTTTAGCTGTGAGAATCGATTATATTGTACTATACATGTATATATTTATTAATTAAATTTTGTTGCATTTTGTAATTTTTAAGTAAATAGTGATATGTTCCCCACTTGAAACATCATGCCCAGATGTATGTATGATCGAATAAACAATGTACGGAAGGTGTAATAATTATATTGTGGAAATTTTGAGACTCAAAATAACTTATTTTTATTATTTTGGGAAGTGTGACAAACAAATTGGAAAATAACGGTTACGTCCTAAGGGTATTTTCGTAAATTGCACCCAAACTAAAATGAATTAGGACAAAGTAAAAATACCAAGATATTCTACATGAAAAGGAAGTTAAGATAGTGTTAATAAATTTATCGAAGCAAGGGTTCAATCGGAGAATTTCGCTAGCGGTCCATTAGGGGTAATTTTGTAATTTCACTCATTAGTGTAACGCGTGTCAATGAACCACGTTTATTCATCAAAATACATCTAATAAGAGTATTTGGTGATGGAATCCAAAATTTTGGAGTACAGTTACATAGTTTTTACGATTACGGAAACTTACAGGCAAAATTGTCCAAAAGTTTCATAACGGAGGGCATTTTGGTCATTTCATAATTATCTAGACTATTCTATATTATTCTACCAAGTGATGACCAGCCACTATTGAAGCTTCTTCAACCTCCCTCATACGTCCTCCATAGCCAAAGAAAGGAAGAAAGAAAGCTCACAAAAAACTACCACTAAACAACACATTTTCAACAAAATCTCTTCTACAACCCCACCTAAATTTTCATCCTCTACCTACCCATATCAATATTTCTTTGTGAAGTGAACAAAATCAAGACCTTTTGCACTCCTCCATATTCGGATAAGGTAAGGAATTATTGTGCTTTCATTTTCTTTGAATTTCAATGGTATAGGAAGACTAATTTAAGCATGCTAAACATGTTAGTAGCATTAATTTTGATTAAATTGAACAAAATAAAAATTTTCCATTGAAGGGGATTCGGCCATGCTGAGAACTTAAGGGAAATGTGGTGTTTCATTCATGAAAATTGTGCCAAATGAATGTGTGAGCATGAATAAACAAGAATGCAAGCATAATTGGTTGAAAAACATTAAATTTGGCTAATGGAAGGATTTGGCCACATGAAGGGGAGAAGGTTTGGGGCTGCATTTTGATGGTTTTGAGGTGCCATATACAGTATAAATTATAAGGAGTCCACCGGTGCAATCGGATTTAAAATCTGACTTAAAACGAAGAAGTTGTGTTTTAGCATCGGTAGAAAATATACTGCATAAATATTTGTAGTGTGCAATGTGGCTGCAATTAGACATGAAAAATAGCTTAAAAATAAGTATTAAGTGATCTAAAATTTTTGATGAAATTATCTGCGGCTCGAGAGTATCGAATTTCAAGTGGTGCAATCGAGAAGTCGAATAAGTCAGACAGGCAAAGGATGTGTGTGTAGACTGTAGCAAAATTTCGGATGCATGTTTTCAATGCAAATAAATTTATGAGAATGTTTGGAAATGAACTACCATTGAAAAATGTGGTTTTTGGCTAGTATTATATTGTGTTGAAAGTGCAGGGAGGCTATGATATTTGCAGCCATTATGCTGCTGAAATTTCTTAGAAAAATTTCTAAAAATGTCATAAAACATTTTAGTGCATATTTGAGTGATTTCCTAGCCTTGGAAATGAGATATTTAATATTTTTCATAAAATATGAATTTACCGAAAAGTATTATTTAAATATTATAACACCAAATTTAATGAAAGTAAAGCTACTGAAAATTTTTCCTATGTGTTTTACAGTGTAATAAATGGTTTATAAAGTGAAGTGTTGAAAAATGAATATGTGAGACCTGTTTCTACTGTACTGTACATGATATTTTGTAATTATTTAATTTATGAAAGATAATGTATTTTGTGAAATTAAGCAAATTTGTTATGTGGGCCCCACTTTAATTTTTATGGTTATGATGGACTTAAGACTGATAATACAGTGTACTGCGGGTGAAATAAATATAATATAATGATTTTGTGGCATAAAAATAATTTTTATATTATTTGGAGTTATTTTGTGAATTTTAGAAAACAAATTAGAAAATGACGTTTACATCCCGAGGGCATTTTCGTAAATTATGCCCAAACTAAAATGAGTTGCGACGAAGTAAAATTATCATAATATTCTACATGGAAAAGAGAATAACATAGTGCCAAGAGATTAATTGAAAAGGTGATTCAATAGGAAATTTTCGCTATCGGTCCACTAAGGGTAAAACTATAATTTCTTATTATTGGTGCACCACGCGTCAACGAAACCACTTCCAATCATCAAAAGACATTAAATGTGATTGATTGGTACTGGAATATGAAAATTTGGAGTCCAATTACATGATTTTTAAGATTACGGAAGTTAAGGGCGAAATTGTCAAGATTTTTCATAACCAAGCGTAAAATGGTAATTTTGCCCCTATCTAGAATTTTCCTTAAATTAGCCAACACTTAGCATGACACTATTCATCATCCCCAACAAGACCCCCCATGACACCAAAGAAGAGAAAGAAAGAAAAAGAAAAGAAAAGAACCAAGGAAAAACATAGGGAAAATTACATTTTTTTTCACTACAATCCTTTCTAGAAAAATATTCCACATCATATCCTCTTTCCATAGACACCAAAATCTCATCAAAAGAGGAAGAGCACAAGGAGAAAAGAAGGCAAAAGTGGTTCGACTAAGGTAAGAATCTAACAGTTTTTGATGTTTCAATTTGATTCAAAGTTGTATTCTAGCTAAATCAAAGATGTAGAAAAAGATGCTAGCATTGGATTTGATTTATCTTGGCTAGATAAAAATTTGCCATAAAAGGGAATTTCGGTTTGCATGGGAACATAGTAAAACCATGTAGTTTCTTGCAAGAAAATGATGGAAAATGATTAAGTGAGCATGGATTTAAAGGTTAGAAAAATTAGATTGTTAAAAGGAATGAAATTCATGAAAGTGGGTTCATGGTAGCTTTCGGCCAAGGGCTTGTTGGGGCTGTCACCATGCTGCATTTTATGGTTTGAATATGAAAAATGACTATAGAAATTAAGAGAAGAAGACTGATGAAATCGGATTCGAAATTGAAGCTAAAATAGGAAAGTTAAGGTTTACTACCGGTATAATTTATACTAGTTAGACATAGGCAGTATCATTAATGGCTGCATTTTGTGAAACTCAATAGCCTAAAAATAAGAGAAAAATTAATGATAATTTTTGGTAAAATTTTTTTGCAGTCGAGATTAACGATTTACGGTTGGTGCTACCGAACGAGTCGGTATTACTAAACAGCTAAGGGATAAGTGTGTAAGCTGTAAGGATATAGTGAATTGCTTGATTTAATAAGTATGATTTTTATGAAATTATTTGGATGATGAAATGCCTTGAAAATCATGCAAATTGTGGTAATCAGCTGGTTTTATATATTGTATTTTAAGTGCAGGGGGTTAAGGAATCAGAGCTGTTATGCTGCCGAAAATTTATCCAAAATATTCTAAAATAGCATGAAATATTTTAGATGCATAATTTGAGTGAATTATGAATTTTGGAATTTATTTCCATAAATTTTTCATAAGTTGGAATTTTGATGAAAAATATAAATTAAATATTCATGTTGTGAAATTTTATTAAAGTGAGATTAGAAAAATGTTCTTCAAAGAAATTTATATTGAAAATGAACATTTGTAAATTTTCTCACCAAAACATGAATATTTTATTTACTGTTTCCACTGTACTAATAAATAAGAATGTAATACCTTTTGGAATTTTATTAAAGTAAATGAAAATTTTTATTTAAATTTCCTTAAAGGTATTTCATATTGAGATTAAATGATTTTGAGACTTTAGGCCCAAATTTCATGCTTACCGTTACTGTACTGTCAGGTGGCTGATTGACCTGCCAAGTCATCAGCAGTCCCAGGTTCACCTGGCAAGTGTACTCTGTAGACGTCCTATAGACTAATGTCATAGATCTAATTATATACTGTTACTGTTTCCCTTCGGAGATAATTATAGCATGATTGATTTAGGGTGTTGCCTAGTCTCAACCTACTATTTAATGATTACTGAACCGTGTTTTACTAAATACTGTTTACTGTACTGTACTGAGAAATATGGATTACTAAACGGTGAATTATTGATTTTTGTTTACTAAACTGTACTGAAAACACTGTTTATTGAAATGAAAATATTTATGATATTATTTCTTAACTAGAAATAATTATTGAACTGTTTATCTACCAATTTTTGCAGAGTTTCATCATACTGTACTGAAGTGACTATATAATGTTTCTACTGTTAAACTTTACTGTTACTGTACTGTTTCACTACTGTACTGTCACGTGTTTTAAAGTGCTACTGAAGTGATGAAAATAAATGGTTTATTCCATTTATATATATATTGAAAATATTCATTAAATTGTTTTATTATAACAAATTATAAATTATTCCCTATAACTGCTCTGGGTTTTCAGGACAAGACAGGTATTTCAAAATATCTTCCATGCTCCATCTAGATTTTTCGACTGACTATAGTATCCATCCTTTACTATGCTTAATGAACCGTTAGGAAAATAAATATTTTCAAGCATATAGGTTTCATTATATCAAACTTGCATATGACTCTTTTACTGAGCACGTTATCGCTCACCCCTTTATTTTCCACTCCACAGGATACAGTATTTGGATAAGAGACATACCATCCCAAGTTATCGACTGTGATTTCGGTTACCTGAGTCAGCAGAATTTTGATCTTGGAGGTATTTTATTTTCTTTTATATATTCAGAAAATTTTGTACAGTACTACTTAAATTATAAGTAGATTATAAGGGAAGTAAATATGATAAGGATAAATGTAATATTTGTATTCCAAAAATTATGAGTAAAAGAAAATTTACTGTTTATTACTATTATTGTTTAAGTGATTAAGGCATCGTAAACGACCTAACTGTCAAATATGTGTAAAAATAAGTGTTTTTCTATATATTCAGACTATTACAGAATATTTTATAAATTATTTTCCTTATAATAGTCACTGTATTATAAATCAAACCTTTATAGACTGACTGAGGATTTTACCTATTTTATTGATTTCCATAAAGGTGATACGACGGTATGAATATTGTTTTGAGACTGATAGGCCTCGTATCATGCTGATATGTGATATGTGATATGTATATGCTATGTGAAGCTATTGATACTGATCCTATCTTTAGCAACCCGGTTGACACCTGATCAATGTACGGCTAAGGACAATTATAGGCTATGGCCATAGATCTCATGAGATGATTATTATACCCTACGGGGATTATAGCGTGATATATCTTGGGTGATGCCTGGCCTCCACTATTTATATGTGATATTAAATTGCTTTAATTAAATGATGATATTAAATTATAAGTGATTATAAATGTGTTTTCGGTGAAATGGGTGATTATTCCAAATTGGTTTATTGTACCAAACTATATACGTACTATTTATTGTGGTTTATTGAATTATGAAAGTGATATTTTAAACGTAGAAATTAAATCATTTCTTAAATGATTTATTTAATGGTTTGTTTTACCATTTTTATGTGAATAATTATATATGGAAAATTTTAAATGAGTTTTACGTCAAATTTAATTTCTATTCCCTATAGTCGCTTATAGGGTCCGAGACAAGACAGGTATTTCTAAATACCATCCTTACTCCATCTGGATCCCTAGCTGACTATAGTATCCTTCCTTTACGGTCCATAGTTGTCAAAGCCCGTGACCCTATTTTTTTACCTTATTCTATACATCTTATATGGTTGGGCTGTCTGCGATACTTTACTTTTCTTTTACATATTAACAATTTCATATTAAATTATAATACGAATTACATCCCCTATCTTACTTCATAAGAAAGTAGTACTGTGAATATGTCTAAATACAGAAAATAAATGATCATACCTTATTAATTAAATCGACCTGTCGCATCGTCCCCGAATGCGCAGTCGAAAATCCTTTTACTGCTAGACTCTCGGTCTTCGAAAACCTGAAATGTTAAAATTAAAGGGTGAGCAAACCACGGCTCAGTAAGGGAATTATATGCATACTTGATATTCAGCTTCCTATATGCTGAAAATCTTTTTCATTTTTCCTATAGGGCTCTAAGCTCGCATGTAGGAAGGATACTACAGTCGGCTAGGAATCCGGATGGAGTAAGGTAGGTATTTTGAAATACCTATCTTGTCCCGGAACCTAGAAGCAGCTGTAGAGAGTAATAAATTTCTTTTTGTTTGAAATTTATATCCTTTTACCTTTTCATTTCATATCATTTTTATATTCTTTTCAAAATAATGCTTTTATAAAATAAAACATTTAAATAAACTAACTAATATTCATATATTCTTTGAAAAGAATATTAGATAAATCATCATCATTCTCATTTAAACTCTTGTCATATTTTACTGTATAATCATAATTAGTACAGTACTTTAAATAGCAAAATCAGCTATTAAACCTTTTTCGTATAACATATAAATCATTTAAATCTAATATTCAATTTAAAATTTAAAATAAGAATATTAGATTTATTTTCCTCCTCTTTCCTTTTGAAAACATATTACATATTCGTGTCACATACATATGAAAATCATTTCATAGTACTTAAAAACAGTACTGAAATTAGCATTTATAAAAATGCTATAAATCATTTCATTTCACGTATCACATATCATGTAAAACATTTACATTTCACATATCACATATCATGTAAAACATTTTCATTTAAAACATATCATACATGGAGACTGCGGCACGCCCAGCCCGTCCACTGGGTCGTTACTCGTATCATGCTATAGACCCCGAAGGGTATGAATAATCATGGCTATAGTCTATAATTGTCCTCGGCGGATCACTGATCAGGTGTCGACCGGGACTACATATCACATATCACATGTTACATATCACATGTTACATATCACATATCAAATATCAGCATGATAGGATGCCATCTAGTCTCAAAACCGCATTTTTCATCATCAGAAAACCTTTATGAAATTTATAAAAATATATAATTTCATCATTTTAAAATCATTAAGGTTATAAAACCATTTAGTGAATATTTAAGAAATAATTATGAAAATATTCATAAAAATATTCACTTTACTTCTTTTCATTTTTCGTCTCGTATTACATGTATTTTACATTTTAAGAAAATTTTCGGTGATTTCATTATCACCATTCTCGAAGAGGATTTTCGGTGATTTCATTATCACCGTTCTCAGAAACATGAATATTTTAAAATTAATTTTTATTATATTTATGTTTTATTAAAATAATAATTTTCTCGTTTTTTGTGCTAAATATCGATTTTTGAAAATAAAATCATTTAATATGATCTTATGAAATTTTTTTAAAATTTTCGACAGTATAACGGCTGCCGATTGACTAACCTCCTGCACGGAAAATACAGTTTATAAATTCCAACCGGAACTTCATCCCAAATTTCCAACCAGTCATTTATCAAAATATTTCATAAAATATTTTTCATAAAATAATTCGAAATTAAAACATGCAGACTGAATATCCTTACAGTGCTGTACATGCATCCCTTACCTTTTCCGAGTTGGCGACTTCTCTTACCGGTCGCGCCCGTACCCCATCTCCCGATTCCTCATCTCGATCACTAAGAATAATTTCTGGAAATTAAAATACTAAATTTTAGAATTTTCTCAAATTATTTAAATAAATAATTTATTTAAATAATTATCATTAATAATTTCTCGGATTTCTTACCGATTCCCGAGAATTTTTCTGAATTTCGAAAATTTTCTTTTTCTCTCTTTCTTCTTTTTCCCCTCTCTTTCTTCTTTTTTTTTTCTTTTTTTCCTTTTTCTTTTCTTTTCTTTTTCTCCTCCTTTTCCTCTTTTCTGGTCTAAACCGGTTCGGACTAATTCAGACCAGTTCAACCTGGTCCGCCTCATCACCACCAGTTCAGCTTCATCCCGCCGGCATCACCGCTTGTTCGGGCCTCCCATAGCTTGCCGGAGTGGCGGGGACGCCGGATCTGGCCTCGGTTTCTTCCTATCACTGGCGACGGCACCGAATCTGGGTCCGTGGGTTTTGGCCCCTTCCTCCTCTCTTTTCTTCCTTCCTCCACCATTTCCTTCACCGCTGGTGGCTTCTCCACCTTCCTCTCGCTTCCGCCAAGGTCGATGTTGGGGTGGCTGTGCTTGGACTGGCCGGCACCGCCGTTTCCTTCCTCTTTCCTCTTCACTTTTTCCGTCAGTTTCTGTTTCGTTTTCTTTCCGTTTCTCTTCTTTTTTCCATCACCGGCCACTGTCATTTGCTTCTTCTCTCACCGATGACGTCGCTTTTTCTCCCTTCTCTTCTTCTCTTCCCGGCCGGCCGATGGGGTCAGCTCTTCCTAGCTTAGTTCTCCTTTTCTGTTTTGTTTTCGGCAAAAACGGGATCCAATTTCCCGTTTCTGTTTCCATTTCATTTCCGTTTTTTTATTATTATTATTTTTATTATTATAATTATATTTATAATCATATATAAATATAATTATATAACATTATTTACCATATATAATATATAATATATATAATTATATTTATAATTATATATATTACTTTTATTATCAACAATATACATATATATATATACTTTGTTTTAACAATATATATATACTTTAATTAAAATTAATATATATATTTCATATATATATTAATTTATATACATAATTGTATATAAAAATATACACATGTATCTATTTAATATAAAATAGTATATATATCATTTTATAATATATACTATATTTCATATATATATATATATATGTATTTATATAAAACATGTGTAAATATATTTATATAATCTAATTATATAAATATATTTTTATACGCATTCTTATTTTATTTAATTTTGGATTTTCTTAATATCCAATTATTTTCTCCTTTTCTTTTCTAATTTAATTTGGATTTCCATTTATTCAAATTAAATTTCTCCTTTCCTTATTTTCCATTACTCCGACTTATTTTTATTTTCATTTAATTTCCTTCAATCGAATTTCCTTATTCATCACTTCCTCACTTTTCGGAATTTTCACCAATATTCTGTTATCAAAATTTTATTTATTTATTTCAACTTATCTATTTTCTTAAATATTAATTTCCAAAAATAGTAAATTTGCAGTTATCACATTCTCCCCACCTTAAGAAATTCGGTCCTCCGAATTTAACTTAAGTTAAAGGTGGTGCCATTTTGTATACTCATCATCTTGTATACTTATCATTCTTGACCTTTTGATCAGTTTCCATATTATACTGCCAGTATATTATCAACATTAGAATCATTTCATATATCATTACATATCATCTTTCATCATATATTTATACTCTCTTAAATTTCTTATCGATTTGGGAGTTATCCATTTCCACTCCTTTTCATATCACATATGATTCATATTGTTCCTCATTCATCTTTCTTATTTGGTGCCATGTCGATATAGTTTGGTACTGTCATTTAAACAGGTTAATTAATTGTATGTAATTGTCCAGTAGCTTTCACATCTTGTGCATCCGCTCTCTCAACATATTATCGAGCGTTCCCATTCTACGCTCAAACATTTACATCATGTACGGGGCGGTGCTATCAATAGATTTGGAATCTCAGAGCCTTTTGCTATTTCCCATAACATATAGCTACTCAGAGATTCCCATCACATATAGTGCTTACTGGAACTTCACATACATTCTCATCATCTTTTATAATTATATTTCGACTATGGCACTAAAGAATCTAAGAGTTTGATAATGGATAAGTGATTTCATTAGACTATCAGTCTATAATCACTTTCATATTATCATATCTCTTTCAGATTCTTCATTATTATCCCAGTACTCTTTTCATATTTATTTCATCAATTACTGCAGTTCATTTGCAAACTTTACCATTCACCATCTCTTACCATAATTTCATCAGGAGATAATCATTTTCTCTCCATATCGTCTTTTCATGTAGTCTCATCATTACATCTCTTATTCTTATGGTATACTCTATATCACTTAGGTTTTAGAATATACCTGAGAATATACTCTTTTAATAATTAGATTCCACAGTGACAAAATCAAATTATCAATTAATCTTTTTATTATTTAACTTCATTCTCGAATCTATAATTATCAATTTAATCATCTCATTATCCATACAAATCCACTATTTCCATCATTTCGAGGTGGTATAAATATCTCCTTTTTGTTCCATTTACATTACTGGCAGTAAATGTAGATCATTTCTTTACTCCTTTGAGTATGATTACTTTTCCTCTATTTAGTTTTGGCTTGATCTTACATCTAGCCATAATCATGTGATAACCACAAAATCACTTTTAGTTTTAAATTCGAGAACTACCTCATATTCGTGTTCCCTCTTCATCATGTACTTTCCTCTTATGACATATTCATCTTTTCCTTCATCATCATTTCATTCACTTTTCTTTAGTGATAACATATTCCACTATTACCTCTTTTAATCGTTTATATACCGTCTTTACATTTATTCATCCCCTGGCTTTAACCTTTTACTTATTAATCACGTCAGTAGAGCAGCTAACCCAATAACTCTTTCATAGACTGGCAATAGTTTTTAGCTAGACCCAGTTCATTATGTATCTCAATCATTATCTCTTCATCATTGACAGATCCACATCGCTCTGTCATTCGAGATCGTATAACTTAGAAAGAGATATTGTCTAGCTAAATCTTATATTGCCCTTCTTACATATAGTCTATTGTCTTTGAGAGTCTGTGGGGTTATACCACTATGCTGCTCATTTTCCATTTGTGCCCTAGGCTGTATGGTATACCATCACTTTATCCTTATATAATTGTCTTATTCATTAGTGTTATATATTTCATAAGGTATTTCGATAACCCTGTAAACCTCAATGTGAACTCGTAAAAATTTTTATTGAGTTCTAATCATTACCATCTTACGACCATCAATTTTCAACTTTTCATCTAGTGATGCCTTGTACAGAGATTGGTCTTATAAGCTCCTTGTACATCTCCGATTAAATCAAATAATGCATCACTTCACATAGCCGATTATTTGTTCTTCATAAGAACTTTATTATAAAATAGGAATTTAATTCCCCATTTATATTTCATCCCCAATTTACCTCATCCATATTTCCATCCTTTACATTATTTAATTCATCCTCAATCACATCATTTGTATTTCCATCAATTCCTTTTATACAGGTGAATTTCATTATCGACAATTTTTCCAGAGTTATTTCTTAAGCTTTTCGAATTCTTCTATATTCTCCAATATAAGCTTAAGAATAAATTTCATATTTAAAATCGAGTCACGTTAGTTCGATTCCTCCAACCTATATAACTCTGAAAATTCATCAGGAATCTCCTCCAATGCTTTCTTTAATCATTCATCTCTCATCATTTTGGATATTCATCTTTGTGTCCTATCATTTCACTCAAGGCAAAGATATTTAATATTTAAATCAGTTTAACATCTACTTTGCCTTGATTCACTTATTTATTCATACTTCACAGCATATCAATCCTCTTAATTTACAATGCTGTATTAAGTGTAATTATTTCATTAACACATTTCACAGCTAACTGATTTATTATTGAAATTCATTTTAAAAATCATTTTCGTCTTATAATTCAGGTTAGCTGTTATCATCCTCATCTCTTATCTTCCCTTACTGTCCTTATACATATTCTCCAATTCCATATACTCCATACAGTACATTATCTCATAAAACATAATTCCAAATATTTCGGTTCTATAATTATCTGTTTAATACTTCAAAAACAGTAGGAATGTATCGAACCAGAATTAACAGTACTGATATAGAGTTTATCATCTATATTGATCTCTTTGCTAGTCATCTCCAGCAATCATATTACTTCTCATCATATCGAACAATCCGTAATAATATCTCATCAATACACTTTTAACTCTGACCCTTAAAAATCAATAACTGAGTCGCTCATCCTGCGACTTTCCTATAACCATTCGGGTCATGTTGGTAACCTAAGTGCAGTGAAATTAATAATCGGGATCGTTATACTCATTTTACGTTTCCTATGTCATCAATAGCTTCATTACCATCAATAACATCATTTCTATCAATGGAATTCAAAATTGACTTGGTTTATTACTAATCATACTATAATCCCACATAGGGGCATTTTCGTCATTTCCACATTTATTTCTTTCTCCTCATTATACATTTAAATCAGTGATCTTAATATCTATTTGCTGATAGTACTCTTTTCTCATACCACTATCAGCAGTTTAAAATCTTTTTCGATTTCGACAGAGAAATCCAAAAGAATCCATAATTGGATTATTTCGCATGAAATGCAACTTTACATCATCAATTTCTCTGTCAAATCGGTCAATTTCAACTTCTGGTGGTCTACTTTAACTCCCGGTAAAATTTTCGGATAGGGGTATTTTGGCCATTTTTGGCCAAAAATTTTCTCTCTCCTTAAAATACCTTTAATCGGTGATCTCAATGTCTATTTAGTGATGATACTTCATTCCCCTCCTTTTTATCATCACTTTCAGGTCTCAGTTCGATCCGGACAGAAAAGTACTGGTGGGGCCCTCACCGAGTCCATTTCTGTTCCTTACCGAACCGACCTTCATTTAGATCATAAGATCACCCTTTCATGTAACATTCCTGAGCCGTTTTCCCTTTTTAGCATTCCTTATTTCATAATTGCTCACTCCCTTCTAAACATTTAATTCAATTTGCAATCATTTATTTTCTCTATGTATTCAGACTACACAGTACTACATGGGATGTTAACCTTTTCAACACATTTTCTTTCCAAAGTATCGACAGACATCAGGCCAACTGTGCTCTGATACCAATAAATCTGTTAAAGCCCGTGACCATATTTTTTACCTTATTCTATACATCTTATATGGTTGGGCTGTCTGCGATACTTTATTTTTCTTTTACATATTAACAATTTCATATTAAATTTGTTAGCTTTAAATTGCCATATATATTCTGAAATGACAAAAACTTAAATAAGCTTTAATGTTTTAATTCATATTATAAATTTGCCTTATCACACATGATTTTCTCAATACATTTCAAGTGTTCATATCAAACATTAAGACCATGATTTAATGATGCATACTCTTATTGGTATTAACACTTTATAAATGTTTTGAATATTTTAGAAAATCACTTGATGATTTCTTGGACAATATTTTCATTTGAGAAAGTCAAGAAAAACTCCCTTAAAGTTTATAAATGTTTTGGGTTAAATTAAAATCAAAAGTCATATCATTTCTAACCTAAAAGTGCAGGAAAAACTCATTCTGGAAGCATGGGATCGATCCCCTAAGGAAAGGGATCGATCCCTTTTTGGCAGAAAGTCTTCCCAAGGTCCCTGAAGCCCAAAATCAAGATTCTGGACAAAAGAGATTGATCCCCTATGGAAAGGGATCGATCCCTTTGCCCGAAAATAGCCTATAACGGCTAGTTTTTGTGAGATAACGGTAATATCCGAGATTTGGCTCCACCCAACGGCTAGAATACATCCAAGGGACTATAAATAAAGGCTTAAAAGCTAAAGAAAGCAAGAGGAACTACTCAGCAACTCCAAATCTCATATTCCTCAAATCCTCAAGCCTCAAACAACAAATCAAGAGCTACAAAGTCTTCATCTTCCATCATTCACATATCTCTTGTATTGTTTAGTACAAACATTGTATAGGCTTTTCTTTGTGCCCAATTTCTGTAATCATTTGCCTACTTAGAGGTCTTCCTTGATTACACAATTTGTAAACCAATTCAATCCTTGTAAAAAGGGGAGGTTTCTCTTTAGCCTATGAAAAAGATAAAGGTTACTCTTTAGCCTATGAAAAAGAGGGAGGTTTCTCTTGAGCCTAGAAAAAGAGAGAGGTTTCTCTTGAGCCTAGAAAAAGAGAGAGGTTTCTCTTGAGCCTAGAAAAAGAGAGAGGTTTCTCTTGAGCCTTGAAAAGAGGGAGTGTAATACAAATTCAAAGATAGTGAATTTGGGAAAAATCCTTAGGAGCATCTCAAGGTAGAGAACGTAGGCAAGGTAGCCGAACCTCTATAAATCAATTGTGTAAATCTCTCTCTCCCTACTCTTTATTTACTTGCTATTATATTATGTTTATTGCATTGAACTTGGATTGCATGCTTGCCTAGCTTAGAGAACTTAGAAAATAATCAAATAGGCTAGAGAATTTAAAAGAATCGCAAAACGAGCTTAAGGGTAGTTAAAAACCGATTCACCCCCTTTCGGTATGGCCTATAGAGCCAACAATTGGTATCAGAGCTTGGGCTCGAGATTGATTTAGACTAACCTCTATCGAGCAAAACGATCATAAATGGCTCAAAGTGATGATTTTGAGACTAGCTCACAAACTTTAGAAGAATATTCATTTGATGAGCTTCAAGATGCATTTAATGAGCTAAGTGATGAATATTGTTAGCTTTAAATTGACATATATATTTTGAAATGACAAAAACTTAAATAAGCTTTAATGTTTTAATTCATATTGTAAATTTGCCTTATCACACATGATTTTCTCAATCCATTTTCAAGTGATCATATCAAATATTAAGACCATGATTCAATTACATATTCTTATTGGTCTTAATACTTTATAAATGTTTTGAATATTTTAGAAAATCACTTGATAAGTTTTTGGATAATATTTTCATTTGAGAAAGTCAAGAAAAACTCCCTTAAAGCTTATAATCATTTTGGGTTAAATTAAATTCAAGTCTACATCATTTCTAACCCAAAAAGTGCAGGAAAATAGCTTCTTGGAGGCATGGGATCGATCCCCTAATGGAAGGGATCGATCCCTTAGTGGCAGTAAGCATTTTGGAGCAAGAAAAGGTCCCTCAGCCCAGAAAACTCAATTCTGGAAAGAAGGGATCGATCCCCTAAGGGAAGGGATCGATCCCCTAAAAGCAGAATGGCTCCCAAGGTCCCTCAAGCCAAGAATTAAGACTCTGGACTAAAGGGATCGATCCCTTTGGGCATAGGATCGATCCGTCGCGACGAAAAAGTGCTATAACGGCTAGTTTTTGTGAGACAACGGTCATATTCAAGTTTTGTCTCCACCCAACGGCTAGAATACATCCAAGGGACTATAAATAGAGGCTTAGAAGCTAAAGAAAGGAAGAGGAACCACTCAGCAACTTCAAATCTCATATTCCTCAAATCTACAAGCCTCAAACAACAAATCAAGAGCTACAAAGTTTCCATCATCTATCATTCTCTTATTCCTTGTAGTGCTTAGCACAAATCTTGTATAGGCTTTTACTTGTGCTTAATCTTTGTAATCACTTGCCTATCTAGAGGCCTTCTTTGATTACATCTCTTGTAAACCAAAATCATTCCTTGTAAAGGGGAGGTTTCTCTTTAGCCTAAGAAAAAGAGGGAGGTTACTCTTTAGCCTAAGAAAAAGAGGGAGGTTTCTCTTGAGCCTAGAAAAAGAGAGAGGTTTCTCTTTAGCCTAGAAAAAGAGGGAGTGTAACAAATTCAAGATAGTGGATTTGGAGAAAATCCTTGGGAGTATCTCAAGGTAGAGGACGTAGGCAAGGTTGCCGAACCTCTATAAATCGCTTGCGTACATTTCTCTTTCCCTACTCTCTTTACTTTCTTGCAATTACATTTGAGCTTATTGTATTGTATTTGAATTGCATGATTGAATAGCCTAGAGAACTTAGAAAATATTTATATAGGCTAGAGAATTTAGAGAAATCGAAAAACGAGCTTAAGATTAGATAAAAACCGATTCACCCCCCTCTCGGTATCGCCTATAAGAGCCAACAATTGGTATCAGAGCTTGGGCTCGAGATTGAATTAGACTAACCTCTATCGAGCTAAACGATCTTAAATGGCTCATTTGAATATAGGCACACCCCTAGGAGAAGAGGGACAATCATTAGTTAGACTTCCACTCTTTAATGGTGAGAACTATTCATATTGGAAAACTAGAATGATGTTATTTGTACAATCAAACGATTATGAAGTGTGGAGAATTATAATGAATGGTCCTAGAATTCCCATGAAGAAAGTAGATGGAAAGGATGTCCCTAAGAGTGAGGATGAGTGGGACACAAATGACATGAGAGTGGCACAATTGAATGCCAAGGCTATGCACACTCTCTTTTGTGCTTTAGGTCCCAATGAGTACAATAGAGTCTCCCTATGTGAAAATGCTAAGCAAATATGGGACAAACTAGCCATCACACATGAAGGGACCAATCAAGTTAGAGAGACTAAGGTAGGAATGCTCACACATGATTATGAGCTTTTTAGAATGAAAGAAAATGAATCCATGAGTGATATGTACACTAGATTTAATGACATAATCAATGGACTTAAGGCATTAGGCAAGACCTATTCCAATGTAGAAATGGTGAAGAAAATCTTGAATAGCTTGCCACAATCATGGGAGGCAAAGGTAACCGCAATAGAAGAATCTAAGGATCCTAACACCTTGTCTCTAGACGAACTTATGGGCTCCCTACTTACATATGAAATGAAGATAAAAAGAAATGAAGAGCCTTCAAAGAAAGTAGAGGTAGCTCTTAAATCATCCACTCATGAGAACTTTGAGGATGATAGTAACGAGAGTGGAGATGAGGAAGATAAGGAAATGGCAATGTTTGCCAAAAGATTTAATAAATTCATGAGAATGAAAGAGAGAGAGAAGAATAGGAGACACCATAGGGGAGAAACAAGTAGAAGAGAAAAGGACCACTTAGTGTGTTATGAGTGTAATGAACTAGGTCACACTAAGCTAGATTGCCCCTTACTTAGGAAAGAAAAGGAGAAGAAGCCTAGGAAGAAAGCATTTGTGGCTGCTTGGAGCGATAGTGATAGCTCCGATGAGGAAAATGTAAATGAAGAAGTAGCCTACTCATGCTTTATGGCTATTAGTGATGATGAGGCTAGCTGTAGTTCTAGTGAAGATAATGATTATACCTTTAGTGAACTACAAAATGCCTTTGATGATTTAGCAAATGAATTTCAATGCATGAACTCCAAATATAAGAAAATCATTGCTAAATTAAAAATAGAAAATGAAGCCTTGACTAGTGCTAAGATAGAATTTGAAAAGAAACTAGAAGAGGCCAACTTAGAAATAAATGAGTTAAATAAAAAGAACACAAATTTGCATAACTCATTTTCTAGGTTTTATATGGGTCAACAAAAGCTAGATCACATGTTAGAGACCCAAAGAGCTTTCTTTGACAAAGATGGGTTAGGCTATAATGCTAAACAAAAAGAAACTCATCTTAAGAATTTCCTAGTGAGCAAAAATACCATGCATGATTTATCTCTCACATGCTCACTTTGCAATAGAATAGGCCACACCTCACAAGCATGCACAAATAGAAAAACCACATTTAGAGGAAGAGTGGTTAGAAAAATGTGGGTGCCTAAGCATGCTGTAAATAATGATGAATTGTACTTGTAATGGATCCCAAAAGGATCAAAAATTATTTGTACTAACTCTCATGGACCCAAGAAAATTTGGGTACCAAAGCATGCTTGAATTTGTTTGTTGTAGGAGTGTTAGAGCATGGAGTTACAAAGAAACAATGGGGTTTGAATGCTCTACACACCTCTATGGAGTGTGCTTGTGCCAATGAGAAAAAGGAAAAGCTTGAGTATCCATCACAACAATTCTTCAAAGAATAGCTCAAGGTGGACTCAACAATTCAAGGCAAAGCATACTCAAGCAAAGGAGTTTTGTAAGATTAATTCTTTACTCTTTAAAACTTTTATTTGATTATTTGTGCTTTGATGAAAAAATGTGTTAATGATTCTTGATGCATTGTGAGTTGAATGATAGAACAAAAGGCATGATGAATGATTGTTGAATGCTTGATGAATAGTACTTGATACATTGAATGAAAAGCATGATTTGTGATTTTGAAATGATTTTTGGTTTTCTGCATCTTGAGCAAGTTTGATATGTCTAGATAATATATTTAGTTGCTCAAAAGATGTCAAATATGTCATATATGCAAAATGCCTTGTCATGAGCCTTAATGAAGAATATGCATGTTGACAATCATGACATGTTATTCACAAGTATGATGATTTGATGTTATATATGCTTAAAATCTATATGAACAAGTTTGTTTTGGCATATTTGTGGTTTCCAAAGCTTTGGTTTTGACAAAATATGCATAATGCTTAAAATGACCCCCTTTGAGGCCAAAAATGCTTTTATTGGTGTAAATTCTTCCAAAATTGCAAAATCTTTTGTAAAATGGTTTTTCATTCAGATTTTTCATTCATACAAGTCCAAAATCATGTTTTACAAATGTTTAAACCTTTACTTGGACTTAAATTACTCAAAAACGAAGTTTGGGCACCTCAAAGGTTGAATTTTCTGTCAAAAACTGCAGAAACAGGATGAGGGATCGATCCCTTAGCAAGCAGGATCGATCCCCCTTGAGTAGAATGCAGGAAATTTGCATTCTGGACTGAAGGGATCGATCCCCCTCCCAAAGGGATCGATCCCCCCAGGCCAAAATGGCTATTCTGCACTTTGTCAACCGAATTTGAGAAGGATTTTTCACTTTCTTGATATCTTCTTTCTTCTCAAGTTAAAATTCATTGTTTTTAACTTCTTTTTGATGATCTTTAATGTATAAAAATTCATTTTCCATTGATATCATGCCTCAACTTCATCAATTAATATCATTTCTAACAAATGGTATCACTTTCAACAATCTATATCATTTTTCTTGAACTCACAAGTGCAAAATCAGTTTTCTCATTGAAAATAGTCATGAATTGCATAAATCTTGAAATAATCTTGAAATATACTTTTAATGAATGCTTAAACATAATTTTGAGATTTATTTCAATGATTTATGGACATATTTGAGAACTTGATGAACTTGTGCATAATGAGTGTTTTTCATACCTTTTGTTCATCTTAGTCAAGCATGCTTAGAGAATTTTATCTTATAGCTTGACTCACATATTCCCATTGAGCATCATGATATAATTCTTAGTGGAAGTTGATTAGTTAAGGTCATATACCTTAATGATAAAATGATTGAGACTTGACCTTATGGATTGATTTTAAATATAAATTCAACAATTGGTAATGGTCATTGGCCTATAATTTGTGATGGTAAATGGATCCTCAATGTTCAAATGCATGAAACTTTATCATCCTTGTACTTAAAGAACTAAGGTCTTAATGACAACACCAACATTCAAAGATAAATGCAAACTTGAACAAATTTAATATCCATGCATTTATTATTTGAATATTTCCTTGCTCATAATTAGTTAAGGACTTGAATTAGAAAATGAGCATAAGATTTGTGTGCTTGAAACCATGGAAGAAAATGTGTTTGCTTGAATTCCTTGATATTTTGAATCTTCCATATGGTATCAATTTGTGAATATGAATATGGATTAATATTTTATGATTATGTACTAATGTTTAATTGCTCCATATGCATATTTGATGATATGTGTTGTGTTCTTGAATGTTTAGAATGAGTATTTTCTTGACATGAACACACTACACATAAATATTAGATTCATGCAAAATGCCTAAGTCAACCATTAGTAACAATTGGTATTTAGATTGAAATAACAATTAGTATCATTGGAAACCATATTTTCAATAATTGGTAAGCCAAAACTAAATTGCCAATTGGTTTGAGCTTTAAATTGACAATTCTTCTCATGCTCCTTAGATTGAAATGACAATTAGAGAAGAATTCTCTTAGGATATTTTTGCATGACACTCTTGTGTGCTAGAATTTGAAGTTAATTGCTATATATCTTGATTCTATGCACATTCTTGCTTGAACATGATTTATGAGCACATGCATATGATATGTTATCTAATTTTAGCTCATAATCATGATGTATTGTCATGCACCTTAGTTGGACCTTAGAGAACAATTGATATACTTAGGTGCTTGCTTAACTTCTTACCAATTGGAACCTTCTTGCAAAATTACTTATCAACAATTGGTATCAAAATTCTTTATAAACAATTGGTATAGGAAAATTAAGCCTTGTCCTTTGCATGCCTAAACATTTCATACTCTTTATGGACATTGTCTTATGAATTTGTGCTATGAGTCCCATGTACTAACATGTTTCTTGTTGGATGGAGCATATTTATTTATTCTCACATAGCCATGATTTTAGGGGGAGCATATTTTTTATTATTTTTCTTTCTTTTTGCTATGACAAAAAGGGGGAGAGATAGATAAAGGGAGAGATAGATATAGGGAGAGATAATGGGGGAGAAATAGTTTGAAAATTCATTTTCAAAACCCATGCTTATATTAAGGGGGAGCTTTATAAAATCCTGCTTTATTTGAGGGGGAGTATTTTATCAAAGAATTTTCAAAGCAAATGGGGGAGAAATAGTTTGAAAATTCATTTTCAAAACCCATGCTTATATTAAGGGGGAGCTTTATAAAATCCTGCTTTATTTGAGGGGGAGTATTTTATCAAAGAATTTTCAAAGCAAATTTACATTAAGTTTTGTCATATCAAAAAAGGGGAGATTGTTAGCTTTAAATTGACATATATATTTTGAAATGACAAAAACTTAAATAAGCTTTAATGTTTTAATTCATATTGTAAATTTGCCTTATCACATATGATTTTCTCAATCCATTTTCAAGTGATCATATCAAATATTAAGACCATGATTCAATTACATATTCTTATTGGTCTTAATACTTTATAAATGTTTTGAATATTTTAGAAAATCACTTGATGAGTTTTTGGACAATATTTTCATTTGAGAAAGTCAAAAAAACTCCCTTAAAGCTTATAATCATTTTGGGTTAAATTAAATTCAAGTCTACATCATTTCTAACCCAAAAAGTGCAGGAAAATAGCTTCTTGGAGGCATGGGATCGATCCCCTAATGGAAGGGATCGATCCTCTAGTGGCAGTAAGCATTTTGGAGCAAGAAAAGGTCCCTCAGCCCAGAAAACTCAATTCTGGAAAGAAGGGATCGATCCCCTAAGGGAAGGGATCGATCCCCTAAAAGCAGAATGGCTCCCAAGGTCCCTCAAGCCAAGAATTAAGACTCTGGACTAAAGGGATCGATCCCTTTGGGCATGGGATCGATCCGTCGCGACGAAAAAGTGCTATAACGGCTAGTTTTTGTGAGACAACGGTCATATTCAAGTTTTGGCTCCACCCAACGGCTAGAATACATCCAAGGGACTATAAATAGAGGCTTAGAAGCTAAAGAAAGGAAGAGGAACCACTCAGCAACTTCAAATCTCATATTCCTCAAATCTACAAGCCTCAAACAACAAATCAAGAGCTACAAAGTTTCCATCATCTATCATTCTCTTATTCCTTGTAGTGCTTAGCACAAATCTTGTATAGGCTTTTACTTGTGCTTAATCTTTGTAATCACTTGCCTATCTAGAGGCCTTCTTT
Source organism: Heritiera fomes (assembly GCA_032173925.1). Classification (NCBI taxonomy): domain Eukaryota; kingdom Viridiplantae; phylum Streptophyta; class Magnoliopsida; order Malvales; family Malvaceae; genus Heritiera; species Heritiera fomes. The sequence continues at coordinate 19,669,774 of JAPDPM010000009.1, forward strand.
GATTACATCTCTTGTAAACCAAAATCATTCCTTGTAAAGGGGAGGTTTCTCTTTAGCCTAAGAAAAAGAGGGAGGTTACTCTTTAGCCTAAGAAAAAGAGGGAGGTTTCTCTTGAGCCTAGAAAAAGAGAGAGGTTTCTCTTTAGCCTAGAAAAAGAGGGAGTGTAACAAATTCAAGATAGTGGATTTGGAGAAAATCCTTGGGAGTATCTCAAGGTAGAGGACGTAGGCAAGGTTGCCGAACCTCTATAAATCGCTTGCGTACATTTCTCTTTCCCTACTCTCTTTACTTTCTTGCAATTACATTTGAGCTTATTGTATTGTATTTGAATTGCATGATTGAATAGCCTAGAGAACTTAGAAAATATTTATATAGGCTAGAGAATTTAGAGAAATCGAAAAACGAGCTTAAGATTAGATAAAAACCGATTCACCCCCCCTCTCGGTATCGCCTATAAGAGCCAACAAATATAAATCAATGCATGCAAAATATAACAAAAAAGTTAAATAAATTTAGAAAAGAGAATGAAATTTTGATGAATACTAATGTTGAGTTGGAGGAGAAAATAAAAGATCTAGGCTCAAAGAATGATGAACTGACCAAGGTGAAATTAGAGCTAGAAAAGAAATTAGAAGACATTAAAGATAAATTGGCAAATCCTAGCTCTTTGTCTATTGAGGATGAAAAGGAGAAACCTAGCTCTAGTGAATGCAATGACCATTCTTATGATGATTTACAAAATGCTTTTGATGAGCTAGCTAGTGAATTTGAATGCATGAATTCAAAATAGAAGAAAATAATTACAAAACTAGAAATGGAAAATGATGAATTATTGAATGCCAAGCTTGATTTTGAAAAGAAATTAGAAGAAGCAAATCTAGAAATTGATGAAGTAAATAAAAAGAACTTAAATTTGTATAATTCATTTTCTAGATTCTATATGGGTCAACAAAAGCTAGATCACATGCTAGAGACCCAAAGAGCCTTCTTTGACAAAGATGGGTTAGGATATAATGCAAATAAAAAGGAAACTCATCTTAAGAATTTTCTTGTATACAAAAATTCTGTGCATAACATTTCACTTACATGTTCACTATGCAATAGGATAGGCCACACCTCACAAACATGCACATATAGAAAAACTACATTTAGAGGAAGAGTAGTTAGGAAGATGTGGATCCCAAAGCATGTTATAAATGATGATGAAATGAGCTTAAAATGGATCCCAAAAGGATCTAAAATTGTTTGCATTAACTCTCATGGACCCAAGAAAATTTGGGTACCAAAGCATGCTTGAATTTGTTTATTGTAGGAGTGTTAGAGCATAGGAATACAATGAAACAATGAAGTTCAAATGCTCTACACGTCCCTCAGAGTTTGCTTGTGCCAATGAAAGAGAGGAAGAGCTTGAAGATCCACCCTTGGCAAGGTCACAAAAATTCTTCAAAGGATAGCTCAAGGTGGACTCAACAATTCAAGACAAAGCATACTCAAGCAAAGGAGTTTTGTAAGCTTATATTCTATTTTTTCAAAACTCATATATTTGTTTGATTTAATGAGGCACTTGGTTGATGATTCTTGATGCATTGTGATTGAGCAAAAAGAATGATTGTTGAGTGTTTGATGGACAAATCTTGATGATTGAATGAAAGGCATGATTTATGATTTTGAAATGTTTATTGGATTTCTGCAGTTTGAGCAAGTTTGATATGTTTAGATAATATATTTAATTGCTCAAAAATTGTCAAATATGTCATATATGCAAAATGCTATGTCATAAGCATTAATGAAGAATTTGTATGTTGGAAATCATGGCATGTTGTTCACAAGATGTATGCTTTGATGTTATATGTGCTTAAAACCTATGTGAACAAGTTTGTTTTGACATATTTGTGGTATCCAATGCTTTGGTTTGGTGACAATATGCATAATGCTTAAAATGACCTCCTTTGAGACCAAAAATGCATATATTGGTGAAAATCCTTCCAAAATTGCAAAATCTATTGTAAAATGGTTTTTCATCCATGTTTTTCATTTATACAAGTCCAAAATCATGTTTTAAAAATGTTTAAACCTTTACTTGGACTTAAAACATTCAAAAACGAAGTTTTGGCACCTCAAAGGTTGGATTTTCTGTCAAAAACTGCAGAAACAGGATGAGGGATCGATCCCTTAGCAAGCAGGATCGATCCCCCTTGAACAGAATGCAGGAAATCTACATTCTGGAGTTAAGGGATCGATCCCCCTCCCAAAGGGATTGATCCCCATAGGCCAAAAATGGCTTTTCTGCACTTTTTCAACCGAATTTGAGAAGGATTTTTCACTTTCTTGATATCTTCTTTCTTCTCAACTTAAAATCCAGTATTTTAACTTCTTTTTGCTGATCTTTAAAATATGAAAAATCATTTTTCATTAATATCATGCCTCAACTCTATCAATTTGTATCATTTCCAACAAATGGTATCACTTTCAACAATCAATACCATTTTTCTTGAGCTTACAAGTGCAAAATCGTTTTTCTCATTGAAAATAGTCATGAATTGTATAAATCTTGAAATAATCTTGAAATATACTCTCAATGAATGCTTAAACATAATTTTGAGATTTATTTCAATGATTTGTGTATATTTGAGAAGTTGATGAACTTGTGCATAATGAATATTCATCATTCCTTTTGTTCATCTTAGTCAAGCATGCTTATAAGATTATATTTATTAGCATGACTCAACTACTCCACTATAGGTTACATGATAATTATACATCTAGTGGAAGAATAATTAAAACTTGACCTTAAGGATTGACTTCAAATGTAAATTCAACAATTGGTATAAGGTCATAATTTTCCTTGGCTTATAATTAGTGATGATAAATGAATCCTAAATGTTGAGTTACATGAAAATTTATCATCCATGAAATTAATTCTTTATGGCCAAATTATTATGGAACTTGAGCATTAATGACAACACAAACATTTGATACACATGTATAGACTCTTGATTGTTTTGATGATGAACATGCATGTTTGCTTAAGTTGAATCAATAATCATGCCTATGAGATGAGAATAGTTGTTTTCATGATATTATGTGCTTAACCTCACTCATAGCTTATGGATTTTGATGATAAAATATATTTTAGATTGATAATATTGATTCACTTAAGTGAAGCCATTTTAGTTAAAATAGCATATACCCCCTAGAACTTTAAATGATGATAACAACTAGGGATATGGTTATTAATTGATTAAAATGGTAATGTTGAATCTTTCCTTGCTCATACTTGGTTAAGGACTTGAATTGGAAAATGAGCATAGGATTTTTGTGCTTGAAACCATGGAAGAAAATGTGTTTGCTTGAATACCTTATTGTTGAATCTTCCATATGGTATAACTTTGTGCATATGAATATGATTAATACTTTATGATAGTATGTTAATGTTTAATTAATCCATATGCATATTGGATGGTGTGTGATTGTGTTCTTGCATTTTTAGAATGATTATTTTCTTGACATGAACACACTACACATAAATATTGGATTCATGCAAAATGACTAAGTCAACTATTTGTAACAATTGGCATTTAGATTGAAATAACAATTAGTATCATTGATAATCATATTTTCAACAATTGGTAGGCCAAAACTAAATTGCCAATTGGTATGAGCTTTAAATTGACAATTCTTCTTGTGCTCTTTAGTTTGAAATGACAAATAGAGAAGAATCCATTTAGGATATTTTTGCATGAAACTCTTATGTGCTAGAACTTGTAGTTAATTGCTATATGTTTTCATTCTATGCACACTCTTGATTGAACATGATTTATGAGCTCATGCATATGATATGTCATCTAATTCTAGCTCATAATCATGATGTATTACCCTGCATCTTAGTTGGACTTAAGAGAACAATTGATACACTTAGGTGCTTAATAGGATTGAAATGAGCAAGTCATAGACCTTAGTAGATATTTATACACAACTTGCTTCATTATTTACCAATTGGGAACTTCTTCCAAAATTATTTATTAACAATTGGTATCAAAATTATTTATAAACAATTGGTATAGGATCATAAGTCATGTTCTTTGCATGAATATTTCATACTCTTTATGAACAATTGACTTATTTATTTGTGCTATGAGTCCCATGTACTAACATGTTTCTTGTTGGATGGAGCATATTTTTTTATCTCTTCTCACATAGCCATGATTTTAGGGGGAGCATATTTATTATTTTTTCCTTCTTTTTGCTATGACAAAAAGGGGGAGAGATAGATATTAAAAGGGAGAGATATTAAGGGGGAGAGATAATGGGGGAGAAATAACATGTTTCTTGTTGGATGGAGCATATTTTTTTTATCTCTTCTCACATAGCCATGATTTTAGGGGGAGCATATTTATTATTTTTTCCTTCTTTTTGCTATGACAAAAAGGGGGAGAGATAGATATTAAAAGGGAGAGATATTAAGGGGGAGAGATAATGGGGGAGAAATAGTTTGAAAATTCATTTTCAAAACCCATGCTTATATTAAGGGGGAGCTTTGTAAAATCCTGCTTTATTTGAGGAGGAATATTTTATCAAAGAATTTTCAAAGCAAATTTACATTAAGTTTTGTCATATCAAAAAGGGGGAGATTGTTAGCTTTAAATTTCCATATATATTCTGAAATGACAAAAACTTAAGTAAGCTTTAATGTTTTAATTCATATTGTAAATTTGCCTTATCACACATGATTTTCTCAATACATTTCAAGTGTTCATATCAAATATTAAGACCATGATTTAATGACGCATACTCTTATTGGTCTTAACACTTTATAAATGTTTTGAATATTTTAGAAAATCACTTGATGATTTCTTGGACAATATTTTCATTTGAGAAAGTCAAGAAAAACTGCCTTAAAGTTTATAAATGTTTTGGGTTGAATTAAAACCAAAAGCCATATCATTTCTAACCTAAAAGTGCAGGAAAAACTCATTCTGGAAGCATGGGATCGATCCCCTAAGGAAAGGGATCGATCCCTTTTTGGCAGAAAGTCTTCCCAAGGTCCCTGAAGCCCAGAATCAAGATTCTGAACAAAAGGGATCGATCCCTTTGCCCAAAAATAGCCTATAACGGCTAGTTTTTGTGAGATAATGGTAATATCCGAGATTTGGCTCCACCCAACGGCTAGAATACATCCAAGGGACTATAAATAAAGGCTTAGAAGCTAAAGAAAGCAAGAGGAACTACTCAGAAACTCCAAATCTCATATTCCTCAAATCCTCAAGCCTCAAACAACAAATCAAGAGCTCCAAAGTCTTCATCTTCCATCATTCACATATCTCTTGTATTGTTTAGCACAAACATTGTATAGGCTTTTCTTTGTGCCCAATTTCTATAATCATTTGCCTACTTAGAGGTCTTCCTTGATTACACAATTTGTAAACCAATTCAATCCTTGTAAAAAAGGGAGGTTTCTCTTTAGCCTACGAAAAAGAGGGAGGTTACTCTTTAGCCTAAGAAAAAGAGGGAGGTTTCTCTTGAGCCTTGAAAAAGAGAGGTTTCTCTTGAGCCTGGAAAAAGAGAGAGGTTTCTCTTGAGCCTTGAAAAGAGGGAGTGTAATACAAATTCAAAGATAGTGAATTTGGGAAAAATCCTGAGGAGCGTCTCAAGGTAGAGAATGTAGGCAAGGTAGCCGAACCTCTATAAATCAATTGTGTAAATCTCTCTCTCCCTACGCTTTATTTACTTGCTATTATATTATGTTTATTGCATTGAACTTGGATTGCATGCTTGCCTAGCTTAGAGAACTTAGAAAATAATCAAATAGGCTAGAGAATTTAGAAGAATCGCAAAACGAGCTTAAGGGTAGTTAAAAACCGATTCACCCCCTCTTGGTATAGCCTACAGAGCCAACAAAATTATAATACGAATTACATCCCCTATCTTACTTCATAAGAAAGTAGTACTGTGAATATGTCTAAATACAGAAAATAAATGATCATACCTTATTAATTAAATCGACCTGTCGCATCGTCCCCGAATACGCAGTCGAAAATCCTTTTACTGCTAGACTCTCGGTCTTCGAAAACCTGAAATGTTAAAATTAAGGGGTGAGCAAACCACGGCTCAGTAAGGGAATTATATGCATACTTGATATTCAGCTTCCTATATGCTGAAAATCTTTTTCATTTTTCCTATGGGGCTCTAAGCTCGCATGTAGGAAGGATACTACAGTCGGCTAGGAATCCGGATGGAGTAAGGTAGGTATTTTGAAATACCTATCTTGTCCCGGAACCTAGAAGCAGCTGTAGCGAGTAATAAATTTCTTTTTGTTTGAAATTTATATCCTTTTACCTTTTCATTTCATATCATTTTTATATTCTTTTCAAAATAATGCTTTTATAAAATAAAGCATTTAAATAAAGTAACTAATATTCATATATTCTTTGAAAAGAATATTAGTTAAATCATCATCATTCTCATTTAAACTCTTGTCATATTTTACTGTACAATCATAATTAGTACAGTACTTTAAATAGCAAAATCAGCTATTAAATCTTTTTCGTATAACATATAAATCATTTAAATCTAATATTCAATTTAAAATTTAAAATAAGAATATTAGATTTATTTTCGAAAACCTGAAATGTTAAAATTAAGGGGTGAGCAAACCACGGCTCAGTAAGGGAATTATATGCATACTTGATATTCAGCTTCCTATATGCTGAAAATCTTTTTCATTTTTCCTATGGGGCTCTAAGCTCGCATGTAGGAAGGATACTACAGTCGGCTAGGAATCCGGATGGAGTAAGGTAGGTATTTTGAAATACCTATCTTGTCCCGGAACCTAGAAGCAGCTGTAGCGAGTAATAAATTTCTTTTTGTTTGAAATTTATATCCTTTTACCTTTTCATTTCATATCATTTTTATATTCTTTTCAAAATAATGCTTTTATAAAATAAAGCATTTAAATAAAGTAACTAATATTCATATATTCTTTGAAAAGAATATTAGTTAAATCATCATCATTCTCATTTAAACTCTTGTCATATTTTACTGTACAATCATAATTAGTACAGTACTTTAAATAGCAAAATCAGCTATTAAATCTTTTTCGTATAACATATAAATCATTTAAATCTAATATTCAATTTAAAATTTAAAATAAGAATATTAGATTTATTTTCCTCCTCTTTCCTTTTGAAAACATATTACATATTCGTGTCACATATCATATGAAAATCATTTCATAGTACTTAAAAACAATACTGAAATTAGCATTTATAAAAATGCTATAAATCATTTCATTTCACGTATCACATATCATGTAAAACATTTGCATTTCACATATCACATATCATGTAAAACATTTTCATTTAAAACATATCATACATGGAGACTGCAGCACGCCCAGCCCGTCCACTAGGTCGTTACTCGTATCATGCTATAGACCCCGAAGGGTATGAATAATCATGTCAGATCTATGGCCATAGTCTATAATTGTCCTCGGCGGATCACTGATCAGGTGTCGACCGGGAATACATATCACATATCACATATTACATATCACATGTTACATATCACATATCACATATCAGCATGATAGGATGCCATCTAGTCTCAAAACCATATTTTTCATCATCAGAAAACCTTTATAAAATTTATAAAAATATATAATTTCACCATTTTAAAATCATAAAGGTTATAAAACCATTTAGTGAATATTTAAGAAATAATTATGAAAATATTCATAAAAATATTCACTTTACTTCTTTTCATTTTTTGTCTCGTATTACATGTATTTTACATTTTAAGAGAATTTTCGGTGATTTCATTAGCACCATTCTCGAAGAGGATTTTCGGTGATTTCATTATCACCGTTCTCAGAAACATGAATATTTTAAAATTAATTCTTATTATATTCATGTTTTATTAAAATAATAATTTTCTCGTTTTCCGTGCTTAAATATCGATTTTTGAAAATAAAATCATTTAATATGATTTTATGAAATTTTTCTAAAATTTTCGGCAGCATAACGGCTACCGATTGACTAACCTCCTGCACAGAAAATACAGTTTATAAATTCCAACCGGAACTTCATCCCAAATTTCCAACCAATCATTCATCAAAATATTTCATAAAATATTTTTCATGAAATATGAAATAATTCGACATTAAAACATGCAGACTGAATATCCTTACAGTGCTGCACATGCATCCCTTACCTTTTCCGGGTTGGCGACTTCCTCTTACCGGTCGCGCCCGTACTCCATCTCCTGATTCCTCATCTCGATCACTGAGAATAATTTCTGGAAATTAAAATTCTAAATTTTAGAATTTTCTCAAATTATTTAAATAAATAATTTATTTAAATAATTATCATTAATAATTTCTCGGATTTCTTACCGATTCCCAAGTTCCCGAGAATTTTTCCGAATTCTGAAAATTTTCTTTTTCTCTCTTTCTTCTTTTTCCCCTTTCTTTCTTCTTTTTTTTCTTTTTTTCTTTTTCTTTTCTTTTCTTTTCTTTTTCTTCTCTTTTTCCTGTTTTTTGGTCTGAACCGGTTCAGACCGATTCAGACCAGTTCAACCTGGTCCGCCTCATCACCGCCGGTTCGGGCCTCCCATAGCTTGCCGGAGTGGCAGGGACGTCGGATCTGGCCTCGGTTTCTTTCCATCACCGGCGATGGCGTCAGATCTGGGTCCGTGGGTTTCGACCCCTTCCTCTTCTCTTTTCTTCCTTCCTCCACCGTTTCCTTCACCGCCGATGGCTTCTCCACCTTCCTCTCGCTTCCGCCAAGGTCGACGTTGGGGTGGCGGTGCCTGGACTGACCGGCACCGCCGTTTCCTTCCTCTTTACTCTTCACTTTTTCCGTCGGTTTCTGTTTCGTTTTCTTTCCGTTTCTCTTCTTCTTTCCATTGCCGGCCACTGTTGTTTGCTTCTTCTCTCGCCGACGACGTCGCTTTTTCTCCCTTCTCTTCTTCTCTTCCCGGTCGGCCGACGGGGTCAGCTCTTCCTAGCTTAGTTCTCCTTTTCTGTTTTGTTTCCGACAGAAACGGGATCTAATTTCCCGTTTTTGTTTCCATTTCATTTTTGTTTATTATTATTATTATTATTATTATTATTATTATTATTATTATTATTATTATTATTATTATCATATATAAACATAATTATATGACATAATTTACCATATATAATATATAATATATATAATTATATTTATAATTATATATATTACTTTTATTATCAACAATATACATTTATATATATATATATATACTTTGTTTTAACAATATATATACTTTAATTAAAATTAATATATATTTCATATATATATTAATTTATATACATAATTGTATATAAAAATATACACATGTATCTATTTAATATAAAATAGTATATATATCATTTTATAATATATATTATATTTCATATATATATATATATGTATTTATATAAAACATGTGTAAATATATTTATATAATCTAATTATATAAATATATTTTTATACGCATTCTTATTTTATTTAATTTTGGATTTTCTTAATATCCAATTATTTTCTCCTTTTCTTTTCTTATTTAATTTGGATTTCCATTTATCCAAATTAAATTCCTCCTTTCCTTATTTTCCATAACTCCGACTTATTTTTATTTTCATTTAATTTCCTTCACCCGAATTTCCTTATTCATCACTTCCTCACTTTTCAGAATTTTCACCAATATTCTGTTATCAAAATTTTATTTATTTATTTCAACTTATCTATTTTCTTAAATATTAATTTCCAAAAATAGTAAATTTGCAGTTATCACAATAGTGCACCTATAGAAAATAAAGGATTTCATTGCATATAGATTTTGGGATATCAAGGTCTGCGTACAAATCTTTTGCAGAGCCGTGGTTTGCTCACTTCTTTATTTTTTCACATCCACATATTATTTTCAGTGACTGCGTGATTTGCCTGTCCACGAATTTCGACTGCACTTTGAGTACCCCGAGGCAGCTAGTGTAGATCCTAGAGGTATAATCATTTACTCATATGTTCAGAATTATTTTACAATACTACTTTGTTGTATTATGAACAGGGGATGTATATGATAAACAAATACTGATATGTAAATATTCATGCATATGTAATTTAAATTAAATTACTGTTTTAAAGTTGCTATTGTGTAAATAAAGTGGAAATGAAGGCATCGCAGACAGCCCAACCCTTATTAAATGTGTGAAAAAGCGTGAAATACTGTATATACGAACTGTGATAGTATTTATTGGTATCAAAGCAAGGTTGGCCTGATGTCTATCGATGTCTTTATGATAAAGTGAAATGGTAAACATCCCTTGTAATATTGTATAGTCTGGATATATAAATGAGTGACTAACAGAAAATCGATAAATTGTCTCTGCTGTGCAAAGGGTGACAACGATAGAGAAGTTATTTCGATACATTAGGTGTTCAGATACGAAGAGAGTCGGATTGGTAGTGTTCCAAATGACTAATGATGTGGAGCATTAGTGGAAGTTTGCACAAACAATGTTATTTGCCTAGCATCCAGTGATCACATGGGAGATATTTGTTGATGCATTCACTACCAGTACATCCCTGATACAACTTGGAAGAAGTTACAGCAAGAGTTTATGGAATTTGTTTAAGGGAGCATGACAATGGATCAGTACGAGTCGAGGTTCACCACACTTAGTAGGTTTAATCCATTGACTTGGGTTGATAAGCGACATAAGATTGATAGATTTAAGGCTGGGCTGACACCATTTATTAGATCGAAGCTGACCCCATTTGACATATGACGAGGTTGTCAGATGTGCTCAGTTGTGTGAGTAGGATTTTGAGCATTTTCATTCAAAGACGGCATCTAAGGCGAAGGGTAGGGGAAAAGGTAAGGTGAAGAGAGGTGCAGATGACAAATCGAGTAGAGAGCAGCGTAAGAGGGCTAGAACATTAGGCATTCAGATTTTAGAGGGGTGATCTAGTCACAGCCCCTACTAGTGGCTCCACCTCGACAACGAGGAGTACCGTGACCAGGTGTACACATTGTGGATGGTCACATGGTACACGACCCTATTACTTGTTATGAGGGCTTGTTTCAGATGTAGGCAGACAAGACGTTTGATGAGAGACTGTCTGATGTTACGGGAGTCCGCTGCTTCTACCAGTCTAGCCCTTATTCCACCGACACTAGCACCAGCAGCTCTGAGCGAATCGGAGAGAGCTACACCCTCATAGCTGAGACGGGCGACTGCAGCAGAGAATGGTAAGAAGCCCGTGACTCAGGGACGGGTGTACACGTTGGATCAAGAGACTACTGATGCATTCATAGATGTTATTAAAGGTAAAGTTTATGTTTTTGTTATACATGTAATTGCATTATTCAATCCTGGTTCTACTCATTCATTCATATCCCCTGATTGTGCTAACAGAGTCTCAGTAGAACTAGAGCCATTAGGGTACACTTTACAAGTAAATACTCCTTTTAAACTGATGTAGTGTATAGAAATTGTAATGTAACTGTAGGAGAGAAGGAAACAATAGCTAACATAATTTTGTTAACTATGTATGACTTTGATGTAATATTAGGAATGGATTGGTTACCTGCGAATTTTGTTAGCTTAGACTGTTATACTAAACTTGTTACTTTCTCTCAACCAAAACGTTACATTGTAAAACTTTTTGATAAGTTATAATGAAAGTGATATGTTTACTAAATTGTTTAAGTGTTATGTGAATGTGTTGAAGGTTTTATTGCATATCTGGAAAACGTGGAAAAGAGACGTCCCGAGCTGCATGAGATACTTATAGTCAGAGATTTTTCAGACATATTCCTAGAGGATTTGCCAGGGTTACCACTAAATCGAGAGATCGAGTTCACCATTGACTTAGTACCCAGTACGAAACCTATCTCTAAGCCCCCATATCAGATGGCATTAATAGAGTTAGAGGAGCTAAAAAAATAGCTCCAGGAATTATTAGATAAGTGAATCATCCGTCCCAATGTGTCTCCGTGGGGTACATCAATTCTATTCGTCTAGAAGAAGGATGGCAGCCAACAGTTGTATATTGATTATCGGATGTTGAACACGGTGACCATCAAGAACAAGTATCCCCTGCATGGGATTGATGATTTATTAGATTAGCTCAGAGGTGCGCAAGTGTTCTCTAAGATAGATCTCCGATCGGGTTATCATCAGCTTAAGATTCAGGACTTGGATGTTCTCAAGACAGCATTCCGGACTTGATACAGACATTATGAGTTCTTGGTGATACCTTTCGGATTGACAAATGCCCCTGCAACATTCATGGGCTTGATGAATGAGGTGTTTAAGCCTTATCTCGACAAGTTCGTGATCATGTTCATAGATGATATTTTGGTGTATTTTAAGTCTCTAGAAAAGCACGAGCAATACCTTTGTATAGTTCTGCAGACCCTAAAAGATCGGAAGCTATACGCTAAGTTCAATAAGTGTGAATTTTGGCTAGATCACATTATTTTTCTGGGACACATAGTGTCGAAGGACGGGGTGTTTGTTGATCCATCCAAGATAGAGGCCATTGTGCAATTGGAGAGGCCTAAGAAGTGACAGAGATACAAAGTTTCTTGGGTTTAGTCGAATACTATCGTTGGTTTGTCGAGGGGTTCTCCCGGCTAGCTGCTCCATTGACGCGACTCACATATAAGGATGTTAAGTTCGAGTGGTCAGATGCGTGTGAGCGAAGCTTCCAAGAGTTGAAGTGGAGACTTATTATAGCTCTAGTGCTTGCCCTTCCCAGCAGATTTAGTGGATTCTCGGTGTATACAAATGCCTTCGCTGAGGGATTAGGGTGTGTTCTGATGCAAAATGGTCGAGTGATTGCATATGGTTCTCGACAGCTAAAGGAGCATAAGAAGAACTACCCGACACATTATCTTGAGTTAGCCACTATGGTGTTTGCACTGAAAATATGGCGGCATTATCTCTATGGTGAGACTTTTTAGATTTACACAGACCATAAGAGTCTGAAGTACCTATTCTCGCAGCGTGAGTTAAATATGAGACAGCAGAGATGGATGGAGCTGTTGAAGGATTACGACTGTGAGATACTGTACCACCAGGGGAAAGTGAATTTGGTGGCAGATGCCCTGAGCGGAAACATGTGGGCATGGTGTCTTATATAATGGTCATGGAGCACGAGTTGTTCGAGCAGTTCTCAAACTTCAGTCTTAATGTGGTTTCCTTTGAGAGATATGGGTTTACGGCTAGTTTCAGAGTATAGCTAGATTTGATGGATCAGATCAGGGATGACCAGAGGACAGATACATATTGTATAGAGGTTGCCGTCAAGTATATATGGAAGTACAGTCAGATTTTGGGATTAGCATCAATAGGATTCTGAGGTTCAGAGGCAGGATCTGTGTTCCTGATGATCGACAGCTCAAAGATTTGATTTTGATAGAAGTCTATACCTCCAAGTACACTCTGCACCCAAGTAGTACTAAGATGTACCAGAACTTACGGAGAGTGTATTGGGGGCCGAAGATGAAGAGAGACATCGCGAAATTTGTTATTAGATGTCTCACATGCCAGCAGGTTGAGATCAAGCATTAAAAGCCTGCAAGTTTGTTGCATCCTTTATCGATTCCTACATGGACATGGGAGCATGTTACGATGGACTTCATCATAGGTTTACCAAGGACCCAGAGGAATCATGATGCGATATGGGTGATTGTAGGTAGATTGACAAAGTCCGCCCACTTCTTAGCCATTAGATCTACAGATTCCTTCAGTGCCCTAGCCGATCTATATGTACAGGAGATAGTGAGGCTACATGGTGTTCTATTGAGCATCACTTCTGATAAAGATTCTCGGTTTACATCTCATTTTTGGGAGAGATTTCAGGAGGTTATGGGGTCCCGACTGAATTTCAGCATCACCTTTCATCCGCAAACTGATGGACAATCTGAGTGAGTGATCCAGACACTCGAGGATATACTAAGGGCGTGTGCGTTGGATTTTAAGGGCTCCTAGGATGACCACTTGCCCCTAGCTAAATTTGCATATAATAACAGCTATCAGATGAGTATCGACATGGCACTGTATGAGGCATTATATGGTAAAAGGTGTAGATACCCAATTGTATGGGAAGAAGTGGGAGATCGAAAGTTATTGGCTCCTGATTTGGTAAAGCAAGATTCACGAGATGTATTATTAATTTGTGAGAGATTGAAGATTGCGTAGAGTCGGCAGAAGAGTTATGCAAACACGAGACGCCGACCACTTGAGTTCTCACCATGTGATTGTGTTTTTTTGAAGGTTTCCCCATCTAAAGGCATAATGAGATTTGGTAAGAAGGGAAAGTTGAGTCCTCGATGCATCATACCATTCGAAATCTTAGATCGCGTGGGAGACGTGGTGTACAGATTGACACTACCATCGGAGTTATCAGGAGTGCATAATGTATTCCATGTCTCGATGCTCAGGAAGTATTATCCAGATTCGTCTCACGTAATTTGGTATGAACCATTGGAGATCAGAAAAGATATGAGTTACGTGGAGAGACCTATTCGGATTCTAGATCGGAAGGATAAGGTATTGCGATATATGATGATCCTGTTGGTGAAAGTGCTTTGGTAGTACCATTCCGAAAAGAAGGTGACTGGGAATTGGAGAGCTTAATGCGGGAGAAGTACCCAAAGCTATTCCAGTGAGTGGTCTGGATGAAATTCAGAGGATTGAATTTCCTAAAGGTGGGGAGGAAATGTGAGAACCAATTATATTGGATTGTACATGTATAAATATTTATTTATTAATTAAATTTTGTTGTATTTTGAAAATTTTAAGTAAATAGTGATGTGTGCCCCACTTGAAACTTTATGCCCAGATGTATGTATGATCGAAGAAACAGTGTACGAAAGGTGTAATAATTATATTGTGAAAGTTTTGAGACCCAAAATACCTTATTTTTATTATTTTGGGAAGTGTGACAAACAAATTGGAAAATAACAGTTACGTCCTGAGGGTATTTTTGTAAATTGGTCCACACTAAAATAAATTGGGATGAAGTAAAAATACCAAGATATTCTACATGAAAAGGAGGTTAAGATAGTTTCAATAAATTTATCAAAGCGGTGGTTAAATCAAAGAATTTTGCTAGCGGTCCGTTAGGGGTAATTTTGTAATTTCACGCATTGGTGTACCGTGCGTCAATGAAACACTTTTATTCATCAAAATACATCTAATACTAGTATTTGGTGATGGAATCCGAAATTTTGGAGTGTAATTACATAATTTGTACGATTACAAAAACTTAAGGGTAAAATTGTTCAAAAATTTCTAATGGAGGGCATTTTGGTCATTTCATAATTATCTAGACTATTCTATATTATTCTACCAAGTGATGACCAGCCACTATTGAAGCTTCTTCAACCTCCCTCATATGTCCTCCATAGCCAAAGAAAGGAAGAAAGAAAGCTTACAAAAAACTACCACTAAACAACACTTTTTCAACAAAATCTCTTCTACAACCCCAACTAAATTTTCATCCTTTACCTACCCATATCAATATTTCTCTGTGAAGTGAACAAAATCAAGACCTTTGGCAGTCCTCTATATTCGGACAAGGTAAGGAATTATTGTGCTTTCATTTTCTTTGAACTTCAATGGTCTAGTAAGACTAATTTCATGTGGTGTTTCCTGCATGAAAATTGTGCCAAATGAATGTGTGAGCATGAATAAACAAGAATGCAAGCATAACTGGTTGAAAAACATTAAATTTGGCTAATGGAAAGAGTCGACCACATGAAGGGGAGAGGGTTTGGTGCTGTATTTTGATGGTTTTGAGGTGCCATTATACTGTAGAAATTACAAGGAGTCCACTGGTACGATCGGATTTAAAATCCGACTTAAAACGAAGAAGTTGTGTTTTAGCACGATAGAAAATATATTGCATAAATATTTGCAATGTACAATGTGGCTGCAATTAGACATGAAAAATAGCTTAAAAATAAGTATTAAGTGAGCTAAAATGTTTGGTGAAATTATCTGTATCCCGGGAGTATCGGATTTCAAGTGGTGCAATCGAGAAGTTGAATAAGTCAGACAGGCTAGGGATGTGTGTGTAGATTGTAGGGATATTTCATATGCATGTTTTCAATGCAAATAATTTTATGAGAATGTTTGGAAATGAATTGCCATTAAAAACTATCAAAACTGTGGTTTTTGGCTGGTATTATATTGTGTTGAAAGTGCAGGAGGTTAGGATATTCGCAGCCATTATGCTATTGAAATTTCTTAGAAAAATTTCTGAAAGTGTCATAAAACATTTTAGTGCATATTTGAGTGATTTCCTAGCCTTGGAAATGAGATATTTAATATTTTTCATAAAATATGATTTTACCAAAAAATATTATTTAAATATTCATGGCATCGAATTTAATGAAAGTAAAGCTACTGAAAATTTCTCCTAAGTGTTTTACAGTGTAATAAATGGTTTATAAAGTGAAGTGTTGAAAAGTGAATATTTTATAAATTATTTTCATTATAATATTCACTATATTATAAATCAAACCTTTATGGACTGACTGAAGATTTTACCTATTTTATTGATTTCCATAAAGGTGATACAGCTATGTGAATATTGTTTTGAGACTGATAGGCCACATATCATGCTGATATGTGATATGTATATGCCTTGTCAAGGTATCGATACTGATCTTATCTTCAGCGTCCTGGTTGACACCTGATCAGTATACGATTGAGGACAATTATAGACTATGGCCATAGATTTCATGAGATGATTATTATACCTTACGAGGATTATAGCATGATATATCTTGGCTGATGCTTGGTCTCCACTATTTATATGTGATATTAAATAGTTTTAAGTAAATGATGATATTAAATTATAAGTGATTATAAATGTGTTTTCGGTGAAATGGGTGATTATTCCAAATTAGTTTACTGTACAAAACTGTATACGTACTGTTTATTATGGTTTATTAAATTATGAAAGTGATATTTTAAATGTGGAAATTAAATCATTTCTTAAATGATTTATTTAATGGTTTGTTTTACCAATTTTTTGTGAATAATTATATATGGAAAATTTTAAATGAGTTTTACTCAAATTTAATTTTTACTCCTTATAGTCGCATCTAGGTTTCAGGAAAAGACAGGTATTTCAAATACCTTCTTTACTCCATCCGAATCCCTAGCCGACTATAATATCCTTCCTTTACGGTCCCCAATGCACCTATAGGAAAATAAATGATTTCATTGCATATAGATTTCAGAATATCAAGCTTTGCATACAAATCCTTTGCTGAGCCGTGGTTTGCTCACTCCTTTCTTTTTTACATCTACAAATTATTTTGAGTGACTGCGTGATTTGCTTGTCCGAGGATTTCAGCTACGCTTTGAGTACCCCGAGGCAGCTAGTGTAGATCTTGGAGGTATAATTATTTACTTTTATATGTTCAGACTTATTTTACAATACTACTTTGTTGTATTATGAACAGGAGATATATATGATAAACAAATATTGATATGTAAATATTCATGCGTATGTAATTTAAATTAAATTACTATTTTAAAGTGGCTATTGTGTAAATAAAGTGGAAATGGAGGCATCGCAGACAGCCCAACCCTTATTAAATGTGTGAAAAAGCATGAAATACTGTATATAGAAATAGAGAATAACGCCAACCTTAGTAATTGTTGGATTTGGAATTTCAATACTAATGTTAATAACACTTAGGGAACCCACGGCATTATGCGGTTAATTTCCAAAAATTAGCATTTAATTTATTTGTACCCCAGTTTTCCATTTATATTTGTGTTAACATTTATCAATTTAAGTTTCCTTGCATTAATTGCTTACCTCACATATTTTATTAGTCTTATGAAATTTTAACTAAATTTTTAATTTCAGAAGTGCACACATTTAGTGCCATTTTTCCGAAATTTAATCATTTAATATATTCTCTTAAAGTTCAATATCCATCATCCCAAAATTTTCAAGTCTATCATTAGGCTACGAAATTATCATTTTGCCCTTAGGCTCCAAAATTTCACTGAATTCCACCAAGATTATCTTGATGCTTTCATTGTCCAAAATCTGTCCCAAAATAACAAGGATAATCTTAATATAATTAAAAATTCAACAAAAGTAATTACACATGGTAATAGACTAAGGGATTGTCACAATGTTTCTACTAAAATTCGTAAAAATAAAAGACTACATTTCTAATAAAAGCCGCAGTCTTTTTTAAGGTTAAGAGATCTTTCCATATCTCTATTTAATTAATTATACTATGTTCGATAAAAAAAAACCATGGTCTTTTACTACCACGTTTAATAGGGAAAATAAGTTTTTCCATCTTCTAAAAGAAATAAGGTTTTTCAATTAAGTTAAATTTGTACAATTAATAATATTAACTACGATTACTAACAAAACCATAGTTTTTATTTAATTCACTTTAAGTAAAATGTTTTTTTTTCTATCTTTGAGTATGCTTTGAGAATAAACATGATTAGAGCCATGGTGCTTGAAATATGAAAAATTATAAAATTTAAAAAAACTGTAATTTAAGATATAAAATACGTGCAATTTCAATAATCGTAATTAATGTTATTACGTAACAGTGACCTCTACGCTTTTTTTAGTAGAGACAACTTGTATATATATTTGTAGACACATAATTATGTCCAAGTTAAAAACTTTTTGTGCAAATCAAGACCAATCCTGACACAAGTCGGGTCTAATTCCGATTTGAGATCGATTTAAGTCCAATAATAGAATTAATTGATCTCGTTGAAGTTTATCCAATCTCTGTCCATTCTTGCTTTCGATATTATTATTATTATTATTATTATTCCTTGTAGACACATAAATATGTCCAAAGTTAAAAACTTTTTGTGCAAATCAAGACCAATCCTGACACAAGTCGGGTCTAATTCCGATTTGAGATCGATTTAAGTCCAATAATAGAATTAATTGATCTCGTTGAAGTTTATCTAATCTCTGTCCATTCTTGCTTTCGATATTATTATTATTATTATTATTATTATTATTATTCCATATACCATCGATGGAGTTTTTTTACTCTACAAGTACGGTTAGGATAATGATACATGTCTTATAAAAATATTAAAAAAATAATAAATAAGTAAAATAGGATGTGTATCATGATTCTAACCTCCCTTATGGAGTAAAAAAATTCTACTAACAGTATATGGAATAATTATCCTATTATTATTATTTAATATTTTGTTATTTTTATTTATTTCTATTTCTTATATTCTTTTAATTTTCCCTTATTTTCTATTTTATATTTATTTCACCTTTAGTTTTAATTATTTTTATTTTATTTCATTTTTTGGAAAATGGATAAATATGAAACCAAAAAAATTAAATATCAAAAATAAAATAGGCTTAATAGCCAAATAAGCCCTCAACCTTTAGCCCAAAATGGAATTCAGCCCTCAACGTTTTATCGCATGAAATTCAGTCCATAAACTTTTATTTCAGTGGAAATAGATCAAATTTGTTAAATAAACTAACTGTTGTTAGTTTTGCATAGTGGCATGCCACGTGGCAACTAACTAAGCTATCCACGTCAGTTGCCACGTTTGTAAAACTAACGGCAGTTAGTGTCATTTAACAGTTTTTGACTTAATTGCATAATTGTAAAAGGTTAAGGGTTTATTTTCACTGAAATAAAAGTTTATGGACTGAATTTCATGCGATAAAATGTTGAGGGTTGAATTTCATTTTGGGCTAAAGGTTAAGGGCTTATTTGGCTATTAAGCCAATAAAATAAAAAAAAAAAAAAACAGAGGTGGAATTTTTGTTTTGATTTTTTGGGTTTCAGAAACGGTGCCATTGCACTGCTTTAATTATGATCAAATTCATTTTTACGTTCATGACTTTAGATGATAGTTTTCATTTGGACTATCCTTTTAATCAACACCAACAAGTTGTTTACATTCATTAAAAAATTCAAATGGAATTTGGGGTTACCGGCAAACAAATCCAGTCTCGTTGGGTAATCCAAACTGAAATAACTCTTGTCCACTGGGTTGACTTTTGAATTTCGATAAATACTATAAAGGGAGGGATACATTGATATCAAATTTTCTTTTTAAAATTTTTTGTTGTCGTAAGCACGACCAGCCGATTTTGAACATTGACCATGCTATATGATAGACTTCTCATAAGTTTACTGTGAATTTCAATAATCGTAATTAATGTTA